>CM055960.1:84611134-85934071 GCA_029490685.1 Schizonepeta tenuifolia | reverse complement strand
GGATAAACTATGAGTAATATAGATTACGAAATGTCGAAAGGATGCAACATGTATCATGCCTTTATATGGTTTACATGTGCAATTTCTATAATTGGATAAACCACCACCTAACTTTGATGTACTATTTATTTATTTCAACCTAGCTAACAAGTAGATATATGCAGTAATTGTCTATTATGCACATGTGTGGTAGGGGTATTATTAATTTTTGTTTTGGGCGTTGGAACATCACATCTACTGGAAATTAAATAAATAAATAAAAAAAGTCTCCGAGTTCTTTATTGAGATTGGACCTTTTATTCTCTCCCCGTATTTTATCTCTGCACTCTAATTTTAAATCCATCACGATTCACGTACCGTTCACTTATTAATGTATTAGGAGAAAAAACACGGAGTGCAAAAGAATCTCATTTGATCTCTTTCTCCCTCCTTTTCTCTTTCTTCACCGGAACCACCACCACCATTCACTATCATTGCCGTGGCCACCGCCACCACCATTGTCGAACACGGCCGTTGTCGCCGGACGGCGGTCGGCGGACGCAACCACAAATTATGGTTTCTTCCAGAAAATTAATCTGCATCTCTTGGGGGTGGGTGAAGTTGTAGTTTTTGAAACTAATTATGATGAATTTTAATGGATATATTGTGAAGATATATTCTCTTGAAGATGACTTAAAACAAGAAGCATTTAGCCTCCGCTGACATGAAAAAAATTGAACTTGAATTGGCCTTTTCTCTAGCCGGAGACGGTGCGAGCTCGGATGATCCATGATTGTCCTCGTCGGTGAATCCATCGGCTTTTCTTCGACGTGATTGGTGAAAGATACTGTTGATCTTAACGGGGGTGGTGCATGTACTTGCATAGAGCTGGTAATAAGGTTATTGAATGCTTCAATTATGTTCACCAAATTAGTGCATCAAAATTGATGTTGTTTTCATTTTTTTTCAACTTGGTAGGGTTGCGTTGTGGCGTTGTTAATTTTATGTGTACAACCGAAACCAAGCTATCGACCGTTGGTTGCAGATATTTTGCTATTAAGCTTGGTGGGAAATTAACCAATTAAATTAGTATGATATATCGTCATCGATAATTAAAAGATGTTACATGTATGTCCAAAACTACTTAACATTAAAATGTCAAGAAATTAAAGCCGATACATTAGCTTTCAAAGGTGAATATGCTACATATGCGCTTGAAACTTTTATAAAATGAATTACTTTCATGGATTATAGAACTTTACTAAAAAAAGTTTTAAAAAGTAAAAAATGTACGTTTGAGCATTTTTTGTTCCAAAACAAATAGATTAATGCATCCCTTTATACTATCCAACGCATCTAATTTTTGCATCAGAAGTAAAAATTATTACACTAACCTTAATTACTTAAGTAAAACTAAAAATTAAATTGGTCTACTTAATTTATGGTGCAGTAAGCCTTGACCAATTTTGAAAAAGCAGTAACAACATTGGCCAATTTGCAGCACCAATTAAGAGTTGGAAAGTTTACTTTATATATACATCACTATTAGTGGTCGACATGCATCTTTGAGGCTTTATCTATTGAAATTTCAACGATATGATGCAAGTACGATCTAATACAAATATAATACTCTCTTCGACTCACTTATATTGTCATTTTTTTCTTATTTAGGCGTATCACTCATATTGTCATGTTTCAAATTAGGAAAGTTTTAACTATTAAAAAATTCTTCAAAAGTGATGGGATCTACCCAATTTCTATCTTTCACCCTTATTCTTAATCTCTGTGATGAACAATAAGATGATAATTTCAATGAGTCAAAGGGAATATTGTATATGTTTTTTGACAAACTAAATTTTAAAGACCGCACAACGGTGAACTCGAACCCGAAACTTTTGGCTAAGCATTAACTACTCTATCGCTAGGTGTATATGTTTATGTCAGTATACCTTTTGTATTACATCTTTCTAAAACAATATGTAGTATAAGTTAGACATTAGACCCACCAAACTCATCATGTCGTTATCCTTTTATATCTCAGATATCCATCTTTTGTATGCCACGAAAACAAACTTTATTTAAAAATTAAAAGAAAAATATTTTATTTTTAGCTCGGTAGTTGTTGGATTTTTTAAGACAAGGTTTACTAAGAATTAAAGATGCATGCATATTTTCAATACTTATTAAACATATGTGCTAGTTGGGAGGTAGTAATAAGTAGACACGACACGACTAAGTTTAATTTGGATGAAAAACTTCATTAATGTGTAATTAATTGATATCCCCTACCACACTTTATTCTCTTTTCATAGACGTTAGTCGATATACCTATAATCACGTGATGCATACTTGTTCATATATTTATTGCCACCTACTGTATCAGACACATACTTCCTAACAAACTTTCAAATTTTGAATTTTAAAACTTCCCTGAAAAAGCCAATTTTTAAATTTTAAAACATTTTCCCTCTTGTTTTGCTTTATACAAGCCACAATCAAATGAGTCCCAAAAAAAATCATCTCTCCTTTAACTATTCTTTTTTCAAATTACTTATATAGTCATGGAATTAATACATACAGTAATATGATCCATGAGGCCATGAGCTAGTTTAGGTTCATGTCATGTCATATGTGCACTAATTATTGCCACGAAATCATAATTTCAGGTAAGAGTAAAGTATTACAAATCTATCTATACTTATTATAAAAGAGCGAATTCTTACAAAATTTAATTTGCCTTATATATTCTTATTATTATATTTATTTTAAGGACAATAGTGTAAATCTATATTAAATTTATTATAAATATTATAAATAAAAATATAGTCCTACTCCTTTTACAATTCTTTTTTTATTATAATATAATAATACAGTCCTACTCCTAGTATCCTACTATAACTCGACTTAATATATTGATTTATAATGTAGTACTACATGTTTAATTACTCAAAAGTGAAAGAGAAAAGTATATGCAGTTTGATAGCTCGACATTACATTATTGTATTGTAATTATATTATTTTGTGTAATTTGTTTTTTTTTTAAATTATTATTTAATTTGATTATGAAGTACCTATAGGTCTGTAGCCATCATTATTATGACGAGCGTTAAGAAATTAGTTGTTGATAAATTAATTTTATAGCTTTAAATATCGTACTATACAATAAAACTGAATGCAATCGAGCATGATTGATGTAATTGTGCTTCAACATTTGGGCTTTGATCTTGCATATTTGAAACATTGAAAATCTTTATCAGAATTTCTCAAGTATTAAAATAAAAATAATATTAAAAATTTAAAATAAAATTTTGATATTGGTTACAATTCCTCAATCACACTAGAATGAAGGGGGTGATCTCGTAGTTCAAAATAGGTTCTTGGAGATTTATAAGCAATTTAACGGTTTTGATTAGTGGAGAGATTATCTACGTAAATGATCACAAATAATCACTAGCATATTAATATTTGATAAATATTTTCACAAATGAAAATATTTTATTTTTTCTAACTTACCGGAATTATGAAGTATATTTAGCTACTATGGTTCGTAAATGGAGTATATAAACTAATGATTGATAAATTAATTATATAACTTCAAAAGCATCCCATAATTCCGGTATTACAACGATATATATTAAGTGTCTGAAGTAAATTTTTTTGCGAGAAAATAGAGATAACGAAAATAAGTGCGAAAAAATAACACTTGATACTTCAGACACTTAAAAATTATTAAATCCCTAATCATTATGTATTATAAAATTATTTAAATATATAGATACGAGAATCATTAAAAAGATAAACCTAATATTTTAGAATATTGCTTTAATTTAATCATTCAAAGGACACGGTATTTAGCATTTTTTTCTTTATTAATATTTTAATATTCAAATATTTTGTTGGTTAATTGTAAATGAAAATCTCAAACATAGATATTCTATAATAATAATTCTCTTTTACTTTCAGAGTACGAGTATGTATATTATGGTTTGTGATTTTAGAATTACTTTCACAAACTATATTGGGGGCAACTTTTCTACATCTGATTGGAACATCATAATGTGCATTTTAATTCTTCTAAGTAAGTACTAAGGTCTTTAATCAAATCAATTAAATTATAATAGATCTTCTTTACAACCGTCGTACATTTTTTTAAATTGTACACAAAATAGAAGAAATGTATATTTAAATTATAGTAGATGAATTTGCTTATTTTAAGGTCTACATAAAGATCTATTTCTTTTTATGCATTTTCTATCGTTCTTGCTGCCTCGAATCCTTTAATTTATTTATATTTTTCAATACTAGGTAAAAATATTAAGATGAACTTGTTTTCAAATACAATACGCTATAATTTGGAAGAAGATCAAATAGATTTGGGGTTGGTATGAATAATAAAGTTATTTGTTAATCATGATTTGAAATGAGTATTGCTAGAGATAATTTAACAAATTTGAATTTGAAAAAATTCCTGATGAGATGTACAAGACCCATTATCATTTCTATTTGCATGTACTTGCTACCCTCATGTAATAAAGAAAAGTTATGGCGAGGTCATTGAAATTAATTGGATTTCAAACATCGAAGAGTGAATGATCATGATCCATATTTCTCTGTGACCCCTAGCTATGAACAAGAACGCCTCGAGTTGATTTCCGAAACTTGATTACTATTAGTCACTTTCCTATCGAAGTAGTCTTGATGAGAAAAACAAATCTCTAACTAATGACATACTATATTTCTACGATTTGACTCTTATTTATTAAAAAAACAAGAATAATAAAGCAGAAGAAGAAGAAGAAAATATGACCTATCTTGAGGTCTCAATATCAGGAAACAATTTATATCTAAACTCTATTTTTGGTGGACTTTGCTATTGAAGTATCGACTCAAGCAACAAATTTGCGAGCAGAGAAAATATTTTACAATTACTCTCTCACTATTCGAATATTTATAAAAAAAAAAACAAGGAAAAAAAAAGCCATTTGTTTATGAATTACTATATAATTTTCTTATTTGATGCAGGTGGCATTACTGTAGCCGTCAGATTATTAAAATCTCATCCCGCGTTAAGATTTAAGAATAAAACGAAAATTCCCAAAATCATTAAACAATAAAAAGAAAAGAACAAAAAAAGAGTTAGTTATTACAGTTGGAGCTGAATGTCCAAAGACAGACAATAACGGATTTCCATTGGCAACAAAAAAGAATCAAAGAAACCAAAACTCCTCCCTCTCCAAAAAACAATTTCACCGCGAAAATTACTGCTGAAAATCATCAACAGATTTTCATAAATGAAATTCTTCATCCCCCCTCCACCCCGATGGCCATAACTACTGTTCTTGGTTCATCCATTTTCTTCTCCATTTTCCTGCTAATTTCTCCGACCTCAGTTTCCATTTCTGAATCCGAAGCTCTCCTCAAACTCAAACAATCATTCGCAAATTCTTCATCTCTAGAATCATGGAAGCCCGGGACGGAGCCGTGTGCCAAGGACACACAATGGATTGGTATAGTCTGTGCCAATGGATTGGTCTCAAGCCTCAGGCTCAAGAATCTGGGCCTATCTGGGAATATAGATGTTGAATCGCTAACCTCGCTTCCGGCCCTAAGAAGCCTCGGCTTCATCTCCAATTCTTTCACGGGCCCGCTCCCGAATTTCCATCGTATGGTGCTGCTAAAGGGGCTGTACCTTTCAAGAAACCAGTTTTCAGGTGAGATTCCATCGGACTATTTCAAACCAATGTTGGGATTGAAGAAGGTTTGGTTGTCGGGGAACAAGTTTTCGGGCCGGGCCCCAGCCTCGTTGTTTCAGCTGGCCCAGTTGATTGAATTACGTCTTGATAACAACCAGTTTTCAGGGCCCATTCCTCCAGCTGAGCTGCCGGCTCTTGTTCTCTTGGATGCATCCAATAATAACTTTGAAGGTGAGATCCCTCTGAGCTTGGCAAGGTTCAGCCCGGAAGCGTTCAAAGGTAATCCCGGGCTTTGTGGTGGCGATCTAGAGAAAGCATGTGATTTCTCAGGGCCTGGGATCAGTAGAAAGAATAAGTCGGTGTTTATGTGGATGATGGTGGCAGCAGCACTCATGTTTGTGGTGATGGTGCTCGGTATTTTCGCGTTGAAGAGGAGGCAGGAGAGTGATGGCGAGGTCGATGAGTGTCCTAGTTTTCATATATCAAGTGTTAGGAGGACTGATGGCGTGACAAGGAGGGATGGCATATTTGTGGGTCCCGCCGCAGCCGCAGCCTCAACCCCGGCCCCGTCCCGATCCGGCCCCGGATCGGGCCGGAAGGGGTCAAGGAAATATGGAAAAGGGATGGAGATAGTGATGATAAATGATGAGAAGGGTGAGTTCACCATGAATGATCTCATGAAATCTTCAGCTGATGTGCTATCAAACGGGTCGCAGATTTCATCGTATAAGGCCGTGATGCTCACTGGGATGACCGTAGTGGTAAAGAGGATCAAAGAAAGTGCTAAAATTGGAAAGGAGCAATTTGATGGTGAGATGAGAAGGCTTGGATGTTTAAAGCACAAAAATGTCTCGACGCCTTTAGCATATCACTTTCGTAGAGACGAGAAGCTTTTGGTGTCCGACTATAAACCTAAAGGCAGTCTGCTCTATCTATTGCACGGTACAAATTTGTACTGATGTAGCTGAAGAATGTGTTTGTATGTCCTTTCTAGGGCCGGCCTGATAAGGGGAGACCTATCTTAGGCCTCCCTATCTATCAAAATTTTAGGGCAGACCCTAGCTTTTGCCTCATACGGTTTTAACTCGATTTTTATTTATCCAGGTGATCGCGGTATTTCCCATTCAGAGCTGAACTGGCCTACAAGATTGAGGATAATTCAGGGGATAGCTAGAGGGCTAGCTTATCTTCATGCTGAGCTATCCTCACTGGACTTGCCACACGGTAACCTAAAATCGAGCAATGTGCTTCTAAGCGAAGAAAACGAGCCTCTACTCGTGGACTATGGATTATGCTTAGTGATCAGCAGCTGCCTTGCTGCACAAACACTAGCAGCATACAAGGCTCCAGAAGCAATTCTTGATCACCACATTTCACCAAAATGCGACGTTTATTGCCTAGGAATCATCATTCTCGAAGTTCTTACTGGAAAATTCCCTTCTCAGTTTGTCAACAATGGAGAAGGTGGGGTTGATGTAATCCAATTGGTAAGATCAGCCATTGCTGATCAGAAAGAGGACGATATATTTGATCCATACATGGAACTAACCGAGAAGTCGAAAGATGAGACAAGGCAGCTTCTTTATGTCGGTGCAGCCTGCACAGAGAGCAAACCTGAGCAGCGTTTGGACATGGCAGAGGCCCTTAGGCGGATAGAGGAGATAACAATGGAGGGACGATCTCATGACCAGACGACCATCGAGGTCGAGGCCTTGTCGGGAGATGGATCGTTGAGGGTGAGGGAGGTGGTGTGATGAATAAGGGAATGGGTGAGTTTTGGTTTTGAGATATCTTGACCAATTTTTGGGCATGGATGTGAGCTGAAGAGAATGATATACAATGTTGGTGTCTCCACTTCTTGCAAAAATCGGACAGTTCTCTTTATGGTTGACAGGATTTCATTTGGCAACATGCACATTAAATTTCTTGATTTAATGAGGTTTTTGTACATTTTTCTAAGTAGATTCAACTATAATTCTTCTGATTGATGCAGAAGTATGGAGATTGATGTGGGGAAAGTCTCATTACTCTCTCTGTCTCATGTCTCATTATATACTCTCTCTCTCTCTCTCTCTCTCTCTCTCTCTCTCTCTCTCTCTTTCTCTACTATTTTCTGAATTTCACTTGTTGAACACCTACTAAATTTGGTTATGATCTAAAGACAGAAAGACAAGTTTAACTATATATATATATATATATTTATATATATATTAAAAGAATGTATTTTCTAGACAATAACAGTACATTTAACAAAATTAAACACATAAAGGGAAAAGGCATCCTAAATCTGGTTGTTTCTAGTAAGGTCACAAAAATCAATCAACAAATATATGGAAAAGAGAACTGACAGAGCTGGCTGAAAGACAATGAATAGAGACAGAAAAAGAAGAAGAAACAATCTGTCCTCACAAATTGCCATTTCCATGTTTCTTTCTCATCTTCCACCCTCACAGTTTCTACAAGACACTGGCAACAACTTTCATGTATTCTACAGATCTGATTAGCCACGCAACATGTATATTGGTGAATTTAAGTTACAGAGTATGTGTACCATTTTAGGCGGTTTTTTCTTGTTCGAGATCACTATGGGGTAAACCGTTGCTACTTGTGGGAGATCTGGGCTCTGGACTCCTTACATCCTTTGGGGGCAGTGGTGATGGTTTTATGAGTTTCAAAGTGTCGTCTTTGTCAAACTCTTCATCGGCATCCTCAGAAGAATAAGCATATCTGATTGAGGCATAAAATATCAATCGCATATGAGGCAGATTGGGGGGGGGGGGGGGGGGGGAGACAATGAATGTACTCCATATGATAGCATTTCATTATCTCAGAATAGAATTGTATACGCAATTCTACCAATGAAATGTGCTGAGAGAAATTAAAATTTATATATGACAAAAAAATAACCAAAGATCTTAGCGTTTATTTCTGCTGTCTTGCTCGTGCACGGTAAACAGTATCAGGATGCCATTGGCAAGGTGAAAATAGAAATATCGAGTAACAGGATATAGGAATGGGGATAAAAAATCCATATACTTTATGCAGTCGAATCCCCTAACACCAGAAAAATAAATAATACATTTTGAACAAGATGGTTACCTCATCGAGTTTTGTGATGGCGCCCAAAGAGCACATATGACACACAAGAGGGAGAAAGACAAGACTTGCCAGAAGGCAGGGATGATCCAAGCATTCTGCCATTGCTCATTGTACACATCATTTGATTTGAAATAAAGCTGCAAAAATCCATATATTTTATGCAGTCAATACATAACAGAGCATTTTAAGTATGCAATGGAGGGCAAACATTGTATGCAAGTCAAACATTATCCATGAAAAATGTTTTCGATCTAGTTATGCTCAACCTTGGTAATCACTGTTGTGGGCAAGATATTTGATTTGACTCATTAAAAAAAGCTACCAAAATTACCTCGTAGCAAATCCAGCCAACAGACACGATAACTGCAATGGCTAATGCATTCGTGAACTTCCTGTAAATATCTAACTTGGCAGTCAACCTCCTAGCCTGTTAAGTCAAGTTAACAAAAAAATTGGTGTGAATAATCATGTCAGTAAACAAAGAAAGGAGTCCAAGAAAAATAATTACAACTTGGTTCCAAGTCCATGATGGACAAAATGAAAGGGATATCAACTCTATACCAAGTCACTCTATTTAAGAGCATGAAAGAATTAATTTAGCATTTTAGCTTGAAATCAGAAATTATATATATGCATATGAGAGTGTGTATTTTCCTCTGGACTTTACTGGATAGACAGTAAACTCATGCAACATAGAACCAGGCTTCAAAATCCAAGGGCAAAGAAATCTAACTTGAAACATTTGAGTATATATTTGCAGCATCAGCAGGTTTTCACTTGATATTCTAGCTTCATGCAAGAAGACCAAACTAAATTACTAAAATGACAAGTCGGGAAACAAATGTTAGCTTAAGAATGAGAACCATGTACCTGAAGCTTATTCAAGGTGGAAGAGAGGGAGGTAAATATCCAAAGAATGAAGAAAGCATCCAAAATTGCCACCGGCAGGACAAAAAATAGTCTAGCCTTCCCTGAGCGATCACTCACGGTACCAACATTTTCGATAATTTCAAGCACTTCAGATGCAAGAAAGAAAGTCCCTCCAAGTAACATAACCTTTGATGTAAGACCACCTAAGGTAGGTCTGACAACACCATAACCCATGGAGACAATGAGAAGGACCAATCGTGCCACAGTACGTTTCACGGACCCAAAAGTGACAGCCCATAGAGTGATACCAGTGGGTCTGGTCCCAGTTTCATTAAACTCAGCATAATCGAAGTACCACAAGGCCATCTCAAACATTCCCAGTGTTATCACAAGTGTAATACAGTTTTGCAATGGAAGCACTTCTCTCCAAAATCTTGCATACTGTGAAAACCAGAATATCCCAAGGAGCACAAATGCGAGAGACATGAACCCGTAAAATTTCATGAGTGGAGCCATTCTACCAGGTAAGTAACCAGTAGGATTTTTCCAGACAGATTTCCCCTCAACATAAACCTCTTTGAGCCGTGGATCACAATGAATGAAATACAGGTTATACATCCCAGTTTTAGTAATTTGAATGGATCTTGGCTGCAGAGTAGATTCTGTCGCGTCCATTTCAAATGACACACCAAATACTTGCGGCCAGCCTGGATTATTAGTTGAAGGGCGGTAAATGATTTGACCTTGCTTGCAGACTCCAAGTTTTGCAAGATCTGCTGAGCAGCACACGGCTCTCTGACCTCCATATGCTGAACCTCCAATTGTCTCCCTGTCGTCAACCTCAAATACAACAGCATGAATAGAATCTGAGGTGAAATTGGAGAGGTCCAGAGGCCGTTGAAATATTATACGTTCAAATCTGTTTTTTCAGATAAAAATGAGATCAGCTATCTTTTAGAATCTACAATGACTTAGGATGCTCAGATCAAAATCACAGCTTAAACATTAGACATATCCCACAAACATGTAGCACAAAACTCGAAATCCAGAAAATTAACGAAAAAATAAGAAAAGCATCCCCTCCCCCCCCCCCCCCCCCCCCCCCCCAACCACCGCAGGGAGGTGCTGATTAACTTTTCAAAGAAATGTCTCAATGCATCTATCTTTGCATTAACAAGGCCTCAATGCTCAAATCCCAATTCTAAAATGATATTGGGAAAAAGAATACTAACAAAGTAGTCGGAAGCTTTTCTTAAAGTACAATGACTAACACAATCCAATTGATTTCAATTAATTTAGACTATGGAAACAAGAGTTGGTGATAGAAATATTTCTAGAACAATAATCATTTCACTATGAAGTAAAAAGTACAAAGCCTTTTACCAAACAGTTTATAACCACCGACATTTACAAACATCAAGTCCAAGTCAGATTTCGAGGGGATCTCTCCAAAACACTAGAATTCAACACCTTCAACCAACAATAACTCAATCAAACAAACATGCAACAACAAATCCAAGACAGCAAAGTGACACCAAATTCCGCGAAGGAAAAAAAAGCAGTGAAGTTGCAAATTCACCGAATAAAAGAGTCTCCGGGGGAGGACTCGTTGAGGCCAGGGGCGGAAGAGTAGATTCCCTCGCTGCCGCCGTGAACAACGAACGCATTTCCTTTGGCGGCGAATATCTCTCCGGTGTACTCGTGCACCGACGCCTCACTGCGACGAGCGCAGAGCAGCAACAGCAGCGCCGCCGTGAGGGACAGAATGGGGATTGTGGAGCTCAAGCGCGGCATTGTGCAATCAACTTGAGCTCGGGCGTGTGGATCTGATGAGGGAGAGATCTGGCGCTGAAAATGGCGGTGAGAGAGTAGAGCGAGAGAGAGAGCGTAGTCAAGCTACTAGTTAGACCATGGAGTCATTGACTCATCTAATATTAAGAGGGAATTTTATCTGCTGCGGCGAGCTTAATTACGTCCTAATCTTAGACCATTAAACATTTTACACGTTATATGAGTAAATAACTTAATTATTTTTACTTATTACTCATTTCAAAATTTACGTAGTTAGAATCTTGAGGTATTTTTTGGAGATATTACACGTCTTCGTTTAGATATTTTATCTTTCAAATCAAATAACTGAATATTGAGCACATTAAACTCTGTATTACTTTGAATTGTTCAATTAATTTTTGAAATTTTATTACATCCTCAAATAACTGCCTGTAATAATATGATAATAACAATTCAAAGATATGGTTAGATGATCTAATTGAACCGAACAAGAGTGTAAAAAACAATGGAATGATAATAATTGCAAAATTGAACATCCACGTAAAAGTAAATAAATGTTCTTAAAGAGCTTAGTGTATAAAAAATAAAAAATTAAATCCACAAAGTTGTAGGTTATGAAAAAAAAGGGGGATGGAGGTTAATAAAATTCGTAGGGAAGAAATGGTGCAACCTGTCTTAGAGGATTCGGTTCGGACACTAGGATTTTGAAGTATAATACTAGTATGTAAGAAAATAAGTCGATTGGGTACAAGGTGTTTAGAATATTTTCATTTTTGCCAATGTCATAAATCATAATCATTCATTCATCGTGGAGCAACACCAGGACCACATCCTACGGTTTGATGCGATTTTTATTACTTTTTACTGATTACTGTTTAATTGACCTTAATTAATCCCAATTGAGAGTAGTATCCTCTGATTAATTAGTAGTATCTCCTAATTACAGCCAACTACAAGTACCCAAATTTTTGCCTTGGTACCTTGGTAGCGTAAAAACTATTATCAAATCATAGGAATCTCATGACAAGTGTGCCCCTACTTGAAAGAGCACAAAATAAACCCAGAAATTTTATCAGAATCTTCTTGCCCATTATAACCAATATCAATCAAATTTTTGGCCAAAAACACTTCTTCCCCCCTTTTCTTCATTCCATGCATTTTACTTTCATTTACTAGTGTTCAAGTGTTGGAAATGAGGTCTCAGATTCAACTCCTCATATTTGGGGTCTCAAAAGATTTACTTACACATGATCACAGTGCGGTTTACTTCTCTTCTGTAATTGCTTACTGTACATGCCATTCTCAACCAATTAGGTAAGACCCTAGTTTCTCATGAAATCAACATACACAAAACACAAACCAAAAACACAAAAATACTAGAGATCAATTCCATCTTGATAATCACCATAAACCCATAAAATCTAAAGATAGCATAAAATAGAAAAGGGCTTTAAATGTTACTTGTGATAGAACAAAGATTCGACATCAAGATCATCACCAGTCTATAGTACAAAAGAAAATAACAGCATGAACAAGAACCCGAAGTCCTTCCAGAACAAAATATACGGAAGGACCCCGGCTACTTCAAACTTCAACCATTTTCCAGAACCTGATCCATTAGAGGCGCATTTTCACCGGACCAGAAAGATTAAGGTGTGCAGATAAAATCTAGGAGAAGTCTACTTATCTGTTTGCGGTACTAAATTTTGTCAATGCAACAAAGGACTTGCAAATTTTGTGGGGAACAGATAAAGAAGGGTTTCCAGCAATGCAGCATTCATGTCAGGGCAGAGTCGTACAAAACCAAGAAAACTTGTACATCAGTCCATATCAAGAAAATCCATCCTTTTTTTCATGGTACCCTTGAGCTCCGAAGCCTCCCTCTCAACTCTTTGCGCCTGAGCAAATGAGAAATGTAAGCTACTCAATAAGTGCAGCCATGCATGCAGAGCAAACATCTTGGAAGTCAATAAAGAGTAATTGAAACTAAAAAGACAGAAGTTTCGAACAACTGCCATGAATTAAAAGCCAAGAAGTTCTCAAATTAAAGAAAGAAACTTAAATCTAATATCATCAACTGCAAAAAGAAAGGGGTGATCAAAGAAATGCAGGGCACAACCAGGAGCATAAAAACTAAGAATTCTATATGCAATACCTTGTTTTACCCAATGGCAAATTTTCTCGATGTTATGGAGGTTGAGGAAGAAGCTAAGGGTGCAGAGACAAGTATAATCAACTTTGTTTTAAGGCATTGTGGGGCGAGGAAGAAGGGGGAGACGGGTATCTGACTGCAAAGGCTTCTAAAAATAGGGCTCGTCCTCATCCCACAAGGATAGTATAGGTAGCATGTCATCGTCAGAAGACACTCAGATTTATCGAAACTTCAAATATTGGTTAGCTAGTTAACAAAATGTTAATTACATTGCATTGTCTAGCCACTCAAAATATAATGGTCTAAAATGTTATTCACTAAGTTCAATACTAAACCATTCTTCAGAATGTCTGCAATATCAGTACTTATTTACCTAAACTTCCCAAACATACACATACAGAATCTTGGCAATCAGTTACAGTTTTTCGACTGTTATGAACATCAGACAGTAGAGCTTACACTTCTTATCTCTGGTTCTGAAACGCGAACCATATTTGGGGGTAGTTCCCTCTTCAGCGGGTCCTGACCAATTATATTACATCATATGCAAGTGTAAAATATATAAAAAGTAACATGTATAAAAAGGTTTAAAAAGGCTTAACGTCACATACCAGCTCCCCAATTAAGACAACATTTTCCCCACGGATTACGTATAGACCTAATGGTATGTCACAATACAGATCACCAACAATAAGACGTTCACATGCACCTTCTAGGACAACATTAGCTACATATAACAGTAAAACCTTGTCAGTTGAACATTAAATTAAGGAAATGTGGTCTAATAAATGAAAGGTAATTCAAGAATAAATACCAAACTGATCAAAGGAACGAAGAATCCCTAAAAGTTTCCGTCCGTCTCGAAGTAACACAAGAAGTTTCTCTGAGATAAAGATAAAAACTTTAATTCAAAAGTAAGATAACCACAAAGATTGAAAGAAAAAAAAATCATGAATATATGGTCTGCAGTTAAAGAGACCTTCTCATAACAAATACAAATAAAATTGGTTCACCATGCATGATTTGAGACATACGAAAATGAGTACATACTAAAATGCCAGACTCACACCGATGTTTGTTTTGCTACACTTTATATTGAGATTTGAGAGTTCAGAACAAATAAAAATATAGAGCCAAATTTGCATGTGTTGAACAACAGCAGAACTAAATAACTTGATTTCCGTCAAGATTTACGTACAAGAAAACGTACTGATATAGGTCAGAAGAATATGCATGAACATAATAGCATCTCTCTTACTACTTACACTAATTTCTTTTAGACATTCTAAAAAAAGTTTGATGCCAAAGTTTGCTAGGAGGAACATTAATGCTCTTCTACTGTTCATAGTTGTAAATAGCTTTACAACTATATATGACACCGGGAAATATATGACATTGACATAATAACTTGAATTATGATTTGTTTAGACTCCAAGATGTGTCTTATTGCAGGTTTCCTGTTGTCACTAATCAAATGAAGCATTTCCTAATTTGCTACCAATCCTTGAGAGTGATGGATCAAATAAAGTGCCACAAGAAAGTCATTTTAAGTCGACAATACAAAATCAAACAAGTTGACAACTATACTTTCTGTTTCAAAATTTTATCACATGCCCCCAATTTCCTGTTAAACATCGTTGGAATTATGCACATCAAGCTCTTTAAGATCTCCTTAGTCGTGATGACAGGGGGGAAACAATGTGCCGGCAAAATTATGATAGAAAAGGCTTATATCGGCTTCTCTAAAATCTTCCCAAAATCATACATGGTAGATTCTAATACAAAATGCAAGAACTCTATACCTCAAAACACAACAAATCCATTACGAAACATCTACTCATTAAAACACCTAACAACAGAAGAACACAATAAAACACAAAATTATACAGAGTCCCACATAAATAAATTCCACTTAAACCTTCACGAACCAATGCCACAGTTCGAAAAACTTCAAAAAGATTCAAGAAATAGCCCAAAATCATAAAATTAACCGCCCCTAATTTTTTGCAGAGCACAGAACAAAGGACATGCAATTACATAAACTTACTGTCAAGATAACTAGCAAGAGAAGTAGAGAGATAGACATCCGCTGGCTCCGCCCAAGACATTGATGAACTCATAGCTGGACCTCAATTTTTTGAAATTCTCCAAAAACACAACGAAATATCAAACCAATTCGGTGAACCTAATTGCATTGGCAGCTCAAGATTGCACCTTTTTAACAGCCCCAATTCCGCCGTTCAAACCAGAACAGTACAAGATTGAAAATTGACTGTCTATAACCCGCTAAAACCCTAATTTAAAATGATGGGAGAAAGGGCTAACAGCTCTCGATTCAATTGTAGTTGGAGTTGACTTGTGGTTGAAGTTCAGATCTGAAACGTAAACCCTAAAATTTGCTGGTTGGGAAAAATTGGGCCTATCTACAGGAATTAGCCATTAAGGAGATAATGTGAGAATTTCACGCAGAAATCGGTGGGAGTTTTACAGTCTTGCGCTGCTTCCCATGATTTTGTATTGTTCTTTTTTCTTTTAGGAAAGAACATGATGTTGTATTTTTGTATTATTTGTATGAACGAATATGGTGAGTTTCACTTTTTTTTTTTCCCCCTCTTTTATTCTTTATTGTGTTGATATCACATTGTTGGTTTGATATCCATATACGTATCGGGTATCAATATGATATGATCCATATTCATACCTTGTGTTTAGTATATTAGTATATGAGTATTAAATTGATATACTTGACATACTTGATATGCTATTTTTCAATATTTTCATATACTAATTTTTGCTAGTATATGACTCTTAACTCTATTTTCATTCCTACTTACCTCATTTTTTTTGTTCGTGAAAAAGTGTCTTACTCCACTTTTTCCGATCAAATTAAGTGGAACCTTATTCCAATTACAACAACTTTCACTTTTATTTTACTTTCTCCACTCAAAATAAGTGAGATCCTTATTCCACTTATAATAACTTTAACTTTATTTTACCTCTTTCACTAACAACAAGTGGGACCCTCATTTCATTCACAATAATTTTAATTCCAATTCACTCTTCTCACTCTCAATAAGTGGAATCCATATTCCACTCACAACAACTTTACCAGATTTCTTAATTCCGGTGCCCACCACACAATGAGACTCTTTTTCCCGAATGGATGAATACTCATACACATACTTGATATCTGATATGCTGGTATATGAATACCAAACGAGCCCTTATTTAAGTGCTACATCAATACCTATTATTTAGTTTTAATGGTTCAAAATCCATAAATTGGTGTTATTGAGTTATTTTAAATTTTTAATCAATTGGTCTAAATAAAAAAATAAAAAAATAATCAATTGTGGGATTGGGGTAGATAGGGGTCAATAATATGAAAAATTACAATTAAGTTTTCGAACTTATAAATTGCAATATTAAAAAATAATTATTCATATGAAATTATTTTTTTACCAGACGAATATACGAATAAATTTATTCATACATTTTCAATGTTGAGCGAACGAGACGAGGGATGGGCTGGCGACGATGACGACAATGAGTGATGATGCATTATAAATGTTGAATATCATGGAGGCGAATGGGTTATAAATGTTGCATAACATGAAGACGGTTTGCAAAAAGGCAATGAAAAGCACAATTCAGGATTTTTTTTTTCATTTTGATTGTTTTTAATTATATCAATAAGGGTGAATTTAGACACTGATCCAAGCACTAAGTAGTTCATAGTTTATCTTTTTAATAATTACATGTGTTATTCACCATTAGGTCATGCATCAGATGAATCTACAACAGATAATTAGGGTAAACTAGTGTGTTGTTCGACGTAATTATCATATTTTCATATTATTTGTAGAAAATTAATTGTGTAATTACTCGATTTGTTCTAAAACTAGTATAATAATAAACATTCATGAATTATTAATCGAACTCATTTATTTAATAATTATACAAACAAATTCTTCTTATGTATCGTAGTGCATGCTAATAATTTGAATATCGATTATTGTTCACGTCTAAAGTATTCTTCCAAGAATTTGTAATGTGCATTCATTTTCTATTGACAATTGAACTAATTTTAGAAATGTAGCATAATGGAATTCAAACTTCATATTAAAAAATATTCATTGTTTAATTATCTTAATACAAATGTAATGATATAAATTTAAAAAATAATTTATCAGAAAGAGATACTAAGCATTACGTGAAGGATCATCTTGTTGCAAATAAATGTTAGTTGAAGGATAATATGGTATAAAATTTATTGATTGAGAACTTTAAGTTGTAATTTACAAATATAATTACAAAAAAATACTTTATTTCAAAGTGATATATTTTGACAAATCATTTCCAATTTACATGAAGGATTATCTCGTTGCAAATAATTATTACATGAAGACAATCTCGTGTAAAATTTATTGACTAAAACACACAATACGTTGTAAAAAAAAATAATGCATTGCTTTATTTTAAAATTATATAATTAATTTGACAAATCATTGCAAATAAGTATTATATAAATGATCATCTCGTTGCAAATAAGTGTTACATGAAGGATAATTTTAAAAAATAATTCAATATTTTATTTTAAATTGATATAATTGGACAAATCATCATTGTAAATAAGTTTTATATGAAGGATCATTTTGTTGTAAATTTAGGTGATGGTTGGTACGCATGAATGGAATGAAGTGGGAATGGAATGAAGATGGAAATGGAATGAAATGAAGCATGATACTCATATGGCTGATATACAAAAAGAATGGAATGAATTTTTTTAATTATTATTTTCATAATTAATATATTTAGTTTAATAAGTATTATAATATTAAATAAATAATAATCTATTATTATTTCAATAATTGATATGTATAATATTATTATATTACTGTTATAATAAATATTAATAATAGTAATAAAAATAACTTTTATACTAACTACAATAATAACAATAATAATAATAATAAATATTATTTGTTATTGATTTAATATTATATTATATTACTATTATAATAATATTAATAATAGCAATAAAAGTAACTTTTATACTAACTATAATAATAACAATAATAATAATAATAATAAATATTGTTTGTTATTGATTTAATATTATTATAATACCCTTAATAGTTAATTAGTATAATAATATTAAAATTATAATTAAATAATATTATTATTATTTAATATTATTTAATTAAATTATTAGAAATATTTTGTAATAACATAATAATAATAATAATAATAATAATAATAATAATAATAATAATAATAATAATAATTATTCATTAAGATGTGGAATAACTAATACTAGGGGGAGGGAAGGAATGGCTAAACCCATAGTCATGGGATTAGTCATTCCTTAAGGAATGGTCATTCCCTACGAAAAAAATATATCAGCCGTGGAATTAGGAATAAAGGCAGTAATGACCATTCCATTCTCATTCCATTACAGCATACCAGCCATCACCTTAGTGTTACGTGAAGGATCATCTTGTGTATATTTATTGACAGAAAATTGCTTTACGTTGTAACTTAATATAATTCAAATTATTGCAAATAAATTTTTTATGATGGATTATCTATCACAAATATTGATAAACAATTGCAAATAAGTGCTACATGAACTATCATCACATTGCACAAAAGTGTTACATGAAGGATGATCTCTTGTAGAATTTATTGACGAAGAATAACTTTATGCTGTAAACTTGATTTTGTTAAACATTTCAAATAAGTATTACATGAATGATCATCTTATTGTAAATTTATTGTTACATGAAGGATTATAACGTGTAGTTATTATTGACGGAGAATCACTTTACATTATAGTAACTTATAAACATAATATAAAAAAATTAATATTCAAAAATGAAAACCCCATAGCATTATAGTTGTATAGTTGTATTCAGTGCAGGGTTGTATTCAGTGCAGGCGGTTCACCACCTCATGATCATCAACCTTTCTAGCATTATTTTTTTGTTGTAATGAACTTGGAGCAAGAGCTTGGACAATGTAATTCTCCAGCCAAACTCGTAGGATAGAAACTACATACAACTCTTTAGTTCTTTGTGAATATGTTAAATATATATAGCAAATAAATTCCTTAAAATAAGGAAATAAACTAATTTATTGCCATTAATTTTGAGTTTGTAACGATTTTTTATTAATTATATAATTTAAATTTTTAGAAAAGTAGAAAAGAAAAATAAAAAATATGCCACATAAGATATGAGATAATTGTGGTGTTGAGATCCATTCTCCTATTATTATAAAGAAGATGATCCAAAATATCATACAACACGATTTCATCTTACACCAATACAATCATGAAAAATTTATTGACTTCAACTGAGTTAAACATTGATTGATAAATTCTAAATTTTAACTAGATACACGAAAAAAATGATATTGTCTACATTAAGAAAAGAAATAGATTAGTATGAAAAGAAATGAAATAAAATGGGAGCCCGCAGAAACAATTGTCATTTTAGCTCTACACACCGTCATAAATAAATAATTCTACAATTTATATCTGAGCGGCATACAAAAATGAAAACTTGAATACTAAGCTAACAAAAATAAAAAATCGAAATTGTAATTGCGTTCAATCGAAGAAACTCATCAAGCTCAAATCACCCAAATCCAAAATTTCCCCAAATTAGCTAAAGACGCAAGGAATTTCAATCCCTTAATTTTCGTGTTGACTGCATCCCAAATTTGTTTTCTATTTTTCCCTTTTTTACTTAATTATCGCATTCTTTTATGCGAAGCTAAATCAGCCACCATCAGTTATCTAATTTCTCTCCAAACGCGTCCACCAATTCAGGTCCGTTGATAATTTAAATGTTACTGTTTTTCTTTAGGTATGCTTTTTTTGGTTTATCACTTTTTTTTTTTGGGTTGAGTATTCTTTGTGCAAGCAGCCATTTTAAATGCCTCAAAATCGGGTTGTTTAGGGTTTTTATTTTCGAGGTTTTAATTATGTTCAGGTTAATTTCTGTTAGCTCTTTTGGGTTTTTGTAGTTTCGAGGGGATAATCTCGTGGGTTTAGTAATTGTTGTTTTTTCCTGGGTGATAATTGTTTCTAATTGAAGAATCGATTATATGATTGTGAGAAAAAGGTTTGATCTTTTTTACCTATTGAAAGTTTTTCAATTTCGAAAGATTGATTGTGTTCGGATTTTTTGTGTACTGTTTTAGTAATTGATTTGATGTGAAATTTGAATTGAATTGTGGATTTAAGGAAAGGGTAGATTCATTTTTGGGCAGTATTAGTTTTTTTAGTTTGTTCGTGGATTGGTTATTATTGAAGTCAAATTGAGACTTGATGAAGAGTGAAGATTTCTGCTTTCCTCACATTTTCCTGCGCTCATGATTTTGTCTTCTTCTTTTAATCTATGTAAGTTCCGTAGTTGAAGATTCTGGCTTCCCTTTTTTCTTTTCTCTCGTTTTGGCCTATATTGATGTTCGATAAAAATGGTAAATTAGTGATATTCTCTTGAAGGATTCTTAGGATATTTGCCACTCATAATGTTTCTTCTATGAGCTTGTTGGGAAGTTTAGGAAGGATTTTGTGTTGTGTAGAGTGTAGTTTCTTTTAAGCATCCAGTTTCTTGCTGTAGTTTTAATGCTTGCCTTCAACCATATAAACTTTGTCACAAGTAGTGGTACTGGAGAGGCTGAAGAAATTTTGTTTGTCTGAGTGTAACGTCAATTGAGCTATTGCGTTTATATTTTTTTCCTTAGGGACTCGAGAATCATGGCGACAGCCACAATGGCCACAGCAGCGGGTGCAGCCGCCCTTTTGTATTATACATTAAATAAAAAACTCCAATCAAGTCCAACAACTGGTGATGATAATGATGAAAATGAAACTGATATACAGATTCATGCTCCATTAGGAATTGAAAGAGTTTCTCATAGACTTATACAAGCTCCTGCGACATGGCTAGAAACAATTTCAACTCTGTCGGAGACCCTTAGATTCACTTATTCAGAAACTTTGGGAAAGTGGCCGATTGGTGATTTGGCTTTTGGCATCAGCTTTCTCTTAAAAAGGCAGGTATGTCTGTGCTGATATCTGATGTATTAGCTGTTGTTTCCTTGCGGAATCTTTCTTTATACTCGACATGTTTCTTGTTTCGATTTTCTAATTGCACCCACAGTAAACGATTCTCCAATATAACCTGGAAATTGACCTGTAAAGTTTAACTACCGATCTCCGTTTAAGCTCTGAAGAGTTTGATGTGGGTTTTAACCTGTTGTGTCGTCCTACCTGATTTAGACTTAGGACCTGTAGGTTTTAATATCACCAAGTATTGAGATGCAACAAAGTACACCATCAACAGGATGCACCTCTAATGTTCTACAGAAAGTATAACCTAAAAACATGTAGTTTTTCATTGGATAAGACCGCACATGCATTTGAAGCTGCTATTTTAAACAAAAAAATGTCTGTTGGATTTGTGTATTGTCACTAGCTAATCATCAATTAAACACCAATCTATGGTCAGCATTCCCTACTTAGAATTTTTTGCCTTGCTATCTCAAAATATATGAGTTTGGCAGCATGGAAAAATGTCGTTGTTGGTACAGAGCTAGTGTGGCACTAGATATTTGCTCGCCTGAAATAGTACTTATTTACCCACATGTTTTAGCAGCACATGCTCTCTTTTGGGAAGTCTTTTGAGTTAAATTGTATGAACCTGAGCATTAAGTTGTGATTAATCTCTACAGGGAAATATACAAGTTGGCCGTGAATTTGGAGGTAGTGATAGTATACGGCTTAAAGGACCTGAAATTGCTGCAGATCTCAGTTATCTTTTAAAATTGCTCACGCTCTGCTGGCATTTTTCAAAGAAACCATTTCCTTCATTTCTGGAGGAGACCGGTTATTCTCAAAACGACGTTATCCTCCAAGAGCCTAAAGCCGGAGTAAGTATTCATTCGTAAATGATTGTCTTCTCCTTAAAATTCTTAGGATGTAGATTTTTTCCAATACTTGTTGACTTTTCTGACTACAAAGATTTCTATTCTTGCAGATTTTGAAGCCAGCCTTTACTGTCTTGATTGACCATAAATCAAAGACTTTCCTATTGCTGATTCGTGGAACTCACAGTATCAAGGATACTTTGACAGCTGTTACTGGAGCTGTTGTACCATTCCATCATTCAGTGGTGTGCGAGGGAGGAGTAAGCAACCTAGTTCTCGGTTATGCACATGGTGGTATGGTTGCAGCTGCTAGATGGATTGCAAAGCTTTCAACTCCTTGTCTTCTTACATCACTTAATAATCACCCCGATTACAAACTTAAGGTCTCTCTTTGCTGACCATTTTTCTTGAGATTTTGTATTTCACTTCAAATCATGTGCTTAGCTAGCTCACGTTTGTCTGCTTCTGAATTATATGTTTCTGAATATATCTGGATTTGTTTGTTGCTGAATGGGTGCTTTGAGAAAAAAAATGTTGATAACCAATATGCCCCTAGAAAATCAGAAGTATCTAGAGCGGTTATTTTTTCATTACCAGACATCTCTCAGAGAGACATGTGTTTACATGCCACACTAAGTTCTGGTTTTGTGTCTTGACTCTCTAATGACTGGTTATTTGACTTGTTTACTTTCGCCTACAGATTGTAGGACATTCTCTGGGTGGCGGTACTGCTGCCCTTCTAACATACATTTTGCGTGAACGGCAAGAATTATCGACTGCTACCTGTGTTGCGTTTGCTCCAGGTTCCTTTTTTACTGATGTTATCCTCCCTTGCTAATAAAGCATTTATATCGTTGTTGAATGATTAATGTCTGACAATTATTTACTGCCTCTTCTTTTTTATCATATGCAGCTGCTTGTATGACGTGGGAACTGGCCGAATCAGGAAATGACTGCATTACTACTGTAATAAATGGAGCTGATTTGGTGCCCACATTTTCGGCTGCTTCAGTAGATGATTTGCGTGCTGAGGTGTTGTTACGAGTCTTCATGTTCTGACTTCATTTTTGACGTCATCCTATTTTTTGTGTTTTTAACTGTTAAATTTTAATGGAAGAGAGATCGTGCTCATAGTAAAAGTACTGCTATTGCTTAGGCTGCTGTCTAATTGCCCTTGTTTACAATAGAACACAGTTTTACTACTGGATCTCCCTGATTTAGCATATCATATTAGGCAGATATAGATAACTAAATTGGTTTAAAACCCTGAGAATTTTTGGCGTGTGTTTATTGCCTAATGACTCGTAAGTTTTGCAGGTGACCGCATCTGCTTGGTTGAATGATCTGAGGAATCAAATTGAACGCACCAGAATACTCAGTACAGTTTATCGCTCAGCTTCAGCCTTAGGTTCTCGTCTTCCTTCCATGGCAAGTGCTAAAGCCAAAGTCGCCGGTGCTGGTGCAATTCTACGTCCAGTCTCCAGTCGCACACAGGTGTCTATGCCTCAACTTCATATTGCTTTCAATCAGACAGTGTTGAAATACTCCACATTATTTTTAAATGATATTTCAAGCTTATTTATGCTTGTATCTCATCAATCACTATATTTGGAAGCATAGGATATGCCTGTTTGCATTACAAGTCCATTATCTACACTGTTCACTGAAGTTTCTCTCTCTAAAATAGGTCGTCATGAAGAGAGCTCAAAGTATGGCTCAAGCTGCATGGTCCCGTCCAGCTCTTCGTTCATGGTCTTGCATTGGTCCCCGTCGTAGAGCTTCAGCAGCTGAGATGAATTGCAATGTAACTGAAGACCCTTGTGAATCTTCATCTTCTCAAATAGACACGGCAGAGCCTCTGCTTGAAATTATCGATGAAACAACCGCCGTTATTGAAAATTCAGAGCTTTCCGTATCTTCACCACACGAAAGAGACGAGCTCAAGACCGACTTCACACTCAATACCGAAGTTGAGGATGATGATGATATCATGGACCCCACAAAGTATCAAGATCGAATGACAGAAGTAGAGCTTTGGCAGCAAATAGAGCGCGAACTTTATGAACGCCCAGAATCGGAAGAAGATGATGCGATCAATGAAATCCGGGAAGAAGAGGAAGCTGCCATTGCTGAGGTAAGTGACGCTCAATCTCAAAGCTCAGTTCCTAATACGAAGGAGGTACATAGATTTTTCCCCGCTGGCAAAATAATGCACATAGTCACGCTAGTTTCTGAGGAGGTGGAACGAGAAAGAGACAGCAACACTTCCTCTAGTGACTCGGATGATAATAGTCCGGAGGAAGAGATAGAGGTTGCGATTTTTCTCACTCCTAGATCACTTTATAGTAAACTAAGGCTGTCACAGACTATGATTGCAGACCATTTCATGCCTGTGTATAGAAGACAGATAGAAAAGCTGATAAGAGTACTGGAAAATGAAGGAGGGCCTTCAGATAGCAATAGTCGACGAGTCGAGGAAACTTGTTAGGGTATGCTGTCGAACTCTCTTCTTAACATTAGGATGAATATGCTCTTGATTCCTTTACTCCGATAGCCAATAGTTCTTTGTATAGAATTCCAAATGTGTTGAATGCATTTGATCTCTTTGACTTCATTTTTCATGCTCTATCTTATGTTCTGCTCGACGGATACTTGCTGTGATGTCGTTCTATAAACGGTCGAGGCGTGCATTGGTGATTAGTGGAACATATAATTTAATAGAAAGATGTAAATAGAATATCTCATATCCTTGTGCACTAAATAGTAAAATTTCTCTAAATTAGTACAAAATCTACTAGTTAACTGGTTTTTAATCTAAAAAAGTAGTAATTTAGTTTTATGAAGCTTTAATTTTTGTATAGGTCGGTTTTAGTTTCACACCTTATTTCGTTTCATCTCCAATTTGTATGTTATGTATATAGTATCACTTTTGCTTTTATCGTTTGGACATTTACATAGATGTTTCTTGAGTAAAATAATGGTATTTTGAACTTGTGTGGAGGTATTTAATGTAGATATAGAAAATTAACAACCCAAAAATATTGTATAAATTTTTTGGGGGGGACAAGATTGAGACACCAATCTAGATGCATTGAGCACTCATTAAAAATTCAATCTTTGGTAGATGCTTCCATATTTACTCAGAGCAGTGTTTTTCATTATTGAATGTGGCCTACACTTCTACTCATGGATGCGTTTTGGATGATTTGATATAGAATTGTTTATTCCAATTGAATTATGATCACTTCTTCTTCTTCTTTTTTTTTTTTTTTTTTTCCCCCTCTTTTAAGAAACATATTTGCCACGACTTTGTCATCACTCGAAAATGATACAAATTGGCTTCTTCATTATGTCAAATATTTTGAGGCTGCAAATTGATAAAAGGGATTGACATGTCTGCTTGTGGCTGTAGCGTTACTCAATCTGTCATTCACAAATTTCATTACAACTGACAAGAAAATGACTTGCTTAACATAAACCACGTGTTTATAAATAATTCGGTGTGACATGTCGATTTTCTGATCCCGAAGTATCTAAATATTGGGTATCAAAATGTTAATAATGTAGACATTTTGTGAAGAAGTTGAAGTTTTAAATGTGTAGACACTATCGTATATTTCCTGATATTAAAAACTATGATTGTGTACACATTTATTGGAAATCTGTGAGAACAACAAATGTACTTCTAATGTCCCTTTCAAATAAAATGTAATCTTACATGAGTTTATAATGTGCTTTAACTTTAACTTTCACTTTCGCATAGTCAATTCATAGGTTTTGGTTTTTGTTAAATAATACTCCATGCGTCCAATTTTGTGTGTGAAACAACTTTATAAGTATATATCCGCGTGTTCAATTTTGAGAAAGACTTATCGCTTCTCTTGAAAATTGATTCCCTTTTATTCGTCTTTCACTTTATAAGGCTGCCCGTAGCAACAATCATTTGGCCGCGATCGCTTCTGCTACGATCTTCACGTGGCGATTGCATATCGTTGGCGATCGCGGCGATCACTACATGGTGATTACATATGCGATCTGTTGCATGTTGCGATCGCTCAACTTACTTGCACACGTGGCAGTTACCCATTGGTGATCGTCACGACCGTTGGCGATCACGTCATTAAATGTTATTTATTTATTTTTTTAATTCAATTTCAACCCATAAATACACCTATTTTCATTCATATTCCTCTTATTCTCCCTATAATATCTCTCAATTCTCCCCCACACTCTCAAGCAATGACTCCTCCACGTGGCTACTCCAAAGCGAAGACGGAAGCTTTGGCCCGAGCCTGGCTACATGTTACCCGCAACAGCGGCACCGACGCATTTTGGCCCCAAGTGAAGAATCGTTACAACGCAAATCGGCCTGATGTAACTGTGCCGAGAAACAATAGCCAGTTGCGTCATCACTGGGCCCGAGTGAAGAATGCATGCAACATTTTTCACGGTTTCTGGAGGAGGACCGTCTAGAATGCTCCCCTCAATACTCCCCCGGAGACAATCATTGCATCGGCCAACAATGAATACGCTTCTACTTGGGGCGATCGCCATTATATTTATTTTTTGAATGATCGCGATTTCGGCGATCCCGTTGCAGATGGTCTAAGTATTTAGTTTAGACTTCAACAATGTTTGGAATGATTGGGAAATGTTGTGAAAGAAAAAAGAGGGGAAAGAGATAAAAATTCATGCACACACCTTTGTCAAAATATAATTGTTTTCTTATTGGCAGATAGATATTTAAATATGATAAACTCATGTAGCTTAAAAGTTAAAATTAACCAAATTTACATATTTTTATATCGTAGAAAACAATATTTTTATAATCAACTTGTGCACCATTTTCTTTTTCAGGAATCCTGTCTCTTTGAAATGTAGAGATGAAGAAATGCAGTAAAGGATTCCGTAAAGTGGGCTTTAATCAAACACGTGTATCACACACAATATGAATTCATTTTCACAATAAAAGTAGTTTGTTAATAATTGTGTTTTGGTACAGCTGATTTGCTTAAAAAGTTTTAAATATATGTTGTGTTGTCTGATCAATCAATATAATTGTTCACACGATGATTTTACATTTGGCTTTTGAATAAATTAGATAAGTTTACAATTGTTTGAGTTTCAATTTCTATTAAACATGTTTTCATTAATTTATATGAATACGTTAATTTTGAAAAGTTCGATAGTTAGGATACTCGGTTGATATTTATTTAGATTAATACACAATTGTGGAAATATCAATAATTTAGGTACCAAAGTGTAATTCTTTCTAATTTAATTATAAAAGCCTTCTTCTGATATTATGATGTTGCTCAATATGGTATATAATTATTGTCTACTTATCTGATGGGATTAGTTTGACTATTTAACAACTAAGCAATAATAAAATAGCAACTCAAACAAACTAATAGTAATAATAGAATATATTGCATTGCCTATGTAATTATTCAAACAACTATTAAGAATAGTTGATGTCCCTTTCAAAGTCATGCAAAATATTCACGCTTTGCTAGCTTTTCTTGGTCCACCCCCTTTTTTATTATCCCATTTAATATATAGTATCATTATTACGAAATCAACTGAATACAAATCATCATTTTTTCTTATATAAAAATAAAGTATTAATTATTTGAGTGGCCAACTAGATTAGCCACTTGGAATATTGAAATCATTTCACTAATTCACTTAAGCTTAGTTTGGTTTACAAATTGGAGGAGACACACACACACGAGGGTCCATTCTGTTCTTAATCGGATACTAAATTTTAAAATTATATATACTGGAAAAGACTATATAAAAATATGGCACTAAATATGAGTAATTAATTATTTAGAACTGCCATGGAATATCCATTTACAGGTTAACAATATTCTTCTCTATCTCTCAACATACATTTTTATTCTAGTGCATGCTATAGTTAATAATATAATGTGGCCATATACGTTAACAAAATCAACTAGAAAATATTAATTGCAAAATCTCTTTCAATGCCACGCGACATTTAATCTCTAGAGGTAAACACACAAAATAATATTTTATATCTAGAGGTTTTCAAGAAAATCTTAATACATTTAATCTCTAGAGGTAAACACACAAAATAATATTTTATATCTAGAGGTTTTCAAGAAAATCTTAATTGCAAAATCTTTATTTTCCAATGTCATGGAACTACAAGGAATCTGCCAAGCTCATTCTTGAATACTAGAAAAACAAAAAATAAAAAAAGAGGATCAAGAAACGTGCATCAAAAACATTGTTGATGAATCATCATAATTTAGTGTGAATACATTGATAAAATTTATTTAATTATGACTAATTGCACCATTTACTTCATTAAATAATATTCTTCACAGACTAAGCTGGAGAATATAAATAAAGAAATACACGTCGGTATATTCTAGTGGCAGACGTTTATTGGCCAAAGTAGCATAAGAAAAGGTTAATTTTAGTATATATTTATTCCACATATATTCCCAATATCGAATCACAATTTTCGACTAATCTAGTAGGAGTATTATATTTCGTTTACCAACTTACGCGTTTCATGTGATATGACTTCATCATTTTGAAGTTAAAATTCATTTTCCACCCTCGAGCCTTTATGTTTTATTTTATCAATTAATGACGTGAACCTTTAGAACTTTACTGCTAGCATTTTGTTTTGATTTGAGTTCAATATATATATAGGGAGATGATTATATAGAAACTTATAGTTATATGAGTCCGTATGAATTATGCATTTTTATCATCATATCAGTTAATGCATAAATTAGATTATTACAATGTACAAATATATATATTAATAAAAAAATTAAAAAATTAATTTATTTTATGCATTGTCTGATTTAGTTAGTGCATTGAATTAGTTCATGTTGTGCATTAAAAATGTGTTATATATTTGTGCATTGAGTTAGTGTAATGTGTCATTTGCCGTATTTGTTAGTACTGCATTTTGTGCATTTCCGAAGTGATATTAATGCATGGTTTCTACAGACTCTTATAAGATTGAGTTTCTACGAGATCCACACCCTATATTTATTTCCTAATTAAATATTTATTGAGCCGTTGATTTTTTTTTGGGGGGGGGTAACTTTTAAGGACTTGAGTGATGGTTGTTTTGAGGGTGTGCGTATATTTCACATATTATAGGTGAATAAAAAGGAGAATACTTAGGTGATAGAGTAACCATAAGTACGTGAAAACATACACTCTTGAAGATTTTACATTTAGGAACTTAATGCAACAAAATTAGACCTTAAAGTAAAGAGAGTCAACAAAAGTTAATAAATACATTAATGTACCTAATATTCTTAAGGGAATGAGATATTTGTATACAGTAGAACCTCCTTAAATTAATACTCGATAAATTAATAACCTCTTTAAAATAATAATTTTTTCCGGTCTCGTGTTGGGCCTTGAGCGTAAATTAATAATTTCGATAAATTAATAAGATAATAATTTTTCGGAAGACCCTTATATAAATATAAGGTCCCAACAAAATCATAAATTAATAATTTCCTAAAATTATATTGATAACTAGGATAACTTAGTAAAATATGAACTAAATGTTGTTTGCTTTAATTCTATTGAAATTTGTATCAAAATGAATTTAATCTTTTACTTTTCTTACAGCACTCAAAAGCTTCATTGTGGCATTATTGAACTGCAACAAAATAAAGTTGTGAAGGGTTTTTTATGCTATTATTGTTTCCTTTCGCGTAACCGGTTCCAATGACATTGTATTATCATTTTGAGCTTCATGTTCAATTAGATTTTAATTATGGTATCAACAATTTCTTCTAAGCTTTGGACCTCCCAACATGTTTTATTTTCACCCGAATATTCCCATATGTGATTGACATCCATTCGTTGAATTAAATTAAATTGTACTCATGTAATACATGTATCTAGTTTTGTAATACGTTGCACTTACATTTATTGAATTCATGTATCGTAATTCATTTAAATTCTCTTAATATGATGTACCTCTTTTAATTAATAAATTATTAATTTATTGATTATTTAATACCTCTCTAAGATAATAAATTTTCACAGTCCCAAATATATTAATTTATAGAGGTTTTGCTGTAGTTTTAATTTTTTTTTTATTTCGTAGTATTTCATAGCCACTGTCCAACTCCTACCAGATTTATGAACACAATAAAAGAACATGTTCAAATAAAAATCAATAATGTAATAAGAAGTCGAATTCCACCAACATTATATGGACCGAAAATATCACACTACATTTAACTCAATAAACACAAGTTATCCTGTACAAATTATCACACCAACTACGAATTTATTCTCATCACTAAAGTAAATCACAAATTCAAGAATTCAGACTCAAACAATATACTCGTAGTCATGTACTACAAGATTAAAACATAATGTACTAGTAGTAGTATTAGAAATTGGATGATTTTATAGTATATTTTATACACCAAAAATATTTTGGACAGCTCCAAACACAGATAACGCTGTGCTGGCACATATGGCCAGAATTTACCTGCCCACACCACCCCCACCCTACCCTACCCCCCCACACCCCCACCCCCACCCCCACCTCCCGCCGAAGACCGCCAATCATTGAATCCTTCTTTCCACACAGTAAAGCGCACAGAAAAAAATTCACCACTCTTTATAAATACACTAATTCCGTCTCCATTTTACTCCCCTTAGCCTTTATATGGTAGAAAAAAATTTCTTTTTTTTTTGTGTGTGCTGAAATTTATAGAATTACCTTCTCTGTTTGCAGCTAGTTATTGCCTAAAGGAGAATTAGGGTTCAAGCCTTCAAGGCCCTTCTCTTTCTTTCAATTACTGACCTTCTTCTGAAATGTACTGCGATTATACATTCTTCATCGAAGCTGTGGTGGAAGAAGGCCAGTGGGAAAAGGAGAGATAGAAAGAGAAACCAAAAAGATTTGTTTTTTTTTATCTTTATATTTGAAGATCGCAACTTTTGTCCGGAAAAAAACTACTGGTAAGGGTTTAATCTCAGTTTTCCTGCAAATCCTCTTCGAAATTCTTGATTTTTGATCCGAGTTTTGTGTTTTTTTTTTTTTTTTCCAGGGATGTCAGCTAGTGTAATTGGTGATTCCATGTTGATGAACTCCGGGCCCGATGGGCCCGTGAACAAGTTTTCGGGCCAAAACGAAGTTGATTTTGTGACGTGTGATTGCTGCGGGCTCTCCGAAGAATGCACCCCTTCTTACATCAACACGGTTAGAGAGATGTAATAATACAATTGAATTCTCTGAGATTATTTTAGTTTTTATTTTTTGATTTGCATTCTTAATTTTTTCATCATATGAAATCTTGTTCACTATTTTTTGCAGTCTAAAACCCACAAAAAGATTTAGTTTATGCTATGATTTTCTATAAATTTGACTGTAAATTCGGATTTGATAGTACTTAACAAGAACACTGAATTGGATCATGAGATAATTTTCTGAAAACTTGTTAGTAAGATTGATTAAAAGGTAATGTTTTTGAATCCCACTAACACTTTTTAGATCGAGCCTAGGACCACATGGGTTGCTCAGTGCACACACGAGGTAGCGAGTTTCTTTCAACAAAACTCAACTTTTTTAGCAGCTTTCTATGTTGTTGTGTCTGATTTCGTGTAATCCTAAATCAGGTATGGAGGGAAATGGATTTGCGGGCTTTGTGCAGAGGCCGTGAAAGACGAAATCTTACGCTGCCAGAAGAAGCTGATAAGCCCGGACGAAGCCATGGCCCGGCATTTCAGCTTCTGCAGCAAGTTTCGGGCCGGGGGCCCGCCACAGGATCCCACGGTGCGTTTGATTCGGGCCATGACGCAGGTGCTGCGGAAGAGTCTGGAGAGCCCGAAATCAACGCCGAGTAGCCCGAAGAACAAACTCGGCATGGCCGGCAATGTCTTGACTCGGTCGGAGAGCTGTATGCCGAGTTTGTCCCTGGTCGAAACGTCGGTGTATTGTGGGATCAATGACGGTTGTGAGTGAGGATGGAGGGGTAAAATCGTAAATTTTGATGCTAGAATGGGAAAAAAGAAAAGAAATTTGAAAAATGGAATAAGAATTTTAGTTTTAAGGTTTGGTAATTGTAAAAAAATAATTGATTGTTGTTTTGGAATGAAAGTGGAACACTTTTTGTAGTACTAGTTTATATTTTCTCTAACTTTTCCTGCTTATTTTGGAATGAAAGTGGGAACACTCTTCGTTTCAAAAGCGAAATTCATAAAATTTGTAGATCGGTCCTTATTGAATTTAAACCGAATTCGTTGCTTGAAATCATTATTATCAAACTGAAATCGTTAAATGGAGGAAATTATAACACCAAATTTGAAATTTTCACTAATTAAACAAAAACCAAACTTATGGGTAGTGTACCAAATTGATCAAGTTGATTTAATTTTTCAGTTTCAATTTAATTTTACTTACTCCAAACCATCAAGGAAAATCAAGATTAGAAAATCTTCAACTAAAAAAAAGATTACAAAATCATTTAATCTTTTATCATCATCAAGAAAATCAAGATTAAAACCCCAAAAATTTTAGACAACAAATATACCTACATAATTTTTTTATTAATGGTCTAATTGATGGATTAACGAACGAAAAAGTTACTATTTAAGTTCCAACAAATTAAAAATCATATAAAATTATTGCTCGATTTAGCAGATGTTTTGGTATAAGAGAGTGCTTCTTCTCCAAAACATTAGGACCAACACGTTACTAGTATTATTCAACTGTTGACTATCAATAGAAAAAGGCCAAAAATAGCTGTACAACTTAATTTAATTTTTAGGAGACCATTGTTTATTTATTTTAGTATCTTCAATAACTAGATTTGGTGAACAACTTTTCCAAGAAGACAAGCAATGTAGTATAAAATTTTGGTTTGTAGTTTCTCCCTTGAGAAGGCATCTTCTTTCAAGAGAATCATCAAATCCTAAATTTTAATATAATAATAACTGTCTTCAAAATCATTAATTTCAAATAATTTCTCTGATGCCGTATCATTATGTTAAGTGTTGGGTTCTTCATTCTCTACTAGGCCCAAGCCCATTGGTCCCGTTGTGATTGACAAAATTTGAAGCTATATTTTAATTGATCGTTGCAATTTGTATGGGCTTTTCATTGTATCAATTAACCATAGGATCTATTTATGCTCCAAAAAAAAAAGTTAATACAGTACTATTGAAAAAATGGACATTAATATATATTAATAATAAAAAATAATGACATTTTTTCAATCCTACCACAGTCTTTAAAATTTATCGATTTTTGAATGTGTATCAATTAGATCATTAATGTCTCATTTGGTCTCGTTGTGGAACATGCACCCCTCTCCGTAGCGAGAGATAGGAACAAAGTTACTTTGGAGATGGCCTAGTGATAAAGTGGGTTCTTTGTGACCGAAAGGTCAAGGATTCAAACCTTATTTTAGCCTCTATTGGTCGAACGTGTCACAATTGTAGTTGAAGAGTGTGGTTTACCTGCCTTGTGTCGTTTGCACGTTATTGCGCAAGGACGAAGGTTTACCTATTGCGCACCGAAAGTAGCGGCTGCGAGTTCCCACGATATAAAAAAAAGAAAAAATTATTAAAATTTCACAAATTTATGTAATTAGATATTCTATTGAATACATGTTTGACCAATTAGATATATGAATTTTGTGTATGTTATAATTCAGTTTCCAAACGTTTATTACGCAACAAGATTGTTTTTTTTTTCTCTACTCAAAGTATATTGTTACAATTCCATGTATATTAATTTTCCATAATCCTTATCCTTAATTGATTTATATGCATTAAGTTATTAATTTACATCCCTTAAAATTCGTATGTATATATATACATACATACAATTTTCATTTTTACTTTTTACTTAATGAAAACTGTCTTGTACCTCTAATAACAATGCTAGATTTAATTTTGTAGTAGTACAAACTTACCAATAATTGATACAACCTACATTTTACTTTATTCAAAAAGATTTTTTGATCTCATTCTCTTTTTAATTTAATTTTTGTGACGCGGTATGCTTTATTCCATTCCATTTCCATTTCCTTAGTATGTAGTAATATATAGAAAATCCTGTTATCTTTTTGTGTAGATAATCATATTTATGACATATATTAATTTCCCCTAAAAAAGAACATATTTATTGATGGAAATAATGAAATCCAAATCATTATCCAAATTCGAAACTAATCGCTTGATAATATAAATAATCCCCCTCACCAACCAATTCGATTAAATAAATAACTCTCTAAAAATGCCTCAACCAATCGATCACCCACACAGCCGCCACCACTCCGCCACGACATTCCGATGGACGCTCCGCCGGCGAAGGCGGCGCTTTGCCACCGTCCGCCTAGGAGGGAATAAGCGTCGTGGCGATGCAATTTTTGCTAGGGTGAAGCTACAATGGCTAAGGGTAAAGTATTTGTGCATGCTAAATAAGCTCAAAAAATATTATGATTCTCTTGTGATGGACATTGTGGAAGGGGAAGGGGCAGAAGAGTCATTTCGAAGGAAATATTTTGTAGGCTACATCTGGGTATAATATATACCTATTAACAATAAATATTATTCGGCAATATTAAACTTTGGGTAATTCTAAATATAGCCCCCATTTTACTTTTTATAGCTCCTAAATAAAAAATTATAATTAAGATTATAATCAATGTACAATTTTATCCTTATAGCCCCTTTTTTTATTTATATATCCATCAAATTAAATTGTAATAAATAAAAAAAAATTCAACACACAAAAATCATTTGAATAAATAAGAAGAACTCGCGTAGCCCCAAAATATGAAGAACAACAGCGAATACAAAGGTACTGAAGATAAACAGCGACAACGACATAAAATCCCCAATACTATTGAACATAAGCGTTTGGATTGTTTCTAGGTTTGGAGGATTTATTCTTAATCTGTTTTCTAGTTCTTGAAGAATGGTTTCGTTACACATCATACAAAAATCCTCTTAAGGCCTCAATACACTCAATTGTTTGATTGCTCCACCAATCCACACTAACAAATAATTAATCTTTCATGAGTGTAAACTGTTCTTCTGGTTTCAATTCGGTGCATCATATGCATTCCTGTTTCTTTTTTGGCGTAGGAAAAACACAAAATAAGGTGTGGGTGATATTATTTTGATTGATTATGAAGATTAGGTTTAGTCAGAATACTTTTTCGATTAACCTTTCATTATTTTCGATTGAAAATTAGTCAGGTTTAATTTATTTTTTTTGGTGGAGAAATTTAGTCAGATTTGCTACTTTGCAGTTGTTCATCATATTTTTGAGGCTTTGCGTGTTTAGAATAAATCAATTATAATTAATGTATATTCACCATTAATTTTAATTATTTTTTATTAAAGGGACTATAAAGAATAAAATGGGGGCTGTGTTTAGAATTAACCTTAAACTTTACGTATAGATAGGTGCGGCCCAGTGTGTAATGGGCCGAACCTGGCCTGGCCCGCTAGAGTAGACTAAATAGAATTTGAAATAATCCGCGCCCCTCTTTCTCTCTCTATTAAAAAGTTAAACGAATAGTATGAACAAAATACAATTTTTAAAATTATATTTTGATTTTGAAAAAATATAATATTAGGCGATAGAGTTACATGTTCTACTACAGCGATTTTCATCATGGTTTAAATTTTCTTTAAAAGACCTACATATGTAAATTAGTAACATCAGTTTTTCTTTTATGATATTTTTAATTTTAATGCTACCGATTTAGTAATTCACCTTTTTCAATACTCGAAATGGTACTTCATATTTACATTATCGTGTGAGTGGCACTACTTTTTCTTTTAATCTTTGGTTAATTATAGATGTCGTGGCGACGTATTAAAATACATCATGGTGGTCGAGACTTGATATACGTCAATGGTGATGATTTTTTTTGTTGACATGGCAGTGATCAATGAGATTATATCTTAATTTCTGATGTTACTTATATTTGTCATTCCTATTATACATATTTAAGATTATTAATTGAAAAACAAAAATGATGTGACTGAAAACAATAAATTATCATGTGATTGTCGATTGAAAATATCCACGACTCACAAACAATGTCATGATTGGTGTTGAAAATCTGTGATAATTTCTTTTGTCCATTTTTATGAAGTTCCAAAGCAAGACAAACTCGAGATAGAAGGTGTCATCCCATTAAAAGTTTGAGACGAGCATGCTGTCAATAATCGACTTAATTTTTTTTTTTTCCCTCAAAGTCATGATTACGAGGGAAAGATTGCCATACTAAACTTCATAAATCTTCCCCAACCAATATAGACCGACTTCCATAAACTTACCGCAGCCAAATAAAACCTCAGTACATCCGCTGGATCGATGTCCAGAGGAGCAGAGTCAGAAAAATTGTCCGTGGGTGCTATATTTTTCTATATTTCTTATTAAAAAATATAGAACCAGTTTTGCATGTTATTCAATTTGGTAATGGGAGTTTTTGTACAATAATTCAAATATATGATTAATATTTTTGATAATTTACAACAAAGGAACCAAAGGAATGGGGGCTTTTGATACTATTAATATTCCATGAAAATAAATTTTACCTTTAAAAATATAAATGTGTGTGGCAAAAAAAAAGTAAAATGCAAAGGAACAAATAAGAATGAGTTGGGAGAGTGCAAACAAAATAAGAGCAAAGGAGAAAGTGCGAGGAATGAAGCTTTGCACGTTTTTAAAAGGCGTGAGCACACGCTACACTCCTACTTCTCCACACGCATTCACGTGTTTTGGCCATTCCCCCAATTTTTTTGTCGCTACTTTTTAACTATCTCGACATTCAGATCTATCGATTTATATATTCGTTTCATTTTTGTGTTCATTTCGTATCGAGAGGATTTGGATGCAGACTTATACATTTAAGCTGCACATAATCTGATCTGCTCTGACCCGCCACGCGCCATTCTGATCCACGCGTATGTTCACATGCCTATTTTTTTTTTCTTTTTAGATTTTTTACCACGGCGGAGCATTCGGCTCCGATTTTACCGCCTTCGCTTCGATTACTAAAATAAGGATAATCGGCGAGCAATGATTTTGACTTTTTCGGCTCGCTCCGAGGCATTCGGCTCCCCTCGCTCGAATCTTGACCATAGAAGAAGCAGGAAACAATAAAAAAACTGGAAAAAAAATGGTTAAAAGGGGGTTTGACCCGGATCAAACGGGCGGGTATTCTACGGTGCAACAATTGCACCAGAATTTTTGTCTTTCGTATTTTACTATCACCAACACATATCATATGTGTGTATAATCTCAATTTTAATCTGCGGAATACATTTCAAGTTCTGATTTGTGAATAAGAATATGAAATTAAATAATGTACTACTATACACTTGTTATTAAGTAAATTTAAGAAAATATATGCTTTCTTTTATCTATTAAGCATTTTTTTTTGAACATTCAACAAATTAAATCCACAAAACTAAAGTAAATGTGGCATGTTTATCCAACTCAGTCAAAAGATCTCAACTTTATCTTTCCTCCTTTTCTTTTTTACCACATGTATTATGATTTGGGAACTTTTGCTTCTTTGATCTTCCCGAGTTGATAAGATTTGAGAATTGTTAAAATGTGATATTTGAATTAAATTAATTATTAATTAATTAGAAAATATGAAAATCGTTAATTCTATTATACTATCCGTTAGTGTCTTTATGAGGTGTCTCTATGGATGTGATGGAGGTAAATATAGTGAGCTGTAGTTAGACTATCTCTATGGAGTGTCTCAATCTAATTAGTTTATTAATTTTGAATATTAATTTTATCAATACATCACTGTCTCGAGACTGTCTCGTTGAAACGAGACAGTCTTGAAACAGTGGATATTGCACTGGACTATCTTCATAGATTGAGTGTCTTGAGACACCCATGAAGACAACCACTGCAAATAGTCTTATGGATTACGATTCTCTTGATGTTGACATCATACATGTGAAACAATTAAGTACATGGTTACCGACATATTTATATGTATATATTTACATATTTTTAGAACAATTAATGAACGTGTTTTTCTTTTGAAGGAATAAATGAACATGCTATTCGCTTAATTCTTTTTTGATGTTAAGTTTGAGTCGAACTACAAATTTCATACTTGAAAAATATATCTTGAGATGAGATTGTTATTCATAAGTGCAAGGGGGGCATATAAGTAATTTTCTTACACGTCAAATTTGATTTTTAAATGGCCTTAAAATTGTAGAATAAATCAAAATGTTGAAAAAGCGGAAATGTGGGGAATGTTGATATAGATTCAATTTATTGCTGATTTTTATGGGCATTATGCAATTCTCAAAGAATAAAATATCAAAGCGCATGATGGGTCCATTCTCCAACTTGCATAGGCTGTTAATTACTTAAACTAGACTCTTAATTTTGGAAGTTGCTTGTGAAAGTCGCCATATTTTAACTAACACTCCATCTATTAGTTTTATATTAGTCCGTTTAATGTTATGACAACGCCTAATTGACTTTAAGGGGATGTATTGGTTTATAGAGTTTGGAGGATTTCAATGGAGTTTGAAATTTAGGTGTATTGGGTTCACAGATTTCAAACTCTGTTAAAATTCATCGGTATTTAATTTTATAGATTTCAACTCCATTAAAATTCAGGGGTATTGGATTCACAGATTTCAAACTCCATTAAAATTTTGATGTATTCAACATTAGCTCGATTTCGACGGATTTCATTAATTCATGGATTTTGATGGAGTTCAAAGGATTTCAAAGACAAAATACAAAGGATTGAAATCCGACTACCCACCCTCGGAATTCGATGGATTTCGTATCCAGTGAGCGACGATGTCGAGCGATAGCTGGCGCCGTGCAGCCAATGACTGCCCATATCCAGCAGTCGCTGGCCTGATCGCCCATAGCCAACGGTCGCTGGGATGTTGTATCAACGATTGGTATCAGCGATCGTGCGAGTGCAGCGGTCGCTAGGATATTGATTTTAAATTCACCGAACTCCTTAAAATTCCATCCGAAACTCCTACAAATTCTACACTTAACTCCTACGAACTCCATAGATTTCAATTCACAGATTTCAACTCCATTAAAATCCTTCAAGTTCTCAAACCAATACACCCCCTAAAATATACAAAGTCTGCATGCTATTATACAAGAACAAAGGTTTACCTAATGCACATCGAAAATAGCGATTGCACGTATCTACGACATAAAACAAAAACAGAAACTCTAAGTTATTTTTTGTAATTGCAGTGCAATTCACATTGTTGATAAACTAAAAAATTGTGTTCAAAATCAAAACGATAAAAAATTCATACATTTTACGGCGATTGTCTCTTATTGTACAAGTAATTATTTTTAATGTTTAAAATGATATTACTGATATTAAATCATGTGTATTATATTTTTGAAGTAAAAGATAAAATACTGTCTAAAATATTAAAAGCACTATTTCCACTACTAGGGTTTAGTTTCTAGAAGATATAATGCTTCTAATTCACTAGACCCTACCCGTCCAGTCTTCAAAAGTACACATTAGAACAGTTAAGTAAATTTAATTAGTGTTGGAATAAAACTTCTCTCTTCAACACACCTGACTTGTGGCATTTTATAATATTTTTTGACTTGGAATGACATATTATATATTGTAATTAAGAATATCCCAAACACTTTGCAATTTGAACTCAAAATTAATCATAATAAGCCATAAAGGTCTTTATGTAGACCATATTGTACCAATTATAATAATAGATGATACAAATTGTAGAAATTAAAAAAAAAACAATATTTGTAGTATAGATTGATATAAAGGTGGCCCCACCCACAAATCAATCTTATCCTATAATAAAATAAAATATTAATATAAGTCCCTTAAAATATAAGCAACATGCTAGAAGTTTCTAATGATTGGCAAATTTCTTTGAAAATTAATTCACTTATGAGAGAGTGGCGATTTGATTGGTTTAATGAATAATCATAACTTTGTGAGGCTAAGGGATTTATTCCACTTTTACCCTTAAGACCGATATATTTCTAAATCCAGATTGAGCTTTTTCATGTATGATGATAGTAAGTATTAAAAGTTAGTATGTAAATGACTTTGTCGGAAGGTATTTCAATTAATGTAAAAGTATGCATTAACAAAACCAATTTTCATGTAATTTAGCCAATCTACAGGAACATGACAATTGTACATACACACTCTATCACGAGCATACGCCACTATAAATCGAATCTATCACACTTATATTTTGAAAATATGATTTACCTTTTTTGGAATTTACAGATTATTACACAAGAATGGAGTTTATCTAGTGCACACTATATTACAAACATCGACGTTCCAATAATCAACACATTTTTAATAGATATCCAATCTATATATTAGTTTTGTTTGAGGATACAATGTATTACAATATTTGTTAAGAGCATTCCCAACAGAATCCTTAAAATTTTGGTCTTAAAATTTAGGGAGGTGTAAATTTTAGGAGAAATATAGGAGAATGTAAATAATTTGGTGGACCCATCTAATTTAAGGGATCTGGTGAATGAATATTTTAACACATCTTTTACTATGTTAATCTGAATTTAAATTTAAATTTAAAATTAAAAATTGTTGAGAGTGCTTTTTAGATAATCTATTTTAATCGTGCTACTATTAATTCTATTATATTTACGAGGAGAGTCGTAATTATAATACGAGTAAAGTTCCTGATTTTGATATCTTGGTCGGTATTTAATGATTTCGTAACACGATAAAACAAATCGGCCATCAAATTTAATTTCCGTGAAAAGTAAAAAAAGGGAAAAGAGAATGCGTCCTAAATTTGCTGCGCCTGCGGTGAAATCCGCATGCCGTTATTTCAGGTACAGTTCGAGGGCATTCCCGTATTTACCCGCCTTCCGTTGGCATAAATGCGCAACCATTTCAGAGAAGCAAGGGAAACAAAAGAAGAATCGTAGGAGAGAAGAAGAAGAAATTCAGCCTTCATTATCTCTCTCTAAAACAATTTCTTCAATTTCTTCTCATCATCCTATCTTCTTCGTTTCCTCCATTAACTTCTCCAATTAACTACTCCGGTCTGCACTTATTTTTTTTTTTGTACAAAACACACTCTTTTAGCGCCTTGATTCTCTTGAATTATCTCTAGTTAGGTTTTGTTCCTAACTGCTTTTAGGTTTATTGAATTCTAGACTGTAAATACTAATAATCAAGCACGAAGCAGAAATCAAGGCTTGGAATCTCGGCAATTATTCCAAATTACGAGTTTTAGGGCGCAGAATTTGGTCCAATCATGACGGTGCCGACGATCGCGCTCTATGCGAGCCCTAGCAGCGTATGTTCCGCGCCACACCAGATCAATTCCCATTCTCCATACGATTTAGACGTGAACGGCCGGTCAACGTCGTCAGCTGCGGCGTCGCCGTCGCAGAGAGCGGTGACCGGGGGGCTGTCGTGCCTGTTTTCGACGGCGCCGATCAAGTCCGCGGGTCATTCGACCGGGGGCGAGGAATTGGGGTCGCTGTGGCATGACAGAACCGAGGAGCTGGGGTCTTCATATCGATACTCGTCGTTGAGCTCTTCGTTTAAGCGAGATCAGGCTCATCAAAGCCCGGTTTCTGTGCTCCAGGGTCCCAGTAGTTCGATTGGTTTGAACACTCGAAGCGTGCCTATGAGAATTAATGGGGACTTCAGTTCAATTAGGTCGGGAAGTGGTTGTATGTTTAATGGATTCGTCAGGCATGCGCTGGGTTCGTGTGTGGATTATGATTCGCCATCTTTGGGCTTGGACGCTGTGGACTCTGATTCATCGTCGTTGCATACGTTGCCCACGGATGATCTTACTTTCAACATGGAGGATAGTTTCGTAGAACTGAACCTGCCTTCTTACGCAAAAGACCTGCTTTGTGACGCTCAGTTGAGGCATTCGATTTTCAGGGATGATTTCGTGATCAGGGCTTTCGACGAAGCAGAGAAAGCTCATAGAGGCCAGGTATAAACTTTGCTTTGGCAGTTAATTTGGGTTCATTGATGGTGAGTTGAAATTGAGCAAGTTGATGTTTTGATTTGTGTAGAAGCGAGCCAGTGGACATCCTTATTTGCAGCATTGTGTGGAGACGGCGATGCTGCTGGCAAACATTGGGGCTAATTCTACAGTTGTTGCTGCAGGGCTTTTGCATGACTCTGTTGACGATTCTTTTGTTACTCTTGACCATATTTCAACGTCACTTGGAGCTGGAGTGGCAGATTTAGTGGAAGGGGTAAGGAGTGTTTTGATTCTTATATTTAAAAATTGGGTTTTTGGTATGTGATATGCTAAGTTTCGTTTGAACTGTGATATTATATAAAAGTTCGGCCTTCATAATTTCATTTTAAGTTGATAATTTGTGGCTTTAGACATGTCCTTAGCAGCTATCAGATGAGAATGAACATGGCAGTCTTTTTACCTCTGTCTTCAGTCGGTTGTTGCTGTTATTGGTTGTTCTTCTGAATTCGATAGTGATATAAATGCAGCCTTTGATGTTGCATTGATTTGTAAATATGCTAATGGCAGCCTTTCAATATTAGAAAAAGAAAACGTTAATAGCATAGAAGCTTTGTTGAACTGTGTTGATCCTTTCAGGTGTCAAAGCTGAGCCAAATGAGCAAGCTTGCGCGGGATAACAACACCGCCAATAAAACTATTGAAGCAGATCGATTGCACACCATGTTCCTTGCAATGGCAGATGCTAGGGCTGTTCTGATAAAGCTAGCCGATAGGTTGCATAATATGACAACCTTGGATGCATTGCCTCTGTTCAAACAACAAAGATTTGCTAAGGAAACTTTTGAAATATTCGTTCCCCTGGCCAATCGGTTAGGGGTCTCCACTTGGAAAGAGCAACTTGAAAATCTCTGTTTCAAACATCTCAACCATGATCAGTATCAGGAGTTATCATCTAAGCTTGTGAAGTTCTTTGACGAGGCTGTGATTACCTCTTCTGTGGAGAAGCTGGAGCAAGCTCTCAAGACTGAAGCATTTTCGTACCATTCTCTTTCTGGAAGGCATAAGAGCTTGTTCGGCATCCATTCCAAAATGTCCAGGTACGATCCTTCTCTCTACAGCATTTTATTTGGTTATCTACACTGTGGTGGTTTCAATATTTGCTTTTGTCATCTTATCGTATCTCATGAACTGCTTTGCTCTAATCTGTTGCAGAAAGAAGCTAGATATGGAGGAAGTTCATGATATCCATGGGTTAAGATTGATCGTTGAAACGGAAGAAGAATGTTATAAAGCTCTAAAAGTTGTACATCATCTATGGCACGAAGTCCCCGGGAGATTCAAGGACTACATAGCCTATCCCAAGTGCAATGGGTATGCTTTATTTTATCGTGATCATTTTTCGTATTGATTAACCTTGTGATATTAAGTAATGTTGCCCTTCTTATTTTCAGGTATCAATCTCTACACACAGTAGTAATGTCTGATAATATGGTCCCCCTTGAAGTACAGATCCGAACAAAAAAGATGCATCTACAAGCTGAGTACGGCTTTGCTGCTCACTGGAGATACAAAGAAGGCGAGTGCAAACACTCATCCTTTGTTCTTCAGATGGTTGAATGGGCGCGTTGGGTTATTTCTTGGCAGTGTGAGGCAATGAGCAAAGACAAGTCGTTGGTTGGTTTTCTTGATTCTGTTAATCCACCTTGTATGTTCCCAAATCACTCCAAAGATTGCGAATTTTCGTGCAAACCTCACTGTGGCTCTGATGGACCTGTGTATGTTATCATGATTCAGAACGACAAGGTTTGTTCGCGATACTCAGTGTCTCTGAAATATGTTTTTATGAGGTTACATGGCCTGATATTTATTCTTGCTTGCAGATGTCTGTGCAGGAGTTACCTGCAAACTCATCTGTGATGGATCTGTTGGAAACAACCGGTCGAGGCAGCTGTAGATGGTCTTCGTACGGGTTCTCTGTGAAAGAGGAGTTGAGGCCGAGGGTAAACCATGAAGTTGTGAGTGATCCAAGTTGCAAGTTGAAGATGGGGGATGTCGTAGAACTCACTCCGGCCATACCAGATAGGTCTCTGCCCGTCTACCGGGAAGAAATTCAGAGGATGTACGACAAGGGCTCTTACCATATCAAGTGCAACGCCTAGCCATAGTAAGCTGACCTCGCTTGAATTCATTCATTTGTTGTACTGTACTACCATTTCATGTATAAAATCTACATGTTCTTGTAAATACCACATATTTATAACAAAAAAAGGAAAAAAGAATCACCTATTATATTGTGATTCCCGAATTTCATTCTTCTTCATTGCTCGAGATCATTAGCGATTCATGGTGTGGGTTAAGAAAATACAGCACGAGTCGAACAAAAACTTTATGCGATTGTTTTGATTCGTCAGACAGTGTCATGTTTAGTGGTGTATTTATATTTGTATTGGTGTTTGGTTGTATTTGTAACCAAACGGATTGACACAAGATTCATCTAACTTATAAATAGCATAAAGATTGGGCATATTAATGATAGGATCATACAAGTTTATATGAGGCTAATGTGCATCATTCAAGCAAAAATAGCACCCACAACTCCACAACTACTTGGTATGAAGAATTAGAGATCATTTGTAGTATTACTACGACACTGGCTTCATGGAGAAGCAGAACACGACGAGGATGAGCTCCTCGCTACAAATTTTTCGGGCCTGGAGAAGAATTCGGGTTAGGGTTGGGATTGGTATGGACGTATATTTCAACTCAGACAAAATCTATTACTACTGCTTTGGATGTTTAAAATAAGTAGAACTATTATAATCATACTAAAATATGTAAGAATACTTATTTTTACGATAGTATTAGATTTAGAAGTAATTATTGTAGTTACTTTTTATTCTCTAAACTCATCAATAACCATATGTAGATTATGAGAAATCAAAACCTATTTCATGGTAAGTTTAGTGGCATAGTTATTAAATTCCAAGTACTAGAAAATATCCACCAAGACAACTAAGTCAAGTTGGTATATATATGGATAAGTTTACATAATTCTCACTTCATCTACAAATTATGAAATTTGAGCTGAGCCATTTCTACATATCAGCTAACAAATTCAACTAGGTTTTACTCTGTTTTTGCAAATCTTACTTCAAGAATTGGGGAATAAAAATTTCTTAATTATGTATATATGATGAAATTTTCGACTCTTTATCTGCATTTGAGCCAAGGTCTGATCTGATTTCAAAATATCATGGAGAATTTCTTAGTTAATTTAAGAAAAGTGCTTCAGAGGCCGCAGCTTAATTTTCTGTAGGGTTATGCTCTAAATTTGGGATACACACAATTTCAATTCAGTTTTACTTCCTTTTCCAATAAGTGGCAGTTATTAGTGGATTTGTTGGAGAAACAGGCAATCAATCTGGGCAAGATTTGCTTGCAGGTAAGCTCAACTTTGGTTTGCAGATGGAATTTCCATTTTGATTAGCAGCTTTTTGATACTGAGTGATAGAAACTTCCAACTCTTAATTATTGTAGCGATCTCTTTCATGAATGTTAGCAAAAATTCTAGAGTCGATTTTGTCAAAGGTTGTGGAGTCGTTTTCGTCGAATGTTGCAGAGCAGATCGCCGATAATGCACTCAACAACATGATGAGTATAAAGGATTTTGTGGTCATTTTTAATTCTATGAAGAAAAAATTGAAGTCATTGAGTGCTAAGGCCTCTGATGTTGAGGAGGAAATAAAAAGTGCTGAACTCTCAGGTCGAAAGAAAAGGAAATGAGAAGTTGAGGAATGGTTGGAACAAGTCGAATCTATTAAAAAAGAAGTTTTTGAGTTGGGGAGAGAAGTAGAATCAGAAGGATTCATTGCAAGGTTGAGGGATGGAGGAAAAGTAGCAAAGCTCAATGACGAAGCTGAGAACCTTGTTGAGCAAAGTCGGAATTTTGGTGAACTTGTTCTCGATGTTTATGGAACTAAGGGAGAGACATTTTTGACAAGTGGAATGGTTGGGAATGCATTTGACGAAAATTTGGAGAGAATTTTGGAATTTTTATCAGGTAGCGAAGTGTCGAGCATTGGTGTTTACGGTATGGGTGGTGTGGGAAAAACGACACTGGCAAAGCACATTCACAATCGACTCCTACAACAATCGCAAGGACAACATGGTTTGCCTCTAGCAATAATTACCATGGCTGGAAGCATGAGGGGAGAGACATCTATACATACGTGGATAAATGGTTTAGCACAAATTAGGGGAATGTGTGGTGGGGCAAGATGGCATGGGAGGCGATGAGGTTATTAAAGTTTTGAAATATAGTTTCGATAGGTGATGAGAGTCAGAGTCACGAGTTGAATACATTATTGTTAAAGCTGTGTTGGTTATTTAGGCAGCACATGTGTGAAGATGCATGATCTTGTAAGAGGCATGGCACTCAAGATTGGTAAGGGAAAATAGATGGTGAGAGCCGGGGACAAGGAAATCCCCGATGATGAAGAGTGGTTTTATGACCGTAATCCTTTAGTTGTTATCCACAAACGGCGATATGGGTTGTAATAAGATGATTGGAGTAGGACTGCACAATACCACTGTCGACATTATAACAATGAGTTGATCTTGTCTGAATGCAACCTTAAAGATGAGAAAGTATTAGGGCAAGACATTCTGTACCTAACAATTAGCAGATGTAAAGAGATCTGAGCATCTGCTTTGTGGATGATTTTGCCAGACTTAACAATCCCGCATCCCTCAAGAGATTGAAGATTGAAAGAGGTGGAGGAATAGAGTGCATTTTGAGGCACAATGAGCATCAATATATTGTGTTGGTGGAGTTGGAGGATTAGTTGCAGCAGCAGAAGCTGTGTTTTCCTCCCTCAGATGGCTAAGAATAGAAAATTGTAACAATTAAGGTGAGAAAGCTGGGGAGTTCCCAACCTTGAGGCAATAACAATTTCCGGGTGTAGAGAAATACAAGAGATCTTCCAAGATGAAACGAGAGATTCCGTCGTCACCCACCCAAAGTTACAAGGCTGCCAAGACTCAAGAGCGTGTGCAAGGCAACAATGATTTGCAACTCCATCATCCAAATATCCAGAGTAAAGTGTCCAAGAATGATGAAGAAACTACCTCTGCATCTTTATGTTCCTCCGCCAACTACCTTCACACCAATAATGGTAGAGAGAATGGTGGGAATCATAATCCCCATCTCCCTCATCTTCTCCAACCCTTCCTCACCTACCTCATAATCATAACGTTTGTTTGGTTGTTTCAGTTTTTCATGTTTGTAAGAATAATGCTCATTATGATTATGTAGTGCTTCTAATCAAACGAAACGACAACGTCGCTTGAGGCTGATGCTGCTGCTGCTGCTTTATGACTTTCATGTAGTCGTTTAGCAATCTCATACTTTTTGTCTTAACTAGTATCACAATGATTATACTAAATAAATAATGACCCATTAATTTATATTTTTTTTTATCATAAATTAATATTTATTGTTTATCTAATCTTTTTTTTATTAATTTTTTGTAATTTCTCAAAAAATAATATTCTATCATTAATAGAAAAAATAAAAAATAATAAAATATTTAATTGTAAAGAGCACTTTAGTTTTTTCTTATATATGCCAAATATAATAACTATTATTTACATTTTAATTCAATTATTCTATCAGTGTCATTATAAAAGTACTACTACCTCCGGTTCCCAAGTCTTTTCCTGTCTTTCCTTTTTGGAATGGTCCCCAAGTTTCTTCCTAGCTATTTTTGGACACTACTTCACAACAAACTTACTTTATCAACTTATTTACCTAAAATACTACATATAGCCCACCACTATCTCAATTAATTAATATATCACTACCCTCAATGTGGGACCTTTTCTCCACTCACAACAAATTCAATCACTTTTTCTCTACTCATAACTAACTCAACAACATTTTCTTTAATACCCGTGCCACTTCCTCCTAGGAAGAGACTTGAGGACCGGAGATAGTAATAAATTGGCATTATATAAAATAAGTGAAGTCTCCTAAAAAGAAATTTGGTGATTTTTTGTCGAATATAATGTAGTAAAAGAAAAAAAAGTTGAACTCCTTAATCAAAAGACATCACTCCTCTCTTTGCATTAGGAAGGTGGTTTCTTGATACTTTTGTCTAGAATAAAACAAAGAATCATATACCCTAACTCATACTCCTATTAAAGAGTAATAGTAATGGATAAATAAATAAATAAATAAATAAATAAATAAATAAATAAATAAATAGATAAGTATACTACACAAAGTATGCATAGAGAAATTACCTTAATATGGTTCATCACGAATATGCAGGATACATTTTAAGATATGCAATATACTTTTTGATGAATCATTATTCATGAATGAGAATACAGAAAAATTTAACGTTAAGTTCTTGTAAAAACTGAAAGTAAAAAAGACAAAATTACCTTGATAAGATTAAATAAGTTAAATACGGATTGGTTAAACCTCAAAAATATGTGGAATTTCTTGGAAGATTGAAAACAGCTTTAGACAAATTGAAATTAAAGAAATTTTGTTATAAAACCTAAAAGAATGAAAATGAAATATTAATAAGTGTGTTTTCCCCCCTTGACTTTAGACAAATAAAAGGTCATTCTTTATTACAAAACTCAATTTCCTATAAAATTAAAAATATCAAAGCTCAACCTTTTCATAAATAAAACACGAGTTTGATTAAAGAAAAACATATAAATACATGATATATCAAGAAGGTAAATTTGATTTTTCTTTTAAATCATGATATAAGGTAAATAATTAATTATCAATAAGGTAAATTTGTGTTTCTTGTAACTAATAATATATTATATTAACATTAGATATTATATTATATTATTGCCCTTAATTTTAAAATATAGTAAGGATATTTTGGGCAATTTAAATTTTGTAAAACAAGGCTCTTTTATATAAGTATAGATTTGTTGTTGTTGTTTTTTTTAAAATATATATATATATATATATATATATGTGAACATGAGAATGTTACATTTAATGCATTTTTATCACATCGGTAATGCATACTATACTGTAAAATTGTAATGCATACACATTCTAATGCATAAACTAAAGTAACTTAATGCATTAATATTTTAAATGCATAAACTATAATTAAGAACTTGATGCATTCGTTAAATTTGAAGCATAGATCAACAAAAGTCAAAGGTCCGAATTTATTCTCATTTCTCACAAATGAAAGATGATTAGGTGAGAATGCTATAATTATAGGACGTGAGATTGAGTACAATTGACGGTTATCAATTTAAACTTCATCCTTAGTTTTTTACATCCATAGATATATGAAAATGGAGGACTAAGATAGTTTGTAATTTTGACTTGCAGATTAACTTTTATATGAACCAATCTATATCTCTATAGTACATTTTAAGACATCATGCATACGTGGACTAATGCTTTAGAAGAACGACTACAACCGTACAACGCGTTACATAAAAAGAACAAAATTAATAAACCATAGTTCTTTCTTAGAAACATCCTAATGTCAAAGTTTTTATTTCTATATCAGATCCTCAACTTTTATTATAATTATCCTAAACAAAAATAAAATAAAATGCACATACATCATCTGTGAAAGTGAAGGGATGTATCTTGAGCAAAAACTCAAAAATAGAAAAGTCAACTAAAAAACATATCATAGAATTAGAAATGAGAAAATATTTACCTCTACAGATTATTCTCAGTTCTTCAATTTGCCTAATCATATTTACATCTTCGGCTTCTCTCATTCTTAGCTCAGCTCAGCCTTGCACATCTCAGGTAACAATTCTCACACTAATTTAAATTCTGCTCTTTTTTACATGATCATGCAATTTTAACGCCACGATTTGAAGATGGATAAATTTAATGGTTGTACATATGAAATGTAGCAAATGAATCATATCTAAGATCGGACTTCTACTAGTCATGGATAATATCAAGTTAATTAGAAAAATGAAATGACCGCTATATATTTGTTTCAATTCGTACTGCAAGAAACTTTCAAGGTACATCGATTCTCACTTGCAAAGTTACAATGTAGCTATTTGTTGTCATGAGTGCTTGGACAAATAATTATCGTTTTCTGTTTCTATATTGGCCAAATACATCAAAATAACCCGAATTATGTTTGTTTACACCATAATAACTCATACTTTCACTATTATATCAAAATAATTCAAACAAACAAAATTTTACATTATTATGACCTCCATTAGGTTTTCTAATTAATTACTCTCCATCATCTATATATTCATGTGAAAAATGCAAGAGTAGATGAGAGAAATACCCTAATATCCCTCTATTCCATCATCTAAAATTTAATCACGACACCGCCATCAAAATCAACCAAATCTAGGCGTTGTGTGTTACCTAGCCCACCTTCATTGAAGGGGAGGATTCCATTACCGAGAACAACACTCTGTATGTGCAAATTCTTTTTCCTTTTATATCATTTTCATTATTTTTGCCAATAAATTTTTGGGTATAAATATGCAAGTGAGCTTCAGTGAAAATAATATTGCCTAATCGAAATTTGGTGATTATGGGCCAAGATTTTTAAATAGAAGCAAATAGAAATTTATCAAATTAAATTCTTAGAGTTGTCCGAAACTTTTCATTTTAAGTCATAATTTCTTATTTAGTTATTCCATCTGGGTGATTATAGTACAATGGATGATGACAATATTGGAATGACTAAAATACGATTGCTCAAAATTGTACACCAAGCAAGATATTTACAGTGAATAATGATGAAATGAGTTAAACTAAATTTCATGAAAAAATGAGTTTAAAATAAAGAAAGATGGGTTCATTTGAAAAAAACAGTAGATTTAACGACTCCATTTAACTTTAAGAAAAGTGATAGAGGCAAAATTTTGATAGTCTGAGTAATTTTGATGTAATAGTGAAAGTAAGGGTTATTTTATTGTAAGCAGGTATAGTTTGGAAAGAGAAGTGTGGTGAGAATGTTTGCGCAAATTTTCAAGGCGTTTTTGTCGAAGGTAGTGGAGCACACAGCAGATAATGCAATCAACAAGATGAAGAGCATAAAGGACTTTAAGCATGTTTTAGAAAAACTGTAGGAGCATGCACAAGCATGCGAAGGAAAAGGAAGTGAAGAATGGGTAGCAGCTTGATGCATGAGGAGCATGAAGAGAGGAATGCCACGTGGAGCTGATCTTGAGCATTGGAGAAAAGCACAATCCGTGCTATCTTGTGGCAGCTGTAGTGCCATGTGTAATAAGTCCTAAGCGTGATTAGCACGCTTAATAAGCTGAACTATGAGCTAGCATTATAAATAGTAGCTGAACTCACTGTTGTATTGATTTTTCTGAATTCTGTATACTATTGTAATGTTACATTCATATTCAATACAAGAGTTCTTCCTTTATCATATTATCTAGATTCAACATGGTTTCAAGAGCTTAGTTATCGATCCAGTAAATCAGAAATGGGGAGAAATAGGAGAGTACAATGGAGTGCTTTGCTGCAAGATGAGCAAGCTCGCGATGTGGATCCGCGAGAAGACAAAGGAGAGGGAGATCTGAAGCAACAAGCAGATCGTGAATCGCATTCGCATGAAGTTGATCAAGCACATTTGAAGGAGGTTCTGGCGATCCACACATTAGATCATCCAGGAGTTCAACTGGTGACGATGCAATTAACTGGTAATAACTTTCTAAACTGGAGTAAATGCATTCGTTGAGCTCTAGGAGCTAGGAGTAAGTTGGAATTTATCGATGGATCTATGCTAGAACCACCTGAAAATTCACCATACTATAGAGCTTGGTTGAAAGCCGACCATTTAGTTCATTGTTGGCTTATAAATTCCATTTCCAAAGAGATTGTTAATGCATTTATCCATATAGATAACAGTCGTGATCTGTGGGAAGCATTAGGTCAGAGATTTGGACGTAGCAACAGACCTAAGGTGTATAGATTGGAGAGGGAAATTTCATCCTACACTCAGGGAAATCAGTACTTTAATAACCTAAATGCATTATGGAATAAGCTAGACATGATTTTACCACCATTGGATTGCACTTGTGGTAGTTTATCTTTGGCACTTCGGAGAGAAGAAGAGAGGAAACTGATGAAATTTATGCATGGATTGAATGATCATTTTGAAAATACTATAAGTCAAATCCTGATATTAGAGCCTCTACCTTCTGTGAACAAAGCCTACTCGATGATTTTGCAAATTGAGGAACAAAAGTCAATGAGTGATACTCACACTGAGGTTCATCATCCAGTGGCAATGAACATGAGTAGTGGAACTCAAACTGGCAACAAATCTGGAAACTTTAAAGGAGGAAACACTCAGCCGATGAAGGGCAGTGGATTCAAGGGAAGGAGGCTCAGTAAAGAAGAGATGAGAAGGCTTAAATGTACCTATTGTGAGGAGCCAGGGCATGAGGAACCTGGCTGTTTTAGGCTGCATGGGTACCCAGATTGGTACAAGAAATTGAAGAATACAAAGCCTAAAGGAAAGGTGAATAATGTAGAGACTCCATTTGATTTTGAAGAATCAGGAGCTCATACTGAGAAACAGGATATGAGTGGAGATATTGGAAGGATGATACAGAGTGAATTGGCCAAATGTATGGGAAATCTTCTACAGAAACAGGGAAATTCTTAGTCATCTCATGCTGATGTGAATATGATTCAAGGAGGGAACATGATCCAGGAGAATACAGAAGGATATTATGCTTTCACTGTGTTTAAGGATTTCAAATACATTGCACTTAATGTGGCCAATAAACTTAAGCCTAATACATGTGTTGGGAAATTTATTAGTATAAGTTTTGATGAATTCCAAAACCGGCTGACCCCAACCGAGTAGATGTTGCCAATACCTAATGTTAGAATTTAGGCTCGCTGTTTGAGCAAAGTTAAGATTTTATCTTTACAGGTCTCCAGCTGAAGACGGCAACAAGGCGTCACTCAGACAGAACATCAGTTGTGAAGAAAGACAACTGAGAGTTCATTTGTTCAGATGCAAACAAGGGGAAGTCTTCAGAACATCAGTTGAAGGAAACCAACTGAGCGTTCATCAGATAAGAAACAGTTGAGAGGAAGAGAACATCAGATGAAAAGGAAATCATCTGAGGGTTCAAACCCAACCGAGTAAAGAAGTGGAAGACAACTGAGGGTTCAGTTTCAGAACCTCAGTTATAGAATCTGAACAAGGAGTTCAACTGTTTTGAAGTTCAAAGTCAGCTGAGAACTCGACAGATCGGAACATCAGCTGAAGATCACTCAGATGAAGGTCAAGACTTTCAACCGACAAATCGAAGTTGACTGTCAAAGATTTGAGTTTCAAAAGGAAGTCACATGAGGGTTTGACCGTTCAATCATTACCCCATCTGGCCCAACATAAGGCTGTCTCAGATGGAAAGCAGAAGAGCACAGATGCCATATCAGGAAAGTCTGCAGAGATGAGAGACAAGCCATCGCTATCAACCGATCAGAGATCAACTGCTCCTCCAACGGCTAGTTGATTCTCTCCACCTATAAATAGAGGCATTCTCTCATTCGAGAGATAGAGGACACACGAGACAGACTGAAGCAAGAGAGAAAAGTTCAATCACAAGCGAAAGAAAAATCTGCTAAACTCCTATTCTAAGAACATCAGCAGCTGAGAGTTCAAGAGTGATAGAACATTAGTAGTTGAGGGTTCATAGAGTGAAAATCTGTCTTAGATCTTAGTTTGAGTGTTTATTCGCTCAAGCCTTAGATCCAGCTCTCATTCGTGATCGAGCTATAGTTGGAAATTCTACCCTTTCTCACACCGTAAAAAGTGTGCTAGGACCTTACTCTTCCTGTAATTGAGTAGTCAGGTCGTCAAGTACCCGCAAACTTGACTTAAGCTGTTTAGTGCCCGGAAACTAAACTGTAACGGTTGCTCAGCCCGCGTAAGCTGAGTGGTTCTGTCCAGAAGAACTTGGACTGAGGTGTGTGGACTCACATCTCCCCATGGACGTAGGAGTTCTCTCCGAACCACGTAAATCTTGTGTGTCGTGTTTTCTTTTGTGTTTAGTCTTTATTATCATATCTTAACTGACAAACAAACCGCATACAATCTGCATACTTTCACAACAACAGTTTTGGTTTTGACCAACCGTGCATAAAAGCGTGAGTTTGATTTTACGAGTTTATTTTCCACCACATTCCGCACAGCACCAACCTTCCAGCTGAGGTTGCTTACTCAGCTGTGAGATCCCAACTGAGTCCTCTCACTCAGTTGAAGTTGATTTCAAGTGTTAAGTTTTTTTTTAAAAGCTCAAAAATCCTAACTGGTGTATTCCCCCCCCCCCCATACACCAGTAACTCGTATCGGGACCATCAACATGGATCATGGATACAGGAGCAAACACTCATGTCTGCAAGAGTTTCAGTTTGCTATCTGAATTGCAGAGATTGGATGTGCCATCTGAGATTTTCCTGCCTGATGGAACACCCAAACCAATTTACTTTGTGGGGAGTGTGAAGTTATCTGCTCATATTGTTCTAAAGAATGTGCTTTATGCACCAGATTTTACACACAATCTGATTTCAGTTGCAAAGATGACTAGAGAATCTCATGCTAAATGCCTGTTTCTTGACACACACTGCATCATTCAAAGACTTAAGAATGATCAAGTCCTAGGAATGGGAAAGATGATGGATGATCTTTATGTTGTGGAGTCACTTGAAGCACAGCATGTACATCATGTGGAGATAAGAGATGGGAGTTATTATGTCAGCTGGCACCACAAGCTTGGGCATCCAAGCCTTTGCACAATGAAGCACATGCAGATACTATAAAGGAGAATGACAGAGAAGGAAGAACAAGCTATTTCAGCTTGTGAGGTATGTATTCAATCCAAAGCAGTTCAAAAATCCTTTTCCATTGCTGAATAAGAGATCTGATTCTCTTTTTGAATTAATACATGCGGATGTGTGGGATCTATATAATTGTGATAACATCACAAATACCAGATTCATTTTAACTATAGTTGAGGATCATTCAAGGAGTGTGTGGACTTATTTACTGAAGAGTAAGAGTCAAGTGTTTTCTCTACTTACAGGATTCATTAAAATGATACAGAATCAGTTTGGGTTGATGGTAAAAGGGTTGAGAACTGATAATGGTACTTAGTTTGTTAATAATTCTGTGTCCTCTTTTTGTTTGAATCATGGCATAGTGCATCAAAGAACTTGTGTGCATAGCCCACAATAGAATGGTATTGTAGAGAGAAGACATAGAACTCTGTTACAAGTTGCTAGATCCTTAATGCTACAAAACTCAGTTCCCATCAAATTTTGGCCACAGTCTATACTTGCAGCAACATGGTTGATTAATAGACTCCCTAGCAAGGTTTTGGGATGGTTGTGTCCTTATTCTGTCCTATTGAAGAAGGAACCAGTTTATTATATTATACAACCTTTTGGATGCTTAGCTTATGCAGTGAATCTTTCACCACACTGCATGAAATTTGATGCCAGAAGTGTGAAATGCATACATCTTGGACATGCTATTTGTCAGAAAGGTTATCTATTATATGATGTACAGAATGGAGTATTATTTACATCAAGAGATGTCAAGTTTTTGCCTCATTGCTCTGCCTATTCTTCAACTAATCTAGTTGATAACTTTCTTTCTGAGTTGAAGGATACCACTCCTGAAAAAATGATTGATGAGGTGATGGAAGATTCTTCATCAACAACTGAAAATGATCAGTTTCTTGACGAACATCCTGATGAAGATATGCCAGATGTAGTGTCACATGAAAAAGTTGTGGATCCAATTTCCTTGCATGATTCAGTTGCTGATTCTCTTTCAACCCTGAGGAGAGGTACAAGAAATAGGAAACCTCCTACTTGGTTACAAGATTATGTGGGAAATGTTACTTCTTTTTCTGTTGCTCAACAGCCTGTTTCTTCTCTTACACCTCCTACATTTCCATATGTTTTATCTCCTGCATTAACAGCTGTATATAGAACCTTTTTGGTTAATGCTGATATTGCTAGAGAGCCTGCTTCCTATGCTGAAGCTAGTAGGTCAGAGGATTGGATTGAGGCCATGAATCAAGAGCTTGAGGCTTTGGAACACAACAATACTTGGGAATTGACTACATTACCACCAGGAAAGAAACCAATTGGATCCAAATGGGTCTATAAGGTTAAGCTGAGGGTAGATGGCAGTGTAGAAAGGTTTAAGGCCAGATTGGTTGCCAAAGGCTACAATCAACAATATGGCATCGATTATCAAGAGGTATTTTCTCCAGTGGCTAAGTTGGTAACTGTCAGATTTCTTATTGCAGTTGCTACTTCTTATGGATGGCCTTTGCATCAAATAGATGTGAACAATGCCTTTTTACATAGCTTTTTGCATGAAAATATTTACATGCAGCCACCTCAAGGGTACAATAAAGCAGCACCAGGACAAGTTTGCAAGTTGGTGAGAAGTTTGTATGGTCTTAAACAAGCCTCTCGGGAATGGAATGCTGAATTTTGCAAGAAGCTTACTGCTTATGGTTTCATTCAGTCCTCTAGTGATCATTGTCTCTTTGTGAAAGGATCTGGTGAGACTTTCATTTGTTTATTGGTTTATGTGGATGATGTTTTGATCACTAGTCCCTCTACAGACCTTATCATGGCTCTCAAATCATATCTGCACAAGATCTTTACTATCAAGGATCTAGGTGAAGCAAATTTTTTCTTGGAATGGAGCTTGTTCGAGGGACTGCAGGCACCTTCTTGAATCAAAGGAAGTATATTTTGGAGCTTATTCATAGTGTTGGGATGCTTGGCTGTAAGTCTGCTCCCACTCCTCTTCCCCAAGGATCAAATTTTGGCACTATTACTTCTCCTTTATTGTCTAAGCCAGATTCTTATAGGAAGTTGGTTGGTCAATTATTATACCTCGATCTTACGAGGCCCTATCTATCTCATGTTGTTCAGCATTTGAGTCAGTTTGTTTCATAGCCTTGTGAACATCATTGTGAGGGTGATTTACATGTGATTAGACATTTGAAGGGATGCCCTTCTCTTGGACTTTTTTATCCTGCTGAAACTTCTTTTCATCTTCGTGCCTACGGGGATGCAGACTGGGGGGCATGTTCATCTTCTCGTAGGTCTTTGACTGGTTATTGTGTCTTCATGGGGAATTCCCTTATTTCTTGGAGGTGCAAGAAGCAGACCACGGTCTCAGCCTCTTCTACCGAAGCAGAGTATCGTGCTTTAGGTTCTACGGTGCGCGAAATGGTGTGGCTTTCTTATCTTTTTCAAGATTTTCAGCTATCACTTTCTTTGCCTGTTCCCTTTTACTGTGATAATCAGGCCGCTATACATATCACCAAGAACCAAGTATTCCATGAACGTACCAAACACATAGAGATCGTCTGTCATGTGGTGCGAGATAAGTTTAAAGAGGGGTTTCTCACACCATTACATATCTCTACTGTTTCACAGCTTGCTGATTTGTTTTCCAAGGCTTTAGGAGGTCCTTGGTTTCGCATGCTTTTGTCCAAGATCGGCATGGCTGATATCCATGCCAATCTTGAGGGGGGGGGGGGTGTAGGAGCATGCACAAACATGCGAAGGAAAATGAAGTGAAGGATGCGCAGCAGCTTGATGCATGAGGAGCATGAAGAGAGGAATGCCACGTGGAGCTGATCTTGAGCATTGGAGAAAAGCACAATCCGTGCTATCTTGTGGCAGCTGTAGTGCCACGTGTAATAAGTCCTAAGCGTGATTAGCACGCTTAATAAGCTGAACTATGAGCTAGCATTATAAATAGTAGCTGAACTCACTTTTTGGTGAAATTGAACAAGTTGAGAAGCTCGTTGAGCAAAGTCGAAATTTTGGTGAAATTGAAATTGTACTTAATGTTTGTGCAACTAGGGGAGAGACACTGCTGATAAATGGGATGATTGGCGAAGCATTTAATAAAAATTTGGAAACAATTTTGAAGCTTTTGGACACTAGACAAGTGTCGAGCATCGGTGTTTATGGTATGGGTGGAGTGGGCAAAAGACACTGGCAAAGCACATTCATAATCGACTCGTGCAACAATCTCAAGGACATGTGATTTGGGTTACAATCTCTCAAGATTTACTGTAACGAGTTTACAAGACAAGATAGCTCATTTTTTAAGTATAGACTTATCAGATGATGATGATGACGATATAAGAGCTGCGAGACTGCTCAGAGCTTTATCTTAGATGAAGGCTTCAGTGCTCATATTAGATGATGTGTGGGAATATATTGATCTGTTGAAGGTTGGATGTTCATTTTCTCTGGAGAACAGGGTGATTATAACAACTCGCTCCTTTGAAGTGTGTCGTCAAATTCGTTGCCAAAAAGTAATTCAAGTTAAAAAACTAGGCACAGTTGAGGCATGAGAGTTATTCAAAGAAACGCTTGGGAGTGAGATGGAACTAGGTCCTCAAGTAGAAGAAACTGCCAAATCTGTGGCAAGATTGTGTGATGGTTTGGCCCTAGCAATTATTACCGTGACTGGAAGCATGAGGGGTGAGACATCTATTCATACGTGGACAAATACTTTAGAAGAACTAAAGGAATGTGAATGTGTTATGGGGCAAGATGACATGGGAGAAGTTGATGAGGTGATCAATGTATTGAAATATAGTTTTGATCGGTTGAATAGAAATCGTTATAGTCAGAATAATAATATGTTGAATACGTTTCAACTTTATTTCCTGTATTGCTCGTTGTATCCTGAAGACTACAACATACATAGAGAGGATCTGGTTGGAAAATTCATCTCAGAGGGGTTGTTGGATCAGAGAAAGAGTAGGAGAGCACAAGTTCACGTAGGAATAGAGTGCATTTTGAGCAGTGAGAGAGTATCAACATCTCATATGTCCACTCTTGAACATATTATGCTCAAGTATTTGGATGATTTGAAGGGGGTGGTGATGCAGAGATGGGAAATAGAAGCTGCACCTACAAAACCTCTATTTTCCTCTCTTAGATGGCTAACTATTAAACAATGTAACAAGATGAGAAAGCTGTGGTTGTCGGCATTGGGAGTTCCCAACATTGAAGAAATTACAATTGAAATGTGTGGAGAAATAGAAGACATTTGAAGACCAAGGAAGCGGTTTTGTCGTCACCCTTCCTAAACTAGAATGGTTAAGTTTATGCGGGCTTCCAAGATTGAGGAACGTATGCAAGAAAACAATGATTTGCAGCTCCATCGTTGGAATCTTGATCCTGCTCATGTACCACCCACTCTGAGAGAGTTGAGCGTAGACAAAGAATGGTGGGAATCATTGGAGTGGGAAGACCCCAATCTCCCTCTACTCCTCCATCCCTTTGTTGATTTCCGAGACTAGTGAAGTTTGTTTCCTTGTTTCAAATACTGCATAGATTGATATTGAATGTGATTTGTGAAGCTCATTAAATTCCTTCAAGCCGTTACACTGTGTACTCATTTAAATCATATCATATAATCAACATGTTTATGATATGCATTCGAGTATTCATACTAATAACTATTGAGCTAAAGAAGCAATCAAGTCCATAACAATATTATGGCTATGATATGATTTAGACTACTTCGAGTGAGTCGAACTCCAGAAACGGGGAAGTAAGAAAGATAACGGCTATTCGAGTCACCGGAACTCCATTGCAGAGAAAAAGAAGCTTAAATCAATTCATTCATCAGATAAACTTCCTCATACATATTGCTCTGCTATTTAATTAGTGTGGCGCATGGCCTTCTTCTGCAAAATCTGCTAATTCCTAACAGAATAGTGGGGACCACCCATTATTATCTCTATCCTAACATTGGGAAGCTTCGTCTCAACTATCTGAACCTTCCATATGATGGATCGGTAATTGGGCCTATTCTTTCTTCATCTCACTTGGCCCATTAGGATTGGGTTGCCCCATTGTATCATTCCACATTCCTTCGAAAATAACCTTGTCCTCAAGGTTGCTGATTTTTGTAAACGAGTTGCCGAATTTTTTGATACAAAGTCGGCGCACCGATGCTGATGCCCCCAATGTTGAACCAGAAATCGGCGGCTAATCACCTCAGTTACGAGGATGTCACGAGTAGCACATTTTACCAAGGATCGAGCTAGCGATTCGGATCCGAGGGAATTAGAAGGAAGAATACAAACCTTGCCGTCAAGCGATCCCTTGAACGACTTCAACGCAGACACGTGAAAGACTTGGTAGATGCGACCCGTCAGGGGCAAGTTCAGGCGATACGCGACGGCCCCAAACTTCTCCTCTATTGTAAAGGGCATATAAAAACATTGAGCTAATCTTGCGCGACCACTGACCAAAATCTGTGGATGTGGTACGAGATAAACCAACGCTTGATGTCCAATCTGATATTCTCTTTCCCGGCGATGGTGATTGGCTGCGGAAGCTGCGAAGATATTTGGAGGATTGAGAGACGAAATTGGAGCAAGATTAATGTTGAGAGAAGAGTCATTCATCTCCTGCGAACTAGGCCAAATAAGGAGCACAAATTTTTCATCCACTTCATCGCTGTGGAGTAGGTCATGCAACAGAAAATCATAGTGATCGCCGGCTGTTGGGACGACTGTGTTGAGGACGTCGCTGCCGTGAAAATGAATGTGGTGGGGTTGGGCCGCCAAATTCCCAGCACTTGGGCCGCTCGTATTGGGCCCCAACATAAAGATTGAATTGGGCTCTTCATATGTCGAGGTGGGCCGATTAGAAATCTCAATAATTTGGGCAATCACCTCCAAATTCTCCTTGGATTGCAACTGACCAGAGAAAATTAGCGGCGTCTCCGGCTGAGGCTCGCCGCACAACTGAACCCTTGTATCGTTAAAATCGAATTCCATCTCTTGCTTAGCATAATAGTGAGTAGCCGGCCCCGACTGTTGGAGCCACAGAATGCTCAACACGACATCGGGTCTCTCAATCGCCAAAATATGAGAATCCAACTTATGACCGTGCAACTCGGGGTAGAGCTGTCTAATTCGACAATCACCTTTGCTGGTGCGTCGCAACGAGCGATGAGTATTGGAGCAGGCCCGAGTATGAAGACTTGAAATCTCTCCCACTGTATCTTCATCTCCTACCGCCATGTACGGATGTTCCGGATCTCCAGAGTCCTCCTTCTTAACGGAGTCCAACAAAAGCAAATATTTGCTACAATACTAATTGATATCTGATAATTTTGAGGGTGGAAGTGGCGTACAGTTGGGTGTTGGAATAAACGGAGGTGACGATTGTGGAAGAGAATAAGGTTTGGAATGGAAAAATAGTTCTCGAGTTGGGTTTTGGGATAGTGGAACAGAGCTTACTAGTGAAGGTTTGAGATCTCGTTTTTGTTTAATTTCGGAGGGGCTCAATCGCTGGATGGGAAGGTTAGATGTAAGTGAGAGTGGATGAAGTGGTTGAGGTAGAATATGAGTAGGTTGTGGAGGGGCTTGGTTGTGTAGTGACGGGGATTCAGAGAGAAGACCAAATGAGTGTTGAGAGCAGACTCCAAAAGGTGTATATGAAGGATGTGAATATGGATGGTGATAGTGTTGGTGTAGGTGTTGTGGTGGCTGGTGTTGTAGTTGATTTGGGTGACAAGCATAGGAAAGAGACAACGGAGAGAAATGAGTTATGTGCAGTGTAGAAGTGGACAGTGATGTTGGTGGTGGGAAAATTGGCAGTGGAAGTGGAGGGGGCGGTTTAGGCTCTAGCGATACAGACGTAGCCGACGAAAAGTGCAGGCTGGACCTGTCACCCACGATTAAAACCTCGCCAATAGAAACAGATCTAGATAGGGAAGGAGGTGCAGCCAAAGGCGGTGGAAGGATATGCAGTTGGAAATCTCTCACAGCAGACGACGGCTGAGGGAACAGAGGCACACGACAGATGGCGGCGGTTGTTGAAAATTTGTTTGGAGACGAAGAAGGTGGATGGAATATTGGTGGTGATGTTGTAGGTGGAGGCGGCAATTCGGGTGGTGGTGGGGGCGACAGTAAATCTGGTGGTGGCTCGGTTGGTGGAGGTGGTATGGGCGGTGGAGGTATTGGCGGCAGCGGCGGTTGGAACAATGGAGGAGGCGGTATATATGTGAGATTGGGCGGTGGGTCTTGAGAAACAAAAGAGATAGAGGACATGGATAGCGGAGGAGGGGTCGGCAACGGCGGTGGTGAGTAGAGCATCAGGGTGGGTGGTGATGGCGGTGGTGAGGGAAGCGGAGGAGGGGTTTGGAAGGACAAGATCGGTGAAGGAGGAGGCGGCGGCGGCGATGGTGAAGTTTGTGGAGGAAAACCAGAGTGTGGTTGCTGAAGCTTGGCAGTATGGTATTCAATGGAGGTATTGAGTTGATGAAGAAGCTGGTTCGTGGCCTGAAAATGATTGTTCATGGTCAGAAAAAAGTCATCGAAGGTGAGTCGAAGGTTGTTAATGGCGGTGACAACATCTGATGTAGCCATGAAAACAAAGAAATGGGATGAAGAAAAATGAAATGGGGAGGAAGAGAACAATGAAAGCACCAATTGATACGATTTAGACTACTTCGAGTGAGTCGATCTCCAGAAACGGGGAAGTAAGAAAGATAACGGCTATTCGAGTCGCCGGAACTCCATTGCAGAGAAAAAGAAGCTTAAATCAATTCATTCATCAGATAAACTTCCTCATACATATTGGGCTGCCCCATTGTATCAGGCTACTTAACATTGCAGCACCAACGAACATCAAAACAAAAACTAAGATCAAACATACATTAAAATATACTCCAGAAACAACATTCAACACAAAAACAAATGTCCGGCTAAAATTACCTCTCGCGGCGGAGGTTGCGAGAAACTCAAATTGACTTTGGAATGAATTACAAGCTTCATATCATCAGAATCAATGACAGTTTTACCAGTATAGTTATCAACACCCATTGATTTCAGTAATTCCTTCACAATCCTCGCATCCTTTGGCATAACGTCTTCGCCCCCTTCTACTATTTTCTCACTCTAAAATTTCCTCTGCAGCAATTTCCAGAAATTGATCATAAGATTCGGAAATGTGAGATTGATGCATTGCTTTGCGCTATCACTTAGCACTATTTTGTGCATTATGTTTTTACATTGAATAAAACATCGAAAATTACATTTATAACCTTAGGTAACTACTTCTTCCGTCCTAATAGCAATGTCTCACTTCTTTAGGCACGAGTATTAAGAAATAAGAGTAAATAGAGAAAAATGTTATTCTAAAACTTTTGAAGAGTTAATTGTTTCCATTTTTGGAATGAAATCTTGGTATTGGGACACCTCTAAAAGAAAATCGAGACCTTGCAATTGGGACGGAAGGAGTAAAAAACATGAAATTGAAAAAAAAAAAAGCGGGCTGACCAACTATTGGATTAAATCATAGTCATAAATGTTATAAGATGAATTACTTGGATTGATTCCTATTTATTACGTAAAGTGGAGTTCCTATCTTCTCCCTTAGAAAATATCCACTAAAAGTCAATTTCATATATATGAATAAAATTTTGACTAATTCTCTGCATTTGAGCCCTACTAAGATCTGATCTGACAGCAACTCATTTTTCTGTAGGTTATGCTCTAAATTTGGGATATGCTTTAAATTTCAATTCATTTTTATTTCTCTTTCCAATAGATGTTATGGATTTGTAGATTGGAGGAACATGCCATCAATTTGGTCAGTTTTGTTAGAAGTTACTATCATGTTCAACATATATTGAATTTCCATTAGGATTCGCAGCTTTTGATACTGATAGAAACTTTCAACTTATAACAATTGTAGCGATTTTATCATGGATGTTTTGAGTTAGAACTATTATTTTTTGTTTCTCTCTTTTCTGTGAAGAGCAAAGTGGTGAGAATGTTGATGCAGATTTTAGAGTCGATTTTGTCAAAGGCGGCGGAGTCGTTCTTGTCAAAGGTGGTTGAGTAGACGACTGATAATACACACAGCAATGTGAAGAGTATGATGGAGTTTGAGTTGAGTTTGAAAACTCTGAAGAAAAAGTTGAAGTCATTGAGTGCTAAGGCATCTGATGTTGAGGAGGAAATCAAGAACGCTGAGCTCTCTGGTCGAAAGAAAAGGAAATGAGAAGTTGAGGAATGGTTGGAACAAGTCGAATCTATTAAAAAAGAAGTTGTTGAGTTAGGGAGTGAAGTAGAATCACAAGGATTCGTTATGAGGTTGATGGATGGAGGAAAAGTAGCAGACTTAAATGAACAAGTTGATAAGATTGTTGAGCAAAGTCGGAATTTTGGCCAACTTGTGCTTGATGTTTGTGGAATTAGGGGAGATAGATTATTGACAAATGGGATGGTTGGCAAAGCATTTAATAAAAATATGGGAAGAATTTTGATAAACATCTATTTTGTAGCAACTAAACATGTTATCATAGCACAATTTGTCTTGTTTTGTCATTAATCGTTATTGGTTTGGTTTCGTTTTCATTATTTTGGATCATTTTCACGTTTTGGTAGTGCTTGTGCATGTGTGTAGGTTGAGCATAAGAGGCTAAGTCGAGAGGGAAAGGTCATAGAAGAGCGGAGACGAAGAAACAGGACGAAAAAGTGGAAAACGGGACGGAACGGAGCGAACCTGTGAAAACCGGCGGTCCGAAGAAGAAAACCGGCGGTTCAGCCTTGAACCGCCGAAATTCAGTGCCAACCGCCAAACAGCCCTCCAGAAGTTACTGGAATTCGAGCTAAGAAGAAAGTCTAAACCGGCGGTTAAGTTGGCGGTCCAGCCCTGACCGCCGAAAAATCGGTCCAGACCGCCGGAAAATAGGGGCAAACCGCCGATTTATCCTGTTTTTGCCCAAACTCGTATTTTTCTTCCCTCTTTGCAATTTGAACATGTAATAGCACTTTCTACCTCCTATATAAACCCCTTGGCAGCCCCAAAACGTGGAGAAGACATCTTCTAGCCAAAATTCCATTTCAAATAGTTTCCAATTATGGTTCTAAACACTTTGTAATAGTGATTATGCTTGGATTTGAAGATTTTGTGAAGATTTCAACATTGGGTTCCTAGTTTTTCATCTATGCTATCATTTCTCTTTTGTTTATTGTTGATTTTCATTATGTCTAGCTAGATTTCTTGTTGGTTTTAGGGGTTTGTGATGATTTGTTGATGGATTGATCATATCTTGTTGAATCTACTATCCTTCTTCTTCTTAGTTGTGAATTTGGTGCTTTGATTCATGTGGGAATTGTTGATCATCTTTCTTGCATGCTTAGTGTTTGTGAAAACTCCTAATAGGTTTTTGCATGCATGGAATCCCATTTTCACTTCATGTTTTGGCTTGAGACTTAGTAGGTGATTGCTTAATGCATGGTAGCTTGTGATCCTTGAGCTTTTGGGAGTTGTTTGATTGGCTTGAGTCTTAATAAGAGATAGTTGATTGAATGATCATCTTTTACTAATTGTCGAGAGAGATTAGTAGATAATTGTGTGGATTGCTTCCTAAGTTGTAGATTAAATGTGGTTTGAATGATTTAGCAAGTGTTGATCAAGCTATCTAGAATCAAAATAAATCCCTAGAACCAACCCTTTCCCTTATTTGTTCTTTAATTGTTTGTTTGAACTTTTGTTTGTCATTTTTGCATGTTCTTGTCTCTTAATTGCTCATTTAGCTTTGATTTTGTGTTTAAGAGTTTGTATGAATCCAAAATCACTCTGTCTAAAAGTTTGAATAGTAGGAATGTGCACGAATTTCATTTTCACTAAAAACTCGGCTAATAGTCCTTGAGGATACGATAACTCGTTATTTTATACTACAATAACCCGATAAAGTGCGGTTAATATTGCTTGGTAGAAAATTAACGATCACTTTTTGGCGCCATTGCCGGGGACTATTTAGAGTTTATAGTGTTAATGATCTTTGCATTTAGAGTACTAGTTCAAGCATATTTTACCTATTTTTGTAGTTTGAATCTAAGTGTGTTCTTGGTGGGTTTGTGTAGGTGAATTGGTGCATGATCACAAGGAAAAATGGAGGCAAAATCATTCCTTTGGACTTGGAGATTGAAGTCACCCACAAGCGGGCTAGCCGAGAACGAAGAAAGAAGGCAATGAAGCACCAAAGGCCTAGTAATATGGCCGACTTGGAGCACCAAATGCAAGAGCTTCGCCGTCAAATGGCGGAGCAACAAGCTCAACGAGATAGAGCACCGCCGCCTCCAATCAACCAAATGTTTGAACCTCAAGTGAACATGTTCCAAGATGGAGGTTGGGGCAATCGGTGCAACGCCAACAATTTTGAGTTAAAGCTGGGATTGATTAATATGGTTCAAGCGGAGTCATTTGGAGGAGGGTTCAATGAAGATGCAAATGCTCATTTGAGTGCCTTTTTGGACGTGTGTGAAACTATCAAGATTCAAGGGGTTTCAAATGACGTTATTCGATTGAGACTCTTTGGATTTTCTCTACGAGACAAGGCCAAAGCTTGGTACAAAACCCTCAACCGTTCGGAAATAACCACTTGGGAGCAATTGTGTCGACTTTTCCTTCCCAAGTCTTTCCCGCCTTCACGTGCTCAAAAGCTTATTTCGGACATCTCCCATTTCTTTCAATCGGGAGATGAATCAATCTATGAAGCATGAGAGAGATACAAAGAGATGTTGAGGAGATGCCCTCAACACGGATTTTCAAAGGAACAACAAATCTTGAACTTTTATCGAGGGCTTACTAGTCATACACGTGAGGTCGTGAATGCCACCGCCGGTGGTGGCTTGACTAACCGACCTTATGAAGAGGCGGTTCGGATTTTGGAGAAAATGTCGGCCAATAGTTTCCATTGGCCACAAGAGAGGAGTTCTTCAAAGAGAGTTGCTTCCATTTCCGATGAGAAGTATGATGATCTTCTTGAGCAATTCACCTTGCTCAAGAAAGACTACGAGGCCGAAAGAAAAGGAAGATTAGATGTGAAGATGGTGGCTCAACCAATGCATCAAGGAGGTGAAGAGTATTCACAAGTTGAGGATGCCAACTATGTCAATCAACGGGGGTATAGTAACTACAACCGTTCGAGTTATCCTCCGGGGAATCAAGCCTATAATCCTAATTATAGGAATCCAAATTTATCGTATGCTAATTCGAACTATGCTATCATTCCACCTCCCGGATTCTCGATTTCTCAAGGGATGATCAATGAGCCGAAAAAGTCCATGCCGACCATAGAAGAAATGATGCAACAACTTCTCCAAAACCAAAATGCTTTTATGGAAGCGACCGGGCAAAAGGTTACTAGTTTGGAAGGGACCGTCTCGGCTTTGACTAAGCAAATGAAGATGTTGGAAGGGCAAGTGAGTCAAATGGCTAATCAAGCGGCTTCTCAACATAAGCCGGAGTAATTTCCAAGCAATACGGAGGTGAATCCGAAGAATCAATGCAATGTCATTCAATTGAGGAGTGGAACTACTTACAAGAACTACCCGGAGTTGGAAGAGCAAGAAGGGGTGGTAAATGAAGAATTGGAAGTGGAGGAGCTTGTTCCTCTAGAGAAGAAGCTTCAAGAGTCGATCAAGGAGCCTTCAATCCCAAAAGAGGTGACTCCCAAGGTTGTTCAACCAAGCAAGGAGGTGGTTCTTAAAGCCCCTTATCCTCAAAGATTGGCTAAAGAAAAGATGGATGAAAAGCTTGCTAAATTCATGGAGATGTTCCAAAAGGTACAAATCAACATTCCCTTACTTGATGCTTTACGAGACATGCCCGGTTATGCAAAATTTTTGAAAGATGAAGTCTCGAGAAAGAGGAAACTTGGGAGATTTGAGACCATAAATTTGTCGGAGGAATGTAGTGCCGTGTTGCAAAGGAAATTGCCTTTGAAGCAAAAGGATCCGGGGAGCTTTGTTATTGCATGTGTTATAGGAGGTGAAACATTTGGAAAAGTATTGTGTGACTTGGGGGCTAGCATAACTCTCATGCCCCTCTCGATCTTTAGAAGGTTGGAAATCGGAGAGATGAAGCCTACGTCGATTGCCTTGCAAATGGCCGACCGCTCTATTTCTTATCCGAGGGGAATTGTGGAAGATGTGCTCTTCAAGGTGGAAGAATTTATATTCCCTGCGGATTTTGTGGTCCTTGACATGCCCGAAGACGACAATACTCCACTTATTCTTGGCCGTCCATTCTTGGAAACCAGGAGGGCATTGATTGATGTTCAAGATGGGGAGCTAACATTCCGTTATAATGATGAGAAGATGACTATTTCGATCTATGAAGCCATGAAGAAACCTCAAGAGTTGGAGCTTGAAGAGTGTAAGTTCATTGACTCTATTTCATCTTATTCTCAAGATCCATTGGAGCATTGCATTGTTGATTCTATTCACTCATATTCGGAATTGGATGAGGCGTGTGATGAATTGTTGGAGTCTATTGCCTATTTGGATGCTAATCAAGGAATTCCTTTGGAGGATTTGGCTTATCTAGATCTCTATACACCTATTGAAGGAAGAGTGCCGGAAGGAGCACCCAAACCGAGTTCTTCTTCGACTTTGGATTTGAAGCCACTACTCGATCACCTCAAATATGCATTCTTGGGTAAGGATGAGACTTTTCCGGTTATTGTGTTTTCATTTCTTAATGATGAGGAGTTAGATAAGTTTTTGAGGGTGTTGAGAAAGTATAAGTCGTCCATTGGATGGTCTATTGCCGATATTAAGGGAATTAGCCCTTCTATTTGTATGCACTGGATCTTATTGGAGGATGATGCAAAGCCGAAGGTCCAACCTCAACGTCGTTTGAATTCGGTTATGCAAGAGGTTGTGAGGAAAGATGTCTTGAAGTTATTTGATGCCGGAATTATCTATGACATTTCCGATAGTGAGTGGGTTAACCCGACTCAAGCGGTTGCCAAGAAAAGAGGTATCACCATTTTAGAAGACGAGAGGTGAACAAATAGCCACTCGTTTGCAAATGGGTTGGAGAGTGTGCATCGACTATAGGGCGTTGAATGCGGCCACAAGAAAGGATCACTTTCCTCTTCCTTTCATCGATCAAATGTTTGATAGGCTAGCTGGTTATGAGTATTATTGCTTCTTGGATGGGTATTCCGGCTACAACCAAATTGCCATAGCTCCGGAGGATCAACACAAAACGGCCTTCACTTGTCCTTATGGAATATTTGCTTGTCGACGGATGTCGTTTGGTCTTTGCAATGCACCGGCCACTTTTCAAAGATGTATGATGGCGATATTTCATGGGCTTATCGAGAATATTATGGAGGTTTTTATGGATTATTTTTTGGTTTTCGGGTCTTCTTTTGATGATTGTTTGAAGAACCTTTCTCAAGTCTTGCAAAGGTGTGAAGAGACTTCCCTTTGTCTTAATTGGGAAAAATGTCATTTCATGGTGAAGGAAGGCATTGTCTTGGGCCACAAAGTCTCAAGAAATGGGCTAGAGGTTGATCGAGCCAAGATAGTTGCCATTGAAAAACTTCTCCCGCCGACAAACATGAAGTCCATTCGGAGTTTCCTTGGTCATGCGGGATTCTATAGGCGTTTCATCAAAGATTTTTCCAAGGTATCAAAGCCTCTTTGCTCATTGTTGGAGAAAGATTCTAAGTTTGACTTTAATGATGCATGCCTTGAGTCATTTGAAAAATTGAAGAAGGCCCTCGTTTCTACCCCCGTCTTAATTTCACCCGATTGGAATGAATCTTTTGTGCTAACGTGTGATGCAAGTGATTGGGCCGTAGGGGCCATTTTGGACCAAAAGAGGGATAAATTGTTTCGGGTCATATATTATGCAAGTAAAACCCTTGATTCGGCGCAAATGAATTATACCACCACCGAAAAGGAGCTTTTGGCGGTTGTCTATGCTTTTGATAAGTTTAGACCATATCTCGTGGGCACACATTCTATTGTCTATACGGATCATGCGGCTATTAGATATTTGTTTGCCAAGAAGGATTCCAAGCCTCGTCTTATTCGGTGGATTCTCCTTCTTCAAGAATTTGATATGGAAATCCGAGATAGAAAGGGATGTGAAAATGTTGTTGCCGATCATCTTTCTCGCCTTGAAAATCTGGTTGAAGGAGAAGATCCAATGGTGCGGATAAATGAGTGTTTTCCCGATGAGCAAGTCTTGAAGTTGGTGGATTATACTCCTTAATTTGCGGACTATATAAATTTTCTAGTTATTGGTGAAGTACCGAGTGATCTTACCCATTATCAAAAGAAGAAATTCTTGCATGATGTGAAGTTTTACTATTGGGAGGATCCAAATCTTTATCGTCGATGTGCCGATGGCATCATTCGGAAGTGCATGAAGCAATCGGATTGGGTGCGAATCATGGAGGAATGTCATAGCTCTCCAAGTGGAGGACATTTTAGTGCCCATCGGAACGCTATCAAAGTTTTCCATTCCGGGTTTTATTGGCCAACTATCTTCAAGGATTGCATTCCTTTTGTGAAATCTTGTGATAGGTGTCAACGAATGGGAAACATTTCCAAGAGAGACGAGATGCCACAAAACATTTTGGTGGAAGTTGAATTGTTTGATGTGTGGGGCATAGACTTCAGGGGACCCTTTCCCAAGTCTTAAGGGTATACTTATATCTTGCTTGCGGTTGAGTACGTGTCTCGCTGGGTAGAAGCAATTCCAACGGTCAAGAATGATTCAAAGGCGGTGCTTAAATTCTTGCAAAAGAATATCCTCACTCGTTTTGGCACCCCAAGGGCATTGATAAGTGATGGAGGGTTGCATTTCAACAACAAGTGGCTTGGAAGCTTGCTTGCTAAATATGGGAAGAAGCACAAGGTGGCCACTCCATACCATCCTCAAGGGAATGGTCAAGCCGAGTTGGCCAATCGAGAGATTAAGCAAATCCTGAAAAAATCAGTGGTGCATCGAAAAGATTGAGCAAGTCACTTGGATAATGCATTGTGGGCATATCGAACCGCTTACAAGACTCCTATAGGTATGTCGCCATTTCAACTTGTCTTTGGGAAGTCTTGTCATTTGCAGGTTGAGCTTGAGCACAAAGCGTATTGGGCCACGAGACGGATTAATCTTGAGTTTAAGAAGGCCGGGTATACAAGACTTGAAAAGCTCCTTGAGCTTGATGAGTGGAGGAATGAGGCGTTTGAGAGCTCTCGGATTTACAAGGAAAGGGCGAAAAAGTTCCCTGATTGGGCTATTCGTTCCAAAGATTTTGCCCTCGGAGATGAGGTTCTCCTCTATAACTCTCGTCTCCGTCTCTTTCCGGGCAAATTGAAGTCAAGGTGGACGGGTCCCTATGTCATCTATAAGAGCAATGGAAATGGCACATAGCATCTTCTCAAAGCCGATAGAGAGACCTTTTTGGTGAATGAGCATCGTCTCAAGCCGTATATTAATTGTGAGCCGGACCGGAACGTGACGGTCACACTTTTGAACGACCCTTGAAAGTTGAGGTATCGTCTAGCTTTAGACGTTAAACAAAGCGCTTGTTGGGAGGCACCCCAACATTTTACTTGCTTTTGGTTTTCTTTTTGTTTTGAGCTTATGTTGTTTGTTTTGGTGGTGTTAGAGTTGGTTGTGAATATGTGTTGTTTGGCTTAGTTTTGTTTGGTTAAGTTTGGAGGTCGTTGTTGTTTTGATATCGCCGTTTGTTGGAAGTTGGGTTTGCCTTCTAGTTTCTTTTACCTTTGTTTTTTTCATTTGCATGAGCTCGGTTTGTTGAGAAATTGGTTGGCATGCTCGTTTGGTTGCTTGTTTTGTGGTGTATAGCTTCGTTTTAGATTTCATCTCGTTTCAGCCTTTGTTTTAAAAAAAAATCAAAAAAAAATCGCGTGATAAGTGTAAATCGGTGGTCAGACCCGGCGGTTCACCGCTGGACCGCCGATTTTGGGGTCCAGACCACCGGGTAGACCTCCGAAAGTTACTGGAATTTTGAACCTTGTTAAATCTTCAAATCGGTGGTCGGACCGGCGGTTCAAGCCCAAACCGCCGATTTTTAAGCCCCGACCGCCGATATAACCCCCGAAAGTTACTGGAATCGAAACCCCTTTGCAAATGCCAAACAAGCGGTCGGACCGGCGGTTCAGGCCCAGACCGCCGATTTTGGCTCTGGACCGCCGAAATCGGCTTTCAAACTGCCGAATCGTGCGGATTTTTACTCTTTTCTTCCTTTTTTCTTCCTCTTTCTTCTCTTTTCACTTATTCTTTTCTTCCCTCTTTCAAAACACACGAAAATTTCATACCTTCTACCTCAAATTCCTCCCTCAATTCTCCATAACTCCCAAAATCCTTCCACACACCTCATACCCATCACCTAATCTACACTTCCATCCAAGTATTTGTGGTTTTCATCCACCCAAATCCTCACACCCAAGTTTTGGAGTTCTTGCCCTCTTCTTGTTTAAATTTTCGAATTTAAGGTATTTTGTTTCTTTATTTCTTGTTTTTATGGTTTCTTATGCTTAGTTTTTGTTGTTAGTTTGTGTAATTTTCGTTTTTAGGTTTGGGTAATTTTTCTAGGGCTTTAATTTCGAAATTTTTGGGGATTTTGTGCTTAATTGTCTAATTACTCATGCTACATTGTGAATTGGCTATGGATTGAGCATGTTAGTGAATTACTTGAGGATGTTTATTGATTGTGATGGTATTATGGTGCCCTTAAGTGATTTCTAGCATAGTTTGTGGAGGTTTTGGTGCAAATATAGCATGATTATTTGTCTAGGGGGTTTGGTGATGGTGAATGCATGCTTTAGGGCCTAAATTTTGGATTGATAGTTGTAGTTGATCTTGAATTGATTGATTTTAGTGATATGGGTGATGTTATATTGTTGGTGTGTGCTTCATTTGTTTAGATATACATAGATGGAAGGATTGTTGTGATTGTGGTTGAGCTAATTTTGATGTTGTTTTGGAGATTGGAAACTAAACCACGTTGATTGAGTATAGGTACAATGGGTCGAAGCAAGGCGGATAAGCGTCCACGTATTGAAGATTCTCCTTCCAAGGGACAAAGCAAAGGAAAAGAAAAGAAGAAGCAAAAGCCCACTTCATCCCGTAGGCAAGCGGATGATGGTCCATACCACCCTTCCGTCTTTGGGGTGTCTAACCTCCAAGAAGAGCACAAGCGGTTGTTTATTCATTTAGCTCGACGAGGAGCTCAAAAAGGTCTCGCCTTTTGCAAGTACCCGGATGAACAAGTTCTCAAGGATCTTGGCCTATGGGATAACGTAAAAGAGATGTTCGACCGGATTGGGTGGGATTCAATCTTGACTGGCATGTGGCCTACATGTCCACGGGCTTCATATGAGCTTCTCTCCACCTTGGTCATCCCAACTGCTCAAGTAAAGCGTCCTCAAATGGTGTATTTTCGGTTGGGAAATCTGACACCTTCCTTGTCCATGAGGCAAGTCAACGAGATTTTCAATTGCCCGGATGGAGGCGATTGTGAGAAGCCAAGGGGGTTTAAACCGAAGGTGCTATGGAAAGAGAAGACTTATGCAACTCAAGTTTACTCTTCGGGAAAGTCAAAGGCCACCCTACTCTGCAACCCCGTCTTTCGGGTAATTCAAAGAATACTTGCCCATACGGTGTTCCAACGGGGCGAGAATAGCTCATGCTGGAGCGTTGAGCTTCAAGTTATGTGTTGCATGCTCAATTACACAAGGCTCAACTTGGGGCAATTTCTCTTCCGCCAACTTTGGGCCCAAAAGCATCAACAGTCAGGAGTCCTTTGTTGTGGAGGATTCATATCGGCTATAGCTCAATTTCTTTGTCCCGAATACGACCAGTGGGAGAAGCTCAATGACAATTTAGTCATGGACCTCAACATGTTGAAGAATATGAGGGTTCTTGTCTCCACTTCTCGGCCTTATCTTTTCCGCCAAAGCAAGGAGTACCGGCCCAAGAAGGGAGAGAAAGAGGTAGTGGAGATCTTTCCATTGCCCGATCCCGTCCTCACCGAGATTACCACTTTCAACCAACGAACAAATTGGAAGATGGATACGCCAATTCATGAGATGGCTATCCTAGTGGCCGGCAATCCAAGGGTCGAAGTGGAGGCGAGTGGTAGTAGTGGGGGCGAAGACGGAGAAGATGATGAAGGAGAAGATGGCGACACCAATAATGATGATGATGATGATGCGGGGGAGCAAGCAAGAAGGGAAGCCCGTCTTGAACGACGAAGGCAAGAGTTGAGAAGAGGCCGAGGGCATCAAGGCTTTGAGCAAGGTCAAGGCTCCCAAGGAGGCTCTCAAGAGGGGTTTCAAGGTGGCTCTCAAGGGGGGTTCCAAGGTGGTTTCCAAGGCTTTGGGGGGTCCTTCGGACCCTATAACATGTATAGCAGGCCGGCGGGACCCGAAACTTTCTATGATGAAGAATTTGCTAGTATGCCGGAGCAAGTGGCGCATATCGATAACTATTGCACTCAGTGGGATAGTGAGTTTGCCGTCATGAGGCACGATATCCAAGCCAACCGTCTTCAGCGACAAGACATGCTCGAAGCCCAACAAATGTAACTTGAGAACCAAAGAGCCTTCCAAGATGAGATGTATGCTCGTTACGACCAATTCCGGGACGATCTTTATGCTCAGCAAGACACCTTTCATCAAGAGCAAAGGGCCGATTGGCAAAATTACCAACAACAACACCGAGCCGATTTCCAAAGCTTCCAACAAGATCTCTATGATCGTCAGGAGCAGTTTCAACAAGAGCAACGGTCGGAGCAATACGTGTTTCAACAACAATGGTTCGATCGGCATGACGCATTCCGTCAAGAATTATTTGACCGCCAAGATCGATACCATCAAGAGGACCTCGTCAACGAACAAGAGTTGTTGGATCTTGTTCACCGCTTTGAAGCATCTCAGCTTGAGGAAGGCCATGCATGGCCCCCGCTTCCGCCCCCCAGTGAAGAAAAGAGGTATCCCCATCTTTGTATTTGTTTCTTCCCTTTAAACTTCTTCGGTTCCTTCGGTTTCGAATAAGTTTGGAGGAGGGGGGAGATGAATACAAAGACGTTTGTAAATATGTGTGTGTTTTGCTTGGGTTGTTGAGTTTGGTTTGCTTTGAGTAGCTTTTGCTTGCTTGGTTGTGTTAGAATATTTGGAAATTTGTGGAAATTTGAGAAAAAATTGAAAATTTAGAGTGATGGTTGCTATGATTTTGGTTGTTTATTGCTCATGTAACTGTGGTGAGATGCCTATGATGATATTGTTTTGTTTTTGAGAAAAATAGGTTGGAATTGAGCATGCTTGATTGGTTTTGCATGGGTTGATGGCTTGATGATTTTGATTCTTCGATTTTTGAACAAAACCCGTGAGACTTGAGCTTTATTGTGCCAAATGGTGCACCTTTGTTCTTGTGGGTTTGATCATGCATGCATTTTTACTCCTAAAACTTGCATTGGATCTATGTTGAGAATGCTAGGTTGTGCAAGAACTTGAAAATGACCTTAGGCCATCTTTGTTAGCCACTTCATATCCTAAACACATCCTTGTGCTTTATATTGTCCATTGTTAACCCATTTGAGCTTGATTTTGCCCTTCTTTGATGAACCGGAGTAAACGGGGTTGTGGTTGTGTAAGGGTATCCGGGGTGGGTTGTATAATGATGATTTAATGATGGTTTGAGTAGTTGTAATGGACTTGATGCATTAAAAAAGAAGAAAATTTTTCCCATAAGCTCAATGTGAAAGAAAGAAAAAAAAATGATGAGTGAAAAAGAGAAAATAATGTGGAAGTGAAGCAAAAATGTGTCTCATTGTGTATTGGAATGTCTTCCACTTGAAAATTGAGATTTGTAAAAGGAAGAAAATGTGAGCATAAGGGAATTAAATTGTTGTTGAAGTCCATTGAATTGGTAGTGCATGATAGGGGAGGAAGATAGAATGATTCTATGAATGTGTTGAAGGCGAAATAAGGTTGGTGAATGAACTTGTTAAGTCACTTAGCCAAATTTCTCCTCCTAAACCAACGTGCCTACATTAGAACCTAAAAAAAAGCCCTTTGTGATCCTTGTTCTTGCATGACACGTGTCGCAATGGAGATATTAGACGATATGCAAGCCTATGGTGAGTAGAGTGCATTGCATGAATTCGATGAGTGCATAACCATGCATTTTGAGGGTTGAGAGATACACTTCCATGTGAGGTTCATTGATTGAAGAGTTGAGATTGATATGCCTGTGACTTGTGTGGAATCATGACGGTTTGCTTGATTTTGGCTTTCAAGTTGTTTTGTGTAATCTGAGGCATCTAGGATCCAAAGTTGCTACTCTATGCGATGTTTATGTTCTTTATTTGAAGATATAGTTCGGGATGAACAATACTTAAGTTTGGGGGAGTGATAAACATCTATTTTGTAGCAACTAAACATGTTATCATAGCACAATTTGCCTTGTTTTGTCATTAATCGTGATTGGTTTGGTTTCGTTTTCACTATTTTGGATCATTTTCACGTTTTGGTAGTGCTTGTGCATGTGTGTAGGTTGAGCATAGGAGGCTAAGTCGAGAGGGAAAGATCGTAGAAGAGCGGAGACGAAGAAACGGGACGAAAAAGTGGAAAACGGGACAGAACGGAGCGAACCTGTGAAAACCGGCGGTCCGAAGAAGAAAACCAGCGGTTCAGCCTTGAACCGCCGAAAATCAGTGCCAACCGCCGAACAGCCCTCCGAAAGTTACTGGAATTCGAGCCAAGAAGAAAGTCCAAACAGATGGTCAAGTCGGCAGTCCAGCCCTGGACCGCCCTGGACCGCCAAAAAACCGGTCCAGACCGCCGGAAAATAGGGGCAAACCGCCGATTTATCCTGTTTTTGCCCAAACTCGTGTTTTTCTTCCCTCTTCGCGATTTTAACATGTAATAACACTTTCTACCTCCTATATAAACCCCTTGGCAGCCCTAAAACGTGAAGAAGACATCTCCTAGCCAAAATTCCATTTCAAATAGTTTCCAATTAGGGTTCTAAACACTTTGTAATAGTGATTAAGCTTGGATTTGAAGATTTTGTGAAGATTTCAACATTGGGTTCCTAGTTTTTCATCTATGCTATCATTTCTCTTTAGTTTATTGTTGATTTTCATTATGTCTAGCTAGATTTCTTGTTGGTTTTAGGGGTTTGTGATAATTTGTTGATGGATTGATCATATCTTGTTGAATCTACTATCCTTCTTCTTCTTAGTTGTGAATTTGGTGCTTTGATTCATGTGGGAATTGTTGATCACCTTTCTTGCATGCTTAGTGTTTGTGAAAACTCCTAATAGGTTTTTGCATGCATGGAATCCCATTTTCTTCATGTTTTGGCTTGAGACTTAGTAGGTGATTGCTCAATGCATGGTAGCTTGTGATCCTTGAGCTTTTGGGAGTTGTTTGATTGGCTTGAGTCTTAATAAGAGATTAAATATGGTTTGAATGATTAAAGATTGGTTTGAATGATCCTCTTTTACTAATTGTCGAGAGATTAGTGGATAATTGTGTGGATTGCTTCCTAAGTTGAAGATTAAATATGGTTTGAATGATTTAGCAAGTGTTGATCAAGCTATCTAGAATCAAAATGAATCCCTAGAACCAACCCTTTCCCTTATTTGTTCTTTAATTGTTTGTTTAAACTTTTGTTTGTCATTTTTGCATGTTCTTGTCTCTTAATTGCTCATTTAGCTTTGATTTCGTGTTTAAGAATTTGTATGAATCCCAAATCACTTTGTCTAAAAGCTCGAATAGTAGGAATGTGCACGAATTTCATTTCCACTAAAAACTTGGCTAATAGTCATTGAGGATACGATAACTCGTTATTTTATACTACAATAACCCGATAAAGTGCGGTTAATATTGCTTGGTAGAAAATTAGCGATCAAATTTTGAAGATGTTAACGACTAGAGAGGTGTCGAGCATTGGTGTTTGCGGTATGGGTGGGGTGGGCAAAACCACACTGGCAAAGCACATTCATAACCGACTCGTGCAACAATCTCAAGGACGTGTGATTTGGGTTACAGTCTCTCAAGAATTTACTGTAACGAATTTACAAGATAAGATAGCTCATTTGTTAGGATTAGACTTTTCAGATAAGAATGACGGAGATATAAGAGCTTCGAGACTGCATAGAGCTTTATCTCAAATGAAGAATTCAGTTCTCATATTAGACAATGTGTGGGAAAAGATTGATCTGTTAAATGTGGGATCTCCTATTTCTATGGAGTGTTGTAGGTTGATCATAACAACTCGCTCCTTAGAAGTGTGTCGTCAGATTCGTTACCAAAAAGTGATTGCAGTGGAAAAACTATGTAAAGACGAGGCATGGAAGTTATTCAATGAAACTCTGGGAAATGACATAGAATTAGGTCCTCAAGTAGAAGGAATTGGGAAATCTGTTGCAAAATTGTGTGATGGTTTGCCCCTAGGAATTATCACCGTGGCCGGAACCATGAGGGGTGAGACGGCCGTTCATACGTGGACAAATGCTTTGGCGGAACTAAAGGAAAGTGTCGCCGGGCTAGATGGCACGGGAGAGGATGAGGTTTTTAAAGTACTGAAGTATAGCTTTGATCGGTTGAATAGGAATCGGGAGAGACAGAGTCACGAGTTCAATATGTTTCAACTTTGTTTCCTGTACTGCTCGTTATATCCCGAAGACTTCCAAATACCTAGAGAGTATTTGGTTAGAAAATTGATTTCAGAGGGAGTGCTGGATCAAAAAAAGAGTAGGAGAGGACAAGTTCACCAAGGCCATTCCATATTGGATAAATTAGTGAATGTGTGTTTATTAGAAAGCTGTGGTAGTAAATGTGTGAAGATGCATGATCTTGTAAGAGCTATGGCACTGAAGACATGTCATGGGAGATATATGGTGAGAGATGGGGATAAAGAAAAGTGGACAAAGGGAGTGGAGAAGGTCTCCTTAATGATGAGTGAGATTAGGAGAATGGGAGATGGAACATCTCCCAATTGTCCTAACCTCTCAACATTGCTTTTACAAGCTAATCCATTAGAAGTTATCTCAGAGACATTCTTCTCTAAAATGCAGGGCCTATGCACTCTTGATTTGTGCGGCACTCTCATAACGACGCTGCCGGACTCAATCTCTTACATGAAGAGCCTCAAGGCCCTGCTCCTCGGGAATTGTTATCGACTCGAAATTTTGCCCTACTTGGGAAAGCTGAAAGCATTGAGGGAGTTGGACCTCTTATGTACATCCATCAAGGAAGCACCTCAAGGACTCGAGGAATTACACGATCTCAAATTCCTCTCGATGGATGCACCTACGTTAAAGACTCTCCCAGGAGGATTATTACTCAAACTCGAGCATCTTCAACACGTAAACATTCCATTTCATATACAAGTATCGTTGCAAGAAATTGAGAATGAGTTCAGTGGAGCAGTGCAAAATGTGAGAGATTTCAATTCTTTTATTACAAGTCGGGTGCAAGATACTTGCTACAGAATAGGAGTGGGATTAGTTGATATTACTCGCTTTGGAATAGGAGTGGGAGGTTGTGAATTTTATAGTAACGAGTTGATCTTGTATAAATGCGACCTTAAAGATGAGACGATATTAGGTCAAGACGTTATGTACCTAACAATTAGGAAATGCGATGGTCTGAGCATCTGCTTCGGGGATGATTTTTCGCGATTTAATAATTCCACATCCCTCAAGAGATTGAGAATTGAATGTTGTGGAGAAATAGAGTGCATTTTGAGCAGTGATCATCATGGATTACAACCATCTCAAATATCTACTCTTGAAGAAATTGAGTTGGTGAAGTTGGATGATTTGAAGGGAGTGATCCAGAAAGGGGAAATAGGAGCATCGGCTGCACTTGCACGAACAATATTTTCCTCTCTTACACAACTAGTTATTAGCAATTGTAACAAGATAACTAAGCTAGGGTTACTAGTATTGGGAGCTCCCAACCTTCAATACCTTAAAATTGGGGAGTGTGGAGAAATAGAAGATATATTCGAAGACGAAGGAAGAGGTCCCGTCACCCTCCCTCGATTAAAATGGTTTTTGTTTTATGAGATGCCAAGACTGAAGAGCGTATGCAAGACAACAATTATCTGCAACTCCATCAGAGGAATCTACATAAGAGAGTGCCCAAGGTTGAAGAAATTGCCTATGCATTTAGATGTTCCTCCACCACTCCTCCTGAGAGAGATAATGGTAGAGAGAATGGTGGGAATCTTTGGAGTGGCAGAATCCCAACCTCCCTCAACTTCTCCGACCTTTTGTTCAATTCCTTTGAAATTTCTTTGTTTCAATTTTGGATGAATGTAATAATGCACATTATCGAGCTTCTAATCATTACACATTAGTAGCACTACGGTGTTTAAGGGATGATTACATGATTACGTGTCCCACGTTGATTGGAGAAAGTGAGGGCAGGAGAGAGAAATAAGGACCGAATTTCCATCTCGGCATTCGATGGATAAAAAATACCAGTAGACTATCGCATAAAAAATACTTGCATAGATGTCATTGAGACAGAAAATACATCATGTGCCGAAAAAATACTTACAAAATAGCAGAAAAGGTTACATTGGCCATACTAAGATGGGGATATTCAAGTTCTTAGACTATGACTAGTTAATACATTGTAGTATTACAACGAAGCTACAATAGGTTTCTTACCTCGGTTGTTTGGCTCCAAGGGGAAATGACACGAGCTGAGCTCCTTGAGACAAATTTCTCCGATCTTGAGAAGGATTCGGATTAGGGTCGGGATTGGCATCAGCCATCTCTTCATCCTCTTCTTCTGTTTCTTCAGGTTGTTCCATGCTATACCTCTTTGGAATAGCAAGCTGATAATTCGGGTTGATCAAAGTGTCCTGCTCCGGAGGTAGAGGAATCCCCGGCCCAGCTATTGATTTCGGCAAGGGAACCTTATTTCTGCTCCTAGCCAACTCCAATAGCACCTATGAGGGAAAAGTGGACGCACAAAATAGTATCACATAACGCATTAACAACATAAACACGTAATTGAAATCAATATGTATGATTCTCGAGGTGATGCAAACAGGAGTTGCTAGAAACTTAAATGGAAGGAGAGTATCCAGAATATACAAGTTTACACACAAACGGAGACCAGTTAACTGCTGAGGATAGAGGTATAGACACTACAAATGCTACTTACTAATGCATCATCAACCAATACAAAATATTAGTTCAAAGACAGTGTAATTCTACACGCTTTGGAACATTTGTCAACATATGGCGTGGGTTATTCCCCAGAATCATTTGCATCCACTATCCAAAACATCCGAGTTTGCAGAAAAAGGGGGTGGTAGTGCATTTGTGAACCTCTTAGAATTCCTTATCACACCATTACAATATGTAGACTCATTTAAATCATATCATATACTTAATGAGTTTATGATATGCATCCAAGTATTGATACTGCGATTGAACTAAAGAAGAAACCGAGTCAATAACAATGTGCCAATGGCTACTTAGTAATGCAGCAGCAACGAGCATTATAAGAAAATGTAAGATCAAACATATATTAAAGTATGCTCCAGAAACTGCATTCAACACGAAAACAAATGTCGGGTTAGAATTACCTCTCGGGGCGGAGGTTGAGAGAAACTAAAATTGACTTTGGACTGAATTGCAAGCTTGACATCATCAGAATCAATGACAGTTTTACCAGCATGCTCAGCATAGACCTGTGAATCGGTCAGCACATCAACTACATACCGATACCAGAGCTCTAGAAACTGGTTTACGACTCGAGGCTCGTAGTCATCAACACCCATTGATTTCAGTAATTCCTTCACAATCTTTGCATCCTTCGGCATAACGTCTTCGCCCCCTTCTGCCATTTTCTCACACTAAAATGTCCTCTGCAGCAATTCCGAATATTTACCAATATATCAGGAAAAAACTGTGTTTTGAGACGAACTAGTAACATCCTAATGGAGAAAAATTTGTGCAACATTCGGATGCAATTTGTACATGAAATTTAAGCTAAATTTCACGAGGAATTCGTTTAGCACCTAATTCAAGCAAATCATCGATCACAAAAACTCCGAACTTCTACCATAAAAATCGTGCTAAATTAACTAGAGACGGATCGCTACCTCAATCACAACACAGGAGAAATGCTTAATATTTACACACAAAAGATACGCGCCCATGGACATATATATAGAGAGCAAGAGAGATACCTCAGCTGCAAATGATTATGAGAGTAGCGAGAGAATATGAGAATTGATTTTGAGGAGACTTTGGGGATTTGTGAATTATAGTACTTGAGGAGGACGATCGATCGACTACTTCAGTTGGGAAGTTGGGGATGAAATTTGGTAATTTAGGGCTCACTAAGGGGGCTGTTTGGTTGGAATTTTATCATATGGCCAATGATATTCGGCCACAGTGATCGACCACACAAATTAAAAAATGTAAAAGCAATTTAAATATAATTAATTATTTTTTAAAATAGAAAGAGGTCATCTTTCGTGGAACATATAAAAAAAGAAAGAGGGTCATCTTTTACAGGACAGAGAGAGTAATATAGGTTTTGAAAATGGAAATACACCAATTAAGAATGATAAATCCTAAGGTGCAAATGTGATTATTTCCATTTTTACAATCAACTTTCTTTTTTACGTTTTTACGCGTGTAGCTAGCCACAGTGTGATCGAATATTATTACCCTTATATTATTATTATTATTATTATTATTATTATTATTATTATTATTATTATTATTATTCACACACAAGGGATGAGGGATGTGTGTTGGTCTCGAACTTTTTTTTTTTTAATTTAAGTTCATAGGGAATGGGCCTGTCTGATCGTAAATGGGCTTAGCAGGTAACCTACCTCTCTCTCTCTCTCTCATTTAGTTTTTGTTTTTTTCTCGCTAGCTTTATTTTATATTTTTATTTTCCAATGTCTTATTGTCTAATTTTTCGAGTTAGTTTAAAATTGTTTTCATACTAATTTATATTTTATGTAATATTAATTACAATTAAAGTTGTATCGATTGATGCTTTCATCTCTTGAAAAAAAAAAGTACTATGTATAATCTCATATACATATCTTGTTTGGGCCCGATATTCATTGATGTAATTGTTAGTTTGTTAGTATTTGGTAACTCCTATCATAATAATGCATTAATATATTACAATAATGCATCTTTTTAATAATATATTTTACATATTAATAACAATACGTTTCTTTAAATATCAAAGTTAGTTTCTAATTTTCACATATAATGTTTTTTTTATATCGTGGGAACCCGCAGCCGCTACCTTCGGTGCGCACTAGCTAAACCCCCGTCTCTTGTGCAGTAGCCTGCAAATCACACAGGGCATGTAAACCACACTTTCCAAGTACGAGTGTGATAGGCTCGACCTATAGAGGCGTTTCATGAGGTTCGAACCTGAAACCTCTCAGTCCCAAACACTCACTTTTACCACTAGGTCATCTTCAAAGGGACATAATGTTTTGTTATTTATATAGGACTAATCTGGACCGTTGATTTTTTTTTTTTTTTTGTAATCTACACTCTAGATTAATTGATGCATTAGAAAACTGTTATTTGTGCATTAATAGTGTACTATATAATTTGTGCACTAAGTTAGTTTAATTTGTGCATTAACATAAGTGATTTTATGCTGGTTTTTACGGACTCGTATAAAGATGAGTTTCTACCATATCCACACCATATATATATATATGTGTGTGTGTGTGTGTGTGTGTGTGTGTGTGTAGAGTAGGGATCTGGTGAGAATAAATCTTATTTGAGAACGTGAGAATGATATATTTTAATGCATTTTTATCATATCGGTAATGCATATATTGCAGAAATGAAATGCATACACATTCTAATGTATAGTGTAATGCATAAATTAGTATAACGTAATGAATTGTTAAATTTGAGCCATTGATCAACAAAAATCAAAGGTCCAAATTTATTCTCATTTCTCGTATAAAAAAGCATTCTCACATGATCTTTTTCCTATCTCTCTCTCTCTCTCTCTCTCTCTCTCTATATATATATATATATATATATATATATATATAGATCATATGAGAATAAATATTATTCTAAGAAATGAGAATAGATCTCCACCATAGATCTATGGATGATGGAGGGTCAAGATTTGGCCTAGTCAAAACGGGTCAAATCCGGGTCAACCCGGTCAACTCGGGTCAACCCGTTGACTTTTTTTTTTTTTTTTTAATAAACGGTTACCCAAGATGCACAACTTCACATATTCGGATGCACTACTCTATATAACTAGATGCACCACTAAGTGCATTTAGATGCACAAGATTTTCAGTTTTTTTTTTCAATTTTTTTTAAGAGGTCACCCAAGATGCACCACTTCATATATTTTGATGCACCACTTCACATATTTGGATGCACCACTAAGTGCATTTAGATGCACCAGATTTGTAAAATCTGAAAAAAAATGAAAAAAAAAACTGAAAAAAAAATCGGATGCACCACAATGTGTAACCAGATGCACCACACAGTGTAACTAAATGCACCACATAGTGTAACTAGATGCACAACGTTTTACGAAGAAAAAAAAACGAAAACAAAACTAGTGCATCTTAATGCACTTAGTGGTGCATCTCATTATATAGTGTGGTGCGTATGAATACATGATGTGGTGCATATGACCTGACTATAAGAAAAAAAAAATGATGAAAAAAAAACGAAATAAAAAAATTTAAAATCTTGTGCATCTCAATGCACTTAGTGGTGCATCCGAATATGTGAAATGGTGCATCCGAATATGTGAAGTGGTGCATGTAAGTTGAACGTTAATAAAAAAAAGACGAAAAAAAAAATGAAATAAAAAAACTTAAAATCTTGTGCATCTCAATGCACTTAGTGGTGCATCCGAATATGTGAAATGGTGCATCCGAATATGTTGGGAAATTTAAGTAAAGTTTTGATTGATTCCAAAACCAACTGACCTCAACCGAGTAGATGTTGTCATTTCCTAATGTTAGTATTTAGGCTCGCTGTTTGAGCATTGTTAAGATTTTATCTTTACAGGACTCCAGCTGAAGACGGCAACATGGCGTTACTCGGATAGAACATCAGTTGTAAGAAAGACAACTGAGCGTTCAAGGGAGAAGATGTATGAGAACATCAGATGGAAGAAAGTCATCTGAGCGTTCGAGCCAACTGAGCGTTCAAGATTCAGAACATCAGAAAGACAACTGAGCGTTCAAGAGATAGAACATCAGTTGCAGGACTCGAACTGATAAGATCAACAAGATGAAGTTCAAAGCAGCTGAGAGTTCAACTGTTCCTACTCAGACAGAACATCAGCTGAAGACCAATCAGATGAAGATCAAACGACTCAACCGACTAACCAAAGTTGAGAGTCAAAGGTTGAAATTTGAATTTCAAATAAGGAAGTCCCGTGAAGGTTTGACTATCTGTCATTACCTCATTTGGCCCAACACAAGGCTGTCTCAGATGGAAAGCAGAAGTCCACAATTGCCAAATCCGGAAAGTCTGCAGAGATGAGAGACAAGCCATCGCTTTCAAAGAACAGAGATCAACGGCTCCTCCAACGGCTAGTTGATTCTCTTCGCCTATAAATAGAGGCACTCATTCATTCACCAAGACTTAGAAGACAGAACAAGACAGACAAGTGCAAGAGCAAAGAGTTAGAAGAGCGAACATCACCAGTTGAGAGTTCATATCGCAAACGAGCAAAACTGCAATCAATCTCTAAGAACATCACTAGCTGAGAGTTCCTAAAGTGTTAGATTCTGTCTTGGTGTTTCTGATCCAACCTTGAGAACATCACTAGTTGAGAGTTCATAGAGTGTTAGATCCTAGCTCACTTTCTTGTTCGAGCTAGTAGTTGGAAAAACCCACCCTTCACACATCCCTTAAAAAGGTTGTTAAGATCCTACTCTTCCCGGAATTGAGTAGATAGGTTGATAAATACCCGTAAACTTATCTGTAAGGTTGATAAGTACCCGTAAACTTATCTTAACGGTTGCAAAGCCCGCGTAAGCTTTGTGGTTTTTGTCCAGAAGAACTTGGACTCAATTGTGTGGACTCACAACTCCCCGTAGACGTAGGAGTTATCTCCGAACCACGTAAATCCCTTATGTGCTTGTGTTTTCAGTTCAGTTATTTCTTATTGCTTATTCAACTGACCAACTAACCAGCATACAAAACTGCATCTTTGCATATCAACTGACTTGGTTATTGACCGATCGTGCATCTGAGCGTGAGTTATATTTATACGAGTTGTTATTTTCCACCACATTCCGCACAGCACTTCACTTCCAGCTGAGTATCATTACTCAGTTGAGATTCCAGCTGAGTCATATTACTCGGTTGTGATAATTTTCAGGGGGTTGTTTTTAAAATTCTTAACTGGTGTATTCCCCCCCCCCCCCCCCCCCCAATACACAAGAACTCGTATCGGGACCATCAAGTGGTATCAGAGCAGTGGTTCAAAAGACTGCTGACTTTGTTTCACGAGATGTGAATTCGAGGTGTTTTCTTCAGTGGTCAACCGAACCGATCTTTTTTCACGCTAGTGCATATCTGCTTGCATTTGTTATCTTTTGTTTGTGTGTGCAGATGGATGTTAAAGACAAGATCGTGGTCATGTTCTCGGTTGTGAACTATACATCCTGGAGAACTCGGATGAAGAAGATTCTATTGTCAAAGCATCATAGAATGCAACAAGTACTTACATCTGGACCGATCATCATCAGAGAGAAAGTCACTCGCACTCCTACAAATCCCAATGATGGGGATGCAACTGAGGAATTAGTGGAGAAGAAGCCAGAAGACTTCACTCCAGAGGAAGCTAAAGTGAGCCAGCTGGATATCTGGGCTCAGAGCACTATCATGTCCACAGTTGGACAAGACTATCTTCCTTGGATAAAAGAGTGCGACACCGCTAAGGAGATGTGGGATATTTTGGCATCTCTTAGCGAAGGGAGTGACGAAACCAAGGAGAACAAATTCTCCCATGCATGTCAAGACTTCGACAACTTCTGTCTACGAGCTGACAAAACCATTGATCAGCTGGAACTTCGGTTCATGGATATCATCCGAAGGATTCAGTCCATCCGACGAGGGAAATATACTTTGAGAGAAATCAACCTCAAGGTATTACAAGCTCTACCAGCTGAGTGGGATACCTTCACCAACATCCATGAGAGCCGAGCTGACCTTGGAGAGATGGAAACAGAAAGGCTGTTCTCAATCCTGAAAGGAAATGAATACAAGGTGAACCGACAAAGATCATCTCAGTCCTCGGTTCAAACGAGTCAACATGAGGATGTTGGTTCAGCCACAAAGACAGTCGCACTTCGAGCTAACTACTCCAAGCCGCGAACATCAAGGCTAACACGATCTGCGGATACAGCTTCGAAGGAGCCAAGCAGAGAAGAGCTGCAACAGAGCATTGCCGCCATGTCAAAGAAGCTAGCTGACATGGATGCTCGGTTCGGAAAATACAAGAGGTTCTACAAATCTAACCGAACTCGAGATAACTCAAAGCCTGTGAACAACGGTTGCTTTGAATGCAGCAAAGAAGGACATTTCAAAGCCGATTGTCCAGACCTTTCAAAGAAAGAAAGAGAAGCGTTGAGGGCCAAGCAAAGTGGAAAGAATAAGACCATGGTTGCAGAAGAAGCAGCTGATGACATGGACATCTTCACCGACACTGAAGATGAGGATGAGCTCACTTCCACCAACAACGCTATCGGTCAGGATCAATGCCTCATGGCATTTGGAACCGACCAGGATGATACTGAGGTACATTCTAGTCCTGTTAATTTAAATTCTTCCAATATTTCTAACATGCAGGAAACACTGGATGAAGAGTTGGAAAACTCCTGGAATGACTTTCAAGAACTCAGTGAGGAACTGCATCAGCAATCGGTTGAGTTTAAGAGTCTTCAAGAACAGTTCGCCAAACTTGAAGAATCCTTAACCGAAAAGGACGATCTGATTAAAAGTCAAACCGAAGAGATTGATGATCTCAAAAGTCAACTGAATGTGGCCAACCGAATTAATGCTCCAACCGATGAGGAGTTGAAGAAGCAGATCCAGGAGCAGCATGATCAGTTGAACAAGCAAGAGGCTCAGATCGACCAGCTGATGAAGAAGTCAGATGCACAGACTGAGCATATAGTTGTTCTCCTCAAGGAGTTGCAAACTGAGAAGGACAACCTGATAAAGCTATATCAATCATCCAAAATCATCGAGAATCTCATCAGTTATCAAACACAGATGGATGACGTGTCTGGACTCGGTTACGACATGGTCAAGGACTCTGGAATTCCACCCGCAACCTTTGTCAAGGCTGTGGATGTGACGGTTGCCAAACCTGACACAGTTGAGTCTGCAACTCCCCAAAGTAATCCAACCTCCACTTCTCAGCAAGATCAACCGACCAAGGGAACCTCAACTGAGAAAGGAAAATGAGCGGTGGATGAAGAATTGAACATTCCATCGGTTGGGACATCAACTGAGGGGAAATGTTCCAAAAGTCAGAAGAGGAACCAGAGGCGTCGGAGATACAATCAGAACCGACCTCAGAACCGATCTCTGAACCGACCTCAGAGCCAACCTCACAAAGGATGGAATCAATAGAACCGACAGGGATTCAACCATCAGAATCAACATCGGTTCCATCCACAGATCAACCAGAGGTTCCAACCGAGTCAACCAATGAGGAACAGTTCTAACAGCTGCAATTTTTCATGCCACAACTTGAATCAACATCCGAGCATGAACAGCTGTCGTCGACAGTCAGGACCAAGGAATCAGACTCAGCCACAAAGATTCCAACATGGCGTCCGACCTCATCGACAAACCCAACAGGATAAGAATCGTCATCAAAACAGGGGGAAAGCCTCTCCTCCTAAAGCACACAATGGGAGAAATCCATCTCCTCCTAAGAAATAGAACATCACTACTAACAACAAGCCTAAGGATAACCGAGGTGTTGTTGTAGTTGATGGAGAAGGAAAAGTGATTTGGAATGATAAATCTATCCGAGTATACAGGGAAAAGCGACTCACAGTTCAAGGGGGAACTGGTTCTAACCCTCCAGGACCCAACTAAAATTGGGGACCTAAGCGAGTTTCTTTGTGCAGGAGCAGGAGGAACAGCTGAGGAAGAATAAAGCATCACAGACCATGTGGGTGATGGATAGTGGATGCTCGAAACACATGACAAATCTGAGAGATTTGCTTTGAAGTTTCGTGGAGAAGAAAGGACCATCAGTTACCTTTGGTGACAACTCAAAAGGTCACACCAAAGGCTACGGTACCCTTGAAACTAATCTCGTGTCTATTTCCAATGTTTCATATGTTGATGGATTGAAGTATAACTTGCTCTCCATCAGCCAATTCTATGATAATGGTTTCTCTGTCAAGTTTGATGCGCAGGGATGTAGGGTTAAAAATGTTGAAACAAAGCAAGTTATATTGTTGGGAAATTGATCCCCAACCGGGAATGTCTACTATGCAGATTGGAACAGTTGTCCTCCCGAAACATGTCTGTTATCAAAGAGCAGTTTAGATGTGAGCTGGTTGTGGCACAAAAGGCTCAACCATCTGAATTTCAAGACAATGAACCGACTTGCAAGACAGGAACATGCAAAGGGCATTCCGAACCGAGTCTTTTCAACAACACATATCTGCAGTGCATGTCAGTTGAGAAAGCTCGCTAGATCCTCCTTCCGGTTGAAAACAACTCCCTCAACCGTCCGAGTATTGCAGCTAATCCATATGGATCTCTTCGGGCCAGTTACACCAAAGAGCATGAATGGTAACGAATATACCCTTGTTGTAACTGATGACTTTTCTAGGTATACGTGGACTATTTTCATGCGTCACAAAAGTGAAACCCGAGATGAGCTACCCAAACTGATGGATTGGATATCGAACCAACAAGAGATGAAAATCATTTCTATCCGATCAGACCGTGGAACTGAGTTCCTAAATGAAACCATCATCGAGTACTGCGAGAAGTATGGAATAACTCATCAAACATCGGCTGCGCGTACTCCACAACAGAATGGAGTAGCTGAGCGAAGGAACCGAACGCTGAAGGATGCAGCTACATCCATGTTGACAAGCTCAGCCCTACCAAAGAGATTTTGGGCTGAGGCAATCAACACAGCTTGCTACACCCAGAACCGGTCTCTTCTGACCAAGCGGATGGGAAAGACTCCATATGAGCTATGGAGACGCAGGAAGCCAGATATTTCTTATTTTTGCGTTTTTGGTTCTAAGTGTTATATTCACAACAATGGGAAGACTCAGTTGAAAACTTTTGACGCCAAGGCTTCTAAGGGCATATTTCTCGGATATGCCGCTCGGATCAAGGCTTATAGAGTTTTCAACAATAGCTCTCGTGTTATGGAGATAACACCTCATGTTAGTTTTGATGAATCTACTTTTGAGTGCAGGGAACAGGCTAAAGGACGACAAACAGATCCACATGTTTCACTAGTTCTCACCAGATCGCAGATTCTAAGGCAAAAGAATCTAGCTGAACCATTGGTATGGGCAACCGAGGATGATGATCCTTGTTCCTCTGAAGATGAATGTGAGGACCCTAGCTCATCTCAAGGGGGAACTCCAGCTGATGTCACTCCAACTGCATCAACATCCGAAGCCCAACCGAGCTCAGTTCAAAACATTATCCATGTTGAGGATCCAGATTCCATAACTGATAAATCACCAGCATCTCCCACAGCTCAAGTTATCCCATCAGTTGAAATCACAGAACAGCCACTGTTGGAAGAAGAAGGAAGACGCAACAAGAGATGGTATGAAGATCATTCCACGGACAACATCATCGGAGATCCAGCCGAAGGTGTGCTCACAAGTAGCAGAGTTGCAAATTCAGATTCAACCGAGGAAGATTCCAACACTTACGCTCAATATGCTGAGGAGTTGGCAGTTCTTGAGGAGTTCGAGCAAGCAGGAGATGTTGCCATGATTTCTTGTTTCGTAGCTGATGTGCCAGAACCGAAGAATGTTGTGGAAGCTCTCAACTGTGTTCACTGGACAACAGCTATGCAAGAAGAACTGAATGAATTTCTACGCAACTGTGTATGGGAGTTGGTAGAAAGACCAAATGGTGTCAAAGTTATTGGATTAAAATGGATTTTCAAGAACAAGAGAGACGACATTGGATTCATCGTGAGGAACAAGGCAAGGTTGGTAGCTCAGGGATATTGCCAACAAGAAGGAATTGATTTTGGGGACTCCTTCGCGCCGGTTGCAAGGTTGGAAGCCATCCGAATCTTTCTAGCCTATGCCGCATTTCACAAATTCAAGGTCTATCAGATGGATGTGAAGTGTGCCTTCCTCAACGGTGATATCAAGGAAGATGTATATGTTGAAGAGCCTCCCGGTTTTGAGACTGGAGATGGAAGAGTGTATAAGCTAAAGAAAGCTATCTATGGCTTGAAGTAAGCACCTAGGGCTTGGTATGACACTCTCTGTGGTTTTCTTCTGAACTCGGGATTCAAACGAGGGTCAGTTGACAAAACACTGTTCACCATCAAAGTTGGAGAAGATATACTTGTTGTGCAAATCTATGTTGACGACATCATATTCGGTTCCAAGTCGGAGGAGCTGTGCGAGAAATTCTCAACTCTCATGAAGGAGAAGTTCGAGATGTCGATAATGGGCGAGATGAATTATTTTCTTGGACTACAGGTGAAGCAGTCATCAAAAGGAATTTTTATCAATCAGTCCAAATATACAAAGGAGCTCATCGCAAAGTTCGGTTTGCAGTCAAGTAAAACCACAAGGATCCCGATGAATACTAACTCTAAGATTGAACCCGGATCTGAGGAAAAACTCGTGGATGCCAGTAAGTATAGAGGGATTATCGGTTCTTTGCTATATCTAACCGCCAGTCGGCCAGACATATCTTACGCGGTTGGAGTGTGTGCTCGGTTCCAAGTTCAACCGAGGGAAGCACACATGGTGACAACAAAGAACATCATCAAGTATCTGAAGGGTACAGTTAATGTTGGGTTGTGGTATCCAACCGACGACAATATCCAATTGACCGAATACTCAGATGCCGATCTAGCCGGAGATCGGTTGGACAGGAAGTCCACATCTGGACACTGTCAGTTCATGGGAAGCAAGCTGGTTTCATGGTTCTCTAAGAAATAAGCATGTGTTGCCACTTCTACAACCGAGTCGGAGTATATGGCTGCCGGAAGTTGTTGCATGCAAGTGTTGTGGCTCAAGCAACAGCTGAGAGATTATGAAGTTGCAACTGGACAGGTTCCTATTCATTGTGATAACTCAAGTGCCATTGCTATCTCTTTGAATCCTGTTCATCATTCCCAGACAAAGCACATCGACATCCGACATCATTTTATCCGAGATCATATTGAGAAGAAGGATGTATCCATGGAGAAGATTCCAACTGAGATTCAGAGAGCTAATATCTTCACCAAACCTCTAGCCGAAGCGCGGTTCAAGATGTTATGTGATCTACTTGGATTGTTGGATCCATCAGATGAGAAACCAGCTGAGGTGAAGAGATAGATATCCATCTGAGGGGGAAGCTAAGATGAAGGGGGAATCTCGGATGCGGATCGCCAACCGAAGACATCAGACGTCAGCTGAACAGACGAACTCGAGTCAGCTGATGGTATGCCGCAACATTGGATCAGAGGTCAGTTGAACAGACGAACTCGAGTCAGCTGATGGTATGCCGCAACATTGGAACACAGCTGATTCCGACGTCAGCTGGCAGGTGAACACAGCTGATTCCGACATCAGCTGGCAGGTATCATTTATGGCTGAAGGCTTTTATGTCTTAAATGAGAATATTTGAAATAAATTCAAACATTCCTAAGCATGTCAGTTAGACTAAAATAGCCATCATAGCGCATTTAATGTAAAGTATGGCTGAACATCAATAGCTTACTTTATAGTGCGACTGGGCTGACATGAAAAACAGTTCACCTTCTCACGCGCTGGTTGGAACTCGGACTGTGACGTCAAGTCAAAGCTAGTCAACAGTCGCGAGATCTCAGCCGTTGATGGATTCGCGCCATTCAACCCTAGCCGTCGATTTCAACCGAGCCACTAACCTATAAAAGGCAGAAAATCAGGAAGTGATCTCTTACCTTCTACATTTGTGATTATCTGCAGTAACTGTTCATCTTCGACTTCGTTTTTGTCTCACTATTTTCTGCAAGTTTTTCTATATATATATAATCTTCACAGAACATTAAATGGCACCAAAAGGAAAGAAGATGGCATCCTCCGGACCTTCCCTAGTCCCCACATCATACGAAGAATCTTTCGACATGCTGCTCTCCAAGATCCACTTCGAGCAGATTCTTTCAGAGGATGAACTGGAATCACCAGTATTGTCTCCCCTCGCCGAAACTCTCAGGGAGAACGACCTTCTGAATTGGGCGACGCTCTTCCCCTCCCACCTTCTCAGACGTCAAGTCGGAGAGTTCTACGTAAATCTGCAATCGCCCATCGACAGCAGAGATGGCCTAGTTACAGAGGTTTCCTGTCGTCAACGCGACGTTCCGGCCAGAATGATTCGCCGGGTCACCGTCCCCATTGTAGTTTCCGACTTTCTACGCCAAATCATCCCACCAAATCATTCCGCCACAGACACCATCGACAACATCGCCGATGCGGAAGCTGATGAATTTCTGGAGAGTGCTCTCATCACTCCAGAAAAATTGAGGAGTAATATACAGCGAACCAAGTTGAAGCCAGAACATCGACTTCTGTTCGATGTTGTATCCAAGGTGGCCTTCGGATACAGTGGTGCTTTCAGAGACATTAGCCGACCGAAGCTCAAGCAGATGATTGTTTTGGAGCACAAACACAAACACAACGTCTACTGGTTCAAGTATTTCGAACACCAGCTGACTCTAGAGAGGCAGAAGATCTCCGAATCCACAACCGAATCTGGAGAGAAGTTGTTGAGTGTCAAGGGAACTCTAAACTTCGGTTGTAGAATTTCTGCCCTGATCCTGTTCGCCACTAAGGATCAGAACATGGTCTGGGATGACTGTGATGAGACCCCTGTGAAGAGGGTAATGCTGTTCCCAACAGCAAAGAAGGCTCATGATGTGGTTAGGAGTGTTTATACTCCTAAAGAGAAGAGGGAAGCTGTGAAGACAGCTGAGGAAAAAGACACAGCTGAGGAGCTGCCCCCAGCTGCCGCCCGCAAATCAAAATCTACAGCTGGACGCCGACAAAGAGCTGAGTCGGATAAGGGGAGAGAGAAAGAGCCAGCCAAGAAGAAGATGAGGATGCACATCAAGAAGAAGTCAGTTGCCAAGCCAGCTGAGGAGCCATCTGAGTCGAGTCACTCAGTTGACGCGGCTGCTTTCGAGGTTGTTCCTCACAGAGACGTGATGGAAGGGATGGAAACTGAACCAGCTGATGAGCCAACCATCTCCTCGGATGCTTCTTCCTCCTCTAAGGAAACCGAAGACATTCCAACTTCCCCCACGGCAGGAGCTGATGCCGTACCGCCCGAGCAGACCATCCCAACCGACGCACAGCTAAATATTCTGAGTTCATCGCTCGATGCCAACATTGAGACCATCTCTTCGGCCAATGTTGATGAACCTATTGATACCAACCTCCCCACAGAATCCGAAATTCCGAGCTCCCAGCTCGATGCCAACGTTGAAACCACTTCTTTGGCCAACGTTGAGGAAACACTTGAACCGATTCCTTACGAGAATCTATCTCCCTCCCCCATCGATGATGAAGCTGATCGTCAGGCTATCGCACAGGAGCATGAAGGCAAGCTGGCCTACTGCTTTCAGAAATTGATTGGGATGTTCCCAGAAGCGCGCGACATGCCGATTTTTGCCACTCTCGGAATTGAGCTGCTGTATCAGTTCAGCATAATCTTCAGCCACTGGTATGTCAAGAAAGACACCATCCGCATACACAGTTGGGACCAGCTCAAAGCCGATGAGTCGCGCATCAGGGATTACTTCAACTACACCAACCTTGAGGTTGCCTACAATAACAAGGTGGCACTGCTGACGCGTCGTATGGACCTCAGCAAGGCAGAGGGCAGAGATACAAGGGAGACGACTGATCAAGTCTATGTTGCCTTCCTTGACAACATGCTTGTCAAGTCGGCTGAGTTCATTGACGACCTGGACGCAGCCACCGCAGCAGCCAAGAAGGAAGAAGAAGAGCTTCAACTGTACCTGGCCAATCGTCAAGCCATGGTTATAGTTGACCAGCCAGCACAAACTGAACACCAAGCTCCAGCTGATCAGCTAGCGCCCTCCTCTGAAGAAATATCCGAGCTGATCGCTGAGAGGGTGAACCAACTGAGGAAGGAGATGCTTGCCAACTTTCAGCTCCACAAAGAAGAACAGCTGAGGATGTTGGAAGCTCAGGAGGAGAAGCACAGGAAGCTGGAAGAGGAGAATGTTTCACTGAAGATAAAGCTGGAAGAAGTCTCAACATCAACCAGCCAAGACATCAATGCACTAAGGACAACCGCTCATGGAATCAAATCCGATCTGAACGTGTTCAAGTCCTTATCTGATTCCAACCTTGCCAAATCTCAACAGACTCAAGACCAATACTGAGAGTCTCGATTCGAGTCAAGATGGGCTGAGTTCGTTGCTTTCCAGACCGAACCCAATGAAAACTTCGCTGCACTGAAGAAAGCCGAGCAAGAGCGTCTTGACTCTGAACTGGCGAAAAAGGTAGAAGTAGAGTGCGCGGTCGATGAGCTCTTCAACCGCATCCAACAAGCTGAACAACAACTCACCTCTCTGGATGGCTCAGTCGCAAGCCTTGTTGCTGATGCCAAAAAGGGGGAAGAGGAGTTGCAGGGGGAAGTTGAGATGCAGGGGGAAGATGAGACACCAGCCGGAAAATCTCAGCTGAAGACCCAGCCGAAGAAGACCCAGAAGAAGAAGTCCACTCCTAAGCCAACCGACGTCGGTGGAGCTGAAATGGCTAAGGACTTGGAGCAGGCCGAGCAGTATGGAGTTTCCTACAACTCCATAGCCGAGATCGCAGCCGAGCTTGATGCGGAACTCGACGGTATTACAACCGAAGAGTGTATTGCTGCTGCTAAGGCTATGGATATTGCAGAAAAGGACTACATGAATCCCGACTGGATAAAAAAGTTTGCTGCCAGCCAAGCTAGAAGAGTCAACCAGTTTGAAGAAGAGCTGACCAAGATCACCAACAACCTGGACAGGAACATTGCCTCTCGCAGCCGTCGCCGAATTGAAAAACATCAAGTAAAGGCTGAGGCAAGGCTGAAACAACAGAGGCTGCCAGGGAAGGTTAAGCTCCAAAGTCGGTTCAGACATGTGGATAAGTGGATGCCAGCCGAGTGGAATAAGGACTGGGAGTCATTCAAGCAGGAGTTTATGAATGACTTCTACTACAGAAAAGTCTTCACAACTGAGGATCCGAGGAAAGCTTTCAAAAAAGCGCTGACCGAGTTACACTTTGGGGATCAGGGCATGTTCAGCCAGTTCAGGCCAGCAATGATAGATGCAAAACTGGATATGAACACAGTCCCGGTCCCTCAGAAGGTCACGTATCTCCCTCCCTTCCTCCCAAACTCTCGAAACCCCAACCGACAGAAGATAGCAGCTGAGGCAAGACAAGTTTGTCGAGAGCATGGGGTTGACATTTCAAAGGAGTCAGAGGCTAAAAGAGAAATTTTTGTTAGAATGTTTAGAAAGTATGGGCTAAAGTACTAGCTGAGTTAGAAGTTTTTGAGCAACTGATGTAACTTTTGACTTTTGTGCTTAATTTGTAACCATCAGTTGTAATGAAAACTTTCATCAGTTATCCGATTCACCTTGACGTACAATATCTCGTTGTCCAAGCTCTGAATCGCAAAGTTATTTCAATACCATGTTATAACTGTGCTAACCCTTTGATGTTTTAATCTTATAGACTGTCTAGAATTTCAACTGAGATTTTAGATATGTCAGTAGGGTTTAGATCAGTTTGAATTGTAAAGGTTTTTATAAGGGTTTTGGCATCATCAAAAAGGGGGAAATTGTTGGAAAATTTAAGTAAAGTTTTAATTGATTCCAAAACCAACTAACCCCAACCGAGTAGATGCTGCCATTTCCTAATGTTAGTATTTAGGCTCGCTGTTTGAGCATTGTTAAGATTTTATCTTTACAGGACTCCAGCTGAAGACGGCAACATGGCGTTACTCGGATAGAACATCAGTTGTAAGAAAGACAACTGAGCGTTCAAGGGAGAAGATGTATGAGAACATCAGATGGAAGAAGTCATCTGAGCGTTCGAGCCAACTGAGCGTTCGAGCCAACTGAGCGTTCAAGATTCAGAACATCAGAAAGACAACTGAGCGTTCAAGAGATAGAACATCAATTGCAGGACTCAAACTGATAAGATCAACAAGATGAAGTTCAAAGCAGCTGAGAGTTCAATTGTTCCTACTCACACAGAACATCAGCTGAAGACCAATCAGATGAAGATCAAACGACTCAACCGACTAACCAATTGAGAGTCAAAGGTTGAAATTTGAATTTCAAATAAGGAAGTCCCGTGAAGGTTTGACTCTCTGTCATTACCTCATTTGGCCCAACACAAGGCTGTCTCAGATGGAAAGCAGAAGTCCACAGTTGCCAAATCCGGAAAGTCTGCAGAGATGAGAGACAAGTCATCGCTTTCAAAGAACAGAGATCAACGACTCCTCCAACGGCTAGTTGATTCTCTCCGCCTATAAATAGAGGCACTCATTCATTCACCAAGACTTAGAAGACAGAACAAGACAGACAAGTGCAAGAGCAAAGAGTTAGAAGAGCGAACATCACCAATTGAGAGTTCATATCGCAAACGAGCAAAACTGCAATCAATCTCTAAGAACATCACTAGCTGAGAGTTCCTAGAGTGTTAGATTCTGTCTTGGTGTTTCTGATCCAACCTTGAGAACATCACTAGTTAGTTCATAGAGTGTTAGATCCTAGCTCACTTTCTTGTTCGAGCTAGTAGTTGGAAAAACCCACCCTTCACACACACCCTTAAAAGGTTGTTAGGACCCTATTCTTCCCGGAATTGAGTAGATAGGTTGATAAGTACCCGTAAACTTATCTGTAAGGTTAATAAGTACCCGTAAACTTATCTTAACGGTTGCAAAGCCCGCGTAAGCTTTGTGGTTTTTGTCCAGAAGAACTTGGACTGAGTTGTGTGGACTCACAACTCCCCGTGGACGTAAGAGTTATCTCCGAACCACGTAAATCCCTTGTGTGCTTGTGTTTTCAGTTCAGTTATTTCTTATTGCATATTCAACTGACCAACTAACCAGCATACAAAACTGCATCTTTGCATATCAACTGACTTGGTTATTGACCGACCGTGCATCTGAGCGTGAGTTATATTTATACGAGTTGTTATTTTCCACCACATTCCGCACAGCACTTCACTTCCAGCTGAGTATCATTACTCAGTTGAGATTCCAGCTGAGTCATATTACTCGGTTGTGATAATTTTCAGGGGGTTATTTTTAAAATTCTTAACTGGTGTATTCCCCCCCCATACACCAGAACTCGTATCGGGACCATTAGAATATATGAAGTGGTGCATGTAAGTTGAACGCTAAAAAAATCAAAAATTAAAAAAAAAAGAAAAAAGTCAACGGATTGACGGGGTTGATCTGGCTTTGACCCGCTTTGATCCTGCCAAATCTTGACCCTCCATATAAATATAATCAATGGTTAAAATTAATTCCTAATTCTCATTTTAAGATCCTTTTGCATGAGAATCACTCCTTTATATATATATATATATATATATATATATATATAATTGTCGTTGTAACTTTGAAAAAATAATCTCTCTCCAACAATTACATACTAATTAAATATGTAAATAATGTCACTATGTAGCACACCTCAGTTGGTTATTATTCCCTCTAATTTTAAGGTCGGGGGTTATGAATAATGTGTGCATGTCATGCAAAAAAATATGGCAAATTTTTGCATGAAACGCGTCTCACGGTGTGCAACGTGTGCGTGGCGCGTGCACTGCACGCGCTTCAATTTTTTTTTTTTTTGCAATAAGTCCATATGTAAGAGTGAATAAACGGGTACCCGTGGATACCCATACCCGCATTTGCAGGTACCCGTACTCAAATAAGTAAAAAATGAATATTCATACTCTTTTCATTTTAGTCGAAAGGGTACCCAATACCTGACCGGGTATACCCGACCCGAGTATAGGGTACCCGATGTACCCGTTTAGAATAAAAAATTCCACCTGCTCGATTTTTCGATAATTTTCAACGACAAATTAATAACCAAATATGTAGCAACAACTAGACGACAATAACTAATCAATACTAAACGTAGTTTAAACATGTAAGTTCAAAAAACAAAATACTATGAATATATATTATTCATAGGTTATGTTTAAAGTTATGTTTAGGTTTTGGTTTTAGCTTAAAAATGAATATGTATTATTAATATATTTATAATTATATAAAATTAGTAATTATATAAAATAAATAACTATATTTTGTTGGTCGGATGTTTGACAGGGTACCCAATACTCTAACGGGTATACCGTTAGGGTATTTTTTAAAATTTTCATACCCATACCCACACCCATATCCATCCAATACCCGCAAATTACGGGTATTGAGTACCCAATACCCGGACGGGTATAGGTAGGGTATGGGTAACCCGGAATCCGCTTTCCATACTTTCACCCCTACCCATATGCACACCACTATATATTCATATGCACTTCATTTTAAGTTCATATACACACCGAGAAGTACTGATATGCACCAACTTTTTTTCAGTTTTTTTTTTCCGATTTTTGTTTTGTAAATTTCCAAATTTATTTTGCACTCTTTTTTTTGCCTCTTCGTTGTTTTGTTTGCCGCTTCTTCTTTGGTCAAAATTTGAGCGAGGGGAGACGAAGGCCTCGGAGCAAGCCGAAAATTCTAAATTATTGCCCGACGATTATCCTTATATTAGTAATCGGAGCGAAGGCGGAACCGTAAATTTGGAGCCGAAGGCTCCGCCGAAAAAAAAACTGTAAATAAACAAAAAACTGGAAAAAAAAATTGAAAAAATTGGTGCATATCAATACTCTTCGGTGTGCATATCAACAGAAAGTGTAGTGCATATGAATATATGGTGAAGTGCAAATGGGTTTATTGCAAAACAAAAACTGGACAAAAAAAAAATTGGAAAAAGTTTTCGGTGTGGATATCAACATAAAGCTGTGAAGTGCATTTGAATATATGGTGGTGTGCATATGAGTTTATTGCAAAAAAAGAAAAAAAATCGGGTGAGTGCACTATATGCGCCGCGCGCGTGCAGTGCACGCGCCATGCGCGATCTCATGCTGTGAGACGCGTTGCATGGGATACTAACTCAAAAAATATAAACAATGTGTAGCTAACGTGATCCTATGTCTCAACATGCATTCTCCATTTATCAAGAAAACAAGCTCATGGGTCACAGCCATCAACTTATTAAAGATGAGAAAAGTCGCATAAATTTTTCACAAATAAGAGAAAAAATAACAAATTAAAAATTGCAGACAGAATGTAGTTACAAACGATAGATTGATAGGAAAAGGAAAGGTATTTATGTTATCCATTCCTTTCTCTCTGAAGACTATAATTACTCTTCTTTGTTCAACGAAGTGGAGCTTGCGTTTCAGAGTGATCGCTGTCGAGATTCGATGTGTCTGAACTCCAAAGGCTCTTTGTCTGTGAACTTGTTTCACCAGTATTCTGTATATATATAGCATATACATACATTTAGAGTTTGTATAATAATTAAAATGTAAACACATTTACATATATCGTAATAATTAAGAAAAATACAGAAATATATAGAAATCTCTTCTCACAATTGAATAAAAGGTAGCTAGTTATTTATTGAAATTGCAGCTCAAAAGAAAAATCAACCGATATCCATTTAACATGAACAATACTTAACAAAACCACAAAACTTAACAAGAAATATACATATTACTCTTAGCAGCTAGCTAGCTAGTAAAAAGAATTAAGCATAGAAATGTACCTGCTCATTATTGTAAAGCCGGCCCGCATTGTTAGTCTCGGGTTGTCTCTGCCCACCTGAAAAATCACGGGTCAGGCAGTCCATATTCAGAAAGTTAAAGTACTCATCGGATGCGTGCCTCGGATTTAATGAAGCGTTCGTTCCATAATGATGAGCCATCATCGACCCAATTCCCATTTTTGCCCCGCTATTTGGTGTTTGGGTCTCTGAAAGAGATTCGGAGCTTTCACCCGAAACTGGTCTATTGACTAGAGGTTTTGACCCGAATCTTCTTGGCTTAATGGCTTGGGGTCCGCTACCACTTGAAGTTGTTGCTTGTGGCATAGTTTGATGGCTCGGCTTTCTCTCTTCTGGAGCTCGCCAGTTATCATTGCGACATTTCTATAAATTAAAACTATATATAGTTCGATTATGCAAAACAAGCGAAATTCAAGTATAATTGATGGTTCAATTTTCTTGTTACAAGCTGAAGATCGGAAAAGACAAACCTGAAGATGGCTTGCAACTTGCATTCTTGTTAGGCCAGGCTCATTCATCATCTCTAGGATTTCTTTCGGAAAACACCCTAAATTAAGAGAGTAATTAAGTTAATATTACAAGCTTAAAACAAGCAATAAATTATGAAAGGCAAAGCACATTATACAAACTTGTACTTAGATCAAATAGATCTATAACTGGCCCAAGTCTATTTATGTCTACAACATAAAATAGGGTAACCAAACATATATTAAAAATATGACGTTAAATAAATAATCTAATGAGCAATCAGTAACACATACTTCCTTCACCAAGTTGTTCGACTGCGTTCATGAACTTGGCATGCAGTTCTTGAGTCCACTCGGTACACATCTTTCTCCTCACATTACCCTTATGACTCTCCGAGTCATATTCCTCGCCGTAATCATTGTATCTACCTCTACTTTTACTCTTGTACTTGCCCTTGTTCTTCATCATCAGGTTAGGGTTAGGGTTAGGATTAGGGTTGGGGTTAGCGTTAGGAATATTAGGAGTAGGGTTAGGGTTTTCATCCCTCGGACGAACGGCTTCCCTAAACTCAACGCCTTGTACCGGTCCAAGGTTGTTCGATGCAATAAACATCTCCCTGTCCCTCATCATTCTTGTCTTCTCCCTCACAACATGCTGCCAAAGGCATCTGAGAAACTCCATTGATAGAGGCTTCCTAATGTAAAGGAATGCCCCGTGCTCCAGAGCACGCATGGCCATGAACGCGTCGTCATCATTGGACAGCACTAGATCAAATTAATAATATAATTAATTTGAGGGAATTTAAATGGGCACAATTGTTTAGTACTATTTTTTAAAAATGAAATAGAAAATTAGGAAGGGATGTGAAGAATTAAAAAAATTGAGCTTACAAACTACTGGAATGCACATGTAGACAGCATGTTGAAGAAGTTTCAATCCATGAAGATCAGGAGAATTGATATTTGCCATCACAACATCAAATTTTGCCTTTCCACTTGGGAGCATTGATATAGCAGCAGATGCATGTTCTATAAATGTCACTGATCATACAAAATAAACAGAAAATAAATTAGAAAAGTCGTCGTGTAATTAGCCATTATTCGACCCGTATGCGTACAACACGTGTATAAAATAACGTATTAATATATTGAATAACATCATAAATACACCTCATCAGACTGAATTGTGTGTTCCTATACGTGCACAAAATATAGAAAGAAAATTGGTGGGAAAATTTTGAAAATTATTGACCTTTTTTATGTGTAATAATATTCAAGAAATGATTGTATAATTACGCGAAACATAAGACTTTTTACTTGTCGGGATGTAAATGATTTCCACAAATAAAATAACTGGTAGCTAGTAGGAAAATCCAGAAAAAAACACACATACACACACACAAAAGTAAATAACAAACTGACAAACCTAGTTGGAAAATATGTTTGTGTATATCTATTCATTACAGCTCTGATTTCATCCCAACTGCTTAATTGAATTTATGACGACACAATTTATTGTAATTAACAAATATTCATATATGTATAAGAGAATCACGTATTGGAAAAAATAGAATTATAAAAAAATGAAAAAATAAAGCAATGACGCAACAGCATACAATGGTACAAGTAATTAATCATCATTAATTAATAGCATAACTACACTTAATAAAATAAATAAATAGATAAATAAAATCATTAGTACAAATTTATATGGATTCTTGAAGACAAATGAACATATACACACGTTCACACACACACACACACGAAAGATATATAAAAAGGGAATTATCAAAGAATCCGATTTCGAGATATATACATCCAATAAAATGCAACTTAATTATTATTTTAGCAATTAGCAGTCCTGATTTAAAACGATTTGGCAAGAAAATTCAAATTAACAAATTAAGGAAAACTTAATTTTAAAAAAGTAAAAATAATCGGCCAAAAACTACTTAAAACAACTATTTCCCCCCAGAATTCAAATTAAATAAAAACAGCTTAATTTCCCCTTACTGAAAATTCTTGCTCCAGCTGAACAATTATCATATATTTTGATTCAAGAATCAAGATATAAGAGCTCTAAATTAAAAAAGAAAAAAAAAAGAAAAAAAGAAAGTGATATACCTTTGTACTGGCACATTTCGAGTTGCTTGGCTGCATTAATTAAATCTTCTGCTTCATGATCCACTAATAAAACATGAATTCCATGCATCATAGCATGTAACGAAGCCATTTGAGTGTTGTTCCTACCGATTTCCCACATGACGAGATTTTCTTTTTTCTACATAAGCAAAAAGATAATAAGTTAATGGAAAAAAGTTGTTAAAGAAATGATGGGAAAATTAGAAATGAGAATGAAATGAAAGTATACATAATGCAGAGGTAAACAAGAGATATATTCCAGATAAAGTGAAAATGAATGATGAAGAGGGTATTTATACACTGCTTTTTTACTTGTAGTATTAAATAGGGATATAAATTAATTTAAAGCTTGTGACTTTTAAATGTAAATTTTATTATATATATTTAATTCGAACTATGCAACATGTTCAACCTTTTCAAATCTCATGTACCATGAACAAATTTTTGGAATTAAATTACAAATAATTTTGACAAAATATGACTTAGTTAAGATTTTTTTACAAGAAGATCGATTTACTACATACATAAATTGTTAGAATTCAGAAAAGATAATTTTGACTTGAATACTACTAGTAATTAACAAAATACAGAAGTTGTGAGTGCTGGAAATTCAACGGCAATTTTAGGCAGAAGAGGTAAGTATTTGTCTTTTCTGGAATGAAAATTAACGTTTGTCAAATAGATTCCGTGGACTTCAAAAGCAGATTTTGAATTTTAAAAATCTGTGAACTAATTTTTCGTTATTACATAATCTACAGCACTGGATTCTAAATCGATCGATCTCGTGCGATTTAACGTATATCGTCTGCCAAATTTATCCAAAAATAAATAAATAGCAGAACTAATTAATTAGTGTATTACATAAAGCAAAATGATTTTAAGACATAATATCTTGGTCACATAATGAGGTTAAATTAATCAAATTATAATTTTCTTTAATTTGAAATTAATCAATTTGTTTAATCATATTTTAACAATTACTCTATTATCCTTAGTACTAATTAAAGAATATGTTAGATGATTGATTTCGAAAATCAAATCATATCCAATTATAGTTAAAACATATCCATAATTATTTAGTTAAGTCATCCTATAATTAAGCAAATACTTTAAATAAAATATTACACTAAGAAAGTAATGGAATTTTTTACTAGTGTGCTCTCTCTCCAACAACTATCTCTCTCTCCTCGTGTGTGTGTGTTAGCTTAGTGGTAGTGAGGTTAATGTTCAGGTCAAAGGTCACGGGTTCGAGTCCTCCATCACGCGGTATTTAAATTTTGTAATATTGTTCAAAACTATCTCTCTCTCCTCTCTTATTCTCCAACTATATATCTCTCTTCCCTCCCGCCCAATGCTACTCCTTCTCTCCTCCTTGCGTATTTTGAGATTTTTGGCTTCGAGGTCCACAAGGGGCGTCGTCGCCATCGTTGGCACCAATGTCGGGACCCCACCCACCCAGATTGTTAAGAACTACTATTTTATTGAATTTTGCCGATTGGGTTGCTGGCAGCTGCAATGGCGGCGAGGCATGGCTTTCACAAAGAACAAAGGGATAGGGTCTATAGTTGGGGGAAAATTCCCGTTGATGGAATGGCATTCCAAAAATAACATAGGGCTGAATTAGTCTATAGAATAAAATATAAAATCGGGAAATAGAAAATCAGTTATGATAAACCCGATTTTTAAATTATATGGGTAAAATAAACCAATTATGTCTAGGACATTATGTCCCATTATCACTACCCATACATAAATATTTTGATTGGTATATTTTTTAATTTTTAATTTTTATTTTTTGCATTGTGGATATATATTGATCAGCATTAATCCTGACAAAATTGAACATTAAAATAAAGTAATTAAATGCAAAGGCCTAACTGGAGTGACAAATTAAGCTGAGGCATTCAGGCACCCAAAGACTCGTTTGCATGCGATATATATATTTTCTCATTTTATTTAGTGGTCTAATGATCCCATCCTACATGGTAGTATGGTGTTTTCTTATACCTCGTTCAATTCAAAAAACATATATAAGGAGGCGTATGTTAGAAAATATCCGACTAGTTTGTATAAAAAAAAATACTATAAGATAAAATAAATTGTTTTGGAGCATAATAAAATTGGATTAATTTTGACAAAAAGAAAAGAGAATATTGCATATTAATTAGAAAAAGGCCAGCCAGCTGGTCATTTGAAAATATATTTATTATCCTTAACAAACTACTATAGGTAACATTTCCAAATTTGCTTTATTGATAGCATTTCATTTATATCTAATTATGAGTCAAATTATTTTACTTTCATTTTTAAATTAAATTTGACGTAAAGTCAAGTTTTAAACTTTCCCTCCAAATCATTTAGATTCTGCAGATTTACAATATTCTTTTAGAGACTATTTATTTTTCTTGTAATCATATTTCACAAAGTCACTATTCCTGACAACTTTACTTTCCTACTAACCAAACCAAACACCCTTAATGGTTTGTTTCCATAATAACACAAATATATATAGGTCTATTTTCTTTTTTATAATATTTTACAAAAAAAAAAATCGTAAGATATATGCATTAATTGATAATTCATCAGGTAGCACCGTAGCACTATGGAGTATATTATTACCATGTTATAGCTAGCTTAAACGCAATATTACTACACAGCTTCAAATTCACATAATCTAATTGTTGGAATTTCGATATTAATCATACCAGCTGGCCTTTTTGTTTACAATGTGGCATTTTTTTTAATTAATTGTTCACCTCGTGAATGGGTTGAAAAAAGAATTTGGCATATTTTTAACTTTAATTTTTTTTATACTATACTATATTCAATGTTAGAAGAACAAGAAAAAAGTTTAAATCACCAGATCAGATTGAAATTAACACTAACCAAATTTGTCGAAGGGTTCTGAATTATTATTAACGATAGCAAAATCTTTCAAAAAGAAAGATAGAAAAAAGAAAGAATACCATCCTCACTCAATGCAAATAACTATAAATACTAATTCAAAAATCAAATTAATGCTAAAGATTATATATATACAATTAGCACAACATTAGTTAAGCAACATTAAGTTCATATGTTGAGAATGGATCAAAGCCATGAGAAAAGATGATGAGCTTCATTACTTCAACAACTCAATAACTATTTCAAATGATTTAGGATCAGAACTTGAGTTCTACTACATTAATATATTGAAGGAGCCTTCAATATTGAAGTGCTAGCACTAATTACATTATATTTTCTCTATGTTATTGTTGTCCTTTGAACTTTCTCTTTCTCGATCATATCAAGATTTTGTATTCGAAAGTCATTCTTTAATCAGTGGCTCTTCGTTTTCGTACTTGCCTCACCAGAGTTCTGTAGAGAGAGAGAGAGAGAGATTTCATAGTTAACAACAATACTGAGTTGATTTCAAATGTTACAAAGATTTTTCAAACTAATTAAATGTTGATTTTCTAAAATATTTATTTGCTCATTATTTGTTGCAATACACACATATTAACCAAGAAAAAGTACCTTCTCATCATTGTAAGTTGTGTCAACTTGGTATCCTTCTTGGGTCGGGCTAGGGTTATTGATCTCGTGTTCTTGCTGCCTACTCGAGAAGTCATGGATGAGGCAATCCATATCCGGAAAATTAAAGTACTCGTCAGATGCGTGTTTGGGGTTCGATGAAGAGTTTGTTACATAGTGGCGAGGAGTATTATTAGTCATGGTTGATCCATTTCCCATTTTTGATGCATTGTTAGGAACTTGGATTTCCCAACGGGTTTCGGAGCTTTGACCCATTTCTTGAGTGTTCGCTTGGATCTGGCTCGAGGAGGGTTTGTTCATGACTAGGGGCATGGACCCGAACCGTCTTGGCTTGGGGTGGGTTTTGTTACCATTTGGAAATGATTGTTCAGTAGGTTGAAGAGTTGGCTTTCGCTCTTCTGGAGATCGCCAATTATCATTGCGACATTTCTATAAATAAATAAAAAAAGATAAAATTGTGTAAGTCCTACTATAACAATTTCGTTACTCATAAATGAAAAAATCAAAAGAAATTAAACGTTAGCAGCTCGATTACAAATATAAAAAGTAAGGATCGGAAAACTAACTTGGAGATGGCTCGCAACTTGCATTCTAGTTAAACCGGGCTCATTCATCAACTCTAATATCTCTTTAGGAAAACACCCTACAAACGAACTCAATCAATCCACTAGCTTAAAACATAGAATCATGCATAATATGAGCATAAAAAGGAGAAAAAAAATATGCCACATGCAAATAAAAAGGATGTGTACATTTTATTGTTATTCAGTATGATACGCATTCAATGCACATTATATACATTGTATAGTAAATATAAGATGTATCGCAGAAATATACGTATATAACATAATAAATTCATCGAGTGCGTACTTCCTTCACCAAGTTGTTGGACCGCATCCATGAACTTGGCGTGCAACTCTTGCGTCCACTCAGTACACATCTTTCTCCTCACATTACCATTTTGGCTTATCGTATAGTTGTCCGAATCATAGTCCTCATCGAAATTCCCATATCTACCTCTACTCCTACTCCCATACTTACCCTTGTTCTTCACCATCATGTTAGGGTTAGGGTTTTCGCTCCTTTGATGGACCACTTCCCTAAACTCAACTCCTCCTCGTACCGATCCTAAGTTGTTAGATGCGACTAAGATATCCCTTTCCCTAACCATCCTTGTCTTCTCCCTCATAACATGTTGCCATAGGCATCTGAGAAACTCCATTGGTGGTGGCTTCTTGATGCAAAGAAATGCGCCATTTTCAAGTGCCCTCATCGCCACGAATGCATTGTCATCATCAGCCATCCCTAAATAAAAATTCAAGATTATATTTAGATAAAAACATATGTACTAAGCATATATAAATATATTATTAATTGATTAGTAACTTAATTTATATCTAAAAAAACTTACAAACTACTGGGATGCACATATTGAGTGCATGCTGCAAAAGTAGTTTGAATCCATGGGGATCAGGAGAGTTTATATTTGCCATCACGACGTCGAATTTCGTATTCGCAAGCATTGATATAGCAGGAGATGGAAGTTCAACACAAGTCACTGCATGCAGATACAAATTACAACACAGAAATTTGCGGTTTCATTAGCCTACAACTAGGAATTTGTGTGTGTTTGTATGTGTATTAAGGTATTTATATATGTTTTCAAGATCACATGATTGTAAACATTAGAAGATGATTATAATTTCCTTTCTTTCCTTTCATTCTTGTGAGTGCTGAGAAATCAAGATTTGAATTTATCAAATAAGTGGAAAAATACTCATCTATATATCTTCTACCTTTATATTGCCACATTTCGAGTTGTTTTGCTATATTTAGGGCTTCTGCATCATGATCAACTAGTAAGACATGAATTTCATGCATCATTGCATGGATGGAAGCCATTGGAGCACTGTTAATACGATCTGTCCAAAAATTACCTACTTCCCACATCATTTTTTTTAACTACAAATCATAATAAATAAATTATATTAGTGTAAGAATGTTGAGAAAACTTTAATTAAAGAGAAACATGAAATAATTAGAGAAATGAGGATGAGATGAATTATATTACAGAATGCAGAGTTAATTAATCAGGAGATATGGAGCAGAGATGGTGAAAATCAAAGAGAAAAAGCGTACATTTATACTAGTTAGTACTGTACGTACGGCTCTGCACATTTAGGAATATATTAAATTAAATTTATATTTATTGTAGAAATCTTCTTTAGGTTGTTTAAATTTATATCTATGAAAAATTTAAATTTGAGATATTAATAATTTTTTCGAGATTGCACTTTTTAAGTGTGAGTTATGATTAATTCAAACCCAGCAGCAACCTTTCAAATATTGCCGTATTTTATTCTAAAAAAAATAATTTCGTATTTTTGTAAAATATTTATTATTTCAAAATTAAAATAAAAAGCATTTTGATTTTTAAAAATAAAAAATAACCGACCCACCCCATCTTGACTTGAATGAATATATTCAAAATAAAGTCCTGATACAGAAAATTCAACGGTAATCTAGTTCAAAATGGGTAAAATCTTTTTTAGTCAAATCACTACAACAAATTTTCCATTGGTGTGACATAAGCTTTGTTAGTTATTATGACGTCACTAATTTTTGTGACACAACGTAATATATACGTCACTAGTGAAATTTTTTGTCGTAGTGATGAACAATTTTTTTTGAACGGAAGCATATTTTAGATTTATTAGATTTTTAGGCTGATTTTTCATTATTATACAAATAAATATGATACTAAATTTATTAATTAATGATCACGATTTAACATCTATAAAGAGAGTTATGTTCATATAAAAATACATCTTATACTAAAAAAAGAGAATTGATTATATCCATTGATTTAGAAGGGATGAATGGTCAAGATTGAACCGGATCAATCCGAGTCAATCCGTTGACTTTTTTTTCGTTTTTTTTCAATTATTATTATTATTATTATTATTATTATTATTATTATTATTTATTACGGTCAGACCATATGCACCACACTATACAATGAGATGCACCACTAAGTGCATTGAGATACAACATATTTTCGATTTTTTTTAATGGCCAGGCCATATGCACCACACCATGTATTCATATGCACCACTCTAGATAATGAGATGCACCACTAAGTGCATTGAGATGCAACATATTTTTTGATTTTTTTTTCTTTTTTTTTTTAATTTTCAGATTTATTTTTCCCCGTTTTTTGTTTGCCTCTTCGTTTTTTTGGTCAAGATTCGAGCGAGGGGAGGCGAAGGCCTCGGAGCGAGCCGAAAAATTCAAATTGTTGCCCAATGATTATCCTTATATTAGTAATCGGAGCGAAGGCAGAACCGTAAAATCGGAGCCGAAGGCGGAGCTGGGAAAAAAATATGTAAAAAAAATCATATGCATCTCAATGCACTTAGTGATCATCTCATTATATAATGTGGTGCATATGAATACATGATGTGGTGCATATGGTCTAACTGTAAAAAAATTTAAAAAAAAAAATCGAAAAAAAAACAACGGGTTGACCCGGTTTGATCCAGAGTGACCCGCTTTGACCAGGATCAAATCTTGACCATCCATCGTTCATAAATCTTGATTCATATATATATTTATAGGTTACTAATTCTATATAATTACTGGTTATTTGATTTCTTTTGCTGACCACAAATAATTTCACATACATAAAGCAGGAGGCCGATTATCACAATGCATTGAATATAAGATGATCATCACTTAACATGTATATAGAAATAATTCATCAAAAATAACATAAGAGTAAACAATTTTTTAGAGGATAATTGATAATAATCAATGGACATTGGCACAAGAAAGATTTAGAAAAAAAAAAAAAAAAAAAAAGAGCCAAGTCGTTTATATCTATTTATTATCCTTACCAAATTACTACATACATGTAATATTTCCAGAATAGTTTTCTTGATTTCTTTTTATTTACATTATTGAGTCGTCATCATTTTACTTTCTTTAATATCGCGTGAAGTCAACTTTTCAACTTTCCCGTTATACTAAAATTTTATATTCAAATAATCTTTTATTATTTTCTTCTCTTACAAATTAATCATTTTAGCGGCGTATAGTCCAGTAGTCGTCACACCAATTAGTGGTGGTCTTGTGCACCACATATATAGGATATCCTAAACTATAAGGCATCTTTTTTTTTATTTATATTACAATTTTTTTTTTATTCTCACATTTTTCATAGGACATTCATTTATTTATTTTTCGGAAAGGAAATTAAAAACTTAGTAGATATCATAAAATAATAATCTCACTCAACCAAAGTGGAAAGTCGCTAATTCATACCAAAGGACTAGAAATATGTGTTGCATGTTATGCTAAAAAACAAGTTGCTCTGTCAGCAAATCTGTATTTGGAGAATTTTTTATATGAACATTTATTGTTATTTTAACTAAATGATTATAACTTATAAGTGTATCTTATTTAATGCTACACTTTATCCCCTCAAAAGATTATGAAAAAAGGCCCACCTTCAAACAATTTATAGCCCATATTTTTTACAATCTTGAAACTATTTTGGATTCTTCATGAACTTTATTTGGAAGGATCGGTCTCTTTTTTTTCTTTTTTCTTTTTTCTTTTTTGAGAGAAGGATCGGTCTCTTTTAATTCTTAAATTTTATTGAGTAATTAATATACTGAAATGATAATGGATATAGAACTTCATATTTCATTTAATTCTTGTTCATTTTTTATTATTATTAATTCTACTTGGATCCTACATGCAAAAATGAAACTAGCTAACTTTTCAATTATTTGCAACATTTTCTTTCAATTTGAAAGAAGACTATTTTGCAACATTAACAACAACAAACCACAAACTATTGAAAATCAAAATGCAACTAATTAAACAATGCAATCAAACCCAACCACCCCCCCCCCCCCCCTCCAAAACAAAGTAAAAAAAAAAGCAAAAAAAAAAACAAGAACTCATCCACTCCCACCAAGCACAGACTTGAGTTTCTTGACCTGCGCATCATCAAGAAACGTAGTCTTCTCCACCAACATCGACGGCAAATCATTCGCGAACAGCGCGAAGTCAGTAATCTGCAAGCCGGGGTTGGCGCTGCCAAAGCTGGCGAACGCCACCGCCGTCCTTCCGCCGCCGTTGATTTGAAAATGCAGCAGACCCTGCGGGAACACCATCAGGTCGCCCTTCAACAGCTTCTTCACGTACACCTTGTTCGAGAACGACGAGACGAATCCGGCGACGATGCTCCCCTGCACGACCAGGAGGAGCTCCGACGCGCCGGGGTGGGTGTGGAACGGCACGACGCCGCCTGGGGCCAGGTCGAGGCGGGCGATGGAGAGGCCTAGCCCGTTCAGCCCCGGGTACTGGGCGTCGAAGGCCGGGGTCACGGCGGCGCTGATGATGTTCGTGGTGTTGCCGCCCTTGCGGAGGCCGGAGAAGACGAAGTCAGCGGTGGTCACATTGGCGTCGCTCTTGCAGGAGTAGCCGGCGGGGCCGGCGGGGAGGGTGAGGTCGCCCACGCAGAAGTCCTGCACGGATGCATGGGAGGAGGTGATGAGGAGGAGAGAGAGGAGGAGGAGAGAGAAGAATGCTGTAAGCTTCTGCATTTTGACTTTGAGAAGCTTGCTTACTAAGTGGAATGTGTATGGTTCGGTTTGCAAGCTATTGCATAGACGGAGACGAGTTTTTATAGAGAGTTTGAGCACTTTTTATTATTAATGGAGCTTGCCCTACTTTGAAGATTGAAGAGCAATTTAGAGCCACAAGGTTTTTATGTGAAGAAGATGAATTGGAGATGGATCAAATACGGACATTAATTCTCTTTTTCTTTTACATTATTAAATTATTAAATTTAAGGATTATTAGAGAAGAAGATATTAGTACGTAGTAACAAGACAATTTAATTTAAGGTTGCTTTAAGATATTCGTGGTTGTGTTCAGTATTTTTAAATTAATTAATTTAAGTTTGTTACTCCACCATGATCGATCACTCTCTATATAGAGTTAATTAAGTTATTAAGGTTTAAGAAGTTGAAGATTTGAGCTAGATATATAAACATTAATTGTTTAGAATTTGATCATGCATGGTACTATTGCTAGTGAACTCTTTGTTATACTCTGTTACAGAGATTTTGAATATTTCAAGAATTAATTAAGAAGATTAATTAGTTTCTTGCAATGTGATTACTTCAAAATATTTAACTCAATGTGCTACTGCACATGCTAAGAATAGATAATTAAGCTAATATAATTATTTAGGTTAGTTCTACGATATATCTGCAAAATGCTTCAAGGTTCTGATTTCTGAAAAACACTCAAGCTTCAATCTTTCTGGATTAACGACGACTGCAAATTTGATCTCGTCACAAAACCATCCTCATGATAATTTCCTCGGTAAACTAGAAGAAAACCCAACTGTGATAATTAACTAATCAAGCCACTCAGCTGCTTATAACTACCTTCATATAGTAATAACTACTATTTCTGTATTTCATAGTACTATATAGCAACTTAAATTTCAGAAATTCTTATATATATATATAGTCTAATTTCTTGCTGGAGTTAGCTAGATGAGAAAGGAATTGAAGTGGTCCAAAAACAGCACATGGAGAGGGCAAAAAGAAGAGTAGAAGAAGACAGACTGACAGCTAGAAGAAGTGGAAATTAATGTACATATTGAAGAAGAGACAATTATTTGACAATCAAATTTATACTTTGGTTTCTAACAAGTTGGTTTCTTTAGTTTTTTTTTTTTTTTTTTTTTCTTTTTTTTGAGAAATACAAGTTTGTAAAGTTATGTGGTCTGAAAGAATTGCCGTGGCTTAGGGTTTATGCTGTTAAGGAAATGCATGGAGCTGAGCTATGTAGCCCTATACTATACAATTGAAAGTTGAAATCCCTTTTGAGGAAAAAGTTTGTTTGAAAATTTAACGAGATGAGCATGCCTGTACTAATTATTAGTCGCATAAACATGTGCATTTGAGTTTGATTTTTTCGTTTTTTCACGTTGTTCGTAAACATATTAATTTCATTGTTACTCTTTTACTATCATCATCGCACTAGACAAATGTGGCACCTTAGTAATTTAATTCGCTTTAACTACTCTTAATTCTAAGAGCTCAATTATCTTCAATTAATGTTTTAGAAACATCAAATTAAAGGATTAATCTACCCGGATCAAGAAGGATAAATTGATCCAATTTTAGAAAATAAAAATGTTCATTATCTAAAATACCCCTATTTATATTTATGTATTATAAAATCCTATTAATCTTAAAATTAATTAATATTTCTAGTTTTCCAATAAACATTCAAACTTCCATCTCTCACTCCATATGCGTTGAATGACTTAAATCCAAGGAAATACTAGGAGTCGACGTTATATACATGTAGAACTCATGTATACCATTTTTAATTTCTTATGTTTTCTTTATAATAATAATAATAATAATAATAATAATAATAATAATAATAATAATAATAATAATAATAATAATAATAATAATATGAACAAGGAAATACTAGCAGACGTTTGATACATGAAGAACTCATGTATACCATTTTTAATTTCTTATATTTTCTTAATAATAATAATAATAATTATTATTATTATTATTATTAATTATTATTATTATTATTACTAAAGCGTAAAATAATAATATTAAAATAATAAATTATTAATTAGTATTAATATTATTGTAATAATTATTATTAAGTTACAACGAAGCGCAACTCAAGTGGTAACACGTTTTTCCTCCAATTAAGAGGTCTGGAAATTCGAGTCATTTGTGCGGGTGTAAATTAAAAAAAATATAATAAAAATAATAATAGTCATATGAGGTGAAAATCTCATGTACGATTCTGAAGAGTGGCAGCAAGGCTGACTTACTGTCAACTTTTCCACTATCATCGCCAAAACACCAAACTCTGCCTTACGTAAAGTTACCAGAGTATGACTAATTAAATATTAACAAATACTAGTATAAGTAGTAATATAATAATAATAATTATTATTTATTATTATTATTAAACTAATTTCAAATAATATTCCCTCCGTACTGGCATTCACGAGAATTAAGGAGAGGATGGTTGAAAGGATAAAAATGATAAAAGTAGTGGAGCCCATAACTTTTACAAATGAGAGGGGAGTTTCCGAAAAGGAAACAAACCATCAATATCGGGACACCCAAAAAAGGAAACACACCGTCAATACTGGAACAGAGGGAGTAATAATTAAAGAATGACCATTCTGTTCCTTGTGTATACCAACTTTAGGAATATCATTCCTTGATTCCTATCTTTCTCATATTCATTCCATTACAAGTATTATTTCATTCATATTAATTTCCATTCATGCGTTCCAACCATTCCCTAATTAGTAATCATTTTAATAGTTTAACTATATTTTTGTAGTAATCTTATTCAATTTGTTTAACTTATTGAAAAAAGGGATGAATTTTTCAAATAATTCATACATAAAAAAGCAAATGAGTAATATATAAAATTAATTTTCTAAAATTAACTTAGAACAACATTACAATTTCTTAAGTTAAAAGATAAATTTATTTACGGTCGAATGTCAACGGGTTACTTAGTAGTTTGAAAATAAAATTAAATATTTAATTTATGCAGGCGAAGTATATTCCTTACTCATATACTACCTCAAGTTTCTTCCTAGCAATTTTTTGACACTACCCTACAATAAATTATTCTATCTTACCCTTATTTTATCAACCTATTTACCTAAAATACCACATATGGCCCACCACTATCTCAATTAATTAATATATCACTACCCTCAGTGTGGGACATTTCCTCCACTCACAACAAATTCAATCATTTTTTCTCCACTCACAACCAAACTCAAGTTTCTTCCTAGCAATTAGTGCATAAGTGAACTTCAATTGCATTTATTGCACTAGGCATGAAAAAAATAACATAAAATAGAATATCCCAAGTGAACCAATATTAAAAATTAAGTTACGTTCGAATTTTCGTTTCGTTTAAGATTTTTTTTAATGTTGTATCTCGGATCGGTTCGATGTGGTGTTTTTAAATATATTAAATTAAGTTATAAATTTGGACCTTTTTCAACGTTCCAAGCATCACTTGTTGCTTCATCAGTAGCATCATGAACGTGTTCGTCATGTTCAAAATCGCCACCATCAGCATCATGGGCATCTTCGTCATGCCGTGAATCGTCATCATTCGTTAGACTATCATCATCGCTTAATCCAAATAACCGTGCATCGCATGTCTGAGATTATCCAAATCATCCATGTTCACACAAGTATAGTGGTGATGATATTTTGAGATTCCAAAAGAAATTCAACTTTGAGAAATCATATAATTTATATATGCATGAAACACTAAAAACATTCATCATGTTTAGATGATCGAATGATGAATGTCTGTTGGTTTACCATGCACGGTCAAAGTTCTCATTAATTTGTGAGTTTGATTCAATTTATCTCCAACACAAAGTCAAAGTTATTATTAAAAAATGCTTGTTCCCAATTTTATTATTTATGTCATTAATTATTATATTATAATTATAAATGAAAAATATAAAAAGAATAGAAAAGTCATTGTACATAAAAATTCGATCATTTATGACATTTGATCCGAATAGCAACGTCCCAAATTAAATTGCGATTTAGTGCCATGTAAATTAAAATCCTTAAAATTTTAATGGGCCCAAATTTTTAGAAGATCAATTCCGAAAGGGCTTCTAGTTCTCAACTGCTTACTTTTTGAAATAATTATGATCGATCTTAAAGTGTTGTTTCAAATTGAAAAATGGTGGTGACGAATTTTATTTAGAAATGTCTCAATTGTAGACATCGCCCAAAGCCAAGCCCATAAACTTTGAAAGGCCTTACTTGTTCCCATGAAACAAAAACATTTGTAAGCAATTGAATATACTTCATAGGCCACATTTATTCAGCCTGATCTTGTATAACACTTTGGCGATTTTATCGTATATTGTCTGCAATATGTGTCGTATTTCAATGGCGATTTTACTACTATTGATAAAATGAGATACGAGATAGTCTCATATTTCATCTCCTCAGTACAATCATCGAAGATGTGAGTTCCGTTAATGAAATGAAACACAAGATGCAAATCACACCTTGCGGCTGTAGGAAACAAAGATGTCTAAAACGAAATATTGGTATTTATCCATATAATATGTATATTTCCCATCTGTTATTCATATAGTCATCATCAGAAACAACAATTGGTAACTGAATATCATGTAGTTCATTCAAATCACACAAACTACAAGATATACAGGCACCATATTAGTTAGAAGATTTTAATGAGACCTATTAACAGAAAACAATGATACAAACGTGGTGATTTTCAGTTGTGACTTTCAACTTTACATATTTTCTTCCAATCTTGATCTATAAGTTTGTCAGCAGACGCAGTTAAATCTTCTTCTATCGCCCTACAAAGAAATCGTTCCAAAGAGTTAGCATTTCAAAACAAATAACACAATTAAAATAGAGCTAAAATTTCAGTCCCATCTTAAAATTATAATCACATAAAATCAACAGCAAAGTGAATAAATCTTCAAATAAGAAAAAAGAATTTCTGTCATTAGATAAATTCAGCATAATAAGATATGAAAAGCAGATACAAAAAGTATCTTGAAGCAGTTTCTTTAAGAAACAGTATCCCCATTAGGAGAAATTCTTATATGTGTGCATGTACTACACTCACTTCTCACATGTTAATATTTTAATAATATAAATTATAATATTATTATGTGAGAGGTGGGTGTACTACATGCACACCTACACAAGAATTTCCCCCCATTAGTATATATAACATTGGCCCAGTTCATAGTCCCACTCACCAACAACAGGCTGTAACCACATCCGAATCAAATGGCTGGTATCTGTCAGGATTATGATATGCATCAAACTAAGATTATGTGTTCATATTCTCGCTATTCACTTTCTAACACAGCTTTCCCACAGATGAAGGCAATGTCCTAAAAGGAAGTCGTCATTTGGGGGAAAGGCGAGGTGGACTAGTGTTGCCTAGTGACACAATGCAACTATGTTCTGAACTCAAATTACTAGTTAGTCCATATCAAGATGACCAAGTCTATATAAGTTCAATGTCGTCAAGGAAAAGAGGAAGATAACTGAATAGTGGAACGACGGATCCATTTGGTTGTAATCAATAAACTATATCGGGTCTTACAAGAAATGAATAGCAGAGTATAGAAAAGGATGCAGAATCATAAACTCATATTCCAGCAATTACAATTGTCTTATGTATCAACATAGAAATTACAAAGATTGCCACGAGAGACAGCCTTAAGACAGCAGCCCAAGGCTGAGCTAGTGACAGGATGCAACAATATTATGAACTCAAATCAGAACGATATGAAGATATGGTGCATGATCATAAACTTTTATAGCAGCAATATTCTCAAGTTATATCAAAAGATTGATACAAGTTAGTCCATGTCAATAATACTAAGACAATATGTATGCCATACAATGACGAGGATGAACAATTGGATGACAGATCAATTAAGCTTCAATGAATAACAATACCAATTCTTGCAAGATACGAGTGAGAAAATGATTGCCAAGGACAAGGAGCTAGTGAAAGAATGCAACTACGTTCTCAACTAAAATCAAACAGATAAAATCGTATGACTGCACGATCATAAACTTACAATGTATATACCATATAATGTCAAGTAGGGCAAAAAATGAGTAATGGAACAATGGATCAGTTAAGTTCTAATCAGATCAACTATACCAAATCTTAAATAAAATGAATAACAAGGAGTAAGAAATCGAATGCCAAAAAAAAAGAGTTACCCATTTACAAGATGCGGACACCAAAGTTCCATCAATACTCAGTCCCATTCTCTTTCAAGCCGTCAGTAAAGAATCTCAATCTATCCAGACCAGTAGCGCTCCACGAAGAAAACAAATGAATCTTGAACAAAAAAATTTACTATTGAACAAAAACAATTCGCTATTGCAGACATCTGATTTGTTCAGTTAAACACTTTCAGCCTTCAAAAGTTGCCTTCTACTGATCAACAAGAACGAGACGACACAAACTTGCAAGATCGCGGCAACTCCAATGAACATCAGCCCAACTTTCTTCCCCGTGTTGAGCGTCTCACTCTTTGGTGGAGGGCTTGGGCGCCGGCGGTGCTCATGATCGCGGCGCTGAGGTGGCGGGGGCCGGTGGAGGCGTTTTCGTGGCGGTGGAGGTGGAAGTGAAGGGGGTGGAGGTGGTGGTGATCGACGAGGAGGTGGTGGTGGTCGAAGCGGAGGTGGAGGTGAATTTGGTGGCGGAGGCGGAGATGGGGGAGGCGGAGGCGGTGATGGGGGAGGCGGAGATGGGGGAGGAGGAGGAAATACTGGCGGTGGGGGACTCACATTTCCTTGAGATTCAACTATGAGACTGAAAAATCCGAAGAAAATAGCAACGACCAAAGTCAACAATGGCGAATCCATACAAATTCACAATTTCAGCTCCTTTACGCTCTCCTTGCATTCGGATTCACTTTGAACACCAAAAATCAACCAGAAAAAAAAAAGAAAAAAAAAGAAAATATTCAAATCTGAAATGGGGGAGAAATTTGGGGCAATCAAAGAATCCTAGTTTGAAATTGGGGGTTGAAATCCAATAGAGCCTCCAAGATTTTTCACGAATCAACGGGGAAGGGACCCACCGATTCGGTCCCAACGTCGATTGATTCTTCAAAATCGAGGCAGGAATTTCACAATCACATTAGGGTTAGGGCACCACATTGGATTCTCGAAGGCAAGTCAACAAATGCAGACAAACAAGGTAACATTTCAAGTGATAATAATCATGAAATTTGGAAAGCGAAATTCTTTTCTCTTTCCATTTGCCTGTATCTATTGACTTGATTTGATTTTTTCCCCGATCCCCCAATTATCAGCAATGGAAGAGGATAGACAGAGAGAGATAGAGAGAAGGGTGAATGGAAGAGGGAGAAAGATGAGGGACAGCGAAAACGGGGGTGGAGAGAGAGAGAAGGCGGGATATAACGGTTAATCTAATTTTGGCTTTTTTTGGGAGGAAAATATTTAATTTATTGGATTTTATGAATTATTGGTATATTAGTAGTACTATAAAAACAGCTGTAAATTAATTATCCACGCATTAATGGTTTATTAAGTGAATTATGTAATGCATTTCAATAAAGCCTGATAAACATACAGTTAAGATATAAAGTTACTACTATTATTGATTGATATGCACAATGAAATAATAGAGCATGATCAAATATACCATTAAAGTAGTACTCGTCATTAATATTGAAGATAACGCTAGTTATGCATAGCATTTGAATCAGTACCAAACTATTTTTACTGTTACACCAGATTTTGTATAAGCCAAATTCTTTACTATTAGTAATTTAGTACTTTTCAAAGGAGAAATAATTCCTTACAAAAAAATACTACTATTACAACGTAAATCATACATACAGTAAAAATACTTTTTTTTTCGAATCTTACAGAAATCCTTTCAAGTTGAATCATCCATCAAGTATCCAAATTCATTCATTTATCTCTTTTGTATTGTAAACAAAACTATTATAGATAGTACTAGTATTTAGTAAGGAAAAATCTTGGATTGATTACTAGGGGGGTGGTATTTTATTTTAAATTTTTTTATTTCAGATACTCCACCTTTATGTTGTTATAATAACAAATCTAGTGGTAAAAATGAGCATCTAACTAAAATGTCTTAGGTTGAGAACTCATTAAGCGTCTCTATAAATTGAGGCCCACATCTATACTTAAAATGTGTGATTTATCTGTCTTATTTGGTTTACAGGCTATTATACAATGATAAGAGTTTATACAGTAGCTCGTAAGTTCCTAAGACATTAAAAAACAATAATTTGAAACACTATTGTCATCTACTTATTTTCAGTGAAAAGTAGCTCGTAAGTTCCTAAGACATTAAAAAACAATAATTTGAAACACTATTGTCATCTACTTATTTTCAGTGAAAATAATCATACGAGTACATCATCACATGAAAATAACTTTTAGCCTCATAATTGCATAACATAGGTAGTATGCCATAAGTGGTTGTTGCGATTGTCAGTTTAAGGGGTGTATTGGATTGGCAAAAACGTGGATTTTAATGTAATTGAACTTTATAGAGTTGAATTTAATGGTATTTTGGGGGATTTTAGGGGAGTTGAGGGTGGGGTTTGGAGGATTTTGGGGTGAATTTCTAAGGAGTTCGGGTGAATTGAAATCCACACACACGCGATCGCGTGTTTACATCGGTCGCGCGTGAACCCTCGTGATCGCGGGTTATGCACGATCGCGGGTCTCAAATTGGGGATCGGGGATTAAAAATCAACACTCAACCCTAATTGTCCCACATTTGAACACATCGCTTTCTCACTTTCTCTCCTCTACCGCCGTCTCTCCACCTCTGCCTCCTCCATCGCCACCACAACTCCACCGCCTTCCCTCATCCACGATTGCGAGATCCCTGCGCCTTGAGAGGCAGTCTTGTTTTTTGATCATCGACGCTTCCTCAATCCCAAACTTTGAGTCCAAACTCTCTCAAATCCAGTTCCACCACCGCCGCCTTCCCTTCTCGCCCCATATTTGCCGTCAAGAGTGGAAAGGTCGCATTTCGCCGCTGTCAAAACAGTTCGCGGTCGATTTCCTTCCCCGTAGTCGCGGCTTCCCAGCGATCGCGCAGAATCTTCAGTTTCGGCGGTCGCGTGTCAAATTTGGTCGCGTGGAAATGGTGCGTACGAAGAATGTCGGCAGTTCTGCTTCCCGTACTTCATCTGGAGCTGTAAGCTTCTTAATAGTGTGGTCATATCCAAAACCGGAGCTAAACCGCATAAGGTTTGAATAGGCTGCCCAACGTGATTTAAACCATCTAACCTGGCTTTGGTAATTAGTATAGGTCCTATTACACTTCAGTTTTTCATTAAGTATGGGAAGTATTCTCTGTTCAACAATTGATTTGCTAAAAATACCACTATTATCACGTCATCCCCGACGCGTACTATCAACCATTAACTCTAACAATAAATCGGTTTGCTGCTTAGTCCATACATCATAAGATGCCTTTCTCTTCGTATCTTCTTGTGAATCCCCCATATCAACAATACTAATAAAACACAAATCAGAAACATGCAATAATGTATGAAAAAAATACTATCCACGCGACCATGTGAGCCCAGCGACAGCATTCACGCGATCGCTGGGCTCCAGCGATCGCTAGTTCCATAAGATTAACAACGAACAAAAACATGCAATGCCATGCTCAAAATCAGTATTTCTCACAGTATCAAATAATATTCATATGTAATTATATACTTTTCATGCTCAACATAACAAAAATCAACATATTTCTCAACATTTCTCCAATACTTGCTCAAACCAAACCAAAAATCGAGCTTGCAGAAAACAACCAACACAAAAATATGTTTACTTCAATAATAACTGTAATGAAGAAAAAGAATACCTTTGTAAGAAGAACAACCAAATCACAATGGAGCTTGGAGAAACAAGAGTTGCAACTGCTGCAATGTGGTAGAAGCTTGGAAAGAAAGAGGAATGGATACTACCATTGTTCTGTGAAGTTTTGTTAAAGTAATATCGAGACCTTTCGACTTTGACGACCGCGGAACAAGCATGGTCGCAGATTGATCTCAAAACCAGCGGATTACTCAAAGCCCGCGATCGCGTTTGTGAGCGCTCGTGGAAATGAATTACGTCGAACTCCCATGTCCAGAGGCCGGAGTTCACTCTGTGTATTTCTGCCTGTGAATTACGTCCAAATCCATATGATGTTGAATACCGGAAGAATTTGAGGGAATTTAAAATCAACTCATCCAATAACCCAGGATTTGCAAGGATTTTGAATTACATCAAACTCCTTGCATCCAATACCCCAGGATTTTTAAGGAGTTTGAAATCCATCAATCCAATACTGATAGGACCGGCCTCATCTTGGGCCTGATCCGAGGCCCAACCTAATTGGGCCTGTACATTAAGCTCGGCCCAAGGAGCTCGGCTCAGACGAATTACTAGCCGCCTTGAAGACCAAGTAACGAAGCCTTACCTTGGAGAAGAAGGAATCCTATTATGAAGGAAATTCGGATATGTATGAGGAATCCTAGTAGGATTAGGGTTCAATTCAAGGCCTATATATAGGTGTTAGATTAGAAGTGTGAATACGTTAAAATACTCATTGTACTCTCAAGCAATAAAGACTAGATGTTCTCTTCCGTGGACGTAGATCACATTGATCGAACCACGTAAATCCTTGTATCATCGCGTTGTTATTATTTTCAGTTACTCTTGCAAACCCTAGATCTATCATTGGCGCCGTCTGTGGGAACAGTTTTATCGACGGTTCTTTGGTAGCTGATCAATGATGGTAACGCGATAACAAAGCGTGCGGGAGGCCCAAAGCCAACATGGGAATCTCAACGAAGCAGAAAGTCACCCCTCGGATAAGGGTAATCGCCATAAAGGCGGTTCGACCTTGAAAGAGGGACGTAATAATCACCACACAGAAGAGGATCCATACAAGGAGATGCCCGAGCTAGAAGACATCCCTCGGAAGGATCCACCACAAAACCCGCGTCGCAGGAGCGAGACTCCAAAAGGGTTCGTCGAAGGGAGCGACGAATCCAAACAAAAGGGGCCTGAGTCGAAGAAAGGAGATGATTTCCTCAACGACTTCGATCTCGCTACCGCCCATGCTGCAACTGAATTCGCTAGAGCGAATAAGGAGAGCTTCCAACGCTTCCTCACGACAGCTCGGATGCCCTCCATACCCGAAGCTAGGGAGAGTTCCACGCGGAAATCTATACCCAAGACTCTTCACCACTCCAAGACGCAGGAGCCCGAGTTGAAGGGAAAGCGCGACACACGACAAAGCCCACTCCGCCGCCGGAGTTCTAGCCCACGTCGGAGCCCCAGGCGACCCCACCTCCCAAGGCGACATCGGAGCTCCAACAGGCGCCGAAGTCCGAGCTATTCCAGGAGTCTCAGCCCCCAGGAACATCGACACTGACATGAAAGGGGACCAACCCGACTTATCAGCCCGTTCACTGACGAACTGCTTGACGCCAAGCTCCCTGCGGCATACAAATTGCCCAATATACCACCCTACAATGGGTTGGAGGACCCCCTCAATTTCCTGACGCGTTTCAAGTACAGCATGCACAACCAGGGCCTTAAACAAAAAATCTTTAAACAAAGATTCCTTATGAAGGTCCAGGCTCGCCGCGACACGGCCTATCTCCTGTCCGTAAAGCAAAAAGATAAAGAGACTATAAGGGAGTACGCCTCCCGATTTATGCAAGAAAGCTTGAAAGTTGATAAAATCGACGACGTTTTCCTCATCTCGGCTTTTCGAAATGAGGTCGCTCCCGGGTCCCTGAACCAGGAGCTTGCTAAACAGAAGCCCGAGACGGCCCAGGATATGTGGAGAATTGTATACCAGTTCGCGGATGGCCAAGATGCGGACCGGTTGAAGCGAGAAGAAATCGAGAAGAAGAGGGCTGAAGTTGATCGGGGCCGGAATGATCGTGATCGGAGAAGTGCTCACGAACGTCTTCAGCGAGGACCCATCCAATCCCGGCTCGGACCTGGACCTATCCAGTCCCGGCTCGGATCTCGAACGGGATCAGAGCAATCTCAACGACCTCCTTTTGTGAAAACAAATGCGGAAATCTTCACACTTCATGAGGACTAGTTCACCAGACCACGCCCCATGTCGGGGTCAAAACCTCGAGATAAAAACAAGCACTACTCCTTCCACGACGACCACGGGCACCACACGGAAGACTGCCGCGACCTCGCAGAAGAGATAGAGAGGTTAGCCCAGGAAGGAGCCCTGAAGAAATACGAGGTCGGGGGAAGGAAAAACAAAAGGGGGAAGCGAAAAGGCGGACAGGGTCGCTGTGCTCCAGATAATAAGCGAGCTAAAATCAATCATGATGAGGAGGATGACGACCCTCAGTGCGGCGTGCCACAATACGACGGGGTGGTGTCGACCATCTCCGGGCTAACCCCGGGCATGACAAAAACTAAGCTGAGGTCAGAAGCTCGCAGACCACCAATCCCGTCGGAAGAGGAACAGACAAAAAAGAGGTTCAAGAAAAGTGAAACCGTCACATTCTCCGAGGATGATCCTGTACCTACAGCTACACCCCATAATGACGCACTGGTGATACAGGTCGGAGTAGCCAATAAGATGGTCCACCGCGTGTTTGTTGATGGTGGGGCCAGCGTCAGTATCAACTTCCAACATTACTTGGATAGGATGGGACTAGACTCAGCTCGGGTTAACGCCGCACCCCTGCCCCTCAAGAGCTTTACACAGCATGAGACGCGACCTGAAGGGATAATCGCGCTTGACGTCGCCATTGGCAGCCCGCCAACCAGCGTTAACAAACTTATCCACTTCTAAGTAGTCAAAGCGAACTCCCCCTACAACATCATATTAGGTCGGGATTGGCTGAATGCGGTCAGAGCCATCATCTCGCCATACCACTTGTTACTGAAGATCCCGACCTCGGGCGGAATCCTAACTGTCCGAGGCGACCAGAAAAAGGCCAAGGAGTGCATGCAAGTTGCTCTTCGAGGTCAACCGCAAGCATAGCAATCAAAGTATCCCGAGGAGTTGGAAGAGACGACGCCGATTTCAGACACCTCGGCGGAACAAGTCCCCTTATCCGAAGGAGACCCTGCAAAAGTTGTCAAGGTCGGCTTTGCAGGGGGACCCCAGACCCGCCTGCAGGTAATCCAGCTCCTTAGGGAATATCAAGACGTCTTTGCTTGGTCGCCAACGGACATGACGGAGGTATCCTCGGACATCATTACGCACAAACTCAACATCGACCCGAGCTCCACCCCAGTTAAGCAGAAGAGGAATAATTCGCTGCCGAATGAAATCAGGTGATCTACGATGAGGTGCAGCAATGGTTGAAGGCGGGGCTCCTATTCGAGGTCAAATACCCAATTTGGCTATCTAATCCGGTGGTAGTCAAGAAAGCAGGAGGAGGGGAATGGAGGATGTGTGTGGATTATACCGACCTCAATAAAGCTTGCCCAAAGGACTGCTACCCTCTCCCCAACATCGACGAGAAGATTGAATCCTTAGTGGGATACGAGGTATTCAGCTTTCTTGACCTTTACAAGGGGTACTATCAAGTACTAATGGATGAGGGAGATGCGATCATGACAGCTTTTACCACGAGCTTCGGTGTCTTCGCATTTAAATACATGCCCTTTGGATTAAAGAATGCCGGAGCGACTTACCAACGAATGGTCGACTTCCTCTTCCGAGATCACATCGGCAAGATTGTCGAAGTGTATGTAGATGACATTGTCGTCAAAAGCAAGGAAAAGGCTTCAGCAGTGGACGACCTACGAGCGACGCTCAACGTGCTAAGGCAGGCGAACCTCAAGCTGAACCCCAAGAAGTGCACTTTCAACGTGTGATCTGGGAAATTCCTAGGGTGCTGGATCTCGCCGGAAGGCCTCAAAGCCAACCCGTTAAAAATCAGAGCCGTGCAGGAAATGAAAGTACCACGAACTATTCGCGACGTGCATAGGTTGATAGGCTGCATAACCGCGCTAAGCCGTTTCCTCTCAAAAGCTGCCGAGAAACAACTTCCGTTCTTCAAAATTCTCAAGAAGGCACCGGAATTTGGATGGGGACCAGAGCACGAGCTAGCCTTCGAGGAGCTCAAGCACCACCTAAGTGACTTACCAACTTTGTCAGTCCCCAAAAAGGAAGAATCCCTCTACCTATACCTCGCAGCATCGGAGGAAGCAGTAAGCGCGGTGTTGGTCCGAGATGAAGGAGATCGACAGCTACCTGTGTACTTCGTCAGCAGAGTCCTAAAAGACCCGGAGACAAGGTACCAACCTCTCGAGAAGGTCGCTCTAGCCCTAGTAAATGCAGCTCGGCGATTAAAACCTTATTTCCAAGCTCACCCAATACAAGTTTTGACCGACCTACCACTCCGGCAAGTTCTTACTAAATCGGAAGCTTCAGGAAGGATCGCGAAATGGGCAATCGAGCTCGGAGAGCACTCCATATCATTCGGTCCCCGCCGAGCTATAAAAGGGCAAGCTTTGGCAGACTTCCTCGCGGAAGCTCAATACGATGTCATCGACGAGCCAAAAACTTCTGGAGCCAAAATCGAACTTCAAGAAATCCCAGAGAAGACACCCCCGAACTGCTGGGAGATGTACGTGGATGGAGCCTTGGGGAAGAAAGGAAGCGGAGCTGGCATACTCCTAATCAGCCCGGAAAAAAAGGAGCTGACATACTCGCTGCGATTCGAGTTTCCCACTACGAACAACGAAGTGGAATATGAAGCTCTTATTGCCGGACTACGTCTCGCCCAAACCCTCCAGGTACGAGCTATCCAAACCTACTGTGATTCCCAAGTAGTGGTCAACCACGTGCTGGGAAAGTATGAAGCGAGGAGTGAGAAGCTGAAGAAATACCTGGAGAAAGTCAAGCTCCTAGAACAATCCTTCCAGTTCTTCAGAATAGTTCGCATTCCCCGAAGCCAAAATACCCGAGCTGACGAGCTAAGTAAGATGGCGAACTCAACTGGCTCAACTCTAGTAGAAGAAGTCCGGAATCGAAGTATAGAAGAGGCGGAAGTCAATGCAATCGAAGAGGACGACCCGAATTGGATGACCCCTCTAAAAAGATATTTGGAGAGAGGGCAAATTCCCGAGGACAAGGCGGAAGCCAGAAAAATCCTAGCCAGATCCACGCAGTACGTACTCGAAGGAGGAATCCTTTATCGAAAGTCATATTTACAGCCTCTCCTAAAGTGTGTGGGACCAAGGGAAGCGGACTACACACTGAATGAAGTGCACACTGGATCGTACGGCAGTCACATCGGAGCTCGGATGCTAGCACAGAAAATCATGCGGTGGGGGTACTATTGGCCAACAATGGCAAAAGATGCGGAAGAATTCGTGAAAAAGTGCCTGAAATGCCAGCTGCATGCCAAGGTGACAAGGGTACCCCAGACCGACCTCTCTACTATACAGAGCCCGTGGCCATTTGTGGAATGGGGCATTGACATCGTATGACCCTTCTACCCGGCCCCTAAACAAAAACGGTTTCTAATAGTTGCAGTCGACTATTTTACCAAGTGGGTCGAAGCCGAACCTTCCACAAAAGTCACAAGTGAGAAAGCCGTCGACTTCGTTTGGAAGAACATCGTGTGCCAGTTTGGAGTTCCAAGAGTCCTCATCTCGGACAACGGGACGCAATTTACGAGCAGAGCATTCCAAGAATTTTGTGAAGGACTCAATATCCAGCAAAATTTCACCTCGGTCCACCGACCTCAAACTAATGGACAGGCCGAGGTCACCAACAGAACAATAGTGAACGGACTCAAGGCCCGCCTAGAGAAGGATAAAACGGAATGGATCTACAACCTCCAGAACGTCCTATGGTCATACAGGACTACACCCAGAATTTCAACCGGAGAAACCCCGTACCGTTTAGTATACGGGTCAGAAGCGGTCATACCCGTAGAGATCGGGGCACCAAGCCCCCGTACCATCAATTTCTCAGCTGAAGCAAATGACGAGCAGCGCCGAACCGACCTGGATTTAATCGAGGAAAAGCGGGAACTAGCCAGCATAAAAGAAGCTCGGTATAAGCAACAGATGACCTGATATTATAACCAAAGGGTCAAACCCCAGCAGTTCCAGGTCGGTGATCTTGTGCTTAGAAACAATGAAGTAAGCCATTCGGAGAAGCTCGGCAAACTTGAAGCCACATGGGAAGGGCCCTACAGAGTGCACGAAGTTCTCGGCAAAGGAGCCTACAAAATCGCCTACCTTTCGGGCGAGCTGATACCCAGAACGTGGCACATCGCCCACCTAAAGAGATTCTTCGTATAAGCAGCAAGTCTTGCATATGGTCTTTTAAGTTTTTTTGTCCTTTTTTTTTCTTTCCGAGTCCTAATGTTTTGTTTTTGATGAGATCGTCAAAACCTTTATTTGTTTTGATCTTTCTTTAAATAAAGTTTCTTTTCGTTTTGCATATTTTTGTGTCTTTTAGTTTGCTTATACGGAGTATCCAAAAACGAAGTCCCCTCATAAGGACGAACTAAAGTTCCCTTCCGAGGTCAGCAATGACCCGACATGGGGTAATTATATCCTAAGAAATGCACAAAGGAAACCCCTTTTCGAGGTCCGAGCTCGTCTCCCTCCAAAAAGGAAGATTTCACGAGGTCCGAGTCAAACTCCCTCGTAAAAAAAAAAATCTCAACCGGGGTCGGAACCAAGTTCCCCCGGGAGACTCATACTACGAGGTCTGAACCATGGTTCCCTTGTCATACAGAGAGGTCCGAGTTCGACTCCCTCCAAAAAAAAAAACAAAAGGAGGGACACGAATGAACCAAGGAAGCATTCCTCACCGAAGAACAGGAAGTTCATAAAACACAATATATATTACTTTATTTTTGACTAACTTTGTATGTACATAAATTACAGGAAGAACCGAGCTAATCTACGAAGGGGGATTTGGCCTACTAAAGTTGAGCCATTGCTCTTCGAATGAAGTAGGTCCTAAAAGGTCGTCAATGGAAATTCGACCTCGCCCCCGACCTCGATTTCTTCCAGAAGAAAAACTACGACCTCGCGACGTAGCCGAACTCCGCCCCGCAGCCCGGCCACCTCGGCTCGGTCCGGCCTGGCGTCCCCGAGTAGCAGCTCTCACCTCGCGAGCAGGCATAGTCCGAGAAGACGACGGAGTAGACTCGTTCGCACTATTGGACAGAAACGCACGAAGTTTCGGACGACGGGATAACACGCATTTATACATGTTCGCGCTTTCTTTGAGCATCTCACGAGCCCCTTGAAGCTCCCAAGACTCAGGGCCGCATGTTGTTTTCAAATCGAGATACTGTCCAGCAGTTCCTTTGTCTTTAGTTCCGCCTCGGATATGGTAATACCGCCATTGCGACGGATGATATCCTCATACTCAGCATGCTCCTCGACGATCTTCTCATGGTCCTCCAGCACACGTCCAGCTCTACCTCGAGCAACTTCCAACTCTTCATCCGCCTGAAGAAGCTTGGCCTGAAGTAAATCGGCGCTCTCTTGACAAGCGAGCTGCTTGACCTCAGCCTCCACGCAGAGCGACTCAAACTTCACCTGCCATTCCTCCAGCTCGGATTCTTTTAACCTCAGCAGAGCACACTTTTTATCAAAAAGTGCCTCAGCTCGGCGACATCTCTCCATCCATAGCCGAGCTAGGGATCGCTGTTCAGATAGATCTTGAGAAAGAAGACCAATTTGCTTGCGTAAAGAAAGTATATCAGGAGAATCCAAAGTCTACACACACAAAGAAATGCAAAAATTCGTTTATTCAAGAAGGTCCGAGTACATAATTACATATAAACAAAAAAAAATAAAGATCTAAGGAGCGTCGACCTCCTTGTCTTGAAGAGGTGGCTGCCCGGAGTGGGGGCCCTGCGAAGAACCATCAGCGCCAGCATCCTTGGGATCCTCTTCATCAGCCGCGGCCTCGCGCTCCTCTTCCTCCTTGTCTTCTCCTTCCTCGTCGGGAAGAGAATCGAAGACTGCATCGAGGGCGGAGTCCCGATCTGCCGAGCAGGCAGCAATCTGCTCGGCAGATAGGAGCACGGACGAGCTGGCGAGGTCGTCCAAAACAGGCAGCTGGCCGAGGTGACGTCGGATCACTTTGGCGTACTCGCAAAAGAGAGCATCATCCTCCAGGCGCTCGTAACCATATTTGGAGACGTCCAGGTCGGGGAAATCCCTGGCGGCCTCCTCTAAAGCACTCAAGGCGTGGTTTCCATTGATAAGCCCAGCCAACTCATTAGCTAGACCGGAGAAACTATCCGACAGTAGAAGCCTCTTTGTGTAGGCCCGCAGGATCTCGCCTTGACAAGCTGCTAGCTTGGCCTCCCTCTCCTTGGCCGCACTCAGCTCGGCCTCAAACCTTTTTCGAGCTTCCACGGCCTCTGTCTCGGCCTGAGCGAGCTGAGTGGTCTTCACCTCCAGCTCGGACCTGATGGTCTTCACCTCCTCCCGGGACCTGGCCAACTCCCCCTCAGCCTTCTTCAGCTTGGCCGCGGTCGACATCAGCTTCTCCGAGTACTGACTTTTTTCGTCCTCGTGCTTCGCTGACATCTCCCCGACGCCACCCTTGAGCTAGGCCATGAACATATCAATGCCCTGCGAGAAGGAATACAATTAGCTACACAAGCAAAAATTACAGAAAATTAAGTAACAAATCTTCACCTCGGGAAAAGGCAAATTCCCCAGCTGAGCTGGAGGAGCAGCCGGGCTCGCGTCACTGCCCGAAATGTCGACAATCTCCACGTCAACCCTAGATTTTTTGACGGATGGACTGCCAGAAGGAGAGAGAACGCCCGTCACAGCAGGACCTGCTACCTCGGTTCGCTGAACCGAGCCAGAGGATCCTCCGAGCTGACCCTGGTCCAGTAAGGACGCAGATCGTCCTGACGACCTCGCCCTCTTGCCCCCGCGAGCTGCGGCCTTGGCATCAGTTCCCTGCTTCCCAAACTTCACTGCAAACGCAAGGCAAGTAAAGGGGTTAGACGACGGATCAACAAACAAAACAATCCTAACAGCACTAGCGGGGCCTCACCCGTTGCGGGATCCGCCATACTTTGGGGCTCAAACGGGCTTAACCCCGCTTCAGCTAGCGAGTCTTCGTTGTAGCTCTCCTCGAACGGGCCACAACTCGCTATCGCCCTCGCGACACTCTCCAAACCCTCATCCACCTCGTCTGTCACCCAAGCGCGAGGCTTGCCCAACCTCCACATCAGGTCGACTAAGCTCTCATGCCGACAAAAAAAGAATTTCCTATGCCACTTCTCCACGTTGTTCAGAGTTCTCCCTTTAAACTCAGTGCGAGCAGTGGCATAGTACCAGCCCGCAGATGCTTTGAAGGCAAAGAGCTCGTGGATGAGCTCGGCAGATAACGGGTAATTGTGCCGGATAGCTACTACGCCTAGGTCGGCAAACTGTCTAAAGGCGTTTGGTGTTATCTGCCCCAAGGCTAACCCAAGCTTCCTTTGAAGCTCGGCAAAAGGCGCAGGAAGAGGTAGACGAAGGCCGGAGTGCAGGCTGTCCTCGTAAATCGTGACAAACCCCATAGGTGGCGAGCACGCCCTATCCTCCGGACGAGGCTCTATAAGTTCAACGTCTAGGGGGAAATTATAGGATTGGGCAAGAAATTTTATCCTAGACTCGTCTAGGATGGAAGAATATTCGGCTACCTTCCCCTCTACGCAGCGGGGCACAACTAAAGCCTCAACAGTCGGGGTGGGGGATCCTAATGAAAAAATTCTAAAATTAACCCTTCCGCCGGCGGAATCGGCCGGAGGACATTCGCTATCGCTGCTAGATTGAGAGTCGCGAGAATGGGAAGCCATACTTACTTGTTAATTAAGATAGTCGGTCAGACAAACGGTTCGCAGATGTAAAAAAGGACCAAATGTGAAACCGGCGGCACGACGGTACGACTCGTCGGGGATCTCTGGAGCGGAAATTGGGGGAGAAGCGGATTTTCTGGAAACGAATCTTTTTGCTGTAATAGTGAATATGGAGTGAAGTGTCGTATGAAGTCCCGTAATGACTACTTGAATCCCGCCGCTGAACGTCACACACGTGTGAACGTGGCAGCTTTTTCAGTATATGAACCGCCGCTCGAAAATATTTTCAAAAAGTCCCCAAACTTTCCCTCCATTCGAATCCAACTACATCGGGACCCGGATCAATCCAACTACATCGGGACCCGGATCCGAATGAGACCACTCAAGTAGCTTAACTTGGAATTTAGCCACCTCCAGCTCGAGCTCGGATGATGAACCCGCTGAATCAGGCCGGGACAAAGCTGACGCGCGTGATTGTTCAACTCGGAACTTCGACCTGACTGTACCTCTTATGTCTTCTTTCCTCTCTTTTGGGGGGGGGATGTGATAGGACCGGCCTCATCTTGGGCCTGATCCGAGGCCCAACCTAATTGGGCCTGTACATTGAGCTCGGCCCAAGGAGCTCGGCCCAGACGAATTACTAGCCGCCTTGAAGACCAAGTAACGAAGCCTTACCTTGGAGAAGAAGGAATCCTATTATGAAGGAAATTCGGATATGTATGAGGAATTCTAGTAGGATTAGGGCTCAATTCAAGGCCTATATATAGGTGTTAGATTAGAAGTGTAAATACGTTAAAATACTCATTGTACTCTCAAGCAATAAAGACTAGATGTTCTCTCCCGTGGACGTAGATCACATTGATCGAACCACATAAATCCTTATGTCATCGCGTTGTTATTATTTTCAGTTACTCTTGCAAACCCTAGATCTATCAAATACCACTGGATTTCAAACTCCTTAAATATACTTCAAACTCTATCATCCAATACACCCCCCTAAATTTGATATCTTGTTTTATAAAATCTAAAACTTGCATATTTGGTTTTTCTTGAATTTAAATTAATATTCAGTTGGTTTATACATATATTATCATACGGTGTCTCACATCAATTAATGACATATATCCACGTAAGTGGTGGTTGGAATTTTCTAGTAACTTGAGTTATAATTCCAAAAGAAGACTAAGAAAAATTAAATAATTGCTGATAACATATATGAAAAAACTGTGAACTCGACTTTTAAATACTAAATACAATGGTATAGTCGGTTGAGTTAACTGAAAAATTCATATAAAAGGGAACGGTAGAAATTGAATTCAAAATCTTTCTACATACAGAGGAAATTTATTATTGTTTGCCTATTCCAAATAACATCGATAATTCTTCTCCAAGAAAAAAAAGAAAAAAAAAAAAAAAAACATCGATTATGTTGTGTCAACGTATTTTGCATCCACCAACTATTACTATAAGTTAAAAACTACTAGTAAGATACTATATTATACATGTAGTGGCGACTTATTGCTATCTAAGAATATATTTATATTTTTTGCATATGGTAGAGTAGCCTTTCATAATTGTCATTATAACATAAAATAATAATAGTGTAAATTACTTTGACATCTTTATCTGGAATTCCACTAATATCAATCTCAGACAAAATAATATAAACAAATAAATTGTTACAGTGACACGCATGAGCATCTTGCTGACAGGTTCTATCTTCCAACTCATGTTTAGTAGTTACACATAAAAATACACTAATAAAAGTAAAAGATTTTACTATCTTTTACTAATTATTTAATAATATAGCCGGTAAAAAATAAAAATAAAAATCTACTAGTATATACTTACGTTACCCATAGATGATTTAATGAAAAATAGGGTGACATAAATCAACAATCCTACTTCTTAGTTCATAAGAATCACAACACTTAGAGGGTGTTTGGCTGAGCTTTTAAGCTAATTAAAACAGCTTATAAGCTGTTCATTATTAAGGATTTAGGAGCTTACAAACTATTTTAAGGAGCTTTTAAACTTAGCCAAACACCCTCTAATACATAAACGAGAATATCTATTTATTTTTTAATATTATAGTATTAATTTGTTGGACTTGTTGTAATATTACTCTATTATAAAGCAAAAAAATACATTGTATAGATTAGTTATGAGCATCATGTTGAAGATGTGGCTTCACGTGATTAACTTTTTCTATGTAAAATGTAAACAAATACTCAAATTTTGTGTACTGTATAGATGGAAATTTTAATAATACTTTGAGAATTCTAATTTCATCTAACATTATGCGATTTTTTTTTTTTTTTTTGAGGTAATGCGATTATGTCATCATAGATTTGTAGCTTTGCACCATAATATAACTACCGAAATTCATAATTGATGAACTGAAATATGTAATCAGCATTAGTAACTATATTCTTGAGCGTTTGATTTTTATTTTTTTTTCATTTGTTTCTTGATCCAAAATTCTTCTTACTGTCAAGGTTTCGCAAAAATATGAAAAAATAAATTCTTTTCTAATCTTATGTTAATTTTTTTTTGGATTTTGAAGCGATGAGAATATAGCATCTGAGGCCGAGGAACTTTACCTTATGTTAAACTTTTTGTATTTTGTATTTCTTTATTGTATTATTTTATTTATTCTTTGATTTAGTTCTCCAATGAAATTTGTACGTCCACCCATCCATCGTTAACTCTTGACAGTAGACGGAAAATCCGTCGGGAAACTTTTACCGACTGGGGTGAGTGCAACGTGGAGAGTACGCCATGCAGTTGGCGAGTTGATTATACTAAATGTACAATTCACCTTTATACTGCAAATTAGTTGATTATCAGGAACAAATCTAGCTAACCAAATGGTGTAATAACAGCATGCAGTTGGTAGTGCAATTTTCATCAACATGCTTAGCTAGCAATAATTAAAGAGAGAAATTCCATTCCATAGACTAAATTATACTAATATTTATAAATCGGTTCTGAAAATATTTGAAGTCAAGAATGCTTTCTAATCATATCCATGCAGCAATAGTCAGGGTTCTGATTTAGGACCACATGCAATTACTTAAAGAAAATCAAACAACATTTTTTTAAGGATAAAATCAACTAATTAACATGGAATAGGGGAAAAAATCGATTTACGTTTGTCTAGTGCAGTTGTCTCTCATATAACTTACAATTAATATATTTCATAGAGATATCTTAGACAGCACCTTTATATAATTTACGATTATGTTACATAAATATCGTTTATTTAGATAGCAACTACAAATTTCTTCCCGTCGCCATGAAAAGAAAAACTAGTTTATGGATTATTGTGTTCATGTATATTTGACTCATTATACTGAGAAAAAAAAATGCAAACAAGCTTGTTATAGACTCAGCAAAATTTCATAAGTATCCATTCAAATATTGCATGTATTATATATTTTAGATTTTATTTTAGCATTTACTGTCTCAAATAATACTGTTCTTTAAACATTACTCAACCTCATTTTCATTGCGACACATTAACTACAATCTCGTTTTGTTACATTAAAAAAGAAAACTAATTAACGTCATTTCAACCAAATTCACTCTAAATGAGAAAACAAGGTGGACCAACATTATAATTATAGATTACTGCAAAAACAACAATACCTTAATTAACCTTTTATTCATGTTTGGTTCTACTTTTTTTGTCTTAAAGCTTAGGTGTAATGCAATGCATCGAGCACTTTTTTAAAAATTCTTCAGCAGCCCTTAGGGCGGCTGTCACCATAAAAAGGTTGCTATTTCGTAAATAGTTTTATTTAATTTTTATTTTTACTTCTTTTTAGCTGTCAATATATTATATAATCTTCAATCATCATCATACACAACAGTACATATAATAGTTAGACAAAACAATTGACTTATATTTTAGTATTATCCTAATCCTACATTAATAGATCTACATCTCAAGATGGTCCCCCTCTAGTATTTTTGGTTAATGTAAATTGTGGTAGCTAGTCTTTTGTGCCACCAGCAGTACGGTGAAATTCCTCCCCAATTAAGATTAATAAATTTTAATTAAAAATTTCTCTAATAAGAGACCCTTTCACGATTCACCCAAGTTTTTGCGATGTAAATTTAGATCAAAATCAACAATTTACGCTTGACTAAAATGAGTACTTTTTTTGTTGACTCTTAAAATCTAGTACATGCATCTTCCATGAAGCATGAATTCAACTATAGAAACAACGGATAAAAAACTTCAATTATTTGGAATAGTAGACAAATAAATACTATTTACCACTTGGAATATTTTTTTTCACTAAAATCTAAACAAAACCCTTTTCGTACCTAATAAAGCATGTGGTGGACCTTCTAAGTCTATTCTGATTTATATTTCCAAATAGGTCGTTACAAAAATTCCAACAATAAGAAGGGAGTTTCAACAACAACAAACCCCTCCACATTTTAACGCAAAAAAAAAAAAAAAAAAAAAAATAAAAATAAAAAAATTAATGGCTGCCTCAACCTCAATCAAAGAGAAGCAGCGGCCGTCCAAGAAAGGACTCAACAGAGGGCCGTGGACGGCGGAGGAGGATCGGAAACTAGCCGCTGCTGTCGCCGACCACGGCGCCAAGCAGTGGACAGCCATTGCTGATAAATCAGGTCACCACCACCTTCATCATCATCATCATAAAATAGAAAATAATTTGAAAAAATTCACAAGTTTTAAATTCTTAATTTATGTTTCTCAAAGCAGGATTATTGCGTTGTGCTAAAAGCTGCAGGCTGAGATGGATGAATTATCTAAGACCAAACATTAAGAGAGGCAACATGTCTGATCAAGAAGAGGACTTGATTATCAGGCTGCATAAACTTCTGGGAAACAGGTAAAGAATAATTGAAGTGACAAATGGTTGAATATATATCAACATAACCCATAAGTTATAAGAACAATTGAAACGGAAAGGGGTTGAATCTCAAAGGATCGTGTTGCAGGTGGTCGTTGATAGCAGCTAGGTTACCCGGTCGAACAGACAATGAGATCAAGAACTATTGGAACTATCATCTTAGCAAGAAGAGACTTGCGAAGAAGGTATTGGTTGCGGGGATTGCGAGCGAAGTCATGAGCTCTAGGAGTGATCGAAAAACTGCAGAAGTGAAGGAAACAAGTAATGCTGTTAGTAGCAAAGCTGTGCAGAATTCAGAAGAATCAGAAGCCAAGTTTGATGATTTCTTTGATTTCTCTAATGAGAAGCCTTCAACTTTGGAGTGGGTCACCAAATTTCTCGAGTATAGTAACAGTCCATGCTAATGTTGGAAAATCTAGTCACTTTTCTTGAATTTCGTCGAACTATCTACACAATCCCATGTATGTATGAACAGTTCATCAGGTGTGGCATCTAGAAGACCGAACAAGTGTACTTGCAACAATATCCGATCTTTAGCAAAGAAAAAATCTAAGAGACGCAACTTACACAGTTCAATTTCATTCGTAGCAAAATTGTTTCAATTTCACAAGAAAATATGTATGTAGAAAGAAAATAGTTACATACAATTCTGTAAAGTGACAGTTTTCATCACAGTATCTTCTCAAACAGTACCTGTCAAATAAAAATAAAATGGCATGAGACTAATCTTGAAAATACAGAAGATAAATAAATAAATACAGAGAGAATGAAAAATGTAGGCATAATAACATGCAAATGCTGTGAAACCAGTTTTTTTAAATCTCCAATCGACGTTTAATGGCGACAATATTAGGTATACAGCGTTGCCATGACATTTTAGGGGCTCATTGCTCATAAGAAGTGCGATAGATACAATTCAGACATGGACAGCTAAAACTATTTACTAATGCAAGTAGAAGCATTTAGCCAATGAGCTAGAAAAGTCAAGATAATTTCAGTATGTTCGTTCGTATCTTTAGATCAAACCAGCAAACAGAGTGGATACAGCTCGAATATACTAAAACATGCAGAGATCATCAAGGTATAAATCAAACTACCAGAGGAAAGAGAAAGATCAAAATTAGTTTCCTAAAGTAAAGAATATGCAAAAGAATGGAAAGAAATTAAGGTAGTGTTGATTTACCCCGTCTTCTCTTTATGAATATACAGAAGCAAATGCTGGTAGTAGTCAGCCCCATGCCATCGAACATGCATAATTGACCACCAGTTTTCCATCAACGCCAAAGTTCTGAAATGCAACAAACATATGATAGAGGAAACTCACACTAAAATAAGCTCAACTCTGTCTCTATATGACAGGGCAAACTTACATTACACAGATCGGAGACCAGTTCATCAGGATTCGGAGAAAAGGCACTGTTTACATACACAAACTGAAAGAAAAATACGAACACAAATAAAAAACGTCTAGTTTCCAGGCCAAAATGGGAATGTACAAAAGAACTAACCAAAGTCTCCCGGTGAAGCTGGCGACGGAGAAAATCTATTACATTAGCAAACTTATCAGTCCCAGCCACCTGCATTTGAAAGCAAAAGAAACCATAATATAACTATAATAGCCAACACTTTAATACAAGCAATATTTATTCTTGAAAAATGCAACAACAAAAACAAAATGTTCGCAGTCCGGGGATAGAACGAGGCACATTGTAACGATATTGATTTATCGATCATCATAAGTTTCATAACCAAATTCATGAGTATGCCAAATCAGTTTCTACTAAAATGGTGCCAACCAGAATAATCTTTCAGTACGAAAAGGCAGAGGGAAAGAATTTCCCGAGTAAACATATTTCTTGACCAATCAATTATCTTATTTTTCAAATTTTTGGGGCCATAACTTCAATTCTAGGGTTACTCCAATTAATCCCAATTTCCGTTGCAACTCCAAGACTGCCTTAAACCACTAAATGTTAAAACAAAATCAAACGCAATTAATAAATTAAACACACGAAATTGCCAGAAACGTAATTTTTCAAATTAAAACAAAGAAAGAAAACCTTGAATTTGGCTTGTTTAAGAATCGGAGCGTCGCCGGTGGCTCTCAGGTGAATTACGACTGCCATCAAAAGCAAAATAGACAAATCGATATCAAATTATACATATCAGAGATTGAAAATTAGTTTATCACATTCGTAATTAACTGGAAAAAATCATTCGTAATATCACAAATTAATAAAGAGAAATCAAGAATTCCCGAGTCTTTGAAGCTGACCTTTTCGACTTTCCGAAGCCATGTTGAAGAAAAGCTGCGCAATCTGATAAATATATTATGGCTTGCAATTTTTATACTTTTGGCATAAAACGCGACTGCTAAATATATCATGAAAAATTAGAGAAACAAAAAATTAGAAAAATACAGTATTATTTTCATCATTTTTCATTATTATTATTGTGTTTATTTTGGTAGAAATTTTTTTCCATACATTTCACATGCAAGATGAATAATTTTATGGGTAGTGTATTTTCTCTCATGTTGACTGTAATGGTGGAAAATATTAACATTGTGGAAAATATTAACATTGTGAAATTGTGAAAATATATTTTCATGTGACAGATTACATAAAAATGAGAAGGGAGTGGAGGGTCAATTGATATAAATTTCTTTTTGCACTCTCGTAGACATGTGACAAAAGAGGCGTGTTTCCAGTTTTTTTTTTTTCCAGTTCTTTTCACACGCGCCTTTTTTGTCCAGTTTTTTTTTTTTTTTTGTATTTCGAGTTTTTTTCCTTCCGCCTTCGGCTTCAATTTTACAGTTCCGCATTCGCTCCAGTTACTAATATAAAGTTAATCGTAGTGGCAATAATTTAGATTCTTCGGCTCCCTTCGCTCGAATCTTGACAAAAGAAGAAGAGGCAAACAAAAAAGAAGAGGCGAAAAAAAATCTAAAAATTTAAAAAAAATCTAGAAATTGAAAAAAAAAGAAAAAAAATCTGAAAAATAAAAGAAAAAGAAAAAAGATTTGGAAAATAAAAAAAAGAAAAAAATTTGGAAAAAAAAAACACTAAAAGACATAAGAAAACAAAACATAAAAAGACAAAATATACTAAAGACAAAAAGTGAATGTATAATATGTGGCGGGAGTACATAAACAATTGTCATGATGAAAAGGATTGGAAATTTTATATTCTTATCTTTTATTTTCTCTCATTTTGCAATGATAATTTAGAATCAAAGTAAAGTAGTAAACACACTCTTAATGATTAAGTTACAATTTTTCTACTATTTATCATGGCAAAATTCGAGTTAAAATATAAAGATTCAAATATAGTTCCTATTAGTGATAAGGTTTAGAAGGTGGAATGACTTATAATACAAATTAATGATACGAATCAAATATTTAATCAAGGTTCTGACTAAATCAATTTCATCTAACAATTAAATTTGTCCACTAATATTTGTACTATAAAATTTATAGTCAAAATATACAAGAATATAGAAGTCGTGAGTTAGCGGTAGAAACCGTGGGGTTAATAATTAATCAGTTTAAAAACTAATAGGTTAGAAAATAAATAAAATATTTATATAATAATATATAATTAATTTTATTATAATTATTTATATGTACCAGTTTGGTTAACCGTCAATTTATTTATATATTTAAAAATCCGAACCGAACCGAACCGAATTATATCTCCAGTTTTTCAAAATGAAAATATTACTAGAATCATCGGTTCACTTAACCTTATTTTCAGGACAGTTTCGAGACAATTCGTCGGCCGATTCAGTTTTTCGGGTTTTTTTGCTCAATCCTAGGTATACTAGTTGGAAACTTCTTTTTTATTTATTTAATTTCAAGAAAAATAAGTATATATCTTTTAATTGACCTATCATATACATCCTCTATTTTTCCAACATAGCAGCATAACTTTTAATTGACCTATCATATACATATTCTCTTTTTTCCAACATAGCAAGCTCATGACCTTTGCATTTGGCCATAATGATGTGGTAACCGATAATTGGTGCATTAAGTGAAAGTGTTATAATCTTTATTCATCTAAACGTACGAATATTGTATATTATAGACTTAAATAATAGTATCATAATTAATGTAAATATATTTTTTTCCATTGTTTCTAACAAAACTTCCCTTTATTATATTTATTTAAATTTATGTTGTTTCCAAATCCAAATATATCTTGTATAAACTCAGAAATTTTAGAACTAAAATTTTTAAATTAATCGAATTTTTCTTTTATTTGGATCAATTTATGGCCATAATGTGACCATTGTTTCTAACAAAATTATTTGTAATCCCTTTATTATATTTATTATTTAAATTTATGTTTATTATCTCTTTTTTGAAAAGAAAGGGAATTATAGCATTAATTATTCAAAGCAAGTGGAAGCTAACATGGGAGCTAGAGATTGGAGAATAGTTTTCCATAATCATCGAAAAAGGCCAGCAATGAATGAAGGGCGAATCCCGCAGGTGAAGTAAGCGGAGAGAGAAAGTATCTATCCATCTGTCAAAAACCAAAACCCCTCTCGCTAGTCTCTATCTCTCTCTACAATTTCTAGACAGAGAAATAAAAATCCCACAAAAAAGTAGAGAACTACCAGAGGACGAGGATCCTCTGTGACTCTCTCTGTATTGTCAAATCCCGGACAAAACAATTATCCCATCTGCTCTCTCTCTCTCTCTCTCTCTTCATGATTTCAGGGCCTTTGCTTAAACCTGTAAATCATTCTAGTCTTCACATTTGAAGATAAAAATAAAGAGAGAGAAGAAGAACTATGGTGCTGAATTAAAAGGTAAACTTTTGGTGAGAAAAGAAAGATTTGTTTTTATTTTTTTATTTTTCTCTCTTATTCTGTTTATTAATGGGTTTGCTTTTTCATTCCTTAATGCATGTGGGTTTTCTAAATTCATGAACTTTTTTTCTTTTGGTGTTGAGTTGTTTGTTCCTCGTTAGATTTCTTTATTTGTATGTGTGGCAAAATTCATGTTGGTTTTATTGCAATCTAGGCATCTGCTTCTTAAAAGAAACAAAGCTTTTTGTACTCAGTTGTCATAAAAATTTGAACTTCCCTTTTGAATTATCTGACCCCTTCTTTTCAAGAATGTAAGCTTTTGGGTTAAAGATGTTTGCTTTCTTGAATTTTGTTCAAAATTTTGCCCTTTTTTCTAGTTCTGACTATGGAGAATGGAGATTAATCCGATGTAAGTTTTGAGAAATTTTATGATTCAATCTTTAGCATATATTTAGTTCTCTTAGCTCAGTCTTGGAGGAAATTAAGGCAAAGAAGCCTTTGTATATTAAAAAGCATTAATATGTGTGTGTTTGTGTTTCTTTCTTTTAATTTATTTTAAGAGCACTTAAATTTGGTTTCATTGCTATATGATTTTAAGAAGTCACTTAAATTTGGTTTCATTGCTATATGATTTGAAGAAGTCGAAGTTCACTAGTTTACAGATTGTTATCCTATATTAATTTTCTTGAAGAATATAATGAAGGAATAAAGAAGCCACTTTTTCCTTTTTTTTTTTTCATAAAATATTTCATGTGTTCAAACTTCCTCCGACAAATTCTTGAGAGTAATTTAGTCTAATTTCCCATATGATTTGTAGAAGTAGAAGCTATAGTTTATAAGTACAATGACTCAATTTATTCTTGTCCTGCATTTTGAAGAATAAAATGGATGAATAAAAAAGGTCTCTTGATTTATATCTTATTTAGCTTTTGTTGCAGTGGAATTGAGCAAAAAAAGAGTGATGGAAGACGATATATTTTCGAGCATTGCAACTAATGGACAGATTGAGCCTAAGTTTCAACAGAGATTCCAGAAAAACTTTGTGCTGGTCCAAAACATTTTGGACCAGAACAGGCTGTTGATAAATGAGATAAACCAGAACCATGAGTCCAAGATCCCGGATAAGTTATCGCGTAATGTGGGATTAATCCGAGAGCTCAACAACAACATTAGAAGGGTGGTTGACCTCTATGGCCATCTCTCTGACTCTGCCAGATCAATGGACGCCTTGTCTGAAGGGGAGTCGGCTGGTACAACTAAATCCGATGGACGAGGTGGACTAAAGAGAGTTAGGTCTGGCAATTGATTATATCTAGGGTTGTTTGATCTGTTGAAAGGTACAAAGGTTCAATCTTGTGGCTTCATTATTTGACATTTTCTTGGTCTTAATCTTGATAACGAGCTTTTCTTGCTTAAGAATAGTTGATACACCTCATTTTGTGGCTTATGTGAACGTTTTTTTGAACCATTTATCTGTTCAAAAGTTCAAAATCGGAATATCGTGGCTTCATTATGTGACATTTTCTTGTCCTTAATCTAGGTAACAAGCTTTTCTTGCATTAAGAATAGTTGATACACTTCACATTATAGCTTATGTACGTAACTGTTCCATTAATCAATTATCTATTTAAAATTACAAAATTCAATCTTTCTGGCTTCATTCTGTGACATTTTCTTGGTCTTAATCTTTTTTTTTAATAGATATTCTTGTCCTTAATCTTGATAATGAGCTTTTCTTGCATTAACAATAGTCCATTCACCTCACTAATTTGTAGCTTATGTAACTGTTCTAATGAATAATCTGTTGAAAGGTTAAAAATTTCAAATATTGTGGCTTCATTATATGACATTTTCTTGGTCTTATCTTGACAATGAGCTTTTCTTGCATTATGGATAGTCGAGACACCTCACATTGTAGCTTATGTAACCATTTTGATTGAATGACTGCAGTTTTACTTCACTGAATCCAATGGAAGAGGCGTACAAAAGTCAGTTAGGTCTGGCTATTGATCGTATCTGAGGTTGTTTGATCCGTGGAGAGGTACAAATTTTATTATTGCGGCGCGATTTCTTGTAACATTTTCTTAACCTTAATCTTCATATTGAGCATTCTTGCATTAGAATAGTTGATACACTTCACTTTGTAGCTCATGTAACTGTTCTGATTGGAACGATGTAGTTTGGCTTCGCTAAGATATGTTAGTGCAATGTGTTCATCAAGCCTACTTCCTATAGACAATGAATGTTTTGATCTATCTTCACGTAGTGTGTTATATTCGTTTTAGGTTATTCGTGTTCTAACTCGAATGTATTATAGAATAATGGCTAGGTGATGAGAGTAGTTGTTCTTCCTACACTCCCAAGTTTGATTCCTCCATTGAGGGAAAGATTTTTTGTCGTAAAAGATTAATTAAATTACTTGATCAAGTTAATGTAGTTGTCTTGCATTATTGTTCGTGATGGGAACTTTCAAAGGACCAGATCTTTGACCCGTCTCACACAAGACTCCTCCTCCTTACCATATTCCCATAGTTGCCGATACATATTCTTAATTTACTCCTTGACATTTCCTCCACCCCATGTTACTGAGAGAAATATATTGTAATGAAGTTTGGAACTCTAATTTGGATTGATTTTGTGGAGACAATAACTTGTGATGTTTGCAGCCACAAAAAACTAGATTCTGATTTGAAGAAAAATTAAATTATTGACTAGTGTTTTGTCCCAGTTGAGGTTGCCTCTTGTATTTGTTGCTTTGCAGACAGAATCATTCGAAAAAGAATCTTGTCAAAAGCTAATCGTGATTAGATTTAAAGGGTTTGCCTCAATTGGTTAGATTCTTGATTGATAGATGATGATGTTAATCATCAATTTGATACACTTTGCATCAATTGGAGGCCAATTTCGTCTTTCAAAATATAACATTACAAACACAAATTTCCCTTCAATAATCATCTGGATTGAATTTGGATTTGGAGCTTGCTCAAATTGTTCTACGTTGATCCTTCCATCAATGCAGCAAAACACTTTTTCCAGTCGGAAACCTTCTCTCCACCATTAACCACCTGCCGGAAGAGCAAACGAACTCCGATTCACGAAAGATAACAGTAAAAAAGGATGCAACGGAAAAAAACTACGTGTGTGTGTGTGTGTGTGTGTGTGAGAGAGAGAGAGAGAGAGAGAGAGAGAGAGAGAGAGAGAGGCTGCATTCCCAAACCTCAAATAGCAATCCATTCTGAGGGGCATTGTCTAGTGCCTCTACACAAATAAAGGCAGCATCTTCTTTGCTAAGACTTCCCTTTGCTGCACAACCCTGTCATTGAAATTTTCTCATCAACTGTAATATCCAAACTTTATATACAAGAATCAAATTTGAGAAGAATATCTGCAATCTTCACATTGCGCTGATCGAGAAACCGGAATTTTTAGTGATCGATTAAGAGCCCTAACCCCCCCCCCCCCCCCCCGCCCACCCCTCTCCAAATCCCCCCTAGATCCGCCCTACATGCATATCCAAAGACAGAAGCAGGGGCTAGGGTGGGCCGAAGCCACCAAATCGGAAAACTCCAATTAATTCATAGTGTGTCGGAAATCATATAGCGCGGCAGAATTCGATATACCTCATCAAAGCAGAAACATTGTTGGCCTCCGGGGGTGTTTTTCAGAATCCCAGTTCTGATGATAGTATAAGGGACTCCAGAGGCCTTCACCACATTCTCATCTTGCTCTGCTAGTTTTCTTGCATTGCTGTTTATGACGGCTTGGATGCCGCTCGAATCCCTATAAACGGACAACTGCAGACTTCATACACTCACAACATCAACCATTGTTATTGAGGTTGGAAAGCTAGATTGTGTCTGAAATTTGAAATACCTGAGACAACAAGATCACATGTTGTACACCTTTCCAGCCATCAATGTTGTACAAGCTTCCTTCCTATAAATGTTCGAAGAAGTGTACAGACTTGCATCGTATTTCAATCTCAAGAACACATTTATGAAGTAACATACGACGGGAATAGGGTAGAGACTTGCATACATACAACTGGGCATATAACTGCACGAACACCTTTAAAGGCCTTCTTCAAGAAAGTCTTCTCCTTCGCATCTCCAGCCAAGGACTTCAACAAGCGCCATATAGCAGACTTAGACAACAAAGTAAAACAACCACATGAGCAATCTGTAAACAAAATACGCACACCAACCTCAACATAAGCGCCAAATGCTTCCATGGCAACACGCTTGTCCTTGACAAGAGCTTTTACTCTAAGCCTTTTGACAATCAGCTGAAGTATAATCATCTGCAGAAGTGAGACTGAGCCTTTAAACCATGACAAAATAACAACATTTTTCGTGTTCCTAATCCTCTTCCAAATCACACAAAACCATACAAACTAAATTGAACCAATCAAGACAGGTGATGACCTGACCAATCTCATTGTCCCCATCAGTTACTAACACTGCATCTCTAACTTCCTCTTCCTCTGTTTGGAACAAGTAAATGATTAGCGCAATCATTACAAAAAGATTTAACAAAACCGAGAAATCTGCTATTATGTAAGACCTGGAGCCTCATCTTCATCCAATTCATTTTCATTTTTCTCCAAAGGATCCGGTGCTCCGTACCATTTCCTCAACTTTGGACCACCTATACGTGAAACAAACACACATATCTAATTCTACCTACGCGCAAGTCCATTTCAAGAACTATTATCGATCTATAATAATCGTGCTTGAGCTCAAATGATGTGAAACGAACACGCATATCTAACTATGTGCAGGCAGGATTGTAAACGCGTCAAATCTAGCTAGCACATCACCATTATCATTTCAATTTTCAAGCTCAACTTTTATCAATCTCGAATAATCATGTTTAAAAGCTTCAATTTATTATTTACATAATTTAGAAGAATAAATAGATATCATTTGCAAGCTTGATTGAAAATTCATCGTCGTCGCGGCTTTCAAGCTCTGTCTGGAAGTTGGTTCATTATCAATCAAATCGAGCTCAAAATGAACCCTTAACCACAAAATAAATCACATTTTTAACACGAAATTAGTTCAGAAAATGTTGAAATCGAACGAATCGTATTATTAAATAAGGCTAGTGAAATTACTGTAATGTAAATTTGAAAAGGCAAAATGTAAAATGGAAGAGCGCGAAACCTTCAATATAGTCGAGAATCTGGTCCATGAAGCCGAGCTGTTTCTTCTTGGACGAGAAACATGTAAACGAGAACCGCTTTTCGAGAGAGGGAGAGGCCTTGGCATTCTCGAAACCGCGGTTGCAGTAGAGGGAGGGGAGAGAGTTGGAGAGAGAGAGCGCGGAAGCTGAACCCGCCATTGATGGAATGGAAATTCAGCTTTTTGATTGTTTCGTTTTTTTTCCCACCAATTTGCTCTTATCTGCGTTTAGCCATCTTGTCCAGTCATTTGATCTTGGAGTTGGGAGTGGGACCCGCTTAGTATTTTCGTATTTAAAATTAAAAAAATAAAGGAAAAGTTCATACAATGCAGGCTATTTGGATGGTGTCACCACCCAATATACACGGAAATTCCATGCCGAGTCGACCATAAAAAGGTCGAGCTCCCAGATTGTGCCACGTGTATACCACCATCAGAAAGTCAAAACCACTCCTGGTTTTGCTGAAAAAAAAAAAAAAAATTTGGGAGACGTCGACCCTAGTAACGCCATTAGCAAAAACTATATATTCATAGACATATTAATGTCACCCGATAATTTATATTAATCTAAATGTTAATTCTATGGTTTAACAATATTGGTTATGATTTTATTACATAAATTCAATTTTTTATATTTAAATTTCCTTTTCCAATGATACTTTTCTTTTATATGTATTTTATTTTTTACTATATACTTACTATTTTGAAGTGTTTGGTCGAGGATGAAGACACTGGGTCGATTCACATTAACGTCTCCCTAATTTTCATTTATAATATATTTTCGAATAAAAAGTAATACGTTTTCGTTTTTAGATTAATGCAATTTTCGATTCGTCCGAATTGGCACATATTCTTGTCGTATTGGTTGCTTCTCAAGCCTAATCTCCTCCCTTTTCTTCTCTCTTCCTTCCTGTGCCCTTTACCTGGTATTTACCGGTATCTGTTCCCTAGCATTGGCTCTTCCTTACCTTTACCTGGGACCTAGAGCTGCTATCGTAGGGAACATAGTAGGTTCGGAGTGCCATATGGCGCATGCCTTGGTTGCTTCAAAGTAGGAGTTAACTCGGGTTATTATGCAGCTCTCCGGATAGGGCCAAGCCTTCTTATATCTATTAGAGGATGCTTCACCCTCTTCGCGAGGTAATAACCAAACCGAAAGTGCCGAGATGTAAGGTGCAGGTGGTGATGATCACCCCGGGGTATGCGCTAGCGCCCTTGACAGGCACTCCAGAACCCGCCAACGCTCGTGAAACCCGGGTCGGTCGGTCCCTAGAATAGGTTCCGAACGCCTCACTTCTCTGACTTTCGGTGCTTATCTTCAATCATAAGATGGTCACCCACCCTAAGCATTCCTTTGGCTGATCCCGACATCTGGTTCCCGATCATTCGTGTATTTGCCCATCACTTGACTTACGAACTGGTTGTTTGCACGATTTACATCAAGTCTTACCGAAATTGGATTTGCTTTTCGTGCCATACGTACTTAGACTTTCCTTTTTTCCCCTTTTTTCTTCCCGCTCTCTTCTGTGTGGTATTCATTCTCGTTCGGCTCTTGGAATCACATCCAGAAGTGGTTGGAACAGCTCGCAAAATCCAACCACTTCACCTACTTCATTGCCCCCAGCTTCGATCGGAAAGGTTTCTGCATTCTAGCAGTGAATTCTTCTCCTTCGTCCCCTCTCTTTATAGTCGAGCGCCACTTCGACGGGGCGGGAGAAACAAGAGAGCAAACAAGGAGGTAACAGAAGAAAGGGGCTTGGGGGTGACTCTTCTCTACTCTCCTACTTATTTAGTGGGGATCTTAACTACCTATTTAATCTTTCCTTGCCTATGGGAATCTCTAACCATCAACTAAATCAAGTGATAGCTAAGCGAGCAAAGCAATTAGCTACTGCTCTAATGCGCGGCTCCAGCACCTATAACTGTAATTGAAGCTAGCCTTCGGATCCAATACTATGATAATAAGCTCTATTTCTGAGTCCGATGAAGAAATAGATGATTGACGGGTCTACCTTTCCTTGGTCTGATCCTGATCCGAGTCCCTTGTTCTTGCCGAAAGGATTGGAAGAAGTTGAAACCAATTCCCCGATGGTATTTCTGGTTGGTTGAATGGAAAACGGTACTAACTGTCCTTGTCCCACTTCTTTTCTTGCATCAACTAACAAGGGCATCTATAAAGCAAGTGAAACTCCTAAGACGTGTATCACCCGTTGAAGAGCTAAACTACCGATACTACTCTCCAAGGCTAGAGCTAAAGTCAAGGGAAAAGCCAACGGCTACGGATCCTATCAAGGCGTGCGCTAAGCATGCCAATGACCCTAGCTGTCCTCGCTGCTTTGATTTAATTTATTTTTATCTTTTAGAGTTGAATTTCCAATTAATAACTTCTTTTTTTTCCTTCCTTTCTTTTTCTTCATTTCGAATTAAAATAGAAGAGTTGAATAAATCAAAAATCCAAAGGAGGCTTATGGCAAAGAAGAAAGATGCGCGGGTAACAGTAATTTTGGAATGTACCAGTTGTATACAAAACGGTGTTAAGAAGGTATCAGCTCTACTCTAGCTCCTAGCACCCGGCTTTCCTATTTGTTTTATTAACTATCGCTACTAACAAGGCCCTTGATTGAACTCCTCCGTCGACCTCTACCATGATAACGGGGTCGGACTACGGATCGTGTTATCATCATATGATGATGTTGTTGTCAATATGATGATCATCTATCATAAATAAAGTAACATGAGGTAGTGTCTCAAAATAATTATATAAATAACCTAGTAACAGAAGCCCTTTCAGATACTATTAAATGATGATATACGAATAAAAAGGATATTCTAAGTAGACAGTAGGGTTTAAACGCAAGTGCTATTCTTCACTGCCGGCCACTATTAATGGGAGACATCTACGGATAAATCTATTTGGCTTGCCTTTGCAATCAATATTTTGACCTCCTAGGCGCGCAACACTAAGTAATCCAAGCCAACCCACATTACTGACTAACGGCGGATAATCATATTTCTTAGAAGTACTAAAAACAACTCCATGAATGAGCAAAATGAAGGTTGCATTAATGATAAAAATCTCTGGGGAAACCGCTAAAAAAAGATTGAACATGTGGGAGGATAGAAATAAATAAAGTTAGGTATCCATTATAACCTATACAAGTTCTGAATATATTGAATAAGTACAAGATAAAGAAAACAAATAAATATATATAAAAGAAATAAAATAATAGTGCAAGTGAATCAGATGTGGGACTTTTCTCTCGAGAGATGGGGTATTAATGAATTGATTGACCAATGGGAGAATACCCGGGGGAATCCAATAAGTGAAGGTCCACTCCTTTCATAAAGGTCAAAGGTGAGGTGAGTCCCTTCTTATATATATTTAGGTTACGGCAGAAGAATATCAATAGAATATCAACTGCCGTGGCGTGGCTTGAAAGGAATCGGTGTAGGTAAAGTTGAAGAGTCGGGCTGATTCTACGGAGCCAGAGGATTAATTTAGTAGTGCTTTGGCTAAGGAGAAGAAGAAGACTGATCATTTGCCCTGCTGCTTGGCTTGGTCACGAAGGCCACAAGAGGAGAGAGGAAAAGTAGAAAGGGGGGAAGAAGTCTAGTGCTAGTTCTTACTGACACTTCAGTGTCCCGAGTAAGGGAGATAAAGTAAATAGGGCCATAAGACTCGTATCTAGTCGTTACAGGTTGGTTCTAATTCGACAAAGCCATGATCAGATGTTGCCGTTTTGACCAGTCCTTGCATGAAGTCGCACATGATCAAGTGAACAACAGGCGCGTTTTTCGCTCCGTACGTCGTGAAGGCATAAGCCTTTAGTCTTCTATTTCTACCTGTGTATTGAGGTCAATTTCACCAGTTTCCGTTGCTAACTAAATTACACCCCTTCTCCCTGGCACCCGGGCAATAGTTGCAGGTTCACCTACCGAATACTTGAAAGTAAGGAAGTTTGGTTCCCAATGCTTCTCCACGCTCAACGAGATGCGCCAACCTCGGGATGCTTTACTTCTAACCCCACAAGGTTCCGAGACGGTCAGTTGGACCTTTGATTAATTCACATTTGATTGACTTCCTCCTTTCTTTTAATTAATATAATTTTTTATTTTTAAATTAATGGATATATATGTTTTTGAAGGATTTGGACGAGGGTGAAAGGTTAAGGCCTTGGTGAAGGGTTCAATCAAGACACTGAACTCTGTCGATCAAGACACTTGCTCGAGTCACATTCACGTCTCACCAATACTTAGTAAAAGTTGTAAGACTGGCTTCGTTAGGGTTCAATCAAAGTAAATCTCTGTCGATCAAGACACTTGCTCGATTCCCGTTCACGTCTCGCCAATACTTAGTAAAGGTTATAAGACTCGATTGGTAAGGATTCAATCAAAGTAAAACTCTGTCGATCAAGACACTTTTCTTTCGCAATGATCGGTTTGGTCGAGGGTGAAGGGTTAAGGGTTTGGTCGAGGGTTAAGGGTTAAGGGTTCAGGGTTTGCCAACATTGAACTCTGTCGATCCAGACACTGGGTCGATTTACGTTCACGTCTGGCTAATACTTAGTAAAGGTTATAAGACTTGCTTCATTAGAGTTCAATCTAAGTAAATCTCTGTCGATCAAGGCACTGGTGTTTCGCATAAGGTGGGAATATACTAGGGTGAAGGGTTAAGGGTTTGGTCGATGGTTAAGGGTTAAGGGTTAATGGTTTGCCAACATTGAACTCTGTCGATCAAGACACTTGCTCGAGTCACGTTCACGTCTCGTCAATACTTAGTAAAGGTTGTAAGGCTGGCTTCGTTAGGGTTCAATCAAAGTCTCTGTCGATCAAGACACTTGCTCGATTCACGTTCACGTCTCGCCAATACTTAGTAAAGGTTATAAGACTCGATTGGTAAGGATTCAATCAAAGTAAAACTCTGTTGATCAAGACACTTTTCTTTCGCAATGATCGGTTTGGTCGAGGGTGAAGGGTTAAGGGTTTGGTCGAGGGTTGATGGTTAAGGGTTCAGGGTTTGCCAACATTGAACTCTGTCGATCAAGACACTGGGTCGATTTACGTTCACGTCTGGCTAATACTTAGTAAAGGTTATAAGACTCGCTTCGTTAGGGTTCAATCAAAGTAAATCTCTGTCGATCAAGACACTTGCTCGATTCACGTTCACGTCTCGCCAATACTTACTAAAGGTTATAAGACTCGATTGGTAAGGATTCAATCAAAGTAAAACTCTGTCGATCAAGACACTTTTCTTTCGCAATGATCGGTTTGGTCGAGGGTGAAGGGTTAAGGGTTTGGTCGATGGTTAAGGGTTAAGGGTTAATGGTTCACCAACATTGAACTCTGTCGATCAAGACACTTGCTCGAGTCACGTTCACGTCTCGCCAATACTTAGTAAAGGTTGTTAGACTGGCTTCATTAGGGTTCAATCAAAGTAAATCTTTGTCGATCAAGACACTTTTCTCAAGCAATGATCGGTTTGGTCGAGGGTGAAGGGTTAAGGGTTTGGTCGATGGTTAAGGGTTAAGGGTTAATGGTTTGCCAACATCGAACTCTGTCGATCAAGACACTTGCTCGAGTCACATTCACGTCTCGCCAATACTTAGTAAAGGTTGTTAGACTGGCTTCGTTAGGGTTCAATCAAAGTAAATCTCTGTCGATCAAGAAACTTGCTCGATTCACGTTCAAGTCTCGCCAATACTTAGTAAAGGTTATAAGACTCGATTGGTAAGGATTCAATCAAAGTAAAACTCTGTCGATCAAGACACTTTTCTTTCGCAATGATCGGTTTGGTCGAGGGTGAAGGGTTAAGGGTTAAGGGTTCAGGGTTTGCCAACATTGAACTCTGTCGATCAAGACACTGGATCGATTTACGTTCACGTCTGGCTAATACTTAGTAAAGGTTATAAGACTCGCTTCGTTAGGGTTCAAGCAAAGTAAATCTCTGTCGATCAAGACACTTGCTCGATTCACGTTCACGTCTCGCCAATACTTACTAAAGGTTATAAGGCTCGATTGGTGAGGATTCAACTAAAGTAAAACTCTGTCGATCAAGACACTTTTCTTTCGTAATGATCGGTTTGGTCGAGGGTGAAGGGTTAAGGGTTCGGTCGAGGGTTAATGGTTAAGGGTTCAGGGTTTGCCAACATTGAACTCTGTCGATCAAGACACTGGATCGATTTACGTTCACGTCTGGCTAATACTTAGTAAAGGTTATAAGACTCGCTTCGTTAGGGTTCAAGCAAAGTAAATCTCTGTCGATCAAGACACTTGCTCTATTCACGTTCATGTCTCGCCAATACTTACTAAAGGTTATAAGACTCGATTGGTAAGGATTGAATCAAAGTAAAACTCTGTCGATGAAGACACTTTTCTTTCGCAATGATCGATTTGGTCGAGGGTGAAGGGTTAACACTACAAGAAATTGAAGTTTCACCCACACATAATAATGTGTGGTAGTTTAGCCACATAAAATTTGAAAATGTGTAGGTAAATCAATTACAAAGTTTTCATTACTTATTGACATTTAAAATGTGTAGCAAAAACTTTTTAGTGACATTTATTGTATTGTAGTAATTTTTTTTAGCTTTATTTATTTAACAAAATTTATTTTTAAATTTGTTGTGCAAACGTGGCAAATCAATAGAGTTATTAACCACACATAATTATCAATTATGTATGTGTGGCTAATGAATTTGTCAAAAATCAAACAAAAAATATTATCCAAATCTTACATGAATAAATAAAATGAAATATATTAAGCAAAAAAAAAATAAATAAATAGATGATGATGATATAATATATACTATTACTACTATAAGAGATTGTATATTGTAAAAAAAAAGAAAAGAAAATCTTAAAACGATTTTTATATTGAATTAATAGGAGTATCAAATTTGGAAAGAATCTGGAAAGTATGTGAATCCAACACGTTGGGATGCCTAGTCTGTGAATTAACTTATAGTATTAAATTTTAAAGGTTAAAAAACATATTAATTATTAATATATTAATATTATTTAATATTTTAATAAAATAAATAAATATATAACGAACTACTAAAAAAGTTACGTACTACTTGTAAAACTTTTCAACACTCCGCTATAAAATCCCTCCAAATTTTTGTAAAATATAAAATCCCTCCAAAAACTAATGAAAATACAGTATTCCCCCAATTCCCCAAATTCATTTCCCTAATTTCCTCCAATTCTCCAAATCCACCGTCTTCCCCTTTCACCTCCACTCTCCGCCGTCTACTCCATTCACCTCCACTCCACCATCGCCGCTTTAGAAGCCAGCCGGCGCGGACCTTTCATCTCCTGCTCCTGCACTCATTCCATTCTTTTTCATTCCAACGGCTCCTTCTCGTCTCCGATGCTGCTCCTTCCACACCATGCCGGTTTAGACGGCGACGCTGTCCTTCCAGATGCCGACGCCGCTCCTTCCACTCCATTCCAGTTTAGACGCCGACCTCGGTTCCTCCAGACGCGCTGATGCCGCCGTCGCCACCTTCCCAACATCACGCCGACGCTACTTCCTTCGATACGCGCCGATGAACAACATCGCATCCTACCGATTTCCACACTCGAAAAGGTTCGCTCTCTGTCTCTCTCTCTCTCTCTCACTCTATGAATCAATTTGCTGAAGGTCTGGTTTGTTTTGAACATGGTCTGGAAATGAGGAATTCATGATGTTGCCCGTCGTTTTTCTGTATATTTTTTTTTTCAGTTTTTTGTTTTGTTTTGCATTTTAATGCGGAATTCTTGTTGTTGCCCGTCGTTTTTCTGCACTGATTTGCTCGGTTTACCGGAGTGTCGATCAATGGCAGTTCGGATTTTAGTTTAGTTTGAATTTTTGATCATTTTTTGGTTCTAATTTATTCAGTTGGACCTTATTTACCCCATTGGGGCTATTGAAATTCACGATTAATGCATTTTGGTAGTCACTTTAATTAGTTGGTGAAATTATAGATGGAGGTGTGTTAGAAGATTATTGAATATTTTGTCTCTTTGCAAAATCTGTTTCTGCTCCTTCAAGTTTGGAAGAATACACTTTGTCAAGAAATTTACAAGCCTAGCTTTGCTGAAAGAAAAATGAGTGCATAATATTATGAGATGCCCTGATGAAGTATATGGGTGGAACATTAGTAATGTATGCAGGTTGTCAAGTAGTGTTTTAACTCTCATATAATCATATTCGTCAACTCCTTTGGTTATTTGCTGAATTTTGAACATGCTTATTTTTGTTTTTGAATTGCAAGATGCCTTCAATTCCGCAACCTGTCGAGAAAAATCCATCTATAGTTTTTGAATAGATTGAATTGCGGAATTGAATTGATTGCCTACAAAATCCATTTTGAACATGCTTATAACCACGCGGAATTCAAAAATCCATTTTGGGAATTCAAATTTATATATGTAGTTTTATCTTTAGTTTTGTTAACTGCTAATTGATTTTGAAGGCAGTGGATTTTTCTTAAATTTTTGAATTGGAATTATTTAAATTCTATTCTATATTCTAATGAGAGTCAGTAGATATATAGTAAGATTTTGATTGAATGCTACTCTAATTCTTGTAGATCATAAAGAGCAGTGACTTTCGAATTGAAGGAAAATAGAAAGAGCAAAAACGAAGAACTGACTTTTCCTTCAGCGAGAAGGGGAAGAGGAATCAACAAGAAGAGGAAAACGATGTCAGAAAATCGGTCGGAATCAGCGAGAAGCGGAAGCAACTGCGACGCCATGGAAGATTTAAACATACCACATGACTGCGAACGGCCGTGCGATTCCAAACGCGAGTCATCTGCAAAGAAACACTATGCGAAGAAAAATCCAGAGCGTGGATATAACCTTGCGAAGATCAATCAGCCCCGTCCAGGTATATGTTTTGTGGTCTAATTTTTGCGTGAAAATTTGAGGAAACAATGAATGGGTTAGGTTTTGTGGTCTAATTTGTGCTTATTTGTTTTGTGAATGAGTTTTATGTGTTCATTGCGTGAAAATCTAGGTATAATGTAATTCCCCTAATTACATGAAGATTGATTGACTGAATCAAATAAGTAGTTTATTTGTTGAATTTTATTCCCTGTGGTGAATTAGGCTGTTAAAAATTAGGGATTGGTTTCTCGCTCCCTTTTTTCAGAGCACATCACTAGAAGAAGAATATATGAACAGACATCTATGATGTAGAAACCTTGAATTTGACATTATTGTTCTGTCTATATATATATATAGTCTAGCAGCTGGTTATGGTATAAATGAGAATGCTTCTATTCCTAGATTTGTTTGTTCAATTTTGCAAAGGGATTCTCTCTCCTTGTTTGCTCATTTGTTCTGACATTATTGTGCTTGTTTGCTCAATGATAATCTACCAATGTGGCAGTTGGGATGTTGTTATATATCATGTATGAATAGTTAATTGTCAGTTATTTTCCAAACATGTAATTGTTTTCAAGGTTAAGTGAGTGAGAAAGAGTCAACATATTTGGCTATTAATGTTCTAGTATGATGAATTAATTGTGTAGCTATTATGAGAAAGATGTTGTTGTCTTCCTGATATGTGGCTCCTTATTTTATTTTATGTTTTTTATTTTAAGGTGGCCATATCTCAACAAGAGCCCAGATATGGTTCCTCCATAGCGTAAAGAAGGAGTTGTCCCCACGTGATATGGATGAAATGCGTGCATCTTGTTTTGGTCAGTTTTTTGAAATTCAAAATATGCAGTTTCAAGGTCAGCTAATCCACCACTTGATATTATGTATGCAAAGTAGGTTCAAGGATAGTGGTATCCTTGTTTTCCAGATTAATGGCAACTTGATTGAGTTCGGTCCAACACAATTTGCACAAATGACTGGATTAAAATTCAGTGAATCTGTAGACCTTCCTCTTTCTAGTAAATCACATGGATTATTTTTCGAAAGCCGCCGTAAAATTTTAGTTAATGACATTTACTCCAAATTTATGAACTGTAGCAAGTCAAAAGATGCTGTGAAATTGGCACATTTGTATGTCTTGTATTCTCTTCTTTTGATAAGGGATCTTACCTCGAAAGGGATTGACTTGCGTTATTTTCATTTGATTGATAATATGGATCAATTCAAAGACTTTCATTGGGGGCGTGTAGCTTATGATTTTTTGGTTTGTAGTATGTATAGTGCTAAAGATAATTTAAATAGACTTAAGGAAGATAATAAGCCCGTTTCTTGTGAGATACATGGCTTCATTTATGCTCTCCAAGCATGGGCGTACGAGGTAATTCCAGGTCTGGGAAACTATGTTGGTACTCGTGTTGTAAATTCTGAAAATAGCATCATAAGGATGGCGAGATGGAGTGCTGAGTTTCCTTTTCGGTTTGAAGACCTCGCTTCTAAATTTTTCTTGCCTTCTGCTGGCATACATCCGGTAAATTTTTTTTTAATACAGTTCAATCTGTTTTTCTTTAATCATCATAAAATTTAACATATTATCAACAGGTGCCTATGGTTCTGTCCTCGGAGGAGGTGGAATTTCTTGGTAGGTTGGGCATTGATAACCCTACAACTCAGTTGCACGAGGACATCCCGATGACGAAACGTGCCCGAAAGATCAATTTCGAAAGTGATCGGAATGTAGATGAAGATGATGACGATGATGAGAAGGTGGGACACCATAGGAAGAAAGGTAGAAAGACGACAATTAAGAATAATGTTGAGAAGCTACGGAAGAGCAGTCGAAGAGGAAAGCGATGGTCCAGTAGGAATAGAGGCGATTCACCTCATTCTGCTGCTTCGAGTCCAAAGATTTCAACTGATATGAATGTGAGTTTTGTCAAGTTAGTGTTTTTTTTTAATACAACATTCTCATGAAATTACAATAATCGCATCCGCATAATTTTTCTTGTAGGAAGCAGTCCATGTAGTGGATGAGATTAGAAGGCGCATAGATGCCATGGAAACTGATGTCTCTTCAAGAATGGAGGCCATGGAAGCCGCTAACGCGAAAAGAATGGAAACCATTGAATCTAATGTGCAGGAAATGAAACAACTGCTTCTTCAAGTTCTCAACAAAATTGAGGGAGGAGCCCCACAGAAAAAAGATGCTGATTCTGATGATGATATGTGCTCAGTTGACGCACGGAGGCTTGATGAAGTATATGAGCAGATGGAGAAGGAAAGTGAAGAAGGTAATAGAGCATCCAGTCCCAATGCTAGTATTGATGAGCAAGCTGAAATTCTGCAACATGAAGTAGAAATTGTGCCTCAGGAAGCTAAAAGTGTCTCTCTTCATTCATCTCCTAGAATAACGAAGAAACAATCTCCACAAGTTCAGACCAAGTCCTTGACAAAGCCACCAGTGCCCCCCAAGAAGATGGATTCACCACAACTCAGAAAGAAAGTATCAAAACCTCAGGTATTTGAATATGATTTTGATCCTTCGGATATACATTTTACTAATCATGACTTGAAGGCGTTCGAGGACTGGGAAAAGGCCAGTAAGGATGGAAAAGCAGGGTAAGATTACAATTACAAAGAAACTGTCCTCAAATTGCGGTAGGGTCCACACTTGTTTTTAACTCGGCTCTTTAATTATTTTGCAGCCAACCCCAAATAAAAATGCCCAGTAATCTATTGGTAGATGCACATTGGTTCTACGAGCTGAAGAAACAAAAGGGTTGGCTTGGTGAAGAGGTTATTCATTTAATTTGTTTTTTTGGTTGTGATCTTAATATTTGAATTGAGTTCATAAAGTGAATTATATGTATTATATGTCTATATATGCAGCATATAGACTCGGTGCTAGCTTTGATGATGTTCAAATTTAAACGTGATGTTGGTGCTGAAGCTCAGTTGCAAAGGGATTGGACGATCATCGAACATTGGGCCACAGTACAATTGATTTCTGAAAATCTTAGGTATAATTTATTTGTCAATTTAGTTAATATTCTGAGATGTGGATTTACCAATTGCAGGATGCACTTGGAAAACCAGATTTCGAACGGGTTCTCAGGTATTTGATGCCCTATGTCAATGGCCATCGCCCCTACATCCTAGGCATCGAATGGACAAGGGTAAATCTGCTTCTCGGGGTTGCCAACATAACAAAACAGCACTGGGTGGCATTTGAAGTCATTTTTCAGGAACAATGCATCACTGTGTATGATTCAGGTGATTGGAGATGCGGAATTTTCTTTATAATTTTTTTTCCGATTTGAAGTCAATTTTCTGCATGATTTTTTTTATTCAGTTTTTTGTTTTCTTTCTCGTTTTAATGCGGAATTCTTGTTGTTGCCCGTCGTTTTTCTGCACTGATTTGCTCGGTTTACAGGTGATTGGAGATGGGATCATATTTACTCGTTGTTTACCTGGATGGGTTCCAACCTTAAAAAAATATTTGAGAAGAATGGTCTGTGGAAAAAGATGGGCATCGCTGGTGAAATGAAAGAAAAGTGGGATGTGCATAAGGCAGATAACTGTCCGAAACAAGCTGCAACATCGGAATGTGGAATAATTAGCCTAAAGGTTGTAGAGTGTTTAGCCTTCGGAAAATCTCTCAACATGATCGATGCAACGAGAGGTGGCCTGTTCAGACGTAGTTATTGCCAACAGCTGCATGCATATGGTTGTGAACAAGTGATAAACACTCATTTTGCATGATTTTATAGTGTTCTTTGATGCACGTTTTCTATGGATTGTGCACATTTATGATGTATTATAGATGAATTTTGTTGGTTTGGAATGATATCACGTTAGTATCTTTAATTGAGTTTTTCTTAGTATTTGATTGTCGTTATTTCAATTATGAGTAGCTAAATTCTCAATTGATCCTAGGGTTTGTAAGATTCGATCTAGACTTCAATTTTAATCTATTGAATTTATTTGCCCTCTAATTCTTGTTTGATTTCTCGAGTGTTAATTTCATGTATGAATTGTTGGCCACTTTTTATGCATGTTATGTGTTCATATAAATTCTTAATAGGTTTGTATGTGCATGGAAAACGAGGAATTCAATATAAACAAACTTTGAGACCTAGCGGAGATAGGTTGGTTTATAGGAGAAATATAAATCTGTGGAGCTTTTTGGAGTTATTATTATCATCTTGAGACCTAGCGGAGATAGGTGGTTTATTAATCAACTTTTGCACGACGTATCGAGAGATAGGGTGTAAATACTTTGTGATTTCTTCATGAGAATTGGATTAAAATAGTTGGTAGAATAATAGATTAATTTTCGTTGGGACCCTATGTTGTGCATAAGAGCAATAGGAATGGCACATGTGACTTGCTCAAGGATGATGGATCGACTTTCACCGTCAATGGTCATCGTCTTAAGCACTACTTCAACTCGGATCCCGAACGTGATCTCACGGTCATGATCTTCAACGACCCTTGAAGATTGAGGTTTCGTCAAGCTAAAGACGTAAAATTAAGCGCTTGTTGGGAGGCACCCCAATAATTGTACTTTATTTGCATTTTTCTTGTCTTTCATTTTTAATTTTCGCTTTTGTTCACAAAAAAAAAAAAACGCAGAAAATAGAAAGTTTGGGAGATCGGCAACCTGGAAGTTCTGGAGTGCTGTTTTGCGCCCAGATAACGTGGCGTTCGGCAACCCAAACGGCGAGCGCCGAATAGGTTGCCGAACTTACTGGAAAAAAATGGAGCAAAAATACTCGGCACTCCAATCGGCTATCGCCGAGCTCAAGTGCCGAATTTGAAAATTGTGGTGAAACATTCGGCGACTCAGAGCACCTTGCTGATTCGCGTGCTGAACCTAGCCGGCCAGGTAAGTGCCCTAACCCGATTTTCTTTTATTTTTATTTGATTTTCTTTTCTTTTCTTCTTTCTTTCTTCTCCCTTAGCCACTACCCATGAAAATTCTGCCCTTCTCTCAAAAATTTCTCATTCGTCTCTGCGTATCTATCAAATTCCTTTCATCCATCTTCCACCCATCACATTAGCTTCACTTCCATCCACTTATTTTTTGTTTTTCGACCACCACATGGCCAAGTTTTGAAGTTGGAGGGGTTTAGTTACTTGTGCATCTTTTCTTGCAAAATTTACAGGTAATTGGCTAATCTCTCTTGATTGTCTCATTCTATTAGTGCCAAAGTTGATAGTTGTTTAATTAATTGCATTGTTTATGCTTGGTAATTGGTTAGACATTAATTGGTCCTTGGTTATTGATTTTGCTAGTGCCGTAGGTAAGGTGTTTTGGTTGAGGAATGAGGTTTGACTTTATAGTTAAATAAATGTGCCGTGAGATTTCATGAGTGTTTATTTATGTCTGCTGAGTGTTTCCTGTTCTTGTCTAATTCAAGACACTTAATTAACAGGGATTATGGCATTGGACCAAGTTTTGGGTGTATTATTGATCTTCCGTTGTGGGGTGTGGGGGATTGAATTTATGGTTTTAAAGTTTTGAGATTGTCGGATGTTATGATGCACTTGTTGGTAGTAACTGCTCATAAAATAGCGAGTTTTTGTTTTCTTGGTTGGATACTAAACTTTGTCTGTCAAGTATAGGTACCACCAAAGGCGAGAGGAGCGAGAGCACGCGCACAGACTCAAGAACCTGCTGAACATGATCCGAACCATTATGGGATAGCTTTTGAGAATGAGGAATATCGGGCCAATCTGAAATGGCTTGTCATAAGGGGAGTTGCGCCTCAAGTATCTTGACCTTGCTCTTATGGATGAGTTGGGACTCCGTGATGATCTTGAGAAGCTATTCACTCGAATTGGGTTGCAAAAACTGCTGTTTGAGCTCCTTACATGTGGATGTGCGCACTCGTGAAAGTCCGCGATCTTTTAGTTTCCAACTCAACAATTCTTGGGAAACTTTGTCTGTGCGGCGTATAAATCAGATTTTTGAAACCCCGGAGGAGGGTATTGTGAACCAAGGGAATATAATGTTCACAGATTTTGGGGGAAGATTGTATTGGAAGGGGTCGGTGCCTTCGTATCCGGTACTTCTAAGGCCACTGATGTCCGGAATCCTATTTTTCGGTTGGCACTGCGTGTACTTTCTAACACTATTTTTTCCCGTAAGAATGATACTTCAGTCCACGATGTTGAGCTCCTGGTGCTTTGGGCAATGATCAGTGGCACACCGATTAATATGGGGCAATTCTATCTGAGTCAGCTTACCAGGCAAGCTGCGGCCAACGCGGGAATGATTTCTTTTAGCGGAATGCTAACTCCTTTAGCACTTGCTGTTTGTCCGGACGTGGCAAGTTGGTCTGTACTACCCGGAGATACGGTTATTACTGCACATCGCTTGAAGGATATGCGTGTTTTACAGTCGGAACACCCCCCGTATCAACTCCGGCAGAAGAAAGGTGATCATTTTCCCCTCCCAAATTCTGAGCTTACCACGGTGAATGGGTTATTTGATTTTCAAGATAACTGGAGACTTGTGTCGCAGGCACATGTGAGTGCCATGGCTGCTTTTCAAGCTGTAGGGGGAGCGGACACCGGTCATTTAAGGCGGCGAAATTCTGCTCTTAATACTTCTTCACATGGTGATGTTGGGTCTTCTAGTTGTCAAAGTCAACAAGGAGTTGGACATGATTGGGATGACCGGTTTGAACAGCTTCAAGATGGGATGGATCAATGTAATTCTCACTTGGATGCCATGCGCATTGATGTCACAGCTATTTCGTATTTCTCAGCGAGACATGGCAGCACGTATACAAGCTATAGGAGATGCTCAACAGGCCGAGCATGAGCGAAACCTTACATTTTAAGAGACTGTGTTAGCTCGCCAAGACGCTCAGCAGGCTGACACACGAGCATTGTTGGAGTTACTGTCTCGTTTCGAGGTGCATCAAATCAGACAAGGTCACCAGTGGCCGCCTGCCCCACCACCTCCTTGATTGGGATGTTCTGTAAGTGTACTCTACAATCATCGTTTATTTTTCCCTCCAATCTTATTCTCGAGCTTTACGTTCTTGAATAAGTTTGGGGGAGGGGGATGGAACGACATGATTTGTGTTGCACTTTTCTATCTTTTAGTTTGTTTTTGGTTTTGTTATGTCTTAGTAGTTGTCGCTTCGTTTTGTGTTCGCTTTGGTCATTTTTTTGTTTTATTTGTGTTAGTGTTTTGAGTCTTGTTTTGCATGAACGTATCTATGTCTTAAGTGAAATGCCAATGATGAGAATTTTTTTTGGGTTTTTGAAAAAGATTCAAGATTGGGTTAGACTTGTGCTCGTTTGCTTTAGTTGATGGTTGATTCGATCTTGCCCTGCCCACTTTGAATGAACCCTGTGAGGAATTGAGCCTTTGATATATATTTATAAAGTTTCATTCTGGTGAGTTTGGTATCTGTTTTGAGACTGCTTTGATTGTGCAAAGGACTTGGAAGTGATTTTAGGCCGTTCTTGTTAGCTACCAAATATCCCAAACACTACCTTGTGATTAAATCGATTTATCCCTTGTTATCCATTTTGAGCCTTTTCAGTTTTTTTTTTATTTATTTCTCAGTCGGGTGAAAGGGGGTTACGGAGTGTATGGGTATCTCAAGTGTTATGCTTAGTTGAATAATTGATGAGGTTGTTGTGGGTAATACGTAGAGAGCTCGTGGTTGATAAAAGTTAATGAATTCTCATAAGCTCGCTGGAAAAAAAAAGAAAAAGAAAAAAAAAAGAGTTTGGAATGAAGGAGGATCCAACGGCAACCCACAAGGGCTGGATTGCCGATGTAGCCGAAATTAGCACATCATTCGGCAACCCAAACGGCGAGCGCCGTCTGCAATTCCGAAGTTACTAGACAAAATTGAGGCAAAAAGTGATCGGCACTCCACGTTTTTGGAGTGCCGTTTGGAGTGCCGAGTGTCCCGTTTTGTGAAGGAAAATCGGCAATCCGGGATGGAGTGCCGATTGCGTTGCCGAACGGTCCGAGACTTATTATTTTTGACTTTTTCCTTACCTTTTGAGGATAGATTTCTTTCCTAATGTATAAATAGAGTTTAGATGTGTTTTGGTAGCCAACTTTTACTACCCTATTATTTGCTTGAGTTTCTTTTAGCTAAACCCTGTCCACAATCAAACCCCCCTGTCCACATGGTATAATTATTATAATAACACACTTAGATTTTTTATATGCAGTTGCGTGCTATCTATGGTTCAAATGACATGAAAATGATCTTTGGCAAAGAAAAAGTGAGGAAAGCTCATGTTCATGCAGACCCAATAAACTAGCAGACAAATATATATAATAGAAAGTAAATGAACAAGAACCATAAGCATCACAAAACTAAGCAGGATATTGAATAGTCATCACCACTTGAAGATCAATTGGTAGTGGACCAGCTACCACTTGTAGCTGCTTTAGTTGCTTCACTATTGACACTTGGTGTTGAAACACAGAATGTTGACGAACCACCAACCCTATCATCAATGTTGATAAGGTCGATTGAGAAAATTGCTTCCAAATAATTCCAATTATCTTCACCTTCGATCATGTAAGCGCATGCCTCGGGGTGCACCTGTTTCATTGATATCTATTAATGTTAGTGATAAATAAATTAGACGAATAAATATGGTAGTTGTTGACGAATACACATATTACGCTAGCAATTCTCTGCCAATCTTCTATACTAGCATGGACCCTATTGTTGATGTAATCATAACGCACATTTGGTTGGCTCAATAACCACTTAAATACGATGTTACGCTCCTTCCACTCAAAAAACTTTAACCGATATGTCGTCAGAGGAATATCTACGTTATATTCATTAAACATAGCATCCTTCACTTTTCTGAGAGCTACTCCGGTTTCACCTATATGCAATAAATTCCAAGTTCCAAGCCACTTTTCGTGATCCAACTTCTCAAGAACCCTTGTTTCAACCTCACGAGTCCACGGACGTGTGTAGAACTTATCATTTTGTGAAATAGGAATTGGAGGAGCCATGAATTTAAAATTGTTGAGGGATTTTTGGAGTTTTATTGGCTTCAAAGCTGGGAATATTAATTTGAAGGATCCTGCTACTTATATAAATCTGGTGGAATATCTTCCCCAGCTATGTACTCTCACCAAACAAATAAATATCCACGTGTTGCCTTATACTCACGATTCACATTCTCTCTCAACTACCATTCTTCTTTTATAATTTCAATCCATTATCACATGGTAGGGTCCAGACATTTCAAATAACTTCAAATTATAATTTTATTATTCATTCTCGTCTCAAATTTTTGTAGATACCGTTAATTACTCCATTTCATTTCAATTATAAAGATATATTGTTACAATAGTTATTTATCCATGTCAATAAAAACCCGAACATTATAAAATAAAATGAAATGATAATAGACGGGGTACCTACCCATTAAATATTTTCCAACCCGAATCTGAATTTCGTTGTTTGCTCTCAATCCCGATTAAAAATTAAAGAAACTTTATCATGGGGACTCATTCTAAACCCATATGCTAATTATCAATCCACTCGATCGTTCGAGTTAGAAATTTTTTACTCTAATTTTTTTTAATCGATCTAGTTAGTCATACCCGTCAATTTTGGGTTAAATTGACATTGTTATTCCATCGGGCTCTGTTTAGGAACAATAGGTCGAATGCCCTCCGTTAAACATTTCCACCATAAATAAGATTTTTTTATTTATTTGTACTTCATCTAAAACTCAATTAAACAAAAACTTTACTATATGTATCCTGCAGAGCACATTAACCACTCCATTGGAAATTATTAATAAATTTTTAAATACAACTTTGAGCTTTTATTTTATGTTTAGTATTTGTCCATGTTTAGTTTTGAAGCAAGATAAATATCACCAAGGGAAAATTTCTTTATTTTTTAGAAGAACAATGGAAATAAATATTCACGTGTTGCCTTATACTCACGATTCACATTCTCTCTCAACTACCATTCTTCTTTTATAATTTCAATCCATCATCATATGGTAGGGTCCAGACATTTCAATTCCATAATCACAACCGAAACATGTAAGGAAAATAGTGACGGACATCTATCTTACTACTTTATGGTAGGGTCCAGACATTTCTTCAAATACAGTATAAAACTAGAGTGTGGGTTGTCACATAGATGCCTAAAAAGAGAGAGCACCAGAGATATTAACATATCCAAAGATAGTATGGATAATGAGTCAAGTGCTAGTTCTTCGTTGGCCGAGAAAACGATGGCTATTGATGATATTGTCTGGTTCTTTGATTGCATTTTGGAAATATTGAAACAAACTATTGACGTGACCATTCTCGTTGTGGCCCATGCATGTATTTACGTTTTTATGTTGTACTAACTTGTGGAATTTAAAAGGAAAAAAAAACCTGTGGAATTGTTTTGTGAAAAAAATAAGATTCCTACCATTAATTTATTTTTATGAAATTAAGATGGATTATATTCAGTTGGAGTATAATTTTTCAGCATCTAAATCTTCAAACTAGAATTGACAATTTTTATTTTTATGAAATTTTATGAAATTGACAATTCCTACCATTAATTTAATTTTATGAACATCAGAGACAATTTATCAACATGTACGATTTTTTTTTTCCAAAAATTAGAATTGACAATACGTTAAGCTAATAAATTAGATTCAGACTTTGATCTCAAAAATAGCACCAACTCTAATTGCATGATAGCTTTCACATGATAGGTCCAGATTATGACATGCCAATTAAAGAACAGCTCATCTGGAAGCATTTCTCATAAAAACAAGTAGTACATCTTCACATGCATGGATTCTCAAATGTCACCATATATGAATAGAATTCAAATTTTCTAATGAAGATCAAAAGTTACGCATATATGTCAGCACATTTGCAAATAGTAAAAGTTAAAATTTTGTTTGTCTGTCTTCATTTTTTTTGTCTTCTTCACAGAAGAAATGCAACGAAATCTGTATGTATGGCCAGGTTTATCACATGATACATTAGACTACTATTCGCCCGTGTGCTGCAAAGCTTACAACCTCTATTTTGTGGCCAGAAATTTCATTTAATTGTTGCAGCTTTTTTGTCACTATCCTCACTACGCATATAAACAAATATCTGAGAACTTTAGTCTATATAATCGATGTGTGTAGTTGAAATATATGCAGTGTATTGTTGGTTGCAAAAAATGGCACCCCTAAGAGCAATCTCTCAAGACGAAGTCTTCTACATGGGTGTGTGGACACGACGCGTAGAGGCCTTTGCTCTGCACAAGCTGCATTAGGAGTGGCAGAGTGGTTACACCCGAGAGGCGATGCTCCATCGAGCGAAACAGGCAACGGATTACGCTTTCCGAATCATCCCGGTGGAGGAGTGGCGCCGTAAACTTGCAGAGTGGGAACAACATTACAATAACTTCAAGGCTCTTAGTGAAAGGGATGATGTACGGTTCATTCAAAATACAATACTGGATGTCAAAGTGGAGGCCACGCAAGCTACATGGCGTCGCATCGCAAGGGTAAAATAGTTTATCGTATTTATTTAATGGAGATATGGTGTGGATATAATGCTTATAATCTTACATTTATTTAATATCGGTGTAGGAAAATCCCCAACTTCTATGCTACCTTAATGAAGGAGAGCAGAATTGGTACAATTTGAGCCGCATCTTCACAGAGTGGAAACCGCCAACCCCAACGCCTTCGCCACCTTCAGATTTAGAGGCACAAGTTGAAGCTATAATGATGCCTTCAAGTGATGATGAGGGTATGAATTACTCGAATTGAATTACGAGGACACCGCCAACCCCATCGCATTCGGCAAAGTAGAAATGTTTATTTGTTTTTTTGATGTTTTATGAATAAAGTTATGCTATGATGTTTAAGTTCTTTGTAACAAATTTCTCGTTTTTTTCATTATTTTGCTTTGGCATTGCACCTACGGATAAATATGATTTTTGTTGAATGTTTCGAATGCACGAGTCAGATGAGTTTGTATTTTTTACTAATCGGATAAGTGCTAGTAGGTTCATACAACCTTGCATGGCCAAAAGTGCCATGCAACAATATCATTACTACAAAGTTGCATCATAATAGATAATAAAAGTCTTTACTACGAGGTTCATACATAGAAGCATGGCCAAAAGTGCCATGCAACAAGACATGATACTAGAAAGTCGCATAATATTCACATACGCCCACGCTCGAACACTTGCATGGTGTTAGAATCTTCAACCAGCTGTCCCCTCGTGAATGGCATCAACTATTATGCCTTCACTCTTTTCGCCCAGGAGGACCTCGGCGAGCTCGTCCTCCATTCCCACCTAAAAAAAAGGTCACATTTTAGGACAATGTACCCAGATTTTCAAACTAGAATTGACAATTTTTATTTTTATGAAATTTTATGAAATTGACAATTCCTACCATTAATTTACTTTTATGAACATCAGAGACAATTTATCAACATGTACGATTTTTTTTTCCAAAAATTAGAATTGACAATACGTTAAGCTAATAAATTAGATTCAGACTTTGATCTCAAAAATAGCACCAACTCTAATTGCATGATAGCTTTCACATGATAGGGTCCACATTATGACATGCCAATTAAAGAACAGCTCATCTGGAAGCATTTCTCATAAAAACAAGTAGTACATCTTCACATGCATGGATTCTCAAATGTCAGCATATATGAATATAATTCAAATTTTCTATTGAAGATCAAAAGTTACGCATATATGTCAGCATGTACCCTTCATCGACAAGAATTCACATACTCCGTATAGCTTTTTAAATCAATAATAAGCCACTTACCACCAAAACGATGAATCTGTAGACTTACCACCAAAACGATAGGCAACAATCTGCCAAAAGACATATTTACTATCATTCATCACAATGATCACAAACTAAAAAAACTTATTTGCTAAAAACAAGTCAAAAATTAAGACTATACTAAGATTCTCACCTCAAATTGAAATCTGTGAAGTGTGTGCCTTTGCTACTAGTTAAAGCTTGGCATAGAACCGCCATGTTCATATTTAGAATGTGATCCATGGTAAGAAACACTTGGAGATAACGAGGATTGAAGTTTGCTGTTAGGTGTGTTAGTGCAGTTTGTTTTGGGTTTGGGGCCTGTGAAGTGGAAAAATAATAAAATAATACGTTACACGATCATTAATATGTAATCACTAAATAAATTGGATGTTGTGATCGTAACTACCTCGTTTGGCTTTAGGTGAGTCCCAAAAATACTTTGTTCGTTTTGATCCTCTTGTCTTCTTACCTTTAGGGTCGTGTGTTGTTGTATTTGAAGAATCATTTTCAGCCCCCGTTGGCTTCGTGGCTTTCATCTTTGCATAAACCTTTACCCTCATTTCCTTGAGACAATCCTCAATTATATCGTCACAACCGTAATTCTTGCTCTCATCAATCAAATCATTTAAAAAACGGAGGCTGCGGCTTGTAGAACCCATTTGACGCACAAAGTCAGGCCTACCCAATGACGGGTCAAAACTCAAATGATCATGACGAATTCTATTCTTAGCTTCTTTTGTCCACCGACGAAGAATTAATGGAGCTGGTATCATAGGCACCATGCTGTAACAATAAACTTTAATAATATGCCGACAAATGACACGTGTAGTTTCCCACAAATGGCAACTGCATGTTGCGTAGTGCGTGACTCGATTAAATTTTACAATTCTTATCCTTTTAGATGCACCATGCCATGTAACATTATACTCCAAAACGGCATCCCGAAAATCAACTGGATGTTTCGTTATGTGAACACTCAAAGAGTTAATTGCTTCATGTGAAATGAGTCTAAAGACAGAGCGCGTGTAAATTTATGCAGCATTTCTTAACACACGTTGTTGGCTCAATAATCCACCTGGAACTCCTCTGTTAGCAGCATCTTCGGCAGACTCTGACTCACGCCAATCTCTCAAGATAAGTTCATATTTTAGTATTAAGTCATATAGAGGACAGTTTGCTGAGCACAAATCTTTGATCACTCTATTTGTCGACTCGCTCCTACTTGTTGAACGCGCCCCCCCCCCCCCCCCCCCCCCCCCCCCGCAAATCCTGTCATTTGTAAACACTGAAGCCCAACGCTTTCGCAACTTATACATGTTCTTGAACCAATCCCGAGTTGTGGTAGGCTTATAGGCTTCAATCATTGCTGTCCATCTGGTGTCAAATTCCCTCTCTGTCTCGTAGTGTTTCATACAGAACATCCACTCCTTCTTGAATTCACGGTTCTGATTCAGTTCTCCAAAATGTTTCGTAGCGTTCCGATTAATATGCCACTGGCATAACCGGTGTTTGGCTTCGTGAAAAGTGTAATCCACGCCATTCATCATAGCTTGACACTGATCGGTGAAGATCAATTGGGGTTCCTTTCCGTCCATAGACTCCAAAAACTTAGCAAACAACCACTCATATGACTCTGTCGTCTCACTAGATAAGAAAGCAACTCCAAACATCACATTACTCATATGATGATTAATCCCAGTGAATGGCACACAATGCAAATCGTACATATTTGTCCTGTAAGTAGCATCAACAAAGATGACATCACCAAAGTATGAGTAATCAATTTTACAACGACTATCTCTGAAGAAGAAATTCACTATCCTACCATCTTCATCTTTATCTATATTGGAATAGAAATCAGTTTCCTTGTTAGCCCTTTCAAGGAAGAATTTTACGACTGCATTTGCGTCTCCATCTGGATGCCTTTGTTCCCGATGCAATTTATCTAGGTGGTGATATGCATCTTTCTTTAAAAATCCAATATTCTCCACCCCTCCGGCCTCATTAGACATGAATCTGTGGGCTCGAGTGACACCGATGCCACCAGCATGAAGCGCTGCTATTAATGAACCTTTCCCCTCTGTCAACCTTCTAGCACATCGCAACAAATATCCTTGGGATGCAGGGAGTAACTTATGATTGTGATATGTATTGAAAACTGTTACTTTCCATGGAACCTCCTTGCTGGTTCTGCAACATCGAAGCCTCGCTTTACATTCAGTTCGCATGTGTTGTTTCCGATAGGAAGCTGATACATCATTACCACGCTTTTCGACCGGTCGACCCTCGAACGAACAAAGAAATACCTTCATTCGTACATCGACTGTCCCTTTGAAGTAGGTCTGGCTTCCTCTCTTAACACTAAAACCCATTAGACGACCATACTCACTGTATAATTCAAATATGTCTTCAAGATTATCAAATTGTTGCCCAACTTGAAGAGCTTGTCCTGTTCCGAAATCAGGATTTTTCCCAGCGGCATTACTGCTGCTAGAGGATCCGCAAGGTGATGTGTTTAGATCTATGGGCATTTTCCATATAAATCAAAACTCCCCAAAATAATAGACAAATAATTAATTAACCCCAAATGCAATGAAATGAATATCTCAGCCTAGAATTCCGCCTTCCACATACGAGAATTAATCAAACAATGGTCCCTCTCCGAAGACCCAACAACGATTACAGATTCACCACAAAAAAGATTCAACAACAATTACCTCGGAGAGAAGACCCAACTAGAGCACCGCTGGTATAGCTCCTCCTTTCCTGCGTTCAGCTTGGGGAGATGGATAGAGTATCGCCTTTCCCGCGTTCAGTTTTAGGTGTGGGCTCAAATAAACTAAGCATTTTATATCTAATTGAAAGTCGAAAATAATAAGTCTCGGACCGTTCGGCAACCCAATCGGCACTCCATCATGGATTGCCAATTTTTCTTCACAAAACGGGACACTCAGCACTCCAAACGGCACTCCAAAAACGTGGAGTGCCGATCACTTTTTTCCTCAATTTTGTCCAGTAACTTCGGTATTCCAGACGGCGCTCGCCGTTTGGGTTGCCGAATGATGTGCTAATTTCGGGTACATCGGCAATCCAGCCCTTGTGGGTTGTCGTTGGATCCTCCTTCATTCCAAACTCGTTTTTTTTCGTTCTCTTCGCTCGATTCTTTGGCCTAGACTTCACCATTCATCGACATGAATTTCTCCACGAGCTTGAGCACACTCCAAGACACTCAAATCCTGCACAAAACACGTAGAACTACACACAAACGTGATACCATTCCAAATCAACAAAATTCAACTATAATACATCATAAGTGTGCATAATCTATAGAAAACGTGCATGAAAGAACACTTAAAATCATGCAAAATGAGTGTTTATCATTTGGTTACTTTAATAATGAAACTTTATTTTTATATGTATTTCATTTTATTTTTTATATACTTACTATTTTTAAGTGTTTGGTCGAGAGTGAAGACATACACTGAAGACGCACACCGGTATGATTAAATCCGCCGGAATTTCGTCCAATTCGAGGCCAGAACGATATCCAAAATCTTGTAGGCATCGACAAGTGCGAATTTCCTCGACTCACTTGAGATGGCAATTCAATTTCAACTGCTACAAAAGCATCGAGGCCAGAGAATCGTACAGCTCCTAAGAGTCGCTCTAGAAGCTCCGATTCAACCCGACCCTCGATCACAAAATCTAGATCAATGGTGACCGCAACTAATAAGCCAAATGCTAGATGCACAACAACAGTTGCAACCATCAATGATCCAACATCGATATCAAATAAGTCCATCAACTCGAAAAACAACAATAAACACATATAGACGACTTCTCAAAAAGTTGATACGAAACACGAAATCTCTCCCCTTCACAGCCAAGGTCGAAGAAACGTCCTTGACTCTTCACTTACACGTTCATGGTGAGCTTCCCCTGTTTGCATCCACCTACAAAAGTAATTTGATAATGGAAATGGAAGGATTTGAGACGAACAAAGGAGAAATTGAGAACGTAACCACAAATAGGCTCATTTCGAAATACAATCAAGATCCCTATGTAGATGTAAATATGCTTACTGCCAAGGAACTTCCCCAACAAGCATCCTGTCACCTTCATTATCCTCATACACAAGGGTATATACTCATCGATAAGTTAAACATAATGTAATCTTAAACTAAATCCTAAGTAGGGCATTAATATGCAGCGGGATGGATGACACAATAAGTAGTAATATTTGAGAATTACGGAAATAAATATCAATAGCACCACCAAAAAGATTACAGACAAGTGTATGCCCACATATATCACCATGAACATTGTGGCAACATCACCACAAATGATCATGACAAATATGCCAAATATAGTTTTAACAAAAATAACAAAATATTGTTTTGTCCCAACAAACAGAGTGTTTGGATTCAACATTTTAGACCACAAAAAAGATTATCAGCAACATCTGTGTTGATCAATCATCTCCAACAATAAGCCTCGACTGTGCATGCAGATCAACACAATAACTGAGCCTATATACGGCACAATGATCAGGTTGGATGCTGTCAAACGACTTTCCACGTGCCATAGCCTCCAAAGCCTTCATGACAAATATCCCACAGTTGATTATGTCACCAGCTTCTTGCCTCGGACAATCAGCAGCATATACCACCTCCCACGGGGTGTGCAGTGGCTCGGAGTACCCCTTCTTCTCCCAGAGGTCAATCTTCTCACACAAAAGCGACAAATTGCGACTCATGTGCTCGAAGTAACCACCAAGGCGCTTCCTCCCCAGGAACATAGAGTCCACAACAGTGATGCGTTGCTCCTGAAAGCTTATCTGAAATCCCACCCAGTGATCTTTATTAACGTGACCAAACCCGTACAATTTCTCCACAGTATGCCAAGCGCGGCCACGGTTAAGAGGGTAGGAGCCACGAACATAAGACATCAGATCATCATCGCAGCTCTTGAAGATATGCTGGGTTAAACCACCCTACAATAAGTATTATTTATTAATCAACGGTTATAAAAAAATTATGGTACATTAAAATTAAAAGCAAATTCTAGAGTTCTCAGTTTAAACTTCCAATTAATGTTGCATTGTTAGATGTGTAATGCTACATCTTTATGCCTTAATCCTGTAACCACATCATGTTCATAAACCTATTAATAAATACTCCATTGAATCAGTCACATATGAAACAAAATCATAAAAGCAGAATAAATACAGAGTGCATACGAAAAATAACTTGAATGAGGCATCTTTCACATTTGACAAGACACAGTGCATATGAGAAATAACTATACATGCATGCAGACATGCGATTGAAGTGAAACGTGCTAATGTTTATAGGAATAGAATATAACTAAATTTTCGACATGCAGTAACTAATCAATTCTTGAAGTACTCAAGAAACCATAATCAATGTGAATCAATTATCAATCATCTCTTCATTTTCAGGATGCAATTAGAGCTTTAGACAATAACAAAATTGTACTTCAAAGAGTCAAGTACCTTAAGCAAATCTGTTTTTTTTTTATTAATTTAAAGCATATTGTCATTACTCGGTGCAAGGTCTATGAGATGATATATAGATAAGACGTATCACATATTTTTAGGGAACCATCTAAAAAGTTCAAATCATTTTTCTATAGTTTATACAAAAGATGAAACCTGACATGTAAGAATTTTCATCAGAATTTGTAAAGCACTAAAAATCAGATTTAACTAAATACTACTAGACATAATAATAAGCATGAATCTTACCCAAGCCAACGTATCGAGGATAGAAAAATCTCTTGCACTTGCACCCATCTCCTCCTTGAACTTCACCACTAACAGGTTTATGAGCACATTCATGTGCTAAATATGATAGGAGCAAAACAAACCAAATATATTGATAAGTTAGTTTAATTTTTAAAACATTTAAAAACATCAAACTATACTAGGCAGCTCATTAACACCAAGAAACTAGGCAGCTCAACAACACAAAGAAACATATTTATAATACACTACCTCATCACGAAGTTTGATCCCATCATCGTATAGCTCCGTAAACCAATCATAATTGCCGATCCTCACAACCTCAGAAGGCAACCTCAAAGCTACTGGACTGTAAAAATAAAAACCAGGGAATTAGAGTTAAGCTTTATTAATTTGAAAATTTAGAAAATTTATTAATGTTTACCCTTACCCGTCACTAGCAGCAGCCATCCTTCGCCAATTCACAAAATCGGCTGCATCAACCAGCTGATGAGGATCAATATTATGAACTCTCGGGCTTCTTGTGCCGGCCAGCTTCTTACCACCGGAACTTCCTGGTGTTTTTCTAGGGTTCTTGGCGTTGGGTGGTGTCTTCTTTTCGGGTGGGGACCAGACACTTTGTGAGAGGATTTGACAATCAGAGGAGACTCTTGGAGCAGGTTCATAGCCATAGAAGTTCTTGTGTGAAAGAACTTGACAATCAGACGGTCTTGAAGTAGGACGATGATGATCGTGGACGCGTTCGCGCACAAGCTGACGAGCAAAAATGTGCTGCAACATCTCCTTAATTTCAGCAAATTTTAGATCATGAACCTTCAGATGCAGTTTAATCTCCTTAATAGCCAAATTTTGTTCCTACATTTTAAAATAAACAAAAGATTTATCATAACAATCATTATAAAAGTCTCAGACAAGAAGCAAAGAAACTCTTAAATGTAAATTAAAACATAAATGGGTTCAATCTCCAAGCTCATTCTATATATTTTGCTCAATCTACAAGCTCATTCTATATATTTTGCTCAATCTCCAAGCTCATTCTCCAATTTCTTTATTCCTAGAAATTTTTGAAAGATTTTCATACAGTGTACCAAATACAAAACTTAGTGGACCAGGGATTTCATCAGCTAATAAATTGATCGATGGTTGAGAATTTACATTAAGTTGCATATAAATTCAAGCAATTTGCTCTTCAAATAAAAAAAATCAAGCAATTTTTAGTTTCAAATTATTTATATTTTCTCATATCGTTATATTTATATGACACGTGTAGTCGTTACAATTATAAAATCACAAATATACATACTCTGAAATGTTATTACTAGTATAAGTTATTGTATCGTGCAACCGGCCACAACTCACATTTAGACTAAATATTAGGTGAAACTTTTAGAAGACATTTTCTGTAATTTCAGTACTTAGGAACTAATTCTGCATTCAGTAAGCCCTGTACAAGGACTGCTACATCATTGAACCCTGGATTCCGGAAACCACATCACATTATCAAAGAACACCAAAGTAGCAATGTTCGTCGAAGAGTTCAGAATCATCACCGACAAATACAATGTTGCTAGACTCCTAATTTACTAGACAAACTCAACCAACCAAACAGCAGCAAAACACAAACCCTTTCTTTTTTTTCTTTTTTTTTCCAGAATGAGCAACCAACCAATTAATAGAAGCCTTCTACACCCATAAAAGTCACAAGCTTAACACAGTCTACAACATTACAAAAATATATGCACTAACAAAAAAATAAAAAAACTTAATCACCATTGATGTGCACCAATTGCAGGTTCAAATATAATCCCAAATTTAAATTACTGAATCAATCAAGAAAATGTATGACTCTCCATCCAAGCAACACACACACACACATAGAAATGTCTCAAATGTCTCAAGAAAATGTATAGCCAGATTTTATCCTAAATTTTAAAATAACCAAAATATTTATCATAACAATCATAGATATGTCTCAAACAAAAAGCAAAGAAACTAGAAATGTCTTACATCTTCACAGATTGCGGCAGCTTTCCCTTTAGACTGTTTCCGGTTCGATTTTGAAAAAGCGGTTGACTCGGTAATAGGCACTTTGAGCTGCCATGGCAGTTCATCCTCAAACTTTTTCGCAGCCGCACTAGATATCTTCAGTCCCCTTCTCAAACTAGCAACTTTCTTGGACGTAGGCTGGATATCTTCGTCGGAGGACCCATCATACACTATGTAGCTTCTTCTTTTCCGGCTCGCCGTGGTCACGATTTGAGGTGAAGTTCCTTTCCTCCGTACATATTTGGCTTTAGGGTTTCGATTACCGGCAGGGAGAGCAGATTTGGGATTTTCCCCGAAAACCAGACGCTTCTTGGGATCGCAATTCTCCTTTCCTGGCATCATTTCATCGCTTCTGCTACTCGAAGAGGAAGAAGAGGCGCAAACTATATGTTTTTTCCGAATATTGGATAATTTCTTCATGATTTCTATGGTTCTGCCGAATGATGAATCACCTCCTCCACCTCCCCTTTACTCCTTTTATCAAATACATCGATTAGGGGTCAACAATTCGTGGCAACCCCGAATCGGCTCGCCATACCGCCATACCCACTTTTCAGATTTGCTAATCGATTTTTGAGGGTAAGATGGTCTACATCTAACACTGTAGAAAATATTGATGCACAAATGTAGGGATATAATATGGGTATAGTAGTCATTTTAATAGGCTAAAGCTTCGAAAATGACGAGAAAATTGGTAGGATAGGACTAAGAAGCATGCTCTACAGTGGGGGGAAGAAGGAAGAAGAGATGCAGGGGACGAAAGATGGGGAGGAAAAGGGGGAAAAAGGGGGGAAAATGGGGAAAAAGGAGAAATAAAAAAAGAAAGGGAGAAATAAAAAAATACCTAAACATATTTAATCAGGAGGTGGTTTCAACCTCGTCTCAAAACCGGCAGCTGAATTTGACCGCCACGTGTCATGCATCAAAGCCTCGACCTTGGGGGAGTCGACCTAGCATGGACGATCCCCAATATACATCCATTTCTTTCATCCATCATACACGTGTCATTGTTTTTTTTATATTAAAATTAAGTGAAAAATTAAATCTTCAAATCATGGTACGGCTGACTACTGTTTGCTTTATCCATTAATGTGTTGAGATAATATTAAAATAAAAGAAAAAACAAATCTGAACTTCGTTATCCTCTTCTGCAAATTAAAATAAGTCGTTTGCAAAATGAATTTGAATCCCAATTTATGTCTCTTTCCTCCACCTCATGCGTTCTGCAATCTGTTCTCTCTTCTCTCCCTCACCCTTCTTCATCCCACCAATCTTCTCTGACCACCACCACCACTCCCGCACAACTTCCGGCAGTAGCAGCGAGTAGCGACGTGGGGAATGATTGAACCCTAAACCTGAATGAACTTTTAGAAAATTGTAACGCGTTAAGAAGCTTGAAACCAGATTTGGAGAATAACCACCACCACTCGATGAAGGGGAAGATGGTCACCATGCCTCTGATATTGGTGGCAGAACAGATGCGAGAGAATTTTGGAGAAGAGAGAATATTGAAGTTCAATTTTATTTTTGATTTTTTCAATTAAACTTTTGAGTTGGCACGTGTGTCTTTATTAAACTTTTTTTATTTTTTAATACTTTATTTAAAATGACGCCGTCAGTTCTGTAAATTTCGACGTTCACAGTGAATGTTCATGTAGGATTTCATTTGGAGGAAACAAGTGAATGTTGCAAAATTAGGAAAAAAAGAAAAGAAAAGGAAAGATTATGTATATTGAGCTGATGACATATTTTCAGCATTTTCTTAGATACTTAAATTGTACATGAAATTCGAATTCGTCGTTTGTATAATACTTTCAGTATTTTCGTTAATTTATATATTATTAAATTTTTATGCTATATTTCAATAATTAATATGTAAAAATACCCCTTTTTAAAAAGTAAAAATAAATTATACTCCATAATTTATAAAAAATAAAAAAAATACCCCATAAATGATTAGCATATATTAAAAAATATACATGATGTTTTCGTATATGTTACTCATGTATATATCATGAGCACTCATGTACATATGATGAACACATATATGCTGTAATAGTCATCATGTATGTTACTCATGTATGACACTCATGTATGTTATTCGTCATTTTATGTCAGTCATGTATGATACTCATGTATGATATTCATGTATGCTACTCATGTATGATACCCATGTATGTTATTCGTCATTTTATGTCAGTCATGTATGGTACTCATGTATGATATTCATGTATGAGATATTATTTATCTTTTATTTATTTAAGGGTATTATTTATTTTTATTTTTGAAGAAGGGGTATTTTAACTTTTCACTCATATTTCAAAATATCTGAGATTTTTAAAACTAATTATATATGTATATTATGTGCATTATTAATTCATCAGTAATATTTTTCTAAAATCACCATAATTTTTAATAGTAGTCAAATAAATAATTAATTTATCGTGTATTACTCATTAGAGAAAATATCATCCGGTTTTCTTCTATTAGGCTTGCCCCAACGCCGTCTCGAACGGGGGCTCGAGACGGGGGGAACGAGACGGCTGCATTGCGGCGGGAGGTGGCTCGAGACGTGCGTGGCTCCCACGCGCTGGTTGAAAAAAAAAATTGAATGGTGCATGCATTGCACGCGCCTATGGGTTGAATTCAAATGCCAACAATGGCTAAAAAAAATGGGCATTGTCATTTTTATTTATTTTTAATCCTAATTTTTACCTATAAATACTACTCCTTCTGTCCCGTTCAATATGTCTCATTTTTTTCGGCACGAAGATTAAGAAAAGAATGATTAGATGTAAATTGTGTGTTTAGTATAGTGAATAAAGTGATATAACTTTTTTTTAATTGATAAAGTGATATAAATTGTTTTTGAAATGACATAAAGTGGTTTTGAAGTGATATAAAGTGAATAAAGTGATTTCTTAATTATTTCCTTAAAAGGAAATGAGACATGTTGAACGGGACGCCCAAAAAGGAAACTGAGACATGTTGAACGGGACAGAGGGAGTATTATTTTCTACTCCATTCTTGACACCCCATTTCTTCATTCTACAACTTATTCATCTCTTAAAAATTGATCCCAACAATCCTTTCTCGTCGGCTTGATTTCCCGACATGTCCGACAACATGTATGCTTATGCGGGGGCGGGGCTTAATTCAATCAACCTCAACACTCTGGCCTCCGCCGAGTCCTACACATCATTCTTCGTCGACACCGACAGTCCGGCTACAGATAATCGGCTAATGCTGCCACCGCCGCCACAATCTTCTGGCAAAGGAAAAAAGGACAAGGGCAAGGGCAAAGCCATGCCCACCTCCGCCGCCGCTGCCACTAAAGATGATGCCGAAGACGATGCCGAAGCCGATGTCGGCGGTGGCAAAGAGAGCAAGCGTCACAACTACACCAACGAAGAGGCCACCACCATAGCACAGATTTGGATGGAGGAGACCTGCAACTCAGTCATCGGATGCAACATGCCTTCCGAGAAATACTAAGAAAAAGTCACTGATCGTTTCAACGCGAGGTTCGGCACGAACCTCAACAAGAAGCAGTGCAAGAGCTTATTCGGCGGCATCCAGACAGTGGTAAAGAACTGGATTGTCACTTTCTACAAAGCGACCAGTCGCAGGCCGAGCGGCGCCGATGATGGTATGGTAAAGGATGATGCCCAAAATATCTACAAGGTATCAACGAGCGGCTCTGCTTTCCGATATTTCGAGGCTTAGGAAATTCTCCGCGACTATCCCAAATTCCTCGCCCAAGCTTTTCTCGACGTTCAGTCCATGAAAAGGAAGAAGACTTCGGCGTCGGCGAAGGAGGACTCCACAGAAGGAAAAAAACGCGTCTCTCCCACCTCAGGGTTGAGATGCGGCAAGGGCGGCGATAAGGAGAGTGCCAAAGGAAAGAAGCCGGCAAGTGAGTCGTCCGAGCTCGACTCCCATTTGGATCAATACAACTCCCGACTCGGCCAGTTCGCCGAGGCCAAGCAATCGATGGCGAAGGCAATGCGCAAATCTGCTCGGGCAAAGCTCGAAAATGGTCGGGCGAGCGAAATAATATGCCATTGACATGAAAATTACCAAAAGGATACGATATACATGACACTGGAGCAGCTCTATCTTCACATTATGATGGTGTAGGAGGTGAAGGAACGCCGAGGGTGGGTGTAATTTTTTTTTTTTTTTTTTTTAAATTTTTATTAATTAGTGTATTTATTTTTTGTTTTGAATGCATGTAATTTTTCAATTTTCAAAAGTTAATGGAAAATTTGAATTTTATCGTATTATTATTAATTTGTGTATTTTTATTTTTAATGAATGTAATTTTCCAATTTTCAATTATTTATGAAAAATTCAAATTGTTTAATATTAAAGTTAGAGACAGCTTAGAGACAGTTGGGTTGCAGAGGTAGGTATCTTTAAGCTATCTCTAGTACAGAAAGTGGAGATGGAGACACCTTGGAGACACTACAAGGATTGCAGACAGCCTTAAAAACATATAAAATGATTGATCACACATCAATTTTCCAGTGGTTCACTAACTGAAAAACTTATATAGAAGGATCACATACATGTAATATATATTTCTTCAATCAAAATGATTTCTTATTTAATTTGACCAAATAACTAATTTTTGTCCAATTACATAGCCAATTTATCAAGTAATAATGTCTTACTAATATATTATTGATTTCATCATTAGTTTTTTAGAATAATTTAATTGACATATGTGAAAGTAGAAGAGTTCAATTTCAAATTCAAATTTACTTGAAGTACAAGACAATCCGTAATTTTCTATAAATGGACCGATCACATATACTTGCATAAAGCAAGGGTTGCAATTACCATTTTAGGAAAGTTTGCAGAAGAGTAGATGGAGTGTCATGCTTTTTGGCAGAGGTTAAACAGCTATTTCCAACGGCTAATTGATCTCCCTCTCTATAAATAGAGGTCACAATGTGAGAAGACTACTGGAAAGATATACATGCACAAGCATTCAAGCAGATTCAAGAAAGTAGTATTCTCCCCAACAAGAACACCCAAAAAGTCAGAAGCCAAGTTGCAGAGAGTCTTCAGTCCTTCTCTTTTGCTTCCTTCTACCTCTCAGAGTCTTGTTCTTTGATCGAGTCTAGAAGTTTAGATCTTGTTGTACCTAAGCAGACTTTCCAAAAAGATCGAGTCTCTGAGCCTTCAGAAGAAGCCTCCACTGTTCTAAGTGCAGAAGGCTTTATAGTTGGAAAAACCACCAACCCTACCCCTTAGATTTTCTTTGGACTCGTAATCAAAGAGTCTAGGTCCCTTAGAATCCGCAATCTAAGATAGATTGTACACTTACCCGGAAAAGTGTTGTAAGGTTTTGTTTGAACCGTAATCGAACTGGTTAGGCTGTTTGGTGTCGGTAAATCAAGCTGAACATTTGATAAGCACGCGTAAGCTTATCTAGTGGATTACTTCCCCAAAAAGAAAGTCGTGAAGGTCAATCTTTGAACCACGTAAATATATTGTGTTCTTTATTTTCAGTATTTATATTCAGTTTCCTAACCTACTAACATTGCATTCAAACTGTTTTACAAATTGCACTAAGTATTTGAGAATTTAACCTTCCCCTGCAAAAAATTTCAGTATAAGTAACGAGCTTAATTTCCACCAACTTCCGCACTGCAACTCTTTCTAAAAACCTCAGTTCGGAGTATACAGCTGACCCTCAGTCCAAAAAGTCAACAACTCCGACTGACCTTCTCAGTCGTCGAGCCTCACGAACTGTCCAAGTTCATTCACTTAGAAGAAGTTTTAGAAAAATCATAGCTGGTGTATTCCCTTCCCCCCCCCCCCCCCCCCCATACACCAATTCACTCGTTACCTGAACCATCAGGGTGAGAGTGGGGAAGGTAAATATGTTAATTTTAATGGAATGAAGAAGAGTGGGTGAGAGTGAGGAAGGTAAAAGGATTCTATTTATGAAAGGTCACACTTATTGTGAACGGCCGAAAAAAGAAATAAGGTCATACTTATCGTGGACGGAGGGTGTGCCTACTTATTTGTGCACATATGCATTCACATTTGTTATGGAAAGAAGTTGTCAAATACTCCCTCCAACCCATGGATAATGTCCTCTACTATTTGAGCACAGTTATTAAGAAATAAGGATAAAATGATAGAAAATAGTATACCTCCTAGATTTTGAAGAATTAAATATTTTTATTTATAAAAATAAAATAGTATTAAAGGGAGGGACATAAAAGAAAAAATGGACATTATCAACGAGTTAGAAGGAATAAATTTATATTTTTGTATAATTTTTATTGATATAAATATTGGCACAACTCTTATATATTTTAAAATCCATCTTAACGTTGTAGCAAATTGATTATCTATCACTCAAGTTTGCGTTTGTATATTGCAATTCATTTAACTAGTTCGCGATTCAAGCTACAATTTTGGTTTTTAATTCTATTAAAATGAGAAACATGTAATACAATAATGTAAATATTTTACAATTAATTGTGACTTGCTTTCCATTAATTATTCAGTACAAATTATCAAAATTACTTGTAATTTTCCAACTAAACTATAAAATTAAGTATCGAGAATCTACCTTTTCTTTTAAGTAGTAGTTACTTTTTTTTTATTAAATCTACACTGCACTGTTATTATTGCTAAATGTTCTTATTAATAATTAAGTATACGTCTTTTGCATATAATATGACATTTTAGAAATTATTTGATGCATGTGTAGAAAATGAGAACAGTGGATGCATGAGAATATGGGATTAGAAACTATACCATAGTTGAAGGTTTAATGTAATAAACAAATGAAAAATGAATGGGGAATGAAAGAAATGCAATAATATATTTACTTGACACGTGTACGGTAGATAAGGAGTGGTGGCACACATGATGGTGCCACCATCCAATTCGCCATGCAATGCATATACAATAAGTATATGTTTTTTTTGAACAACAATTCAAAAGTGGTGGAAATCTTTCTCCACTTTAATAAACATGGAGCATCAAATATTTTCCAAAGCTCATGTTACAAAAAGAAAGTGTGATGCAGTTTTTATGGAGGGGGGGAAGGTATAATATTTCAAAGTAATAATAGATAAATTATAAAGAGAGAACAGTTACAATAACCCTTCACAAACATAAAAGATAAATTATGTCATTTTTAAAGAAAAAGAGTCAAGAGAGTGATGTTATTTAGTCATAATGTGGCTAGCCATAATTCGGTTCATTATGTGTCATCTCTTTATTAAAATAATATGAGATGTCACACGAAGATGCAATAAAGGATTCAATGTGCACGATATCCTCTACTGTGTCATACACCAAAAAAAAAATTAGAGACGTACCCAATCAAAACACACGATATCCTACAACGAACCGTAGCTCTCAAGTGATAAGAAATCATGTGTGCGTGTGTAACTAGAAAGAAAAACACATATACACAAGATTCTTTATTGTCAATTGATGTAACATCCTTTATTGTTGATGTTTGATTAAAAACATGTGATAATCCTTAAATTTAAGATTGATAATAAGATTTATTCCACCTAATTAGGATGTACATCGTATTCCAAAGATCGGTCCTGCTCCCTAATCCACCATGGCTGATGTGACTCCATATAAACATAAGAGTCATATTTAACTATGATTTGTTTTGTTATTTTTTTCATTTCGTATATTACTCTTAGTTAGCGTTTTTAAACTTGTTGCTTGATGATCTAAAAAAAAAAGGCTTATTGCCTTAATTAAATTTACCAAACAAACTGTTCTGCTCCCTTACCCACCATGGACACCGTTAATGTGTCCATCGTTAATATAGCAATGTCACGTGTTCGGGGAGTCAACCATATCAATAAATCTATTTTGAATTATTATCTATTTAAAAACACAAACAATATATGGAAACAATCCTTCATAATAATAATTCGAATAAAAAACATGTATATATGTCTTAATGTTCATTTGTAAAAGATACTTATTTTCTTAACTAATTAGATAGCAGTTATTGTAACGGAAATATTTTTTTAACAAATTAGATAGCAACTGAATCGAACATAAATGGTGAAACTTTTACAGATGAAATCATTATTTATCCCTAACCTTTTTAGACTCTTAGCATTGGCGAGCTCGCTGGCTTGCCTTTTTGGTGGGCCTAGCGTGCGTGCACCAAATGAAGTGCAGTGGCAAGCTCGCCAAGCTCGTCATTTTCTTTTTTTTTTTATTCGTAAAAGATGAAATAAAAAAAAATTCATTTCATTACACTAAAAATTTAAATACTACATTAAACTACATTACAATAAAATTAAAATACTACATTAAACAAGAGCTTAAAAAAAAACTACTCATCATCAACGGGCCACTCATATTTTATTTTCAGCTCCCTGACCCATCGATCGTGGAACTCCTTCTGGGCCGGTGTCATACCGACGATGCTTCTCGTGATGATATGATAGTCTTGTTGCCTCGTAAATTCTTCTCGGCAAGTGCTTGAAAGCAGCTTTCTTCGTGTCTTGCCATGCATTGAGAGCGTTGGACAAAATGTCCTCATTGCTCTCATGATAAACATCCATTTTATAGCAACTAAACGCATTTTCATAGCACTAATTGCCTTATTTTTCTGCCAAACGTGACTTGTTTTGGATGGTTTTCACTATTTTGGATTGTTTTCACGTTTTGGTGGAGTTTGTGCATGTGTGTAGGTCAAGCATGGGATGCTAAGTCGAAATGGAAGGACTGTTGACGAGTGGAGATGAAACGAGACGGAAAAGTGGAAAACCGAGCGAAGAGGAGAAGAAATAAAAAACCGGCGCTTCAGCACGAGTTTTCGGCGGTTTGGAGCCAAAACCCGGCGGTTCAGGGGTGAACCGCCGAAAATCTCTGGAATGAGAGTCAAGAAGAAAGTTGAAATCGGCGGTTCGGGCCTAAACCGCCGATTTTCGCGTCTGGACCGCCGATTTTGGCTCTCCGACGGCCGATTTTCACTATTTTGTCCAAAATTGGATGATTTTGCCCCTGTCGCGATTTTAACTTCATTTAGCACTTTTTCTTTCCTATAAATACCTTGTGACAGCCCCAAAACGTGGATGCTACATCCCTTAGCTTATATTCTTGTTCAAAAAGTTTCCAATTAGGGTTCTAAACACATTTCAATTATTGTATTAGTGGATTAAGGTTGGATTTGAAGACTTGTTGAAGAATTGATCATTGGGTTCTTAGTTTCTTAATTATGCAATCATTTCTTCTTCGTTTTGTGTTGATTTCATTTATGTCTAGCTAAATTTCTTGTTTGTTTTGGGGATTTATGAAGATTTGATGGTAGATTGATCATAGCTTGTTGATTCCTTCCTTCATTCTTCTAATTAATTGTGGATTTGGTGCTTAATTTCATGTGGAAATTGTTGATCACCTTTCTTGCATGCCAAGTGCTTGTAGAAATTCTTGATAGGTTTTTACTTGCATGGATTTCAAATTGCACAACTTGTATTGATTTGAGACTTAATAGGTGATGATCTAATGCATGGAAGTGTATAATCCTTGTGCTATTTGGAGTTATTTGGTCGTCTCGAGTCTTAGCCGAGAGAGTCGATTGAATGATCTCCGTTTGCTAATTGTCTAGAGAGATTAGTGAATAATTTGGTGGATTGCTTCTTAATTAGAAGATTAAAATGGTTTGCATGAATTAGGAAGTCTTGATCAAGCTATCTAGAATCGGATTGAATCCCTAGAACCAACATTTGTTCAAATTTGTCCTTTAATCGTTTGTTTGATTGAGTTTTGCATGATTTTGTCATTTGTTTGCTTATTTACTTTGATCTTGTGTTTAAGTGTTTGAATGAACCATCAATCATGTTGTTTGCAAAGCTTGAATAGTAGGAAGATGCATAAATTTGGTTTTCACTAGAAACTCGGCATATTAGTCTTCGTGGATACGATACTCGTTATTTTATACTACAATTACCCGTTAAAGTGTTGTATAATTGCTTGGTAGAAAATTTAGCAATCCTTTTTTTGCACCGTTGCCGGGGACTATTTAGAGTTTATAGTGTTAATGATCTTTGCATTGAGAGTACTAGTTCAAGCATTCTTTACTTATATGTGTAGTTTGAATCCAAGTGTGTTCGTGGTTGGTTTGTGTAGGTGAATTGGTTTATGATCACAAGGAAAAAGGTATGAGAAATTATACTCTTAGACTTGGAGATTGAAATCACACATAAACGAGCTAGCCGAGAACGTAGAAGAAGAGCAATGGAGCGTCAAGGGCCTAATAATATGGCCGATTTGGAGCGCCAAATGCAAGAGCTCCGCCGTCAAATGGAGGAGCAACAAGCTCAAAGAGAAAGAGCACCTTCGCCTCTGATCAACCAAATGTTTGAGCCTCAAGTGAATATGTTCCAAAATGGAGGTTGGGGCAATCGGTGCAACGCCAACAACTTTGAGCTAAAGCCAGGGTTGATTAATATGGTGCAAGTGGAGTCGTTCGGATGAGGTTTTAATGAAGATGCCAACGCACATTTGAGTGCTTTCTTGGATGTGTGCGAGACTATCAAAATTCAAGGGGTCTCGAATGATGCCATTAGATTGAGGTTGTTTGGATTTTCTTTGCGGGATAGAGCCAAAGCTTGGTACAAGACCATAGACCGCTCGGAGATTACTACGTGGGAGCAACTTTGTCGGCTATTCCTAACCAAGTATTTCCCTCCGTCTCGTGCATAAAAGCTATTCTCGGACATTTCTCATTTTTCCCAATCCGAAGATGAATCTATATATGAGGCATGAGAGAGATACAAGGAGATGTTGAGGAGATGCCCTCAACATGGCTTTTCAAAGGAGTAACAAATATTGAACTTCTATCGAGGCTCACTAGCCATACAAGAGAAGTTGTGAATGCCACCGCCGGTGGTGGTTTGACTAATCGCTCGTATGAAGAAGCGGTGCGAATATTGGAAGAAATGGCGGCCAATAGTTGCCATTGGCCTCAAGAGAGAAGTTCGTCGAAGAAAGTTGCCTCCATTTCGGATGAGAAGTATGATGATCTTCTTGAGCAATTCACCATGCTCAAGAGATACTACGGGGCCGAAAGGAAAGGGAAGTTGGATGTGAAGATGGTGGCTCAACCAATGCCACAAGGAGGTGAAGAGTATTCACAATTCGAGGATGCCAACTATGTCAATCAACGGGGGTATAGTAACTACAACCGTTCGAGTTATCCTCCGGGGAATCAAGCCTATAATCCTAATTATAGGAATCCAAATTTGTCGTATGCTAACCCGAACAATGCTATCATTCTACCACCCGGATTCTCGGTGTCTCAAGGGATGATCAATGAGCCGAAGAAGCCTATGCCGACCATGGAGGAAATGATGCAACAACTTCTCCAAAACCAAAATACTTTTATAGGAGCAACCGGGCAAAAGATTACAAGCTTGGAAGGGACCGTCACTGCTATGTCTAAGCAACTCAAGAAGTTGGAAGGGCAAGTGAGCCAAATGGCTAATCAAGCGGCTTCTCAACATAAGCCGGGGCAATTTCCAAGTAATACGGAGGTGAACCCGAAGAACCAATGCAATGCCATTCATTTGAGGAGTGGAACTACTTACAAGAACTACCCGGAGTTGGAAAATCAAGATGAAGTGGTTAATGAAGAGTCGGAAGTGGAGGAGTCCATTCCTCAATTGGAGAAGCCTCAAGTTCCAAAGGAGGTACCTTCTAAAGTTGTTCCTTCCATTCCTTCTCCTTCTTTGCCAAGTAAAGATGTGGTGGCCAAAACTCTTTATCCTCAAAGGCTTGCCAAAGCAAAAGGTGACGAAAAGCTTGCCAAGTTCATTGAGATGTTTAAGAAGGTGGAAATCAATATACCATTGCTTGATGCTTCGAGATACATGCCGGGCTATGCAAAATTCTTGAAAGAGGCCGTGTCAAGGAAGAGGAAACTTGGGAGATTTGAGACCATCAACTTGTCGGAAGAGTGCAATGCCGTCTTGCAACGTAAGTTGCCTTTAAAGCAAAAGGACCCCAGGAGTTTTGTGATTGCTTGTGTAATTGGAGGCCAAACTTTTGGGAGAGTATTGTGTGATTTGGGTGCTAGTATTAATCTCATGCCCCTTTCAATATTCAAGAGGTTGGAGATTGGAGAATTGAAGCCTACTACTATTGCCTTGCAAATGGCGGAACGTTCTATCTCTTATCCTAGAGGAATTGTCGAAGACGTGCTTATTAAGGTGGAGGAGTTCATATTTCCTACGAATTTTGTGGTCCTTGACATGCCCGAAGATGACAATACTCCACTTATCCTTGGCCGTCCATTCTTGACAACCGGAAGGGCATTGATCGATGTTCAAGATGGCAAATTGACGTTCCGTTACAATGATGAGAAGATGACTATCTCGATTTATGAAGCCATGAAGAAGCCACAAGAATTGGAGCTTGAAGAGTGTAATCTTATTAACTCTTATTCATTTTATTCTCAAGATTCCTTGGAGCATTGTATTGTGGACACTTTACACTCTTATTCGAAATTGGATGAGGCTTGTGATGAGTTGTTGGAATCCATTGCCTATATGGATGTGAATCAAGGCATTCCTTTGGAAGATTTGGGATATCTAGATCTCTATACACCTATTGAGGGAGGAGTGCCGGAAGGAGCACCCAAGTCAAATTCTACTTCGACTTTGGAGTTGAAGCCCCTATCCGATCACTTCAAGTATGCATTTTTGGGTAAGGATGAAACTTTTCCAATCATTGTGTCTTCATTTCTAAATGATGAGGAGTTGGATAAGTTATTGAGGGTATTGAGGAAGTATAAGTCTTCTATTGGATGGTCTATAGCCGATATTAAGGGAATTAGCCCTTCTATTTGTAGGCACCAAATTTTATTAGAGGATGATGCAAAGCCAAAGGTTCAACCTCAACGTCGTTTGAATCCGGTTATGCAAGAGGTTGTGAGGAAAAATGTCTTGAAGTTATTTGATGCCAAAATTATCTATATCATCTCCGATAGTGAGTGGGTTAGCCCGACTCAAGTGGTTGCCAAGAAAGGAGGTATCACCGTTGTAGAAGACGAGAGGGGTGAACAAATAACCACTCGTTTGCAAATGGATTGGAGAGTGTGCATCGACTATAGAGCTTTGAATGCGGCCACAAGAAAGGATCATTTTCCTCTTCCGTTCATGAGTATTATTGCTTCTTGGATGGGTATTCCGGCTACAACCAAATTGCCATAGCTCCGGAGGATCAACACAAGACTGCTTTCACTTGTCCTTATGGAATATTCGCTTGTCGACGAATGTCATTTGATCTTTGCAATGCACCGACCACTTTCCAAAGATGCATGATGGCGATCTTCCATGGACTCATCGAGAAGATTATGGAGGTATTCATGGATGATTTTTCCGTCTTTGGTTCTTCCTTTGATAATTATTTGGAAAATCTTTCTCAAGTTTTGCAAAGATGTGAGGAAACTTCTTTATGTCTCAATTGGGAGAAATGTCATTTTATGGTGAGAGAGGGCATTGTTTTGGGGCATAAGGTGTCTAAGGATGGATTAGAAGTAAATAGAGCTAAAATAGTGACAATTGAGGAGTTACCTCCACCGACAAATGTGAAATCTATCCGAAGTTTTCTTGGGCATGCGGGGTTCTAGAGACGGTTTATTAAAAACTTTCCAAAAATCTCCAAGCCTCTTTGCTCACTACTGGAGAAGGATACAAGGTTTGAGTTTTGGGAGGACTTGGCCGGAGAAGGTGATCGTCGATTTTGGGAGCATATTTGAGAGAAAAGAGTGTGGAGTAGAGAGAATAGAGAGTGCAGTGTGTGATTTGTGGGTGGGGAGAAAAAATATATATAATTGGAATTAAAAAATGTAATAACTTCTCCTTAAAATCCGGTGTTGAATTTTAAAGATAAATTTCACACTAAATTTGAATTTGAATTAGGTTCCACCAATAATAGCCCAAATTTCGACTACCGAGTTCAATATTGTAGGAGAAATGAGATTAATTTGAAAAATGTAATAACTTCTCCTTAAAATCCGGCATACATAACTACTTGTATTATACTTAAATGCTCCATCCGTCCCATTCATCTTGACCTGTATTGAAACAAATTGGGATCCAACAGACCAAATTGAATCAAATTGAGTTATAACATTATTGAAAAAATTTTAAAGTCCTGTTATGTAATGGTTTAAAGTGGGTGAAAGCCCAAAAAGTTATACAAAAGCCCTACTAAATAATAGGGATAAACCTAATTGGCGGCGTTGCATACTCTCTACCCTCTCTCGCTCTCACCGTCATCCACATTTTTTTTTTCATCTAATCTTCATCCTCCCATAAAAAACAAAAATTTAATCGCTTTCAATCCATGATTTGTTATTCAGTTTCGAGTCCAAATCGTTCTCGCATTCAAGCCCGAACCTTATCTGATTCCCTCGTACCATCAATTTTAGCAGAGTTGTAGCTTTTTTAAACTAACAATCTCCTAATTGTAAGTTTTTAAATTCATAATCTATGTGGTAAAATTATTCTTTCTATTTTCTTTTTTCCTTAAATCTGCTATAGTCATTTTAAAATACTTTTAAAATTTATTTTACTGTAAGTTTATCTTAGTAGCAATCCCTATATCCTTGTTTCCAGAAAATTATTTTACTTTAAGATTCATTGTCTAAACGTGTCACTCCCCGATTCCCGAGGGAAGACACATGTGCCGAAGGTGCGACTTGGGGTTGGAACTAAGAAGCGGGGATATAAAGGGGGACTCATTTATCATATATAATGATACATGCGCCCCAAAAGAGTTGGGCGACATCTTTTTTTACAATGGGAGAGAGCCGAAATTTATAAAGACGACAAACAACCCAATAGTCAAATTTATTCATTTATCATTTAAGGATCGCTTAAGATTCAATGGCTCAATGAATCAACAAAAGACATTCCATTAACATATACTTTAGGGAAACGAGTACGAATTCTCGAAAATAGACACATTAGAATTCAGAGTACAAGATTCTCAAGTTTAGAAACTTAAAGAATCGACAATCAGCGGAAGCTCAACAAAAGACAGTCCTAGCCTCAACGCCGTTCGCCATCACCCGCCGATCAACCTGAAAACACAGTATTATTTAGAAGGTTTCAAAACCAAAAGCCACTTCTAAACATACAAAACATTTTACCTTTACTTCACGTACGCTTGTCACACTCTACAATGTTACTCTTACTGTGACCCCGGACCTCTAGCCACCGTTGGGACCATAACATTAATTTAGACATTGGGTCAAAATCCAGAGAGTCTCGTCAAATTGGATTTCAGACCGAGACCTAGAGAATCGCATCAAGTTGAATTTCGGGCCGAGACCCAGAGAATTCCATAACATTAGCACACAATGGAGATCAACCCATTGCACTACTAACAAATGTGTACACAATTTTCGACTAACGTTTTAGGTCAGCTGAAAATCTCGATCGATTAACTTCAAAGATTAAACATGTAGAGCGTACATTAAAACAATTTTTATGGATAACAAGGATTTTATAGAGCTTAATAATTCAAACATAGTTTTGGAAGGATATAGCCCACCTAAATAATAACATCAATTATATCTTGAGAAATCGAATAACATAGTCAGCATTCTCATCATGCCGTGCCTAAACATATAATTGACGATACTATAAGTATCTAGGAATTTAATAGAATAATCCGAATTTAAGGGAATTCTTGTGGACTCATTTCTCATTTTAATTATCCTTTAAACTTTAACATTTTTAACCAAAGTCATTAAGTTCACGCTTCGACGGGAAATGTTTCTATCCTAAATTATTAGGAGTTTAATTATAATTAACAAGGTTCAATCATTTAATTAGTTAATATAAGCCTAATCATTAACTAATCCATCAGGTCTCATAATTTTAATTGATTAACCAAATAAGCCATTAGCAATTTGACTTAATTTGGTCTGGACATTTAAAATTAATCTAGCAAGCAAACGTGTATCAAAATAAGGTCCATTCTTCTATTAACATTAAAACAGTCCCATTGGTTCAATTAATTGAACCCATTAATTAATTAAATAAAACAAACCCAGCAACTTATTTTCTTTTTAAATAAGCCCAGCCCAAACCCATCATTTAAACACCCAAATTCACTTCTGCAGACTCTCATCTCTGTTTCTCTCTTCTCGCAATTTCTCCCTCTTCTCTCATCTCTCCCGGTGGTATAATCACCGGCAGCCGCCGCCGCCTTCTCACCGTCGTACGGCACCGCCATCACCGTTCATCTCGCCTCACTCTCAATCTCTACCCCTTTCCTCTCATTTCTCGTCTCAGACTCCCTCTCTAAAAACGCAGCAGCACCGCATCCTCACTCTCTTCTCCTTTTCCGGCGAGACCAACGCTGCCGTCGTCTCCGCTCACTCCCTCTCTCAGCCCAACCTTCTTCCCTCTCTAATTCTCTGCAAATTTTATAAAATCCCCAATTTGAAAACCCTAGCCTCACAGTCGAAACCCATCTCCCTTCTCTCTCAGAAATCCGGCGACTTTGCCGCCGTCTAATTCATCACTGCCGCCGCTTATTTGCAGAAGAAACGGACGGCAGCGGCAGAGGAGCTACCGCCACCGTTGTTCGTCCCTCCTCTCCGATCGGCTACAGCAGTGGCCAAGGAAGAAGGCCACCGCCGTCGCCACCCCTGCTCGTCACCTGCCGCCTCCATTTTACCCGCAAAAGTGAGCCTTTGTTTCACTTATTTTTCCCTATATCTTATTTGATTTTATATTATCTTTATCCTAATTCTACCTCACCTTTCTCCCTCTGTTCTCCAGTAGCAACCTGACGCCGGCCAAAACCATCGTCGCCGTTGCAGCTCGTCAATCCGACGAACGGCGAGCAGCTCGAAGACTGTTGCCGCGGTCTCCCATCAACTATCCTCTGTCTCTTCTCTTTCGGCAAGTAAACAGCGGCAAGTAAATAGAGGGTTTATAAATCTAATAATTGCAGTTATTCATCTTATTTGATTACATTAGTTGTGTGTGAATTATGAGGTGATCACCAAAATATGGGATGTGGTCTGTTGTCGAGGAGTGTAAATCTTATTGTTACTGACTCCTATTATTCAATTCATCCCTTGCGTCTAATTGGGCACATGATTTGTATTTTAGGAGAAGAAATTACTGTGGATTAATCATGCTATATCTTAACTTGTATTGATAAGTTTATTTTAATCTTAATTGATTAAAGAAAGCAATTTAAGAAAGCTGGATGACTTCGAATAGAAAGGAAATGGATTTTAACTGAATGGGATATTACCTTATCTACTGCAGCTGCTGGCTGAGTTCTCTCGAATCCTTTCCTACTGTTTTTTTTTTTTTTTTTTTTTTTTTTTTTGCTGTGAGTAATTTTGGATGTGAAGATGAAAGAAGTGAATTTGCTTAAATAGAGGAAGAGTCTTGGATGCTACGGTTGTGTTTTCTTTTTCCTTTAACTTCTATTTTTAGCAAGTTGGTAGTCAAGTTGTCAAGTTGATGGCAACAAGTTGTGATCTTCATCATACAGTAATATATTTAATTGTTATTACTATTTTCCCTATTTATTGATCCTTTCTCTTTTTCCCGGCAATCGATTTTAACGGCAAAGAAATTTGGGCTTCTAAAATAAAATGATATGGCCCAATGTAGATAATTAAAGTTGGCTCATTAATAAAAGTATCCAATCCATTTGTTCGGCTCATTATATAAATCTCAAAATTTACTACTTCAAATTTTTAGTCTTCCTCTGAAACCAAAGTTCCATTTCCTTAATGCTAATCAAATCACAAGCTAGATGCTCTTGGACTTATTTTACTTAGAGGTGCCTAAACGATTATTATTATTATTATTATTATTATTATTATTTTAGTTTTCTAGATTCGAAAATATTATTTAGGAAAAATCGGGGTATTACAAAAAGTGACTTTGAAACAGAATTGTTTAATTTATATTTCTGTTGGTCTGTAATTTAAATGCGAAGATGAAAATGTTGATGGAATTTACTGTGAAATTGAAGTAGGAGAAGTGTAATGGTTTAATTTGATGAGCAATATCATTTATCATGCATGTATTGAATGTGTTTGCAATTATTAAAGATTTCGACTTTATTGCCGAGCAATTAACGCTGTTATTAAAAATGTTTGTTTTTGTTATTTATTTATTTATTTATTTTTAATTGTTGGCAGTCTTTGTCTATGAGTGGCGTTTGCTTAATTGTTAATGGAACCAATGGTTGATATGGTGGGAACTGTGGAGGCTAGAGATGAGGAGTTTCTGCTGCAAGGCACTGCTGATCCTCTTGTTTACCAGCTTGTTCGGGTACAGCTCTCCTCGTCGCCGATGATTACATTTTTGCACAAATTTGTTATTTAAGTGGCTGTATGAAAAAAGTAGTTTTATTATGTTATAGGGTTGCTTTGCATTTTCAATTCTCTCGTATATTGTGATAATGTATTCACTAGCTTGCCCATTAGGTAGGGACGTTGTCGTTTCAAGGATGGCTTAAACAACACCTTGTTACTCTAGTAATTATATGACCAACTTACTACTACAGGCTTATTGGCATTGTTGTTTTGTGTAAGATTATGTACTCCTGTATTTTGCTCACGTCTTGAGAGAAATGAAACATGCTTTTTGAGAATGCTTAAACATGATCGTCGAGCATTTAGTTGAGTTTGAGATGTGGTCGAATGATTATTTGCATATCGAGTGTTTTTGGGATTTTGGCTCGATGGAATGATCTTTTTTTTTTCTTTTTCGTTGTTCCATGGAATATAAAGTCTGCCAACCAACATTTCTAATTTATGTGGTTAAGAACCTCTATTGGATTTACAATGCCGATTATAAAGTGTGCCAATGCCAACTATAGTCCGTCTTTGAGAATCTGGTATTATGTTCATAAGGATGAGTTGGTGAAAACCTATTTAACCAAAGCAACTAGTTTAATATCCCATGCAATGTGGTCTTATTTGAGGCAGGTAGTTGGTGGTGATCTTATTTGTCCCTGATTAAATTAAACTGGTGTATCATTTAAAATTTAAGGTCGATGGCAATGGGAGATTAGTGCCTGCAACAGATGATGAAGTTATAGCAGTCGAAGACTTGCTTGAAGATGATAACTGTAAAGTAAATAGTACAAACACCGATCAGACTCTTGAATGCAGTATAAATAATGGGAGTGAACCATGTGATTCAATAACAGTTGACTGCAAAGGCTCAGGTCCAGTACCAAAATTTTCTTTACTTATTTTTCCTTCATTTGTCTCTGTATTTTAAATGCATGGTACCGTTGTATTTGCCATTGAAATTCATCATGCACGGCAATTTCTAAGTTAATTCAGGTGGATACTGTTGAAGTAGTAAAACCCTTCCCTGGTTTTATGCTTATCTTGCTAGACTTTTCCTCTTTTTTCATGCCCGTAAAACAAAATTAAAGCTGAATATTGACTCGGATCCTGGGGTTTAGGAGTTGATCCACATTAGCACTTGACTATAAACTTAACTGAAGTATTTCTTATCCAAGCTTATACCACAATACTACTGATGAGTCCTCTAGGAATTGTGTTTCAACTAGTTCGACATTTTCTTCGCAATACAGAACGTCTTGGAGGTTTTCTACAAGTGTCTAGGAAAAGTTTGTATCCATGGTTGGATATTAGGGCAGTGAATGCAACCTAGAGACTTACTAGGGAATTGAGATCTTGGCTGTTGTGATTCTAGAGTTGGCTTCGACTATGTGCACGAGGTGTGGCATTTGTCCCCAGGATTACCTAATTTTTGACTCTATATCAGTGTCTAAATGATAAGTCAATATACGTGTCGACAAATTTGAACATGGAGTAATAAAGTTGCTCAAAATCTCAAACAATCGAGGTATAGCAGTTTTGTATTACTCCTCTACTGGTGACTTACAACTTATAAGTAAATATAATTACCGCTTCTGCCTGGTTTGGGAAGATCAGCTTTCACATTTCTCTAACTTACTGTTGTATGATTATTGATTTACTTAATTTTTTTTTTATACATTTCTGATAGCTGGATTATTGTTTCTTGTTCCTATGCAGGCCAGCCACAACACAAGGTCCTAGAAGTTTGCACAGTAAAGCAAGTCCCGTCACCCAACTCTGAAATGGGTTATACAGAAATTGATGTTAAGCATGAGGTAAATAATCTGTGTTTCCTTAGACATCCTCTTCTTGTTCCAACTAAGCCATGCTGATAGCTAGTGTGTCAAGGATATTGTTTGTTATGGTCATACTAGGCTGGGTGTCAAAAGCGGGGGGAACCGGGGAAGGGTCAATTTTGTCAAATCTGTATTTTTCATTGGAGTTGCTGTTACCCCATTCAATTCCTGAATATTGCAAACAATATTGTTTCTTTTTCTTAAAATTCTTATTTACTTCAACACATGCATGTTTCTTCAAGATTTTCTGCATATTATAGATGTGTTTGTTATAGAATTTAATAGCATTTTCAATATTACCATGCAGGATAATATTTCTGAATTAGTTCCAAATGCAATTGATGCCAGTGTATGCCAATCTGGGAGTCCAGATGAATGCTCAAAGCATATAGATGAATCAAACAAGGCTAAAACCTCCAACTCTCCTGTTAGTGCCGATTTTGGACCTGATTTCGCACTGTTGAATGGGGAAATACACCTTGACAACCTGTCAGTTAAAGATCTTCAGGAGACTTTTCACGCAACTTTTGGAAGAAAAACTTCAGTGAAAGACAAACAGTGGCTCAAAAGGAGGTTAATTATGGGATTGACCAATTCTTGTGATTTCTCAACTGCATCTCTTTTAATTATTGATAACAGAGTGGTAAAGAAAGGTAAAGATGAAACTAGTCAAAGTATGGATGGTTCCGTTTTGGTTGATTGTCTAGTTACATCTGCTATGGAGACTGATGAAAGTCCAACAACCACTTTTGATGATAAACAAATTGAAATCCAACCAGTTGGTAATGCAATGGCAATACAAAGTTCTGTCAGTCAAGATAATTGTGAAAGTAATGACACTGATACTGAACAAAGACCAGTAAAAAGAGTTCGCAAGCCCACAAGACGGTATATTGAAGAAATTTCTGAAGGAGAATCCAGAGAATCTGGTGCCCAAATTGCCTCCTCAGTTGAACACCCTGCATGTGACCAGCCATCAGCAGAAGTTTGTGTTAGACCTAATCAGAATTTTGGACTAGATAGGAGATATCTAACAAGAAAAGATTCACTTGGAGGTTGTGGAATTCAGGTTCCATATGTTTCCCGCATTCGCCGGAGCCGTCCAAGGGAAAATTTTATGACTCTTATGGTAAGAATGGTACATTAGATTTTATGCTTGATGTATTTTTATTTCATTGATCTTTACCTGATGGCCCTTGCACCCTTTCTCTCTCTGCGTGTCTGTCAACTTGTGAGCGGTGAGTTGAAGGAGTAAGTCAGGTGGTGGATCAATTCAAGTTAGTTTTAAGCCATGCTAAATATCGCCTTTCCAATGGAGGATGGTCTTGTAAAGGAAAATATGGGTCAACTTGCATAAAATGTTTGATTTTCTTTTTTTTCATACAGCATGGTCAATTTAAGCTTGTTAGTTGATATTATTGCAATGATTGTGATGTTTTATTCAGCCAAATGGAATGGGCATCTCAATCAGACCGGAAACTAGTTATCTTGCCCCTAGCAAACAGTTTCACTGTGATAGCAGGCATAATATAAAAAACAGCTCCTCTCCCAGATGGTGTCAAGAGCCTGTAAGTTACTTCCAGTTAATCCTGATGTCAGATGTCTTACTCTGATGGCGTTTGATTCAATTTTCTCGGTCAAGTTACTCTGATGAATTCAGCTCATAAAGCTCTCACAAATAGATTAGTGGAGTTGTTTTGCTGGATGCATTGTTGTTACTGCTGACTATTGAAGCAAAAAATATAAACAAAGACCCCAACGGGATATGTTAATTATCATGGTGAAAATCGTATCATAAAATTGCTATGGAACTGATCTCTTCTTGTTGTTGGATTATTTCCCTCATTCCGTAATGCACATCTCCTACTGTTTTGGCTTCTTTCTTTCATGTCTTTCATGTCATACCAAACTGTTGAGTTCATAACTCATTCTAAATGGAACCTCTTTATGTGTTTAGCCTGTTGCATATGCGGAGAAATGCAAACTAGAAACAGAGAAGAGAACAATTCAGTTGGAGAAGGAAGTAAAGCTGAAAAATATGGAATTGTTGAACGCTAATTCAGACGATGAGGTTGTTACTGTACCCACTGCAAACGGAGGAATGAGGAGGAAGCATCATCGACCTTGGACGCTTGGGGAAGTTGTTAAACTGGTTGAAGGGGTAGCAAAATATGGAGCTGGTCGATGGTCTGAGATCAAACGCCTTGCTTTTGCTTCATATTCTTACCGGACTTCAGTTGACCTAAAGGTATGTGGTTAGAAGGTCAATTTTCATACTCTATATAATTTGTCTTTTGTCTTTCTCTATTAGATTTAAAAAGGTGCAATCATCACAGGACAAATGGAGGAATCTCCTGAGAGCTAGCATGGCTGAATCCCCTACGGGAAATGGGGTGAGCCACATGATCACTCTTTGTAGGCAATTTCCACTTAACCAACCAGTTATAATGTTGATCTGAGAGCACTTTTACGATGCAGTAAAAGATGATCTTAATTTATTCTTTATGTTATTGTCCATCTTATATATCTGCCTTTTATCCTGGAGGAGACAGTCCCCAAGGACCTAATTTAAAATAAATCTATTACTAAGCTTGACGCGAGAGCCATTTTTAAGTTCAACTCCTAACATGATAGCTGAAAATTTTAGGGAGTCTGGCTGAAGCTCTTATTCTATATATTTAACCTGCAAATATATTGACTTTAATTATCTTCTTAATAATGTTTTAGCTAATTTTGCTGAACTTTCCCTTGGTCCATTCATTTGTTTCTTTGTGGATTGTTGTATTAATACTGGGCTTAAACACACATCATATTACTATGTAATTTCATGTTCTATAGTATTTTATGATTTTATGTGCATCATTTTTCCATGGAGTAGGCTGACATCGTTACATGGATATGTACAGATGCAGAATTCTCGGAAACAAGCTTCAGTTTCGATTCCTGCTCAAATTCTGTCAAGAGTGAGAGAACTTGCTGATATACATACACACACAGGTTCCTCCATGCCTCAACTCTAGCAAATTAACCAGACGTTAGTCACGTGATGATCCCAATAATCCTGTAAACGTCGTAGATGTACATGTTAGCAGTTTTGATTAAGAATACTTAAAGACTGGTGCAGTGTAGAATAAACTGTCCACAGTTTAGGGTGGTGGATCCTAGGATTTTTGCGTAAGCATTAGTTTGTGTTAATATATCGATGTTTGTTGATCATTCGAAACTCTTATTATTGATAACAATGCGTCAATGGGATCAGAGAGTAGAGTTTTTGTTGTGTAACAGGCGACAGCAAGCAGTTGCTAGGATGCCACCGGTCATGAGGTTCTGCTTCAAATTCCTTTGAAATAAAATGTTTAGTTAATCGTTAATTGCAAAATAAATCACCACACATTTCAACAATGATTTCACCTTCAGATTTGTACTAATTTCTGTATCCTCAGTTTTTGCGGCGCTGAAATGATACAATTTTAATGGTGGAATGAGCTAATTTCAGTGACAAATTTACTGAAAAAACTAGGGGTATCGAAATTGCTATAAATCAAAATGAAGGTATCTTTAAAATGTTTCGAAAGAGGGGTTGAGATTGTGAGGGTTTGTTAGCTAATGTGCAAAATGATAGTTACTTATTTGCCTTTTTATTTTGTTGCATAGGCAAACTATAAATGGATTTTACTAGATATATTCTTGAATCTTTTGAATAACTAGTATAATTAACGTGCACTCGCACGTTAAAAAAAATTATTATACCAAATAAATTTTTATGATTCAATTCATTTTTATATTACAGCTTAAGATTTTTATTATCTTTTTTATTGATTTTTTTAATTATTAAAATATAATATTTGATCATTCGTACTAAAATAAAAAATAATAAAATTATTGAGATGTGAATAGTATAAAGAGTACAAAAAAATAAAAAAGACTGAAACAAATAAAGCGTGATAATGAATATGTATGACGAATTGATTTCTTTACTTTTAGAATTTGCTTTGTTGAAGAAATTTGATAATTTTTTTCCTCCTTATAATGATGCAGCCAATGTTTGTTGATGGTGATCATCTTGTTGTCAACAAATTTTCATAACTTATTAGATTTTCATGTATCACCAGTAACCAAAAAGAAAAGGTAACAAATGATAAAACTAATTGTATGAAATTATACTATAGAAGTCTAAACAAAAAAGTAGAAGCAGAATTTTCATAAATTTAGTTGTCAAGATCCTTCCCGAAAATTTAATAACGGGGAGAGATTGAAGTGAGAAAATTTAAAATCTTTATCACAAAAATGAACTTACTCGACAGTGAAAGAAAGCTCTATATAATGTGCCAAGAGATCTTTTCGATAAGAAAGGAAATTTTCATCAATATTGTAAAAATAATGTGCAAAATCTTTAATTCTTTTTTGTGACAGCTCACGAAATTAATTTCCCACCTCGTTAAGAAGAGTTTTATGGTGTCTCAATTTTGCCACCTCAAATTAATTTGTGTGCACGTTACCACTATAATTTTTCCGTTATACTTTGATGAATTGTATTTTAACTACTATCTTTAAAAATCACAACTACCGAATGTACTACGACCCAAAATATACAATTTATTAAAATTCATAAAACGATGAAAATGACTAATGTGGTTAAAACAAATTTATAATTTTTTTACTTTAAAGTATTTTTTCAAAACGATGGTTTTTGTTTGATTATTTGATAACATCACCTTCATTTAAACTAATTAAGTATGACAATTGACGATAAAATATAATTTACTACTCGTACTTACAAAATTTATATTTTGGTTCAAACAACTCAAATTGTATCAAATATCGTTTTGACTTTATTTACTTGTGCATGAGTTATCTAAACAAATTTTTATGTTGATATCATTCAATGTGGGCGTGTTTAACGCCATAATAAAAGAAACATTTGAGTAAATTACTATTACAATATAAATATATTTCTAGAAGTCTCATTTATGCAATTAAACTTGAATAAGTCCGTTAATGAGTTAAATTTGAAGTTTATGACATCTAGCGTAATTGGACTTGATTGTAACCTTTTTATTGGAAAATTGAGATTTTTTACAATTGATGAAAATTAATTGATTAGTAAAAATAAGTTAGTAACAAAATGAAATATCTCAATCAATCATCATGTGAAATCATGTACAGTATTATTGATTATTAAATAAATAAAGTTTAATTTAACGAATAAAATCAAATAAATTTGTAAAATATAAGTCATTTTCTTAAACTCATTGACCAATTTAGAATATATAGATATAATAAATCTATATACTAATTTATAAGGTAAATTTAATTTTACTGTGATAAACTCATATGTTAAATTAAGGTAAGTTTAATTCTAAATTATAAGGTAAGTTTTATTCCTATGATTATATTAGGTCATTGCCCTTAAATTAAATTTATAATAAGGATATTTTAGGCAAACCAAATTTTGTAAAACATAGTTTTTTCTATATTAGTATAGATAAACGTATAAATTGGATTAATGGATTTTATTGGATATCATTAACAAAGACGAGTGGCTTACATTTGTATTGAATTAAGGTCATTCAGTTTTACCACTGAATATGAAAACACAAAATCGTATGAGACTACAAAGATTAGGAATCAAATTCATATCTAGTGACATTTTTTTGGGTTAATAAAATTTATTTCTAAACGCACCAAGGGTGCAACTCAAGACAAGATACAAAGTTTAACGAAAATGAAACAGGTCAAATTACAACAATTCAAGGCCACATGATGGATTACAAATCCAATCTCCCAAATAATAACAAGCAACTCTAGGGACTAGATTCGATACCCAAAATCAAAGCCTCACTTTAATCATCTCGATAATATCCTCGCAGCATCTCGACAAATTCTTGAATACTATCTCGTTCCGATGAAGCCATAAGTGCCAAACCGCACAAATCTAGAGAGCTTTCCACCACTTTACCGAAATTTTCCGCTTAGCAATTCCCAAGTGTTGCACAAGATGGCACAACGGCTTGCTGTGGCCGACGTAGTTTATTCCAAACCAACTATAGCAACTGCCCCAAACTCGATATGCGAATGGGCAGGAAAAAAATAAGTGTTCAATAGACTCTGTCATGCAAAAAGGACATCTGTCGTCATCACCCTCAAGAAGCACTCATCTTCTCACCAAATTCTGTCGAGTCGGAATCCTATTCCGAAGTAGTTTCCAGCAAAAAGAACTTGCTTTGCTCGGAGCGGATTTGCACCACACGATTTTCAGACTTTCATTTGACCAACTTTCTTGATTTGATTTATTTTCGATCTCCTTGTAAGCCGACTTTGAGGAATAAAATCCACTATTTTCTGCAACCCACCTCCAGTCGTCTTCTTTATTTGGAATTGGCTTGAACTTGTCAACAAGAGAGATTAAAGAAGAAAATTATTTTTTTCCTATTCAAAGAGTTCTCGCCTCCAACTCCACTCCCACTTTCACAAGTTATTTATCCATTTTCCTTTCTCTTTGAGACATACTTCTTTGTTTGTTGCTACGCTAAAGAGCCTGTTGAATCTACTTCGAAGACTGCCATCACCTACTCATATATCATGCCAAAAATTTGTGTTGCCTCCATCCCCAATTTGCTTAATGTAATTTTCCACAAACCAATTAGCAGAAAACACATGTTTGCACATATCTCTCCACCAAACTGAGCCTCTTCCCAATTCCCACTTTTCTGACTCCCCTACATTTTTTCCACACATTTCTCTCACCCCATATTTTGATACTAACACCTTACACCATAATGAATTTCTTTCTACCCTCAATCTCCAACCCCATTTTCCTAACAAACTCTTATTGAACCAATCTACTCGTTTAATCCCTAAACCCCCCTCATCTTTTGATTTGCAAATATTATCCCACGCCACCCACGTTATCTTTTTCTTCCCTCCCATCTTCCTGCCCCAGAGAAAATTCCTTTGAAGAGATGTAATTTTTCTGGTCACTCTCAAAGGAGCATGAAACAACGAAAGATAGTATATAGAAATATTAGACAATACTGACTTCAGTAGAATAATCCTTCCACCAAAAGAAAGATGTTTATTTTCCCATCTGTTCAATCTTCTCCGGATGGTATCAAAGACGGGCTGCCACATGACTTATTTTCTTGGGTTCGCCCCTATAGGAACACCTAGATATTTGAAGGGCAGACAACCCACTTTGCAATTCAACTTTACAACAAATTCAGCCAAATCTTTCTCTGGTATATTAATTCCAACCACAGTACTTTTTCGAAAGTTCACTTTCAATCCAGAGACCAATTCAAAGCTTCAAATTATACCTTTGATACTTTGGATATTTGATTTGGTAGCTTCTCCAAACATGAGGGTATCGTCTGCAAATCGGAGATGTGAGATACCCTCTGCAAATCGGAGATGTGAGACCTCCACTTCATCTTTCCCAACTTTAACTCCTGCAAATGATCCATCTTCCTTCGCCTTGTTCACTAGTAAGCTCAATCCTTCTGCTGCAATTAAAAACATAAAAGGAGAGAGTGGATCACCTTGGCGTAAACCCTTCTGTAATTTGAATTCTTCGGATGGGCTCCTATTGACTAGAACCGAAGCCGATGAACTTGATATGCACTCTTTTATCCAACCACACCATTTGTCATTAAAACCCATCAATTTCATCATATGCAAAAGGTAGCCCCACTCCACAGAATCGTAGGCTCTCTGCAGATCAAGTTTCAACAACACACATCATATCTAGTGACATATTTGTAATTAGAAGTTTCTCATACACGATTTTGTCTTAAGGAAACAAACATCTTCATGAATTTCACAACTATTAAATCCAAATATCATTTAGCTCAACGAGTGGATCGACATCTATCAACCCCCTCATTTTCAGTTTTTGGAGCAAGAACAATAAACACAAATGTATTTTTTTTTAAATAACATTACAAGAAAATTTAAATTTTGTGTGACGGTGGACTCGAACTCATGACCCTTGGTCCGGATATTAACCATACTACCACTAGACTAACACACGCACACAAAAACAAAAAATTAATGTTTCGATAAGATTGGTTTTAAAATGCTTTTACATTGACAACTAGGTGTAATTTAGTTGGTGGTAAGACACATCTCTTTCAATTTTAAGTTTTTGTGTTCGACTCATGCATGCGGGTGTGGTGAAACTCGAAAATATGCTTCTACACGACTACACCACTTAAATCGGGTTAAACAACGTCGTAACCGGGACATTCAAACTTGGGCCGAATAATATGCGCCTTTAATAGCCCAATAATATTCCCAAACGCGACTTTAAGAATTAAAAAAGAGCTTCTATGCACACGCTTTAACTTATCGTTTCGAACTCGTTTCAGTAAAGCCCTACAGACTACGAATTGCTCTCTCAGTTCTCTCTCTCTCTCTCTGTCTCTCGCCTCTCTCTCAGGTAACATTTTGATTCAGTATATCTATATGTGCGTGTTGATTGACGTCTTAAGTATGTCGGAGGAGAATTATAGATTTCGATAGGTTGTTCGTATTTGAATCGAACGGCTAATTTGAGCTAAAGCATTGCTGAAAGTGTTTGTGCTCTGCTGTAATTTGTTTACTTAAACTTCTTCAATTACTTAGTAGCTCTATGAATGAAGCAATAATCTACTGATTGAGAGAATGTTGATGTTGTTATTTTCTTTCAGGTGAATAATAATTAAGGAAAAATGGGGATCGTAGAAAAGATTAAAGAAATTGAAGCCGAGATGGCTCGGACTCAGAAAAATAAAGCCACTGGTGAATTCCATTCTCTATTGGATTCTAATTGTTTTCTTCTTCTCTGAATAACAAAGCTTGTATTTTCATTTTCAGTTTCATTTTTTTAAAACTATGCTTAGTGCAAGAAGCCGTGTTGTATGAACTTTGTGGGCAGGATGATTGGAATTGGAGTTGGTTTTGTTGTGAATTTGATTGTTTAATTTATTTTCTCAGAATATCATTTGGGTCAGCTCAAGGCTAAAATAGCAAAGCTGAGGACACAACTGTTGGAGCCTCCAAAAGTATGTTATTTTTAGCTTTTGCCCAATCCCAGGGTGAAATAGTTCAAAGAATATTGTTTCGTTTGCATGAATTTGTATAGGGAATGCGTTTTTCTAAGACTAGCCCCCAGGTGCATGTCATTCTTATATTCTGAAGAATCTTTGATGGTGGATCAGGGAGCTAGTGGAGGTGGTGAGGGCTTTGAAGTTTCAAAATATGGGCATGGCCGTGTCGCACTGATAGGTTTTCCCAGGTTGGTTATGTGATTGTGTTAGGACATGTGTGTTGGAGATATTAGATGTAGATAATTTGACTTTGATTTTGATGACTAATTAAGTAACTTTTTAGTATTGTACAGTTATTTTCTCATTTTGTACAGTGGGGTTCGTTTATTGACTGCCATATCATTTCTATGTTAGTTCATGAGATTTCCTGTTTAGGGTTTATCCTTTTTTTAATCTCCATACCTTTTAAATTATAAAGACATATTTTCCCTCTAGTGTCGGAAAATCAACACTTTTGACTATGTTGACGGGGACACATTCAGAAGCCGCATCTTACGAGTTCACCACGCTTACATGTATCCCTGGTATTATTCACTATAATGATACAAAAATTCAGCTGCTCGATCTTCCTGGAATTATAGAAGGTGCATCTGAAGGAAAGGGTCGTGGTAGGCAGGTAATTACATTTTCCCTTGAGGAAAGGGTTGTGACAAAAAAGAGTGAGGTCTGGGGTAGAACCTGACATAAACTTCTTGTTTTTCAGGTTATTGCAGTTGCCAAATCATCAGATCTTGTATTGATGGTTCTGGATGCCTCCAAAGTAAGTGGTAGTTATCAACTGCTCCTGGATAGTTACATTTTTCCATTCATAGTTTTGAAGAACACATGTCTCAGGTTCATCTGTCTGTATTCATAATTCTATGTGATGCTTTCACTCTTAAAATATTTGTTGGCTTGCACTTATTAATGAGGAAAGATATCTGTTTTCATACAACTGGTCATTATTGCTCTCTTATATATATTTAGAACACATTGACTATCCTGATAATTAATTCGACTCAAAACACTTCTGAGTATAATTTCATGAAAGCTGTATTAATTCTATACTAATGTTAAATGACTCCTATTATGGCCTTTCGGGTTGCTGCATTATATGTGATTCAACGAAGTAATTGGCATAATTTCTTGTTTGCTTGGTTTTGCCAACATTATTTGAACCCTCTCTCAGTTGGAGCTTAAATGCATTTGGTTGCTTGCTTTCCTACTATTTCCTTGATGTAAAAGTAGATTTGGTATTTGTTTCAATCAGAGAACTTATTATTTTTTCTGGCATTGCTAGTAGCAGCCTGACAGTTTTTCCTGCACCTGATCATTGATATTCTGAACTTACTGGCTTTTGTTTCGCTTAGCATTTCTAGCTAGGTACAATTATAGATATTCAATAATCTCTTGGTTCATTTATGTGTGCCTTGTTTTGTTATTAAGTAAGGTGTATGAAATCTTCCATTTAGCTATCTCTGAATCTAATTTCTTCCTCTGTCCTGACAAATTTTAGAGTGAAGGGCATCGACAAATCTTAACAAAGGAATTGGAAGCAGTTGGCTTGCGTTTGAACAAAGTTCCCCCTCAAGTAATGTATTTTTGAACTTTCTTCATTGCATCTCTGGTTCTAGAATTTATTTGCGAGCACTTGTTAGGACTTAAGCATATGCTTGTGTATTTCTTAATCCTATGGTAGGGATAAATCCTGAATATTCTGAATTCACAGCCTTGATTCCCAGACGGCTCATGCTAAATGACCAGTTCTTATTGAGTCGAGAATTGTGACCGATTTAATCTTTTTGGGAAGGAGAGTGAGGCATTTCCTCAACCTTTTTACCTGAGCTTGTGTCATAATTGATCTTTCTGTGGTACTTATTGATGGCAGATATACTTCAAAAAGAAGAAAACTGGTGGCATTTCTTTCAATAGCACACTACCGTTGACTCATGTGGATGAGAAGCTCTGCTATCAAATATTACATGAGTACAAGATCCACAATGCTGAGGTAACCACTGAGCCCCAAACCAAGAACATGCATTATGTTTCTCTCTCTCTCTAATAAAAAAGTTTCTCTATGCGTAGCTGAATTTAAGAAACAACTTTGTCTCAGTTATCCTTTCGCATTAAATGGCTTAGTATTTCTTAACTGTAGATATGCTTGATTGAAAGTCATTATTTTTAGTTCAGATCGAATATGAATTTGTTTTATACATCTGTGTGATGTCTGATCACGTTAATTGTTTCCTTGTCTATTTGGTAAGACCTGCTTGTAGACAGAATGAGTAGTTGTTACATAGCCTGCCACATTTTGTGACATAGAAAATCTGCTAATTTGCCCTCCTGGTAGCTTTGATCTTTCTAAAGCTTCTATCTGCTAAGTGCTATTAATCTTAGACAAAATATGGAATTATCATATGGAAAAGATAAAAACCCTGATATATAACACTAGCTATGCTTTAGCACATGAGTCACCAATTATTGAGTACACTGATTAAAACTGCTTAAATGTGAGACACCAGCAGCAGGGATTAACTTCATTTTGTGTAGATACAGAGCTACAATTTTATTAACTTCGAGATTCTCTTCATCATTTTTATGTTCCAGTTGTCTGATATTTCTGACTCTGTCGGTGTTTGTGCAATGATATATGAAATGGCGACTGGTAGTGGCTGATATGTACTAGGGTTGAGAATCTTTATTTTTAGAAAGGTAGGGTTGAGAATCTTGTTAACAGTTCCTTTCCACATTAATTTTCACAAGGTTTTGTTTCGTGAAGATGCAACCGTGGATGACTTGATAGATGTTATTGAAGGCAACCGCAAGTACATAAAGTGTGTATATGTCTACAACAAGATAGATGTGATTGGTATCGATGATGTGGACAGATTAGCTCGACAGCCTAATTCAATTGTCATCAGTTGCAATATGAAGGTATTTGTTTGTTTTTATATACCTTACCGTCTATCGTTTTATTATTTCGCAAATATTTAAAGGGAGATGATTGGCACTGGCATGTGGCCTCAAACAACATTCACTTCATTTGCTTAACATTGTGTGGTTAATGTTACTCAAACAGCTGAATCTGGATAGACTGCTTGCAAGAATGTGGGAAGAGATGGGTCTTGTTAGAATATATACCAAGCCTCAGGGCCAGCAACCCGATTTCACAGACCCATGTGTCCTTTCTGCTGTATGTTTCTTAGTAATCTAATACACTTCTTATACATGCATGCGAGTCTCAGGTAGTCGAATTTCGTTCGTGTTTCGCTATAATGATTGGATTTATATTTCAGGGTAGAGGTGGGTGCACTGTTGAAGATTTTTGTAATTACCTTCATCGGAGCTTGATAAAGGAAGTTAAGTATGTCCTTGTGTGGGGAGTAAGCGCAAGGCACTACCCTCAGCATTGTGGCCTTAGTCATGTTCTTAGTGATGAAGATGTTGTACAAGTTGTTAAGAAAAAGGTACTGGTGCTTTTCCAATCTTGTCTCTTCTATGTGCTTTTGATAAATGCGATGATTATATAGTATCCTCAATAATCGATATTATATTAATGGAAGCCGAATATTGATTGCGCGGCTGAAATAACTTTTGTCCATCAAAATTTGATTAAAGCTTGAAAAATTGAAGCATGTATATCTAGTAGGACTTGCTAAATTAGGACAATGAATGAGCTTGTATCTTGAATGACGAACTGTTGATTTTTCGAATTTTCTCGATGCTTGGTATTATTGTGCATATTTTATCATAAATTGCCTATCTATATATACACTCCATTTCTAAACCAACAAATGGAGTCGAAACCCTGACAAATGAAACACTGACTGCCTTATGCAGGAGAAAGAGGAGGGAGGTAAAGGGCGATTCAAATCACACACAACGGGGCCTGCTAGAATTTCTGACCGAGAAAAGAAGGCTCCGTTGAAGACATGAATATTGGTACTGGTGATAATCTCTTGGGAAACTTGTTCGCTTATATGCTGGTGCAGACGATTAAATATGGGAGGGAATAGTTAAAAGAATATCGTGCGATCCCATGCCGAAGTCGAATCTAGATTGGTATTTATCCTCCCATATGATTCAGTATAGGCATTCATCAGTTACAGACGTTGATGGTTGTGATTTCTGTGTTGATGTCTAATGTAGAAGAAGACTTGAGGTCACAAAATTTGGTTTATGTTGTACAAGTTTTGAAATTTTCTGGCTGCAGTTTTTATTTTTGTTTTTAGATTTACTATTTCCCGTTCGTGTTATATATACATATTGAGCTTTATTGCGTCGATAGATGTTAATGTGTAATATGACACACACACACACACACACAAAGCCTGAACTATGTATTTTTATTTATTTTCTGATAAGCAACTACAATTATAACTTACATTTTAAATATTATTTAAAGTTCTTAAGAATTGACCGGAAGCAGTATACAAAAAGAAAATAGTTCCGATCAGATTCTTTTTTTTTCCAACTTGAGAAAATGGAAGCCATAGAGATTGAATCAAGAACTCTCTAATCACAAGTAAAATCTATTACTGTTTGAATGTTATTAAAGGAACGAGTTCGGCCAGAACTATAAATGCTTATTTTCGCTTGCGATATTTTATATATTCTGCAATAATAGTAAATTAAATAGTATGATAAAAATAATTTTTCATCTAATCTACAAACAAGAGCAATTACTGCCCATGAATAACAATTTAATGAAATTATCCATACTTGCTATGTTTTCCAGCAAGCTTTCTGAAATAAATATAGTTTACATCACTACTCCCTCCGTCCAAGTGAAAAAGTCTCATTTGAGAATCGCACGTAGATTAAGAAAAAGAGAGTTAGAGTGTGATTAAGGTAGTATTTTATTATTAATGTTAAAGTGTGCTGAGTGGAAAAAAACATGTACAATAAAGTAAACAACATTGTTTACGTTTGAGTGTGATATAAAGTGGATTTTAGTGTGTTAATTTTTGCCAAAAAAGGAAATGAGACTTCTTGAATGGGACACCCAAAATAGCAAAATGAGACTTTTTGAACGGGACAGAGGGAGTATTTCATATTCCATATTTTACTGCTGTTCTATTACAAATCGTATGACATCTTATGTTGTATTTACAGATGATGGAACACGTGTTAGTGAAACTTAAAAATCTATAAAAAAAAAATTATTAGAACAAAATCTATCAAAAATTATTTACGGGGACTCTTCATTAGTTTTCAATACATGCAAATGCCTACCATTCTTCTGAACTTTCGTAAGTGAAATTTGATCAATTTTAAATTTTATTGATACTGTTGATTGCACGTGTGTGGCGAGCACTCATGCAAATTCTTGGGTAGATCGATGCAATTAAAGAGTAGGGACCATTGGGCCTCCAACATGGTGCACGTGTGGATAATATGGGCCAGCCCATCATGTGCACCCAGAAATATATGGGCCTCCAATAGTATTTTAGTTGAGATTGCCAGTTCATTTCAAATATATATTTAATTTATATGCTATGATTGTGGTGATTAGAGATAGACATGTCTCAACATATAACACTTAAACAAAAATAGAATAATTTTCAAAATAATAAAAAAAATATTGGTATATTGAGTCAAATATAGTATTTGCATGATCAATCGAGAAGCTGAACTGGAGTCAAGCGATATTGCTACAAAATTTTACCTACATCTTTCCAATACATTAGATCTTGTACACCTACAAATGGTAAGCGAAAGTAGTTTTAAGGGAAAGGAAAGTTAAAATCAATCATGCAGTGCATATAATTCCTTAATATAAAAAATAATCATTGTTGAAATACATATTTGAGGTCATAATTATACACCAATGTTCGTCTAATAAATTTTTAGGACCATAAGTTCTTACCCAAAAGCGGAAACTTATGTGGAAAAGAAATTATAAATGAATTTGGAAAAGCAATAAATACCATGCACTCATTCCCCTAGTGGCCAGGAGGAAATGCCACCAAAATATCATCATAAAATTGTTCCCCAAATAAGAAATACAAGACAAAATAAATGATCTAGCATTTAAGTTGTTATTCTCTTTTTATAACTTACGTATTTGGATGATACTTGTGCAATGTTTTGGAGTGGACAAGGACAAGATAGAAAGATTAAGCAAATTAAAAAGATAAGATTATAAAATGCTAAACATAAAGATATTGTGGATGTGCTTAAATTCTATTCTCAAATTAGTGAATGACAGAATACAAACTTATCAATTAATGGACTATTGCCTGAATATTGACCCCTTCTTGCACCCTTATAAAAAGACAAGAATTAATGAAAACCCATTATTAAATAGCACCAATAAAATTTATATATATATATAAAAAAAAATGAGGCATGTAACAATCACAGGCAGGGTCTCACTGCCCAAAAAATTGTTAGCAGTGATGTAACAACTTCTTTTCTGAGACAGAGACATTCAATACTATTTCCTCCATCCCGTTGAACTTGTTCCATTTAGAATCTATAAGGAGATTAAGAACAAGAGTATTAGATGATAAAATATGTATTTAGTATAGTGAATTAAGTGATATAAAATATTTTTTAATTAATAAAGTAATATAAAAAGTTTTTAAAGTGACATAAAGTGATATAAAGTAGTTTTGAAGTGATTTAAAGTGAATAAAGTGATTTCTTAATTGTTTCCTTAAAAGAAAATGAGACAAGTTGAACGGGACATCCAAACTGACAAAATGAGACAAGTTGAATAGAACGAAGGGAATATATGTTATTGATAGTGGCAGTTGAGAAATAATAGTAAATAAATATTGGATGACTTTTAAGAATTTTCTAGAGAAAATAATGGCTGCCATTTCCTAGAAATTTATAGTCTTATGCAGTTAAAATTATGGTTTTTCTTTTGAGAAACAGTTAAAATTATGTTATATAACTAACGGACCGGATTAAGAATCTTAGAATCTTTTAAAAAGGGTTTGTTTTATTAACATAAAATAAATCATAACGTAGGTGATAATGAATATTCATACCATTAATAATTTAAATAAGGAGTCAATGAGGCCTAGCTCCAGTGATCGGTTTTGGATTGAATCTCACTTGCTTGTAATGTAATGTATTTTTCAACTTATAGTGCAGTAATCTCACTTAGAGTAACTGCAGATTTCTCGTCGTCCAAAGAAAAAAACAATTAATTAACGGAGATTTCTTTTTTTATAATCATAACCTAAACACCCTCTTTGAGTGCACTTACAACTACTATCCAACTCGATTCTCATTAAGTCTACGACACTTTTTGAACTTAGGATAGATAGCCTTTCCTTTTCTTTTAGTTCAAGACTAGTTAGTACAACCTTTTTAATAACTATTAATTAAACAATATAAATATATATATAGTTGTTAAAACTTTATAACTAAATTTACCAGCATGTCAACCATGTTATCATTCTCAATGTGGTCCTCATTTTCGACCCTTTCATTTTAAAGACATAATTTTATAGACTACTCAAGTTTCTTATTCACTTAAGTCGGTGCAATTAAGCGGAAGGTTTGACACATCAACTTTACATGTCTATTAATAGCATGTAATTTAGTATTGTTGAGAATGGTCTAGTGGTAAAGTTGACTGTTTGAAATCAAGAGGTCAAGGGTTCAAACCTTATTAATGCTTCTATAAGTCGAGTCTATCATTTTGTGCTTGTAGAATGTAGTTTATATGCCTTGTGTGATTTGCTGCAGTTTATTGCACAAAGACGGTGGTTTATCCAGTGCACCAAAGATAACGGTTGTGGTATATTCGTGTAAAGTACGACACAATAAAAGAAAGTTTATGAATAAAATCAAGAAGTATAAGATGTCCTAATAAGGCAGTGAGACCTATTGAAATGAGAATGAACATCTTATAATTTTGAAGACATGAAAAACCATTTTATATTACTATCTCTGTTTATTTTATCTGCAAAAAATTAAAGAATCTACAGCTATTAACTTCATAATTATTTCCCAAAAAATAAGAAGCTAGATACTTATTGCAAAAAGCATTTACCAATGTAAGTTTTATCACACACACAGTGAATAAAAAAATTAAGAAATTCTATGTTATTCCTATTGATATGTATCCTAACATCATTGCTTTTCTCACATATAGTAGATGTGATTGCATAACAAAATATGTTGTATTTTTTTTTTCATAATTATAGAAAATAAAAAAAATACATATTTACAGAAATTTTTGTCCGCCTTCGTTGACAATTAAAATGTTTCCTAATTCGAGTATTATCACGCAATGTATCACCAATATACACGTATTGATCTGGTAAATATTTATGAATCGAAACATTAGCATTGCCTCTAGGATATCTAAGTTGAGCATCCTTTTATTTTAAAAGGGGCATTATTTAATCTGAAAAAAATTATAAAAGCACTACTCCTTCGATCCTTGGATAAGTAAAATATGTCACACTTTTTATTTTATCATTATTCACAATAAAATATCTTTAATTGTTCGATTTTCATGCTATAATAATGAATGAAATTAGTAAGGTTGTCAACTTTTTTGCTATACGAGTTTTTAACTCGAAATGAAAGGAGTATATGATTGATTAGGTTGAGACTTGAGTGTTGAGAGAAAGATTTTCCTTGCTTTGCTTTCATCTAATTATTATCATCATCAATCTTCATTTTCACCTTTTTCCCTATATTGCATCATTCTTTACCTCAACTATAATTAATTTTGAAAAAGGAAGTAAAGAGACACTTGTCACAAAAGTAAAACATACAAATAATTTATATCAAATAAATCGCTACACTGATTGTTTTGATACACATATAATAAGTTGTTTAACAAAAACACGGCGTTAATAAGAAATAAAGATCCAAAAATATTTACATATATTTCCTCCATATTCAAACTCCAAACCAATTAACATACAAATAAAATTACAAACCTCACAATTTTTTTTTTTTTTGGGAATTACAAAATTAATCCATTTGTAGAATTTTCTGAAGATGCGTCGTTTCATAAACTGGTAATTCTTCCATCCCAATGGCCGATAGATTTTCCAATTCAAACAAATCCGAACTCGCACAGCTCGCTCCATCAAATTCATCATCTTCTTCGTCAAAACCTCCATTTTGATAGCGAATTTTGCTCAAAATATCGAAAGAATGCTCAAATTCACGTCCAATTTGATCCTTCTTCCTCACTTGCATGGCGAGCTCTTCATCAATGGCGGTTAAGATCAAATCCACGTCGACATCTCCGTTGTTGTTTTGGCGTAGCGACTTGCGGCGGCAATCTTCGACGTCCGAAACCGGAAAGAACCTCACCGACCGCTTCGCCGGGGAGGCGGACTTCGCCGCCGTCGTTCTGCTGAGGCATGAGCGCGAGAACGACGACGCCGACGAGCAGGCGGTGGCGGCCGATTTCAGCGACGGCGACTCGTCGCCGCATGCGGCGATTTTCGATTTCTTCACGTTTCCGGCGGCGAATAGCGAGTTTAAGAAGGCGGCGACTTTACCGCCGGGAGAAGTCGGATGGTTCACTTTCTTCAAATCCCCGTAGAGTTTCAGCGCTTTCGATTTCGTCTTCACGAATTTGCTCTCGCTCTTCGGCTTCGGCTCCGATCCGCCTCTGAAACACTGCTGGTTGCGGCGATTCATTCCGGAATCGTCGCTATTTATCACATTCTCCTTCTCCAGCCCCAGCTTTACGGTTCGAACCGGTTTCGGTGGATGAACCGGGAAGGATTCAGCTTCGGATGAGGAGAAGAAACCGCCGCCACGGCCGCCGCCCCCGCCTCCGCCTCCGCAGCTGGAATCCGATGAACTGGAGCTCGAACACTGCCGATCTTTCCCTGACATCTTCTCCTGCTAAATATCATAGAAATTTAATTTATTCATCAATTATACGAAATCAAGATATCATTAGTTTATGGTTCGTTAAAATCTCATTTGAATCGAGTTTGGAATTTGACAAATTTCATACTATTGTACCTTCAGATTAATGTTTTACTTTGAGTAATAGCTTAACAAAAATATATAAATATTGTTTAAATATTCAATTATATATATTTATCGATCGAACAATTTTAAACTTGTCTGATCAACATTCAGATGCTCAATAATATGTATTCCATCTTTCTGATTCAAAGAAAATAATAATATACTAATTGAAAGGGTTAATTGTAGTATTTATTAATAACCATAATATATATATAGTAATTCGACTCGACTTGTTTACAGCCCTAACCTGTAACTCGGGCGTGGATCTTCCTCGACCAACGGCCTTCTTCTCCATCCATCGCTCGATCATGCAAGCGCGTTGGTAGTTGGCCATTTCTTCGTCGGTCTGGAAGAGAAAGCGTGTGGTGGCGTCGTCTCTCTTCTTTCTCATAGATTCTACTTTGTCGTCTTTTCCTATATCAATGGATCGACAAATTTCGTCGAGCAGCGAAGAGGAGAAGGAGAGGTTGTCGGAATTGTGATTTCTTCTGCAACTGTAACTAAAGCGATCAGCCATTGTTAGGGTTATATAGGTGCAGGAAATCAGAAAAAGGAGAAGTGGGGGATCGGAAGACAAGGAATGATTTCAAGAAATCTTTAATGTCGGCTCAGAGAGAATCAACAAAGCTGCGAGAGAGAGAGAGAGAGAGAGCATTTGAGACAAGAGTACTCATGCAATGTGGGATGGAGAGGGTTTGCTACAGAGAAGGTGGCAGTGTGTAATGAGAGCAGGAGAGCACGCTGAGAGAGAGAGAGAGAGAGAGAGAGAGAGAGAGAGAGAGAGAGAGATGATGTTCCATGCGTGGAAGTGGTTACCTTTTATATTGGATGGTGATGGTAAATGACTAAATGTGGAGCAAGGTGAGGAAACTATGGAGGTAAAATTTGTTCCAACATTCATTGCCCATATATATCTTGATATTCTTAATTATTTCAAAATTGAATAGTTATAGTTTTTAAAATAAATTCTAGTTATTGGAAGTTATAATATATTCCTGTTTGATTGGACTTCCATGGGTACATATATGTACCGCGACTACTTTATTGTTTGAGAATTTAAATATAAAAAAAAAAAAGCTTGCCTTAGTATTTTCTTGCATAATTGACATATACTACCGCCAAATTAAAAATTATAGAGGCAAATAGTAGTATGTCATTATGCTATATGCTAATAACAAATTTTGTCAAAAATTTACTTTTAATAAAAATTGGGTAAAATTGTACCTAATTTGACTCAAATACCCTTATGGGTGTGTGCGGTTATTAAATATATATTACTGTTTTTTCTCTCTCTTCCATTTTTCTCTGCAACGATTCATCATCTCTCCACCATATCTCCGCCTCGCTCCGCCGTCACCTCTCTCCGCCTTCATCTCTCCGCCGTTAACCTCCTACATCCCGACTAGATGGCGCCGCGGACGAAGTAGCCGAAAACAACCAAATCAGCGGCGGAACAAATCCAGATCTGAAAGCGTCGATGCCGAGCAAAGTCGCAGTGACGCCGAGCAAAGCCTCGACGCCGAACAGACACCGCCACGCAATTCCAGATCTGTAATTTCTGGAAAATTGGGGGAAAATTGGGGTGATGAGTTTATTTGAATTTTTTTTCAATTCATGATTTTTTTTTTAGCCTTGTTTTTACTCATTTATAGGTTTTTCGTTGAGTTTCTGATGATTTCTTTTGTATTTGGGTTGAATTCCGAGCGATTTCGATGTATTTGTGTAGATCTGATGTTGCTGTAAATTTCCGGCGACGGAATTTTCTGGTTCAGGGTTGGTACGTTTTCGTAATTGCGTACTGGTGCGTACCAAGTTTACCTGGTACGCAATACGTATTTACCAGTACGTACCAAGTGTACTTGGTACGCAGTACACATTTATTAATGCGTACCAAGTTTACTGGGTACGCAGTACGCATTTATTAATGCGTACCAAGTTTATCAATGAATTTTATCAATGAATGTACCGAGTATACCAGTTTTTTATTGTAATATGGGCAAGAATTTACAAAAGCGTACCTACAATACAGGTACACTTGATACGATTTTATCAATTCGTACCAAGTGTGTCATTCTGCAATTGATAAACTGAATACGATTTTGTAAAAGCGTACTAGGTGTACCAGCGTAGAATTGGTACACTAAGTACGATTTTATCAATTCGTACCAGGTGTACCATGTTGTGTGAGTACACTAGGAAAGATTTTGTAAAAACGTACCGGTTTTAACAAGCAGATTATGCTTTATTATTGAATATGTGTTTGCTATTGAATTGTTTTTTTTTCTTTTCTTATTGCAAAACCGATGGAAATACAAGAGGCTAAAGCTTGGAAATACCGGAGGAAGTGACACCGGAAGTCATGGATTTCGATGGAGTCAATGAAGGCAATGAAGGCCATTGAATGAACAGTGCATTCATGTTAATATTTTGTGCATGATGGATAGTATTTTGTAAATCCATAAACATTAGTATATTTTGAATGTGCATTTTGGAAAACTATTAGCATATGCTAGGGATTAATTAATTATGTATATTTTTGAATGTGAATTCTGGTACGCATAGTACGCAAATGAAATTTCTTTACAGTTTTTCTAGTACGCATGGTAAGCAAAATTATACATAACGTACCAAGATTTACTTAAATTTTTCATCTTCAAATAACAAAGTTTACAGTGTAGAATTGGTAAACTCGGTACAATTTTATCAATACGTACCAGGTGTACCATGTTGTATGGGTAAACTCGGTACGATTTTGTAAACACGTACCAGGTGCCATTCTACAATTGGTAAACTGAGTACGATTTTTTAAATGCGTACCGTGTACCAGTGTAGAATTGATAAACTCGGTACGATTTTGTAAAAACGTACCAGGTGTACCATATTGCAATTGGTAAATTCGGTACGATTTTCTCAATACGTACCAGGTGTACCATTTTTAATTGGTAAACTCAGTGTACGATTTACTTAAAAACGTAACAATAGTTACAATAATATTTGATACAAATATTAATAAAAACGTCAAAAATTTCAAACAAAAACCATGACAAACAGTACACATCTAATAGAATTCAATAAATCTCCAATTATCAACCAAATCTATGTGGATCTTGACATGTTTGGCGAGTATGGCCCGCAACACCACAAATACCACATTTTTTCGTTTTGCGGGTTCTCGTTTTGATGCTTGGTTGGTTGCTACTCCCTTCTTCTTCCGGATTAATCGAGCGGTGTCTTAGAGGACATGTACTTATATAATGACCTTTCTCATGACACCACAAACACCCGCGACTGCGTTTGGTATGAGATCCAGTTGGAATCCTCTTTGTACGCGGCCGTCCAGCTTGCTTAGCTTCTTTAGGTGTAAGAACAATCTTGAAGCAATATGTGGCAGCACAATCCATGAATCTTTATCCGGAATAGGCATCACATCATCGGCATAAATCTCACGCCACATCACAGCAGAATAATATTCAGGAACATATGACAATGGGGATTCCTTCTTAAACCTAAAATTGTGTAAAAAATAAAAACTTCATCGAAGAAAAACATGGTAAGTATATATAAAAACGTACCAGGTGTACCAAATTCTGATAAGCAAACTTGGTACGAAATTGTAATTTCGTGCCAAGTTTGCTCATCAGAACTTGGTACGCCGGTACGTTTTTAGTCAAAGCGTACCGGCGTACTAAGTTCTGATGAGCAAACTTGGTACGAAATTACAATTTCGTACCAAGTGTACCCCATCGTAACTTAATGACCAGGTACACATTGATCTAATTTCGTACCAAGTTTGCTCATCAGAACTTAATGACCAGGTACGCATTGATCTAATTTCGTACCAAGTTTGCTTATTAGAACTTGGTACGCCGGTACGTTTTTAGTCAAAGCGTACCGGCGTACCAAGTTCTGATGAGCAAACTTGGTACGAAATTACAATTTTGTACCAAGTGTACCCCATCGTAACTTAATGACCAGGTACGCATTGAGCAAAGCGTACCTGCGTACCAAGTTACATGAGGTACACTTGGTACGAATTTACAATTACGTACCAGGTGTACTAAGAAGTTTTGGCAAAATAGGTACAAATATGCAATTAATACCAACAAAATAAAAACTTCAACCTCACCTAATTGCTGCAGTAGCGTGAGAGCAAGGTATTAAATCCAGATCCCATGCCCGACACGAACACTTCCTGGAAGCAACATCAACAACATTGCTTTTTGCTCCACAAATGACATTAAACTTCGTATCAGATAGTTTCACCACTAGGAGACTGCACTAAACCATCTATATCAAACATATACATACTCTTATTCTTCTTCATTCGAATTTCAAGCTTTGCTAATAAAGATTCAAAGCTTATACCACTAGGCGGTATAGGAATATACTCTTTCCTACCACCCTCATAAAGGTTCTCTTTCCAGCATCCTCCATGCGCAACCACTAAAGAAGAAGGCCTTACCTGCACCGAGTAAACTTGGTACGTATTAGTAAATTCGTACTGCGTACCCAGTAAACATGGTACGCCTTCATAACTACGTACCGCGTACCAAGTACACCTGGTACGAAATGATAAATACGTACTACGTACCACGTAAACTTGGTACGCACCAGTACGCAATTAAGAAAACGTACCAACCAGAGCCAGAAAACACAGTCGCCGGAATTTACCTCCATAGGTTCAAATCGCAACCAAAAATCGCCGGAAAAATACAATTAAACCAACGACAGACTTTCTAAACAAAAATAAAAGAATAAAACACAGCAAAATCGCATAAAAATTTGCAGAATAAAAAAAAACCCACAAACAAAAAATTCTCCACAACAAATTGCTGCAAAATCACAAAAAAAAGCAACTAGACGACGACGATGACGAACAAGACGACGGCCAAAACAGCAGAAGCCACGACGACGACGAACAAGACGACGACGATGACAGAGGAAAAAGCTCCAAACTATGACGACGACGATGTCGGCGCGACGATGATGAAGAAACTTCGATAACTACGGCGACGGCGACCACGACGACGGAGAAACACGGGAGGGATTAACGATGGAGAAATCAGTAGAGAGAAAAACTTGAGCAAGAAGGAAACCAGAAAAAAAAAACGAGAGAGAGTAGGAGAGGAAGAGAGAGAAAAAAGAGATAAAAACGTGAGCTGAGGGAGGGAGGAAGAGAGAGAAAAATAAAGTGGAAAAGTAGGAGAGAGAGTGTACCAGAATGGAATAAGATATAAAATATAAGGGTATAAATGTCCAAAAAGTAAACATATGACAAAAATTGATAAAATTTGAACTAGTGACCCTTTTTGATATTACAATTGAGCTAATGACATATGGGTGCATTTCCTCAAAATTATACTATTATATGATTGGTTTTTTGTACTTCCCTTTCAGCATTATGAGTATAACAATTATGAGATATATATTTTCATGAATTATTTTTCATTTGAAGCAATACGTTCAAAATAAACTAAAAAAAATTAGTCAAACATTTTGTTTATTATTTCAAAATATTTAGCTAATAAAGGGATTTGCACTTAAAATAATACTGTTAATTACTTTTTCCTTACCCTGCTTAAAAAAAAACTAGTTTTTCCTTACAGCATTTTTTTATTCAATACATATTAAAAAAAAGTAGAAGTATTAAGCACAAATTCATTAATATTTATACTTTCAAATCCATTAATATTTGAAAATATATTGAACGAGGTAGGACCTAATACATAATGCTCTCAAACACACACAAGGAAAAACAAATCAGATTTCTTACTCTCATCTCATATTTCATTCTCTACTCTTTATATTGGTAGAACGATATGTGACAATGACTACGGTTTATTCCACTCAAATAGGTTATATAATTATCTTTAAATCATCAAATGTCAAAATTCAATGAATGAATTAAAATAGAGAATGTAATACTGTATAAGTAGAAGATCAGAGTTGAGAAAAGAGTTTCTTTTTTTTATCATGAACCTAGAAAAGAGTTCATGTTTTAGTTATTATTACTGTCATTATTTTCACTAAAAAAGGCTACGTTTTCATTTGCACGTGCGCGTACTTGTGCACGAGAGAGAGATATATATAGAAGGTAATTATTGTTTAGATCAAGAAATTATAGACTACACATACTTGTGTGTGCGTGTGAGAGAGAGTATATAAAAAAACCATCATTTAATCTAGTGATGAAATCTTAATTATTCAATAATCTATAATGATATTCGGTCACACGTTGACGAGCCACACACGTAAAAAAAAGGAAAGTTGACTGTAAAAATGGAAATAATCACATATCTTAGGATTTATGCTTTCCCAATTAAAATATATTTTTATTTTCAAAACATATATTACTATTTTTAACTTGTGTAGTCGGCCACAATGTGACCAAATAACACTACGTACCCTTATAGAAATACCCATGTCAAAAAATAATCTATAAAATATAGATATTGTGGGATACGAAGTAATGAGATTGTGGCTCGAATATGCTCAACGATGATAACTGTATAGCATTCATTACCCACTACAAATTTAATCCATGACGAATATCGAATTAAAGCAAGACTTCATCATAATTAAATAGTACTACTTCAGTACTTTGCACCCTTTCTTCTTCAATATACAAACTTCCTTAAATTCAACCATCTACACAAAAATGTTACTAGTGTTGTGTGAATATACATTGGCTTACTTTGCTTAAAATACATGATTTTTTGCTCATTTTTCTCTATCAACTTTTAATTTTTCTTTACTCTAAAAAATTTAAACTTGTTGCAGTTTTCCCACAATTTACAAACCTGACTAAATTCATATTGACGTGGCATCAGCATGGTCACATACAACCCTTACTAAAATGGACGATATCGTTTAAAGCACGCCCCTCTACTCTAATTCTAGCAAAATTCTCAAATGCTTAGTATTGAAATCGGGCACACAAACAATCATTAGTAGCTTCCTATCGGGCAGTATGTAACAGGGGCTTAGATATCAAGATAATAATAATCCTTCATAAACATATGTGTGTGTTTGTGTGTGTGTGTGTGTGTGTGTGTGTGAGAGAGAGAGAGAGAGAGAGAGAGAGAGCTTGTCTGGTGGGCACAATGTAACAGGGCTAAGACCATCAAGATAACCCTTCATAAACTTAAGATTCCAAAAGGGACCATAATTGAGAGAGAAAGAGACTAAGACCATAATTGAGGGAGAAAGAGACTGAGAGAGAGAGAGAGAGCTAGCTTTAGTTGAAATTAAAGTGATATGGGGATGCAAAAGAGCATGGGAATCACGTACCATCACCAAAAGAGGCGCAATGGCAATCCCGAGAAAACAAAAACTACACACATCTCTGAGTGAAACAAAGGAGCAGACATTGATCAATCCACATTAGTACTACATCGATCAAAAGACACCCTCTTTAGCTTTCCTACTCAGACAAAAGGGAAATCAGACAATAAGGCCCATCTCTACTACTTTATGCACAACCAACCAACCAAATAAAAAAAACAACAAAAAAAAAAGAAACAAAAAAACAAACAAAACATGATCAGTGAAAATCACAATTCAAGATTCCCAAAGAAAACTAACCAAGTGGAAGTGATCCGAGGCCCAACCGTCGGTTTCCTTTTTCTAAAGCTGGCGCTCCTTTCTCGTTCCCACCCTATCCCCTGTTTAACTGTTCCTCAAGTCAATGAACAGAACATTTACGTGATACTATCCTATTATAAATGAATGTACCCGTAACATGCATTGATGAATTGAAACATGATATTCGTACACAATGGTAATTACGAGTTTAAGATTTTGGAAGAGACAAAAAGAAACATGACATGTAGCTAAATTGGCACTAACTAGTAAATAGAGGTAAAAGCCACATAAATGACCATAGTTTTCATGGTAACTAATGTATAGCTTCAACTGACATTAAAATCATCTGCACCTTTAATTGCTATTTCTCAATAAAAGGTCAATTTTAAGAAAATTTCGACCCACGAGAACCAGAAGATTGCAGCAATATATCCATAATTTAGTAACCTATTGATCAAAGAATTCAAGAAAATGGTCAGTGTGTCTCCTACTGATTTGCCGGTCACAAGTACTGCTGTTGAACCCTCAATCTGTTCTCTTCCCACCATACTCTTGCTTGAGATTCTCCAAATCTTTCTCGGCTGCATTTATTGTTTACAAAGTCAGATACAAGCAAATGATACGTAAGAGTAGAAATTTACTGTGGTATATTGGCTCTGAATTCTTGTTTCCATGTGAGTGTGTAGTTTAATTACAGTGGATAAAATTGATCTAATTACATATTCCATTCAAGGATAATGGGAAGCAAATTTTTTTTTTATTTTTTCGAACCATGGGGGAAGCAAAATTATGATAGTGCATTTCGTGCAGAAAAATATGTTAGTGTGACTAATTAGTTCCCAAATAATCCCCCAGTTTCTGAGATTGACAAATGTTTGTCACCATTACATTTGGTACCGAGAAAAAGTGTATAAAGATAATATATGTGTCGAGTTTTCTGTTTTCCTCTTGTGGAAGTCAGATCATCCGTAGCTTCAGTATTTCATGACCTAGATACTATTAATTGGTTTAATCCAAGAATTTAAGGGTGCTCCCAAGTCCAACTTTAGATACGGCTTTAGAAAAGGACCGCTCACCTGAACCGTACTCTTCTTAGCTCTCGGGCACCATTTGGAAGTGTTCTGATTGTAATGTAGACTCCAGGATCATCTTGTTCAACCCACTCAGTCTCTAAATCACTAGCATTGCTGACTGAAAGCTCTCCAGAGTGATCAATCTCCCTTGAAGAACTTGAACGTGCAGAAGCATCAATAGACGACGTCTCAATTTTTGCAGTACTGGCGCTGGAGACTTTTGGTGTTGAATTAAGAACACCAGAATCATAGAACTGATGAGATTGCAGTGGCTGCTGTTCGGGCAAGTTCTGATGAAAGAGGTTGTGTAGACGCTCCTTGCTCGGTCGAGGTGTCTCGGGGCTATCCTTCATGGATTCAACTTTCGAAATCTGAGGAAAAAGATTACTTAATTAATTCTTACCAATTGCAAAAATCCATTCAAAATAAAATACGTGAATCCCACAAGATAATCACTAACAAAGTAACAATTAATACACAGCAGACATTGACAAGCACACAAACAATTGAAGTGAAGAAGATAAATATTCAACAAAATGGCAGGTTAAATCAGTTAAATGATCGGGATTGCCACCATTCATTACATAAGAAGTATGAAACCTCAGAAAGGTGTACCTCATCTTCTGATCGAGGAGGAGTTGGCAGTGGTACTGCATCACGACTGAACCTTTGGACGTTGTACAATTCTATCACTTTATCCTGGTTCTCCGCCCACCAGCGTTGAGCTTGCCACTTGTTAAATATCTCTCGGCTGTAAAAACAATCCAAGAGAAGTGAAACATGAGAACATCTTAACCAACTAGTCTTTGAATCCCACAATGTGGAAGAAACAGATGAAATCGGGCCATTCTTGGTAACATATATTATGTTAGAATTCTGTACAGTTTTTGGTTTCATAGAGCAGTGATAGCAGCAAGCAAGGATGCCAGTAAGCCACACAACTGACAATTGTCATCTTCAAGAAAACTTTTGAACATTTATTAATATGGCTAGCAATGGAATACTTAAATGCTAGTAACTCTACAGATAGAAGCAGTAACGGAAAAATACCCAAAAAGGACTACCCGGCTTTGACTCATTTTTTTCATTTATTTATCTTGAAAATTTATAGTTGACTTCTTTTTTCTTTACAGTTGCTAAAAAAACCGAAAGAAACTAGACAATCGTCCCTAGGAAATATCTGCAGTTACTCAGTATCTTCTCTTGATGACAGTGAAAAATATGTAAGAAATAAAAATATGTATTAGTGATTCAGCCCTCAGTGAGAAGCCAATTTTTCCATATCCCACTACTTTTTTAAGGGCCACCACCATTATTGGAGGCTAGTGCAATTTATAGTGGCTTCACGTGCCTCAATTCATTCAACCACATTACTCCACACTTAGAAATCCCAAATTCTCAAATAAATCAAGACAAGTAGATAACCACCAACTAAGATCAACATCATGGACACCACATTAAACGTTTCATTACTTGCATGGAAACCACATGTTTCAAATATCATATCAAATAAGATTTTGCAAAGAACTGTTTGTAAACCAGTAACAGAAGCACCATCAAAATCACAAACTGATACTTAACACACATAACTATTACCATTCGTGAACACCCATGTAAGGTATAATTAATAACTGAACTTCATAAGTTTGTTTTATAGAATCTTGATACTTATTTCCATAAACCAGCCCATCATTTAGTTTTGCACACTAACACAAGTATATATTACTCCACTGAGTATACAAATAATAGCCAAATCAAGAGTCATTACCTGAACCTGATCCTCTTGATATCATTCCCACACTGTGGCAAAGAAAGAAACGTAATCAACACCCCCGGCTCAACCTGTGCAACCCATTCTTTCGGTTCATCTTCCTCCATAAGAACAAACGCTTCACTTCTACTGCTAATGGAAGCTGGGGTGGCATAGCCACTCGAAAGGGCCTTCAACTTCACATCCATTTCCTTTCCCCAAATCCGTGGTGTAGACTCTGAACTGCCAGGTCTTCTGTACGAGCCATAGAACCTCTCTGACACCGAGCCAGCATCTGAGTCCAAGTAGTCCCGACCCCTGCCGTGCCCTGATGAGCCAGCACACGGCTTGCAGTTCTTGTACGCACCTGATGCCTTTACGGCCATATCCTTTATCTAAAACAATCGTGCAACCGTAAATAAATACATCAAAAAGAAGATTATAACAACTATAAATTTGCAGTTTTCTTGACGCTGCACCGCACCAGATGGTGAAATGTAACTAGAAGACTATCAACTATGCATAAACACACAAATGCTACACAGATTAAGCCATTTAGGGAAAAAAAACTGTGAATAAAAAAAAATAAGAACGAACAAAGCAAAACATGTCCTAATGTTGAGAGAGTTTAAATACTAAATCACTTCAAATAAATCGAGAGACCTCCACCATCAAGCTAACAAACTAGTTGTGAATATGGAGGGCTCAATTTTTTCGACCTACAGTGATCGTCTCGATTTTTCGTGCAAATATACGGTGAATAATACTACGCTCTATGTATTTCACAAGTAATACTGAATAAATAAGGAGAAAAAAGGTGATAATGGAAGGAAATTAATGTTTACTTGAGCAGTGAGGGTTTTGATAGCCTGCTTGGTGGAAGGAGTAGCGGCGCTTCCGTCATCCTCCGGCGGCTCCGGGAGAGATCCGGTGGCGTTCAACTGCTTCGAGCAAGCTATGCAAGTCAACATTGTATTGCTAAAACCAGAAGAAAAACCGAAAACTAAAATGCAGTAGCGGATTGAATCAGTAATCGAAAGACAAAACAAACGAATTACTCTGTATCTCGAAGAAAAAAATTATAAGAAATAAACAAATGAGTTTTTCTCGGCGGAAAAAAAAATCCGACTCCAATCGTTACAATTGCGAGAAGATAGTGAGAGAAAGAGAATGCGAGAAAAAATAAGCGATTTAGGAGTGATGGAGGTTTCGTTAATGGCGAAGAGCAATCATAGTTTCTGACGACTTTAGCAATAAACAGTATGCAGCATGGATTATTCTAAATCTATTCCCTCTCTTAAAACCACAGCTCAAAAGTGATGGAGTGGCCGAATGAGTGCATCAATAACCCTTTTCTCGCTCTCTCTCTCTCTCTCTCTCTCTCTCTCTCTCTCTCTCTCTCTCTCTCTCTCGCTCTGAAGATGAAAACCAGAAATGGAGGGGAATGAGGAAGAGACGGCGGCAGTGCAGAGGTGTTTTGATCTTGGAATTTGTAATAAATTAAATCGAGCCCAACAAATACTGTTTATTTTAATGTTTATAAAATTGATTTCAAAATATGATAATGTATTAAAGCGAGTCGATAAATTGAATAAAAATTCGTCCAAATTTATTCAAATTTCAGGAGTCTCAAAATTAAAAGCGATGAGAGAGTTGGAAATTGAAAACTCAAATGAATGTTTCCTATCATCAATAAAAATTTCGTTAAATCGTTACTTCCTTAAAATTGTTGAAGTTGAGCTTAAATTGTGTACAACAGAAAATATGCTTCAATCTGTTTGATATGTTCATAAAATACAATTCAAATGAACTTTTAACAAACAATATATAATGAGTCGATTATCAAATTTGTTGGTTTGATTTTCTATATAATAATATTAGAGTTTCGTCAGATTTTATAGAATGCTTAAATAAAATATGGAAAAAGCTTTGATTTGATTTCAAATTTTGTGTCTTTCATGTTTCATCCTTCACCAATAGGGCATGAGCAGACACACAAAGATAATGGTGAAAACATTAATAGAGCTACCATAGCAATTAATTATTTGCATTTATTAAATTTATTTAAAATGACAAGCCAACGTAGAAATAATGCGTGCTCTATTTAAATCTACTGAAATAGGGTCCCATAATTTAGAATTCGAGGTATTTTCAATTCTCGCAGATTATACTGTACGACGTGCTGGCTTGCTGAGTAAATTAGGCTAACGTAGTCATAAACTGATGGATGAAATAAGTAAGAATACTATTTTTTTTCTTTTCTTTAAGTAGTCAGATTAAATTTTGAACGGCAAGTCCTTCTGCAATTATTCTAGCATGAGATATCGAGTTACATTTTTTTAACACATTAAAAATTCTTTTATTAACATATCAATCCACACACTTTTAGTTTTTACTATTTAGATAAAACGCCATCATATTTTATATGCGAATTAATTTACATGTACTGTATTGATATTGATGAAAAAAAAAATGAAAAAAGTTAAATCTGGTCTGAGCCGCTGTTTTGAGTGTTGTTTAGCCAAAGAGCTTAAGCTCTTTCTAGTGAGAGTCGGTGGTTCAACCAGTGACTGCCGCCCGAACTGCCGGCTATATGCTCTTCATTGCCGGTTGTAGTTTCCGAACAACTAGTTTGCCCTTTCTTATCCTTTTGCTTCGATTCTTCACTTTTCTAGCCCTGTTTCTTCGTTCGGATCTTCTTTGAGTCTCGATTCCGCACTTTTCTAACCCAAGAACCTTCATTTTACCAAAGGCGATAAAGTTGTCTTTGCTATGGCTAAGTCGGTTTATGTTTTGAGTTATGTTGTAGTACAAGGTAAATTGAAAGCTAGTATTATGCATGGAATAAAGTTGCCTTTCGCCAGTTGAGTTTTTTTTTTAGAACTCTGCTTGCGATTCGAGTATCTACAGAAAATGATAAAGGACATGCTAGTGTGTAGCATGATAATTGGACCTCTTAACTTGTGGATATTGTTTTACATGATTCTTCAAGATAAGATTAATGAAAGTAATTTACTTTTCAAAGTATCAAAATAATTATGAAAATTAATTCTACTATCAATTCTATTTCTATCATCGCAGGTGGAGACTTTCGGGACAAAAAAATAATGACATACAAAATAGGAGGTTATTTTTAAGTAGAAGTAAAAAATGAGAAGTTTTTTTCAAAATAGGGATCATAAAATTTTATGACTAAATAAGAATTTATTTTTAAATGAAGTATTCCTTTATACAACTTCTATTGGTTTTTTTGAGAGGTTATACAGGTTCTATTGTGTCGTGCAGGATTCTGACTTAAAAATCTACAAGCTCAAAAATCAATAACCACACCAAAACCAATAACCAAAACAGACGAATGGTTACTTTTCCATTTCAAATTTCTGGCACAATTAATAATAAGCTTGCTTCAGTGACATAATTAATATTATAAATTAAAAATATATTATTTTTTATACTTTTCAAAAGCTGAAATAAATTTTAACTTGAAAAAAAAAAGCTGAAATAAATTTTAGAATAAACTAGAAATCGATATTAACTCAAATCGCAAGGTATATTGACTTTGACGTTGAAACTGTTCGATATGGGCCTAAATCTGGGCTCAATAAGATAAAATTCAAAATTATTGCTTCATGAGGCCCATTAGGTGGACAAAAACAATCTGGGTAGGGTTTTTTTTGAAGGAGACAATTTTGGGTAATTATATCTAATTTATTTGCTTCGTGACATTGCTATATATAGTATATATCAGAAAATTTAATGCACGTACTGCAAAAAATATTTAAGTTGGTCCTCGATTGTAACGATAACTCTCATTTTTCGAGGGCTTTTACTTTTTCGTCACGATAAATAAAATGCAAAGTGTTTTCAATAATCGAGAATTTAGAGTTTGCATGTACAATGTTTGCACGATTGAATACTAACTTGTAAATTCCTAACGAGATATCAATAATATTACTATGGATCTAACACTCAATCATACTACTAGAACACAAGAACATGCATTTTTTTTTCCTTAAGAGAGCATGCATTTTCCATTATAAATCTCTTATGTAAGTATATTTTTAATGTCTAACCATTTTTCCACTTACGCTATAATTTATATGATTTGTAAGAACTTGTATCATTGCAATCAATGCTCGTTCGAAATGAGAGGAATATATTATTATATACTTTAAGAATTATTGTGATGTAATGTCATATGTATTATTGTATATTCCATCCCGATATTATATGTAGTATGTGTGCGACACATATGAATATACTAACATGACCGGTGTTAAGAGTAGCTGCTACTATAGGAGAGAGCTAAAGGAGATAGCAATATGTATACTTATTTGAAATTTAATTATGAATTGTTAAATCTTTTTCCCAATTGTGAATCATTAAATACAATTGTACATTGTAAATTTTGATTGTACTTGGGTGCAAATATTGCACCGTACAACACCTGCCTGCCTGCCCGCCTCACCCCTACCCGTTTGATCCGGTCAACCCCCTTTGACCATTATAGTTTTAAAATTTTCAGTTTTTTTTTTATTTTAATTTTTTTTTACTCTTCTTTTTTTGTTTAACGCTTCTTCTTTGGTCAAGATTCGAGCGATGGAAGCCGAAGGCCTCAGAGCGAGCCGAAAAATCCAAATTATCCGTCGATTATCCTTATTTTAGTAATCGGAGAGAAGACGGAACTGTAAAGTCGTCGGGAAAAAAAATCTGAAAAAAAAAATTGGGGCGCATGAGACCTACGCGAGTCGGGTGGATCTCACGCGCGGGTCGGGCGGGTGCATGGGGCGAGTCGGGTCGGGTCGGGCTGGTTATGCACCATACATAAACATGCACACAAGTGCAACTCATAATATTAACACTACTACATTTTCTCTCATACATAACGCTACATACATAACGGATATTACAAAAAACCGTTATGTATGAGCGCACTTTTATCATAGATAACGGACATTTAAAAACTCCGTTATCCCGAAACCGTTACGTAAGATCATACATAACGGTATTGAGCCCTACGTTATCTACAAGCGTTATCTTTTGATCATATACATAACGGTATTATTAAACCGTTAAGAGATACGTTATGTATAACCTCAGTTTAATAACGGTTATATCATAAACGTTATCCCAAACCGTTATGTATTAGAAGTCGATTAATTTTTTTTTTTTTAAGGGAAGCGCGGGTTATTTTCCGCTATGAAAATTTGGCTGCAAATTTCTTCCCGCATTCACGCTATTCACACCAAAATCCCTAACTTTTCATCTAGAGCAAAATCCCAAATTTTCATCTAGAGCAAAATCCCTAATTCAATTTCAATTCATCTACAGCAAAATTCATAATCCCTAATCGAAAATTATTCTCCCTCGTCACAGCAGTGCAGCCCAACGGCGTCGAATTTGAATTCTCCCTCGTCATAGCAGTGCAGCCCACCGCCGCCGCTGCCCACGCCATTCAGGCTGCCGCTACCCACGCCATTATCGCAGTGCAGCCCACCGCCGCCACGCCAAGTCTAGCCTCCATCTGCAGGATTTCTCTTACTCCAGAAAAAGTAGGAATTTGCATTTTCGATTCGATTTCGTTTCTAATGTAATTTGATATGGTGATTGTTTTTGTTATTTATTTATTTCGATTTTTTATTTTATAGGTCGAAGAGTTTGGTCCCAAAATTCGGCAAGTGGTAGACTGGTACTCTCTCTCTCTCTCTCTCTCTCTCTCTCTCTCTCTCTCTCTCTCTCAGTAGTCAGTACAGTTAATGCGCATTTGTACGTTTATGGTGGGTGTTAATATGAACCGAATTAGTATGGGGGATTTATGTATAGATAGTGTGTGAGTGTGTGTATTTGTTATCTATCTAATATTGTGTATTACTTTGTTGAGCCATATATATTTGGCCTTTGGTACCAGGCTTTGATTTGGTTTTCACCGCTTCTAGCTAGAATTGGTCCCCCTCAAGTATGAATGCTTCATTTTATTCTTTTCATCTTTCTTTAACTTCACGAGCTTCTGTAAGAGTCCATAGTTTTCAGTCTCACTGTTGAATACAATCGGTGTTGCAAGATATTGAATTATATTTTAGAACGTTTAGTGTCTATTTGATCAAGCCAAATTTATTTGTTATGGACGTGATCTCTGACTCCCTCTCATGTGTTGGACCTTTTAGTTGAAGATGTCTTTGATTGGATCGTATATTAATGATGAAAGAAAAGAAACAGTTATAATAGTCATTGGGCATGTTCATGTGTTGTTGTCTTCCCAGTAGCATTTGATTTCCTGTTTGCATTTTCTGGACAATGGGACTTGCCTTTGTGGACTAGGAATGAGATTTTATTTATTTAAGAACTACAGAACATTTTGAAAAACGTATCTCTCTATAATATATCGAGACTTGGATCGTCTAGAATTGGAGTTTGATCTGATAGGTGCAGCCCCTATTTCAAAGGATATATATTTGTCGTTTTCTGGTGGTAGGTAACCCTATTCGCTACTGTCGACTGCATCTAAGCTTACTGTTAGAGTTACAGTAGTTAGTTGCTCTTGTTGTAGAAGAGAGTAGATAAAGATATGCCTTCGGTGTTTCTTTCTTGTTACTTCTTTGTTTGGATATCTATATTCGATATATTGTAAGGAGAAGAGAGAATAGCTACCTACTGTTTTGACTTCTTTTCTTTTCCTTGCCAAGAGATGGAATCCCTAGTCGGGTATCCCTCTTGAACCATAAATAATGAAACATATGTAAATATGTAACAAGAGAACAGCTTCCGAATTTCTATGCAGCGATGATAGGGTTGGCCTTCTGTCAGATGTAACCCGTATATTCAGGGAAAACGGTCTATCAGTGACACGGGCAGAGGTGACAACGAGGGGCACGCAGGCAGTAGTAAACATCTTCTATGTGACTGATGCATCTGGCCATAGTGTGAAAAGTGAGACGATTGAGGCGGTAAGGAAAGAGATAGGGCTGACCATACTACACGTGAAGGATGAAGCATACTCGAGTTCGCCACCTCAGTAGACTGGTAGATTCTCTTTAGGTAGTATCTTTCGCTCAAGATCTGAAAAATTCCTTTACAACTTAGGCCTCATAAAATCATGCTCTTGATGAAATTAAACCATTAATTTAATTTGGTGTAAATATTAGTTGCTTAACCAAGAAATATATACCTTAGTGCAGGTCAAAGATTTAGTCAGGTTGTGAATTGTGATGATAAAAATCACTAAATCAGTTTGGTTAGGCCTAAAGGCAGTAGTAGTACATTACTACTAAACATGTAAACTGTAAAGCTTATATGTAACTGTATATTTCAGTTTCTCTCTCTTCAATCATTTGTTTGTAAATTACATTTATATTCTTTTGTGCTTATATTGCGTTTGGCATCAAAGTGGCAGATGATATGATAAATTATGTCAGTTCCATCATTTTTGGATGACTGAATTTACATATTTATTGAACCATAAATAATGAAACAACAGGAATTTATTGATAAGGGAGCTCACCTCGGTTTTGCAGAAAAAGTTTAAGTTTCCGGAGAACAGTGTGGAGTTGTACGCTGAGAAGGTTCAAAACAGAGGGCTCTGCGCTGAAAATGTAAGTTGTTTCTTTGATTATAAATCTCCTCTTTCTCTTCGGGAATGATTTAAGAAAAATGTGCTAGATTGTTGTGAAACCATCTGTATTTTGTTACGACTCTTCACTCTCTACTTTGAATTCGCCCTTTTTAGCAAAACCATTTTTTGTTTATTGTTTTTGGCTTTAATTTTGAAAATAAGTCCGTGTTGAAGTGGAAAAATTTACTGTAGTAGTTTGTGATTATTGGACCTTATACCAAATATATGTTTCGCCCAAAATATCAAGATTGCCAGTTTATGTTAAGCTATCTGTGTCTGTTTTTCCCTGATTTTCTTGAATCAAGGTGCGGCTTCAATCATTTAGTTACTTGTTTTGCTCATAGAGAAGAATTGCATTTAATTTACTTTTCCTGGCGTTTTTCTTTCTTAAAATTGTTCGCATAACAGGTAAATTGAGAAATTATCAAATACGCTGAAAATATTTAAATACATTAAATATTTTCATTTATAATGTTTAAGTTTCTTTGATAAAACAGAAGGTTAAAAAAAGTTAAATGCCAAGTACATCGATTAAAGCCTATTGTATTCAACAGAAAAAAAAAGAGAAATTAAATAGAGAAAGAGAGAGAGGAGTACATAAGTTTAGATATAAAAGGATATATATATTATGTAATTTATAGTAGATGATTTAGTTAAACTAATTTATGTGGCAAAATTCATGTTTGTAGTGGATAATTTTTTGTGTATAACCTTATTATTGAAGCTAGCTAAGAATTTCAAATTTTTGAGCTTCTAGTGGCAGGAATAATAATGGATAAGTTATAGATGTCAAAGAATAGATTATCCCAAGAGTATGAGGATGGAGTTGATGCTTTTTTGCATTTCGCAGTGCAAAGTGGCTGCGATGCTAACTTAATCTCGTGTCCTTGTGCAAAGTGTGCTAACACTAGGAAGCACAAACTTAGTATTGTAAAAGGACATATCATAATGAATGGTATGGACATGACGTACCAAAAGTGGGTATGGCACGGGGAGGGACGTCAGACATCGTCAAAATCAACATATGATAGTAATTGGGTTGGGCAAGGTGATAGGTGTAATGTTGATGAGCCAATAGCTATGATTCATGATGCGTATGATGCCTATCAAGATAATCCAACTCAATTTCAAACGCTGCTAGAAGATGCTGAAAAACCTCTATATAAAGATTGTACCCAATTTATAAAGTTGTCTGCCACAATAAAATTGTACAACTTGAAGGCGAAATATGGTTGGAGTGATGTCAGTTTCAAGGATTTACTGCAATTGCTATAGGAAATGCTCCCTCAAGGCAATTTGATGCCTTCTTCTTTGTACGCAGCAAAGAAAACCTTAAGCACACTGGGGTTAGATTATAAGAAGATTCATGCTTGCCCCAATGACTGCATTCTTTATCAAAAGGAGTATAAGGATTTAGATGATTGCCCTACGTGTGGAATGTCGAGGTGGAAGGCGAACAAAAACAGTGAGTCTGTTTATAGAGTGTCGTTGAAGGTTTTGTGGTATTTTCCGCCTATACCAAGATTCCGAAGAATGTTTCGGACGCCAGAAATCTCTAAGGAGCTTACTTGGCATTCAGATAAAAAAACTCGTGACGGTATGTTACGTCATCCAGCTGATTCACCGGCTTGGAAATTAGTTAGCAAGTGGCCAGATTTTGAGAAAGAACCAAGAAATCTCAGATTAGCTTTGGCAGCCGATGGTATGAATCCGCACAGTATGTTGAGTTCTAACTATAGTTGTTGGCCAGTTGTACTTGTCACGTACAATTTACCACCTTGGTAATGTATGAAGAGAAAATTCATGATGCTAACTCTATTGATTTCTGGTCCTAAACAACTCGGGAACGATATTGATGTTTACTTGGCACCTTTAATTAATGACTTAAAAGAGTTGTGAGAGGTAGGCATCCAAGCATATGATGGGTATCGTGATCAAAGCTTCACACTTAAATCTGTTCTTTTATGGACAATCAATGATTTTCCTGCCTATGGAAACTTGAGCGGGTATTCAGTCAAGGGATATAAAGCGTGTCCAATTTGTGCAGACAAAACAAATTCTCTTTGGCTGAATAAGAGTAGAAAAATGTCTTATATGGGACACCGACAATGGCTGCCTCGTTTCCATCCTTATCGAAGGCAGAAGATAGCCTTTAATGGAGAACCAGAATAAGGGTCCGCCCCAAAACCATTGAGTGGAAGAGAGGTTTTAGATAGAATGAAGGCAAGCAATCATGTGTAGGGGAAAATGAAAGGTAAGAAAGTATCAGGGGAAGGAAGTTCCAAGAAAAGAAAGAAGAAGGAAAAAAAAGAACCTTCTGTTGAGCACTTGTGTTTCAAAAATAAGTCGATTTTTTATGAGTTAGAGTATTGGGAGCATTTACATATTCGTCACATACTCGATGTGATGCACATTGAGTGTAATGCCCTGTAATTTCCTTACAACCTTAAAATTTTTAAAGTTAATTAAATAAATGGCTTTGCACGCCTAAGTTTACGATTTTGAATCCTAAGACTAACGGTCGAATCCGTTTTCGAAAATAAATTACGGAAGTCAGCTAGACGACTACTGTATTTAAGGTTAGCGCGTACGAAAAGTTTTTAGTTCGTGAACTCAGAACAGAAAACCGTCTGATTTTTACATTCACGAAATCGCGATACGAACTCGCCCGAGAAAGTTCGTTTTTATGATTTTCCGGACGAAACTCGGACTGTGTCGTCCCGAGTTTTTGTCAAAATAAATTTTGTACATTTATTTTTCCGATTAAGTTTCGTACGTTAGAATTTGCGGTCGAATCGGATCGCGACGGTTTTGTGCCGAGCGACGTTTTTCGTCGAACGTTTTCCATAACGTCGGATCGCGCCGGAAAAGCGCGTAGTTTTCTTTTCTTTCTCACCTTGACCGACTTCTCCCCCCTTTATTGTTAGATTTTTGTGTTTTATATGTTATTTTAGAGGACACCTAATGCATCACTATTCACTACTTTACACCTTAGCTAGTTACTATTCATGCTTGACACCTTTCAAATTGGAGCGTAAACTAGAAATCCCAAACTTTCCAGTGGTACAAGGCTCATCCCCTGTTTCCAGATCCTCTGTTCTGGGCAGTCCCCAGAGTTACTGGATTGCGCAGTGAATTTTCAGTTTCCATTCTTCTAAGTTGTTTAGTTCACAACTTAGTTTCTTTCGATCGTTTAAGCCGTATTATCTAACGAATATCTCCCTACTGACCCTAGGGTCAAGTACAGGGCCTTGAGTGATGAAAACCAGTCGAGATCGTATCTCTTATCCTTTCAAATAAAGAAGTAGTAAGCGAGAAATTTCATAAGTCGTTTAAAGAACTAAAACGTAATTCTCCTAAGTTGATTCTTTCCAACTTAGTTCCTTATAATCTTTAAAGTCGTAAGTTACCGACCACCCTCTCTACTGACCTAAGAGTCGAGTATGAGACCTTCCGAGTTCTAACGGGATTAGTACGAGTCTCGTTCCCGTTTAAGTAAAATGAAACTAGTAAGCGTGCAAATGCCTAAAGAATGAAACAACTAAAACTTATTTCGATTCGCTTTGATCGATTATCTTTTACGACCCGTTTTTAAGTATTATTATTTTTTATGATGAAGGAGGAAGCCAGCTGTAAAGAAAGGACGGAAGATCCGAAGTTTGGAAGCTTTTGCTTTTAGTTCTGTATTACGAGGTGGTCTTTTATATACAAAATAAAACGAGCAATGCTCGGAAAATCTTTCTTTATCGCTTTGATATCTGTGTTTTCAAAGTGATAATATGGCATGAACTGTTTTATGTTTTATGTAGGTTCTCTTGTACCTATCTGAGTCAACATTCGTGTTTTCCAGATTTAGAGTTAATCTAACTAGGTTAACTAACGATCGGCTCTGAGTTAGCTGCTAAGTGCTTTCCAGAGTTAGTGCACTTTGTAACCTGTGGTGTATGTGATATCCTGTTGAGGGGTACCAGCCACGGTGAATGAGAATTGGTGAAGATTGAACGTAACATTAGTCAGAAAATGCTCGCGCGAGTGATTTATGAGAATAGAGTCAGAAAATGTTTAGTAGACACGGGTTTCTTTCAATAAAACCCCGATGTGCTACAATTATGAAATGCCATATTTATCTTTACTTATGATTATGATTTCGGCATCGTGCCCACTAAGTACGTTTGTACCTAGCCCTGCATTGTTTTCTAAATGTGCAGGTTGAAGCGACGGTGAGCGGCAACGGTTGATGTTGAGTTGAAAGATAGGTTGCATTAGTTAGAACTCTTTCGCTGCAGAACTCTCAGTCTTTTTGAATATGTACCTTTTGAACAATACACTGTAGTTAAGTCTGTAAATATGAACTTAGTTTCTACTATGTACTTTTGTTGAGTAATCCTTAGCGATTAACTCTTCCTTATTTATATTCAAGTCTTGTTCATGGTTTATTGATGCCTTTCATGTATGTTTAGTCAGTTAGCCCCCTTCTTCCCCACTTCTTTAATCCAACCCCAGTCGTACCGCAGCTTCTGTCGTCCCTCGAGATTTGGGGCTGTGACAGAGTGGTATCAGAGCAAGGTCTGTCTTCCTACTCTGACTATGAGTCAATCTTCTAGTTCGAGTCAATTTTCTAGTATGAGTTATTCTTTTAGTAATACCACAAAGTGGTAACGGAGCAGTAAGTTGTTTCCTGCTCTGGTTATGAGTCATCTTTTTCTAATACGAGTCATTCCTTTAAGTAATATCATAAAGTGGTATTCGTATACAAGTCTTCCTTCGAGTAATAGTATAGAGTATTCATTCGTACTCTATATCGAGTCTTCTTTCGAGTCATAAGACACGGTAATTATATATACTCTGGATCAGAGTCATCTTTCCAAGTGTAAGATAAGAGTTAGACTATAATACTAAGATTGTGAACATAGATGTCCACTCAACCGCCCGCTACGTCGACTCGACGAGGAAAAGGAAAGAATTTTCTGATGAGATTTCTTTTAAATAAGAAATTTATTGAACAAGTATTCAATAAAGATTGAGAATGAGAATGAGATGTGTTTTAAAAATAAGAATTTTACAGAAGTATGATTTTTATACTTTATATGATTATGCGATAGTACAAGTACTATCTTATGTGAAATTATTTGCGCGATGATTTCCTTTTTATGAAAAGTTATGCGGATACAAGAATGTAGCCGAATTTTAGGGATTTTTCCCGGTTCATTGAGAACGTAGACTTGAAACCTAAGAACTTTCCGGTTCTTCGAGAATTTAGACGTTTTTAAGAAACGTTATTTTGGAATGATTTCGAAAGGAGATCCCCAACACGAGAAGGACTTCTATTGATGAATGTCACGTGCGCTAAGTGACATGAATAAAGGTTCGGCAAAGTCGAACTTGTTTTCTAAGAATTTCCTGCGAGGAAAAAGAAATAAAATGAAATTAAAATGATTCAATAAATCGTGTTAGTAATCGAAGCGAGCGATTAGACGTTTGAGAAGCTTTCGGCTTCGAGTTAAGAAAGATATGAACGAGACGACAAAAATTGAGTAAAGGGAATCAAAGTTAAGCGAAATAAGTGAACGTTACTTGCGTGTAAGTAATGTAAATGACGTCAATTCACGACACGTCATTTCTTTTTCTTCTCGTTTCGTGTTTCAATAGGGTTCGCCTTGATCGAACTCTATAAAGAAAAATCGTAGAGATTATTAGAAATTGAGCACGAAGCTTGATTAATTTTTCCATCGATCGCCCGATTCTAGCGACGACAACTGGAACTTAGTTTTCCAGGAAATTGTTCTTAAGTATTATTCCATTTTTCTTATGGTATTTAATTCCATATTTCGTCTTGAGCGACGACTACAATTAGTATGAATATTAAGAGTCGTAAACGACAAAATTTCCTGTAAATGGATGTTACTTTTGAATAAGTAACATGAACGAAGTAAATGTACTTTGTTTTAATAAGTGAAAGTCGTTAAGAGTTAATGTGTTGAGGAAGAAATAAAGAATTAAAATGAGTAATAATATGGTGAAATAAAAGAATGAAAATAAAATCTTTAATTTTATGAATGTATATATATATGTTGTTGAGTGCAATTTCTTGAATTGCTAGAAGTCTTAATAAGTGGTTGACTTAAGTGATGATGTTACAATTGAATAAGGAATATTCATTTTGTAATTTATGTTTTATTGAGATAAGTTATTTTTTTCCCTACCTGTTACTGATCCGTGTTTCCTTACAACTTTTGTAGGATAGCTAGGACTCGTGTCACAGATCGGAAGAGCCAGCCTTTAGTAGAGTGCGAGCGCACTATAGTTGACATGTTGCACGACGAGTACTATGAGTTTGAGGTAGACTATGGAGAGGAAGACGTAGGACAGATTGTCAGCAACTTTTCTTCAGCCTACTACCCAGTACGACACTTGATCCGGGAGAGTCATGCAATCACAGACCTGATCGTACACTTACCGGAGGAGTGGCGCGGATGGGCGCACCGGGTAGCGTGGTACTTTTTAGGGATCCTAGGCGACGACACTGAGCCGACCGCCAACTACGCCGGATTTGCCTTGTTCGTACACAGGAGGTTCTTCGAGAGCAGGTTTATGTTCCCAGTCCCTTTTGAGCCGCACCTTCCCTACAGTCACTTTCTAGCCGAGACGGAGCTTGAGCAGCTTGACTTAGACCCTGAGTACTCTGCCCTGTTGGAGTTGCCACCAGACGGTGTACTGGTTGAGGAGTCTGACGCTGAGTTAGAGCAGCCAGAGGAGGACGAGGACACAATAGTTACACCAGAGTCACCACCGGTTGGACAGCAGATCGAGGAGTTGATCCCAGGCCCGGGATTCATGGAGGTTGACGCTGAGACAGCCGCGCTATTGGGGTTGTCTTCACCGTTTGTGCCAGACGTTTGTGTTAGGGTCAGGGGACCGTTGGAGACGAGACTGTACAAGGAGGGGCAAGACCACCGAGAAATCGATGTGGAGCTCGCCGCCATGTTAGAGCTGCCTTCTCCACTTACGCCACTCGAGGAGATTTGTGCGAAGTGGGGAGTAGTACGAGAGCAGATGGAGGCAGGACCGTCCAGGGTCCGTTCTAGGGAGGACTTCGAGTCAGGTTCGGGTTCAGGTTCAGTTCCCGAGCACCTTCTTCTCCTAAAGAAGCGTGCGGTAGAGGCCAGCGAGGACTACTTGGTTTCCGACTTGGAGGAGACCGTTTCAGAGGCACTCTCACCCACCCTGCTTACCCTTGACGACGGTTCTACTCTAAGGGTGGACGAGGCACTTCAGCTGGTTTTTGGTTCAGAGTCCGAGGAGAAGGATCCGGAGGAGGACCCGGAGGAAGATCCGGAGGAGGATCCGAAGGAGGATCCGGAGGAGGATCCGGAGGAGGATCCAGAGGAGGACCCCGAGGAGGACCCGGACGAGGATCCGGAGGAGGACCTAGAGGAGGGTTGTTAGGGTTTTGCAGACCATAGGGGGTAGTTTTTTTTGGACCCGACTGCAGTTTAGTAGAGTAGTGCGTTGTAGACGCGGGTAAATATCAGTAGTAGTAGTAGTAGTAGCTCTTTGTCCTGTATAGAGTCGGATCAGTAACTAGTTAGATTTTGTAGTACTCTAGCAGATACGAAATTTTATGAATCGTTTCCGTTCTAGTACTTCTAGTAGGTACGGAGTGCAGCTTGTTAGTGCACCCGGTAAATAGTAGGCAGTCAGCCTAGTTTAGACTAATAGTAGTCTAACCCTTTTTGTATAAGTCCTCGTTGGAGGCAAAAATTAATATTCTTTTTGATGTATATATATATACATGACCCGTGAAGAGGGTTTTTAATCAAGAAAATTTCTTATGAATTGAGTAATTAAAATCAGAATGTCAAATGAACTCGTGTAACGAGGAATCAAGTTTAATTCGAAAGCTAAAAGATTAATGAAATAATATCGAAGCTATGTTCGATATGTTGTTCCATGAACTTGATTAAGTTGAGAACGAGCTAGTAAGTACTAAGTGTAATTAACAGAAGAGAACTAATGAGAATTTCAATTTTTCCTTAGACTAAAGAAAATGCCGCCAAGAAATGTTAACAACAGGAGAGGTCGAGGACCTGGAAGGCCTAGAGGACGTGGCAGACGTCAGCCCGAAAACAACCAAGAACAAGAATATGAGCGGAATGTCACCCCATCCCCATCTCCATCCCCATCACCACCCCCGTCACCACCACCTCCACCACTGCCTCGTAGAGATATTGAGGATCTCTTTTTCAAGAGGAACCCCCCATTGTTCAATGGAACTGGTAGCCCTAGCAATGCTGAGCTATGGGTGAGATCCACTGAGAAAATTTTCAAGCTCCTCAGATGCACTGATGAGGAGAGAATGCTGTGTGTCGCATTCCAGCTGACGGGATCGGCAAATTACTGGTGGGAAGCAAGACAGAAGGTGATACCTGCAGAGCATCTGGCTCGTTTTTCATGGGAAGAGTTTAAGGAAATCTTCTTTGACAAGTACGTCCCCAAGACGTATAGGGCACAGAAAGAAGCCGAGTTTTATAATCTCAAGCAGGGAAAGCTGACTGTGACGGAATATGATGCCAAGTTCTGCGAGTTGTCAAGGTATGCGCCGGCATTGGTGGATACTGAGGAAAAGTTGTCAAAAAAATTTCAGGGAGGTTTACGACACGAGTTAGGAATTGCTTTGGCTAGTCACGGAGGACTAGGCTATACGGATATACTGGGAAGAGCACTGGAAATGGAGGCCGTCGTGCCTGATGAGAAGAAAATTATACCGACTGCATCAGCACCAGCGCAGGGACAGAACCGAGGCTACTACAACAACAATAGTAGCAACTACCAGGGGAAGAGGAAATGGAACGGAGGAGGTAGCGGAGGCTACAGTCAGGGTTATAACAACCAGGAAAATCAGAAGAGGGGTAACCAGCAGGGTTATCAACAGCCTAGCCAGAACAACAACAACAACAACAACACCAACAGCAACAAGAGGCCGTGGTAGGGAAACAACCAATCGGGGTTGTTCATTCAGGGGAACAAGCAGAACTCGCCGTGGAAGGGCAACAATCAGCTGAACCAGCCGCAAGGGCAACAAAGGAACTTTAACCAGGGAGCGAATAACCCAGGGAGGGTTACCATCCCTGTCTGCCCGAAGTGCAACCGAGCCCATCCCGGAGTCTGCCAGATAGGCACCCCCAACTGTTTCAACTGTGGACAGAAGGGGCACATGAAAAAGGACTGCCTTAAACCGCTTCAAGCAGTACCCCTCCGAGCCATCCAAGCACAGCCGCAGCAGCCGCCAATGAACCAACAACAGTTTCAGCAGCATGCACAGCAGCAACAGAATGCGAGGGCATGCGCTATCAAACAGGGCGGTCAGTGCAAAGGAAAAGGCAATCTAGCAGGTATGGGAAAACTCCACAACATCCCCATTAAGATACTGTTTGATACTGGCGCATCGCATTCTTTCATTGTTGGCTCGTGTGCCGATAACTTAGACATCAGACCTGTAAGAGCTGCACAATCTATGAGAGTAGCCACACCTTCAGGAGAGATCACTACTTCTACTCACGTTTGCTCTAACCTAGAACTAGAAATCGGAACTCATAAGGTTATAGCGAACAACTTAAATGTTATGATAATGTGGGACGTAGATATAATCCTAGGAATGGATTGGTTGTCAGAGAATTACGCCACAATTCTCTGCAACGAGAAAAAAAATCTCTTTTCAACCGCTGGGTAAAGAACCGACCGAATTCCACAGAATTTCAATGGGTAGAGGCGTACCAATTATATCAGCCCTTCAAGCCACGAAACTTATGAAGAAGAAAGGTACCACAGCCTATCTTGTGTACCTAGTCGGAGAGCCAGGAGCCGAGAAGACCATTCAGGATGTAAAAGTCGTGAATGAATATAAAGACATTTTTCCGGAAGTGCTACCAGGATTGCCACCAGATTGTCATGTGACTTCACGATCGACTTAGAACCAGGAGCAGCTCCTAAGTCTAAAGCCCCATACAGGATGGCACCGAAGGAACTGGAAGAGCTCAAAATCCAGTTACAGGAATTACTAGACCTTGGTTTTATCAGGCCAAGCGTCTCACCTTGGGGAGCACCCGTGCTTTTTGTTAGGAAAAAGGACGGATCGATGAGAATGTGCATCGATTATCGAGAACTGAACAAGATAACGCTCAAGAACAAATATCCTTTGCCAAGGATCGAGGATCTGTTCGATCAGCTCAAGGGTGCAGGAGTCTTCTCCAAAATAGATTTGAGGTCAGGGTACCATCAGCTCAAGATCAAACCTGAAGACGTACCAAAGACCGCTTTTAGAACCCGTTATGGCCATTACGAGTTTCTAGTAATGCCATTTGGTTTGACCAACGCTCCAGCCGTATTCATGGATCTTATGAATAGAGTTTTCCACCCCTACTTGGACAAATTTGTTCTAGTATTCATCGACGACATCCTCGTTTACTCTAAGAATGAAAAGGAGCACGAGGAACATCTACGGATAGTGTTGGAAACACTAAGAACTGAGAAACTCTACGCCAAATTCAGTAAATGCGAATTTTGGCTGAAGGAAGTTATGTTCCTAGGACACATAGTATCGGCAGAAGGAATCAAGCTAGATCCAGCCAAGGTAGAAGCAGTGCACAACTGGAAGTCGCCAACGAGTCAGAACGAGATCAGGAGTTTCTTGGGTTTAGCCGGATATTACATAAGGTTTATCGAGGGATTCTCTACGATCGCTCGCCCGATGACGCAGTTACTCAGGAAGGATACCAAATTCAAATGGACGGATGAGTGTGAGAAGAGTTTCCAAACTCTTAAGGAGAAGTTAACTACAGCGCCAGTACTAGCACTTCCAGATACGAACAAAGAATATGTGGTTTTCACTTACGCATCTAAAAATGGATTAGGTTGTGTCTTGATGCAAGACGGACGAGTGATAGCTTATGCTTCACGACAACTTCGACCTCACGAAGTTGAGTACCCAACCCACGATTTAGAACTCGCAGCCGTAGTGCATGCGTTGAAGATTTGGAGACACCATCTCTATGGTGTAAGAGTTGAGATATTTACTGATCGCAAGAGCCTGAAGTACTTTTTCGAGCAAAAAGAACTGAACATGAGACAAAGAAGATGGCTCGAATTAGTCAAAGATTATGACTGTGGAATTAACTACCATCCAGGAAAGGCTAATGTGGTAGCAGACGCATTGAGTCGCAAGGCTCCAACGAAATTAGGATGCCTTTTTATAGAAGAAGAAACCTTAGTGCGAGAATTCGAGAAGATGGATATCAGAGTGCTTGACACGCTAGCTACGATAACAAGTCAGATAGCAGCATTAGAAGCTACACCAGATTTGAGAGAAAGAATCATCAGTGCTCAGAGAAAAGACGAGTCAATGGAAAAGTTACGAGTGAGGATAAGAACAGATAAGCCAGAAGGATACTCTGAAGCTCCAGACAATGTGATACTTTTTGAAGGCAGGGTTTGTATTCCTGATGACGACAGCGAATTGAAGAACGAGATCTTGAGTGAGGCTCACGATATGTCTTACACAGCACATCCAGAAAGTACGAAAATGTACCAAGATTTGAGAAGAAGTTTTTGGTGGAATGGAATGAAACGAGACGTTGCCTCGTTTGTAGAAAGATGCCTAGCATGTCAGCAAGTCAAGGCTTTACACCGACGACCGTATGGATTGCTACAACCGTTGGATGTCCCAGATTGGAAATGGGAAGGCATAGCTATGGACTTTGTCACAGGCTTGCCTAAGTCGAGAAGAGGAACCACAGCGATTTGGGTGATAATAGATAGGCTTACGAAGTCAGCTCACTTCTTACCGATTAAGATTACATATGGATCAGAGAAACTAGCTCAGTTGTATATCAGAGAGATTGTACGTCTGCATGGAGTACCGAAGGTTATAATATCAGATAGAGATGCCAAATTCACCTCGAGATTTTGGATTACGATGTAGAAAGAGTTGGGAACAGAGCTTAATTTCAGTACAACATTTCACCCACAGACAGATGGGCAGTCAGAGAGAACGATTCAGATTTTGGTTGATATGTTAAGAACAGTGGTTTTGGACCGAGGCGCGAATTGGGAAGAAATTCTACACTTAGTTGAATTCGCTTATAACAACAGCTATCAGGCCACAATAGGAATGGCGCCGTTTGAGGCTTTGTATGGGAGGAAATGTAGATCGCCGCTTTATTGGGATGACGTAGGTGAGAGAAAGAACCTAGGCCCAGATGCGATCAATGAGATGATTGAGATAGTTCGGCAGATTCGAGATAGAATGAAAGAGGCCCAGAGCCGACAGAAGTCTTATGCCGACGATCGTCGAACCAATCTTGAGTTTGAAATAGGAGATAAAGTTTTTCTTAAGATATCCCCGACCAAAGGAATCCTTAGGTTCGGAGTTAAGGGTAAGCTAAGAACCAGGTTTATAGGACCCTATGAAATCCTCGAGAGAATAGGACCCGTCGCTTATAGATTGGCCTTACCGCCAAGTCTAGGAAGCGTTCATAACGTTTTTCACGTTTCTCAGTTGAGAAAATATGTTTACGATCCTAAGCACGTCATTAGTCAGCAAGACGTAGTTCTTGAATCTGACCTAAGTTATGAAGAGAAGCCGATATCGATTTTGGATAGAAAAGTTCAAGAATTAAGAACCAAATCGATACCAATAGTTAAAGTGCTTTGGAACCACCACGGGCAGGAAGAAGCCACGTGGGAACTCGAGGAGAAGATGAAGGAGCGATATCCTCATCTTTTTGCAGAAGGTATGCAAATTTCGGGACGAAATTTTTCGTAAGGGGGGTAGGATGTAATGCCCCGTAATTTCCTTACGACCTTAAAATTTTTAAAGTTAATTAAATAAATGGCTTTGCACGCCTAAGTTTACGATTTTGAATCCTAAGACTAACGGTCGAATTCGTTTCCGAAAATAAATTACGGAAGTCAGCTAGACGACTACTGTATTTAGGGTTAGCGCGTACGAAAAGTTTTTAGTTCGTGAACTCAGAACGGAAAACCGTCTGATTTTTACATTCACGAAATCGCGATACGAACTCGCCCGAGAAAGTTCGTTTTTATGATTTTCCGGACGAAACTCGGACTGTGTCGTCCCGAGTTTTTGTCAAAATAAATTTTGTAAATTTATTTTTCCGATTAAGTTTCGTACGTTAGAATTTTCGGTCGAATCGGATCGCGACGATTTTGTGCCGAGCGACGTTTTTCGTCGAACGTTTTCCGTAACGTCGGATCGCGCCGGAAAAGCGCGTAGTTTTCTTTTCTTTCTCACCTTGACCGACTTCTCCCCCCTTTATTGTTAGATTTTTGTGTTTTATATGTTATTTTAGAGGACACCTAATGCATCACTATTCACTACTTTACACCTTAGCTAGTTACTATTCATGCTTTACACCTTTCAATCTTATATCATTTTATTAATTCAAAACCAACACAACTCCTTCCCTCCCAACACCAAAATCTCGGCTGCCACCTTTCCTCCATCTCCCATCTTCATTTTTCCATCCTCCATTGAAGAAACCTTCAAGAACATCAAGAAGAAACACATAAGTCTTAATTCATCCATCCAATCCTAACACTTTCTTCATTAATTAGCAAGGTAATCCTCTCCTCTTAACTTCTATCCATCCATCATCTTTTTCTTTTTATTTTCTTCTTTTGATCGAAAATTAGAGTTATGAAATAGATGATTCGATCTTGGATTAATGAAATTGGATATGTTAGATAGGTTAATTAGGGTTTAGAATTGAACAAAAATCAAGAACCCTAATGCTAGGTCTATACCGAAAATTAGGGAAAAAATTGTAGGATTTTGGTTTTCTTCAATTGATGATAAATTCATGCTTAAGAGATGCTTAATTAGTGATTAGAACAAAGAGGAATCGAAAGCCCCATGTTTTGTGAAAATTCGATTAGGGTTTGAGTATGATTTGAGATTTATGCATGTTAGATGAAATTGGATTTGCAATTGATTAATTGTTGATATAATAGGATGATTAGTGGATAAATGATGTTAATTGGAGAAGAAAATCACTCTCTTAATATATATGTCAATACCGAAATTATTTAAGAAAATAGGGGTTTTCATGTGTTGAGTTTAATTGATGAATTGATGATGGAATTATGTTGCAAATGATGTTAATTGATTATGGGAATTTAATTAGATTTTTCAAAAAATGTTTATCGGAATGTAAGAGACGAAGAACACGTTATAAGTTGAAATATAGTGATGTTATGAAATGATTGCATGCATGAAAGTGATTCACGTTAGATGTAGTTTAATGTCGTAAAATTTGAACGGAATCCGACAACTTTGAAAATTTCATAAGAGACGAACAACTAGACGTAACTAATAACCGAGAAGTCGAATGAGAATTCTAATTTGATATTATTGTCTATGATGGACTTGAGAACAACTTTGTAGTTGATGTCATGAGCTTTCGAGCTAATATAATACGAGCTATAGTTATAGTCGAGAACTAGAACGCGATTTGAATAACTTGTTGGTTTAGTAATTGTTAGTTGAAAGCCGACATTTAGAACGTCGTGCTATTGAACGAGTTTTGAGAAGGAGTTCGTCACGTACGGGAGTACGTGATGACTGCCTTGAGGGTCCAGTTTCTAAAGAAATCGAATTCGAGAGCTTAGAACGAACCTAAGACGTTATAGGTCGAATCTATCGAGCAACTAGGGTTTTCGCGGCAGTTTTGCGACCCTCGCCGGAAACTGTAATAACTTTTAGATCGTTTATCGGATTTGCGATCCGCAAATTGGAGCGTAAACTAGAAATCCCAAACTTTCCAGTGGTACAAGGCTCATCCCCTGTTTCCAGATCCTCTGTTCTGGGCAGTCCCCAGAGTTACTGGATTGCGCAGTGAATTTTCAGTTTCCATTCTTCTAAGTTGTTTAGTTCACAACTTAGTTTCTTTCTATCGTTTAAGCCGTATTATCTAACGAATATCTCCCTACTGACCCTAGGGTCAAGTACAGGGCCTTGAGTGATGAAAACCAGTCGAGATCGTATCTCTTATCCTTTCAAATAAAGAAGTAGTAAGCGAGAAATTTCATAAGTCGTTTAAAGAACTAAAACGTAATTCTCCTAAGTTGATTCTTTCCAACTTAGTTCCTTATAATCTTTAAAGTCGTATTAAGTTACCGACCACCCTCTCTACTGACCTAAGAGTCGAGTATGAGACCTTCCGAGTTCTAATGGGATTAGTACGAGTCTCGTTCCCGTTTAAGTAAAATGAAACTAGTAAGCGTGCAAATGCCTAAAGAATGAAACAACTAAAACTTATTTCGATTCGCTTTGATCGATTATCTTTTACGACCCGTTTTTAAGTATTATTATTTTTTACGATGAAGGAGGAAGCCAGCTGTAAAGAAAGGACGGAAGATCCGAAGTTTGGAAGCTTTTGCTTTTAGTTCTGTATTACGAGGTGGGCTTTTATATACAAAATAAAACGAGCAATGCTCGGAAAATCTTTCTTTATCGCTTTGATATCTGTGTTTTCAAAGTGATATTATGGCATGAACTGTTTTATGTTTTATGTGAGTTCTCTTGTACCTATCTGAGTCAACATTCGTGTTTTCTAGATTTAGAGTTAATCTAACTAGGTTAACTAACGATCGGCTCTGAGTTAGCTGCTAAGTGCTTTCCAGAGTTAGTGCACTTTGTAACCTGTGGTGTATGTGATATCCTGTTGAGGGGTACCAGCCGTGGTGAATGAGAATTGGTGAAGATTGAACGTAACATTAGTCAGAAAATGCTCGCGCGAGTGATTTATGAGAAAAGAGTCAGAAAATGTTTAGTAGACACGGGTTTCTTTCAATAAAACCCCGATGTGCTACAATTATGAAATGCCATATTTATCTATACTTATGATTATGATTTCGGCATCGTGCCCACTAAGTACGTTTGTACTTAGCCCTGCATTGTTTTCTAAATGTGCAGGTTGAAGCGACGGTGAGCGGCAACGGTTGATGTTGAGTTGAAAGATAGGTTGCATTAGTTAGAACTCTTCCGCTGCAGAACTCTCAGTCTTTTTGAATATGTACCTTTTGAACAATACACTGTAGTTAAGTCTGTAAATATGAACTTAGTTTCTACTATGTACTTTTGTTGAGTAATCCTTAGCGATTAACTCTTCCTTATTTATATTCAAGTCTTGTTCATGGTTTATTGATGCCTTTCATGTATGTTTAGTCAGTTAGCCCCCTTCTTCCCCGCTTCTTTAATCCAACCCCAGTCGCACCCCGACTTCTACCGTCCCTCGGGATTTAGAGCTGTGACATTGAGAAAAATGTGTTGGAAAGTCTTATTGGTACATTACTTGACATTCCGGGAAAAACAAATGATGGATATGCCGCAAGAAAGGATTTGGATGAATTAAAGTTGAGGACTGAGTTAGCACCGTACCAGATTGGAAAAAAAACTTGTTTGCCTCCTGCATGCTATACACTAAGTAAGGAGGAGAAGAAAAAAGTGTGCACTTCATTTCTTGGGATGAAGGTTCCTGAAGGATATTCTTCGAACATTAGTAGACTTGTTTCCATGAAGGACCTAAAACTTATTAGATTGAAATCACATGATTGCCATGTGTTGATGCAACAACTTCTTCCAATAGCTATTCGTGGTGTTTTACCTAAGCATGTTAGGATTGCTATTACTCAGATGTGTTTCTTTTTCAATGAGATATGCAATAAGGAGATAGAAGTGACAAGGTTGGAAGAAGTTCAAAAAGAAGTTGTGTTAACTTTGTGCCTACTGGAGAAGTATTTCCTACCTTCGTTCTTCGACATAATGGTGCATTTAACAGTGCATCTGGTACGTGAAGTTAAATTGTGTGGGCCGGTATGGTATAGATGGATGTACCCCTTCGAGAGATTCATGAAAATTTTAAAAGGGTATGTGCGAAATCATAATCGACCCGAGGGGTGTATTGCTGAAGGTTATATTGTTGAAGAGGCTGTTGAATACTGCTCCAAATATTTATCGGATGTATTCACTATAGGAATCCCATCTAGTAATCCCAAGTTCGATGTGACAGAGACTTCATCAGGATGTGCTTATAAAATAATCACCGATGAAGAACGGGAACAAGCTCACCGTTATGTATTGATGAATGATCCTGATATTGATCCCTATATTGAGTAAGCCCTTAATTTTTTAATTTCTTTTATAAAATCAGATTTTGACACTAATTAATATACTAAATAGGGCACACAAGACACATTTGGCGTTAGATTTTCCTAACAGAGCTCCGAAATGGCTTCAAGATAAGCACAATAAGGAGTTTCTTAGTTGGATGCGTGACCATGTAAGTGACACAATCTAGTAATTAGTGTTGTCTTAAAACTTGATATTAAATATATACAAATTTTCTTGTAGGTTGTTGTCGATTCTAAGTATCAGTTATCTTCTAAGCTGAAAATTCTTTGTGGATGGCTGACCAAGCGAGTAACAGAATATGCTAGTTATACTATTGATGGTGTTCTTTTTAATACAATGAAGCGTGATGAGAAGCGAGTTGGTCAGAATTCTGGTGTTAGCATGCGTGCAACTATTACGCAAGTTGCTAGTGCGAAGGATAAGAATCCAATTGTATCAGACATGTTGTTTTATGGAAGAATTGAGGAGATATGAGAGCTTGATTACACCAAATTTCAAGTTGTAGTGTTTAAGTGTACTTGGGTAGACAACAATGGTGGTGTTAAAGTAGATGATAGTGGTTTTACCTTAGTTAATTTGAACAAATTAGGATACCGGTCTGACCCATTCATTTTGGGAAGTCAAGCCAAACAGGTTTTTTATATTCAAGACCCCGAAAATGTAGCATGGTCAGTGGTTCTTGCTACTCCCAACAAACGACACCCTGGTCATATCCATGTTGATGATTTGGGAGACATTTCTATGCAACTACAAGGTTTTTCAAAGGGAATTCCAATAGCTGACACAAGTAACGTGTCAGATGAAAACGAACCACCACATGTTCGTGAAGATTGCGATCTAATTTGGGTTAACAATACGAATTTGTAGTTTGGTGAGCTTCTAATAGACTCCATTGTGTGTTTGTATAATGAATATTGATGATTCTTTGTTTGTTGCATGCAATTATAGAACCAAAAGGATTATTAACTATTGGCTGATTTTTGTTTAAGAATGAATCTAACTGTGACTATTATGAGCAGCATATATAAGTTTGTTTGAACTGAAAATTAATGACTTGTTGTCTAATATTGCACTATTATATTTGTTGATAGTTATCTTAAATGCATTTGTTGAGAAGTTTTCATAGAATCATGGCTTCGGAGGGCAGTAATGATTCAGTAGGGGGGTCTAAAGATACTCAATCCGCCACTACAAATAGAGCCAAGAGAGGAAATGTTTGCTTGAATAAGGTAGCTCAGCGGAGAGTTAAAGGAGTCGTCTAACATGTTGATTTTAATAAGCACGGACAACCAGTGGGAAAGACAGCATCCGAAATGCAAAGTTACATTGGCCTTCTTACACGTGATCATGTTAGAATAAGCATAAAGACTTGGAGAGAAGTCCCAGAAGATGTGAAAGATCTAATATGGGACACTGTTAAAGTAAGTAGAAAATATTTGGTGATTTCAGTTTTTACTATTATTTGTCCTATAAATTTGATTTTAATTCATGTTTTTGCAGCTGTCTTACAAGGTTCCGGAGCAATGGAGGGCTGGATGCTTGGAATCAGCAAATTCCAAATGGCGATCATGGAAAGCTAGAATGCATAAGGACTTTATTGTTCCAAACGAAGATAATGCTGAGGAGTTGTATAAACCACCGAAAGACAGTGGCATTCTAGCTAGTGACCGGACTCAGTTTGTACATCAACGCATAACATTTGAATTTAAGGTAAATAATACACAAAATTGTTGTTTAGTGTTTACATTATTATGTTGCATTTTTTTTATCATTTCTAGTTGGCTCTTATCTATATCATTTTATGCCTTTGTAGCAAATAAGTAAGAAGCAGAAGGACGGGAGAAGTAAACACGTGTACCCCCATCGTCTATCTCGTAAAGGTTATGCAAACTATACCGAAGAAATCAAGGTTCATCTCTATAATTAAAATTCTCCCTATATAACAATAATAATCTATGTGAATCTGTTATTTGCTTTCCTTACTGAGGAAAATAATTGATTGACCCTGGCTTTCTTGTATGTGTTTACTTGAAGCAACCTTGAATATCAGTTGTCTTAAATATATCTTATACACCAATGCATGATGTTAAACAAACTCTGTCCAGATCCTGATGATATTGTCTTTGTGGATTGATTGTGTTGATAAGCTGATAAGCATGCGAATAAGGTTGATGAGAGTTTTGAAATAGGTTATAGTAATTTTTATCATTGTTTAGTGTCATGTTTATTTGAGTTGTGCTTCTTGGCAGAATATATCCAACTTTATTGGTATACAAACCCTCCATTAATTCTTTTTGTTGTACTGGTCTCGGTCACTAAAACTAATGGAGGAATAAACCATATGATTGGGTAAACTAAATATAAAATAAAATAAAGCAGATACCTTTTAACTTAGACCGACATCCATACAGAAATTAATACTAGATAAGTTCCAACAGACAAACTCAGATTAAACAACTACTGAAAAGATGAAACGACACAAATTGTAAGAGTTTATTGATTGGATGGAGCTCAAGGTTGGAACACGAAAAGAAACTGCATCAGGTAAACATAGAGTAGAAGAAGTGCAAATTCAATGCTACATAATTCTCAGTAAGAAAGTCAAGATTTTAGTTTACATTAGTTTAGTTGCAAAAAATTTAACAATAATAGAGTAGGATTAAAGCATAAGTATGGGGGTGATTACAGAGTCTTGAGGATTTTAGCATCTCTATTTTAATGACTTCTTCTCAAAGTTAAGCTAGCCGTGCTCTTTATTGTAGTGGAAGAACAAGGAATTACAAGGTGACGATGAGGAGGTTGACAGATTGAAGATATGGAAGAAAGCAAGATTGAACAAGGAAGGAACAACTGATAATGAAGATTTGAAGATTGCTATTCAGAAAATAGTATTACGCTCTGTTATTTGTTTTTAAATTCAATTAAAGTTGTTAATTTTAATCTCATCTGGTCTTAATAATCAACATTTACTTTGAAATTTTCAGGATGAATACATACGCGAAAAGGAGGAAGGGAAACTTGATTCTGATGGAGGTTCAAGTGATTTGCTTTCACTTGCCTCAATAAACCAGAGCATGCTGGTCGCGTGCGTGGAAAAGGGGCAGGCGTAAAGCCCAAATCATACTTTCATTCTACTGGAGAAAGTAGACGAGCAACACGTGACAAAACACAAAGTACACTTGTTGAATTGGAGGATGCAAAGAAAAAGATAAATGAACAAGCTGACCGCATTCAGAATTTGGAGAGTAGAATGGAAAAATTTGAAGCTAAGATGGGTGAGAATGATAAGGAATCTGAAGGATTGGGTAGTTGTTCTATAATAAAGCCTTCAATTCAAGAGAAACATGATACAGAGTCTCCCATTGCTAAATGTATTGGAAAATCAGACTTCTTAGAGGTATGTAGTTCGTTCTCTCTATCTTCTTGGATTCTTTGCACATCGTTTATGGCTCCGATAGTTTATCTATTCTTGTGTGTGTGCAAGAATCTGTGGATGAACTAAGACTTTAGATTTAGCACTGGATTCATCATTCCAATCATCTTTATTATTTTACTATTTTTTAATAATATGGTAGATGTAACATAGAATTTTTGACTGATCAACAGAATAAAGGAACAAAGGTGACAGATCCGGATTGATCCCACTGTATTTGTGGAAGTTATTGGATCTATAAGATTGTGATGCCTTGAATAATTATATTACTGCAGTGTTCATGAGTTTTAGTTTATTGTTAGAGTGCATGATTTCAATAAGGTAGGGCCTTGTGTATTTTAGCTTTTTCTTGTAAGGGAACAACCATATTTTAATGAAACTTTATTTAATATGTAGGGGAAAGCTGTGAAGTTACTTCTTGGAATCTCGAAAAAACTTGTAGCTTATGGAACAATGTTTATTGTTGGGGCTAGCCTACACGGCTGTCAAATGCCTGCAGATTGCTTACGTGTCTCAATTGATGATGTAGTAGATAAGGATGCACTACTACCACACCGTGTATCAGATGATATAGAAACAGTCGGTAGTGCACTAGGAACTCATGTGGCATGGCCTAGTCATTTGGTGGTTGAAAAAGCTAATGAGGTAATTTTGATGAATATTATGTTATTTCTAATTTTCTTTGGGAAGTGTTAATACCTCTAACATAATGTTTATAACTATTTAGACACAAGGTAAGAAGATAACTGGAAAAAAGTTGTTTAAGGGAAACCAAGAAATGAATGTCGATTTGCCCACATTGCCTCCAACATTGCTAGCACTGTACTGTTTATTAGATAAGTCGTTCAAGGATGTAGGCTTGCCTGTTACGTTGGATGTGGAAGTCTTTGGGCATGAGATCAGACTTTTCATTCTTATGAGGCCTGATGTCATTCCATTTTGTAACATGGAACCCATTACCGGAGGCTGCATCGTTGCATATATTTGGTAAAATTTTGTATTAATTCAGGTTCTTTATTTATTATGATTTATGATATAGTTTAAGTAACTCTTACATGCTTACCGACAGGCACTTGTATCGGGAGATGAAAGAAAAGAATACTTTGGCCAAATTTCTATTTGTGAATCCTTTTGCCGTAGCACATGGAGTGAAGGATGAAGATAGAGCCCGCACATTATCAGAAAGATTACTTGCTGCAGCCTCAAATCAAATCATACTCGTTCCTTGCAACGTGGGGTAAGTGAATAAATATATAAATTGTTAGTATATATGCTATTTAATTCCTGCTGTAATTGGTGATCTGAGAGAGTTAAGGCATGTTAACATATATAACAGCTTTGTTTTGAGACTTAGATGTAATGAGGTGTTTTTTCTACCATCTTTCTTCCTAATAATGTGATACTCGTGTTCAATAGTGGCCATTGGATTCTAACAATTGTGCAACTTGAAAAAAATATTATCTCATTGATGGATCCTCTTGCTCATCGTATTAAGGACACGATATGGAAGTCTGTCGTCGACACGTAAGTGTTAGACTTGTCAACTAATTAATCATTTTTTCATTGTAGTTCATGTACTATTAACTGCTCAATTAATTACTTACTTTTCTTTGAAGTGCGATGAGTATTGTCAATGCAAACAAGGGAAAGAAATTAAAAAAACTGACTTGGGAAATTATAAAGGTATGCATTTTTATTTCTAACTAGTTTATCAATTAGATTGCACACTTATCATTTTATTTATACAATATTATAGGTTCGTGAAGAATGGGCAACTTGTGTGATAAAAAATGCGTGGTAGTGAGAGGTATTGTGTCCAATTAAATTGTTTTTGTTATGTTGATGTTGAGTAGTGTGGTGATGATTTGTTGCTTCTCTAACCATGGCAGGATTTAACTACGAGCGCTTGAGCTGGATTTGTGGGTCTGATGCAAATGGATGAATTAAGCTAAATGAAGTGTAGTTGTTGAGGTTCTTTCTTTGCAAAACATATATTTTTGAATAGTACTTGTGTGAAATTTAGACTATATTCGGATGATTATTGTACGAATGTGTTAGATGATATATAATATAAATTTTATGGATGATTTTGATAATTTTGTTGTTTTAGAATTATTTTATTTAATGTAATATAAATAACAGAAAAATTAAAATAGTAGGAATATATAACGCTTCTCAATCGAAACATACATAACGGTAGTCGAACAAAAAACTGTTATCTATAAGGTCATTACATAACGGAAAAAAAGATGATTTATAACGGTAAAATATGTTATGTATAACAAAATAGATAACGTAAATAAAGCGTTAATAATACTGAACAAACCGTTATCTATGGCATAATAGATAACGGAGAAAGGTAATCTTTAATGACGGAGAAAAGCGTTAATATATAAATATATATAACGGAAACTACACTGTTATTACTACTCGTCAAACCGTTATGTATGATAGAATAGATCACGGAGAAAAATTATTTTTCATAACGGAAAGAAGTGTTATGTATAACACATATAGATAACGTTATCTATGAGCGAAAATGTTGTAGTGTAAGAACAAGTGCAATGTAAATTGAGAAGATTTTCGCAGGCTCAAACTGTTCAAGAAAGATTTGGATATCTCTAGCCGACTTAACTAAATTGCGAGCCACAATATTGACCCCACAGTGAATATGCTTAACCCTAAATAAGAGATTCAAATTAATAATTTGCCTATAATTTTTTATGATAGCTCTAAACTCGAAAAGTATGTAAAATCTCTCGCGAAAACTTTTTTTTTTTTTTGAAACAAATTCCCAGGCAGGAATACTAAAAGTAATACATATACTCTTCCTTTTAAAATAGTTTATTCAAATGATGGCATAAAGGAAACATAAATTAAAAGAGTATAGTTTAAGACGCTTTATGCCAAATAAAGAAGAACGGTTAAACAATTGGATATATTCCGAAAAAGGAAAAAAAAAAACACTAATGTGTAATTATATACTAAATTAATCATTTTTTTAGGGAATTATACGAGGTGTACAACATAACAAATCTAACCAAACTAGTAGTACAACATATCCCTATAAAATAGGAAATGCCAAATAAAAAATTGTTAGTAATATATTTTCAGTATAATCAGTCATCTTTAGTACTCCCTACAAAGACCTCTAAAATCCTAATTTGGTGATAAATAAATAAATAAAATGAAAATTAGATAAAATATAGTAGTAAGAAACAAAAACGACAACAAATAGACTTCCACGACCACAATTTTTGACGCAATAACAATTACTACTGTATCCCTTTCAAAAACCGAAAAGACAATTACTACTATATCCAAACTGCAAAGCAACTCCAGTCACAATAATTATAAGATTGAAAATGTAAAAAGAAAGGAAAAATGTTCCCCTCAAAAAAAGAAAGGAAAAATGAGTTCATAACTGCAGACAAAATAAACAAAATTCAACCGTTAAATATTTTCCACATTTCACTACTTTCTCAGTTTCTCACACTCTCTCTCTCTCCTCAAACACCCAATCCTCAGCTCCATTCCAGAACAATCATTCCCGCCACTTCCTCCGCCGTCATCATCAATCCCGGCGAGCATCACACAACCTCCAATCAACGCAAGCATCGATCAACTAGCAACGAGTATCTCATTACAGCACACAAATCTCTCTTCCTTCAAGAATTGAGGATGTCGCTGCTGAGGAGACGGAAGGCCGGGCAGAATGACCCGGTAAGCGAGCCCGACCCGGAGGAGACGAAGCCGGAGCACCGGAAACCCGAGAAGCGGAGGAGGAAGTGGTCTTGCTTGGATAACTGCTGCTGGTTTATTGGGTGGGTATGCGTTTCGTGGTGGGTGCTGTTGTTTTTGTATAGATTGACGCCTTCTTCTCTTCCACAGTACCTCAGGGATGCGATAACGGGCCCGCCGCCCGACCCGCCGGGGCTGAAGCTGAAGAAGGAGGGGCTGAGGGCGAAGCACCCCGTGGTCTTTGTGCCCGGGATTGTCACCGGAGGATTGGAGCTGTGGGAGGGGCGTCAGTGTGCAGAAGGATTGTTTAGGAAGAGGTTGTGGGGAGGCACATTTGGAGAAGTTTACAAGAGGTATTAAAAGATTGGATTTTTTTGTTTTGTAAATTTGGTGTTTGTTGAATTGTCTATGTGGTTAGTATGTGCAGGGGATTTGAGTGTCTTTGTGAAGTTTTGGTGTGGTGTTTCTTGAATAAATTCTGTAGATTTTGGTGGGGTTTGGTTTGGAGGATGGGATTGATAACATGTGATAAGATAGATAGGATTATATGATTTTATTAACAATCACCTCAACTTTGGAAGGACAAATTATCTCTCAATTGGTGGATATGATCAAGGGCCTAGTTATCAATCACGGGCCAAATAATTCAAAGCAAACATATGTTTATGTAGGACTATTTATCACTCAAACCAAACAACCCCTTAGAGTTTGTTGATCTAGTATTGAGTATGTTTGTTGTATAGGTGTGTTTGTAGGAGTGAAGTTTTGCTATGCTGTTACTTGATTGATTTGAGGTGGATAGGGTGGGTTGGAGAAGGTGAGAAGATGTGTGTTTTTGGTGGTTTTAGTGTGTGTTTGTGTGTCTCTTTGTTCTTTATGTTGGTGTTCTTGAGATGTTTGGGAGTGAATCTTGAGGTTTCTCATGCTTTCTATGGATTGAACCTTGTTTCTTTATAAGATTGTTGTCCTCATTTGAGGTTCATAGTGTGGATTCAAGGAGGTGGGAAGATTTGTGTTTTTGGTGGTTTAGTGTGTGTGTGTGTGTGTGTGTGTGTGTTTCTTGGATCTTTCTGTTGGGCTTTCCAATATTGGTTTGGGATTGATTCTTGAAGTTTTTGTGCATTCTATGAATTCATTTTTTTTGCTTGTTTGTTTATGAGACTGCCTTCTACGTTTGAGGTTGTCGTTAGATTTGGTGTAGTTTTCATAGGTGTGAAATTCTTGAGAATGTTGAAAAGGAAATGCATCTGTTACATTGGAACTTTGTACGGCGCTAGAGCAACTTTTTATGTCAATATACTAATTATTTTGGAACTTCTTCTATGTAGAAATCTTGAGCATAAGTAAGTTTATGTAACTGAGCTGCTAAAGTAGTTGGATCATGATGTGTTCCAAGTAATCAATGTTGTTTCCTTAAAAAGACTTCTGCATTTTTCCATTTGTTTCACTTGTGCAAGATCGGGACACATACAGTATATTGATGGCATAATTTGGAACATGGTTCTCGATTGCAGACCTTTGTGTTGGGTGGAGCACATGTCGCTGGAAAACGAAACTGGTCTGGATCCACCTGGTATAAGGGTCAGACCAGTAACTGGCCTTGTAGCTGCAGATTACTTTATACCGGGATACTTTGTGTGGGCAGTTTTGATTGCAAATCTTGCTCAGATTGGATACGAGGAGAAAACTATGTACATGGCATCGTATGATTGGAGACTTTCGTTTCAGAACACAGAGTTACGCGACCAGACACTTAGTAGAATAAAAAGTAACATAGAATTGATGGTTTCGACCAACGGTGGTAACAAAGCTGTGATCATTCCTCATTCAATGGGTGTGCTGTACTTTTTACACTTTATGAAATGGGTCGAGGCTCCTGCTCCGATGGGGGGAGGAGGTGGTCCCGATTGGTGTGCGAAGCATATCAAGTCCGTGATGAACATAGCTGGACCATTTTTAGGCGTTCCAAAAGCTGTTTCTGGCCTTTTCTCTTCCGAAGCCAAGGACATTGCTGTTGCTAGGTATGTTCAGACATGTTTTGATAATTAAACGTAAAATTCTTGAATTTTTTGTTTGTACATTGAAAAATGTTGAGAATGAAGCTATTGTATGCTAGGGCTACAGCACCGGGCGTTCTGCATCACGATTTGTTTCATATTCAAACCCTACAGCATCTAATGAGGATGACCAGGACTTGGGACTCAACCATGTCGATGTTACCTAAAGGCGGAGACACCATTTGGGGCGATCTAGACTGCTCGCCTGAAGATGGCTACGTCCCTAGCAGAAGAAGGCGAAATGCAAGTGACGAGCAAATTCTTGCTGAAGATGGAAGTACAGAATCGAAACCAAAACGCATACATTATGGAAGAATCATATCATTTGGAAGAGATATTGCTGAGGCAGATTCGTCTGAGATTGACAGAGTTGATTTTCGGGTAACTTTTCTGATCTTACCTCGATAATTGCTCAATAAAATCTAAGTCTTGCGTTGTTTGGCATCGTTGATTATGTATGTTGAGTTTTGGTAATCACTATAATCGATCATGTTGAATATGTAGCAATGACAGCAAAAAAACTCGTGTTGCTAAGATTATGAACATCTCGTTTCTCCGTGCAGGACGCTGTCAAGGGGAAAAACGTCGCAAACAGCACGTGTCTTGACGTGTGGACTGAGTACCACGACATGGGATTTGGAGGCATCAAAGCTGTTAGTGAATACAAGGCTTATACTGCTGGAGATTTGGTGGATCTCTTCAATTTCATCGCGCCAAAAATGATGGCTCGTGGCAGTGCTCACTATTCGTACGGAGTAGCTGATGATCTCGATGATCCGAAGTATCTGCATTACAAGTACTGGTCGAATCCTTTGGAGACGAAGTAAGGATGTGTAAGGGGTCGGATTTGTTTTGAGACAATCGAGGCGGCCTTGTTCTAAACTGCTGTTTTCTTTGCAGGCTGCCAAATGCTCCAGAAATGGAGATGTTCTCCATGTACGGAGTTGGCGTTCCGACCGAACGAGCCTATGTTTACACGGAGGCTCAATCGGCAGAATGCCACATTCCCTTCCGGATCGACACATCCGCAAGTGAAGAAGATGAAGATATGTGCTTGAAAGATGGTGTTTTCACCGTGGACGGGGATGAGACCGTGCCTGTGCTGAGCGCGGGCTATATGAGCGCAAAGGGTTGGCGCGGGACAACGAGGTTTAACCCGTCGGGAGTCAAGAACTTCATCAGGGAGTACGAACATGCTCCTCCGGCCAACTTTCTCGAGGGCCGAGGGACGCAGAGCGGCGCCCATGTAGATATCATGGGGAACTTTGCCTTGATTGAGGACATCATGAGGGTTGCCGCTGGCGCCTCCGGAGACGAGCTCGGAGGCGATCGCGTGTATTCGGATATATTTGAGTGGTCCGATAAGATTAAGCTAGATTTGTGAGTTCAAGAGAGAAGATTGATCTTTATTCTTGCTTGATTTAAATGATATTGTTTATGTAATACTTGGTTTGAATTGGGGAAACTGTTTGAATGTAATCAAATACTTAATCACTTCACATAGTTATCTATTTGAATACAAAAATGGTAGAAATGGGAACCTAATGTGTAGTTTACTCGATTACTCAAAATACAATAGAGCTAACAAAATAGTGGGAAAAAAAACCATGTTCAGATCGAAAAAAGATATTTATAGTGTTACAATGATCGGATCGAATCGACTCGAGTCCATTGAACTTGAAATAGTTTAGAATGGGTTGGGCCACAATTTGGATGGTCCATCCCCGATGACTTTTCCAACTAACTACATTCCCACTTGGATACATAAAATTCTAATCAATTATTACAAACTCTTATTATGATTATGAATGTGGTTTTATTTATTTTCTCAGGTGATGATGGAATTTTCATACTTACAATCTAATTACATAAATAAAAATCTATACCAATTATTACAAACTCTTATTATGATTGTAAATATGATTTTATTTATTTTCTTAGGTGATGATGTTTTTCTTGCGTTTTATAAATTTTATAAATAATGAATTTCTTTTACATATATATAGCAAGGAGAAGCAAAATAAAAATAAAAATAAAAATAATAAATAACCAACTAAAAAAATCTAATTTTATTTATGTCAAATTTATTCAAATATGGTATGAATCTATAAAAACTCATCGTTATATAGTATCGTAGAACCTTAGGTGATCCTCTTCCTATTCAAATACTATAATCTATTTAGGCACAGATAACAAAACCTGATATAACCGGGTCGGGTCAATAAGATTCAAATAAAACCCGCACAAACATAATTGGCGATCATTATTTTGATTTTAGCTCTTCATCTCTGAATCGGATCCGGCGAAGTAATCCCCAATTCTCAACTCGGAAACGACGCCGTGCCTTCTCCGATCTAGCCCTACCCTTCAGATCGCATCTTCTCTCGCCCTCTCTATCTCTTCCCGGTGAGCATCTTTCCTGGCCACCTGCATGCAATATTGCAGGTTTTATGCATTGATTTAATTGTTCGGATCATAGGGTTTTCGAGTAGGACTTTCTAGGGCTTTTGCACTTTTGGCCCCTTTTCCCGTTATGGAAGTTCTTCGTAGTTAATTGTTGCCATTTTTGTTCTTGAACCTGGATTAAGTGGCGCAGGTGAGTTTAAGTTAATTGCGGTGAAGTTTAATGTATTTTATGTGTTTATTCCAATTTGGAACTTGGGTAGCTCGTGTGCTTTGTTTATTGATTTTTTCTCGGTTTTCTCATTGGCTTTCGGAGTTCTATTAAGTGTTATTCTACTGGTTTTTTCTGATTTGGTTGTTGTGAGTGAATTGAAGTAACTCAATTCAAGTTCGTGGTGCAGCAGATAGGTGCTTACTCATCATTAATCTTTTGGTGCATGTCTTTCTAGAGAATTTTTTGGATGACCTGGGGTCTCATTGAACACTTAAAGCTCTTGTAAATTTTGATCGAATATTCTGTATTGCGTGTTTTTTTATGTGTATGTCATGCTAGAACGGACTTTAGGAATGTACACCTGATTGGCTATTAGTTAGATTATTGTACTCTCTGGGGAAACGGGCATCCCAAAATCAATTTTAGATTGTTTTTCCGACTTTCATGTTGTTGCTGCAGGTTGTTTTTCGACTTTCATGTGGTTACTGCAGGAATGGTATTAGTGTAAAAGTTTTATGTTTCTGGTTACATGGATATATAATATCGTCTATGCGACCCGTTTATGTTTATGACAAGTGCACTACATGGATATTGCTTTCTTTCTCTTTCTAGACTTTTTTTAATGACAAAAATACTGGACCCTGGCCTTTGTGTAATTCATGTGCTCAATTTTGGTTCTACAAAATTAGTTTTTATTTGTCTCGTCAGTGTCAATTCGAATGCTGTGTTGGTGTTGGGTGCTTATGTTCAACACTCTTAAATAATCCCAACCGATGAGAGTCCTAGAAATTATGGGTCACCAACAATAGTTTAAAGATTGCAGTGTGTAGAAGCATTATGGTGAATCAGTCCCAAGAAGGGCATACTTGTTGCCATCGCATCCTCACTTCTTTTCTCTTTACTCCGGCACTGTTTATCTTTTTTGCTGACAATGTTATTAAGTGGATCTTCTGTCAGAAATTTCACTTATTTTCTCTTTACTCAAATGTTGTTTATATTTTGGCTGGCAATGTTATTAATTGGATCTTCTCAGAAATTTTTGTACGTGACTGTAGGGTTTGTGCTTCCCTAAAATTGAGCATTAGAATAATTTTATAAATATTGAGGTAGAGCTATTAGTACAATGAAACATGCTTAATTATCAGCATCATGTAAATCGGAAGAAATTGTATGCCCTGTCAAATTTGCTTGAGGAAACATTTGAGGTGAATTCTGATTGATATCCTAGTTTGGTTGTATTTTCTTAGTGATTGCTGATTTGTCGATCTTGTGCAGTAGTATAAGATTTATATCTTTAATTGACATGTAGTCGTTCTCATTTTTCCAAGTATTGGAAAAGACTGAGTATCATCTTTATTGCATGAGTGAGATTCGGTTTTATTTGAGACCTTTTTCTGAACTCGTACTTCTGAATCCTATAGCCTATAGGAGTGCAGAGGCTTCCCTTGCTTGTTACCTACAGTAGATCGATAACCACATCATCTTTGTTTCATTTTTCTTTACATAGCTGATGGATATAGATACTACAAAGTGTGTTTGTAGCGTAGCTGCTCTAGAGGAAATGAACGTAGTATATGCTCTCTGCCTTTGGGCATCTGAAATTTAGCTAGAATTAATTGCGAAATTTTATTTTCATCTTTTGCATTTCCATGAGAAGTTTGGCTTCCAGGAAATTGTGGGCTGACCTCTGCACTCAATACTGTTATAATTCTCCTTTTAACGTGTTCATTGTCAAAGACTTTCTATCTGTACACCTCGTTACCTTTTCAGTTATTTTCTGAACCAGGGATTGGGTCAGCTGCCTATTTTTGGGCTCATCTTTAAAGATGAATATGCAGCAAGTTGTGCAACCCAGATCTTCTTCCAATGGATATGGTCGCCGTAAAGTTGAAAAAGATCCTGCAGCTAGGTCTGACAGTAGGTTTCAGACTGGGAAAGCAAATTATAGCAGGACTAATTTTGGTAATTGTTCTATCCTTCTGATGTCCAAAAACTATATATTTTTACTATGATATTCTAACTTATTTGATTTTAGGTAAAGGAGGGGTACTTGAGTCACCTTCATGTGATCGACTAATTTATTTAACTGCATGCCTCATTGGACATCAAGTAGAAGTCCAGGTGATGGATGGATCTGTGTTTTCTGGAATATTTCATGCTACAAATACTGAGGATTTTGGTATGTTAATAATGTTTTAGTGTAGAAAGCACTTTTGATTAATGAACCTTTATTTTGAAATGTGCATAGTCATTAGAATGCACTTTTTAATAACTATATGCCCTCTTCTGGTGCAGGAATTGTTCTGAAGATGGCTCACTTGATTAAAGATGGTTCTCAAGGACAGAAAAATATTTCAGATTCTCTTGACAAACCTTCTTCTAGGACGCTGATTATACCAGCTAACGATCTTATACAAGTGATAGCAAAGGTATGATAGTGTTCCCTGTCATAGATTTATCATTGCTAATAATTATATTGATGCCGATTTGCTTTTTTACACCACCCACATGAAATGCTATTGCACGAGAGGTTTTTAGCAGCATCTGCTGATTGGATTGAGAAGTGTAAGTACAAAGTTATTTTGATTAAGTGGCTGTTCTATTGAACTTCAACAGGGAGTGCCTGTAACAAGGGATGGGCTATCAAATGAGCTGCAGTACGAAAGGCAGCAAGAGCTTTTAACAGATTCCAGCATATCACAGTCCCAGCATGTTGAGGTGGGGAGAGAATTGGAGCGCTGGATCCCTGATGATAGTGATCCGTGTTGCCCTGATCTTGAGAACATATTTGACAGCCCTTGGAAAAGGTTGGAGTCTTGGAGAATCACATTTCTTCTCAGAAATTTTAATGTAGTTAGCACATGGGACTAGTTATGATAGTGCCTGTAAAATTCATTTCCTATTGCTTTTCTGAATATGATTTTGTCTTCACATAGCTTCTCAGAGTAAGCAATTAATTAATTGGCACAAGAATATTTAATACTCTCTAAGAAGAATCATTTTTCAATGCCAAAGATCCTTGAGGTAGTTCTCACCATTTATGAAATTGCTGCTGTTTTGATTATCCAATACCTTTCTTTGCCTATCAGGGGCTGGGATCAATTTGAAGCAAATGCAACTTTATTTGGAGTGAAGAGCACCTTCAATGAGGAACTTTACACAACAAAGCTTGAGAAAGGTCCTCAAATGAGAGAATTGGAAAAAGAAGCTATGCGGATAGCAAGAGAGATTGAGGGTGAGGATACCCTCGATCTTCATTTAGCAGAGGTTAGCCGAAGCTTTGATTACCAATCTTTTTGTTTTCTGTTGTCTGAGTCAGGTTTCTGTCTCCGTCATTCTAAATCATATCATTTCAATAGGAAAGAGGCATTCAACTTGCCGGAAATGTGGAAATTGATGAAGAAACACGATTCTCCTCAGTCTTTCGGCCAGTTGATGACAGTGGATATGATGAGATTGAAGAGATATTAGAGGATTCACGAAATGATGAAACATTTGGTGATACCTTGAAACCTGTTATTGGCAAACCTCCGATGGACATGTTTCCTGAGAAAACTAGTGATGCGACTCAAAGGCCATCAAAAATTTCATCATTGGTAATTGCTTTTCCTATTAGGAAATAGCTTTGCTACATTCATGCCAACTAGTTAGAAAATTTCATTGTTTGGATATTTTGTGTTACTTCCAGAACCTTGGGTTGTTTCTTTTCTCAGTTCTTTGTAATATTTCTGGGTGAAAAAGAAGTGACAACTGGCAAGTTATGATTCATTTCAAAATTGCCCATACTGTTTTATGCGTTTAGCCTATAGTGGTTTGGTTAGGTAAGCGTGTGCATTAAATGGAATCCGTGACCTAAAAAAGCAGTTATAACTTGTGTTTTTATGCGTTTTTTAGTATAGTTCAGGCTTTCTTCCAGTTGTCATTCCTCTTGCTCTCTCGTCTGTTTTTGTTAAATTTAATTAGCTATATAGCATCTTTTGTCTTTTGCTTGCATCTGTTTGATCTTATTAATTTGTAAATGGCTTATTTAAACTAAAAAAATACATGTTTCATTTACTATTTCCTGTTGTGGGTGTAGGGAGAAGGGCAGTCCGCTAGCAGGGATGTGTACCATTCAGGTTCCAAGGATCAAGGCCGAGAGATATTGACCGAACAGCTTCCTAAAGAATCCTCAGGGATTTATACAAGCAGGTTTTTTTCTGACTTTTGATATTCATGTTTTGTGGTAGAATGGTATAATCAGGTTGAGCTTATTGCATAACCTGATTCATATAGGCTCTGTTATTAACTCTTAACGTTATAAGTTACCTATTGTATACAAGAATCCTTCTAAGCTGATAAGTGGGATTATTTTCATTCAGGGTTCTTGATAACCAATTCACTGGACATGCTGAAAGTAGTTCGCAGGAGGATAAAGATAAGCGAGTGGTGAGTGTTTATTTACACTCTAAAGTTGTCTCCTATTCATGACTGTTGAGAGTGTGAGTATTTACTTAGTAGTTCTGTTTCATGCAGTTGCTTGATCGCGGTGGAGCATCAAAGGCTGAGAGTGAGTAAATTGTCTTACTAATGATTATATTTCTTCTGCCTTGTTTTTGTTGTTTGTCTTTTTCTCAGTTCTCATTACTCTTTTGACAGTAAAGGGCCGATAAAGAAATGTCCTGTTTTCTTTTCTTTTCCTTGGTTGGGAAGATTGTTCTGTTTTGTCTGTCCTTTTGTGGACTTTTTCTGAGAGTGGTTACTGTGTCATAATACATGTCCACATAGAACTATCATTGCATTCTAATGAAAATCCTTACCATGCCCACATGCTACATTGATCTATTTGACCATCATGGATTAGTGGAATCGAACAGGATGAGATCCATTAAAGTTCCTCTAGATTATTGACATGTGGTTTTATCTTTCTCTTAGTATTTTCTCCCCTTAATTTTTGGCAACTATAGAATCTATTTTCCTTCGTTATGCTGTAACATCAATATTTATGTTGGCAGACTCAGATTCATTGCTAAGATCGAAGAAAAATGGCTCTGATAAGGCTGCCGTGTCTCCAAATACTACAGCTTTGGATCCATCACATGTATCATCCAAAGGAGAGGAGAAGGTGAGCTCTGCTAATGAGCTATCAGAGGGTGCTTTACCTTCCAAAACTCAAGGGGCAGTAAATTATCATGCCCGGCCCAATAGTTCTGCATCATCTACTTCTGATCGTGGAGGTCCTGCTTCAACTTCTGCCAGCCGAGGATTGTCATCTAGTTCATCTGTTGGTTCATTGTCCTCAGAGAAGTCATCTCTGAATCCATATGCTAAGGTGGGATGAGTGACAGTGGAGATCTCTTTTCTTGAAATTAGTGACTTCCACTGGTAGTTGCGCTTTGCAAATATGCTAATTCTCTTCTTTGTTCCACCTTTTTTCTTTTTCTTTTTTTTTTTGGCGGTAGGAATTTAAGTTGAACCCAAATGCAAAGAGTTTTGTCCCATCTCAGTCGTCTATAAGGCCTTCTTCTCCAGCTGCCGATGGTCCCTTCTACTATCCAGCTAATGTGGCATCTATGGCTCAGATGCATGGGATGCCTGTTAATATTGGGGTGAGTATAATATTTATGTTGCTGGTTAGTTTTCAATTTTCATCATATACAGTTGCAGTTATCCTTAGAAATCCGCCGTACAGAGGAATGGTACATAAATAAAGAAAAGGGAAGCATGCTAGTGAAGTTTTGTCATATGTTTATACCATTTGCTTAGATAGCAATTAACTACAAAAAATTAAGGAAGACAGCTTAATAAATCATTGCCTTGCTTCTACTTCATGATTAATATTGCTAAAATGATTATTTTTATGATTTCTCTAATGCTGGGTTAATTTTTATGGTGGCTGCGCTTTCACAGATTGGACCTTCTTTTGCTACGCATCAGCCTGTTATCTTCAATCCACAGGCGCAACACGTGCCACAGCCATACTATCATCCAAACGGACCTCAGGTTTGTTATTATTTGTTGTCCCAGTAACTGCCTACAATAATCTGCATTCTTTTGTGTTACTGTGGAAGTCTAATTTGAATATAATGCAGTATGGGCAACAGATGATAATTGGACAACATCGGCCAGTCTTGTACATGCCAACTTATCCAGCAGTAAGATTCTTATATCTTTTTTCTGTTCTTCCATTGCTCGTTTATCTGTGGTGTTGCTCCTAGTGTAAACATATTGTACTACGCATCATATTGCTGGAATTTTGCAGCAGTAAGATAATAGGAAATTGATGTTTATCAAGCTGTTGGACTCGTTTCACTTTTTTTTTTTTTTTTTTTTTTGAACATTACAAGGATATTTAAATACCATGTGATGGTGGACTCGAACCCGTGACCTTTTGGCTCGGGCATTAACCAGACCACCACTAGGCCAACACACACACACGGACTCGTTTCACTAATAGCATACTCTCTGCATTCCACTTGTCCAAATTGCAAGTATGATCGATTAAGTTGGTGTAACATTAGATTTTTCTAACCAAAGCAACTTTAGCTGTTACTTAAAGATCAACAAAAAAATCCAACCATCTCTCCATCCTGTGAAACCTTATGTGTGTGTATATATGGTATTGTTGTGTAAGTGTGTTGTTGTTCATATATCATACCTTTCGTTTTTTGAGGTTGTTGGTAAGCAGGTGCCTGACTTTTAGGTTGCTTCCTTCAAAATATTTGTGTAGGAAATGCCTTACAAGGGGAGGGAATATTGATCAATGGTAGCTGACCACATCCCGCGGTTCTGATTTTGTTTGGAATGTCTAAACTTGCAACGACAGGCCGCTTCGACTCCGACATGATTTTTCCGAGAAGGCCCAGCAGCTGAAGAAGCAACAGCTCTGGAAATGTGCTCTTTAGGATATGGTAACATAAATTTACAAATCAGTACATTATTAAAACTGAGTATCTTAATGTTATATCATGGAGTACTGCACCTTTTCTTCTCTTTTTTTTTCTTTTTCTTACTTCTTTTTTTCCTTTTTTGTTATTTATTTTCCATCCCTTTGGCTCTTGGTTCTGTTGTGATTTTAGTCTTCCTTTGTTGAACTATTGTGATTATCAAGGTTTTTTTAATTGTGTTTGTAAATATAACACTCTCCATCTCTTCATTTATTACCCCCACCCCCCCCCCAACCTTTTATTTGGTTTTGCCTTTATGCTAATTAGTGTGAGTAGCAGAGTAATATCCCTTGTTCAGTGTCTTGTGCGTGTTAACGACTCGTGTAGCACATACTCGTTTCAGGTCGTGTTGAGTCGTTTCGTGTCTATTAGGAGCCATGGCATGTCACGCTCTCAGTTGGAGTAGTCTTTCGTCATTTTCTCGTTGAAAGAAATAATTGTCATCTAATAAAGTTGTATAGGCAATCAAGTGTTGGTCCACAAAATTGATTCCAATCGTATTGGAAATTTAAAATAGAATGGAAGTTTTTTTATAATCAGAAACGACATGGCAGTAATTAAAATTTTACGAACGTGAAATGAGAAACTCAACGGTTCGACGCTTTCCGTCGTGTAAATGCGTGCAAAGTATTGTTCTTTTATCATGTACTCCTTTTGTATTTTATTAAGTGTCCTATTATGAAATTTGATTTGTTTTTTAATAAGTGTCATATTTTATAAATTTTGAAAAAAATATGCAAATTTTGAGAAAAATGATGCAAAACTTTCTATTTTACTTAAGTAATAAATGCTAATTATTTACATTTTAAGTTTCCTAGGCAATAATTATAGATGAAAATTAGTAATATATTAATTTCCTTGGTTTGTGTGTTTTGAAGGCTGAGGACACTTATAAAAAACAGAGGGAGTATATGTTAACCTTCACTTTATAGGTATCATCAATCAATTGAAACCAACGTAGTGCAAGATCAAATATGTATGCACATGCACATGAATGTGTGATATCTTAGAAAAGTGATTGGTATGATGAAATGAAACAACAATTTTTATCTCTATTTTCCGTATTTCCATTGAGTGGAATCACCATTCCTTCTGATCTACATAGCTTTAGACATTTAATTTCTACTATCATTTTAATTCTTCCTCGTGATACTAATCACCTCCTTGATTAGTTGAAACTATGAATTATTATATTCGTCTGATCTCTTAATTCTTAATTAGTTGAAAATATAAATTGCTCCGTAATTATCGAAAATATGAATTTAATATAATAGCAAAAAAGTACTAAATGTTATGTGTTTGACGACCAAATTCCAAAGTCACTGAAACTTTAGAAAATGATTCAAGTCTTATGCATTTAATTTAATTTAAATGTCAAGAAAATTTTCTGTTTAATGTGAATAAAAATATTTCTAGGCTTCCCTCCACAAAAAAAATAAATAAATAATAATAATAAAACAAAACAAACAAAAAACTAGGCTAATCTTCTTTTACGTGGGATTTCTGAAGTGTTACTTCATACTTATGAAAGATTATTTGCTTCAAATCTTGAGTAAGAGGTTATTTTACCATGAGTTAAAAGAATCTAAGGATGTATTCACTTCGAATGAAAGTGAATGAGTAAAAATGAGGGATAATACTATTGATGGCTTTGGTAATAAGTTAACTGGTCTATGAGGAAGGGGGAATACACCAGTAAAAATTTTTACTTAAAAACGTGTGATTTGATTTCTCGATAATTGTAAAGCTCAGTTGAAGTAGTCTATAATTGGCTATATAATTGACTTATTCGAGTGAGGGTCAACTGTATTCAACAAACTGTGATTTTAAGTGTGGTGCGGAATGTGAGGGAAATTGATTAACTCGTTTTTACTGAAAATCGTTTGCGAAGGTCAAGTTTGCAAAACTCTTAGTGCAGTTTTGGTATAAATGCTTGTATGATGCAATTAGTATTCAGTTAGTGAATAAAACGGTAACTTAAAGACAAAAATGTAAAAACACAAAAAGTTTTACGTGGTTCGGAGAGCAACTCCTATGTCCATGACCAACTGCCTTGCTGGTAATCCCTTGAACTGTTTATGCATAATTCAGACGTACAACTTGGTTTGCGGGTAATTAATTTCGGGTTCAACAGAACCTAGACTATTTGATTACGGGTTCAGACAAAACCTACCTTTGTTTACGGTTACAAAGAGACCAATCAACCTTATAAACCTGGTTAGGGTGTGGAATGGGGTTTGTGGGGGGTTTTTCCAACAAGAAAACCTACAACACTGGAAGTGGAGATTGTCTCTTCTTAGACTGAGATCTTTAACTCTGTTGAAGTGAAAAGGCTTAGGAATGTGAGTGTGTATCTTCTAAGACTCGATCTAAGAACAAGTTTTGGAGAGCTAGCAGAGAGCGAAAAAGAGATGGATAAATTCTCAAAACTTTGGCTTTGAACACTTGAGTATTTTCTCTTGAATTTCTTTCGAGCACTTCGTATAGCATCAATAATCTTCACGCTTGGAAAGAACCTCTATTTATAGACGGAGAAGTCAAACTAGCCGTTGGAAAGAGTCGTTGACCTCTGTCATGAAAGCGATAAGCTCCTCTCTCACCTACAAACTTTCCTAAAATGGTAACTATGAACCTTGCTTTTGTGCAGGTCTTCAATGTCTGCCCAAATAAGGAAATAAATAGTTTGTCTCACTTTCACGTGATCTTAAGCTATTTGAATTTAAACTCAAGTTCAATTCTTCTCTTTAGACTTCTTTTCACTTATGATTGTCACGGTTCTAAGCACAACTGATGATCTAACTGTGTAGCTCAAGTTCCCGAGTTAACTTTGACTTTCTCTGACTTGATCGAGTTGAACTTGGTCTTCAATTGCTTCTTCAGTTCGAGTTCTCTAAAGATAAAATCTTTACACTCAAACAATGAGCTCTAACTATAAAGACTTTAAGGCACGTCTACTCGGTTGGGGTCAGTTGGATTTTTGGTATAAATCAAAACCTTACTAATTTTCACAACAACTATATTACTCTCTTCGTCCATGATTTATCTTCCTACGTACCTTTTTATACATTTATACTCTTCCACTTTATCTAAAATTACTACCCTTGTCAATATTAGACCCACCCTAATATATTAACCCACTAATCAAATCTAATTACCCAGCCCAAATATTACCCAATTAACCTAACCCACAATCTGCAAATCCTTTCTCTTTCTCACACCACCCACAAAAACCTAATCTACAAACTTGCTCTCTTTGCGCCGCTCTTATTCCAGAAATCATTTCCATTTCCATTTCTCTCACAATCCCTAATTTGTCTATCTGCAATTCGTCTTTCTCTCTCTCTGCAAATCTCTCAAGATCCCTAAGTTGTCTACGCCGCTCCTCATTCGATCTGCAAATCTCTCAAAATCCCTAATTTATCTATGCCGTTCCTCAATCGATTTGCAAATATCTCTCTCTCTCTGCAAATTTGTCTATCTCTCGTCTCTCCCAATTGCTCTCCCACTCGAACCGTAATCAACAATGTATAATTCACGCAAGATTAATCCGTTGTTCTCTGGAATTAGATCGACCTTCGAATCTAAACCAGACACCATGGTGTCTACCGACTCGATGGTGGTGGTGTCTGACTCCGCCTCTTAGTCGGAGATGGTGGCGGTGTCTGAATCCGCCGCCTAGTCGAAGATGGTGCCGGTGTCTGACTTTGCCGCTGCCTCGAAGATGGTGCCGGTGTCTGACTCTCATGCTCACTCGGAGATGGTGCAAGAGACTCACTTTCAGTGGTTCGATGATGAGGATGATGTCGATCTAACTAGGACTATTGGAAAGCCAAATACATGGATTTGGGTCTACTACATCCTTTTGAAAATGGCAACACTACGGTGATGGTTGATACACATGAATGAAATGAAGTGAGAATGGAATGACCTCGGTAATGGAATGATGATGGGAATGTAATGGAATGAAGAATGATATTCCTATAACTGGTATACACAAGGAATGAAATGAATTTTTGTTTAATTATTTTTTTCATAATTGATATAATTAGTTTAATAATAACTGTAATATTAAATAAATAATAATAAATTATTATTTTAATAATTGATATGTATAATAATATTAATAAATAGTAATAATAATATTTTTTGCTAACTACAATAATAACAATGATAATATATAATAATAAAAATAATAAATATTATTTATTGTTGATTTAATATTATTATAATACCCTTAATAGTTAATAAGTATAATAATCTTAATATTATTTAATTATATTTAAATAAATTTAATATTATTATTTGATATTATTATTAGTTAATGTAATGTTAATATTATTGTTTAATATTATTTAATTATAATCATTAGAATTATTTTTTAATAATAATAATAATAATAATAATAATAATAAAGTTTATTCCTGAAAATGTGGAATAGCTAATACTAGGGGGAGGGAAGAAATGACAAAATCCATAATCATGGGATTAGTCATTCCTTAAGGAATGGTCATTCACTACGAAAAAAATATATCAGCCGTGGGATTAGGAATATAAGCAGTAATGACCATTCCATTCTCATTTCATTCCAGCGTACCAACCACCATTTAGGTGATTGTGTTCTAAGCTTTCTCTTGGTGATGTTGGGGTTGGTGATATTAAGGGCTGGTGATGCCAATTATATGATATTTGTAATCTGATTTGATGCCTATTAATTTCTGATTAGATTTGGTGCCTATTAATTTGTGATCTAATTTGGTGTGTATTATATGTGATATGAGATTGATGCCTAATAATCTGAAAATGCACATGATGAATTGTATGTTTGCATGTTCTAATTCAAATTTGCTGCCTATGTGAATTCACTTCATGAATTGATGCCTGTATCTTTGATCCATGATAAGATGTGATTTCATTTCTTGGTGATGTTGGGGGCTGTTGATGCCAATTATAAGTGATTTTGTGATCTGATTTTTGTGCATATTGATACTACACTTGAAGCCATCTTAATGATGTCACCACTAGGTAATTATTTATCTAGTTTATGAAGGGTTGTATACTGAAAGCAAGCATTTTATGCTGGTATACATTGATACCTCATATCCACTGTTATTCTCCTATCTGAAATATTGCTATTGCATGATTATATTATAGTCCAATTATATCATACTTAGATTATATGGTGTGTGAGTTATCACAAAAAATCTTATAATCGGTAAAGTTGAGATAGAATTCGTGTTCACAGTTGAGACAACTTCGAACGAGTTGTCGGTTTAGACTGTAGCATAAATAGAAAATAATTTGTCTTTACTATTTATTTATGCTAGTACATTTATGTATTGAAAGGATCACAATGAGATGTATTATTATATTCTGACTAATTAAGAATTAAGATCTCGGTGACTTAAGTAATCTTAACCTTAATTGAATTAATCAGTGTGAATAATTAATTGTCTATTGCTTTGATTTATCAAGGGTGAGAGCTCTGTCTCAAGCTCAATATACTCGATATCTTGGGTGATAGCGATTGTTATTTGATACGCGATTGAATTGCAATAAGGATCCGTGTCCTGCTAATAACAGACTGATAATATCCTCTCGGGGAACTTAATAAGTTTATCGTATTAAATCATGTATGTGAAATTAGTTTCGATACGATAATAAGTTTAAGTGGTAGCACTCGAGATGTCGTTTATAATTAAATAACTGATTAATTAATTAATTGACCGTTTGTGGAATTAATTAATTAATAGATATTGAATATCTTAAATGCGGCGATTAATTAAGTCAAATGCTAGCTCCGACTCACCTAACCGATTTAGTGGTAATTCAGTATTAATTTTCTAGTAGTATAAATTAGTACTTGTATCTCGATTTATATTCTTGGGCTGAATATAAAAATCGAGCACTGAGAGCTCAATACTTTATTCGAGCTAGTAGATCCCTGTTTGGCCCAACCAAGACCTAGCTCCTAGTGGGCCAGCCGCCTCCTGCACACTCTCATAAGCCTTTGGGCTTGGCTTGATTAATTATATAAATAGGCTTATTATTTAGTATAAATAATGAGAAGTCCTATTATTCTAATCATAAGTGACTTACGTGAAACACAGGGAAAGTTAGAAATCTGAGAGTGTGAGAGAGAGAAGCAGTGGCTGCTCTATGTGGAGAGAACTCGAAGCTTGTAGCCACCCTATATCCAGTACTGCCGTGGGAAACAAATAGAAGATCAACTCTGAAGTCGTTAACCTCTCAGTTCGCAGGTATTTCTCGTTCCCTACTTCTTTAGGAGCAAGCTTAGGAAATAATTTTGTATGTACTTGTTAGATATCTGGAATGGATCGTGGGCACACGAACCGGCCTTCAAAAGTCGGTTCCTACAGTTTAGGAGGTTGATTTGAGATTGATGCCTAATAATCTGAAAGTGCAGATGATGAACTGTATGTTTGCATGTTCTGATGCAAACTTGATGTCTATATTATGCTGCCTTTGATCCATGAGAAAATCTGATTTCTGTGCATATTGATACTACACTTGAAGCAACCTTAATGATGCCTATATTATGTTGCCTTTGATCCATGAAATCTAAAAATTAACATACTGAAATGTATTGTTGAGACAAAATACAACCAATATTTCCACAAAACCCGGTTTACATTTCAAACAACCACAAAAACTGACACTAGTTGTTTGCTCTTGTAAACTATAAACTGCAAAACACAGCTACCTCCTTCTAATCCTCTAAAACAACCTGATTAAGTCCTCAACTAGACTGTCCATATTGTAGAACCTTTCTTCAATTGTTGTCCCCTGGTTTAGAAAGTCTAAGTTTTCTCTAACTAGTTGCTCATCAACTTCAAGGACTTTTTGGTAGCTCTCCCAGCCTTTCAAGATGAACCTTTTCCATATGTGGAATACTATAATTGTTGTCCCTTTTCATTTTCATGATGTCTCTATAGCAACCTTGCAAAGTGAGAAAAATTCTATTTAACTTACTTGCTGGATAATTTTCATATGTTTCTTTCACATTATGTACTAGCTCTGCCAACTCACTAATTGGCTTCTGATCTTTCAAACTTTGTATTTATCTGAAAAATCATAACTCATTAACATTTGTATCTGGTGAGTTAGGAGGTTGTTGGATTAGGGAGATAATAAATCCATCTGAATTTGCAACAACCATGAAATCTGGATCATCTTCATTAATATATGGTTTAGCATTGTCTTGTTGGATGAATATCTTCTTGCTTAGACAACTTGACCACTTTGCTTTTATCACTGGAAACATTTGTAAAAATATGAAATAAATTGATGGATTCACTTGATGAATTAATGCATATATTATGCTTTCTTCGATCCATGATAAGAACCTGATACTACACTTGATTCCAAGATGTATTTCTATGTTTCCTATCTGCATATTCTAAAAATGCACATGATGAACTGTATGTTTGCATTTTCTGATGCAAACTTGCTGCCTAATGTACTAAAAATGCACATTTTTAAATGACCTCATTGATTAGGGAATTCTTCATGACTGGTCTTGTGACTAATGTGATAGCATGCATCTCCATGGTGCCTTTGGCTCTGTTTTTTTAATTTCTTTGTGCTGGTTCTTCTGTGACAAATGGAACGATACCAAACTTTCCATCAAAGATTACACTGCTCTCTTTGTCTATAATTGGTCTTGAAACAATACAATTGAACATGATTTTGTGGATATGTGCCTTTGTTTGCATAATCTATGTGGAGGAATCTCCGCTTGCATCAGGTAGTATATGTCCTTTGTTTTGGTGAGGTAAAACCACTTTTCATCCACATGTATTGTGTTGAACATGTTCTGAAACTGCACTTTGCCATTCTCAATTTTGGAAGCAAGCTGACTAAGGCTCTAATTGAGTCGGGTCACCTTGTTTTGTGATTTGACGGAATTGGTATGTGGCACAAGTTGTTTTCTTTTCACCCATACATGAATCAGACTTTTACTGACTCCAATGTTCTCTGTCATTACTCTCAATGATGACCTTTGTTGGACTTAGAGAGCTTTAATTTATTCTGCATCAATGCTCTTCCTATTTGCATATTTTGACCATTTTCTCAATGATTTCACATGGACAAGTATTTCTTGTAGCTGCTGAGTTGATGCAATCTTCCAAGTGAATGACTGTATTTATTGTTGTTTATAGGTGTGTTAGGTGGTGTTTGAATTTTCCTCCTATTTAGTTAACACTTTTGGCTTCAAGAATTGAATGAAAAATTACATTTTTCCTCTAAATTTGTCCTTTGGAAGATGCTCTCTACAACTACTGTACAATTTTTATCTTTGTTTATTTTTTAGCATTCAAAATCTGTTCTCTGCTTTGTTCGAATTTTTATAGCTTTAATTAATCTTTTATCCTTTTTTTTTTAATTTCTATTAGCAATGAACAAAAATTAAATGTAATGAAATCTGATTTAATCATATTAGTACGAAATGAAAAATCAAATGAATCACACACACACACATAAATCAAATTAATCACACACGCACACATACATTTTATCACTTAAGTAATCACACACACAAATTAAATTAATCAAATTCACTTAAGCAAAATTTGCATATTTAAATTAAATGAAAGCAAAAATTTAATGAATCAAAAAAAATTAAATGAATCCACTTACACAAGTTAAACAATAAAAAAAGGTACAAAGATTAGCAAAAGTAAATAAAAGATTAACACTACTCCTACATTCTAACTTTTACCCCACAAAAACATTTTTTTCAGTTTTCTAATTAGTATCTGTGTCGGAAGTCAAATTGAAAGATAAATCATGGACGGAGAAAGTACTACTTTATTTTTTGTTTGCTTTCATTTCAAGAAAAATATAATCAGAACGGATAAAATTTCGAACAATCCATTTTTTATGTAAGATATTATACCTAAGAAATAGAGTGATAATTATACATGTTATGTGTTTTATTTTTCATTTATGGTTTGCATTATTAGAACTAAATTTATACCACATTGTACTATCCCTCCACTCAGAAATATAAAACGTAACACAACTTAAAACTAGTACTAGTATAGTAGTATGTATTAAAACCATACACAATGTATCAAAAGCATACACAAATACTAAAATATCTAAATAACATTTTTCGACCTTTAGTTTTCGTATGCTCGAAAAATAAGGATTTCAAGAGTTTGGTAACAACACTAAATTTCTATTTATTCATCCAATGAATGTACCAAAAAATTAATATATTAAATTCCAGGTCAAGCTTACGTCTGAGAAATTATTTCAAAATAGTCTTCAATATTATAGAAGTAAAGGTTGAGACTTAAGTCAATTAAAATGTGATAGTAATAGTACAGTGATATGGTAATAATTATTTTTCCAAATTTGTAAAGAAAATATACTAAAAGATAAATAAATAATATAATTCGGGGTTTGTCGGACACATCAGCCAATCCTCAAATATAGTTAAACCCATCCTCTTCGTTAGATTCAAGTCCGTCTCTCTCTCTCTCTCTCTCTCTCTCTAAGAAATCGAAGCTTGAAATTTTCGATCCAGTAGACTGAAACCTGCAACAGCAATCATCTTGAATTTCTCCTCGTGAATTGGAGCTCAATAAAATAAAAAAGATCTCCCTCTCTATCTTAAATTTGAGCTTCCAATTTTCGATCTGGTAGACTTTAATCAAGGACCATTGTCGTAGATTTTCTCCGATAATTTGAGCTCACGGAAACTAAAAAGGTGATAAATGGCGGCGAGGTTGTATCCTCGATCTGTTGAGGAAGTTTTCAAGGATTTCAAGGGTCGGAGAGCGGCACTTATTAAAGCCCTTACTACGGGTCTGCGATTATAATTTGTTTAATTTATTTTTTCCGTACGAATTTAGCTTCTAATTTATGGATTTTGTTCACTATCCCGTTTCCTAATGTAGGTTGTCTCTTGTTTTTGCAGATGTTGAAGAATTTTATCAGCAGTGTGATCCTGGTAGTGTCGATATTTCTTCTTGAATTTTAGTGTTCTCTTGTTTATATTTATATTTTTTATTTTCTTAGTTTAAAATTCCGTTTTTTTTTTTTAATTGTTTTTTTGTTTTTTAAACTTGTACATACTTAGCATCTTACGGAAATTTGGGAATGGCTTGTGTGGGTTAGTTTTTCAGTGATTTGTTGTGCTTATAATCAATCGGTTGAGATCGAAAGTCAATATTGGCATTTGGAAGTTTCTATTATCATGGCTACTATCGCAGGTCAATTTTTTATAATGTTTTTATGCTAAGGAAGAATATGTTGCCGTCTACTTTTTAGAGTTTCTATTTGAAATTTGTTCTTATATATAGGGTAAAAATCTCTGGCAGAATTGTTTAGAAAATGTGTTTTGTGTAATGCAAATTATGCAATTGTGTTTGTATGACATTAGTCAAAAGCAAGAGGGTTATTTTCTACATGACCTTATGTAAATCAGTTGTACCATTCTTGGCTAGACACTTGTCTTGTACTGATTTATATATTTGATTGCTTTGTTCCAGAAATTGCGCGTGTTGCTACCCAGCACTCTATTGTTGGATTGAATTAAAAATGAATTTCTTGAATGTCTTGTTCGTGAACTCTGGGTTTTGATTACCTTATTTGTGAAAATCAATCGGATTTTTCTGTACTGAGTTGCTTGATTTTGGTATGATATGTAGTATTTAGCATCATGTCCAGATTTTTGTTTGGTGCCACACACACTTTTTCTCACGATTTATTTTACTTCTATTTGACTAGAAATTTTATACTTCTTCTGTAAACCTCTGATTCCTCGAGCATGTTTGGAAGTTAACATTTATTGAGAGCCACTGTCGTTTAGCAACTAGATAAAATGTTTTGGTATGTGAAATGCTAAATAAGCCCATCTAAGAATGTTTGTTTCATGCATATTCTAGGTATGGTAGCTTTGATATGTCTTTTTATTATTTTTGGCGTATCTACCTACTGCTGCTGATATTAATTTTGATCCTGGTTTGCACTATAGAAAGGGAAAATTTATGCCTATACGGACATCCACATGGGGAATGGGAGGTCAATTTGCCTGTTGAAGAAGTGCCTCCTGAACTCCCTGAACCTGCACTGGGCATCAACTTTGCTAGAGATGGGATGCAAGAAAAAGACTGGCTAGCTCTTATTGCTGTCCACAGTGATTCCTGGCTGCTTTCGGTTTCCTTCTATTTTGGTGCTAGATTTAGTATTGATAAAGCCGACAGGTATGCCTAAAGCATTTTTTTTTCCATTCTTTTTTATACTTTTAACCAGTGCTTCCTAATCTTAAGACAAAACAACTGCAATGGTGTAATCTTTTCTTTTCAAATTCATAACGAGTCAGTTTGTGCTAAACCTGATCATTGGGAGTAACTGGGTTTCCCTTGGCATTTTCTGGCTATGCTTTTGGTTATGTTTAGGAATTAGCACATAATGTTCATAGAAAGCAACAGCGCACAGCTTGTTTATCATTCGTCTGTTCTGTTTGATGTCTCGTATTTTTTGTCATATATGCCTAAGCTTCCATAAGAGCTTATGCTTACATAATGCTTGTTTCTTTCACTCGTCTGTGCAGGAAGCGGCTATTCAGCATGATCAATGAACTTCCTACTGTATTTGAAGTTGTGACGGGTGCAGCTAAGAAACAACAGAAAGAGAAATCTCCAGTCTCAAACAGCAGCAGCAAATCCAAGTCCAATTCTAAGCCGGTATTTCTACTTCTCTTCTTTCTCCCCCACCCGCCCACCAGAGAGGGAAACAAGCAAAAAAAAAAAAAAAAAAAAAACTTTTTAACTTAATAGTAATAAAAAATTCATCATAATCTGGTCGCTCAATTTGTTTTTTCCTTAGTGCATAAAGTTTTATACGTTTCTTATCTGCTGGCATGAGCTAGATTTCTAGACTGTGCTCTTGATAGTATCAGTTTACTCGATTTGTAACAAAAACCATCAAACTCTCAGGTCAAAGTTTCAAAGCCACAGCCAAAGGACGAGGAGGAGGAATTGGACGAGGAAGAAGATGACGAACATGGAGAAACATTGTGCGGCGCCTGTGGGGATAACTATGCATCGGATGAGTTCTGGATATGCTGCGACATATGTGAGAAGTGGTTTCACGGCAAGTGTGTCAAGATTACTCCGGCCAAAGCCGAGCAAATCAAGCAATACAAGTGTCCGTCGTGCAGCAACAAGAGACCTCGCCCTTGATGGGAATACCGATCTCTCAACCAGACTCAAGACTCCAAGAATTCGGCTACTGCCTCGGTGCGATTAGTCTCCTCTCTTGTTCAAGTGTTACATTAGTGCTTTAACCTGTGGATGTTTTTTTTTTTATCAGGCTTTAACCTGTGGATGTGAATGCACACTTCTGGTTGCTGGATTTATCTTGGTATAGCATTTTTATCTGTTGTTAGCTTCAGCAATAGTCCCCAGATTTTGTTGGATTATCATGCTTCTCTCTCTATAATTGGATTTTTATTATTTATTGGGCGTCACATAAATTTTAAATGTTTGCACTGAAAATAAGTAAAATTATAAATGTAAGTAAATTTATACATACCTTATATAATTTTCTCCACATTTTTAAAAATATTAATATTCTCTCTACCTTAACATGGGCGGGGTAGTAACATCTACTCTCTCTCTCTCTCTCTCTCTCTCTCTCGCTGACATATGATACTGTGTGTATATGAACTAGTATAAGAATAAACTGTTCCAAGTCAAGATTATTAGGTCAGATTACATCCCTGTATTTATGGCCTTTGATGGTTGAAGAGTCTCCACCTGCGATATAACCCCATCATGGAAGACTTTGAAGTCAAGCTTTATGAACTAATCAAGAGAGATAAGAGACCTATACCTACAAATCAGACATGCAATCAATTACACCTCTTGAATTATAGCAAATTCGATTTACTAATAAAACTATTTATCTATTTTTACTACTACAAGTTTTCACAAATAAAGATTTTGGTTATGCAAGTCGACAATGTGTTGGATTTAAGTCAGAAGTTCTAGTCCATGAAACTTGTTTGTCTTGTGTTTCGTGAAGTTTCATGAGACTACACATCGTATAAATTTTATTTTATTTTTTCTTGTTTTGAAACTTCTTTTATTTTTTTTGAGAATTTCTTGTTTTGAAACTATGCTCACCGCTTCATTAAAAATCCCTTCTTTTTCCCCTTCCTATTTTCATCTCTTTTAATATATACTATTACATGACGTGTGGGCTGACCGTATGCAGTATGTCGGGGCCGGATCTGATGGCGGTTGGTGACACGGCCTCGGCCGCCACAGCCGTCCGCAAAGTGCTGCGCCGCCCTCTCTCTCTCATGCTGATTTCAGAAGAACTGCTGCGAACCCTAATCTTGCTGGATTCATATATTACAAACAAATTTTAGTCTAATATTTAATTGCGTTTAATTAATGAGTATATATATATATATATATATATATATATATATATAAATGTATCTTAATCACACTTAATTCCTTTTAAGTACCCAATTCGCTATTAATTACTCTTACGTAATTACAACCATATTTATCGTAAGGTCAGTTGTACCCAATTTTTTGTAACCAGAAGGATATATAGGTACAAAAGTCAAAAATCAAGAATGAATAGTTGAATTTGTAACCAGAAGGATATATCAAGGGGACTTTACCCATATTTCCATAAAGTAAAGGGGTCAAATTGAAAATAAATATTTTCCATTAATTAGGGTTTAGCAGAAGGGCCCTGAAAAACCCTCTCACACTCTGCAACTGCAACCACGAATCATGGGGAAATCAAAAGAAAGGAAGAAACAATCATTGGAAGGAGAAGAGGAGAGTGCGAAAATGGGGAAGCAAGCGGAAACCCTAAATGTGCATATCAAGGCCATTAGCGAAATCCCAGATAAGAAAACCTCACCAATAATCGGATATTTTCCGTCCGGATTTGACCCGTTGAAGAATTCGGAGGAACCGGACTCCAACTCCGGAGCTAGCTCTAGCGTGAAGGTTTATAAAAATCAAAATTCTAGAAATCCCAAAAACCCTAGAATGGAGGTGGTGGTGGGGGTGGAGGGATCCGCCGTCAATTTTGTAGGGACTAACTATTCCGGCGAGGCGAGGGCGCCGCAGCTCTGTAATTATGCCCTTGGAGTGTTGGATAAGGCGACCGGAGTTCTGAAGATGGTTCCTATCGCTGCTAATAAGGTATTATGTTTGTGTGTTGCTAGGGTTTTAAGTGAAAGATTGAAATTTATGCAGTTTTGCTTGCTTTTGTTATTAGAAATTTCCAATTTTGTATTTTTCAGATTCTGTGTTTTAGGCTAAAGATTAAGTTTTCACGATTTTGATTGCTCTTGGTAGTTGGTAGTGGGTTATATGATTCTATATTGAATTTGGTGGTTTTCAGCCGTCGATTTTCGGTGAATGATTAAACGTTTGACGATTTTGATTGCTCTTTTGTATTGTAATTTATGATTTCCATATTGAAGGATTTTGTCTTTAGCTGTGGATTTTGGAGAGTGGTTTACCAATATATGTTTCTGGAATCAGTATATTCAAGCATTTTATTATATGACTGCAGATATTCAGGTTGGAACCAAAATTACTTGGGCTGGAGCAGCCTGAAAATGAAACAGCAGTTGTGAATCATACTGCTGAGGAGATGGCTGCAAAACGCAGGATGACCGCATGCATATTTGGAACGAAGAATAGTATAAGAAAGGTGCGTTGTTTTATGGGTGTCTTTCTACTTTTAAATCTGTATCAACCTCTGTATTTTATAGTACATTAGCATTCTGTTTTCCAAAGTCATGGGGAAAATGCTTTCGAATGTCGACATAGCTTGAGAACTATATTTCAAAACATTCTTTCCTCTAAAGATAATAAATCAAAAGTAAAAGTGGGGTGCAGTCTTGAATTAAGTAACTCTTTCTATCTGTATTTAACCACTGATCAGTAGTACTCTTTCATTTCAGGATGAGAAACGTGAAACTCTACGTCAGACAGAAGATCCAGAAGCGCTAAAAGGTATTGAAGATAAATTGAAGGGAGTCGAGGTGAAAATGGAGGCACTTGATGGAATTGTTTCAACTGCTAATGAGCGCAATATCCCACCATATAATATCGAAGCTTCTGAGGCAGAGATGGCCTATCCACTCGACAAGATAATTCTAAACGGGGAGTGGGATTACCTTGAAGACATTTTTAGGATTGTGCACAATGGATCAGATTTGTCCCCCAATGTTTACCCAAGTTTTGTCTGCAATCGAGTTCAAAAACTGCAAAATGCCAAGGTAAGAGTTTATAAGATTATTGACGTTCCTAAATATTATTGTTTGGCTGCGCTGCATTTAATCTTTTTACAAATTTGTTAAATAACTGCTGGCATTTTCTTTAAATGTGAACGAAATGTCAATTTAATAAAAAAAACTATGTTTAATGAAGACAAATAAATCAAGCAGCAAACATGGCTACCGTTGAAGTGGCATGTTCGGCAGAAAATCTCACTAGTAGATAAATGCATTTGATTTTGTGATGAGTTCCTTGTGAATACAACAGTGTAATTTTGTATTATCATTAATAAATAATTCTGCTACGGACAATTTATTACTTTAAAATAACTTGAATAATTGAAACATCTTTTCTGATTTCCTTTCCTGCTCAAAATTTAGGACTATCCCAATCATTTGAACCAGATGTGATTAAAATAACATAAGGGCTCTGCTCCCTTTTTTTCAGTTGGTCAGCCTACCATGAGTTTAACTGCTAGTTCTATTTAGTCAATTGAGAACGTTCACAATCGCCTTTTTGAACTTATAAAGTTGTAGAACATTTGCTTGTGTTGAGTCTGAACTATTTTGTTGTTGTTTTTGCCTTTAAAAAATTTGTAGGATGAGTTCAGTAGTAGAAGGATAGCCGGCATATTGTCATACATCACTCATCTCATCCGTTTTAAGGACCGACACTCTATGGATGGTGTGTCATCTGCAAAGCATCACAAACTGCCCAGCATTTTATCCCAGAAGTTTTCCACCATGTTTGCTTCTACTAAGGAAAAGCGGCTTCCTGTTGACAAGCTGAATCTGCTGATAAGCTATGTTCTGGTGCTCTCCCTCTTTGTTGACGATTTTCGCTCCGACCCTACAGACATTGCCAAGGATCTCCGAATGAACTCTAATGCGCTGAGAACTCACTACGAGTACTTAGGCTGCAAGTTTGTGAGCGAAAATTCAATGGTGATCGCGACTCTCCCCGTCCCACTACAATTCCAGACCAACAAGAGGAAAAGGCGAAAGTAGATCTCTCATCAACGATCTACACTTTCCATTCTTGTTGACTGGTTCTTTCTTTGATGGTGCAAGTTTTTGTGCCCAATTTTGATTTGCCTCCTTCATGAGATATGTGTCACTAGTTTTGCTTTGCCTGTATCCCGATTCTCCGGCGATCTCATGACTGGGAGGTTATGGGTATAAATATTACCCATCCAGATATAAAAACTGTACCTCGAGTAGCAGTTGCGAATAGCTAAAAAGATTTGTCTGTTTGCGTTCATGTTTTTCTTCCGTTGTGGTGCAGACAATTGTGTATTTTTTTTTCCCTTCAATATTTATACATACATTTTGTTTGCATAGTTATGCATATATATATTTTGACCATAACTTCATCAATTAAAAGAATAAGGGTCAATGGCCTGTAAATTTCCAAACTTTTCGTGTTGTCGTGTTTTGTATCCGAAAAAAAATCTGTCTCACAATTTTCAAATTTTTAGTTTCATCTTATGTTGCAACTCGATTCGATTTCCGGCAAATTTCGAGCTGATGTGGCAGTTGGGAAGCAGATGTGGATATAATTGGAACGACGTTGTTTTAGAGCTATACTAATGTCGTATTGAGGATAATTGAAGCAAAATTTGATTCATCTTTTAAAATCAATTGAGGGCTACAATCGTATAGCCGAAATAGAAAGAGACAGCAACCCCTCGATCGAAAAAAGAGAACCCACAAAATTCATGGCCTAGTTCGTTGTCAAATTTTCGATTGAACCTGAAGGAGGTACGAATCACTCGAGGGTTTTTAAGTGAGCATAAAATTTCTGCAATATTGAAGACCTTCCACGCTCTCGAAAATCATGAGCGAAGATACTAGTGTTGTAGTTGACAAGTGATAAGTCGCATAAATATGCCAAACGTCTGCTTTCCGGTTGCCATGTCTGCTAGAAATTCACCGGAAATCGAGTTCGATTGCAAATCATACAAAACTAAAAGTTTAAAAATTATGGACAGATTTTTTTCTGAGGTGCAAAATGCGGCAATTCACAGAGTTTGAAAATTTACGGGCTATAAGCTCACATAATAATGGCTAAAGTTCATGATACTGACATGACAGAAAAAAACAATCGATTTTTTTATGGCTATCCCCAAAACAACCAACTAATTTTGAAAGCTTCAATTTTCACATATGTATTTAATTCCCCACCTCATTTGGTATCTAATATGCTCTCATTTCCTCGTTATATTATTTCACTCGATGTAAAATCTATTAGACTACCTGCAGTGATAGTGTCTCTAAGGGTGTCTCTAAGAGTTTTTTGAAAATAGAGACTATGAACTGCAGTGAGGCTGTCTCTAAGAGGTGTCTCTAAGAGTTTTTTGGAGATAGAGACAGTGAGCTGCAGTGAGGCTGTCTCTAAGGTGTGTCTCTAAGGAATTTCTAAATTTGTATTTAGCATTAATTTTAATAAGAAAATTATAATTTCATTAATTTAAATAAAAATACATTACTACAAATACATTACTAGAATTAAAAAAAAATTACTAGAAATATAAAAAAAACATTACTAGAAATATAAAAAATACATAGCCGTTGTCGGGGAAAAAAATAACTACGCCCATCCTCGACGTCGCTTGACGTCGGCAACCATCATCATATGCAACTGGTACTGGTCCGGCGTCATGTGCGACGTATCCATGCTGATGATCCTTTGGCCCGTGCCTTCCCCTTTCCTTTGGCTTGTGCCGCCTCGGACGAGGGACTGTCTTCATCGTCGAACACAGTGTGGAAGGACTTGCCGACGGACGAATTGAGGTTTGATAGAATTAAGCCCCGTCGGGGTATATCCTTCGTATGCACCGTCGTCCGCCATTTTAGGGGGACACCGTGACAACGACAATGGATTATTTGGATCCATTTATGAGAGGTGATTGTGTGAAATTTGTGAAAAAATAGAGAGGATTGTGTGAGAAATGATGTAAAAATGGTGTAAATTGAGATGTTATTTATATGTAAAAAATGTGGTGTAAAAAAAAATAAAAAAATAAAATAAAATTGGCAATGTAGCCATTTTCTACCGTTTAAAAGTTCATAGCCGTTGCCCGATTTTTAAATTTTTTTTCGGTATGGCACTTGAAATGCACGCGCCGATTTAAAAAAAAATAAATAAATAAAAAAAAATCAGGGTGTATAGTACACGCGCCTGCTCAAAACAGTCTCGTCAACTCGGGACGGGCTCGAGACACGCCGGCGGCATGTCTCGTCGCTAGGGGTGTCTCGAGACACCCCACGAGACGCCCGCTGCGGGCAGTCTTATACTCTTGTTGTGCCGTCATAAAACTGCAAAATTTCTTAATAAGTATCTCTCGTTTTTTTTCTTTCTAAATTTCATACTAGAAAACCATTCTCATACACACTTTTCAAGCCCATGAAGAAAAAAAAGACATATGGACCGATTATGTAAAAATGAGAAAATATTACTTTGTAAAAACTACAGAAGAAACAGTAAAATATGGATGATCAAGATTTGGTCTTGATCTTCCTCTTAGCTTTCAAGTCTATTACAATTACAGATATATTATCTTTGCTCCCTGCCTGCAGGGCGAGGTTGCAGAGGTACTCCGCCGCGGCTTGGGCTGCCGGGTCGACGCCTTGGCCTCGATCTGCTAACAGGTCCGTCCCATTCTTCTTGTGCCAGATCAGAATGCGTTTCCTTGCCACTTCACACACTTCCTCATTCGACATCACATCCCACAACCCGTCGCTGGCCAGAACGAGGCAGTCGTCTTCTCTGCTCCGAGGGACGAACATCACCTCCGGCTCGGGTATGATCCACGGCTTCAAGTATCTATCACCTGAGAAGCAAGTGGAAGCAAGTGAAGGTTGAGTTGCATAACAACACGAATAATGCAGGAGAAAGAGCGAGAGACGACTCAAACATCGAAAAGCTTGAGAGACATAAATATTTCAGTGAAGTACCAATACTTGTCTAAAATTTCCTAAGTTCGTACAAAACGAGCTCAAGAAAAGTACGGATGTGTCATGAATTAGTATAACTTAACAACATCATTCAAATCGAGCCTTGAGGTGGGAACGAAGATATTTGTGCTACGTGATGTCTTTCAAAGTCGAGATCCTCTAATTCACACTTGGTGTCTTAATCCATGTTCAGAGAAACTACTGAATAATGAATATACATTTCTTAGATAAATTAAAAGTTTTCAAACACAGATTGAGACACCAACGTGGACGAAAAGGATCTTGACTCGTTCTTACAACCAAAAATTGCATTATACATCCATAAGTTTAAGAAATGAAATCAAGATTATCCTATAAAAAGCACAATGAACAATTTTTTTGCAAATAAATGCAGGGAAAAATACGAGCGGAATAAGATAGACCTACCGATTGATCTCGACATTGCAAGAACACCAAAAACACGGTGGCCATTCCATGATATGACCTTGCCTCCGGATGCCTCAATCCTAGCATATTCATCCTCTCGACTTGGCTGACAGGTAAATTAGAAGGAATAATGAGAATGTGTCGCCAACGGGATTCAAGAACGAGCCATGAAGCAAAAGCAATAAGATGCAAGCTTACTTTGTGATCAACTGACAATGGGATTGCTTCTTTACCACGATAGAGTACAGCCCTTGAATCTCCACAATTGGCAACGATAATATGGGATGATGACAGAACTGCAACAACAGCAGTAGATCCAACTGTTTCTGGGGCAAGAGGTTCAACAGGGTAATCCTCGTCCATATCTCTTTGAGGGTTGCACTCGTTAGACTTGCCCCCAACTTCATCATCGACTTTTAGAAAGCAATCGGTGAAAATCTTCTCCCATTGCACTTGCCTAGTGTCCCTTGTGCTCCCTTCCACCACTTTACAGTCATTCAATTCCTCAACCAAAGCCCAATGAATACGATCACGACAGTAATTTGCAACCTACAAAATCGAGTTCTAATAGTAATGAGCTAACTAGCCAACAATATATTCATTGACTTTAAATACTTTATCATACTCCTACCCAAATATTTTCACACCGCAGATCCATAATAGAAAAAATTAAGCTTCATGCTGATCAACAATTAACCACAGTTATATACAGGATAAATGCTACTAATAGACGAGAAACGAATTGTCAATATACAGATACGACACGCACCTGAGATCCACCGTGACCATCATACACAGCAAAAAAATGGGAAGTCAATTGATTCAAAGTCTGACTAATTCCGTCGTTTCCATGGTCGCCAATAAATAACTTCACCGGAATTTTCATGAAATAAGGTGCAATCATTATAGCATCTTCCATCTCCGGCCTATGTCCACATATCGATACGGAACCCCACAGCGGCACACAGTCCAACTCAAAAACACTCTTAACGGCACCTTTTCCAGGGGTTTTCTCACAGGGCAGCTTAACAGAAACGACAGATTCCTTTATTGAAGGTCCATTTGAACATTCTTCAGTTGGCTTAGCATCATTAGATGTTCTCCGAAGTATGCTTTTCTCCTCCACACTTATCACCTTAGCAACTAGTTCACCATTTTCGATGCCCTCAATCTCAACAGCAATAGGCACGCTTGTCTCAGAAGCAGCAACAAGCGGTAGAGCTATATCCGAGGTAGGATCTAGGGGCAGCAACTCTACACTACTCATCAAGGCGGGGTCTTCCCCTAAAGAGAGAAGTTCATCCTCTTCACTATCATGAACGTTACTACCCGACTGACTGCTCTCAATTATCCGAGGAATGTCTAGCATGTCATCGGAAGCTTCACTACCTCCTAACAACGGAGAAGCAACCTCGTTGGTTTCACTTTTTACACAACTGAAACCAGCATCCCAGCTAAATGCTGGATCGGACAGCAGGGTTGCTGTCTCCGTCACTAACTTGAGACGTGCAATCTCCATATGGTTTGAAATCGCAGGATTCTCACACACGGGATTGCCTAAACCTAATGTAACCGCGACTGCTGCAGGGGATATCTCTTCCATCATTGCAAACCCAACTCGATTTCAAACCAAAAAAGGCTCTATAAACCTATTCAAATAATTAAAATCCTCAAAATCAATCTTTTGATCAGTTAATGAGATTTCTCAGGCAACAAACATAACCTCAGAGGAAGCAAAAGCCTATCAGTTGAATCACTACAAAGCTAAATTGCCTCAAGGACTAAACAAAAGGCTCAAATCGAGATTCGAAACAAACTACTTTCCTATCATAACTGAAAGTAAAGACAGCAACTGAAAGAGGAAATAGGGATCTAAGAGTCAAACATAGGATGCATCAAATATAGTTCCAAAAACAGAAAAATTTAAGGATTGGAATCAAGAAACACAGAATAACAACAACCTTAAATACCAAGATAACAGGATCCCATCTGCAAACACCAACCCTTATATACTCACAAGAATCAAGAAAAGGACAAAACTCAAACTCTTATCCATAATTGCAAGAAGGGGAAAGTCATGAAACAAACCTAGGAAAAAAGGAAAACCGACCGACCTCCACAAGATTCACAAGGAAACCCTCAAAGATGCCAACTTTTTTGACACATGGAAATATGGATATCATGGATCTAAGGCAATCCCTCTCAGCCTCTTGAAAATATGCATTTTTTCTTTATTAAGTTTCCCTTTCCCAAAACAGCTCTCACCAAACACAATCAAGATTCATTCCCTCAATACCGATCCCTTTCTACAGCAAAACTCTAAAGGGATCGATGCTGCCGCAACAAAGAACCAATTTTTATTTCTCTCTCCAAAATGAATTAAAGATTTGAGCGAAAGGTTCTAACTTTGAATATGATGAATTGAAACACCATAAACTAATCAATAACTCAAAACTCAAAAGGGTTCAAAGTAAGCTCAACAATAATGCTCCTGGGCTGATTTTTCAATTTTGCTTTTCATTTTGAGCTGGTGGGAGAGAGGAGAGAGGAGAGAGAAAATAGGTCTGGAAAAGAAAGCATTTACTAATTGCGTTACATCTTCAAAGGACACGTGTAGAGTCAATTATCAAACTCCAATCAATGCTTGTGTAGAAAAAGAACAAAAGAGAAATTAGGCAAAAACAAAAACTAATAAAGAAAGAAATAATTGAATTATTAATTAGAACAGGAAAAAGGAGTCATGGACTTTTCATGATACAGACTTCAAGAACACCACGTGTCCTTGCTTGTCACCGGAAGGTAAACCAACTCATAAAGTTATTACTCAATTTAAATACTCATGTTTGGTTTATTCAAGTAAACACTATAATCATTCATTATTCATTTTCTTTGAGAGAATCATTATTTTTATACTCCAAAATAACAAGATATTAATTATATACTACTTCGCTCCGTTTCAAATAAATATCTTATTTTGAATTATTTTATCTATTAACAAGTATACATATATTGGTTTCAAAATTATAATGAAAAATGATACTCGCTTCGTCTCACCAGACGTGACATGTTTCTTTTGGACACGGAATTTAAAGAAAAAATAATCAAGAGTAGAAAATAGGGAAAATGGTCAATAAACCCTTTATATTTACCTTAGAGTACAAATAAGTCCTTCATATTTTTTTAGGTACAAACATATCCTTAATGTTATGTTTTGGGTACAACATACCCTTGATGTTAGTTAATATTGATATTATGCCCCTCCTAACCATAATCAAGTTAATATTTAGATTTTTCGTTAAATTGAATATTGTGAGACTAATATAATATTTATTTACAATTATTTTACCACTAATTTACCTATATAAAATTATTAATTAACAAAATAACAATAATTTCAATGTCAATGCGTAAAAATAATAGCATACTACTCCCTCCGTCCCGTTGAACTTGTCCCATTTGGGATCAGCACCGAGATTAAGAGCAAGAGTATTAGATGATAAAGAGTGTTAGTGAATAAAGTGATATAAAGTATTTTTTAATTGATAAAGTGATATAAAGTGTTTTTGAAGTGACATAAAGTAATATAAAGTGGTTTGAAGTGATATAAAGTGAATAAAGTGATTTCTTAATTGTTTCCTTAAAAGAAAATGAGACTAGTTGAACGAGGCACCCAAAATAGCAAAATGGGACAAATTGAACGGGACGGAGGGAGTATATGGTTTGCAATTGATTCTAGTTGTAAAAATACGATAAAAAAAGATAGTGAATATTAATATTAATTAAACTCTTAAGCCAAATTGTTCACCATTTTCTGTCGATAAATTTCATATCAATTTTTTTTTAACTCAAGAAATAGCATTACCATAAAAATATAAAATAAGCAATGAATAATACCACGATATTAATTTTTTATCATTAAACTATTGTAATATAAAAATGAATTACAAAATTAATTTTTATTTTTATAAATGTATGTGCATAAACGTTTGGCTTAGTTTCAATTAAAAATCATTTTCAATTGAATTGATGTTATAAAAATGGGAACAAACCCGTATAGGCAAATTAATTGTAGCAAATAATTATAAATAAATATTAAGGGCATTAACTTGATTATGGTTATGGGAGTATTATATTAATCTCACAATATTCAATTTAATTACCACAATATTTAAATATTAACTTGATGGTTAGAAGGGTATGCATATCAATATTAACTAATATTAAGTGTGTGTTTGTACCCAAAAATAAACATTAAGGGTGTGTTTGTACCTAAGAAAATATAAAAGGGCTTATTTGTATTTTAGGGTAAACATCAAGGGTTTATTTTACCCTTTTCCCATAGAAGATATGTTCAGTGAAGTTTTTAAAATAAAATAAAGTGGGTAGAGAGGGAGAGTGAATAATGGAATAAAGTGGGTAAAGAGAGAGAAAATAGTGAATGATACATATTATGAGATAGAAAAGTAAATGAAAGGTGTAAAATGGGTCGCTTAACGAATTAATTGAGCTTTAATCAAGGAAGTACGAAACTGGTTATTTTGTCCTTATTTTCAATTTATTATTTTAATTGTTTGTTTTCCCATGAAATAATTGGGGAAAAAGTATAATCTGTCCACCTCATTGATACATGAATTTTGAGGGTAAATGAACGAGGAAGTACAAATTGCTATTCTGAAATAAAGCTTATTATTGTATAAGTGTCATTTTCCATAATTGTAGTAAGAAATTATTATCAAGACTTGTCATTTTTGCTTGTATCTTTAATGCATATTTTTTTCAGTTATTTAATTTATCATACAATAATTATAGATAAAAAGAATAATTATAACACATTAATATAATCTTCTTTTATTGAAAATACACATTAATATTATCTTTCATTTCCATGTTTAATTATATGCTCTATGCCATACACAAGGCAATTTTATGTTCATCTTTTATGTGACGACGAAAATCAAGAATAGCTATAAGAAAGTTAATATTTTTATGTAATAGTCGTCAAACAATAAAAAAAAAATCACATTATATTTTACTTTTTACCCTACTATCATTCTCGACTTCATTTATTCAATTCTTTATTACGTAATATTATTGTCATACAATTTTATATTTTATTTAATATGGCGACATCACGTAACCGATGACCTATATATTTTCTTGAAGAGGTAGTGTGGATGGTATGGAGTGGATAAAATTATTTAGGTGTCCCAATATTACTGGCTTTGTGATTTTCTGTACAAAAATTATGCTGGCATGCTACACATTGCAATCAAAAAAATTGGGTAAGTCAATTTATAGAAAAAAATCAAATAAATAATGTAGGGACGTAGGCTTTGAAAGTTACTTGAACCAATAGGAATTTGACAAGAACTAGCTATTAATTTAGTGGATCACACTCATTGCCAACGGAATGTCACAAAGAAACAAGAAATAGCCAAATAGGTATAAACTCCCAACTACATCCACCACAATATTTAGTATTTTAACAAATACTATATTAAAAACAAATTAGAAATAAAAAATTTATAATAATGTAGGGACATGGCCTTGAAGAACACATATATTTTAGAGAACCTAAGAGAAGAATTTTAGAAAGTGTTATTCTAGAAAACTCGCTTAAAGATAATAAATTTGATATAACTAGAAAGACTCAAATTAAAAATTTAATAGCAATCATACAAATTGACTTGTCCCGAAATAACATTCAATCGGTGCAAATTTTACTGATGTTTATGATTCAATTTCACCGTTCTACTTTTTTCAAGTAAAAAAGTTATTAGATTGAAGACTTTCACTTCTTCTATTCCATTGAAATTTGAATTTTTTTTTTTTAACAAAACAAAACTAAAATATATCCTGTTATATGATTAGATGAGATCCGAATTGAAGAATATAGATCCTCATAGGCTCAAACGAAGGGATTTGAATAATTAAACAATAATTCTATTTGAAAACTAAAATAAATATTTTCGAACCTAATAAAAAATGGACCAGTTGAAGATTCCAACTATAATTAAATAATTATTGGGCAATCTCTCTCCCCCACTTTCTTGGACCATCCAATGCAAATATGCAAGGGCTAAAATTGCACTCGACGACCCCTATCTTATCAGAAGTAACATCTTGATCCCTATATATATAGATATACATATATTAAATTTAAAAAACACGCTATTAAGTCAAAGCACACAAAGTATATAGATCTAGAAATTGTTGAGGAATTTGAAATTACACACACTTTTATTTTTTATTTTTTTGAAAAATATGAAAAGCGTACATTACTAGTAGCCTCTTCTCAAAGAAAATTAGGATGTGAGCTTAATTTTTTTTTTCTTTCTTTCTTTCTTGGGGGCGTCACACATGGACATATGAGAGAGAAAATTATTTTATAATATCTTTATTGATCATTTTTCTTATAGTTTATCACTGTATTGAGACATTTATTTTCATTACAATTTAAGTTGTCCCACCGAGCACAAGTAATTGATTTGTATGAGTATACATATTATCATTAATTCTTCATGTGTAGACTTTTCAAGATGTAACATAAAACACACACATATTAATATCTTAATCATTTAACTTAGAGGGTGATATATTTAACGAAGAAGTTTAAGACGTCAAGTCACTTCAATGGTACCAAATCAATAATATATTAATGAAAGAAGATGAATATTTAACGCAATTGAGCATTCAACTTACATAAGTTTCGTAGTAGTGCTTCTTAGAGTGTAAAAGTTTCGTAGTTGAACATACTGAAAATGAAAGGACATTTGGGAAGGCATCAAATGAAGAAAATTACCCAAAAAATCATTATAAAATGTGCATGACAGCTATTTCAACTCTTGATAAAAACATAGCGAGTAAGTCTTCTGTACGACCGGTTGCACAGCGTGAGACGGGCGCGTGGTGCGTGCACTGCATACGTGCGGCGCATGTTGTGCATGCACCCTATTTTTTATTTTATTTTTTTGCAATAAGCCTTTATGCACTGCACTTTATGTTGATATGCACACCGAATAGTATTGATATGCACCAACTTTTTTTTTCTTTTGGGTTTTTTTTTCAGGCTCCGATTTTACGGCTCCGCCTTCGCTCCGATTACTAATATAAGGATAATCGTTGGGCAACAATTTAAATTTTTCGGCTCGCTCCGAGACCTTCGGCTCCCCTCGCTCGAATCTTGACCAAAGAAGAAGCGGTAAACAGAACAACGAAGAGGAAAAAAAAAGAGTGCAAAATAAAATTGAAAATTTAAAAAACAAAAATAAAACAAAAAACTGGAAAAAGTTGGTGCGTATCAATACTCTTCGGTGTGTATATCAACATAAAGTGCAGTGTATATAAATATATGGTGAAGTGCATATGGGTTTATTACAAAAAAAAAATTTAAAAAATAATAAAAATAAAAAAGTAGGGCGCGGTCTCACACCGTGAGACGCGTCTCACATGAGTATTTGCCAAACATAGCAACTTGATAGTAAATAATTGAAATAAGTGAATATTCTAAAAAAAGAGAAAAAAAAAAAATTAGTGTAGCTTTTATGAGAGAGAGAGAGGAGGGGGAAAGTTGGACCGGACTGTTTGAAAAGAATGGGCTCGATTAATATTATACGTAAAGCTAGTTGGGCGGCTTGGGCCGGCTAGGTTATTAATTTTTTTTGCGAAGAAGGGTTTTGTGTATTCTTTTTTTCTGAAAAGAATAAATTTTTTTCATGAATCTATCTATTATTTTTTTGATGGTTTTAAATTATCATATAATAATTTTATAAATGAAGAGTCGGGCAAGCTAATAATTTTAATCTATCTATTATCTTTTTATTTTAAGTCAAAAGTAAATTTTAACCATATGAATAATTCGTTTTAAAGGTAAAAGTCAGCCAAAGATCGGTTCAAATCTTATATGTCATCGTGACATGGGAAGATTTTATTTGATTAAACTGGCAGTTATAGTCTCCCAACAAAAAAGTTATAATACCCACCATTGACTGGCAGTTATAATCTTCCCATGTCATCGTGACATGGGAAGATTTTATTTGATTAAACTGGCAGTTATATGTCATCGTGACATGGGAAGATTTTATTTGATTAAACTGGCAGTTATAGTCTCCCAACAAAAAAGTTATAATACCCACCATTGACCGTAATTAGCCATTTATTATTTATAAACATAACAATAGTCGTAATAAGAAAAGTGAGTTACTGTAAATTTTCTAGTACATAGATGTACAGGAATTGCAATATACTACATCTCTAGAACATAGATGTACTGCACACTGGAACTATAAAAGCAGCCACAACGGTGGGTGAGGGAGAGAGCGAGCGAGAGATCACCCTAGGGTGATAACTCGTAGCCCGGGTCAAATTTCACCCTACCTCTTCCTCTCGCTCGATCTCACGTCTCACCTTTATGCTTTTTCCTTTTTTTAAATTATGTAATAAAAAAATAATAATAATTGATTACCATAGAGCTAAAAAATCTTCACCATTTTAGCTATTTTTACCCTCGACTATCAATTATTGGAGCTCACTAAAACTACAACAAATTATAAAATATTCATCACCATAGAGCTAAAAATGCAACCATTGTACGTACATCCTCTAAAAACATCCCAAGAAACAAAGTCAAATTACAGGTTATGGTGCCACATATTTTTGTGTGCAATATTATTATTCAGACTGAGCTCGATTGGTAGAACAATGTCCCAAAAATTTACGACTTGATTTTACCTCTCGATCTAATGGATGTGATCTGACTTATTTAACAACTCTATTGTATACCGCTTTTAATCCAAATTGAAAGTAGTAGGTAACCATGTACAAATAAAATTCTCTAAAAAAATAGTGTGTGTGTGTTAGCCTAGTGGTAGTGAGATTAATGTTCGGGCCAAAGGTCACGGGTTCGAGTCTTTCGTCACACGGTATTTAAATTTCCTTGTAGTGTTGTTAAAAAAAAAAATCTCTAAAAAAGGGTATACAAATAAATTTGACTCTATAAGTGAAGAGTTACTCCCTCCGTTCATGAAATAATGCTCCATTTCGTATCCGGTACGGAGATTAAGAAAACTGATAAAGTTGTTTTGAGTGGGTAAAAGTTAGAAAGTATGGATAGTGAGATAATGACAAAAAAATAGTTAATGCCCCATTTCGTATCCGGTACGGAGATTAAGAAAACTGATAAAGTTGTTTTGAGTGGGTAAAAGTTAGAAAGTAGAGATAGTGAGATAATGATAAAAAAATAGTGGTAATGACAAAAAAGAGGTGGTATTGATCAAAAAGTAGGAATAAAGTTGTTGAGATGACAAAAAAATAGAAATAAAGTTTATGTGAGGTGGGGTCATCAATGGCAAATGATAGTGATTTTAATAAAGTAACGAGGGTATATAGGTAAAAATAACGAAATAGAACATCATTTGATGAACACAAATAATGAATGAAATAAGGCATCATTTTGTAAACGGAGGGAGTATTTCCTAAAATGGACTATGCATAATTTTGGAGAACATACGAAAAAGGAAAACTATGGATAATTTTAGGGGTTAGAGGAAGTACAAATTAAGTACGTATACAACATTAAAGCGCGATCAACTAAAATAAAATAAAAAGAGATTTGTGAAAAATCGTAGACCAAGGAAATAAATGGTGAAATAAAAACAAATTAATGTTCACAAATTTCGCCCCCCACCCTAAAAACGCCGTTGCATGCATGCAATTTTGGGTTGACGACGTACGTAGCGGCGACGGTAGCGAAAAGCAGCAACCACCATTCGCGGTGGTGTCGCTGCCCAACGCTGCCCGTCCTCGGCCGCGGCTGACATGGCAAATCTCGGCGTAGCGGCTTCGACGGTGGTGGCGGTCGACCGAGACAAGAACAGCCAACACGCCGTCCGATGGGCCATCGAGAATTTGAGATTGAAGGAAAAGATTATAATCCTTCTACATGTTGCCACCAATCAACAAAATTTGCATCCCCGTAGGTATTCTTCCTTTGTTTTCAATCATCGAGTATATTATTCGATTGTTTTAATTGATTTATTTTTAGGATTACTTGATTTTATATACATTACATAGGAGATGATACCACGTCGTTTTTTTCGTTCTTTCTTGAAGGCATGATCGAAATCTTTGTAAGGAGTTTGAAATCTTTCCCTTAAACAAGTATGACAATGCCCAAGATTATTGAATCATTTTATTAATGGAAAGTTTAATTTTGTGCTACATAGGAGTAATATTTTTGGTAATAGTTTGTGTTGTTGAGCTTTAGCAATTATCTTTTTGGTGCAGAGGATAGTGAGAGAATTTCAACTCACTCCGAAATGCAACAATTGTTCCTTCCTTATCGCGGCTTTTGTGCTCGAAAAGGGGTAACTTAGGAATCGCACAATTCAATCTTTCACAATGCACGTCATGTATATTTTTTCATAATATCGTACTAATAACGATTTCAGGTCCGGACCAAGGAGGTGATTCTCCACGAGAATGACATTGCGGTCGCGTTGTCCAATTTTCTCCGCACCCACTCCATTAAGAACATCATTCTCGGTGCTACGAGCCGAGGCGCTATAGCAAGGTATAACGTGAAATTCAAATTCACGATCTTTCAGTTCTGAGTGTCCATCTACTCGTGTCGCGCTTAACATGTCTTGCACTATAATTGGGATGCAGGGCATTTAGGAATGGAGATGTTCCAACTTCTGTAGGGAAATTGGCAACCGAGTTTTGCTCAGTATACGTCGTCTCTAGGGCAAAAGCACACAGAATCAAGTCTCCGAGTGACACTTCATTGCCACCTCACATCTCCTCAAAAATTAATAGGTAACTTGATAAACCCAATGACCCTGTTCAATCTATCTATTACATTTTCATGTTACATCTCGTATTTCTGACTCCCGATATCTGCCTATAACTACAGAGAAGGGAGTCGGGGAAATATTAGCAATAGAGAATATCAACAAAGTGCTACCCCCTCAGAAAGGTCCATAGCTAGCAGTGCACCTTCACCGGCATACTCAACAACAAGCAGCAACGACCCGAGACACTATAGAAATAGCAATCTACCTCCTCCGGAATCAACGAACATTAGCTATGAGTCTAATCGCATCTCACTCGATAATCTAATGGCCGGGAATAGCCAATTTAGGTACGTCACTCCACCAAATAGACCACCAGACACCAAGGCTCATCGCCTTGCCATTGAGGGATCGCCTAACCACTATTCTCTTCGGTCGAGCAATCAATCCGAGCAACATAGTTATCCCTCGGATATCTCCTATGAGCTTCTTGACGAACCTAGAACATCCGCTGCATCCAATCTAGCAGCAGTAAGTTCACATTGTCTTCTAACACAAAAAAAAAAAAAAGGCTTTTGCTCACACACATCCTCACTTTGTGTTCGTGTCAATCACAAACACTTTACACCACAGGAACTCGAAGACGAGCTGAAGAGAGTGAAACTAGAGCTGAAACAGATCACAGATAAGTACAATGCAGCATGCCAAGAAGCCACAGCCACTCGAGAAAAGGTAAACAGAAACGCGATTCCAAATAATTGCAATCACGTTTCTTGATATATACATCATGCATCACCAGGGAAAAGTCATCAGTCACCGGAGAAGTAATGCATCCACCACAGAAGAGGTGGCACTGGCTATGGTGGAACACGAGAAGCACAACTCTAAGGCCGCGATGGAGATAGTGCACAAGGCGCAAATGCTAGCAGATATGGAGTCGGAGAAGAGGAAAGAAGCGGAGAAGAAGTTGAAGATTGAGTCCGAACAGAAGCAGCAAGTGCTGGATGCATTAGCACAAAACTTAGCTCGATGCAGAAGGTATTCCGTTGATGAAATCGAGTCTGCAACCAACAATTTTCGGAGGGATAAGATCGGTGAAGGAAGTTATGGACCAGTTTATAAAGCAAACATAGATCACACGCCAGTTGCAATCAAGGTTCTAAAATCGGACTTACCAGATGGCTTAAAGCAGTTCCAACAAGAGGTACTTTCTTGTACAATTAATTATTAATTGAAGCTTAATAAATTTTAATTGGTTCTATTGTGTGACATTAAAATATATTTTCAAGTAGACATATATATGTCGTTACAATAGAGTCTGTCACATAAATTGATAATCTCCGTGGTGTCCGTGTTTCATCTGGTATTTCTTGATTCACTAATATATAGCCATAGGTGGAGGTGCTGAGCCGGATGCGGCATCCCAACATGGTGATCCTGTTGGGAGCCTGCCCCGAATACGGGTGCCTCGTCTACGAATACATGGACAACGGGAGCCTCGAGGACCGCCTCTTCTGCAAACACGGCAGCCCGCCCCTCCCGTGGGCCGTCCGCTTCTCCATCGCCGCCCAGATCGCCACCGGCCTCAACTTCCTCCACCAGACGCGGCCGCAGCCGCTCGTCCACCGCGACCTCAAGCCGGCCAACATCCTCCTCGACTGCAACCACGTCACCAAGATCAGCGACGTCGGCCTCTCGCGGCTCGTCCCTCCCGCGGCGGCCGACGACGACGACAGCATCAGCCAGTACAGAATGACGGCGGCCGCCGGAACGTTCTGCTACATCGATCCCGAGTATCAGCAGACCGGGTTGCTGGGGACGAAATCCGACGTGTACTCGTTGGGGATCATACTGCTGCAGATCGTGACGGGCAGACCGCCGATGGGACTGACGCATCTGGTGGAGACGGCGATCGGGGCGGGGAGGTTAGGGGAGATACTTGATGAGAGAGGCGGGGAGTGGCCGGTGGAGGAGGCGATGGCGATGGCGAAACTCGGGTTGAGATGCAGTGAGTTGAGGAGGAGGGATCGGCCGAGTCTTGACTCGGTTGTGTTGCCGGAGCTGATGAGGTTGAGGGATGTGGCGTTGTTGAGGATGGAGGAAAGAAGAAGAAGGGAGTATTATTTTACGTATGCGGGGAATTTTGAACGGAGTTGATATGTTGGGGAGATGTGAGTTGTAATTTTGAAGTTGGAGAGTTGATGAGTGAATTTTTGCAAGCTTCTCACTCTTAAACAATACTAATTAGATGTTCATGTCGGATGTATAGAGCATACCGTAAAGGAAATTTCTTGTATATTATGAGACACAAGTGTTGTTTCGTTCTTGTTTGCAGGTCGGTGTGTGTGTGTGTGAGTGAGAGAGAGAGAGAGAGAGAGAGAGAGAGGATGCATGCATGATGTTCTGAAAATCAAGAATAATAAATGATTAAATGAGAGGAAAGATAATTAGCTGAATGGATAAATTAGCTTGTGACAAAGATTGTTATGAAGATACGGAAATAAATAATGAAATGATGATTGAATATTTCCCATGATCTGTTAGAATGTAAACGAGAAAACATGTGAGATATAGAGAATCTGAAATGGTATAACTTTTACTTTTATCCTTAATCTAGTGTATAACCAGTTGAGTTTCAACGGAAATCATATTAACTTGCAATATAAAGTATGTACTTTAAAAATAATTTAATATTATTTCGAAATATAATATTTTGATAATTAATTAGTAGTAGAGCATTCACTACGGTGTGTAGTTAGACCTCGGATCTATTATCGGGAAGTATAATTTTGGTGGAATCCTAATGATTGGATAGACATTGATTGAAAAATAATGAAATGGGGTTGATATAGACCCCTGGTCTATAATCATTACAAATGATTGAATGAATTTTATTTTGTTATTTTTTTTGTATTTGGTAGAAAATTCTGAAGTTTTTGAAATGATGTGAAAAATGAATGAATTGAAGGGGTATTTATATAGGAGAAGAAAAAAATATAACCGTTTGAATTTTTTTTTATTTCTGAAATTAAAAAAGTAAAAACGGACCAATAAGAGCATGCTACGTGTCACCGGAAAGGGGGTGAATGAGGTCGAGAGCGGTGTTGATATATTGACACCACTCTCGACATCGGCGATTGACACCACGGGATCAAAGGAGCCACTATGGCTTTGACACCCCGGGGTTGAAGGAGAGGGATGTCGAGCGGCCACTCGACCCCGGTGCAAGAGTCCCGTAGTGCACATGCTCTTAGTTGCAAGTAATCAATAGAAATCAAGCTTTCTTTTTTTTGTACAAACTCAACACATTTTTTAAAAGTTAATAAATATTACTTTTCTGTCCCTCAATAAGTGTCTCATATTATTTTGTAAGTTATCCCAACCATGTGTCTCGTATCCCTTTTATGGAATCCACATTCTCTCACATAAAGGTGTGAGTTTAACTACTTTTTATCTCTTTTTATCCTTTAAATTACATTTCTCCTTAATTCTCTTGCCGAAAAGAAATAGACCTTTATTATGGGACAAATGGAGTACTTTAAAAAATAACTCTTTTTTTTAGAGAAAAAAATAACTCTTTACTTACCTTACATTTTGTCAAATATTTTATCTTACATGATGTTGATTGTTATGTACGTCTAATCATCTCGTCACAAATTAAAATTTGAAATTTTTTTATAAGTAAAATTTAAATACAACTTATTATCGACCACCTTAAGTTATTGATCATTGCTGAGTATGGCGATTAAACAAAATCATAATTTAATGAGTTTAGAATTCAACTTTCTAGAGTCCTTGATCGCAGCATATTACGACGATGAAAGTAATAACCGCACTAATAATCGTGCAATATAATTCTTGTCCCGTTTAAAGTTCTAAATGGGTTCGGTTCAAGCTTAAATAGAGAACCAGTTTACAAAACAATTTGTATCTAGAAATTCAATAAATAATTCTAAACCTCCAATCAATTTTCTAAGAAGTTATAATCCACCAATAAATTGATGAAATGCCTACATTTAAAGTATGAAAATTTTCAAATAAACCGACAAATAGTTATCGCTTATGTTTATAGATCTTAATTCTTTTTTTTAAAACCATAAATCTTGAATCGTTTATCAACACTACTTAAGATGTACTCGCTCTGGTTCTCAAAATTATGCATACTTTAATCTCATAAGTAACACGACAATTTCTATGTCTATTAAATAAATAAATAAATGCTACATGTCTATATAACTAAAAATTTGCTATACACATTAATTTTATTGTGCAATCTATAATTATTTAATTGCTACCACGTGATTGACCTTAAACTTTTGTGTATTCAGATGAATTCTTTTTTTCTTTCACATGATATTTAGATGAATTCTTAACTCTTGTTCCTACCATATCATTATTTAATTTAGATTTATACATGTAACCGTATTTATTTAATTAAAATCAATTATTATTTGACCTAATTAAATAAAAATCATTGGCCAAAATAATTCTTTAAAATAAACATAAGTTGCTTATTTAACCAATTAATTAATTAGTCAAATTAAATTGATTGTGCAAAATAGTTGCAAGATGAAAAAATACATATGATCTAGAATATTTATATAGGTACTCCAAGAGTGAAGTATTATAAAAAAATCAATGTAGGATAGATAAATTTCATTAGATTATAACAGAATATATGAATATAATATTGTTAAAAATAATATAATAAATGGATATAAAGCTTAAAATAGGAGAAATTCTATGCCATATTCAACTAACAATAGATACCAAATATGAGAGATGAACGTTTTGTTTGTATTTGTTATGGATTTTTGTTTTTGGGGGGAGGGGGGGATGCATTATTGAAGTGATATTTTCTCTCCAATTATGTTCATGTAAATATGATTAATCTTTCCTCTCCAAGTATGATCAAATTCAGATTTTTATGTTCTGATTATTTTATACAAAATAAAAATCAATACCTTTATTCTCATAAATGCATACACCATATATATATAACGTGTTTAGTTTAATTAGTAGATTTTGTTGTTTTTTTACAATAGAGAATGTATGATGCATTACGTATCATACGATATAATATTATAAATTTTGAGCTAGTATATATAGACATTACTACAGTGAAAGGTTGTTATCCTCTGAAAAATATAGATAGATTATTTTTTTATTTGGCCAACTTATTAATTGGTCAAATTAAATTTATTTGCAAAATAACTGCAGTATGAAAAAATATTGGTCAAATTAGTTTTTTCAATAAAATTAAAATTATTTTGTTCGGCCAATTGATTAATTAGTCAAATTAAATTTGATGTGCATAATAACGGGATGAAAAAAAAGCATATTGACTTTGAATATTTATATAAGTTCTCTAAGAATAAAGTTTTAATGTAAAAGCGATGTGGGATGTAACTTTTTGTTGTTGTTCATAATCTGTTCAATATCATTCATGCATGGGAAGAAGGGTGATGAGGGGTTTATCTGCAATTGCTCTAATGCGGAAGGAGTTAATTATTAATAAATCATTAGTCACGTGGATTAATCTTGGGCATTGAATAGTTGAGCGGCTGAGATTGAATATGAGAGTGAGTTAGTTATAACAACATAACGAGCTCCACTTCTTATCGAAGCAATTTCACAGTTGGTGTAGAGAGAGTTAGAGTGAGAGAGGAAAAAGAAGAAATGTTGTAATTCAAAGCTAGTAGTGCAGTGAGTTCATCTTTCTTGTACTCTACTCGTTGTAATCGAAGATTGATCAGGAATAAAAACATTGATGCTTCTTGTCCCCTGAATGTAGATCATTTATGATCGAACCACGTAAATCTTGTGTTCTTGTGTTTGTTTTCGTTTTGTTTTGTTGTTGATTTGCATAACATTTTTCATCCATTATCTTGAAAATTATGAAAAAAACTAATTATTAAATATTGGTATTATATGGTATGTTGTATACATATGGTCATTTTAATATTTTTCATTCCATTACTATGCATGATTTTGGAAATAATATATTAACCTTGATTGGGTTATATGCGTAAGGTCTTTACAATATTCCATATATATTATGTAAGAAAACTTTACTAAATATGAAATATATATTGACAAAATTTATGAATTAAAAATAGATAAAATGAGGATTTAAGGTAAATAGAAATATTGAATTGTAATTGTACCATGTAAGACCTAAAATTGAGGGGAGAACTTAAATCAATATTAGTTTTAATAACATATAGATAGATTGAATAAAGTGATCTGTATCACTAATTTTCTAACAGAAAAGGATTATAGACACTGACTAGTGCCTATGTAAATATTGGTGGAGTTATGAGTACTTTTTTAACTTAATTTTATGTTTGTAGTCTCAACTCTCAATGATAGTATATACTAATTTTTTTTAATCTTGTCGATCATAATTTCAAATTAATTAATTGTAGTAGTTATAATAAATACATATAAGATCTACTGCAAATATAAGTTGCTAGATGACTTATATTTCAATTTCACACTCGATTTTATTATTTTCAACGGTAAATATTATTCACGTGGAGAAACTTTCGAACCGAGGAAATCATTATTGTGCCAATTTTGCGCGCTCTAAATGAGCAAAAAGTCGGGTTTAAAGTGTAACACGGCTCATGAATCGTTATTCGATAATACTAGAACGCCACCCGTGCACAAGTGCATCCTCATAGACCGTGGAAAACAAGTTCAGTTCAGATCAACATGGACTGTGGATTCTCGATGTAGCCTTTGAAGGCCTTCAGCCACTCCGCTCCGATGGCGCCTGCACGTTTCGCATCAACATACCGTTACTATAGTCTATAGAGATGTTCACATCGCGTGATTGGTGAATCAGTAATGCAGTAGCTTACCATCAACAACGCGATGATCACAGCTTAATGTGGCAACCATGAATGAAGCAAACTCGTACTGGTTAGGGCCGGATCCAGGTACCACCCTCTTTTCAGCCGTTCCAATGGCCAGAATGCCCGATTGGGGTGGATTTACGATTGCACGGAATTGGTCGACGCCAAAAGGCCCCCCCAAGTTTGATACGGTAAACGTACCCCCCTACAAAGAGTGAGTATATAAGAATCTGCTGTTATCAAAGTGTATATCATACAAATTCTGATAGTTTAGTAATTTAAGCTATGAATCCTTAAATGCTTCAAAATTTTGATAAAATTTGTCTATTCTCGAGCAACTAAGTCGACTAGGGAGCTCACTAGTAAAGGTTTACCTCATAATCTTCAGGTTTCAAGCTGTTCTCTCTTGCTTTCTGGGCTAAATGTTTAACTTCCTCGGCGATTCTTGATAAACCTTTCTTGTCGGCGTCCTGGAAAATTTAGCGAATAACGAGATGTACAGATGCAGCTTGAGGTGAAAATTACATCATAATTCATATGATTAGAGTTTCTTGTTACCTCACCTTAATTACAGGCACACACAGTCCATTTTCTATTTGCACAGCCACATTTATATTCACATTATGAAACCTGTATTGTAAGATGGTGCAGTTTAATAGTACTCTTTATGGTTAGCCAAACGACTAAAATTAGTAAGCTTTCTTACTGGCGAATGTAATCATCAGTCCACCAACTATTGCACTGAGGAACTTCTCTAAGAGCCAATGCAGCAGCCTGCAATTGGAATATGTTTTTGATTTGGTTATAACAAGTCATGACATGATCGATATTTCACTACACAACCAAAAATCACACAAGCAAGGAGAAGGAAAGATGGTCCGTGGCTTTAAAGTCTTTTTGTACCTTAATCACAAGATCATTGACGGATATCCTTTTCCCACCAGAAGCTTCTTGCAACAAATTCAGATGGCTACGCACCCTGCATAGACGTTTCAGAAATTAAACCATGCAAGAACTTTTCGGGGTAAGAATTCATTGAAAAAAGGCACGAAACTCACTCCATAAGCTTGTCAACACATGTATCTACAGTTAGGTAATAGTGAGGGATGGTTTGCTTCGATTCCAAAAGGCGTGAGCCTGTCACCTGCCATAGATCATGACATATAAGAACACAAAAAATATGGTTATTTTCTTGTTGGTAACTTCTTGAATATACATTAGCACAACCAAAACTCACCCACAAGATTCTAATTTCTGTTGGTACCAAGATAACACACACACACACACACACACACACACACATATTTATATTCCAGATATACCTTTCTAATCTGAGTCTGTGGAATGTCTGTGTAACCAACGGTAGGAGAAACTTCTTTGCCACTTGAAGCTGCAAAACGGAGAAGGCAAAACAACGATAATCTAAGGCAACAAATTTGGCATGACTGGAAATGATCTAGATATAACTACTGAAAGCCAATAATTGAAAAAACTATACAAAAATAGAGGGCAGACGGGAAGTACCATGATGATCTTTTATATCAGCCTTCACAACGCGTCCATCAGGACTGGTTCCTCTTGTATTTGAAAGAGGTACCTGTTTTCATGAGAATGTATGAAGCAGAAACCTTCAGGGAAATAAGAAAAATCTTAATATCTAGGTGGGATAGTTGTAAAAAAATCTTATTATCTAATTTACATTTTCATCTTCTGCAAGCAAACTGGTGAGAGGGCCAGTGAAAATTCGGTCCCTTGCTGAAGATGGCTCACTGGGCTTGGACGCGACTACTTCAGGAATTTCTTCTATTGGTGGAGTTGGAGGCGAGGCTTCTTTGGAGGAAGCTGCAGCGCCTGAACTTGAAGGAGAGTAGTCTTTAAATTTGGCAACATCCTCTTCTTCTTCCACAGTTATAGCAATTACCTAAGAAAATCATATTATACTGTCATTAGTCATCAATAAGTGTGATGATACCACATTAGTTTAATTTGCATCAATTTCGAAGATGGGATGAAAAATGCAGAGAAACAAGATAGTATATCCAATGGTTATTTTACATACATCTATTTTGAAAAGAGAGAAAAAGAAAAAAGGAGAAAAAAAAAAACGTCAGTTACTATCGACAGGTAAAATTTGGTGTGAACGGTTGATACCTCGCCAACTTTAATTCCAGTTGATCCATCCCCAAGCACGATTTTTGCTAGATATCCTTCCTCCATGCATTCCATTTCAACTGTTGCTTTATCCTTGAAACATCAAGCAGGTGTGGAAGTACAATATCAAATTTCACCTGAATGTGGCGAACAAATTCCATTAACAGAAGGCTACAGAGATAAAACAGGGACCCACAGTTTCCACTTCACACAGTACATCTCCGGAAGAAAGTTTCTCGCCTTCTTTCTTCAACCACCTTGCAACATTTCCCTATATTGCACACAACAAGAAAAATTATGTATAAAGTGGCTGACACATGACAGAGATTTACTAGAAATGAATAACTCATGCCTCGGTCATCGTAGGTGATAAAGAAGGCATTCCAATCTCTTGGTGTGGAGGAAGACCTGAATCATAGTAAAGCATTAGAGGAAGATCGATATGCCTCAAAACAAAAACTATAGGGGCGAGACATATGCTTAAGTATGAACATATGCAAATCATACACATGTACGTAAGTATGAATATATGCAAATTATAAAAATGGAAAACCAGACACAATCCCAAACATCCGATAGCAAACAATTTAGTATGTCCATAAAGAGGATTTACTGGGAGGACTATAATACTTAACGAACCTGAATCTGTAGAAAAACATCTGATGAAGTTTCGTTGTTGGCTGAAACAGGAATTATGCAGACAGAGAGCATCGATCAATCAACACATTTTCCCATGTAATAGTAAGATAGTGAAAATACAATACAAGATTATGACAACCTTTTCTTCACTAGTGTTATTGTTGTAGACTGCCCCTTTCTTGTCGTCCATAAAATATTCCACTTGTCCATTCTAACAGTTGATGTCTTCATTACAATTTTTCCCATGTTATGCATAAATCATTGAAATGGGCAGCAAAATAATAGAAGAAATTTGATTTTTATTATCACCGTTCTCTTATTGAATGATTGGCGACTCGGACTATAACCTCTGATGGGAAACCTTGAAGTGCCATGCTTGTCTCTAGGTCCAAGACCAAGTTGACTGGACCTCTGAATGTCTGTTGCCAACATATCTAAAATGAAAATTGAAAACCAACCATACACACATATATGCATGCATAGAAACAGAAATGTACTAAAACACGAAGACACTATACATACACAAACATGCAGAGTACTAGCCATCAACTCTGCAAAGTACATACTAAATCGTATTGTAATGAATCATGACTGAATTACGCTAACAAACTGATACTATAAAACAAACTTTAAAGCAAACAATTACTAGTATGGAGAAAGCTCTCTTCACTTTCATATTACAAGCAGCCGAAAAGGAGAGAAAAGAAAACCTTGTGCTAACAAAGAACATAGAAAGATTGCTTGGCAACTTACCATTTATATCATTGACCGATTTCCTGGCATGATGGGTAAACCAACGTACAAGAATCACATGATCTTTTTGTACGGCATGATGTGTATGTTTGAGCTGTAGAGTGAGAACGAAGAATGATTATTTCATTTGAACAAAAGCCTTCACATCGTGTGGCACCTAACTCCTTTGTCACAGCATCGACCACTGTCTCAACCCACTCTCTACTTTTAGGCACATTCGCATAGACAAAGTTGGCAAACAATGATGAGGAAAAAAATGCAGCATAAAAATACGAAAGATTAAATTACTTGCTTGACAACACGAGTTCCTAGTAGAAATTTAAACTGGAACAACAAGCATGATGCATAATGCCAAGCATTTCTTACTTTCAGTATAAGAATTTTTCTGCCACAAATTCACAGCCAACAAATCTTCACCTTCACAGTTGTCAACTAATGAGCAAAATCTAAAACAACTCGAAAATTATTCCAGAATGAACTAAAAAGGATCTATAAACTCGAAAATCAAACTTATATCACTACAAACCTTAGCATCTCCATTCACAGAAGCTCAAACGTGAAGAATAAGGCATACACATGAAAAATAGAAGCAGGTGGTAAAGCCTATAATTGTCATGAAATTCAATCCTCAAGGAGCAGAAACAAATAAATTTCAACAGACTTAGTTGTTACACATAATTTCCACAATGCATAATTCAGGCAAATTTTCCGAACATCATTAAGGTCAAATTGATCAAATCAGCAGTAAAATCCCCAAACCACATACCAAATCATTTCACATTCAGCTCAGCATTGTCTCGTTAAACGCATGCAGATGCGCAAATCGAATCGAGATGATTCACAGGCGAAACACCAAGAATCGGTGCACAAAATTGAAGCGGTGAAAGTGAAAAAGCAAATGCATGCATCGATTTCAGAGAAATAAACCGGTTAATCATGGGAAAAAATTATACTATTACCTTGGTAGAATGATGCAGAATTCTCGACGCATAAATCATGACGAGAAGCTAAAAACTCCTAATCTCTAGCAGATCAATGCTCGAATGGTTTAGATTTGGTTGTTTATAGCTTTTTAATGCGAAGGAATTACAGTATTGGAACAGTGTGTTGTGTGTGTCAAAATGGGGGCATACATATAAAGCAAAATTGAAGTCAAGTGGAATATATTTCGGCAAATGCTTCCAATATTGCAGCAATGAGCAACCGTTTCTTTTCTATTTAAAGTGTTTGCCTAACAAACTCGAACCAAATCGAAAAATGAGTCCAATCGATTAATTTTGTTCGATTTGATTTGGATATTATTTTTTTCCAATTTAAATTAAATATTTTGGAAAAAAGTTCGAATCAAACATATAATTTCTGACGTAGGAATGCATAAGACGACACAATTTGGTCTATAAAAAATATTCTCTAACTCATACTTTTATTATTTAAAATCACAAATACTTAGGCTTTTGAAGTTGTTATCCCATAAATGACAATCCAATAACATTTTTTTAGGAAAATTCAATAACATTTAGAAACATAATAGCATGTAACTATCAAGTCATTCACAATAGAACATCAAATATAAGCACACTGTATTATGAGGTCAATGTTGGATATTTTAGTGTAATTGGATTGACTTGTTTGATCACTATTGTCATAATAATACATCATATAAGTTTGGTGGTGCGGAGTGCACGCTTATATGAATTTATTATGATTTTAGGGGCGAAGCCCCTAAAGGACAGGGGTTCGGGGGCAGCGCCCCCGATAGCAGGGTCCAAGGGGCGGCAGCCTCTGGCGGGGTCCAAGGGGCAGAGCCCCTGGCTGGGGTCGAGTTGTGTGGAAAATTCATCGAAAATTTAATTTTCGGAATTTCGAGGGACCATTTTGCAATTTTTTGAAAAATTGCAAAACTATATAAAACTGATTTTTCGAATTAGTTTTTATGGTCTGATCATTTTCGTTTTTCTGGTTCTGTATTCTCAACCAATCCATACTTTTGTTTAATATACTCTGAATTGTATCCGATTGAATAATTCGATAGAACCGTCGAATTGATTCGATTTGAAAGTATTCTCACGCCTTTCAGAGAATCCAGTTAATTGTTTGTTTCATTCTTACTTTATCCAACAGTCAATTAGAATTCGAGTTCTAGTTTGATTATCAAATTGTGGTTGACTCGATAATCAATTTCAGGAGACTTAAGAGATCTTATAACTTTTGATTAAGAATATGTTTTTGTTATCCAAATTGATTACTTTAAAATTTTTAAGTTTACTAATTTCATTAGGCCTCACAAAAGACCCCTATTTTATTTAGAGAAGGTCTCCCATGCGACTTGCCGCCTGTCATGCAATCGGGTCAGAGTCGGGTTGACCCGGTCAACCCAGGTTTGACCCGTTGATCCGGTCAAAATTATTATTTTTTATTTAGTTTCGATTTTTTTTTAATTTCAGTTTTTTTTTCAGGCTCTGCCTTCGACTCTGATTTTACGGCTCCGATTTTACGTTTCCGCCTTTGCTCCGATTCTAATATAAGGATAATCGTTGGGCAATAATTTGGACTTTTTCAGCTCGCTCCGAAACCTTCGACTCCCCTCGCTCGAATCTTGACCAAAGAAGAAGCGACAAACAAAAAAAATGTGGAATTTTAAAAAAACAAAAATTGAAATAAAAAAATGGAAAAAAACTGAAAAAAAACCTGAAATTAAAAAAAAAATGAAATTTAAGAAAACTGGAATTTAAAAAAAAAAAAAAAAAAACAGGCGCGTTAGCAATAGCGCGTTATTCGCATGTGCGATCGGTCGCATACAAGTTTTTTCCTTGTATTTATTAGGGTTAATTGCATATAAAAGCACAACCTTTTCACAAATTTGCAATTTTAGCATGACATTTTTTCATTGACAATTTAAGGCATGATCTTTCAACTCATTGTTATTCAGAGCATATTTTCAACTTTCAGTAATCAGAAAGATGATGTGTACATTTTAGTGACGTGACATTTAATTATTTTTTATGTGACATTTGACTAATTGCTGATGTGACATTTGTATTTATTTTTACTAAATAATTTTGTTTCTTCTTATATTATACCCTTTTCTCAATAATTCAAATTTAAACTTAATTTAAATGCCACATAAAAAATAAGTAAATGCCACGTCATTAAAAAATGACATGTCATCTTTCCGATCACCGAAACTTGAAAATATGCTTTAAATTGCAATGAGTTGAAAGGTCATACCTTAAATTGTCAATGAAAAAAGGTCATGCTAAATTTACAAATTTGTGAAAAGATTATGCCTTTATAGGCAATTAACTCTATTTATTAAATCATGCATACGATATATTATTATTTTTTCTTCGTAAGTATATGTTTATAATGAACTACTTGTGCTATTCAAACTTCAAAGAGTATGATGCATTAACAAATAAAACGGCATTTAAGTCATTAGATTCCACCAAATTTATTTGTTCGGAGATAAATTTCAAAACCAAACTATAATTTATACAGATTATACAATACAAGTCATTTAACAAAAGAAATTTCAATTGCGAAAGAGGACTTCACATGAAGGTATGAACTACGAAAATACAACTTTTACCAATTTGGAACCGTATGATAGGTTATGTTCATACAGTAGTATTATTTTGGGACTCAAAAGATGAAAATATCAATTTTGGATACATATAGTTTATAAAGTAAAATATATTTTATAGTATGACCTTTCACATCCTAGTTACTCCCTCCGTCCACGAAATGGTTGCCACTTTTGTTACTTAAGTTTGTCCACGAAATGGTTGTCACTTTTGCTACTCCATTCATATTTATTGTAGGACTCTTACTCCACTCACAATAATACTCACTATAATTCACTACTACCTACTATTTTCTTAGAACTCATGTCGTCCACAATGTGATAACCATTTCGTAGACGGAAGGAGTACTTTATAATCATACATTTCAAAAAATTACAATTATGATATGAACTTTGCTCCCAATCACAAGTGTCATAGTGAGACAAAGAATGTTAGCATATTTATATTTTTCGAATAGTCGAAGTATAATGTAACTTCGTGATGAATGGTCATACTATATATAAAGTAGAATTTACCTAATTTAATACTCCCTGCGTCCCCATTTAGGGCTCGTTTGGTATTCATATATCAGTATATCAAATATAAATATGTGTATCAGATATCAGGTATGGGTAATCAGATTGATATTTGATATTCGTGTTTGATATGTTGAAGATATCAATTGATTTTAAGTGGAAATGAAAGTAGAGATATGAATCATATACAAGCAAAAATTGGTATACGAAAATATTGAAAATTAACATATCAAGTATATCAAGTATATCAATTTGATACCCATATACTGATATGTCAAGTACAAGGTATGGATGTGGGTCATATTGATACTCATACCTGATATAGGTATATGGGGGTCATGCACATGTTTTAAGAAAAAATAGATAAATATTTGGTAGGGATATTTTAAGTGGAGGAATGGACTTATTTAGGATGTGTTGTTAATTTCTTAGTAAATGAAGATATTTTATAGGAATAAATATATTGAATTTTTAAGAGTAAAAAATCAAAGACATGTCCTAAAAAGGAAACACCATATATAGTACCATACTAAGTTAGGACGACTAAAAAGAGAAAGTATTCATACTAACTCGGGACGAAGGGAGTATTATCAATTGAATTTTATTACAATTTTAAGTGAAATATAAGGAATGAAAACAAATGAATTTTTGAGTGTTTCATTAGTTCAAGTGTTTACCTTGATAATCTTTTGTTTTTTTCTTTGAAAGGTCAAAAATTCAAAGAATCTATTTTTTTCCCTCTCGATAAACTCCAACATGAAACATAAATAAAAAAGGAATTTATTAGAAAAAATAGAGAAAATGACAGGTAGGAAACACACGTGTCTCTGCAGTTTATATAATAATGGCTTAGTATTGAGGTCCACGAAGCGGGAGCCTCAGATACTCTGAGCCTGTGGTGGCGCTCCGCCTGTCGCCGCCGTAAATCTGCTCGTAGTCAGAAGTTCCGGAATGGGGAATCAGAAGCTTAAGTGGACGACGGAGGAAGAGGAGGCGCTGAAGGCAGGGGTGGTGAAGTATGGCCCGGGGAAGTGGAAGAACATTCTCGTAGACCCCGAATTCCAACACAAACTCTCCAACCGATCGAATGTTGACCTCAAGGTTTTCGATTATTTGCAATGTCGGCTGTTGTTTTTTATTTTTTCGATTGTTTTCAATTTTGGTCTGGTTTTGGAAGTTCACTTTGCTGTTGGTGAGATTAGTTGTGCGTCTGCTTCTGTGTGATTCTGTGGATTTTGGTCAATTGACGGATTCTGCCGTTTATCTAGGGTTACTTTTATGAATACGACTAATGTAGAGAGTGAAATTGACAATGTCCGCGGATTTTTTTTTTAAATTTACCTGAAAGCATGTAATCATGTTATGCTGTTTGAGCAATTTAGATTATATGTGGTTTTTTATTCTTTAGATTGACCGTGCTATATAAGTGATTGTTGATTGTGTGTGTGTGTGTGTGTGTGTGTGTGTTTCATTGATGATGAAGATGCCATTGCCTGTGTTTTACATTGGCATCGTGATGCATATGAAAGGTAAACTATGCGAATTTATATTCTGGGAATTCCACTCTAGATGTATTAAGTACAAATGGTCTCTTTCTGTTATTTTATCAGGATAAATGGCGGAATATGGGTGGACAAGGCTCGGGGGCTATTATTGCTCCGACTCCTAGAGCTAAGCCAATCACCAATGGTGCTGCTCCGACTCCCAAAACTCAGTGTTCAGCTTTGATTTTGGTTCCTAAAAATGATGTTAATGACAAACCTCTTCAAAGCCCTGAGGGTGTTAAGAGTTCTCCGAAGTATGTTTCAGCCTTTTATTTCAGTAATGTTCATGCAGAATTATGCTCCTTACTAAACAATTACTGGTTATGACTGTTGGTTTAAAAAAAAATCTTGTACGTCAATCGTAAACTCTGGTTGTGATCCAGATTTTAGATTTTTATTTGTATCTTTCTTAGTTGGTGCTCAGGCTGGAAAGACCATTTAAGTTTCTCAAAAATGGAGTTTCCTTGAAAACTGGTTGTCAATCTTATTTTTCTTTCTATTTTTACTGAGTTGTCAATCCCATGAACCACATCTCTTCTATCTTTATATTTCTTGATTAAAGTTGAATATGCATTATGCTTCTGCCTTGCATAGATTCACTTTCCCATATTTCAGGTACAATGAAATGATACTCGAAGCCCTTTCATCCCTCAAGGAACGTGATGGATCTGAATTTGTTTCAATTTTGAGGTTTATTGAGGTCAGATAAAAATTATATTTTCTGCTCTAAGTATAATATCTTTGGTTAATAGTGATGATCTGCATTAGAATATTTGAGGGTAATGAGAGCTTGCTAACCAATTTGTTTTTCTTGGCAATTACTGTTTGAGTGTAACTATGGTGTTCATTATAAGTCAGCCCTGCCAAAGTTAATCTCAGGAGGAATGTTAATAAACTGATTCACTGAATTTGACAGAGCATCGTACTTTTTCCTGAGTTCATGTTTGGATGTGGATTTTTTTATTAAGTACATGTCCATAAACTTTGTGTTTGTATTCTCTACTCACAGTAGACACTTTGTTGATGTGATGTACACTTAGACAAATGATTTTAGGAACAAGGGATTATCTAGAACAATGCTTTTACTTGAATCTGAAACGGAGATCAGAAAATCTTGAGTGTACACATTGTTGGACTTGTAGTTTGTTGTATTCTCGACAAGCCTTTGTGTATGTGCATACTATTCTGTACCCTTTTCATTTTGAGTGCCAACTTATGATGCTATATGGCTCTTGTGGCCTGGCTTCCGGTATAGGAAATAATATCTACTTGATATCCTTAGTTTTCATCATAAAACTATATTTATCAATTCTTGAAAAAATGTGTTTGACAGAAAAAGTACCAGGTGCCACAAAACTTCAGAAGGTTACTGAGTACGAAGCTGAGGAAACTCGTCGTACAAGGCACAGTTGAGAAGGTATGTGAATTCCCTCTCTGTATGTCATTATGTCAAGTGTATAAGTTCATACTATGAAGTGTTTCAATTTCTTCGAATTTCTGCACGTGTGACCTTTTGAACTGTATCTTCATACTTTAAATGAATCACTTGGTAGCATGTATGTAAGATAATCATCTCTTCGGAAAACATTACATACACTCCCATTTGATTAGAACAGTAGTTAGCCTGAATAACTTTTTTTTTTCTCGGTTTTTGTGTTCAAAATATTACTGTAAATACTGCATGCCCCAAACTATAAGTTGAATTAGGTAATATATAGTTTCTGATTGTAATAGATCTTATGATGCGTATGCTCATGCAATATTCAACAGGTTCAAAAACGCTACAGGATCAAACTTGCTCCATTGAGTACCAAAACACCTTTGCCAAAACAAAAAGTTTTCAGGTCAAAGCCAAGACAAGATTCTAGACCGAGCATTTCAACTGAAATCGAGGATGCAGCTAAAATAGCTGCACACAAGATTGCCGAGGCAGAAAATAAAGCGTTTTTAGCTGCTGAAGCAGTTAAAGAGTCTGAAAGGCTCTCACAGATGGCTGAAGAAGCAGATGCAGTGTTGCTGCACTTAAAACAGATATTTGAACAATGTAAGTAATTCCGTCGAACACAACAACCTACCATCGATCTCTGTCGTGATCTGTGGCTGATTTGCGTTTTTATTTCTCGTGATCAGGGGAAGACAAAGGAGGCAACACAAATTTTTCTTTCGGCAGGTTCTCGAGCTGAAGCCATCCTCGTAGTTTAGTTACTTGATTCGATGTAAAAATCTGATTATTCTGCTGTATCATCTATTGAGGAAGACGTGCTCCAGTTTTTTTTTTCGTGCGATGGAGCAAAACTGTGTTCATCGCGACTGGCCTGAGCCTCATGTGTTCTTGCATCTAGTGGGTGATGAGAAGTTGAGGAATGCACATTATTTCGTAGGATGTTGATAGGAAAGTTGTTAGTCAAAAGATGTACATTCTCTCTCTCTCTCTCTCTCTCTCTCTCTCTCATGTTCTTGTGTATTGTGTTAGATGGTATTTCTTTTTTCAGTTTTGATCCCATTCTTCACGAGTTGCAGTTAAGATGGATTTTCAGCAAGTCAGAAATTGTTTAAAACATTTCACTATACCTAGTTCATTAAAATTTCGAAAGTGACTAAGAAAAGTACTCATTCCGCCAACCTTTTATGTTTCCCTTTTCCTCAATTGCTCAATGCATATTATTTAATTGTTTGTTTTTTCATGGTAATAATTAGTTACTATAATATGGTATACTTTCTTAACATAGCGTTTTAATAGCAAATGACTGGTAAAACAAAAACTTACTCAAAACATGAATAACCCCGCTGTACACCATGGCGTTCAGAAATAGCAAAAATCTTCACACAAAAGACAACATAAGGCAAATAAGATCCAAACATTAATGAAATTCAAAATTCAGCACAAATGTTAAGCCTCAACAGGTCATCCATATTTTGGGTTCTCATCGATGAACATTTGTTTTAGCCATGAAACAAAAAGAGAGTTTAATCAAGTTACAAAAAATGGCCAGAACAGGACAGGACAGGAAATATATTGAATCAACAACTGTAGAACCCCTCTATAAGAGCACGAGCCCGAGCTCAGATGATCGCAAGACATGCTTAAGCCGATAGTTGTAGAGGTAGTAGTGAAGCTTGCCATCTCCAGGTCCGAACTTCAGTTCTTTCAAGAAAGTCTCGTTGTGCATAACATCCAGCGCGTTGAAAACATCAAAGTCCTTCTTCTTGGCAACAATGAGGGCGTCGTTCATCAGCTGGAGCAACGGAGTCTTGGTTGACACGTTGTAATAAGAATAAGCAGCCTTCAAAACAGAATGGCTCTGGCTGCCCAGTATGGAAGAGGGAAGGCTGTAAAAACTGCAAAAGTCAGTGATTTCATGAGTTTCAGGACTTTCAACCAGAAAACTTTCGACAACATCTTCCTTCGGAAGCAGCCAGTGCTCTACATCATCCACATCAAAGTCTGGCGCGACAGCAAATTGCTTCAAGTAATTTCTGAGCAAACGAGTGACTGCAGGCACGTCATGAGGTTCCATCTTTCTGAATCCAGGTGTGGCTGTCTGATCTGGCAACTTGTACAGCTTGATCGTACGGCTCATTGTCATCCTTGCACCAAGCCTAGAAAACCCAACATCAATCAGCTTCTTCGGATTCAAAGATCTGTGCCAGTACTGACAAGTTGTAACAGGAGTAGGAAGGACAACACCAGCAGTATAAGCTGCTTGCCAGATATTCTCCAAATGGACCCTCCGAGTGACCTCTTTGATCATCACCGGAGCAAGCCTTTTTGATCGAAGCTTCTTGTGAACACACAGAAAGTTCACTTCCGCCATCAATACAACAGTATCACGAACCCGGATTCTTGCAGGAACACCAGTAATGAATGCAACCAGCTTCTTAGAAGTCTTCACCCTGACTCCAATGTGCCAGCTCCTAAAGTAACCAGGAGGACGGAGTGCCCACCGCAGAAACTCTTTCGAGTAATTGAACCTGAACATGTTCTCGTCATCCTCAACATAATTGTGGGTCAACAAATTATATACCTCAGCACAAACCTCTTCCGAGTCTATATCACATGTAATCCACTCATAAGGAGATGGGAGGTTGTACGGCTCTTGCTTGACCTCAGAGATTGGCGTTGGCTGTTCAATCGGACCTTCGGGCAGGCTCGTATCACCAAGTTCTTTGAACTGGCCTACAGGTTGAGTTTCCCAAAACTTGTGCCTCTTTGCAAGTGACAGAGATTCTTGCACCTGCCTCGCCAACGCATCAATCGGCGCTTCACCCTCGTTCGGTTCATGATTCTCAATTGGTTCATTGTTATCAGCCATTGTCAAAGACTCTCTGGCATTCATCAAGACCAACACAAATAAGAAAATCTAAAGCACGACAGAGTATTGAAACATAATTACAACTAAAAACTAGCAGTTCTCTAAACTTATTTGAAAATTTAGACACCAAAAAGGGGTCCTAGATTTAAACCCCAGGCATATCTCCATCTGCATTAGCTACTATCAACTACAACTTCCATTTTATCGACTCTAATGTTTATGAAGCATTGAAGCTCATCCATATCCATATACATAAAAATATAATACAAAAAAAAAAAAAAAAAAAATCAGAAAGCATGTTCTCAAACACAAATCTTCCATTTAACGCTAACATTTTATATTAACTCACAAAAAAATAATAAAAAATAGCGAGGCATTGAATCCACAACTTTGTCTACTTCAAATCATCCGAATCACTGAATTACGTCCAAGAACTCATGCAAGAAAACATCTATTTGGAGCTATGTTTCACAATTTTCAAACAAACCACATCACAAATTCACATAAATTGAAAAATTGTACATAAAGAATCAAGAATCACTGACGATTCACAGCATAATTTACTTAAACCTCGAATTTACCTAAAAGAAATTCAACATCAAATAAACTGCATAAATAAGCAATTGAGGGAGCAGAATACAAATTGTAAGATCCAAATCAACTAAATCAAACGCAACTTATCAAATAATCCAAACGTGAGAAACCGAGAGCTGCTACCTCGAGTTAGACCCCGGATGCTAGAGCTTGCCTGGAAGATCGAGAGAGAGAGAGAGAGAGAGAGAGAGAGAGAGAGAGATTTAAATGTGGAGTGAGAATTTAGAGAGAGAAGAGGGGGTTACGGGCATCGGGAACGACGAGATGAATTTCTCTCAGAAAACTAAAGTAGTAATTGGAATATTTGATCCTTTAAAGTTTGTAGTAATATATATTTCCTCTCTATTATAAAACCACTTCAAATTAAATTAATGTCAAATAAATCTTCACGTTTTCTTTATTTTTTATTTTTTTACTCTAAAGTTCAATTCACATTTTTCATTTAATTTCAATTTTCTCACTTTAACTTTTTTAGTTTTTTTTAATTCTTTTCCTTAAAATTTAAATTACTCCCTCCGTACGCGAAATAACGCCCCATTTGGAATTTTGCACGTAGAATAAGAAAGCTGGTAAAGTTAGTTTGAGTGGGGTAAAAGTTAAAAAGTAGGGGTAGTGGTAATGATATAGGTTTACTGTTTGTTAATTGTAAATTAAGATTAGTGGGTTGATGGGACTTTTTTCATTTTTATATTCTATGGGATTTAATTCCCTTTGGTAATTTAATTCCCACAAAATTTTATTGGATTTAACAACATTCATTTTTTTTTTCCTTCTGTCACTGTATCGAGCAATAATTTTTTTTTTCTTTCTGATTTCAACATTTAATCGAGAGTGTTGAATTTTTTTTTCCACCTGATTTCTCATTTCAGCAATGATATATGAAGGGAACTTATAAAAATAAATGAACAACAGGACATTGAGGATAAAAAAACAGGAATCATTCATAATTAATTCAATATCTCCAAGTCACATCATAGAGGATTAAAAACCTGAAGAGTTTCCCACCTAAACAAAATTTTGGAGGCAAATTCTTGGGGGGAAATTTAAACCCCTAATTGCCCTATTTAAAGACCAGCATTCAATGCTCATTCTAGCATTCATTACAGCAGCAAAAATTCTCTCCAATACAGTAAAAACAAAGCAAAAAAACAGAGCAGCAGCATTCATTGAAGAAGATGAAGAGGAGGCCAGATTTAACTGATTTACAGAGGCATGATGTGGTGCAATGGCTTATCCATCACAGCACAAACTCGAAGCTGCACCATGGAGCAAAAAACGAAGCTGCCCAACTCTTCAAGATTGACTTGAAGACAGTGTGGAGGATCTGGAATTCAGCTTCTCAACAGCTTTCTTTGGGAGTTCCTGTTTCAGTAATTTCAAAGAAAAAAGACACAAAACATAAGGACACCTTGCTTTTTGATGCAGAAAAAATCAAAACATTACCAATTTTACAGAGGCAAACAGTGAGGAAGCTTGCATTCAGCCTTGGGGTGAGTAAGAGGCTTGTACAAGAGTGGATTAAGGATAAGAAGGTAAAGGCTCATACAAATGCTATTAAACCATTTCTAAGTGAGAAAAACATGCTCACCAGGCTTCATTTCAGCCTAAGACAGCTTAGAAACTTAAGTGTAGGTGGGAAAATACCCTTTAAGCCAATGTACAATGTCATTCATATGGATAAAAAATGGTTCAACTTAACCAAAACCAAAGGCAGATATTACCTTGTAGATGGTGAAGTAGAACCCCACAGAACTTGCAAATCCAAGACTCATATCAGTAAGATCATGTTCCTATGCATGGTTTCTAGACCTATATTTGATAGTATAGGTAGCATCATCTTTGATGGCAAGTTTGCCATCATTCCATTTGTTTATGAGAAACCAGCAGTGAGAAATAACAAAAACAGGAGCAAAGGAACAATGGTAACAAAGCCAATTCAGAATATAAGCAGACAAGTAATGAAGGATACTTTTCTGCAGCAGGTAAGTTTTCATTCATGACTATCAGGTTCATAAATCACAGAGGATTTCATCATTTAGTTCAATAAAAACTGTAAATGCTGCAGATGATACCAATTGTGAAGGCAAAGTGGCCAAGCCAATTCAGCAAACACTTAATAATACAGCAAGATAATGCAAAGCCTCATTTCACAGATGATGATCCTGATTTCAGAGCAGCAGCAGATCAAGATGGGTGGCATATTCAGCTAATTCAACAACCACCAAACTCACCAGACACAAACATAAACGACCTTGGGTTTTTCAGAGCAATTCAATCAATCAAAGATGAGAAGGCAGCAGCCACAGTTGATGATATGATAAAGAATGTGCAGCAAGCATTTGAAGAGTTTGAGCCTTGGAAGTTAAACAATGTGTTTCTCACATTGCAAGGCTGCCTTCATGAGATCATAAAGCAGAAAGGCAACAACAACTACAGTGTTCCACACATGGGCAAAGAGAAGCTACAGAGGCTGGATTTACTACCTGACTGCCTTCAAGTTGATGAACAACTAGTGAAGGACAGTTGGGAGTATCTAAAGGACAATGGAATTGAGGAGGAGCAGGAGCCAACACTCAACAATGACAACATAGAAGAGGGACTGCAGCAGCTAGGTTTACAAGATTAGGAGGTCTGATGTATAGATCAATTTTTTGTAAGGGTTTACAGGGACAAACATGAACAAATTCACTTGTTTGGAGTGTAAATTCAGCTTGGAAGCAGTTGTTTTGAAATGAAGAATGTCTCAGCTTTTTGAATTTATTTCACATAAATGGCATCATTGACTCACAGCCTTTACTATCTCAACCTCCAAAACTAGGATTAAAAAATCCTAGTGGTGGCATCAATAGTAGAGGATAAACAACTCCCAAGCAAACATAAACAAACCAACAAAGCATCAGCCACATCACATACATCAAAGGCATGCAACAAAGCATCAGCAAGAGCATTGCATCATATGCATTAGATTCAAGGCAACTTATAAGCATAGATCATGTAGTAGTATCTGTTTCATATCAAGCATCAATCAAGCATCAGAAATCATGGAGCAGGGAACACACTGCTCAGAATTCATACAGGGCAAATCAAAGGCAGGCATCATGTTGCATCAGCAAGAGCATTGCATCATATGCATTAGATTCAAGGCAACTTATAAGCATAGATCATATAGTAGTATCTGTTTCATATCAAGCATCAATCAAGCATCAGAAATCATGGAGCAGGGAACACACTGCTCAGAATTCATACAGGGCAAATCAAAGGCAGGCATCATGTTGCATCAGCAAGAGCATTGCATCATATGCATTAGATTCAAGGCAACTTATAAGCATAGATCATATAGTAGTATCTGTTTCATATCAAGCATCAGAAATCATGGAGCAGGCAACACAAAGCATCAGCAAGAGCATTGCATCATCTGCATTTGATTCAAGGCAGCTTATAACCATGGAGCAGGGCAAATCACAGAATTGAGCAACAGGACATTGAAATGAAGGCAACACACTGCTCAGAATTCAAGCATCATAAATGAGGCATCACCAGCCAATCCCCCACAACGAAATAGAGCATCAGATACGAGGCATCACCAGCCAATCCCCCCCAGACAGAAATGTCTAACCTGATAGAATAGAGGAGTAGAAGGGGGTAAATCTGATTCATCATCAGATTCACCAGCCCATTCGATGTCGCCGGCGAGCAATGCGGCACAATAAATCTGATAGGGGTCGAGAGTGGGCATGGCCGTGCCGCCATTCGCCTGAGTTTCAGGCACGACTTCAGGCGAAGAAATCGCCGGATCTGACTGAGTAGGGGTGGGTTCCCAGCCGGGTGGAACCCATAGATCGGAGAAGAACTCAGGCGAATCGCGGCGGAGCTCAGCGCCGACGGGGCTTGGGCTAGGTTCCCACCCCGGTGGAACCCATAACTCCTCACAATCAAGACTGTCAGCGTGGGGATCCATCGGCGTAGGGAGGAGTTCTCGCGAAATGAGAGAGAAATCGAAGAAAAAAGTGTAGGGTTCTTCGATTTCAGACAGAAATCAGAGGGAATAGCAAGAAATGAGAGATAGAATCCCAAATTGATGTAGGCTTCTTCAATTTCAGAGAGAAATCAGAGAATTGAGTGAATTCGATTTAGGGTTCTTAGGCGAAGAAGACAGAGAGAAATGAGAGAAACAGTGAGAAATCGGCGCAGACAAAGGAAATTAGGTTTTGTGAGTAGTGGGTTGGTTGTTTATGGGGTGGGTCGATTTAGGGTAGATTAGGTGGATTAATTAAAATGGGTTAAGTATACTTAGTAACCCATAATTAAATCTGATGGAATTTAGTGATGGGTCCCACATGGGTAAAAGGGGTAATATGAGTGTTCTTTTAGGGGTATAAATGTACAGCATAGTGAAACGGGGCATTATTTCACGTACTAGAAAAAGGGGTAAAGTAGGGCATTATTTCACGTACGGAGGGAATATTATTTTTCAACTAATTTTATACTCCAAGGTTGATTATTAGTAATTTAAGATATCCATATTTTATTTAAAATTGAATGTCATCGTCTACTTCTTGTTCTATTATTATCAACACAACATTTATCAATTTTATTTGTGGATAGAAAATACGAATTAATGTAAATCAAATCTTTATTATAAATTTGAAAAAGGTAATACACGTGGATGCTTTGAGTTTGCCTCTTCGAGAAGACAACCGTTTCTAATGACCTCTCTATTGTTCTTGTTCATAACGATGGAAAAAATAGAAAGAAAGAAAAAATGGTTTGGATCATATAATTAGAAAAAATAGAAAATAAATAATGGATAAGAAAGGGAAAGAAAAAAATCCAAATCTGAGAAATAAGAAGGCGAGAAATAGAATATAGAAGGAAAACTAAAATGAAAAAGAAAAGAATACAAAAAATAGAAAAAGAAAAAATTATTTTGGCATTAATGCAATTTGAAGTGGTAATAGTAAAGTGAGGTATGGAGGTAAAGAACTACAAACTTTACAGGCTTAATTCTACCTAAAAATACATTATGGACTTATTTAATTCTTAGTGTAAATATTAAGGGTGTTTTTTTACCTTTTTTTCCACATAAAAATAAAGATGCAAAAACTCCAAAGTGACATGTGACCGGATTCGAATCTAAATTTATACTCTCTCCATTCATAAAAAATGTCTCATTTGAGTGTCGATAAGTGTTTTAAAAAAGCTGGTAAAGTTATTGGGAGTTGAGTTAGAGCCCCACTTATCGGGAGTGAAAGAAGTAGAATGGAATTTAAAATTAAGGGTCCACTTGTTGTGAGTAAACAAATTGAAAATAAAGTTATAGTTGTTGTAAGTGGAATAAAAATCTCATATTTTGAGTGGTAAGAGTAAAATGTGAGTGAAAGTTATTATGAATAGGAAATTTAATCATATACCCACATTCCATCTTAAGAGTACAAAAATTGCCAAGGAATTTAATATGGACAAATACTAGCCGATCTTTGTATTTTTGGACCCTTTTACCCTTAATTCATCTCCTTTTCTTTCACTTTTTTCTCTTTATTTTCTCTCTCATCTCTTTCTCCTCCTAATTCTTTTTTCTGCATACCCACATCTCTCTCTCTCTCTCTCTCTCTCTCTATATATATATATATATATATATATATATATTCTCTCAACACCACAATGTTGCCGATGCAATCCCGCCGCCGCCATCGTCGTCTACATTCTGCCACCGCCACTGTCGCTTCCATTCCGCCGCATTATTTCATCATTCACTTTCTCGCTCTCTCTCTATTTTTCTCACTTTCTCTCTTTAAAAAAATTCAAGTTCTCCACCGAAAATCGTCGACGATGTTGCTACCCCTCCCGAAACCACCGCGTCATTCGCAATATTCTCGCTGGAATTCAAGGTTTGAGATCTCCCCTCATCTCTCTCTCTCTCTCTCTCTAGAAAAATCTAAATCTAGTCGGAAAAAATGATATTTTCGTATATGAATTTGAAGATTTATATGTTTTCATATGATTTTTGACGATTTTTTATATATTTAGAATGATTTCTGGTCGATTTGGATGAATTGGTGTTTTAGATCTAGTTTTCGCCTATTTTCATGGGTGGTTACGAATTATTCATTTCGTACAACATTGGTGATGAATACACATTGGTATGCTGGTCATATTGTGATATGATAAACCAGATACGAAATTGTTATTTCGTACCGAGTTACCATATTGTGATGTGGTAACCCACTACGAAATAATCATTTCGTAACTGAGTTATCATGTTAAGATGTGGTAACTCAGTACGAAATAAACATTTCGTAACCGGGTTATTATGTTGTGTTGTCAATAAAATTCAAAATCCTAAATCTCGGCGAAATTAATGGCATATTTGTTTAATGATATATCAATTTTTCATATGATTTCTTGTGATTTTTGATGTATTTTTTAGGTTGATTTCTAGGCGATTTGGATGTTTTGGTGTTCTAGATCTAATTTTTTTTGATGTGTTTCATATGTTGTTACGAATTTACAGTCGTTGCGATTTATTCATTTTGTACCTTTTAGTACCACCAACGTTGGTGATTAACATACATTAGTACGCGAGTAACATGTTGTTATGCAGTAACTCAGGTACGAAATGTTTATTTCGTACTGAGTTACCATGCGAAATAACCATTTCGTAACTAGATCACATGTACTAATGTGGTAACCCAGTACGAAATAAGCATTTCGTAATAATAAATATTTCAACCATTGTGAATTTGTTCTAGAATTCTGCAGATATAACATGTTTCGTGATAATTTGTGAGTGAATTCGTGAACTTGTTGAAATTTATGGGTGACGCGACCGTCGTTTAGTCACGTACAAAATACATTTATAATTATCCTATTTTCCACTACCAGGATAAGCTAGCAGCAAGTATAGGATCGATCATACGAGGAGTTGGTGTAGCTTTCTCTTTGGTCACGGGTCATCCAAAGGTTTAGGGGTTCTGGATTTAGGTGTTGAGTCAATTTCACAAACATTGAGCAATGGTATATGGTACGTATGTGTGTCAACGGTTATAAGCAAACTGCGTCATAGTCCTACTGTCACGTTGTCACGCCTACAACCACGATCTGCCCAATTCTTCCTTACTTGTGAATCATGCGTGACATTCCCACCCAAGGCTTCCTAACATGCTCAACTCACCCCCGAGCATTCCTCAAGGGGCAAAGATTGAAACAAGCAGCTTTGGGCACTAGACGAACCCGTTCCGTCCTTATGAGATACGAGGATCCCATTCCGACTTTTCACCAGCGTCAGCGTACTTTGTTCGGCTCCGCCCAAGTTTAACCTGAGATTTGCCGCCCTCTAGGAGCATGAGGCAAACCTTTCCCAGTACCTGTTGGTCTAAGCTACCTCCCTTTTAAGGAATCTGCCGCAATACAATTGCCCATCTACAGTATGGTCTCTTGGCTCAAACAGACCACTTTGAAATCATTTCCTAACACCTCGAGAACACACATATATATAGCCATCACGCCTTGCCCGAATCAATCACGATTCAATGCTTCTGCAATGTCATCTTGCCCAAATGCAGATTTGTATAACTACCTAGGCATAAAGTAAATAACAAGAAAAGAAAGAACGAAATAGAAAAAAGAACTATAATTAAAATAAATTTGGACGACACCAACATCGCCGACAACAAAGTACAAAAGTTAGTTTGCCCCCGAAGGAGCAAAATCTCGAACAAAAGAAAGAAAACCCTAGACTAAAGAAGATAAAGAACTAAAAAGATTCAAAGTAAAAGGGATATATATGGCTTGCTATCTAGGAGTATTTATAGATGTGAAATTCGTGGGTTTTGGAAGCTCAGCCCATTAGATAAGTCGGTTGCAACTAGGTTTAGGCGAGCTGTCTGCCAGCTGCCCTTCCAGCAGCTTATGTTGACCAAGAGACTTTTCTTATTTAGTAGATTTGATTTGTGGACGAATCTTCATAGATAAAGAAGGAATTAATTCCTTCCTTGTTGGCTACTTGGATAAGGTTGATCTCTTACTTGGTCTGCACTCTTCCCTTGTAGATTAATCTCTTTCTTACGCCGCACTCTTTCTTGATATGTTGAACTATCGCAGATCTCTATGCCCAAGACGTGCACTCATGCCTCTCTTTTGTGCTCTGCCTTACACCTTGGCCATTTTACATCTCTTCTTGTCTAAATGACTTGATACTGCACGGTACTTGATTTGGTAAGGTTGTGAAGTGAGCAGCCTTAGTTCTGAATGTCTACTTCCTTGGCCAAGCTGCGAGCATCATTTCCTTGCCCAAAGTGCTTCGTATCTGCGCCCAAAATGTCTGTTGCGGAATTTGGCCGTTTCTTGCCCATTTCTGCCTAATTTTGTCACGGTTTGCCTTGTACGTCCCTGCTTTCACAATTTGTCATCCCAGACACTAAAGACAAACAAAAATACACAAAACGACTCGATCTAGACCTGAAATAAGACTCGAAAATTATACAAAATTTGGTCTCATCATGCCCACACACTTGAATCATGCTTGTCCTCAAGCATGTAAGTACAACTTGACCGAAAAGAAAGAAAGAAAACAAAAGACTCAAACGACTCGGTAAAGGTTACCAATGCCCAATACAATAGATGAACGTGAGCATAATAAAATTCACATACAATGTTGGGCAAATAAATCAGTCCACACAATCATCAAATAGGTCAAAAATAAACATTCGAGCATTTTCAAGGTTACTCCTCACCAACACTCTCACTCTTGTGTTTGGGCTAGTATATACGCTCGAGACATGTCATTCTTGGCCACACCATAGGCTTGTCTACCTTCTAAACTCTTCATCTTGTAGACTAGGTTTAAAGCACTTATCTTTAGGTCTTTTAAAGGTTGTAACTTGGCTTTAGACATGGGTAGGAAATTATGGAACGAGGCTAAGGTCTTAAGGACTTGAAACTGGGCAATACGTCGATGCTGGTTGAGCGATTTGTTGCCCATCTCTTTCTGGACTGGTGACTGGGCGACATGTTGCCCTTGGTTGGGCGATTCATTGCCCATCTCTTCTGATCTTCTTGCCTTTGCTTACGAGTCTTAGCACAAAAATCAACCTAGGACTTTTTTCTTTTTTCTCTCTTTTTTTTCATTCATTTCTTCAAGTCCCTTATTTTTTTTACACTCCTTAGCTGGGCAGTTTCTGCCCTTAGTACAAGTGTCTTGCCCAATTCTCTTCTTTTTAAACCCTTCTATTTTTCTCCTCTCCCTTTTTATCTTTTCCGCTCCTAAGTCCTTATTGATCGGGTAGGAAATAGTGTTTAGGCTGCATATATGATCAAAGAAATGTAAAGCTTAAAGGGGCTTGACAAGGAGAAATTTAGTCGGGTAGGCTATTTGGCTCAGTTTGGGCTTATGAAAGAAAAATGCCTAATTCATCTAAGTTCTTTTTAACCTAAGTCAATTAGATTTCAGGTAGTAAGCAGGCAAGTTCTAGGTGACTTCCAAATGAACACATCAAATAACTCATAAGAAAGAAAACTGTTTGGTCATGATATGCAGTATAGGCTCAAAACCTCACAAGGACGTGCTCAAACATTCATTCGTCATCCCTATTCACATACCATCATGCTTAAACTGAAATACAAACATGCTTACATCATATAACTCAGAATTATGTTATGCTCAACATCATCATATTATCCTAAGCATGCAAACCTATACTCACAAGAAGACGCTCCTCCCACACACTTTACTTTCAGTAAAGTGGGCAAGAGGCATATACTCAAAAAATAAAACAACGTCAACCCCCATGCCCACACACTATGCCCACACACTTTGCCTTGGGCAAAGTTAGTGGGAATAAGGGCAAACTAACAACAAACTCAAAGAAAAGACACATAAAAGACTACGGTACTCCCACCCACACACTTTACTTTTGGTAAAGTGGGTCGATCAAATGACCAGCTCAACAAAGACTCAAAACAAGAAACCTAAAAAAAACTAACAAAAACTGGGAGGAAGCAATTATGAAGGAGGTAATAGCATGGCACCTGACGTGGGCAATTTGGGCATTATGAATGGCTTAGAGGGTCTTCTTTCATGCAGCAACAACTTCTTCATCCAGTCTGGTCAAGCTCCTAAGGATTGTACTGGTCCTTCTTTACACAGGCAAGACAGATGTACGGTCTGCCTCCCCCGGATGATCTGGACAGAAAGTCTTTGCAGGCATGTCGTGCCCTTGCTGGCGGCTTGTTGAAGGGATTTCCTTCTTCATCATGGTAAACTCGTCGAGCAGCTTCATGTTCTTCGGCTCGGGCAAGGAACATCCTCAGCAACTTCTCGTTGTGTGCAACAGCTTCCTCCTCCAACTCGCCCAAGATGGTAAACGTCAGTGCCTTTCAACTCAGGGATTTCAGACTTCTCTTGCCCAATAACAAAGTTTGGGAAAGATGGTCTTAGTGGTGGTCATGACATCGCTTCAGAATGTCTTTCCATTGTTGCTTTCGTGCCCTAGCTCCTGCACGTCATGAACAAACCATACCTCCTACAAAAAATACTACCTAGTCTAGGGTTTAAGCAATAATAAAAAGAAAAATAAAAAGAAAAATAAAAAGGATAGGTACCAGGTTGCCTCCTGACAAGCGCCTTGGTTTACGTCGTGGGCACGACGTGGCCTCCATCAATTAGTCGTCGACTGGATATTGGAGCTCGCGAAACTCCACTCATTCATTCTGTGTCATGCCCAGAGTAGGCTAGACTTGTCCTTTTGACTTATAGATGGGCTCCTGTCCACTTGTCTTGCCCTCTCTATAGGTGCGCTTTGGTCACTGTGCATTCGTCCTCCGATCCCAAAGTCACTCACGAAGTTTTCCTGCACGGTTAGCTTGGAACACACAGAAAAAGAACTAAACAAGCAAACAAAAGAGAAAACTATTGGAAACACAACTCTCCGGCAACGGCGCAAATTTTGACGCGATCGTCGTTTAGTCACGTACAAAATATATTTATAATTCTCCTATTTCCCACTACCAGGATCAGCTAGCAGCAAGTATAGGGTCGATCCCACGAGGAGTTGGTGTAGCTTTCTCTTTGGTCACGGGTGACGAAGCGCTGTCGTTACACTCTTCGCACAAATGAATTTATAAACACCTCTTGCCCAACAAGGTAGTAATTAGTGGCAAGTGGGGTCGATCCCAAGGGACTTGGCGTAGATCTGCTCTTCAAATCAAACTCAACAAAAGAGGTTTTGACTGCAATGCATCCTGTAACTCAACAAGTAAAATATCAAATAACAAAAGAGTTTGGATTGGATTTCGAATCCATTATCCTAATTACTCATTACTCGTTCATTGGTGCAAAGATATTCAATTAACTGATCGTATCACTTGGTTTAAGACAAAGATTAGTTTATACCCTAAAGGTCACGAAGTCACGACATAAACAATCTTAGCCTATGTCTATCCAATTTTACATATATTGACCAAAAGACAAGATCTCCTCTCTTGATCAACAAAGTCACGAAGACACTTCAGTAACGATGCTGCCCAACAGGCATTAAGAATAAACAGACCCAAGACAGCCAAGAGGTAGGTCAATACCGACTGCTCTCCAACACTCTTTACCTTCTTGGGCACGAAAGACACTCTTAAGTTAAATCCCAATTCCTGTTAATGGCTTAATATCAATATCTAGATGGTGATCAATCATATGTCAATATCAATTAAGTCTAAAATTATTCCTAAGTATTTCGGGAACAAAATCAATTAACGAACTAACACAATTAGACCTCACGAGTTTAGAACGAGTAATTTACGATCACTTCATCTACATCCAACCCAAACGATAAATTTAGCTAGACATAATATTAAATAAGAACACAAAATAAATAAAGGAAAACATACTTAACATAAACTGGAAATGGGGTGCTGCTCAAAAGCGTAAGTCAGCAACTAAGGTCTTGACTTCAAGTCAACAACTGAAAACTAATGCAGAAAAACTGGAAACGAAATATAAAAGTAAAAATGCAGAACTAAGCTAAAAGAACTCTCTAAACTCGAACTAAAACTCGCACTAAAACTCTCATGTTACAATATGAAGTCGGCCATATATATAGGCGATGGAATTATGGTTAGGTTTGAATCCTTGTTGGTTAAGGACTCTTTCCATCCTTATTAGCCTCTTTCCTTGTATGGATTGCTGGAGATTTATTTCCTTCTCATGGTAGATATCTCCTAAATCATGTTCAATTAGGATAAGGAAAGAAAAGTTTCCATCCTTATCCTCTTTCTTGGAGAAAAAGAAATCTGCAGCTGCTCCGACTTACATCTTGACTTCGATGTCTGCATCGTGTATCACTTCCTATGTTGACCAAGATCCTGACTCCTCCGGGTACTCTGTCTGTTGGCTTCAAGGATATGGGGAGGTACTTCCTGACTTGTAAATTATATAGAACGTTGTTGCCCAGCTACAAGCTTCCAACCTTATGCCCATTTGCATTGTATCGCCATCTCAGCATCTCAACAACAGATTTTCACCGGTTTTGCCCAAGATCCCACCTATTCTTCCATGCACACCTTCTCTCGACTTTGTGTCCTCCCAGACACACTTTGACTCGATAAAGATTAAAAAGAACAAGAAAAACACAAAAAAAATGGACACAAATATGGGTTCATCAACGGGTCATCCAAAGGTTTAGGGGTTCTGGATTTAGGTGTTGAGTCAATTGCACAAACATTGAGCAATGGTATATGGTACGTATGTATGTCAACGGTTATAGGCAAATTACGTCATAGTCCTATTGTCACGTTATCACGCCTACAGCCATGATCTGCCCAATTTGTCCTTACTTGTGAATCCTGCATAGCATTCTCACCCCAGGCTTCCTAGCTTGCCCAACTCACCCTCGAGCATTCCTCAAGGGGCAAAGATTGAAACAAGCAGCTTTGGGCACTAGACGAACCCATTCCTGTCCTATGAGATACGAGGATCCCGCTCCGACTTTTCACCAGCATCAGCGTACTTCGTTCGGCTCCGCCCAAGTTCAACCTGAGATTTGCCGCCCTCAAGGAGCGTGAGGTAAACCTCTCCCAGTCCCTGTTGGTCTAAGCTACCTCCCTTTTAAGGAATCTGCCACACTCCAATTGCCCATCTGCAATATGGTCTCTTAGCACAAACAGACCACTTTGAAATCATTGCCTAACGCCTCGGAAACACACATATATATAGCCATCAAGCCTTGCCCGAATCAATCACGATTCAATGCTTCTGCAGCGTCATCTTGCCCAAACGCAGATTTGTATAACTACCTAGGCATAAAGTAAATAACAAGAAAAGAAAGAATGCAATAGAAAAAAGAACTATAATTAAAATAAATCCGGACGACACCAACATCGCCGACAACAAAGTACAAAAGTTAGTTTGCCCCCGAAGGGGCAAACTCTCGAACAAAAGAAAGAAAACCCTAGGCTTAAGAAAATAAAGAACTAAAAAGATTCAAAGTAAAAGGGATATATATGGCTTGCTATCTAGGAGTATTTATAGATGTGAAATTCGTAGGTCTTGGAGGTCAACCCATTAGATAATTCGGTTGCAACTAGGTTTGGGTCTGTCCTTCGAGCAGCTTCTGTTGACCAAGAGACTTTCCTTATTTAGTAGATTTGATTTGTGGACGAATCTTCATAGATTAAGAAGGAATTAATTCCTTCCTTGTTGGCTACTTGGATAAGGTTGATCTCTTACTTGGTCCGCACTCTTCCCTTGTAGATTAATCTCTTTCTTGCGCTGCACTCTTTCTTGATATGTTGAACTGTCGCAGATCTCCACCTGTACGTCCCTGCCTTCACAATGTGTCCTCCCAGACACTAAAGCCAAACAAAAATACACAAAACGACTTGATCTAGACCTAAAATAAGACTCGAAAATCATACAAAATTTGGTCTCATCAATGGGTTACTCTCATGATTTAGGGTAATTCATGTTTGGGTTATGATATGAATTGTTTGACTTACCCTTTTGTATGTTGGTAACCTGTTACGAAATAATAATTTCGTATCTGGGTCACCCATTTTGTGTGTTGGGAACCCATTTCGAAATAATAATTTCGTAACGGGTTTACCCTTTTGTGTTCTCCTATTCTTGATACGAACTAGCTATTTTGTACCAGAGTTATCATTATGTGTTTTATTTTGCATTTCGTATCGGCGTACTGATTTGATTAATTGTTTATTTTATGGTAGGTCGTGTGAAATTTAACAAAAGAGTGCATTCCTATACCGCCGATTGGTATAGCATTTGAAGAGTTATCCAGTAAGCTTGAGGTGCGACTCAAGAAGGATAAGAGCATTTGTACAACTTGTATTTGAATTATGTTGTAAATAAAATAGGTTTGATTGATAATGCTTTTAGGTTATGTACTATTATTGCTGATTTTTATAAACTTGTTTTTGAGTTATTTTGTGAACTATTTGATTTTTGCTTGTTTACTGATTCAGTTACAACTATGAATATAATTGATATGAATATTACGAAATAGATAACAGATACCAGACGTAGTAGTGCGAATTCAGTTACTTCGTAACCATTTACGATATTACAAAATCGATAACACCGGTACGAAATTATTGATTTCGTACCGTGTACCACTTAAAAAAGTTGCAACCAATTACGAAATATTCAACATTTGTGCAAGATGCAGTAATACGGATGGTTTAGTAATTTCGTAACCTTTTACCAAGATAGAATGTAAATGTTCAAAATCAATACAAAAGTAAGTAATCAACAATTGCTTCAAGTAAATGGTACCCAACTTGATACTTCGTGCACACACAAATCAACATGAAACTATACATTTACATAGTACGAAGATACGAATTACATATTTCGTGTCGGATACATTTATAAATCGTGGTATGCTGTTACGAAATGTGAATTTCGTTACATGGGGTACCGATTCTTACAATGATAAAACGGAACAAAATTATCATTTCGTAACACCTTACCAATCTACGACATGGTAACCCTGATACGAAATTATCATTTCGTATCGAGTATCACTACAAACAATTGCCACCAAATACATTCTGATACGAAATTGTTATTTCGTAATTTTTTTCCAGGCTTAGACATGGTAACCCTGTTACGAAATTATCATTTCGAACCCCACCGTTGTGACGATAGTGGTGACGATTGTGGAATTAGACACAGAGGGTGGTACACCGTTACAAATTTGTAAATTCGTAACCGCCGTTGTGGCGGTGGTAGTGGCGGCGGCGATGGCAAAATGGAAAGTAAAAGGTGGTAGGCCGGGAACGAATTTGCATATTCGTAACAGCCATCGTGACAGTGGTGGCCGCAGTGGCGGTGGCGGTGGCAAAGTGAGAGGCGGACGGTAGTATTCTCGGTATAAATTTACAAATTCGTAACTGCCGCCGTGACGATGGTGGTGGAGGCGGCGATGGTGAAATGGAAAGTAGATGGTACGTCGGGTACGAATTTGCATATTCGTAATAGCCGTCATGGCGGCAGTGGCGGCGGTGGCGAATTGGAAAGTGGATGGTGGTATGTCGGGTACGGATTTGCATATTCGTAACCGCCACCGTGACGATGGTGGCGGCGGCGATACTGGCGGTGGGACGGTGGCAAAATAGAAAACGGACAGTGATACGCCAGGTACGAATTTGTATATTCGTAACCACCGCCGTGACGGTGGTGGCAGTGCGGTGGCAAAGTGGGAGGCAGACGGTGGTACGATTGGTGCAAATTTGCATATTCATAACTGCTGCCGTGAGATGGTAGTACGCTGGTAACCTTGTTATGAATTAAGTTGCTGAAGAGAGAGAATGTAGGTGAGAAAAGTCAAAAGTAAGGGCAACATTGTCCAAAAAGACAAAAAATGGGTATTATTGTACAAACTAAGTTCCTTGGCAACTTTTGTATTTTTATAGATCCATGTGACTAAACCATGTCTTAACTCTATTATGAATGTGATGTGATTGAAAAAAGTAAAATATAGAACACATTTTCATAGACAAATATATATGGATAAGTAGGGGAACAAGGTAATACTCCGTCCCATTTCACTCATTTCTACTATATTTCTATAAAAGTCTACTCTGTTTTTTTACCATCATACCCTCTTTAATTTTGAGAATTACCACCCTTTGTACCCATTTCACATTAACTTTATTTAACCCGAACCGGATCGGCCGGTTCGACCGGGAACCGACCATGGTACCGGTCCGAAAAGCACTACAAAACCGCTGGTGGGTCAAACCCATATGCAATTGAAAAAACCGCTTTGAACCGTTATAAGCCGTCCGGTTCAAGTAACCGTCTGGTTCTCAAATTTAATTCAAAATGCAATGTTGTTCATGACAGTCGAACCCAGCACCTCACCGAAGGAAGTCCAAGTGTTGTACCACTTGAACTAAAGCAATTTGTTGTCTTATTCTATCAGTTTTATTTATATATTCATTACAGTTTTGGATAAAAAGCTGCTTCGCCTTCCACACTATAATACTTCCACATTAATTAGCCAACGTTTTTATTCGTATACGAAATTAGTACACATTAATTCATTTCATATTCAATTTTCATCATCATCATTATGAATTATATAGCTGTGTGTCTTAATTTATTAGTGCTCTTTTTTGGGTTCTCAATTATTTTTTTATATACTTATTGTATAAATTTTCAATATATGTTATTGAGAATATTGACATATGACAACAATAGATATATTTGCAATGAATTTTAATGTTTATTTCTAAGAAAATTATGGATATTTTAATATCTAGCATTTATTATAATATTACTTTATTTATTAATTAAACGGTTCAATCACGGTTAAACTGGTTGGACCGGTTGGACCATGATCCGGTGGCCTCACCGGTTCGATTTTCGGTCCGGTTTTTAAAACATTGATTACCACTATTTTTTTTGTCATTATCTCAATATCCCTACTTTTTAACTTTTACCCTACTTTTCAACACTTTACCAACTTTCTTAATTCCTGTATCAGATCAAGCTAGGACATTTATATAAATACGGAGGGAGTAATTTATATTGGCATAAAAGTTACTAAACATGTCAGCCTAGTGGTCGTTTAATTCGCCTAGTCTTTCTTCAAAAAGTACTACAATTATCATTATATTACTAAAAGGAAAACGATACTTACTTTGAAAAAATCTTACGTAGCACCCTTTATATTCTTTCATTCATATTTATCTAAATTCTCAAATTTTTTAATTTTTAAATGTAAAATAATAGATTTTAAATATCTATACTAAAATGTTGTGTCCCACATCGGTTTCTCAATGAAACTTCACCTATTGAAAAGTCTATAAATACCTAGAATCAATGTGTATTTTCTCATCTTTTGCTCTACTAGTTTTATTTGGCCAATTTATTTATTAATCGACCGAATAAATAACTATATTTTATATTTTAATTTAATTTAATTTGGTCAATTTATTAATTGACCAAATACATAATTATATTTTGTAGGAGTTTTATTTGGCCAATTTATTTATTAATCGCCGAATAAATAACTGATATATTTTTATAGTTTAATTTAATTTAATTTGGTCAATTTATTAATTGGCTGAATAGATAATTATTTTTATTAGGGAACCAATTTATTAGTTGACAGAATAAATGGTTCCAAAATAGTTTGGATAATTTATTGGTTGACCGAATTAAATTTGGAAATAGTCTAATATTTTTTTATTTAATTTGATAAAAAATAAGTAATTTCTAATTTGTCAATTAATTAGGTAGATGGGCCAATTCCCAACTGACGGGTATCTCAACTCGGGATCCCACGTGACACATTTTCATTCCTCCGTTCCTATTTATCTAAATTCTCAAATTTTCTGAATATAAAATTATTATTTATCATATTTATTAACTATATTATATATGATATGGAAACAAAATCTTAACAAGATCAAATCTTGAACATCAATATCTATCATCTTTTAATATTTTCTGAATATAAAATCATTATTTATCATATTTATATTCTATATTATATATGATATGGAAATAAAATCTTAACAAGATCAAATCTTTAAAATCAATATCTATCATATTTTAATATATTCTATATATAGTTTTATTTTTATATAAAATAATATATGATAATACAACTAAAATCTATTTATAAAACTATCTCAAAAAAATTGACCGTCTTTATTACTCTTTTTCCTAAGAGTTATAAATCTATTTGTAAAAAAATTTCAATTAAAAGACGTCTTTTTTTTTTGGTAAATAAGATTTTTATTTCACCAAGTAGTAACAACTGAAGATTACAAAGCAAACAAACTATTACAAATCAAACAAACGAAAGCTAAGAACTCAGCAGCTGAAACATGCCTCGAATCTGTTGTATCTTGGCAAACTTCTTTAAATCATCTATTGTTTCTTTCCTTCCAAATGTGGTAGATGACCACTGACAGCACTAGTCTGTATATTCTTTGGCTAAAGCTTTTTGTCCCACATCATGCAAAGATAATCTCATATACTGTCCTTGAAAATGTGCACTCAAAAAATAAATGATTAGTGGCTTCTAAAGGACGTCTTTTTCTAATATAGTAATATTCACTTTTAAATAAACTAATAACATTTAATTTATACCATATATGATGAAATTATGAGAAATATACAAAATAACTAATAATGATATTTTGAAATTTATGGGAAATATACACAAAATAATTATTCAAAAATTGGTGACATATTTAATATCGTGCCTACTACTTTAATTTTTCTTGTAGATAAGGGATGCAAAATAAAATCAATGAAACATTATTGTTGATAACTTTTATTATAATTTCATTATACTTTTGTAATACTTTTTGTAGTGAATTGTTGAAATAATATTAATCTCATGCATATAGATCTCTCTAGATAATATTAGAGTATTAATTTTACACTTATATACTATTTGATTATTTTATTCTATTATTTACAAAAATTAAGATCATGGTTCAACGGCTGATTCTGACTGAAAATATAGGGATAGACGGGTCGATTTAGTTACGACAGTTCAACTTAACAGGAGGATTTCGATTTAGAACCGTGAGGGTAGACAGGCTGATTCCAAACCGACAGTTCAACTTTTTCAGAATCGTGATTGACGGAAGGATTCTGACCTTAAACCGTGGGGGTAGACGAGCTGATTCCAATCTAACCCACAAAACTCACACAACAAAAAGTTTACGACAAGTGAAAAACTCAAAAATAATTAATGCATAATATTTTTATTATAATTTTAATAGATAATATTTTCCCGTCGATTTTCGACGGCCTACACGCTAGTTACTTTTTATTATGATAAGAATTTCTACCATGCAGTCCTCAAAACTTTTACCCCTTTTCTTCTTCTATCTTGTTATTTTTTTTTCATTTCTTTAACCTTTTCTTCTTTTTGTTTTTGCTTTTTAGGAAATTACGATTAATATCTTATTAATATTTTTTGCTTTTTTATTTTTACATGTCAATAAATTTTAACTTTTCTATTAATTATCTAATATTTTTTTAATAATTTCATTTCTTTCATCTTTTCTCCTTCTTTTTGGGTTTTTCTTTTTAATACATTACATATGCCTTATTAATACATTTTATTTTATTGTTTTTACTTATTAATAAATTATATTTTTTTATTAATTCTCTAAAAGTAATAATCTTTGTGAATAAAAGTAACTTTTTTTCTTTAAGATAAAACAACTCAACTTTATTGAATATCTAATTATTAAATAATATGATAATATCTATAATATTTTTATGAGTTAATAGAAGATTATTCACAATTTGAAAATATATAAACGAAGAAAAATTCACACAAATACCAAAAGTTGTATTTATTGTCAATAAAAGTAACAATTGTCGTGAAAAAAAGTACTACAATTATTACTTTTTATTATGATAAGAATTACTTTGAAAAATATCACTTTAATTTACGATAATTATTATTTTGAAAAAAATATTACTTTTGCTTACGACAATCATTACAAAAAATATACCAAAAAATTAATAGAAGTCGATTTCGGTATTAAAATCTTTATTCACAAAAAAAAAATCTATGAGTGACAGAATATTTTTCACCCTTTAGAGTATGAAATGAAAAAAAAAAAATCCATTCAAACACCTAAAGTAATATTTGTCGTAATTTAAAATAGCATTTGTATTTATTGCTAGATTATATAGTCTTCCGGGATGGAAATTCTTGTATCTTAGTTGTCTACAGGTACTAGAGTTGGTAGTAGTCAGAGACCGAGTCATAACATTAAATATGGGGGGCTCATATTGCTTGTTGAACCCTGTAATTTGCGTGAAAGTACGATACTCAAAATTCGGGGGTCAAAAGAGTTTTAAAAAACGTTTTTGGTGAAAAAAAATGTGAATGAAAGACCTCACTGAATTGAATTGGATCCATAAATCTAAGAAATGGTGAGAATTCTTGATCTCTCTCAATATCTCTCGCAATTCGAAAATCCAGAATTGGAATTCGGATATTCACCATGTACGAGGATCCCCGCTAAGTATCCATGGCTGAATGGTTAAAGCGCCCAACTTATAATTGGCAAATTCGCAGGTTAATGAAAAAAAATTCTAACTCGATAGATTGATATATTATGTTACTGACAAAAAAAAAGATGTATTTGTTTTTTAGGTGAAAAATGAATTGTCTAGCACGTTCAAAGTACATCGATACCAACAACATCGTTGGTCATGTGGCCTGCCAATTTATCGAGGAAAATGATGGCTGAGATTATAAGAAACAAGGTATTACATACGAAAAAACTAGATCTAAATTATTCTAGTGTTTGAATATGGATTTAATTATTTAATTGTGTAAATCATTTGCAAAATGTATGAGTGTGGAAAAAGGTTCATGTGATACACAGTTTCTTCTTGGTAAGAAAGAGAGTAGCACATATAGTAATAGTAAGAGTGGCTGTGGAGCAGATAAACGGCAGATAGCATTCACAAAATGGCAAGGAAATCAAATAGAAAGATTTAGTGGATTATTTTGAAATCTCGACGTCTTGGTTCCTCAAAGTTGAATCCCCTCGACTTGAAATGAAACCACAACTGCACTACATTCAAGAAGCAGCGCGATCAGTTTTTTTTTTTTTGGGGGGGGGGGGGGGGGGGGGGGGCACATTCATAGCACTCAACAAGTTTCTCCACCTATATGGAATTGACAGACTCAGAGTTGTCGCTTCCAACGCAAAGTAGTTGCAAATGTCATAGGCCGGCCTTCCCAAAGCCATCTTAACTATGGTGGCCCCCTCACCATTGTTCTTACCTCCACCATTTTATTAAACACACGTACACACACACACACGAGGAATCATACCTTATTCCATCAGCAATGATTCTCAAATAATTCACAACAATTATTTATTGGCATGCATGCATGTTTAGTTTTTCAAGTGTCGGGATTATTAATAATCGTAACCTCACTCATATGATTGAAACTATGTTTAGTAATTTTGTATATTTTATTGTAGAATTTACATACTTTATTTAAATTTAATTTAAATTTTATTGATTTTCGAATTTTATTTATCAATTTATCAAAAAAGAATATCATTTAATAAATCGTTTTTATTTCGTTCATAAAATATTTTATTCGAATATGTGTGGCATTCTATAATTATTAATATTTCATAATTATTTTAGATTTTTAATTTAATTTACTGATTTCGAAACTGTGTACAATGCATGATATCAATTAAGTACTCATGCCATGAAATCGTGTATGTATTATGATATTCCCTTTGAGTATTACAATGCATGAAATCGTCTATGTTTTATGATAAACTGTGTTTATCCTTCGATTTTTACAAATCACTTATTATTGTGGAATTGATTTGGAGATTATTATCTGCAATAAATCTACAATGAAGTTAGTGCACTCAGATGGAGTATTTTACATGTGATGTAGTATTATTATGGATATAGATTGGATTGATTTGGAATTATTATGGATATAATCTATTCCATAATTAGGTTAAGGATAATAGTGTAATCTCTAAATTTAAATTAAATTAATTAAATAATCTAAAAATAATAAAATATATGATTTGACTAATATACCCTAATTATGTCTAGGACATTATATCCCATTATCACTTCCCTCAATTCATCATCCTATAACATTGATTCTCCAAGTATATCATATTTTTTCCATATCTTGTGCAAGGTTAATAAGAATTAATTAATGCACACAACACAACCCTATATATTCGTTTGTTCTGTTGTTACTAGCAAACAAGTCCAACTCTTCCTAACCTCCATCGCAATGCAATCTAGAGAATCGGTTAAAGTTACAACAGATTAAATCTAATTCATTGATCAATAAAAAAAATACACCAATCCAATCTTCTAATCCTAGGTAACACAACCAACACACTTACAATCCTCACCAAACAATTTCAAATATAAGCACAAAAATCCAGATAAATCAAAATACAAAGTCAAACAATAACTCAATTCAATCCAACAAAATCATGTCCAATACTCAAATTTCGAACCAGAGATTTTAAACCCCCAGTTACGAGGACCGTTAATTAGCACAAAAGCAAATCAACATTATCAAAACATGCAAATCCGAATCAAACAATTAAAAAACAACGACAAAAGGAAAACAATACCTTATGTATCAAAATTCGGTTAAAGAGAAGCGAGCAGGAGACAAATTTTATTTTCATTTGGTTTTTGGACGCACCGCTTATATATATATATATATATATATATATATATATATATATATAGAGTGATTCTCATGCAAATGGATCTTACAGTGAGATATGAATTAATATTCACTATTGATTATATCTACATGGAGGGTCAAGATTTGGCATGGACAAAGAGGGTCAAACCCAGATCAACCCGGTCAACCCGTGGACTTTTTTTTTTCGGTTCAGCTTATATGCACTACTTCACATATTCGGATGCACCACTCTACATAACGAGATGCACTACTAAGTGCATTAAGATGCACTAGTTTTATTTTTGTTTTTTTTTTTTAATTTTCGTCAAAACACTGTGCATTTAGTTACACTATGTGGTGCATCTAGTTACACTATGTGGTGCATCTGGTTACACATTGTGGTGCATGTCCGATTTTTTTTAGTTTTTTTTTTCAGATTTTATTTTCACTTTTTTTACAAATGTTATTTCCCGGCTCCGCCTTCGGCTCCGCCTTCGCTCCGATTACTAATATAAGAATAATCGTCGGGCAACAATTTGGACTTTTTCAGCTCGCTCTGAGACCTTCGGCTCCCCTCGCTCGAATCTTGACCAAAGAAGAAGCGGCAAACTAAAAAACGAAGAGGCAAACTTAAAAACGGGGGAAATAAATCTGAAAATTTTAAAAAATATCGAAAAAAAAGAAATAAAAAATCTGAAAATCTAGTGCATCTCAATGCACTAAGTGGTGCATCTCGTTATATAATGTGGTGCATTTGAATATGTGAAATAGTGCATATTAGCTGACCCTAAAAAAAACAAAAAAAAAACGAAAAGCTAGTGCATCTCAATGCATTTAGTGATGCATCTAGTTATGTACAGTGGTGCATCCGAATATGTGAAGTGGTGCATATTGATGGGGTCGAGATTTGTGATCCTCGAACACACAAATATTCAAGAATCGTAAACACATAATGAGTACTTTGTGTCGACGATTTTGTGTTGAGAAGAGCTTCTCCACGTGGATTTGAGCCTTGAATTCCGACCTACAAAGCGTAATGCCGGGTTGTGTGCCGGCGTCGCGTCTCCGACTATCAAGTTAATGTATATTCAACAAGAGACTTGAGAGAAATCAACGAGTTCTATCGTAATTAGAGGTAAAATGAATGTGATACCTGATATTTGCTGTAAAATTTGTATATATACCTGTAATGATAAGGGTATTTCAGTCATTTCAGGGAGACTTGGGAAGTCTCCAAGCCGACTTAGGTAGGGAAAGCTTCCACTTGACTCCATCAGTATACTGGTGGAGGGTGGAACTGTTCTCGAAACTCATGAGGTGCTCCATGGGGTTCGTGGTTCCATCATATTGCTATCGTATTCCTCTGAAATTGGCGGGTAAGGTTTCCTGCAGTATTGCATCACTGGAAGGAGAACTCATTTCATCAAAATCATTTGGATCAGGCTTCAATAAGCGCATCTTCATCTCTTTCATTTTCTTTCTCAAAGCAGCTATCTCTTTGCCGGTGGCAGATGCCGATTCGGAATAAGGCTGGTAGGAAGCAGACTGATCCTCTTCACTAGGTCGAGCTACCGAGGTAGCTTCCAACCACTCTCTTCTATTCATATGACTTTTCTCGGGAATGTAGGGCACTCTTGACCTCAAGTCATACTCGGAAGATTGTCTCTCGTGTGAAGGAAACCTTCTTTCATCGGAATGTTCCCTTTGTTCTTGGCTAAGGTTTTCTGGAATTGTTTCTAGGCGTTCTCTCTGGCCTCTTTCATTCTCACGTAGCAATCTTTCCAGTAGCTGATGTATCTGATTCGGATCTAACCCAAACATGTTATCTGTGTTTGAAGATGAAGCAACCATGCCTGGTTGAGTAACCTGATTAGGTTGAATTTGCGAGAGTGCTGACAACCCTAACTCTTCTCTGAGAGTTAAAGGTCTCTAGAAGCTTCCTTGCCTGACCCCAGTTGCAGAGGGAGGGCCTCCCAGGGTCGTTTGGCTATGAGGTGTAACAGATTCGTCGAATTCCTGCCCAAGATTCTGGGGAGGAGTTGTCATGATCTATAACTTTCGAGGAATAGCTTTAGCTCTTCGTTTTGCCTTTTTCATGGCTTGAGCAGATAATAGGCATCCAAGTAATATCCCGTAATATCCATGCAAACATACAGTCAAATGTATCCATCGAAATCATGTATTTTTAGCAAATAATCATGCTTCGTCATGCTTTATAACCATATTTTTCTTGGCAACGAATAATCATAATAACAACTATCATTAATAGCAGATATTCTTGGCTATATGCTTCTTATCAGCAAATTATCATGTTTCAATATGCTCCAATATGTTTCGATGCACATGTATATAAGAGACATATCCATATCCATGCTTATTCATGGGTTTAACCATACGAAATTCATCATATAAGCAGATATGGTTTTAAGAAAACGAGTTCATGCATATATTGATCTTGATATTCAAGATATTTTTCGAAAGAAAATTGTAAAGTGGATCTTACGCCTTAGTTTTGACTTCCCATAGACGGCGCCAGTTGATGGGGTCGAGATTTGTGATCCTCGAACACACAAATGTTCAAGAATCGTAAACACATAAGTGAGTACCTTGTGTCGACGATTTTGTGTTGAGAAGAGCTTCTCCACGTGAATTTGAGCCTTGAATTCCAACCTACAAAGCGTAATGCCGGCTTGTGTGCCGGCGTCGCGTCTCCGACGATCAAGTTAGTGTATATTCAACACGAGACTTGAGAAAAATCAACGAGTTCTATCGCAATCAGAGGTAAAATGAACGTGATACCTGATATTTGCTGTAAAATCTGTATATATACCTGTAATGATAAGAGTATTTCAGTCATTTCATGGAGACTTGGGAAGTCTCCAAGCCGACTTAGGTAGAGGTAGGGATGGCAACGGATCGGATCTGGACCGGATCGTGTTAATTCCAGATCCAGATCCATTATTTTTGTTGAGATCCAGATCCGTCCCAGATCCATCGGATCTAAAAATTTATAATCTAGATCCATATCCATCGGATTTGCGGTTCTGCGGATCCGATCCACGGATCTGTCCTTTTGTTTAAATTAAAGTTTAAAATAACAAAATCACCTCAAACACAATAATAAGTACCAAAACAAGTCATCAAGTCGTCGATAACAACACAATAATAAGTACCAAAACAAGTCACCAAGTCGTCCATAACAATACAATAATAAGTACCAAAACATCACACAAACATTTCTAAAGTCACATGTAATAGAAAAGTAAGTGAATGCGATCAATCAATCTTGAGAATATGGGAACAAGTCGTCCATATTACAGCTGCTTTCAACATCATCGACGTCCTAAAAAAATGAAAAAAGAAAGACCATAAGCAAAGCAACACAAATTTATTTCAATAATAATAGTATAAGATTGATGTAAAATAATTACCATATCAATAATATCGATCTGTTCTTCTCCATCTTCATCATAATCCTCATTGACTGTGGAACAAGCATGTGTGTCACCCAATTCACCTTGCCAACAAAAAAAAAATATGAATAAGTATGAATGTTAAAGGTAAACAATGAATAAATGAAACTAATTAAAATTTATAATTATAATGATATATATATATATATATAATATTAATATATATATATATAAGATCCGCGGATCGGATCTGGGACGGATCCGGATCTGAAAATAGAAATACCAGATCCGCGGCAAAAAAAATTAAATAAATCCAGATCCGTCCCATATCCGTCGGATCCAAAATTTTTCGTTCCAGATCCTAAAAAATGGATCTGGTATTGCGGATCTGGAGCGGATCCAAGATCCACTGCCATCCCTAGGTAGAGGAAGCTTCCATACTTTAGGTGATGTGATAGGTCGATACCGACGTCTGACACAAGATATTTATGCCTCGAGAAAGCAAATCCGTAATATACTTCAAACTAACTATTGATAAAGTATAAGTGGGGAAGGTCCTTAGAAGCATGATTCTATGATTCAGGATATACTTCCCCCACTATTGCAAGTATTTGGGCAAGGTTGTCATTCAAGTAAGAGAATACTGAGTATTAGTGGAAGGTTGCCTTTAGGCAATCTTAACGTACCGAAAGTGTCCCATCACATATGAGTTCATCCTTAAAAAAAAAAATCAACGGATTGATTCGAATTGACCCAAGTTTGACCCGCTATGACCAGGCTAAATCTTGACCTTTATATATATATATAGGAAGGAGCCCTAACGGTAGTTGTCCGGGATTAGGATTTACGTTAACACTTTGAGTTTTGAATAAACTAGTAAAGCTAGTCTCTCAACCAAAAAAAATAAAATAAAATCATTAACCCTTCATCCAAGGCTATTTTTGTCACTTAGAATCAATCAAATTTTGAAATAATATTAATGCCAGGTTTAAGTGAGTTGAAAACAATTATCCTTAATAATTGAATTATTATTCTTGTTCAAATAAAATAAAATTGAATTGCTGCGATATGGAGTTTGAAAGGTAACTTGGCACATGATTATTAGGATTCGGATGTGTTTTCTATTGGGATTAGGATTATGTCTTGTTTAATTGTATCATTATAAATAGATGTTCTCTCCCTTGTAATTGTATCCTAAAAGTCATATCGTACAATCTCTTGATATAGCAACACTTCCCAAAGGTATAGCAACATTAAGGTCGAGCTTCTCGAGTTTTTAATAGAATCAAACTTTGAATTGACAACGTGATCGTGTGGCTTCAAATTCTGCAATTGAGCTCGAACTAGTCATTATTTGGCGCAATCAGACTCGACTAATTCCACCATTGAAAATAGGTAAATATATACATATCTCAACTGTGAATTTGGCATCGTTGCATTGTGTTGGCAGGGATTATTTAAATTTTATTTTCTTATTTTGTGTTTACTTTTCAAACTTTAGCTGATATGTGAAATTGTTTCATGATTTTTTTTTAATCGGTAGTGATAGTCTATAACCGAAATCTTATAAATATGTTTTTACAAATATTTTAAATGTTTGCACATATAAGTAGGAGAAATTTTGAAAATTCTCAATTGAATCCAATAATTAGGCCAAAAAAGGGACAAATTGACAAATTCCTAAGAATGGTTGCCATAAATACTTATATGATTATATCTCAAGAATCAAATACAAAGGTGGCTCAAAATCATATATATGAAGACCAAAATATAAAATATTTACCAAATGTAGCGTCTAGACTATAACACATAAACCTGAACCCTAATTTCTAAATTTAGTGTTGATTTAGGAAAATCAAGAACTGAATTTAAAGAATGATTATGATAGTGACAAAATATGTAAACGCGATACACATAATATTGTACGTAAAAACAAACCCTATATAATGCGTTTCTGCAAATCATTCTCTCTCTCACTCCACGGCGCAGATCCGAGGAGTAATTCTGAAAATTTGACCAAGCATTTTTCATTCTTCTTTTGTTTTGATTCAAAGGTTCGATTTTTTTTTTTCAACATTCCCACTTTCAATGTTCATGATCTGCCAATGTATGCCACTTTTTTTTTTTTTTTTCCCAGCATATTTGCGTTGGTTCTGACGTCTCTGTGATGATAATTCTGTTTTTAATTCCTTTTTTTTTTGTGGGGGGGGGGGGGGGGGGGTTAGGTTTGCAGGAATTTACCGTTTCTTTTTCTATGATCTTGAAATTAGCATGTTTCAGTTTTCATTTTTTTAGTGTTGTGCAATAGCCCATGAACACTCTCACTTTGGAAGTTGTGTGATTTAGAACATGTTCTTAAGCTTAAATTTCCAATGCCATTGGCTCTTTTGTTCTGATTTAGAAGCACAATTCATGGACTTTGTTTTATTTTTTTATGTTTTATTATTAGTTCTGAGTTTAAAGAATGGTTTTTGTTAGGAATGGAGATTTCCACCAATTTTGGTGTGTTTTTTAAGTTGTGTGTTTGAAACTGAGAATTGTTACAATATTAGTAGTTGGATGAACTAGATATCCATAAATGATAGTCATTCCTCTTGGTTATATGTTTGGCTCGTAATTTGTGCTCTCGGGGTTACATGTTTGGCTCGTTGAGCGTTAAGTGTTTGTGTGTTAACATGTACTTGATTATGCAAATCGAACTGCAGCTATGGCAGGCTTGGCACCAGAAGGATCACAATATGATGCTCGTCAGTATGACTCGAAGATGACTGAGTTGTAAGTATCTTAAGTTGTTGAATATTTGGCTGGGATATTAGCAGTGGTGTGTTAGAGGTTCGATTTTTATGCTCGTTCAATCTTGTGGGGCAGGCTTCAAGCTGATGGACAAGAATTCTTCACTTCTTATGATGAGGTTTTCGACAGTTTTGATGCTATGGGTCTTCAAGAGAATCTGCTTAGAGGCATTTTTGCCTATGGTATATTTCCAACCTTCTTTTTTGTTTTTAGAAACTTAGCATTTTGATTGGCAGTTTATAATAATGACGATTCAGTTAATTTTTCTGCCTCATCTGTAACATCTTAATCATATTCTCTGAAATTAAGGTTTTGAGAAGCCCTCTGCCATCCAACAAAGAGGCATTGTTCCGTTCTGCAAGGGCCTCGATGTTATCCAACAGGCTCAATCTGGAACGGGGAAAACTGCTACGTTCTGCTCTGGAATCCTGCAGCAGCTCGATTATGGTCTGACACAGTGCCAAGCGCTTGTTTTGGCGCCTACTAGAGAACTTGCTCAACAGATTGAGAAGGTTATGCGAGCTCTGGGTGATTACCTCGGTGTTAAGGTGCATGCTTGTGTTGGCGGAACTAGTGTACGTGAGGATCAGCGGATTCTTGCAGCTGGTGTTCACGTCGTTGTTGGTACCCCTGGCCGTGTGTTTGACATGCTACGAAGACAGTCACTCCGTTCTGATAACATCAAAATGTTTGTGTTGGATGAGGCTGATGAAATGTTGTCTCGTGGTTTTAAGGATCAGGTACATCTCTTTCTCTGCTTGCTCGTATTATCTGTTTCCTCGTAGATGCATCTTGGATAAAACAGTTATGTTGTTGCAAATTGAGCTTTTATTGCTTCCATTCACTAATAACCTAGTCGTATTTCAGTCTCCCTAGCATCTACTTGTGGTAGGCATTTGTGTTTGATTGTATGCCCGTTACATTGTTGCTAGACGACACGAACTTAATTGTCTTCAGTCTCCATAGCATTTGCTTAGAGGCGTTTACTTTGGGTGATGAATTAGATTGACAATACATATGATTAGGCGTTCTATCGTCGCTATCGCCCAAAGTAAACACCCTGCCCTGCCCTGCCCTGTATTTGATTTTATGCTTGTCTTCGATTTCTCTGTCACCTACTGATAATCTACATTTGTGTTGCTAGATATACGACATTTTCCAGTTGCTCCCGCCCCGAGTGCAAGTCGGAGTGTTCTCCGCCACAATGCCACCCGAGGCTCTAGAAATTACCCGGAAGTTCATGAACAAGCCGGTGAGGATCTTGGTGAAACGGGACGAGCTCACGCTAGAAGGCATCAAGCAGTTCTACGTGAACGTCGACAAAGAAGAGTGGAAGCTGGAGACTCTGTGTGATCTCTACGAAACCCTGGCCATCACTCAGAGCGTCATCTTCGTGAACACCCGACGGAAGGTTGACTGGCTGACCGACAAAATGCGCAGCCGTGACCACACCGTCTCAGCTACCCACGGAGACATGGACCAGAACACCAGAGACATCATCATGCGCGAGTTCCGGTCGGGCTCGTCTCGTGTCCTCATCACCACGGACCTTCTGGCTCGCGGCATTGACGTCCAACAGGTTTCCCTCGTCATAAACTACGACCTCCCTACGCAGCCGGAGAATTATCTGCATCGGATTGGAAGGAGTGGAAGGTTTGGAAGGAAAGGAGTCTCGATCAACTTCATGACGACGGATGATGAGAAGATGCTCAGCGACATTCAGAAGTTCTACAATGTTGTCATTGAAGAACTTCCCTCGAACGTGGCCGATCTTCTCTGAGCTGATTTATTGGTACCAGAGTAATCTGCAACCGCTATCGCCACCAATGACTTCCATTTTCTTCTTCTATTTCTCCCTTTGGGGTTAATTATTTCTTTAGGTAGTCCAGTTTTTTTGTAACGAATATGCATCTTTTTGCCAAAATTTGGTTTAATCTTGTGAATTTTTTTAGCTTTTACTTTAGCTCATATCTTTTTCTCTTCCTATTATTGTTTGAAATATGTGATGCAATTATGTTATTAGTTTAAGGTTTTTTTTTTTTTTTTTTAATTTATTTCTTTAATGATTTCAACCCGCAACCATGTATAAACGTTAGGTTTATATTATTTGTTTCTCAATGAGTGTGGAATTGTATTTATGGCATTTAGTTACAATATCATTTCGATTTACCAATTAAATCAAGATTTTTTTTTCTATTTAAATACACCTTGACCGGCCACACATTAGAGAATCATAAACTCTAAGAGAAGATGTTATTATTTCCATTTTTATGATTAATTTTTTCTTAACGTGTGTGGTCGACCACAGTGTGACCAAATTGAATTTCCCTTTTTAAATATAGAATCGTCCATTTAATTTAAGACATAACAGATGGACTTTCAATTAGAATTGTAATGCTCCACTCGGGAAAATTTATGCTACATGTATTATTTTCATTGTTAGACTATCTGCAACCCATCTCGAGCGGGGTGCTCGAGCGGGGATCGAGCACGGGGTGGCTCGAGCACCCTGCGTGGCGGAGGTCGCGAGCTCGAGCACGGCGCGTGCCTTCACGCGCGAATCGAAATATAAAAAAAAAAAAAAATGTCGAGCGCGTGTTATACACGCGCCAACGGTAAAAAAATTAAGGGCAACGGGCATTTTGTTTGCCGGCAACGGTAAGTTGCATTTTTATTTTATTTATTTTACTTATAAATACCCATTTCATCTCCTTCATTTTCACACCTCTCATTCTTTTCATCTCTCAATTTTTTTTCATCCTCCTTCATTTCTCCAACAAATTCATCCCAAAAAATAAATTATGGATCCCAACAACCCATATTCGTCGGCGTGGTATCCCGACATGTCCGACGAAGGGAACTATATCACGGGGGCGGGGCTTGATTCAATCAACCTCAACACTGCGGCCTCCGCCGAATCCTACCCATCGTTCTCCCCCGACACCGAAAGTCCGGCGACCCATACCGAGGATCGCCTCATTTTGGTACCGTCGCCCGTCCCAGCCCGCTGCCGGAGGAAGAAAAAAGAAGGGCAAGGGCAAAGCCATCGCCACCTCTGCCGAGGAAGATGACTCGAAACTCGTCCGGGCCAAGCGGCACAACTACACCGACGAACAAGCCAGCTACATGGCACAGATTTGGATGGAGGAGACCTGCAACTCCATCGTCGGATGCGACCAATCCGGCGAGAGATATTGGGGCGCTATCCAAGAGCGCTTCAACAAGAAGTTCAACTTGGAGCTCAACAAGAAAGCCGTGAGGAGCTTCTTCGGCCGCATCCAGACCGCCGTTAAAGCCTGGATTAGCGCTTTCCAGAAAGCTCAATCTCGCTGGCCAAGCAGCGCCGATGACGGGTATGTGATTGCCCAGGCCCAAGCCATTTACAAGGCTAATACCCATTCACCTTCTTTCCACTATTTCACAGCTTGGGACATTCTCAAAGACAACCCCAAGTTCCTCCTCGCCAATTTCCCAGACGTACCGTCCATGAAGAGGACGAAGACTACGGCGGAGGGCGACTACACATCTTCTCAGTCCCAGCCATCTGCGGAGGAGGCCCAGTCCACCGAAGGAGAAAGCGCGCCTCCCCGACCGGAGGGTCGAGATGCGGCAAGGGTCAGGGCAAGGTCCAAAGGAAAGAAGCCGATAGAGGGCTCGTCCCAGTTCGAATCCGTCATGGATCGATATGGCGACCGACTTACCCAGTTCGCAGAGGCCAAGCATGAGATCGCGGTGGCATTGCGGGAATCAGCTCGCGCGAAGCTGGAAAATGCACGCATCCGGGCCGAATATGTTCAGTAGAGACGTGATGCCACCGACTTGGAAGTTGTCTTCAGGGACACGAGATTTATGACGCCGGAGCAGCTCCAAGTTCACAGGATGATGGTGGAGGAGGTGAAGCAACGTCGGGGGTGGGCGTAGTATTTTTTCAAGCATGTAGTGTTTTTTTTTATTGTGTGCGGCATGCAATTTTCCAATTTTCAAATATTATGAAAAATTCGTATTATTTATTAATTAGTATATTTTAATTTATTTACAAATAGATAAATTAATTTAATAAATGAAAATAAAAAAATATTTAATATTGTGCTGGAGCACCCTTGGAATGTAGGAGTAGAGATCTCTAAGGATGCTCTAGTGCTAGAGCACCCCTTAGAGATGCAGATAGCCTTAGATATTAATGAAATGAAACACCGGAAATACAACAAATGTGTAAACCATTTTTACAGCATTAGCAACTCATGATTTTTCTTCGAGTATGTGGATTAATGTAATTTAAACTTGTCTAGAGAATTTCTATTTCTGTCACAATGTCAGGAAATTTAAAGATTAGAAAATTAAGAGAAAGTCAATTAATACTTTGTAAAAAGTTGACTTAGTCAAAATCCAGACTGATAATTTAAATTATTTGCACCGCTGATAATTATTTGAACAAGATATTTATTTTCTTATTTAAAAATAAATCATTTATTATAGGACAACTGAATATTGATAAAAGAGTCATTTTGTTCCGCGATAGATTACTATATTGAATATATAGAAACGAAGACTATACAGTATAAGTAAGAAAAGTTACTAAAAAAAGAAAAGACAATAAACTCAAGTTTACTCAAACTCCATTCGTAGCCCTAGGCACACACTCACCATAATATTTCAATTATTTTCTCTAAAATAAATCAATTCAATAATGAACAATGATTTGCTATGTGGGGACATAAGAATAGATCTCTACCTAATAATTCATTCTTTATCACATGGAGCTTTCACCAAAAAAAGAATATACACACATATGTTTGAAATTTCAACGTCCAATCATGCCACGTGGCAAGCCCACCACCAGCTTCATGCAACAACATGCAATGAATGTAAACAAATCAAACCAAAAATGAAACAATATTATTTAATTTATTTCTCCTCTAATTAAAGATGAAAAACCAAGAAACTAACACCCACCTCCTCAGAATTCCCCACAATAACAAACTTCACACCAATCCCAAGAAACCCTTCTCATCTCTTCCTTAGTTTCCACTGTGTGTTGTGTGTGTGTTTTTCCCCATATTCATCCAGAGTAAAAAAAACCCTTCTCTACTCTCTCTTTCCACTGTGTGTTGTGTGTGTTTTTCTCATATTCATCTCAGAGCCAAAAATCCTTCTCTCTCTCTCTTGATGGAGAAGTTTTCAAGATCCAAGTCTACTAGGGAAGGCTATACGCAGCCAAGAAGCATGAATGATCTGAGAAGCTACAGCACTACTTCAGATTACAATCCACCTCAAAATAATCTTGAACATTACAATAATAATAATAATAATAATAATTTCAAAGAGGTGAAGATCAAGAAAAGCAGAATAAACGCAGATTCAAAGAGCTGGAGCTTCAACATGGATCCTGAGCTGATGAGGAAGAAGAGAATTGCAGGCTACAAAGCTTATGGAGTTGAGGGGAAAATGAAGACTTCATTCAGGAAGAGTTTTAGATGGATTAAAGATGCTTGCACTAATGCTGTTAATGGCTTCCGGTAGTGATGCTATCTATACTTATTAATTCGTTTCTTTTTCTTTTTGTTCGTTTTTAGTTTAATTGTTTGTCGATGCTACACTTGGTGAAATAATAATAGTGCAGTTCTCGTTATCTGTGAAGACGGATAATGGGTTCTGCAAATAATGGATTTCACGTCCTACTTTCCTGATCTTGAGGATGTGTGGGATGATGTTTTGAAAGGTTAAACATTTGGAAATGTTGGGATCATCTATTTTGTGAAGTAGATTATTATTTGTTGATAATTGGCATGCATTAAGTAAGTAATTTGTTTGTTTTCATCTCTTCATCAAGGGTTTGTGAAGTTCGTGATGATCAATCAAGTTTAATTTTTATAGATTTCATGGATTAGGTAATTGATTTAAGAGTGATGGTGAAATTATCACCGAAAATCGCAAAAAACAAAATTGTTTCAAATTTATAAGGATTTCAATTATGTGATGGAGACTAGAAATACGACATCGATAGTTACAAGACAAAAGTTATATTAGTATATAAATTTAACACGTTGAATATATTGTTTATTTAAAATTATATTTAGCTATATTTTCAGCTGATTTTGAAGTTGTCGAAGATGATCAAGAATATTGAAAATTCTGTCAAACTTCTAACTATACAAGGTTGTCTAGTTCATAAGAAACAGAGCAAATAGCTTGTCAAGAAACCATGTTAATAATCTGTTAATCATATTTCCTAATTCTTACTATTATTTCATTTATTAATACACCATTTTTTTTTGTCAGAAACTAGACAAGTTCAATGTATCATCGGATATATTGAGATTGCCTTTTTTGGTGCTTCCTAAATGCATTTTTTCTTTTCTTCCACGATTATCATCCCCTGCTTCTTACAGTAAAACAACCAAAACACACACACACACACACACACACACACAGTAAAGGAGAATAAACACAGATTTAGGCGCTTCCAAAGTGCCATTGTGTTGTGACTTGTTTGTATCATGATATAGGGAATCTTGTGCTAGAATGTAGCGTTACTCATACAATTGATACAAATATCAATAAACTTCAAGATATGATATTAAATACATGTCTGATACAATTTTTTGTGATTTATATACAAATACTAATATACTTATATGTAGATATGTAGTTAGGGTAATTTGTGGGGCCAAAAGCTTTATTTTTTTTAATGTTCACGACTTTCTCCTGTCACATACAACATCAACTTGCTTAGGAAAATTAATGCATGTGTCACTATTTATTCTACTATATAATGCATGTGCATAATTCTGTTAGTGCTGCACATCTAGCGGAATGACACAAATTTTTTAAGTTACTGCACATGCAACATATGTACTCCTCTTCTTCTTCTTCTTCTTCGAAATGGGACATGGATGTTAAAAAAATGAATTATTATGATGAAGTTGGAAAGAGAAAATAACTTTTGAATGAGTATTTTGGGCAAATCAAGCAAGAGTGCGAGGGAAGATAGTTACTTTTCGTGGCAGACAATGTAAATAATGAGTTACGTGGGGGTGTTTGTTATGTATTGGTCAAATGAAATGTGATGTCCAAATAAGACAATAAGGCCAACTGAAATGGGACCGATGGAGTAATTTAATTCTATATAACAGCTTGCAAACCAAAACCAATCGAGCAGCAAGCTCGATCTAGTAAGTGTTGATATGACTCGAACTCGTAACCTTATCAATTTACATCTAAAATAAGAAAAGACAAACTATCAAAACAATAAAGCAACATGTGAAACCTACCTTAGAAACAACTTTTGATTGAGATTGGCTCCTAACAACAGCCAATGCAATTAATGCACAGTTCAGTTTGCATTTCAATCAAGATAAAGTTTCTTGTACACACACATTAAAACATCATTTCCTACTATCAAGATAAAAAGGAGAAGCAAAAACTCTTTTAAAAATGTGAATAAAACGCGATAATAGGGCATATATTGCCACATTTTGGCATAAACATCACACGTGAATTTGTTCAACTATTGATTGCAGGAAATTTTGCTCCAAAATTTCATAACTACACGCCATGGAAAATGGCAAATCAAAAGAATGAGTAAGTAGTACAACATTAGATAGGTAAGATGGAGGATTGAATCGTGTTTACCTAAGGTGGTACTGCACCCCGGCATAAGACCCTTGAACTTGCTGGTAGACGACCTATTATCTCACTTTCATCGCGTCAAGTTTACTGATCTCTCACTGAAGCTAACTGATATCTCGTTATCTGCATGCGCTGTTTACTGGTTAGGATTTCCTTGAGCAGCTTTCCTCGAGGGAGAAACAATTGATTCCCAAGTGTTAATAGGTATTAGCATATATGTACAGAGGGAATATGGGAAAAATTGTAGATAGAAGTTCTGATAAATAATGCATTCACTAGTCGTTGCCAATGTTCATTCTCTCCATTCCCTTGAGGGTAGATTCAATGGTTTTTGTGTTTGAGGGGTTACTATCGGGTGAAGTTGCAGGAGGAGTTTTTTGAGCAGCACCGGGATCTCCGTTGAGAGCAGGTGGAGGGTCACCATTATTCCCAGGGATCTCCGGATCCCGATTACTAGGAACTGCAGGTTGCTTTGATGTTCCGATATCCTGGTCATTTGAAGTAGATAACAGCAGAAATCATTAGACCAAGCAACGTGAAAAAAAAAATAAAAGAAGAAGAAGAAGAAGAAGAAAGAATAACTAATGAGATAACATCCATTTTTCTCTATCCATTTCAGACATGCTTCCATATTCAAAATTTGTAGAAATAATTTTGTTGACCAACTCACATGTCACTCCATTGGTGCACAAAAGGCTATCCTATGAGGAGAGATATTGAGGAGGTAAATGCAACCAATGTATTCAAATTTGAGGGTTATAGAAGAGGTGGTAGTCTGACCTCTTTCGGTGCAGCAGTATCATTTGCAACGGGAGCTTTCATTCTACCCAAATTTCCAGAATTGGAAACATTCCTTCCACGAACAGGTGGTCTGCCTTCCTCCATACCTGAATTAAGTTGTAGAAATCCATTAAATTTCAAGCATATACAATGACATCAAGCTTACCAGAAACAGTGTAGGTGAAAGATGGCTAAAAAACGAGGTAGTTTAACAAGGCATGATAGGACTTAAATATATGCTCAAGAATCACCTGATTCTCTGTCATTATTAGCTTGCGGCACCATTGAACTTGTTCCAGCAGCACCCTGTCCCAAAATGCATCGCGTTGTAAATGGAGGGGTTAAAGCAGGAGAGCCAAAACTGAAGTTACTTACCAGGGCACGAGGTGGAGGATGCTGTGACTGCTGATACTTCAAAATAGTCCAATCAAATACGTAATCAAATTGAAAACCTGCCATAGCAAGAGAATTGCAAGCGAAAAGTGAGGATTATAGAAGACATTAATATAAATAGCAGGAAATGTTGGGAGGGTAACGTAGATGTCATCACCTTCACGAATAAAAAGGTCACGAAAAATTCTTTTCAAATAAGAATAATCTGGTTTGTCCTCGAATCTAAGCGAACGGCAATAATGGAAGTAAGAGGCAAATTCAGTTGGATAGCCCCGGCATAATGACTGCAACAGAAAGACAGTATCAAGACATCAGGGAATACACTTCAATCCAGAAGCTACAAATTGTATACTCACCTCTATGGAAGTTGAAACCTTTTTCTCGCTAATTCTATCATACTTCTGTTTCTTGTTTCCAGCTTGCAGTCCCTGCCAGGGAAGACTACATGTTTTTCTAGATATGAGTCGATATACCACAAGAACTAAAAGTAGACCGAACAAACAAGACAAGATTCAATAACAACCTTCCTCTTAAGAAGTACATAAGAACATATCCGAGTGATTCTAGGTCATCCCTCCGGCTTTGTTCTATCCATAGGTTAATGCAGTAGAGCAGAATCAAACACGAAAGCAACTACAAATCAGATTTTTACTACATCTGAAAGGTCATACAGGTAAAAGATATAGCATGTGCCACATGCATACCAATGCCAAGATGCGTATTTATGCTTGCGAATCTGGCTGTTCCCGTCAAATTCTTATTTTCTCTGCATGATACAGTAAAATATTGCTGAACTACATCGGCCAGGTACATGGATAATATGCAAGAGAATATTAGAACTAAAAGATTAGAAACTCGGATTACTCTAAGTTCAAAAGATACTTATTCAGATGACAGCATACCTATATGGAATATGTTGATGATTCGAATCTCTATATTTCTTGGCAAGCCCAAAGTCAATGGCATAAACCTACAGGCGAATAAACAGAGTTATCATCCGAGATACATAAGAAGAAAACCATTAAACAAAATTGAGAAAAACTTCAAAATAAGGAAGACAAAACACCTGATTTGCACGCCTTCCCAAACCCATAAGAAAGTTGTCAGGCTTAAGATCTCGATGCAGAAAAGACTTAGAATGAACAAACTCAAGCCGATTAAGCTGAAAGAAAAAACAGAGATTTCCAAGACAAGTTGAAACCTTTAAATTGTTTAAAAATCCTAACCAAACAGAGATCAAACAGAATGGCATTACCATCTGATCCGCAAGCATGAGAACAGTCTTTAATGACAACTTCCTACTACAAAAGACAAACAAGTCCTCGAGACTCGGCCCCAGTAAGTCCATCACGAGAACATTATAGTCCCCTTCAACCCCAAACCATTTAATATTTGGGATCCCGGCTGCAAAAATTGAAATTTGCCAATAATAAGGGTACTGATAAAATAACCACAGAAAAAGAATACAAACATCCTCCTTGAAACAACAAAAGAAGATTATTACTTCCTCCTTGAAGTAATCTGTACAACTTTGACTCGTAAAGCAATTGGGGATGTCTTGTCCTCACATTTTCCTGACAACAAATGAATTGCATTCTTACTAAAATAGACCATATAAAAGACACTTTTGAAGAGATCTCCAAAGAAAGTGCCTAAAGAAATCAAGGTAAACATCCAAAAGCATGGGCCGTGCATGGGAAATATCTGATGAACATGTTGGGAGAAATCTACAACTATGAACCTTTTTTACGCAGCTCATGTTCCTTTAACAAGAAAACCAACTCACTAGATAAATAGTGTTTCAACTATTTATATTTAGATGAACATGTCCTGTTACTATTCAGCACATATATTAATAAGAAAGTGTTTTTTCCTGTCCTGTTACTATTCAGCACATATATTAATAAGAAAGTGTTTTTTCCAAACACTTTTGAAGGGTTAATTATTTACTTATTTGAAAACAAGACAAGTTCGGTGGGACAGCTTAAAAGGGAAAGGAAGACAAGTTCAGCGGGGACAGAGGGAGTATGTAGGAAGACCCAAAGATTTGGATAATGAATAACGTGCAGCTGACCACGGGCATAGCATAACGATGATGATGATTACGACTCCTACAAACACTAACAATGGGATGCAAGAGAAGAAAACTATTCTTTAAGCTCACAAGCAATGTTACATTATCCCTTGTGCCTTTTTTAGTCCATTGAAGTAGTGAATGCCTAAGAGAAAAAGAAACTCAACTTTTTCAATACTAACTTTTTTTTAACAGGAAGCAATTTTCAGTAATTAATGAACCATGGATAAACCTTATCAGATTATATATTGTGAAAACGAAAGGACACACACATACACGCACAAACACACAATTACAATCCAAACCAATATTTATGTAAGAACAGATTAAAAAAAAAAAAAAAAAAAAAAAAAAAAAAAAAAAAAAAAACGTACGAGCTTGATAGCAACATCCTCATTCGTCTGAATATTAGTGCCTGCAAACAACATAAAAATAACCAATCAATGGAACAAAAGTCTCGAATTTAGACAATAAAATGAAACAAAATCACGAAAACTACCTAAGTAAATTTCTCCGAATGAGCCATTCCCAATTTTTCGCCCTAACCGAAACCTATTCCCCACACGCGGCTCCATTAAAATTCCACAATCATAAAAAAATTACTCGCGAAATTAAACCAAATGAAGCGGAAAATGGCAGGATTCTAGAGAGAGAAAACGACGTAGAGAGGGAAGAAGAACCAAGAATCGGCATTTCAATAGGAAACACCTAGAATTCATCACTTTGATTCGATTTGATCAATGAACACAATTTTTTTTTTTTCTTTTCGCCTTCACACCAAAACTAGGTTGCACCAAGAAATAACAAATAATACTATTAATTTATTTTATTTTTCCCTTTTTTTCATTTTTCAGTTTTCTGGTTTTTTATTTTATTTTTCCCTTTTTGTATTAGGGGCTTCAATGATTTCCCAGAAAACGAAAAACGTATTGAAAATTGAGTTGAATAAATAATTTGAAGGTATTCCAAATATGAAGATTATTTGTGGAATTCGACATATACTCTTTTTAGCTCGAATCTTTTTTCTTCTGAAAATAAAGAAATAGCTCCGAATTCTTATTTCTTTCTTTATAAAAGAAATACTATATTCTTTTTCAAACATTTTAATGACTTCATATTATAATGTCCATCAACAATGTTACACGTCAAAACTTTTTTTTTTTAATTGAAAAATACATGCTATTTGAAAATAAAATTCGATTTTATCATCCTTGATTCATTTCTCAATTCAATTAGAAATTGATTTTCTGTAGTAGTAGTAGTACTTCTCATGACCATTCAAAAGAGCGCCAAATTTCAAAGCCCAAAACATTCAAAAGTCCCATTGAACTCACTAATTTATTCTAATATATCATTATTTTATAATTATATTAATGGATAAACTTATGCAGAAAGTCGTAATTTCCAATTCTAGGTCAAGTCTATCGTATCAAATTTTTCCAAAAAAACGATTTAATTTTCATGTGAAATAGAAGAAATTGAATAACGCTTATGAATCTCACCGAGCTTCAAATATATTTTTTTTATTCTCATATATCACTGCCAAATCGAATTGTTTTTAGTTATCTTCTCAAAAACTCAAATTCGAATCCATCAATTTTTTATTTTTTTCCTGCAATCGTCTCTATATGTCTCACTCGTCCAAAAATAAAAAAGAATCATTAATATTCAAGAATAAAGTGAAAATATGTACCTACCATTTAAGCTTGTTGAATAAGTGATCTTACAAAAACTAAATTCTACATACAGACAACCTCCCTCTCTCTCTCTCTCTCTCACTACAATTAACACTCATCAAGAAAAAATCAATAGAAATAATACAGGATTTCGACCAAACCAAAACCACTAAATCATATCAAAAAAGAAAACACTAAACCATCAAGAAAATCTAATCTATATGCATAGAATCAATCAAGTTTGTTGTGATACGGTATTATTACCCGTGATCGAATATTTCTTGTTTAGTCTCCCTTTCAACTGCCTGATCTTGGCGTCGACTCTCGCTGTGAACCCGATCTTGGTCGAGTGTCGGGCCTTGCTCTTTTCGGCCTTCCACATCCGGTGATCTCGAATGTGCTTCTTGTAGTACTTGATCTCCTGGATAACGTGGTGGTCGAGCGGATTCACCAGCCTCTGGAACGAGATATGCGCGAGGTAAGGTAGGTTGCAGGCGACGGTCACGAGCAGTGTGGTGCTCCAATAAATTGGGGCCGGGCCAAGAACTTCAGTGAGGATCCTAAAGGCGTTGACGTCGAGGGCGTAGTTCAGCTCCCCGTAGATGAAGAGGAATATGTACCAGAACGCGACGCTGCCCCACACGAAAAGGTGTTGGATCCATGTAAAGTGGCTCATTGTTAGAGCAATTTGGCAGTTGACAGCCCATATAATGCAGGTGAACATAGCAGTTCCGAGAGCTGTCATGTCAGCTGTCTGGCCTGAAGATCGGAAGGCTTGGTCGTAGAAGATGATGATGTTGAGGAAAAACACAATGAGAGATGTGTATAGCCCATTTGCCATCCACCCGAATATCCTGTACCAGTCGAAGAACAGGTTTTTCGGGCCTTGTTGGTATAGAGCTGGAAACTGCAGTTGCATGAAAAGTTTTCATGAGTACAAGCAAAGGACAAATGAGAGAGAGAGAGAGCGCAAATGCAAACCTGTAAGCATACTTCAGAATCTACATCCTGTTCAAACACCCCAAGCGAAATGACAGGCAATGAAGTAAGAACGACGTTGAATAGGATCATGTACCAGTCGACATACACAGATTGCCCAGAAAAGCCAGCAAATGCCTCAAAGTAGAAGATTGTGAGGCCGAAAGCAATGTTTTTGTAGAAGAAATAACAAATCTGCATTGAAAAATTGAATCCCAAGTTAAGATTAATGCACGATTTTGGGGATTTTGCATTATGGTGGTTATATGAGTTTAGGCCATAATGGATTACCATCTGAGCAATTCTTTTGTAACACCAATGACCGTGTACGACCAGAAGCTTCTCCAGAAACCGGAATTGTGCGATTGAAAAGTCGCTAGCCATCACAGCCTGCAAATAGCTGATGAGTGAGCCTGTTTTGGAACGTATAAATCCAATACTTGTTCATCAAAACACTAAGTTTCTTGGGATATGTAAGTACTAGGTGTGGTAATTAAATTTTACCAACAACACAAAACTTATGAGCTTCCCCAGAATAAACGAAGGTGCTGAACTCTATGACCAATAATAATATTATTCTGTACAGTCCGTCCTATCAAGCGGAAAGTTATACAAATCAAAGGATCGGATGTATGAACTAAAAAGAGGAAGCCCGAAAGAAGTCAATACAGAAGAGGTGCTTAATCATATCTTCAACATATCTAGCCTTCAATCTCAATTAAATAAGCTAAATTAAGCCAAAGCAGGCGATAATGATAAAGTCTACGAGCACCAACAGAAGCCCTTCTACATGAACTACTAAATTGAGTTCCGAGTGCAATCATAAATTTATCTCATTTTTCTTTTAAAAAATGAGGGAGTTTGCAGAGTAGGACTTTGTCCTAAAATATGCAAATAGGATGCAAATTTCACTTGATAAAAAAATACAAATCTCGTGTATCAAAGCCAGAAACATCATAGTGCTAAGACAGTAATTTCGTACACGTATAAAGCTGTAGATGCAACAGAGATTTTTGACCAACCTGCATTCCTTCACACCCACTGATGCCAACGCCAATATCTGCTTCTTGAATCATGCCAACATCATTAGCACCATCACCAATAGCTAATGTAATTTTCCCGGTTCCTTCTTTTACTAATCTTGTTACCTAATGACCGCACAACATGTGTGAGATTTTGAGAGAGGAAAGAAAAAAAAAATGAACAAATAATATATATAACAGAATAAATGCGATAGATTATGAACTTCTTTCAAAGGAAAGGAACAAAAATCCCACCAGAGCTTTCTGCTTAGGTGAGACACGGCAGCATATGACAGAAGCACAACAAACTGCCAAATTTAAGAACGGACTCTTCATGTCATCCTCCAAGGCATGAGTTAGAGTTTTTCCGTCAATGATCAAAGCAAATGCAGCATGGGGATCCTTTTCCAGCTTGATCATTTGGGTGCCATTGGTAATTTGCATTAAGATATTCTCTTTTGCAGCCTACGCACAAAAGAAGTAAAACTAAGCTTCCATAGATCAGTAAACCACCCCATACTGTAACACATTCTGGCCAAAAGATAGATACCTGTTTGGGATCTTGGACTAATGCATCCGTGTTCATTGTAGTAATACATATCTGCTTCATGCCCTGTCGAAGCAAACTACAAGAGAATCTGCATAACGACGAGTTTTTTTAGCATCAAAAGCTAAAATAATAATGTTTTCATATAATAATTAAATAGCTAGGAGCCATATAGAGCTGGCAAGAAACAGACCCTATATTAATCGCAGTTTCCATCTTATCACCTGTCAGAACCCAGATCTTCATACCAGCTTGTGCCAATTTGTCTATGCACTGAGGCACCTACACAAATTAAAGAGAAGATGAGGCGATGTGTGTGTGTGTGTGGGGGGGGGGGGGGATTCAATAGACACAAAGCATTGTTAAGATGTAAGCCGTACTCCATTCTGTAATTTGTCCTCTACAGCAGTTGCACCGACAAGTATGAAGTCCTTTTCCATCATATCAGCAACCCGCTCGAGCATTGCTTCCCTATCACCACCTATTGCAGTTTTTGCTTTAATAAACTCTTCGTTCCAAGCAGCATATTTGTCTTCCTCGAGTTTCTTGTAAGCAAGGGCTAGTGTTCTCAAACCAACTTCCCCATATTCGTTCAAATGCTTGGTGGTTACTTCCTCATACATTCTACCGCTCCTTGCTAGCCTGTCAAAGATGATGCTGAAAAGCAAAGTATAAATTGAAATTAATAGCAAATCAGAAGAGGTAAAGAACATGCATGGTAAAAAAAAAAGCAGCATAAAGTATCAAGACAGATAAACCCTTCATGCATACAAGGAATTGCAAATAAAACAAATTTTTATTATTTTTTCCTTTTTCTCCAGATCTTTCCTTATCCTTTTCCTTTTTCTGTTTTTTCGTGTGTGTGTCAGTGTCTGTGTGTTGAACACGCATGCGTTGAGGTGGGGTTGGGGTAAACTGAACGACACAATTAGTAGCACACCTGTCAGCTCCTTTGCAAAAGACAGAGATCTGTCCATCCTCGTCCCTAACAATGACTGACATCCTCTTCCTTTTGCTAGTGAAATCCAACAAGTTGAGAACTTTGTACTCCCTGAACTTACAAAAACATGTTATATGTCAAGGCGTCTATTTAAAGATCAGAGAATTTGCCAAAGCAGCAAATGGAAAAAGCAATACATGTTCTCACCTTTCAACAGGCTCTTCAAAGGAAGAATATCTTTCTCGAACAAATATGCTTGACTGTGTCCGTCTGCAGAACTCGAAACCAAATTCTCTTGCAGCAACAAGAAACGCACCTTCGTCTGGTGATTCTGCTTCATAAGTGAAGGTACCGCTCTCTTCATTTTGCTCGGGAATGGCAGTGTGACAAACTGACAGTATCCTGAAAAACAAAAGGATAACTTCTGCATTCGGTTCTCTACACCAATTCCCATTCATGAGGCGACCGTCCTCAAAGCTGAACCCCTTTATAGGATGTCTATATTCATTTTTTGAAGAAACAACAGACTCTAATTCAATTTCCGGTTCTCCAAAGCTACACCCACTTTTTCTCCAAGAATGAGGTGTACTAGCTTGGCTATGGCCATCCAAGTCAATCGCTATCTGTTTGGCAGCAGCGAGTTCTACATCACTAGAGCACATGCCGTATGCTGTACCAGCAATGGAACATTTAAGGAAGTCCATTTGGTTGCAGGTCAAGGTGCCGGTTTTATCTGAAAGGATAGTATCAACTTGTCCCAGTTCCTCATTCAAATTTGACGTTCGGGCTTGAGCAGGAGTTCCAGTCTCTTCATCAAACATATCAATGTCTCGATTGATGAATAATGCTTGGAGGACTTTCACAACTTCAATCGACACATATAGGGATATCGGTATCAAATATCCATACAATATCAAAGCAGTAATCAGATGATAGAACCCTGACCTCATAGGGTTTCCCGGATCGTATAGCTCTGCAGCATCTGGCACCTGTAAATACCACTTTTTTGGCAGATCGTATTTAGTCTTCACAATGAAACCTATGGAGCTAATGATTGAGATGAAGAGGAGGAAGCTGAAAAGGATGTATATTATTTTGTCCATTTGTTTCTCGACCCTACTCCTTTTAGAAGGTGATTTTGTAGAGTTCTGCATAACTTTACTATCATGACCAGTGAATATCACCACTCCATAAACATAGGCAGTATTTCGAAGCTTTGAATCTCGGAGGAGTATTTGACTTGGATCAAGAGGATAGATCTGGCGATCATACTCGAAATTACCCACAAAAGTGTAAAGGTTAGGATTGGGATCCTCACATTTTATGGTTGCCCTGAACTCACTGAAAGGTTGATCATCATCCAGGGGAAGTGTTACCTCTAAAGCTTGTTTCACCTTCAAATTAGTCTCCCCATCTAAGTTCATAGTTTCAACATAACAAATTCCATCTTCGTAACTAGAAGATAAAAGAAGTAAATCTGCAGGAAAGAATTTATCCTTCTCTACCTTCACTACATCTCCAACCCTAAGCTTCATCCAGGGTTTAAGACTGAATACGCCGTCTTTTTTATGTACACGAGCTTTTCGCAAATTGACCTTCATATCCTGTATAAACCTACGCCAATCTTCCATAGCCTCTTTTGCCATACTCAGCCCGACCACAAAAGCCAAAGGGGCAATCATACTTAAAGCAGAGAATGGTGATATAGGAGTCAACGACAAGACTGCAGCAAGAAGAAAGTATAGGTTGGCAACACGTCTGAATTGTTCAAAGATGGCCTTTGGGAGGAATGTAACCACATTGTACTTAGTGGTGGAGATGTAATTCGAGCAATACTTGAGAGGCTTGTGCTCGTGGATTTGAGGCTGGTTACAGTGAACCGTTCGTGAGTAACCAGGTCCGTGGATGTCATGTGGCTCCTCTTCTTCAGAAGTTTGTGGCCTGAAACAACCAAATGTATAAAGATGGCTCCTCTGGATCCTTGCTCTTATCTTTCCCCGAGCCATTCGATAACTATTATGAAACTCGGGGTCACTCTTCTACCTCAGACGATCATAAACATAAACACCTAAAACTTGCCTCCGAAGTGCAAGCAAAGGGATTGCTCTCATAACCACTAAACTCCACGGCTAAAACGACTGCACATATAAAGTCTGCCCTAAAAACCACTGTATAAGCAAACGAAGCTGTCCAACACCTGGAAACAAATTATCATAACCAGATTAGTACTACATTCATAGTATACAACTCATGTTCATAAAATTAGTAACACTAACTCTCATGTTCATTTGACAACTATTATGAAACTCCGAGTCACTTTGATACCTCAGGATCATAAACATAAACACCCAAAACTTGACTCCACAGTGTAAGCAAAGGGCTTGCTCACAGCTTCACATAATCAGTAAGACGACGTAAATCCTACCCTAAAAACCCCTGTATGAGATTAAAAAAAAGAACCGCTTTCTAACACTGGAAACAGATTATAATAACCATTAATACTATATTCATTGTATACAGCTCATGTTCATAAAATTAATCACACTAACTCTTATGATCATTCGACAACTTTCATGAAACTCGGGGTCACTCTTCTTCCTCGGAGGATCATAAACATAAACACCTAAAACAAGTAAAGGGATTGCTCACATAATCACTAAAACCCACGGCTAAAACGACGTGCACACATAAAGTCCACCCTAAAAACCTCTGTTCCAAAAAAAAGCAGCTGTCTAACAACTGGAAACAGATTATAACAGCTAGATTAATCTACATTCATTTTATACAACTCATTTTCGTAAAACTAATCCCACTAAGTCTCATGATGCAACCACCAATCTTGTTCCATGTGCACATCTTCATGATCATAGCATCAAGATTGCGAGATCTTTAACACACTCGGATCAATGACTCAATTAAAGCTACGAAAGAGCCATAAGAATGTAACACATACAAAACAGAATTATAAGGCTAAATTAAACCCAAAATTAAAAATTCAAAGAAAATTCAAATCAACAACAAAAAATATTCGGCTCCAAAGCGGAATTCACGAAAAACAAATTCATCACGTTCTAAGCAACATTGATACAAAAAAAAACATCGCAGAATTCACAGTACCAAGAAAAGGAAGAAGAAGAGTAAATTCATCAAACAAATGGCAGCTCAAATTTTGTACTGAGCAGCTCAAGAGCTTCGAAATAATTAGAACAGACGCAAAGCACTCTTCTTGAACCTTACTGAATTCGCCGGAGTGAAAGAAAAACCCACATTGACCATAAACAAGATTCACGCGCATGGAACGTAAGCAGATGTATATAGATGATTGTTGGTTGCTTTTCTTTTTACCCGGTAAAATCTTGATCAGGACTATAATTTGGCGGAAGCCCAGATTGAATTTGAAGTCAGAGATCGCAATGGATGAGAGAGAAAGTAAGAATGAGAGAGCGAGAGAGAGAAAGTGAAGAGGCCAGGGTGGTGGTGGAAGAGAGGGAGATTTGATTGATTTGGGAGAGTAGTGTCGAGCAAATCACAGTTTTCTCTCTCTTCGAAGTCCGGAACAACGCCAGTGTTCACGCTCTCGCTCCTTTATTATTTTCTCGCATTTTATTCAAATAAATAAATAAATTTACATTTATGAAAAATATATCATCTGCGTTCACGAAATGATGCCCCATTTTGTGTTCGGCACGAAAATTAAGAAAGTTAATAAAGTTATTTTGAATGGATAAAAGTTATAAATTAGGGGTAGTAAGATAATGACAAAAAATAGTGGTAATGACAAAAAAGTGATGGTAATGACCAAAAAATAGGAATAAAGTTGTTGGGATAACAAAAAAGTAGAAATAAAGTTGATTTGAGGTGGGGTCATCAATGACAAAGGGTGGTGATTTTAATAAAATAATGAGAGTATGTTAGTAAAAATAACGAAACAGGACATCATTTGGTGAACACAAATAATGGATGAAACAGGGCATCATTTCGTGAACGGAGTAGATATTTTTTTTTTCTCACTCTTTAAATTTGTAGAAATAGTTTAAGATGTCTTGGAGCTTTCTAATTGGAAATAAATTATCACTTTATTGGATTTGATTTGCCCACGAGGTAATTTGAGACTGGCCTCCGAAAAACAAAGGCTATTTGATATATCTTCAAATTATTATCTTCGTTGCTTCACATTTTTGAACTTTTTTACTTTATTTTTTAACTTCATTAATCTTCAGTAATTTTAACTAGTGTGTTCTAATAATATTTGACGGTATTAACTAATGAATGTATGCAATTAAAAATAGTCAACTAACTATTTATCATTTTCTTGCACCAAACGTTATGTTCATAATTTTATTTCTTCAATCCTATAATTATTGGTCGTTTGCTGGCGGTTGTAAAAATATCTTCTCTCTTTTTAATTCAGTTGGTGTATGGCTAAATTTAGAATTAAGCCTATGGAATATAATTAGTTGTACATTTTGTTAAATAATTGTGCACGTTTTAGAATTTTGTGGACAAAACTATATTTGTTGTTATAAAACAAAAGATGTGAAGAAAAAAAAAATCTAGTAAGAAAAAGAAAATTGTACGTGTGGATTGATGGAAGAATTTTATAATAGTTAAATTTTGAAAACTTCAGTTTAGTGAGTTCATATGTATGACCTGAAATTGTTTAATAAACTGATTGATGTGAAACCCTATTTCCATGTATTGTTTTATACTAATTTATGGATTCTATACTAATGTGATAGTAATTGTGTGCACAACAACTTTGTGTAAATTTGGAAAAAAATGTGAAGGAGAATAAAATTTATTTTTCATGAATAATATATAAGGAATTCTTTGTATTGCCTCGTAATTGATAGTTGTACAATCACTCCTTTTCCTTTTTTGCTGCAGGATCTAAAATTATATCTATAAAATTTTATAACTTTATATAGATTGTTCTCAAATGTTGCTCAACAACCTTGACATGAAAATACTTAAAGGACCAATGAGAAATAAGAAAAATAAATTAAACTAAAGTTTTTCTTAGGTGATGGACTAGCTTTTCGTCTATTGCTATCAATTTATATACCCGATTTTCTACATAATATATAATTTAAGGGGAGTGAGGAGAAAATTCGAACAAGTATTATGCAAATTAAGAAATTGCATATTCTTGTAACTCTCAGTTTGCATTAACGTGTTATATATTGTGCCAAATGATAAGGACACAAACACAATATGAGTATTCATTATTTTGCATGGAATATAGTCTTGTATCAAATGATTTTTGTACTAAAATCCATATACCACGTCCAATTTTAATCTAAAGTTACAAAATTGTGTTCCACTAAACATAAAAAACATATTGTATCTCCAAAACGAATCGCCAATTTCACAACTTGGATCTGAAAATTCTTAACATGTTTGTCATATTTTTTGTATTTTAATAATTATAGTATATTAATGTCGGGTTAAAAATAGTCAAACCTAATGAATTGACCGCTTAGACCCATCAAACCGGATAAATCGACAAATGTTGGGCTACGCAAATGCATATCATTTTCCATTAATAAAACAATATATGGGCCCACTACTCTTCATCCACTACGGGGTGGGTCCCATTACATGATGTGGCATAACCTGAACTGTGTGAGCCCAATTTTCTGAACTACTAATATTTTGGAATTTATTGTTTTAAATTAGGCTAAATAGTCTGTAAATTACTTAACTTTATTCAAATTTTGGTTTATTAATCGTAAGTTCAATTTTATCTAATTAAATATCATACTTTTAATTTGTTTTAATATGCAATTGAAATAGGGTTTCGGCGGCAATATCAAATTGGAGATTTTTTCACCGTGACAAAAAGTGATCAGACTGCGCTTATGTGGCATCCCTCTCGACAAATAAAGTAAAGGGTTATTGGCCTGTAAATTACCAAACTTTTTTCAAATTCCCGAAATGCAACCGACAGATTAATTTTGTCCATTTAAATATCATACTTTCAATTTGTTTCAATGTACAACCGAAATAGGGTTATGGCGACGTCAAATTAGGGATATTTCCACCGTTGCAATTCGAAAACGGCGACGAAGCAGACACATGCAAATGGATTGCAAAATCAAGAGACCTTTTGCGAATCTCACAACTTAAGAATCATTAAATCACGTTGCAACCACAGACTTGTTGAAAACCGCCGCCTTTTACTCTCATGAGGTCGTCGTTCGGTGGAGGCGGCTTTGACTATCGCCGGTTCACTGCTACTGATTCATTGATTTTATCGTCTTATTTTGGCTTTGTTGAGAGATTACGATATTTTGTGAAAAATTGAGATTTGTTTTCTTGAGTTGAATTATATCTGTTTTTGTACAAACTATATAGTGTCTTGTCATGTGCTATTTGGTATGCTTTAGCGTCAAAATTGGAGCTCGAGTTAGATCTTCTAATTAATGAGTTGACTCAATTGCTTAGAATTGGTTTCACTGGACAAAGATGATCATGGCGCTCGTGATGGTGTAATTTGGTTTGATTTAGCATCGAGTGTCTAGGCAAATAGAATAATAGGATTAGTTCACTCGCTATAGCGAAACGACGACGTTTTTGTTCAATTAGTGAAACGACAGCATTTTTGCTCCATAAAACGACGTCTTTTACTTTATTTGGCCAAAGGGATGCATACCACATAAGTGCCAGCCTGGTCATTTTTTGCACATTGAAACATATTGAAACAAATTGAAAGTATGGTATTTAATTGGACAAAATTGATCTGTCAGTTGCAATTCTGAAATTTGGAAAAAGTTTGGTAATTTACAGACCAATAACCTTAATTGATTCAAGACATAAACGACATCGTTTTGGTTAAAGGTCCGACATGTCCACGCTGAATTTTTCGGCCTCCATGTCATCATCGATGTCGCTGGAACCCTATTTCAATTGCACATTGAAACAAATTAAAAGTATGGTATTTTATTGGACAAAATTGAACTTACGGTTGCTAAACCGGAATTTGGGAAAAGTTGAGTAATTTACAGACTATTTAGCCTAAATTAATTTAGTTAGCACTTAGAGCAAGCACAATGGGGATCGAGCACCGTGTCGATCCCCCTTCGACCCCCTTCCCATTCGACCCCGCGAGGTCAACGACGTTGTGAGAACATCAACACCCCCGTGTCGAAGGGGATGTGTCGAAGGTGGTGTTTAAGTTTCGACACCGCCTTCGACCTCGCTTATGCAGCAGCTTGGGGACACATGGCGTGTCCCCATTGGTCCAACTTATTTTTTTTTTGCTGATAAAAAAAGTTATAATTTAATTCCCAATGGCTATACACTCAAAATTCACTATAAATACCCCTTCATCCCATTCATTCTCCACACCAAAATTCAATCTTCATCTCAATCTCTTTCTTCTTCAATTTCTCTTCAAATCTTATTTTTTACGCAAAAAAGAGAAAGAGTGAAAACAAGTTCAATTCGTGGTACCAGCAATGGGTCGGTTCAAATCCACCGAATCAAACTCCCAATCCACTGAATCCAAACTCTCAATCCCCCCCTTCTCCCGATTTCCTAATACTCCCCGGTTGCCGAGTTTGCACGTTTCTCACAGTGCCGGGGTTCTCCCAATTCCCCGTCAACGGGATTCTCGCAGTCTTCGGAGTACTCCCGATTCCCCCGTTTTACGGCTACTCTCAGTCTACGAGGTTCTCTCAATACTCCCCGTCTTCCGGCTACTTAAGTCTGTGGGGTTCTCTCATTTTTAATTTAATTAAGTAATTTTAATGTTATTTATTACAAATACAAAAAAAATAACAAAAAATATCTATTTAATCATTATCAGTTATTATACGCCCGTAATCTTACTCAACCCCACCATTTTAGAAATTTTTACCAAAGTCTTACTTAACCCCACTAATCATTAAAATTACGGTTCCCGACGACATATTCAGGTCTAACTAAATACCTGTTATGCTTGCTACACTACTAATGTAGGATGGTGGTTATTTATAATTTATATGTATACACATATATCTTCTCTTGTTCTGAAATAAAAATTTGGTCCAACTGTCTAATTATTTTTGTGCTGTGAGGTCCAACTGTATTGAGGGCATTTTAATACTCCTATTATTTAAATTTACTACAACCGAAAATAAAAATATATATAATTATATTATAAAATTGCGAATTTATCACCATGTCAGTTGCACGGTCTAAAAATTGTTTAAATGACTCAGTAAAATATTGACTTCAAAGCTATACATACCCAAAGTCTCAGTTCAATAAAATAATAGCTACATGACTCAGTAAATTATTCATTCAAAAGCTATATATAGTCTAGAAAATATTTTTCCAATACTGTTATTCCATTATAGTTGTGCTATATATTGACAAAATTGCTAGCTAATTAAGGCTAACAATATCTAACATTTATAGTGTATCTGACATTAGTTTTTGTAGCAGCTTCAATTTTGTAATCAAATTGAGTTTCAGCATTTCTAGATACTATCCTTACAAAACTACATTGTAATTTTTAACTAAAAATCACTTCAAATATAAAATATAAAGGAAATACAAAGAATAAATTAAGGCCAAAAGTTCCTATGAAAGTGCACCAATCAAATCTATTGTGTGTGAAAAAAATGAGCATACTTGATTGCCTTCACGGTATATATGAGAAATTATAAAATTCATCTGATTAACCAAGGACCTCTAAATCTTGAATCAATTTTGTATTATACCAACACTTTCCCATTGTTTGCTCCATTTTTCGTTGAGCCAATTTTCTTATAAAAGTATGTAAATTTAGTCCCTGCAGAAAAAAAGTTATATAAATGTATATGATTTCAGTGGAATATGAAATAAATTAAAAATTGTATCATTAATGCGTCTACCAAACTTTTTTCCCACATTCTTAGCATTCTGTGGCTACTTATTTCCATGATCCATCCATCACGTCCGTTTTTTCTTTCACTAAATGCTGGCCTAAAGCGACGTGAGCCTAAAATGACTTTTCTAAAATTATTTAATTATGCAGCTAATATTATATAATCTTGAATTAAATCGAGAAATAATATATATATATATATATATAGAGAATTAGAATCATATAAGAATGACCTTTATCCTAAGAAATGAGAATCAATCTCAGCCACTCATCTGTTGCATCTCGCTAAGAAGGGTGGTGTATCTGGACGAAAAATTTCCTGATTTTTTTTAAGGTTTGATTTTTCCATAAAGTTGGGTGCTTCTCATGTCAACGTATTGTGCATCTAGTTTCACGTTGTGGTGCATCTAATTATAAAGTGTGGTGCATCTACCACATTGTGGTTCATGAGATACACCACTACGTGTACTGATATGCACGGGACAGTATAATCAGATGCACCACTAGGTGTAAGGAAATGCACCATGCTTTATGAAAATAACTTTTGGTTTGCCGCTTCTTCTTTGGTCAAGATTCGAGCGAAGGGGGCCGAAGGTCTCGGAGCGAGCCGAAAAATCCAAATTGTTGCCCGACGGTTGTCCTTATATTAGTAATCGGAGCGAAGGCGGAGCCGAGAAAAAAAATCTTAAAAAAAAGCTGAAAAACAAAAAACTGAAAAAAAAATCGGACATGCACCACAATGTGTAACCAGATGCACCACACAATGTATCTAGTTGTGCTGTGTTTTAAGAAAAATCGCCAAAAAAAAAATAAAAAAAATTGGCGAGTGAGCTATACGAGCCGTGCGTGAAAGACACGCGCCCTCTAGTGTATCTCACACGGCCGCCCTTTTTTTGATATGTGTGGTCCAAATTTATTCTCATTTCTCATTTAAGAATTATTTTCACTAGATCTCATCCCTATATATATATATATATATATATATATATATATATATATATATATGACCTTAAGTATTTACCTTCTTTTTTTGGTAATTGAGTTCTTAAATTTTGATGCATGCGTTCTAATAAATTCCCATTCCGAATTGAGCTTTCGACTTATCCCTTACATTGCATTTCATGTTATCGTTATAAACTAAGCGACTGCTTATGACGGGATTCAATTTAAATCTGATGTACAAGTTTAAAGTTTTTATTGAATTTTATTAATGTACATAAAATACTATCGACTATCTATTTATACACTAGTATTGTTTTTATTTCAATCATCACGATTGAAAATAAAAGTGGAGTCGTTTTCTCTTGTTTAGAACGAACGTATCCAATCCAATGTTGCCAGTCCTTTTCAAAATTAAGCGCCAATACTAATTATTTTAATAAGCAGCAAATAATTCGATGGGTTTTTATAGAATTGGGCATCACCGACAAGCTTCTATAAAAGATTTATTATTATACACAGTTTTTTGTGCGTAATCATTGCACGCAGACGATACTTGTATCGATCAAAATAAACACGTAGCAATATATTTGTAATTATGTAGGTATTTGGTATAATGATTAGTTGTGAGGGCTTGAGACAACTAAAACTGTTATAAACTCGTTCCTATCCCAGTGTCAACATGAAAACTCCAAGTTATTAATATAACTTTATATTTTAAATGAAATTATATGTTAATATTAGGACATGAAATGATTGTGAACCAACACATTTTCTCGCCACATGGCTCGGGGTGTATGGCATGATTTCTTTTTATTGATAGATATCCCAAAATTTGGCATTTTCTATTACTAAGCGAGCAATAATAATTTCGCTCAATATTTAGTGCACAATATTTTTCAAAATAATATACTCTCTCTGACCCATTAAAATTGAATTATCATGTTACTGTTCGACACATAAATTAAAAATAATATTAAAAAAGAAATAGAAAGTAAAATAGATAATTGAAGGGTCAAATTTTTCTTGTTTGAAATATGACAATATGAGCGGGATCCCTAAATAAAGAAATAATGACAATATAATTGATCGGATGAAGTATTAATTATATTTCTAATTCTAATGTCAACAATGAAAGACGCGCTTTTAGCCAGCACAAAGTCTTCTTCACCAATATTAGCAAGCACGTCCATAATATCACTCAATTATTAAAACTGACTGGGAAATGAAACGAATTTAAATTAAATTAACTCTACTTGATATATTATTTTAAATACTTTCCAAAATTATGTTTGTAGAGCGAGGAATAACTATTTCTTTTTTTTTTTTCCTTCCATCGTAGAAATTTCCATTTATTTTATCATGTTAGCTACATACTTGTAAATCAACTTGGATCATCTACTCCTTAACTATGATGTTTCATCCTTTATTTCATTCGTTGGATTTTTGACATTTGACAATTTGAAAATAATTACATATCCTGTTTAAGTGGAATAAACTCTGGTCAATATCATATATTGTTCAACTAATGAAAAGAGTAATAAATCCGATTTGCTTGTAAATCTCATCAGAGTTGTTATTATCATCATAATAATTTATACTACTAACATAATATAATGTTATGTATTTCTAAAAGCCGATATCTGTTTTAATCCAACGTGCTTAATCTCACTCAAAACAACATCATTTTTGTCAGGACACATTAAGAAAATAAAAATAAAAATAAAAATTAATACTGCAACTGCTACACCTTAAAAGTTGCTTTGCAATTGTAAAATCGACCGAAATTCCTGATTTCCAATACAAGTAAAGTAATCCTTAAATTATCAAATTTCTTGGCAGTCATACTCTTATATAATAGTTTCAACCATGTTGGATGTAATATTATATTTTTGGAAATTTTAAAATGATCCCAAGCGCTACATTATTAATACATCCAAAATAAACTTGTATGTTTGCCCCCGATTTGCCCAAATCAATGTTTAATTTTGAATTAAAAAAATGCAAAGGCAAATATTGTGGAGTATTATATCTTGAAATGTGGGAAAGTTATGGCCTAAAATTATAATATTGGCCTTTTCAACTCCCAATACTTTTATTTATAGGTTAAAGTAGGAAGTTGCTTGGAAAATCATACATGATCCACTTTCAAAAGTCATGTCTCCTAGTACATTATTTTTGGAACTAATTATCTTTTGCTTTTTTCCAAAATTGCAAGAAAAGTGTGATTCACGACACATTATTTTGATTGATTTGTGAAGGATAACGTTTGCTTCATGTGATTGGAGAAACAATTATGAAGTTTCTTTAAAATGCATTGTTTAAAGTTTGCATTGTTTAATTTATTAAGTCATCAAAATAAATCCTAAGGCATTATTTTGTCAAATAAAATCTAAACTCTGGTTCCAACTCAATTGTAATCCATAAAATATACTATAAATAAATATTCATCAGCATATTCAACTCAATATAAGTCATCGAACGATTAAGTTTGTTTGCTAATTAATCAGTCCTTTCTAGGTTTTCTTTTTAGACTCACTTTAAAAATCATTTAATGTTTGAGAGAGATTAGTACTTTGTAGTACTATAAGACTTGGAAGCCACAATCTTTCATCTCTATATGATGGGAAGAAAGTCCGTAAGCTGTTGCGGTACAAAACGGGACGATGGCTGGAGCATGCGGCGACGACGGAGAGACACGTCTTCTCTATGGGAGTGAACCAAAATTAATGAATCCTCATTCACACTACAAAAATAAATCGTCATTGATATTATTACAAGGTTGCATATTATTGTTGCAATTTTCTTCAGCCAAATTTAAATCTTACGTGGAACTGTTGGTGTGCTCATTGTGTGTGACGTGGAATATATATATATATATATATAGATTTATTATTTAAAAAGTTTGGAATATTCAATTGCCAAAACAACTCATGCAAATATTAGACTAATTCTAAACGTAGCCTCAATTTTTTTTTGAGTAGTTAACGCCCTAGCCAAAAGTCACGAGTTCAAGTCCACCGTCACGCGGTCTTTAAATTTTTTTTGTAATGTTGTTCAAAAAAAGTAAAAAGTAGAAATGAAAATAACATTCCATGAATAAAAAAAGAAGCTGTTCTTCAATTCGAAAAGCGAATGCCATTCTCTTTCTCTACACAAAAAGGGACATCATAATATCACACAAGCAATTTCCAATTCATGGCGCCAAAGAAGATTATATGATTGCTTAAACAAAGAATCATCATAAAACAAAAACTATAATAATAGTGAATATATCATCAAAGAATTGCGCTTTCCTGATGTGAGACGACGTGCCTCATTTCAGAAGCGATCTTGTCAAATGCTCGCGTGCAGTGGCCAGAGCTTGAGATATTGTCTGCAATAAGGCATCATGTCAAGAGTCGAGCCATTGAAAAATTAACTCTTATAAAGATTGTGAGATGCTTTGTTATCTATCACTCCACCCTCATATATGATGCAGGTTTGACGCATGAAGAAGCTAAAGGAATTGTTCAATCTAGAATCAAGTAACATTCATGGATAGCTGCATGAAAATAGAAACAAGAAACAAAAGGATAGCAACATCACCTGCTCGGACAACGGTGCACCCTCATCCATAGTATGGGTGGCTACTTTTCCAGCAATAATACTACCATCTGTTTCAAGAATAATCCTACAAGACAAAAGCACAAAACGGGAAATCTTAACAACAACGAGGTTTTCACTCTTAGAACGAATAAACAAACAACCCGAGAATAAGTTCAACAGGAAAATCGGATAGAGAGGTCATAGCAATGCACAATGAATACAAACAAGCATGATCATCATCAGAAACAGTAAGATAAGAAAATAGTGCAGCCTTTTTTTTTTTTTGCATTAAATTCACAAAAAATGTTGGTTTTTTTGTAAGCTACCATTAGATAATATAGGGGTTTAAACATGAATGTTTTGCCTAAAGCCAACTGCATCTGAACGAGTTCATAACCTACCCTCCGTCCACAATCTCATCAAGGCACAGAAGAATCAGATCCAAGTTCTCAAGTGCCTCTCGTTGGTCCACATTGTTCCTAAATCATCAACAGACGATCAGAAGAAAAGAATCAATCACCACGTAGTTTTGATAGAATAAAAGGCAATTCCACACACATTAATAGATATACCTAAGGAGAAGGGTGACTGCATCAAAGAATCCTTGTAGAACAGTGGCTAGGATCAGTTCATTTTCATCATCGCTACCAGTCACAAAGAAGTGCAGATCTTGAACAAACTTATACACGATTATGTTGTTCTCGAGCATTGTTATCTCAGCTGCACAACAAAACAATTAGAGATTCGAGACCACAAGCAGACCCTGAAAATTCATAAAGATGCAATGTACCTTCAGTTCGAGCATTAGTTTTTTGAGTCTTTGTAAAAACAGACTTTTCAAAAGCAAGCTTTGCACTATTAGTTGGCCAGTCATCTGAATAGTACTTAACTGCGACGCGCTTCCCCTCAGAATCGAGCAAAAGTATGTTCCTTATAGTCGGGCAAGTCTCCTACATTTGCATCATCCCATCACAAGCACAAAACATTTTGCAAAACCAACTAAACTAATCATCAAAATTCCAACTTATTAATTGTTTGTCATCATTTGCAACAACCATAATCTTCATAAAAAAACAGAAACAGAATATGATAGGCATTATCCAATTGCGCGCGCAAGCAAAAATGTCTACAAAATCTAGATAATGATGGATATCACATAATTCACACACTTGACAACTTATATCTGCAATCACTATATAGAATTCCCTGATACAGAGCTTCAAACACACCAAAAGATTTCATATTTCACAATTTATAACAATATAATAATAGACTATACTTTGCTGGGATCAAAATGCTCGACTCTACAAACTAACAACATACACTACTCCCACAAACAAACAGGAAAAACGATCCATTTCGCAGAAATCTTAAATCGAAATGCATAAATCACATGAATCGACCAGCATTCTTACAATTCAGATCTCTGATCATCAAATATTAAAATAAATTGCAGGAAAGCAAAAAAAGAGAGAACAGATCTTGCAAATCGGACAAATGCGATCAAACAATTAACCGACAGATTAACGTAAGGAAACCTTAGAAACTTACATGGCTGAGAAATGTGGCCATTACTGCAAGCGATGTGAATGATTTTTGTGACAGAAAAAATTAGACTGCCGGTAAAAATCACTGAATCTGAAAGCTTTGGAGCTGAATTTGTTAATTTTATTCATGTGGGCCGAAGCCTTTAATGGGCCGAAAGGAGTTCCGAAAGTCCAATACTAATTATGATAATTAAGGGAAAGTTCCGAAAGCCTTTGGAAAGCCCAATCGATTAATTAAGGGACACACAAAATTTTGCTTTGATGCATTTATGATAAATTATTGGGATAATTATTCATTGTTTTCCCTATTTTGGCAAGTTTAGTTTAGTTATATGCTTAATATATTTCTTAATGATTCGTACTTCGTGAGAAAACTAGTTTTTTGGATGACTGTTTTTACAAATCGGATTTGATCCGAAAATAGGTATTTTTATCAATCTCCATTCTTGAAACTTATTCACAATTTATCAAATTATTCACAAGCAGCTAACAAATTTTAACACATTGATTCAATGTTAAAGCAACAACGTATCAATCTCCATTCTTGAAACTTAAATGCAGAAAAAAAAATTGCATTATCAAGAAATATCCATCTCAATATTCATAAATGATCAATTTTATCATAAGCTACAAACAGAGTAACACGCATTCTGGAAGCAGTAAATCACAGGATCAAATCAATCAAGAAATTCATCAACAAAGCCAAGTAGCCAACTTAAAAAAGGCAGATTAATTAACAAAACTCATTAACAAAAAAGAGCGTTTTGGTATAATCAGGCTGATGTAAAGAAGCAACGTTTACTCATCAAGGAGATGGTAATAGCTGTCAGCATTTCTACTATCAAGCAGCATTTAACATACAACAAAGCAAGATTTCATGAAAAAACTATTTCTTGGGGTGAACTGCATCGACTACAGCTTCAGCTACTGCTTCAACCTCTTCCCACGCACGTTGAACCACACTCGGTGCTTTGACTTCATCAATCTGAGTGTTCTCATTGATGTCATCACTTCTCCCGTGTGTTTCCTCATCGTGGAGCCTCGACTCATTCGCTTTCTTAGCCCCCTCGGCAACAATATTTGATTCTGCATCGTTGTCTATGGCAAAGTAGGAACAAAATGTGAATACTAATATCTATGACAAGCAAACAGTGACAAAAGAGCAACTCTTTCTATAGGAAATGAACTCTTCTAGTCCCTTCTTAGCTAAATCCATAAAATACACTAGGGCAAATTACTATTATAAAGTGTCAGATCTGTATGTGTATGCATATGGTGGATTCTATATCCGGTAGGGCTCTAGTCGGGCTTAGCTGAATAACATGCTTAAACAAGCCTAGCTTGAGCCCATCTCGATTACAGCTAGTTAGGTATCAACTTAGATAAAAATAGGTTTAATAAGCATATACAATGGAGAACAATATATACCAAGTGGAGCTACGAAGCTCGGAAGCATATAAACGAGACGAGCTTGAGCAAGCAAATTACATCTACAAAATAGCACCACAATTTTACTAATGCAGGGGACAAATCACACAAAGTTCTTGGTACAAAGTTTATGATATTCAATTTATATAAATTTGAACAATTAATACCTAGATCATTACAACTAATTCTAATTCCAAATCATACTCCCCACTTCAAATATTTACCAAGAATCAGCTCATAACTATGACCTCAAAGTTCTCAAATTTATCACTGACAACCATCTAAAGTTCTGCAAATCACATTTTTTGATACGGAAAAAAAAAAAAAAAAAAAAAGTTATACAAACCAAAAATGATACTTATACTACTCTTTTCCTTAAAAGATCCAATCTTTGACTGCAGATATTCTTTATACACAGAACCCAGTAAATTTAAATTGATTACATAGATTTAAAAGTTATGAAGCTATAAAGCCGCAAATTTGAAAAAAGTAGAAGCAAAATTTACTGCTGGAAAAGTATAAATGAGAACAAGAACGTGACAATGGAAAGCAGAACACATAAAAAATTCAGGTAATATATTAAAACGAAAATTCTTACGAGGGTGAGAAACTGGGTTGTCGATCCCTTTTCGTTCTGCCATAGAAATTATATCTGTAATTAATTAATTTTATTCCTTTGTATAGGAAGCTTTTTCTGACTCTTCAAAAAAACAAAAAAACTGTCTGATTATTGTATTCTGCTAGATTTTCAGAAGAGGCCCTTTGGGCTTCTAAATATTAAATAAATAGTGTCACATTAATTGTAAAGTTTATGGGCTTAAAAAGCAAATTTAATTATAAAGAAAATTACTTGAAATACAGAAAAAACAATAAATCTATATAGGTAAGACTTAGTCAGATCCTTCCCTTATCGCGACAAAATTAAGTTCAACTCTATAAATAGAAAAACTCGAAACCATACTAATTTTTTTAATAATTTTATTTGTCATATTATTTTTTTTACAGGATTTTCAATATTCAATCATATTCTGATGCTACATAGACTATATTTTATTTGATACATCAAGCAAAGAAAGAATTACTATTACAAAAAATAGTTTTGTTAGCTCGTATGTTTACATATACATCACTTTTACCTGTGCAAAACTGATGATTTTCAATCATAGTCTTCTTGCTTTTTGCATGTGTTTTCAATGAGCATTTAAAGAATTCTCAAAAAAAAAATAAAAAAAATGAGCATTTAAAGACAAATTTGAAATAAACTACTGTACTTGAAAATGTTAAATTATACTACGTATTAAATTACAAAACCAACAAAAGGCAAAACAAATGAAAGATGAAACCCCTTCGTGCTTTTAGATTGATAACCTTTTTTTTCCTGCTTTATTTATAGAATTTAAAATTTGAAAACACTCAGACATACTTAATGCACACCAAATTCAAATTTTCAGCTTTTAATATTTTTCTTGTTCCAATTTTTTTTAAATACAAAATTAACACGCTTTCAACCTAAAGCGAATGAAAATTGTATGAAAATATAGAAGCCATCACAAATTAGTTCTCATTTTCCTATGCAGTTAAAGAGACAACTCAGCCCCGAAACTACGTCGTATTGTCGGCTAAACGACCGTTACAACTTTCCATTTTTCTTCCTTTTTTTGCCCTTTTATTCAAACTTTCAAATTTCAAACCTCACACTTCCGCTCCACTACGTTAAATTAAATATTGATCGGACTTCGAGAATTCCCAAATCGTTTTCCTCTTCATTTTCCCAAAACCCTTCTTCTATTTTGTCACATTACAGTAATTCAAGGAATTTTGGGGAGAATATTTCTTGAAAATCGAAGAATCTGCAAAATTTCAGTCCTTTTGTTTCTGTGTGTTGCTTGTGATCTTTGCGGAAATTTCTGCACAAATGGGTGCTTCTGGGAAGTGGATAAAATCTCTGATCGGCCTCAAGAAGGCTTCTGTGAATGAACACGTAAGCTAAATTCTGCTGCAAATTTCTATTTTCTTTTGTAAATGATGAGTTTTTTGATGAGTGAGAATCTTTACTTCATTTTTGATAAAGTTTCTGGTGCTATAAATCAGCTAAAAAAACCATAACATGTGCTATGTTTAAGATTAAATTTGTGAACTATGTGTTTGATCCAAATGCATGTTCTAAGAAGTTGGAATTTTTTACCTCTTATTTTTCCCATGATATTTTTCTTTTGTTTTAATGAATGTTTTGATATGTGGGAGTTAATTTTTCTTTTTACTATTATTTTTAATCTAAATAGATTTGCAACCTCCAAATATTTTGAACTTTAAACATAATGTTCCAAAATCTTGAAAATTGTTTGATTTGTGATGCAGGAAAAAGGGGGTGGTAGTAAGGGAAGGAAGTGGAGGTTATGGAGGAGTGGATCAGGTGGGATAGTTATAGCTAAAGGCAGCAGAGGCGGCGATGGGGCGGAGACTGAGGGATCAGAGGTATCTTCTTATGCTTTCGACAGTGAAATGGCGGCGGCGGTGGCTGCTCTGGCTAAAGCTTCACCTAAGGATTTCATGGTGGTTAGGCGGGAATGGGCTGCTGTTCGAATTCAGACCGCTTTTCGTGCTTTTCTGGTAAATCTATGTTTGGTTCGTGAGTCTGGTATCTTGTTTGGTTGTTGCTTTTATGTATAGATAGTAGAATGCTAAAATAAGTTCTGTAGTATATAAGAAGATTGCTTTTCAAGAGAGTTGAGATATTTGATTTTTGGTTTGAAAACTAAGTGATATTTTTAGATTAATCTGCATCTTTGAAAGTGTTATAATCAATAAAAATCATTGTATGTTTCAAATAGTTATTGGTTAGGTAGAGAATTAATATATAGATTGCTTTTGAAGAGAATTGAACATTTTCAATTCTTGCTATGATAATATGATTTACCTTTAAATATTCAAATAATCATAAGATGTTACATGTTGCCGTTGGTTTGGTAGAAGTATAAAACAGTCATGTATGTGGACTTGCTTTTGAAAATTTGTGAAAAAAATACGATTCTTGATCCAAAATGTGTAATTTTTTTAGATTATTTTGTCTGGTTTGAAGTGTTTGAATCAATGGATCATCAAGTGTTTCAATTAGTCAATGGTTAGATAGAAGAATTCATGTGTATATTTGCTTCTAAAAGGAGTTGAAAAATCCGATTCTTGCTCCGAGTGTGTAATGTTTAAAGATTGAACTCCCTGGTTAGGGAGTGTTATAATCAGTCAATTCTTTTTAGAGGTTTCAAATAGGTTTTTTTGGGTAGAAGATTTGTTTGTAGATTTGCATTCGAAACGAGTTGAAAGAATTCGATTCTTGCTTCAGAAAATATTGAAAGAATTGGAAGTGTTATGACTTATGATCATCCAACGTTAGATGTTTCAAATATTCATTTATTAGTTAGAGAAATCTTTATTCTTGATTATTAATTTCAATGAAACAAGCAAGCAAGTTTCTCCCTTTCTGTTCTTTAATACTCTGTCATTGAATCTTTGAAGGCGCGACGTGCTTTGAGGGCATTGAAGGCGTTGGTGAGACTTCAAGCCATAGTCCGTGGCCGACTAGTTAGGAAGCAAGCTGCGGTGACACTAAGGTGCATGCAGGCTCTTGTTCGTGTTCAAGCTCGAGTAAGAGCTCACTGCTCTCAATCCTCTGCTGGAGAGCTTTCCGACAAAGAAAGCCAAGTCGACCCTAAGAAGCTAGTTGAGGTTTGATCATTTGGATCCTTTTGTTCGATCTTTTTACCATATTTTCTTGAGTAAGATTCAGATCGTGAGTTCTGCATCGAACTGTGATCACAGAGTGGCTGGTGTGATAGTGTTGGCACGGTCGGGGAAGTGATGTCGAAGCTGCAAATGAAGAAAGAAGGAGCCTTGAAGAGAGAGAGAGCTTTTGCCTATGCTCTTTATCAGCAGGTACTAATGGTGTGCTTCTTTTTTTTTTTCTTGACAAATGAATGGAGACGTTACATAAATCCTGGTTATTTATGATGTCAGCAACTGAGACGAACCCCAAATGCAAAATCAAGGGCGAGCAAGATAGCCACGGGCACACCGGCTAGGTCAGACAAGTCCGGTGCAGGGCTCAACTGGCTGGAACGTTGGATGGCAACGAAGCCATGGGAGTCGAGGCTGATGGAGGAGTTCCACAGCGAGGGGGCTGAGCTAACACCGGCATCCGTGAAGCATGATACCGGATCCTTCTCAACTGCATCCGACCACGACTCGTCTAGAACCAGACGCCACAACGTATCAACTCGAACAGCCTCAAAGGTGCCTATGAGCTGCCAGATTCTCCGGTCTTCCTCCGATCCATGCTCCGACTCCATGTACGACGAGACAACCACTTCAAACTCGTCCACGGCGACCTCAGAGACCCCTGGATCGGGCGAGACAACGACGGAATCCAAGCCTAGCTACATGAGCCTCACAAGATCAACCAAGGCAAAACAGAGGCCTTGTGCTTATGGTTCAAATCATAATGCTCATTCCTTGCAGAGGCACTCAGTTGAGGATCTGCCCTACCGGAGAAAGCCGAGCCCCCTCTCCAAGGGGAACGCAAGGAGGAGTGCCGACACGGACTTATACTCCGTCGATCTCTGCAAGGATCTCTACCCTCCATCCTACTACGCATGATAAGGGTGATTTTTTTTACAAGTCGAATAAGTTCAACGCCTCGTTGTTCTTGGTTCGTCATTCCGTGCTTCTCATGTCGTAGGTTTAAGGTTGTGGTTAGAGTATACTATCAGCTTCAATGGATACTGCAAAAAAATACCGAGTGATTGAACTACATATGTAGCTAATTGTGGATTTGTTAGTAATTTGTAGCAGATGCTGAGGTTCAAAACTGCAAGATATGCATGTTTTTGTATCCGCTTCATATAAATATTTGATTTCTGCTATACATGTGCAGCTAATGGCGTGTTTGAATACGTATAAATACACCGTATTTCGTAGGTTTAAGGTTGTCTTTAGAGTATACAATATGCTTCAAAATGGATATTGAGCGATCAAAATATATGTAATGTTTAAAACTTGAGAAAGGTATGCATAAATTTCAACAATTTTTGTAATAACGCCGTGAAATCCGAATGTAGAGGTAGTCTATTTCCGGTGATCTGATTGCGAAAATGGATTATCTATGAATTTCATCATTTCATTACATTATCTGAAAATGTTGAAACGCTATGTATATTATGTTGACAAACGTTATGTATAATTGTAAAATGGGCCAAACGTTGTGACAATATATGATATATTTCCTATTAAAATAAAACCAAGTATGAGTGCATGCAATTGCAGATTATGAAAGCAAAGAGAGCGGAATTTATGGCTTAGAAACACATGTATGTTTGCAGACTTTCTGTCAATGGATTTGTTATGAATAGAAGAGAGCCATTTTCTTGCATGCTGTTTTTCATGGATGTTTTTGTTATCATTTTCAGAAAATTTTCAATTTTGGTGTCAGTTATTTATTGTTTTCATGGATATATATTTTCATAATTGTATCGTCGATAAACCGAAACCCGAGCTGGATCTTAACGTAAAGATTTAACAAAAGTGTAACTGTAACCTCAGAAAAATAATTTGACAGCCTCCATAAAATGGGAGAAAACAAAACTGAACCTTAGCTTGTGTCCCATTTTGGCTCGTCAAATGAAGAAATGGAGCCTCCTTCATTAATTCTTTGCATGTGCTTTCAACTGTCCCTTTCAAAACAAAATAGGTAAAATGAATTATTATTATTTCTTTTGGAAAAATGAATTGATATCTCATCACGACCATACATACGCTCTAAGTTTCTCTTAAATTAACCACAAATTATGTGTGCCTATTTTTCTGTTTGGTTATAAAACCAAAACAAGGATTGCTTTATATCAAGGTTTCACCGTCGAGTTTGGAATCTGTCATTTTTTCAATAGTGGGAGTGGATTTAATTTTGACGCAGTCAATTCTCAATTATTGGAAAATTGCATGCAGATAATGGTTTGTTTAATATCACTTCTCTCGAGCTTAAAAGTTTTGTTTTTTGATTCGTGTTTGATTATGAAGTTGAATTTAGATGAAGTTTCTTAGTTTATGAAATGAGGTCGACTTTTCTATAATTTTACTTTTTATACTAGTACTAGTTTAATCTTGTCACAGTTGATGAGTTCGGGTTATATTCTTAAGTCGATTTTTTCTTCTATTAAATACATAAAAGAAAATATAGAGAAAATGTCCTATTTTGTCACAACGATTGATATTTTTTCAATAATGTCATGCTTTAATTTTCATTTTTGGCAAATTTATACACTATTTTTCAGTATGTCACGAGGATCGAATTTTAATTCAGCATTAATTGAAAAATCCACATGATATATATCTAATGTGAAAACTATTTTATCAATATTACACACGTATATTTTTTCACATCAAATGTGATATCAAAATTTACATTGTGACATATTGAAATAAGAAATACTTGAATAATGTGTACTAATTTTTCAAAGTTAAACCGCAAGAGTCGAGATACTGTTGAAAAAATAAATTTAATTGTAGTTTATAAAGTATGATATTTTCCCAAAATATAATTAATATACATACACACACACATATAGTACTATATAGTTTGGTTTTTATGTGATTTAACCGAATTGAAATGTGCCCTTGAGAAATATGATCTCCAATCAAATATGGAAATAGTGATGGAGTATGATTTTTCAACTCCACATATATGTATATATCTTACAATGAAAAAGGAACAAATTGGGTTGAAAGAAAGTGGACTTTTACATATTACTATTGTCCATATTGCATTGAGATCTCTTGCATTTAATGTTTTGGCCGATGATGACGAACTTGCCTAACTGTTTCTTTTAGAGAGAGAGAGAGAGAGAGAAAGCTGAAGTTATGAATACGTTACTACAGCAGTACTAATTCTTCATGAGAATGGGAATCAAACTTACATGTGTCTTTTATTTTAGTACCAACTTTGCTATTTTTAGGAGAAGGAAAATTGATTAATTAGGATGTAATAAATAAAATAATAACATCTTCTAGAAAAGAAGACTGATTTTTTCATCATAAAGTAAAAAACCGATAATTATTTATTTCAAGAATCTTTCTTCCAAAGTAAAAGATTACATAAAATTAAGTTTGGAGTCTGGTATTGTAGGCCAGCAGATAGTCAAATCATTATTTTTTATTCCATTACTATTATGAAGAAATATTATGTGTTACATAAACATTTTCTAGCTCCTCAACGTATCATTTCATATGCTATAGCTAATGAAGACTGAAGAGCTTGTTATAATAATGGAGTATATAGAATATCAAAGTGAAATTAATAGAAAAATTATACGAATCAAAAGGTGTTATTTTGAAATGGAATGTAAAGTTAATTTGTCGCTGTCGCAAGATATATGCATTTACATATGTTCTTTTTTTTGTTTTAATGTTTTAATCTCATATTTTAATCACTTTAATTGCAGTATATTCAAACAACAAAAATGAGTTATATATACTATATATATGTGTGTATAAACTACAGTATGTTTAAATTTAAAACAAACAAATTATTAAGATGCCATATGTTATGTAACTAGAGTAAAAAAAAAAGATAGGTTAATATCAATTTATGATACATATATGTGATATCGGACATTCCAACACTATGGTCGTTCAGTCTTTACACATTGAAATTCACGGTTCAAACCCTACTAATCTCTCTTTCCTATGTCAAAAAAAAAATGTATATAGAAATAGATTCTTTCATTCTACTTTTAATTTTGTCACTCAGGGCTCTTTGTACCTAACTTTGTTCATTTCCGTAAGAACAAATATTGCGGAAGAAACACACATGATAGAGAGAGAAAGAGAGACTAATTAAAAAAAAATTAAATATATATACCTAAATGTTTGGCCACAGAGCATGAAGATAATCAATCACAATTCACAAGCCAACATTACACCACTTAGAAGAAAAAACTACACCGTTTTGACATATAAAAATGCACCAGGGATTGATCGCAAGGACACACACACTTCGTTGTTTGAGGATCAAATCGATCTTAATTTTCACTTTTTTTTATACTAAATAGTTGCGAGAGAGAGAGAGAGATGACATTTTATTCACTCCATAATTTATTACATGGGCCTTTGATTCAAAATTTTCACAAGATATATGACGTATAAGTGAAAGTTTACTCATGACATCGTTATAAAATATGTGATGAAAAGTTTATTAAAAGTTGGAAGATAAATTTGTGAAAAGTATGTCAAATTTATGGCCTTAGAGCGACTGATTATCGGGAACAAAAAAGTGAGAACATTTTGAGAAAAAAAAAAAATGAAAATGAAAATTGATGATTTTTTTTTTTTTTTTTGAATAGGAAAATTGATTAATATTAATGATTATGTTGTACCATTACCATACTCCTCCAAAATGTCTCTCTTTCAAATGTACATTATTCTTACGTTTTTCTTGCTTTATTTATTTTTCCTTTTTTTCCACATGTACAAGGTACCAGTATATATATAGGAGATAATCATATAGGAACTCACAATTATATGAATCCTTACAATCATGCATTTTTATCGCATCGTTAATACATAAATTACATTATTTCAATGCACAAATATATATTAATAAAACAATTAAATTGAAACGTTGATCTTTTTTATCATTGTTTGATTTAGTTAGTTCATTAAATTATTTCAAGTTGTGCATTAAAAATGTGTCAAATATTTATGCACTAAGTTAGGGTAATGAAGTCATTTCCCATGTTTGTGTATTAAAGTACAATATTGCATTCTGTACATTTCCGAAGTGATCTTAATTTTTACGAGATGCACAACCTATATATATATATATATATTCAAGTAATAAATGCTTAATTAAATGACTGGATAATTTATTTATTTTCTTGCAAACCAACTTTGGTAAATGCAATTTTCTATTCTTTTCTTCACAAGAAGCTAGGAACCACATTTTTTTTTCAAGAATTACACGCATATATATTGTCAAATAAAACACTTAACCATTATCAGGGACGTAGCCAGAAAATATTGGTGGAGGGGGCTTCGCTAAATTTTTAAAATTTTTCCTGAGCTTAAAAGTGAAAAATGCATTTCCTAATAGCCGGTGAAAAAAGACGTTTATGAGCTTGAAGTGAAAAACACATTTCCTAGTAGAAGAAGTGCTAATTCTATTAAACTATTTAACTTATAATTTTTCTTTATTTAGATCCTTGGCCCACAAATATTTAATTATTACTTTGTTTTCATCTCTTTCCTGCTTTCTTCATCAAATTGATGCAACCGCCATTGTTTTCACCTCTGCAAATTTTTCCCCTAGCTCAACTCTCATCTTCATTCTTCAATCTTCACAGAAATTGCTCTCTTTGTTCGTTGAAATTAGCATGGGTTGAATGCAATTATTTTTGAAAATAGTAAGTACCATAAGTATTTAAAAAAAAAAAAAATTTTATTGACGTGGGCTTTAGCCAACCCCAGCCCAAACATGACTCCGTCCCTGATCATTATATAAGTGGTATATCTACACCGCATTCAAACAAGACCACTATACAAAGTGGAATATATTATATTGCACCAGACAAGATTGAATCTAAGATATTTCACTATAAATAGAATTGTGATACCTCATCCAACCTTTAATATTTGAATTCCATTAAAATTGAAACAGGAATGTCTAGTAAATAGTATTTAATTCTATCTCGTATTCTAATTTACCGCACATATCGAGAGATCATGTAAATAATTAATTAATTACTTAATTTGTCTTCAGGTACTAGCTAGTGTTAAAATCATTTGACTTCAGTAGGGCAAAACTAAAAGTCAACTGAAAGGAGGATGTCTAAAGTCAATTCAAAATTAATATGTCTATCTATATTATTCCTCACATCTCATTAAGCTTGAGCCAATTTCTTTTGTGGTGCGTTCCATTTATATCGTCTCATTTCAAATAGGAAAACATAAAATTCATCAAAAATAATGAAACTTACTTACTTTCTATATAAAATATCTATATGTTTAATCTACATACGAAAAGCTATAAAGCTTAGTAGGACAGAAGAAGTATATTACAATTCAAACAAATATTATAATTTATGTTGAGTTTATCATGTAAGAGCATATGCAGCGGGAGTCGATAGGGGGGTGTCGATCGGGGTGTCGAGCGAGATCGACCCACCCCCACTCGACACACCCTGTGTCGATCGCCGGAGTGGGGGATCGACACCCCCTGTGTCGATCGGGGTGTCGATGGCGATGTCGATCACTCGATCCCCCCCCCCTCCCCGACTCCGCCACATTGCAAAATGGGGACACGTGGTGTGTCCCCATTGATCCTTCAATATATATTTTTTTTAATTTTCTGATTTAAAAAATAAAAAATCAACAGATATAATTAAAATGTGTCCAACGTATAGATTTTAATCCTCAACGGTTATATCCCATTTTTTCCCTATATATATCCCTTCATCTCATTCATTCTCCACACAAAAAAATTTCTTTCTTCATCCATTCTTTTCTACAAAAAAAATTACTCTTTCAAATTTATTTTGTGCAAAAAAATGACCGACGACCAGTTCAATTCGTGGTACTCGCAAACTTTTGGTTCAATCCCACCGAACCAATCTCCAAATCCGGCGAATCCACCTCCCAATCCGGCGAATCCAAGCTCCCAATTCTCATCTTCTCCCGGTTTTGGCCAATACTCGGCCCTTGCAGGGTTTGGTGCTTTTTCGCAGACGCCAGGTTTCTCCCAATTTTCCCCGTCGCCGGGTTTCTCCCCATGCCCTCCGGCCACTGGGTTCTCGCAGTTCTCACAGCCGCAGGGGTACGGCCAATTTCCCCCGTCGGCTGACTTTTCGCAGATGCCGGGTTTCTCCCAAGTCCCTCCGTCCTATGGCTTTTCGCAGTTGCCGGGCTTCTCGCCTGCGCCGGGCTTCTCGCTGTCGCCGGGCTTCTCTCAAGTACCCCCGACATCCGGGTACTCCCAATTCTCGCAGCCCCCAGTGGGTACGGCTCGACTCAGACGTTTCAACCTCAACGACGACGACGTCCATGTTGAGGTGGAGGACGAGGAAGAGGAAGAGGCGTACGGCAATTCCCACCAAGAGGAATCGGATGAACGCGAGCCAACACCACCGCCCCCGCCCCGCCGCAAGGGGAAAGCTGTCGCGACATTAAGCACGGCCACTTCTCCGGCCAAGGGGAAGGAAAAGGCACATCGCAAGGGGAAAGCTGCCGCGGCCTCATCCGACGAGCATAATAAGCCAGCGCGAGGTCCTAACTACACGCCCGCTGAGATTGAATACCTCGCAAAGTGCTACATTGACTTGGGGATGGACGCGATCACCAGCAATTACCAAACCTCAAGCGCGTTTTGGGAGAAAATAGTGAATCGTTTCAACGAGTTCATAGCTCCCGCCCACCCAAGAGAAAAGAGTGCGATGAAGAGCGCATGGGGCCGCGCCAAGAAATAGATCCAAAACTTCGCCGCCATCTACATCCAAGAAGAAAACCAGCTAGGAAGCGGGGAGAACGACTTCGATCTATATACAAGGGCTCAAGATTTGTACGCCGAGAAGTTCAACAAACCGTTCCCGTATAGGGCTGCGTGGGAGCTCTTGAGGCATATCCCGACTTTCACCAACCCTCAGAAGCCAACAGCTCCAAAGCGGACGAAGATAAATGAATCTGGCGAGTATACTTCGTCTGCCAGCGGCAACGCATCCACCACATCCGCGAGCGATGCAAACACTCTGCAGGTTCGACCCGAAGGAGTGAAAGCGGCGAAGAAGGGGAGGAAGGGCAAAAATGCGCTACGGGAGCAGGCGACAGAAGAGTTGGCATCCCTCAACAAGCAATCGAGGGAGGAGTGGGCGTTCAATATAGGGGTGGTTCGGTATACTATACCGGGATTTTTTGGTTATACCGATACCATACCGAAAGTTTCAGTATGCATAATTTTGATATTGATACCATACCAAATTTTTCGGTATACCGAAATTTCGGTATGGTTCAAAAGGCATACCGTTATCGTACCTTATTTTCGGTATACCGTCTTATTTTCGGTATACCGTAAAAGTACGGTATACCGAAAATATTAATGAATTAATATAATGAATAATTCATTAATAATTTAATATATATACATATATAGTTATATAAATATATCAATTTATATATAATTATTTAGAATTTTCGGCATATTCCAAATCTTCGGCATATACCGCGATTTCGGTATGTACCAAATATCGGTATTTATTGAAAATTTAGGTATACCAAAGTTTCGGTTCGGTACGGTATACCGCGGTATTTAAAATTCATATACCGTTACCATACCAAAACCTTTCGGTACGGTATCATATCATACCGAAAATACGGTATATCATAAATTCGGTAAAATACGGTATTTTTCGATTTGGTTCGAACGGTATACTGATATTTCGGTATTTTAGTCCACCCCTAGTTCAATATCTATATTGTCGACACGTCGAATATGAGTTCCGAGCAAAAGGCGAGGTACGAAAATGTTCGCCGCAAACTTGCAAGGGAATTCAATTGGGAGGAGTAGTTATCCTTTTTTTTTTTTTTAAATTTTTGTAATGTTGTAGTTTTTAATTATTGTATTTTTTTTTAATTATTGTATGTTGTAGTTTTTTCAAAATTCAATAAAATTGTCATTTATTAATTTCTGAATTTAATTAAGTTAGTTTTTATAATATTTATTACAAATAAAAAAACAACAAAATAAAATTTATTCAATCATTAAAATCACGTTTCCCAGTGCTTAGACCTAGGTCTTACTCAACCTCATTGTAGTGGAGAAATCAACTTATGTCTAACTCAACACCACCAATCATTAAAATCATGCTTTCCAGTGCTTAGACCTAGGTCTAACAAGACCCTTGTAGTACATGCTCTAAAAGGGCCAATCGCGGCTATTTCAATTTTTTTTCTTATTTATGTTTGGAGTATAATGACACTCAAAAGTTCAATAATACTGATGCAACAATTAAGAACTTTTTTTGTTTATTTCTGGATATATAGAGTGATCACCTCTATCTCCCATGGCGGTAATGTTCACATAGATAACGATTACGCGACGATGTGATATTGTTATTGTAGGAACCGAAATTTTATACGTGTGTTTATATAATCTAAATTTTATAATAGTTGCAAATGTTAATTTTGTTTTTGAAAAAGATAATCCCAACAACTTTAATTATAACCAATTCCATCTCTCTCTCTCTCTCTCAAAAAAAAAAAAAAAAAAAAAAAATGAAGAATCCGATTATAGATGTACCATGCACAACGGAGAGATTCCCTAGAGGCCCATCCACTCTTAACATACCAACCCCCCTAACTGCCTAGATCGAACTTGTCTTATGGATTTGGTTCGATCTTATAAACGTTTTACGTTCTATTTCGTATTGTTAAACTTGAAAGTCTAACATAAGATGCAATTATTAGAAATGTTTAGGTTGCGTAGAAATCAAGTGGGGCCCTTGAGGGAGAGCTGAATGGGGCGATATCCCATATCATATTCTCGGACTCAAAGATGCAACACATTAGCTCACTCGATGACCAAAGATTCAGTGCTGCATATCAATTCGATCCCGAGGTCGGGGCCCGCACGACTCATTATATTGGGCCCTATAATCTCAAACTCCGCAACGCAAACCAACTCCCCTAGCTGCGTATGTATTGTGTAGAAATGGAGTGGGCCCCTGCATGGGCCTAGTGGTGGCTATGCAAAACCTTTGCTATAAAACACCGTGTCTCCCCCCCTTATACTCCGCGCCATTGCAGCAGCTTTTTTTGCTCTCCCAAAATCAGAACAGAAGAGGAGAGGAGAGGAGAGGAGACGAGAGGGCCCTCTTCACACATCATGGTACATCTCTCTACATTAAATTTCACAATCTTCAACTGATATCCTCAATCACACAAATCCTCTCTCTTTTCCTCTTCACATTTTCTTCCTAGTACTACTTCTGCAAGATCCATGATATCTGATCTCGTGTTCACTTACCCCCCCACACACACATGCGTGTCTGTGTGTGTATGTGTTTTCTTTTCTTGCAGATGTTCTGAGGTCAATTTCTGTAAGCGAGAGAGAAGTTAAAGTGAGAAATGGGACATCACCACACTTGCTGCAACAGACAGAAAGTGAAGAGGGGTTTGTGGTCGCCTGAGGAAGATGAGAAGCTCATGAACTACATTTCCACCTTCGGTCATGGCTGCTGGAGCTCAGTCCCTAGACTTGCTGGTGAGAGAGAGAGAGAGAGATCAGAGAGAGATAGAGAGAGTGAGAGAGAGAGAGATGCATGCACATATATATATATATGCATACATGTTTTTTTTTCATACACTGACTGTGTGTTCTTTCTTTTATTTTCTTGATTTAAGGGCTGCGGAGATGTGGGAAGAGCTGCAGATTGAGGTGGATAAATTATCTGAGGCCTGATCTCAAGAGAGGGAGTTTTTCCAGACAGGAAGCAACAATCATTGTTGAACTTCACCAAGTACTAGGAAACAAGTAATTTCATTAACCAATCAAATTAAAACCCCACCTTCATTCTCTCCCTATCTCTTGTTTTCAAGAACTGCACTTATTTGCCTATTTTGCATGAAAAATCAAATCTTTTTCAAGAAACACTCTTTTCAGCCCATCTCCCTAAAATTTTCAAGATCTCATTGTTTCTATGAACATTTGGCTCTTTTTGCATGAAAAATCAAATCTTTTTCAACTTTATTATTTCATTTCCTTCTGGTTTTTTCAAGAAATTTTATTTTCTGCAATAATCAGCTGATTGTTTGTGCATGAAAATAAATATAAAAATTAAAGACTCATTTTTTAAACTATCTGTTGTTTCTGAAATAATCTGACCATCTCTTTGCATGAAAAGTCAAATCTTTTCACCATTTTGCAGATGGGTACAGACTGTTTAAAGAATTTGACTGTTTTTGCATGAAAAATGAAATCTTTTTTGCAGGTGGGCGCAGATTGCTAAGCATCTGCCAGGAAGAACAGACAATGAAGTGAAGAATTTCTGGAACTCCAGCGTCAAGAAAAAGTTCGTGACTGCCCATGAAAATCATCCTAATTTTTCTGAAAACATCATCAATCTTCCAGAACAATCCTCCTCCGCCGCCGCCACTTCTTCTAATCAACCTCCATTGATCTTGATGAACCCCAGCAACAATTTCATCCCCAATCGTAGAACCAACCAAACTCCAATCGATCCCTTCGAGTCCTACGCAAATTTCGCCGCAATGCAGCCCTCCTACACTCCTCTCTCTCTCCTCACCTCTCTCGCTCCGCACAACTTCCCCTACCATAACTACCCCATCATGCTCGCATCGGACGGTCCTAATCCGGTTTTCATGGGCTCTAATCTCGAAACGACTCATGAATCTTGCAACAACTATCCTATCTTTGAAAAATCTGCTGCGCCGCCGCCGCCGCAGTTGCCCGAGGATATTGCTGGCATTGATGCGAGCTTCATGGCGGCGCCGCCGAGCCCCTTGCGCTACCTCGATACGTTGGTGGCGGAGCTGGAGTCGCCCATTCCGTCCTCCGGCAGCTCCTCCGCCGCCTCGACGCCTCCGCCGATGCCATGCAGCAGCGGCGGCAGCTCTTTCCTTGATGATGCTGGATTTGTCTCCTTCTGGGGTGCTCACCCATGATATACTATTAATTAATATATGTATGTGTTTTTGTGTGTGTCTGAGTGTGTGTTGTGTGTGTATGGTTTTTGGGTGGTTAATGTATTAATGCAATGAATGTATGATCAGAAAAAAAAACCTTAAACTTTCTAATTTCGTATTTCGATCTTTTCGCTAATAAATATTCATAAATATATGTAAGAATATCTCCTCGCCTGTCCGTTTCATTTTAATATTTTCAATTTCAAAGATCTATATATGTTTAATTACCTCAAAAAAAAGATCTGTGTTTAATTATTTGCAAAATGAAAAATTGAAAGAGCTAAATGTGTGTGTGACTGTGTATACATATATATCATTAAATTAAATATCATCTGCATTAATTATATTTATGTTTGTCGAAACGGATTTCATCCTTAGCGCAATATGCAATACAGTTGCCTCAATTCTGGACATGTAATTATATAGGTTGAGGAGGGAAGTTGTTCTAGCAGATTCTCTATGATTTTCTATATAATAATAATAATAATAATATGGAATAAATGGGATAATACCGATTTTAGAGATAAAAATACTAATTATACCACCGATTTTAAAACATTAAAAAAAAACCATCACTTTCTTATTTTGTTGTCCTTCTTCCCGAATCTAAACATCAATATAATATGTGAATCATATCGATTACTATGTGAAATCACAATTATGTGAAAATGTAAAATCACACGTATAATAATACATGAATTAACATTTTTATAAATGTAAATTTGTGAATTCAAATTTTTGAAAATGTGAAAATGATAATAATGTGTGAATTCACATTTTGAAAATGAAAAAACCATAATAATAAAATATCAATTCACATGTTTGCAACTAACGATTTGGGATAATTAAAGATTTGTGTACCAACCATATCCAAATTAAACATGAGTCCAGCTCACACAGAAAATTAAATTTGAGTCAACTATTCGTCTTCTCGTAATGACAATCACCTTATTCAACAATTTGCATTTCTAGTTGTCTGCCCAGCAAATTTAATTATTGTAATTCCAATTTTATTTAAAATAAATATGAAGATTCATAGAAAAGTTTTAAGGTACTACAATACAGTCTGAAAAATAAGAACTATTTTCTCGTAATATACTGAGTGCAGTTTGATGTGAGTTTGTTGGACAAAGAATTTCTCAGACATGTAATACAAATGACCAATATATACTTATAAATAATACAAAGAGAACATTTTTTTAGTATTGAGTATTATTCTAATTTAACAATAAAGCAATACTCCCTCCCTCTTCAAAAATGATCGAATTTAATCTTTTTATCAATGATTATTGCATGAAAAAATCAATAACTAATTGCATTGCGAACAAAGCCAAAACAGTAGTTTGACTTTACATTTTAGTAAAATTTTCAAAAATAACACTCCTTTAGAATAAATTTATTTGAAAATAGGATACTTATTCGATTTTCGGTTGGAAGTATTTAATTTGACGGCTAATTAATGTATAGCAATAGGACAATTTGCTAAATGGCAAACAAAAATGAATGAAGATAAGTTGCGATATTTTTCAAGAATAAAGATATTTGGACACCAGTTGTCCGGACAACGGTGTAATATTCGTAATTAAATATTTTTTTAATTTGTTTAATAATTAATATAATTAGTATTTTATCTATTATAACCTTTCCACTAAATTATATGTTAATCTTTAAGTTTAATTAATATTTTGAATTTAAAAAAAAATTGTGCATGATATTAATTTATTTTAATTAATATTAGAAATTAGCATACAATTAAGTGAAAAATGATGTTATAGATAAAATACTAATTATATTAATTATTAGAAAAAATTAAAAGAATATTTAATTACAAATATATCGTTGTTGTCCGGACAACTCTTGTTCAAATATCAATACACATTTTTCAATTGAATCAATGGAGAAATATGTGATTTATTGAATAGAAAATAAAATCAATAATGATTGATAATTCGACAAAACAGGCAAGTATGGACCCACTTGTAGAATTTAGTACATAGTTGACATCCAAATGTGCATGTGTCAGATACAAATGTTTCGTGTATATACGTGTTTATTTCAATCACACAAGTGGCTCCAATCAAAATTGCGACACTTCACCATCAAATATACTAGTACTAGTAGTAAAATGAAGAAAATGTCCCGGCATTCATCAAAATTTTCAAAAATATTTCAACATTAAAATATTACACTTAGTTCATAAAATCGAAGTGCAAATTTGGAGATCGATGTTGATTCATGTTTATGCTGCAAGATGAGAAATCGAATTTCCGATCTCGAAAACTCGAATTTGTGATATTTAAAGTGCATTAGCTAAACGTTAAATAATAGCCATTTGTCATACATTCATAATAATATTTACCCCTATATAAATGTGTAGAGTCCGTCACTAGTAGACGGTTGCATTTACAAACATGCATAAATAAGACAAAACATTTGATTACCACAAATATTAGTGCAGTGCAGACAAAAGACGTTAGTCTCTCTCTCTCTCTCTCTCTCTCTCTCTCTCTCTCTCTCTCTCTCTCTCTCCAACAAGGAAGAAAAATATCTCCCAAGTAAGGAAAATAAGGCATAAGCAACGATGAAGGGATTGCAAGGGAGAAATTTCTTTTCACTCTTATTTCCATGATAAAAAGTTGCAACTAAACAGAACACACCCTTAGTAAAAAGTATAAAGTCATATTCTAATACAAATTTTGTGTGTGTGGAGACAGAATACATACATATGGTTATGGAATATGCATATCAATATTTTATACATACAAACATATAAAAAATGGAAAGAAAAACAAAGAAACTAGCTTCATAAACACAAATTTTCTTGAATAGAATCTGCAATCATATAACTTCTTTTTTCAAGAGGAAAGATTAAACTAAAATAATTATTGCTAATCTCAATCATAGATCAAATTAGCACTTGGCAAAATGAAACTCCATCCAAAAAGCAACAATTTTAAGTCACTCCTAAAATTGCCAGCCCTCAAAATGGCTGTGCTATTGATCGGATCAGATTTTGATGTGGACTTTGACATAACCAGAAACCTTGCTGCAAGTTTGATCATGCTGTGATTCTATACCGACCCTTTGCAATTCGTCCGGCAATGACTCTCCGGCCGCCCTTTGTAGATTTCCTGTTCATGATAGATTAAAACTGTCAGTCTCTAGCCCTAAGGATGTTCTATAAGTCTAGAAGCAAGTTTCGGCCACTATGAACATGAACGTCAAGTTATCACAGAGAATATCAGAGACATATCTGCATAAGGTGTCGTTTTGTGCAATAATTTGATTGAAATTTAAACATGTCCAACTTGTAAGTAAGTTACAGACAACTGACAAGTAAAGTTGAGCACCATAACATACCATTAAGTAGTAAATAAAACCAACTTTCAAAAATTCAGAATACATAAGAATTTTTCTTAAATATTGTCAAAATTTGTGGAAGAGATCTTAAATATATTAAAACAAAGATAAATTTTACACTATATATAAATACAAAAACAAATGATGTTTACAAAATTATGGAGCATATTTACTGATAAATTGTCATGTATATATGTTTACACTGTTTTGACTTTAGAGAAACAAAATACTATATTGTACTAATATATAAAGAATACCAAAAAGATGAGGGTTGCCGAAGCGTCCATTGGCCAGCTCCATCAACGCAAGCATGTATTTACGTGTAAATAGACATACATATATGAGCTCATGCATGAGAATGTGAAAGTGAGAGTGAGTGAGGGAGTTTATTAGGCAAGTGTTAGCGCTCCATGCATGCACATGTACAAACCAGAGGGCGTGTGTTTGTGTTGAAGAGAGATGGCAGATTTTATTTTATTTTATTTTGTTGGGGGGGATACCTAACAAAGAATCCATGCACCCTTTTGCGCCTGATGTTGCTTGGCTGGTAAGTCCTCCTTGTGTGGCAAATCATAGGCTCACTTGACGAAGATTCGTCTCCTGCAAGGAGTCAAAAAAGAATATGATGTACATCAGGTCCCAATGCAGCAGCACACAAACTATAACGAACCAATGCCCACTTTAATTACCTTGATTTCCAATTCGAAACGTATTGATGACAAATACCATACCATTTTTCGGCAACAGTCATTACAGATAGAAGCACGACTCATGTAAGAGAGGAGACTACATGCTGATGGTTATAACTCGGTCTAGCTTAAAGTTTGCAACCAACTAGGTAAAATCATGTATTTAAATATAATGTCTCAATGCGTTCATATATTCATCTGAGTCATCTGACTATAAGTTCCCATTGTATACATCCATATGAACCAGCTTAAAATGGTCCCACAAGCGAATCGATGACATATACCATAAACCACTCACTAGTAACCGTCATTAAAGATGTGATATGAGACTACATGCTAATGGATATAATTCACTCCAGATTTAAGTTTGCAACCATTAAAGTAAGATCATCTGTTTATGCCCTAACGTTTTCGTCCAACTGAAAGATCCCGCCATATAAGGCCAGATAAAACCAGCCTAATGGTCCCACAATCATCTAGGAGCAGTTTTTGACATTGTTCCTTTGATTTTGAACATGTCCGACCAATTACTCTGAATACGAACATATCCGCTAACGACATTTTCGGTGCTGACCCACCTTACTATATGAAACTCCTTGCCAAATTAGTTCCACGACAAAAGAGCAAGCAGCTGTGAGTCTTCAGTCTCATAATTACATGGGGTGGTAATTCTAGACTCAGTAACTTCTCAACTTTGCACAATTAAGAACAAATTTCACCGAGAATTTAATTTTTGGCCGGATAGTTACCAAAGACGAATTCTTTGCTTCTAGACTTCTAGATTATCAGTGAAATCCTTATTTGGCAACATTTCAGAGTTCGGACAATAGTGAATCTATATTATACAGGTCTTACTACAACAAGCACCATGCAGCTTTTGTTTACACCCCATCCCACTACTGTCGTGGGGAGGGGAGAAAACTGGTTTGTAAAGTCAACAGTGACTCAGTTTTCAATACAAGCTAAGTAAATTTGACTAGACTAAACAATTCAGATACCTAAGTATGTATTGAGGTGGTCTTGGCCGAACCTGGGGAATCCTAGCCTCGTAAATTAGTGCCTCGCGCGACAAATTGAAAGTGAAAATGCTACTCGTATGTGGAGGAGCCTATGACACTCCGTTCCATATCCATCATGGACATCAACGTATGAAGGGCATTGTAATCAGATCCAAATCCAAGATTTATAGATGGCAACAGTGCCCTAAAACTTTGTCCACAGATATAGATCCCTAGGGGAAGAATTCCAAACAAGCATTAGGAACTTTAGAATCCTACAAGTACGTCCTTAACATGATAGAGCACACTGCAAATGCTCACAATTATGAATCAGAAAAGATAGTACTACACATCCACAAATTTTACTGAGTTCATATAATGATCCACTGGTGATCATTATACATAAAAAGTTCAGAGGGCAACAACCACAAACAATGAAATTCAGTGACTCAAAATGCCAAGATGATAGTCCTCAGAATTAGTAATCACAAGTCCTTGATCACTCTCATATTTCACGAGAAGGCATTAAAGCTGAAAAAAGTGCAAACGGAGCAACTACACCTATCGCCCTCAACTAGCATCATACAATGATCATCACAAGATCTACATTACTTTAATTTACTCCCAAAATTAATAAAGTTCCTCATTATGAACCACAAGGATATAAAAAGATAAAAAAGAGTTTTATACTACGACATGATGAACATAAATAATGCAGTTTGAATCAATGGAAGCTTCCAGGATTGCAATTGGGACTATATGCAGTCTAAATTGCAATCACATTCAGTTCCAATTACTTAATTACTAAAAACAAGAAGAAGCAAACTCAATTACTTAGCTCGAATTTCCAAATTACAAACAATACGAGAAAAGTAAAATTGAAAAATAGAAAACTCAATGAAATGGAATTTACCTTCGGGCAGCAAGAAGGGGAGAGAAGGAAGGCCAGAAGGGTACAGAACTCCTTCGGAGCTGAGCTTTCTGAGAGACTCAACGTCGTCGTATTGAGGCTGCTGGAAATGGAAAGGCGCCATTTTTTGGGACTGCGGAATAAAAAGAGAGGGGAGCAATTTGGGGGCCGCGATCAAGTCGGGCTTCGGAGATAGAAAAGGATTCGGGCTTGTGTGGAAAGCCCGATTGAGGAATCGCGTCGCCATTGAAGCTCCAGTTCGAATTAGGGTTTTGGAGGAAGCCATTTTAGGATAATTGGAGCAGTGGAGGTTGGAGAAGGAGATGATACGACTTACCGTTAAACCCTAACGAGCAACTGAAGTGGAATACTGTGTGTGTGTGTGCGTTTTCTTTGTTTTTCCCTTTTTTTTTTTTTTTTTGGAAATGAAACAGAAATATTCTTTTATTTTAGGGGAAATGAAATAAAAAATATTGATTCTTATAAATATATTCTCCATATATATGTGGAGATTAATTTATGTGAAAAGTTTACAAGTAATTAAAGATCGAATTCGTTTTGGTGTTTTCTACTATAAAATAGTAATATTATTTTTTTAAGAAAATATTTCTTCCGTCTTGTGTGATTTTTTTTATCTTTTTGGATAAAATAATATGTGACTTTTCATTAATTTTGAATGAGTCTCATTATCATAAGGTCCTCTTAAAAGATTGGAGTTAATCATATGCTATTTTATAAAATCAATTGCAGCAATGGCTACATTTCATTCCATGATTAATAATAATCATTGAAGTAGCAAACCTTACTCATATTACTTAAATAACGCCTTCGAATTTTTTTAATCGCCTAAAAATTGAATATTGTAAATTCAATTTTAATTTTGGGCCACTCTAGTATTCCACGTTGTTATATCTTCCTACAACGAAGTAAAAAATAGTATAAATAAATATATATATATATATATATATATATATATATATTTGTTATGACAAATTAAATTAAGAAACTATAATAGTTTGCTAGCAACTCATAATTTTCAAACACAAACTCAATACTTATATGTCAATAGTTTTTGTTTCTCCTCCCATGCAAGAAAATTGGACTATTATTTATTTTCTTGTATTTCAACGCACCTAACAAAAATACAAATACAAATAAGTTAATTAAGATCTTTGCTGTAACTTCACTTTCAACGCTTCAATCACTGCTGAGAAATCATCATCACTCAGCCCCTGAGATTTCGCCACTTTGTAGAGCTCGTTCGCAGCTGCTGCAATCGGAGTTGGCTGAGAAACCGACTCAGCCAACCCTAGAGCGAGTCTAAGATCCTGTACACATTTCTTATTCCGTTAATACAAAACAAAAAAACGAAACATATAGCAAAGTGAAGCGAGAGAGAGATCAATTAAAGATTGCATACCTTCTGCTGATGCTTTAGTGGAAATGCAGTCGGATAGAGCGATTTCACCATTGAAGGACCTTTCATGGAGTACATTGGTGCACTGATGGCACCCTGGGAGATTACCTGCAGATTAAAATAGACGACGAGCTTCAATTTTATAAAACACGAACATATGCCATGTATGATAGTGTTTCTAGGGAAATCCACGAGTGATTTAAGTGATGGTATAAAAGAAGGTGGTCATGCTTCACATTTTCTCAAGAACTTGTATTGTTTTTGTTTTTTTTGAACAACATTACAAAGAAATTTAAATACCGCGTGACGGTGGACTCGAACCCGTGACCTTTGACCTGGATATTAACCACAGTACCACTAGACTAATACACGCACATAGAACTCGTATTGTTGTTGGTGGTGATGGGTCCATGGATCTTGACCCGTCTTGTGTCAAACCATCTGATGGATACTGATACCCACATTTGGATCAAAACTCATATTCGGTGGCAAATTTGTAGATTTGTTGGTGTTTTGCTAGATGGGTCCCGGTCGTGTGACGGATCTTGACCCGTCAAATAGGTTGACACAAGACTCCCCCAATTCATAGTACACAATGTATTTGATTTTAGTAGGACGTACCTCGACAAGCACGCTTGGATCGAGACCGACTTTCTCACTAAGGAGCAATCCTTCAGAAAATGACGCCATCATACTGCAATTGTGATAAAACAATCAAGATTCTGTAAAAGAGATTAGTCGACGCCCCTAAAGAGACGAGTTATACTGGTTGTGGAAGAAACAGAACCTTCCCATAATCATGTTGACAACGAGCTTCATTGCAGCTCCATTACCAACTTCGCCAAGGAAAAATCTTGACTAGAACAATTGTGAAAACATGTGAGAAACACAAGAGATTGCCACAATTTTGTTAAAAGGGAAGCTGAGTAGAAAATTGAGGAATCACCTTTCCCATGACGTCTAAAAACGGAGCAGCCGTTTCATAGAGAGATCCATCACCTGAAAGATTGACAGCGCTTTATGCAAGCTGTGTAAAACAAGTTTCTTGGAGAAAATCGAAAATGTGTTTGCTTATCAGATAGAATAGTAAAATTAAGCAAGATTCCTTACCAGCTGTAAGGAAAATTAACTTTCCATCTTCAGCTGGCTTTTTCGAGCCTGAAACCGGAGCCTGTTGTGACAAAGGAGGATACGCGTTTCTCATTAGTACTGTGACAATAGCTTCTTTTATACTATGTATTATAATAAAAGCATCAAGAATTAACCTCCAAAAATAGAGCTCCAGTTGATTTTATATGTGCGCTGATTAATTTGGAAGTGGCACCATCAACGGTAGAGACGTCTACATAGCTGCAGAAACGTTTTAATGGGAAGTATGAAGTTGCGTGTTATTATATCTAGAGCAGAGATTTCAAAGCGACTTTTTTTGAATGAACAGAAAAAATAAATAAAGATATACCCTTTTCCAGGACTCATACCACATGCCGCCCCTTGCTTCCCACATGCTACATCGACCTAACAAAGGAATGAAATCTAACAAGCTAAGACTGCTGCAGAAAGACAACTATGCCCTCAACAAAATGTATACTCACTGCACTTTCGGGATCAGCAAGCATGGCAAATGTGACATCACAAGAGGCAGCTACTTCTTCAGGTGATGGTTTATATCTGCAACAAAGATTTCCTTTTAAGCAAATTGCAAAAAGCATCCTAACTCGAGCAATATACACCTATGGAGTTATCATCAACATGTGAATGGTTTTTAGTTTGTAACAAAATTAGTAAAATTTCAGTGGATGAACGATGAAGCACGTGTTGAAGTACTATCTCGTATAAGTATTTAGTATATCTGGAGAGATATTATTGGTTCTACACGGATTTGAACATCCGAAAATGGGTGAGAAATGACTATCAATACAACATACTTCCCCTCATAAAACTCATTTAGAAAGGAAAATGCTAAAATGAGAAAAATTTGCTCAGATAAGTTATGATCGTGAGCTTACTTTGCTCCCAAGGAGATAAGGGGGTCACATTTGCTTTTTGTCCTATTCCAAACAGTGACATCGTATCTGCATCACATATCCATCAGCAGCCAGTGTTCAATCAAGAAAGAGAATCAAAGTGTACCAAGTTTAAAGCTTACCATGTACTACTAGACATTCATAATAGAGTAATAGACCCTCTACATAAACAAGAAATTGTGCAAGCAGTAATCTGAACTTGACTACTAATAAACAGAATTCTACCCTGCTTTTATGAGATTTTGCGCCATTGGAGAACCCATGATTCCAAGTCCCAAAAAACCAACACGGGTCGGGACCTCATCTGTTTGAGCAAAAAAATTATCAAATTTTGTTGTACCAAACCTATTATAACAAGCAAATCTCCGACTTTCTGAAAGCTAAAATTCACTTAGAACGTACAAATATGAACTTTAAAAGATAAACTATCATATGCATGATTGGTGTTATCCTCTCAAGTAAATATCAGTATCAATCACATTAGATGAAATAGGAAAGAAGCTTCGAAACTAGACCTTCCACGACAAGACCATTGATAATAACATCTGGTTACCATAGCACATGGGCTCTAGAGCTTAAAAAACATGATCAAAGTTTATACACAGTGCAAGCAACAATTTCGTGACGAAAAACTGTATTTCAAAATCTTTACATATTATAGCATATGAGCTCTAGCTAGAGCTAGAAATGCTTCCATTAGATGCACAAACTACAGCTATAAATTTACATGAAATGTGAAATTTCAGTTTCCATTGATTGAAAAAATAAAGAAAAAACCTGCAAGAATCAAGATTATAAGTTCTCAACAAGTTATATCACATTACCAATTCACAACCTAAAGCATAAGTGATGAGACACATGAAAAAAAATTCTGCAATCAAAATCAAGATCCCATCAAATAAGAATGTGAACCACACACACACGTTAAGATCACAAGGTCTCAAGAATGTAAAAGCAAGCTGCAATGCACACAAAACACAAAGAAAATAATCCTCAAACAGAAACAACTAAAGCCCATATATCAAGCAATAAGGCTAACTATAAAAAACACACATACACACACCAGAAGTACCTTTGGTAGGTGAATTGGATTCTTGAGATGACAAGGCCTTAACTTGAACACAGAAGTGGGGTTTAATGGGATAACAAGAAATGGGCTTAGCCCTCAATTGGACTGGGCAAAAGCTTGAGCACATAGCCATGGCTTTTTGTGGAGAGAGACTCGCAGCATAGGTGAGATAATGGTAACTGCAGTTGGCCCTCACCATCAAAATCTTGGCCATCCCTTTTCGAAATCTTGATTCTTTTGTCAGTATGTACCCATAAATTTAAAGTTTATGGGTAAGAAATCGTTACACGTTGTGGCCAAAAGCGCAAATATCGATGAACTGAAACCCATCGAGAGTTGGAACTTGGTAGTGGTATAGAAGGTATAGCAATCTGGATAAAGGGCGTGCAAATTATTTAATTTTAATAGGCTGTGAAATAATTAAATCGCATAACTAATTGAATTTATAAACTAATTTATAAATTGGACTGGAGTTCAATTTTATTTTAATCTTGAAATATCTATCAAGTTTGATATGCAGACTCTTTGGGGGTGTATTGGATATGGAATTTGAATATTTTTAAGGAATTGAATTACACAGAGTTATAGTGAATTTATGAGAGTTGAGTGTTGAATTGGGAGGAATTCGGCGTCGATTTTTAAGGAGTTTGGCCGACTTCAACTCCACAGTCTCGTGATCGTGGACCACCCACGATCGCGCATGACCTTCAATACTCACGATCTTGGGACATCCATGGGCGCGGAAACAGTAAAACTTATGAAAGAACCGATTCTTGATCACATTTTCCAAATTAGAACAAGAAATAAAAAACAAGATTATCCCCAAATGAAGATTATAAAATTCCAAAATTCTCACAGACAGCATGCCACAACAATCAATCATAACATTCAAAGATTTGAGTGCGCAATCGCGAAGGCTAAAAGAGCTGATATCAATGGATAATTGGAAAGAATTGAGTTCGAAGAATACGACGTCGTCGTGCCTATCGCCGTCGCCGTCGCAGTTGAATTTACTGATCCGCCTCCTTCATCCATCCCAATTCTCCGGTTCTTCTTCTTATTATTCTTCTTTTTGTTTTAATTCTTTTCTCTCCCTTTTCAATCTTTATCTCAAATCTTACCCTCTATGCGCATGACCTTCAATACCCAGCGCCCATAGATTGTCCACGATCGCGGGTGGGCAGCATTTTCCGCGGTCGCGTGTAGCCAATGGCCGCTCGTTCCAACTCTATGGAACTACGAGGTAAAGAGGTCGAAGTTCAGACTGTGTATTTTTCTTCACCAATTCCGTCTAACTCCACAACTTATGGGAAATCCTTCAAAATCTATAAATTGAATACCGCTAGAATTAGAATTCCATAAAAATCTGTTAAACTCCTCCATCCAATACACCCCGTAGTATTAAAAAAAAGTGAGTTCGAACTCAACTTGTTTAGATATATTGAGCTTATTTGCAAATTCGAGCCTCAAATCATTTATCATTGATACTAAAAATTCAATTGTATTATGCATGACAACTTGAGTTCAAACATGATAAGCGAGCATATCGAACAGCTCATGAGCTTAGTATCTTTATTGGAAAGTTTGAATCAAATTCAAATCATACGTGTTTTTCTTAGATGTTTTATTGTTCTAACTGTATGTGAATTTCTTAACACTAGAAACGAGAAAATAGGACTACAATGTAACGATGATTTAGTGGAAATGGAATCAAAATAACAAAACATCTAATCTCTTCTACTATGTAAAAGTGTGAAAATACTTCTTTTTTTATCAAATAACCCTCTTCAACATATTTCTTTTTTAATTATACATACATAAACATAAATCTATGACTAAAATAAAACTTATAACACAACAATATATACAATGTAAATAATCTCTACTCAACCATCCCTTCCCTTAAACACAGTTGAAACAACAAAATATTTTAACATTTTCTAGTACTAATAAAATGATCAAATGTCCATTAAATAAATCGAGCTGCTCGTAGTCTCACTTCCGATAGGGATGGAACCTCCCAGTTTTGGCATCACCGTTACCATACCCTCCTCTACTGCCGCCGTATTCGCCACCGGAGCCATTTGCAGGGCCATTAGCTCCATCGCCGCCATTGCTTTCAAAGCCTTCATCGTCCCCAACACCACCGCCGCCACCACTGTATCCGTTATGCATGCCATAGCCAGCAGCTCGGCCATAACCAACGGGAACCCCGAATCCACCACCACCGTACGCGCCGCCATTATAGAAGGAGCCACCAGCTCCATAACCATAACCATAGCCACCATATCCTGGATAAAACCCCATGGCCCCACCGGCATAATTCCCAGCCATATTTGCATAACCACCATAGCCACCATAGGCTCCGCCCATCTTACCACCATAGCCACCGTAGGCTCCGCCCTCTGAAACATCAATGGAGTTACCAGGAGGATTTGAACTACTGCCACCATGGCGAGGCCGAGTTTGACTGGACTGATCAGACCTCTTCGGTTCAGCCCTCTTTATCTCAACCTGCAAAAATCCGAAAATTGATGTTTAGTCACTTTATTATGTTATAAGGGCATAATTTGTAATATATTAAATAACTCACTTGTTTTCCCCCAAGTTCATGCATTCTACCATTTGAGAGTACCCTTTCAACACCGTCTTCATTATCAAAAGTTACAAAGCCAAAGCCACGAGATCGACCAGTTTCTCTATCCAGCATAATTTGGTGGCCGACAACATTACCATAAGTAGAAAAGTACTCCCTCAGATCATCTGAAAAGGTTACATAGTTGCTCAAGACGAAAAGTTGCATTTACCATAGTATTAAAACAAACGGTATGCAGTAATCAGTAATACCTTCGGACAATGACACCGGAAGACCGCCCACAAAAATTTTCTTCGTCCCTCCTCCTCCTGAACCTCCACGAACTTGCACATTCTCTCTGGGAACGGTTCTCTTTACTTCTACCTGACATCCAAAATGCAGGTAAAAGTTCTTTGAGATACGAATACATCAAAACAAAATCTTGATACCGTGCACTAAATTATCAAGAATGATTCTTACCGTTCTTCCATCAATGACATGGTTTTCCTCTAAAACCTTTTCAGCAACCTCCGGATCCGCAAATGTCACAAATCCAAAACCACGTGGTCTCCCAGTGATTTTATCGTACATTATAACACAATTTGTAATTTCTCCATATCTACTGAAGTACAAGCTCAATGATTCTGGAGAAGATAGGGCAACAAGTATATATGTAAGCACAACTCAGTCTCACCGGATATCTCTTCAGACTATACATATCACTCAAATTGATGGCCAAATGCACAGCAAAAGGGAAAATTATCAGACCTCAAAGAAGGCGTTCATGAGCAACAAAACTTACATGTCATTGCCACATATCACTTCAGGCTATATATTATCACTCAAAATTGATGGCTAATGCCTAACATATGAGAAAAAATTCGATTTCGAGGATAACATGCACATGCAACAAAATTCACATGGCTGATACAGAAGACAAGGCTCTCCTGACATCAATAAATTTTCTCAAACATATAAAAGTAAAGCTTGGTTTGAGAATGAAAATTGTTGATATTAAGTTAAGCGACAACAGATGACAAAGCAAATATTTAGAAAACCAACACATTGTAGAAGAGAGAGAAGAAGAAACAACCACTTATGCAATACTAATCACTGATACATGTATGGAAACCAAAAATTGATTTGAACAAAAGGTAACCCTGTAATAGATACCAAAAGCAAATTAAACAAAACTGACTACACAATACAGAAGGAAACTAATTCACCAGTTGCACAATTAAACAAAATTGACATACAAATGCACTCCATCCCACAATCAACAAATACAACCATATTCATTAAACCTAAATTTATTCACAAGATGGAAACTTTGAAAGAGATCCCACCATGGCAAATTGAACAACCAGGTGCTCAAGAAAGCAATCGAGCCATAATTTTCAATTACTGCAAACGGAAAAAATAATCTCTATTCCAACAATACTAAAGTACTAAACAATACACACAACCCTAATTCTCTATTCAATTCGAGAATAATTATCTATATTCCTAAAAAAAATGGAATAATCTTTCTGTAAGAAAATAACGAGAGTACCTTTTGGCGTCTCCCAAGCAATGCCTCCAACGAAAAGCTTTCTATAAAAAGACAGAAACAAGAAACCAAATTACAACAAGATTTTCAACATTCCTCATATTTTTCTTCGGGTTCAAACCCAAACCGTCAAGTCTCCCCCCAAACAGCACACAAACTAAACTGATCAATTTATTTTCAATCTAACAAGAGACCTACAACACAAGCTAAACTAACACAAACTAACCCTTCAGACGACGAAGAATCATGCTTTAATCTTGTACTAACATCTATACTATCATTTGCACCGTAGTTTCCCCCTTCAGCTTCGTAAAATCCTCCATAATGCGGCGGCTCCTCGCCATAAACGGCACCGATTCGTGGAGCGCTGTAATCCATTGTTGCTGGTTTTACCTCCCACGATAAGAACTGCAAAAATAGAAATCATTTAGCGATTTTTCTGGCGCAACTTGCAAAATTAAACCCTAAATATTGAGACAAATCACCTAAACCAATATAGCTCGCAATAATCTGCGGTATGACGAAAATTCAGAGGTCCGAGTTGCCTTGGTGATTTAAATTTGTTCGGAGTTGCCAAACCCTAGCCTTTGCCCCCTTTCTGATTGGAGAATTTTGATTCCTAAGGACGGAAAGTTTTTTTTGTCTAGGGAATTTAAAACGCATAAATATCTAAGGAACGACGCCGTACGGTACCGGGTCTGGTTTTTAAATACTTTCAGTTTTTGGTCATTAGTTTCCGGCCCATTGGGTTTCTATCTTTTCGAAATTGGTATGGGCCTCCTGCCTGAATTTGGATTCTATTTTCTTCCAAATACAGTATTTGTTTTATAGAAAAGTAAAATTCAAAAATATTTAATGCTAATGTACTAGCTAACAACCGTTTCTTTAAATTAATACTTACTGAATTTAATAGTATTTAATATTGTCTTAAATTAATAACATTTATAAATTAATATTTTATAGATTACGATACGATCATATTATTGATATATCACATTAATTGATTGGTGGATATGATCAAGGGCCTAATTATTCAAATCAAGCCTTATCACTCACACGGAATGACCTCATACGGTGTTACAAGAAAGAAGTTACAAGAATATAAATAAATAACAATGTTTTGAAATTCACCCAGTCTTATTCTTATCCGCCAGATGGAGAAAGAAAGCTTGCAAGAAAGATTTCAACTACAGAAAAAAAGGCAACAGACGAAATTCAACACGATTATTACATGAAGATCATCATATTTATTATAGAGAAAAGTTTATACAACTGCAGTCTCAATTTAAAATCTTCACAACTTGAAATGCAACTTAGAAATTTAAGCACATCAGTATAACAGCAACACTTCCAATTCAACGCCCTTGTTATCCAAACCAAAGCTATTTGGTATTCTTGGTAAATGCTCCGTGCAGGAAAAGCCAACGGTTTACACATATAACATGATAATAAGTGGGCAGTGTAACACTACTATTTCTCGAGATGAATATAGGGATTAAGCCTATAGCATATACTACTTCTTTGATTGATGGCTACTGTAAGCAAAAAGAAATGGATAAGGCGTTCCAGCTATATCACGAGAGGATCAAAAAAGGGGTTTCACCTAATATTCATACATAAACTGCACTGATCAATGGTCTTTGCATTGCAAATATGATATCTGAAGCGTGTAACATGTTCAAGAAAATGTCAGAAATGAATGTTAATCCTGATGAGGTAACCTACAATATTCTGATAGAAGGAAACTGTAAAGCAGGTAACATAGAGGAGCTTTTGAGTTGTTTGATGAGATGTCGAAGAAAGGTCTTCAAACACACATTTACCTACAGGTCTCAAATCTATGGGCTCTGTTCCACAGTTAGAGTATCTGAGGCAATATAATTAATGGATCGCCAGCATAAGGAACACCACAATTTGAATGAGTTTTGATATCCTACACTCTTGGCTCTTATATTCTATGCTATTATTATTTGAGGGATTCTTAAGCAGAAGGAATCTACAGTATTGATTTGATCAAAATGTTGGAAGGAAATTCATGACTGGGGACAAAGGCCTGATAGTTTTGTCTATACTAGTATCATCAACATCGACAAGGACAAAGAATGTTGAAGGATTCAATTAAACAATATCGATCAAAATTTATTCAAATGCAGGCTCAATTTAAAATTTTCGCTTGAAATGCAACTTACACATCTAAGCACATCAATATGAAGTAACATATGAAATTCAAAACCCTAATCACCGAACAATCATCATCATAATACAGTGAAACGGCTTTTACGGCTACAGTCTACAGATTTCTAAGTGCACGCAATTCAAAATCTGCAGAAAATCGAAATACAACTTGGAAATTTAATCACATCAGTGTGAAGCAACATAACAAATCCAACATCTTCATTACCCAAAGCCAAAGATCATCGTAATATAATGATAAATTAACACAGCTCAGTCAAAAGAATTCCAAGTGCATTCAATATAAAATCTTCAAAATACAACTCAAACTCAAACTCGTATTACATGGATTGAACTAAACCGCAACGAGTTCGTAATGAAAACGAAACTTAGTTCTGTTTAAGAGAGATACCTACCAGAGTGCGAGTCGGCGACGCTTGATATCGGGCGGCGAACGGCGGCACGGTGGCGGAGGAGCGAAGGGTTGGCTCAATTTGGGAATTGTTTATGTGAATTCGCGGGAGGGTTGAATAAACAGATAACGGGGGAATGGAATTCAATTTTTATTTTAATATAGAAAATATGGCATATTTGGGCGTTAACCAACTGTAGGCCTGATAGTCTTATAAGTAGGCCCGCTACTAATACTCGAAGGATAAAAGGGCCCACTCTTGTGCGTAGTTGGTTTAATTAAATCCTAAAAATGAAATAATATTAAATTATAATAATTATGGATTATTTTTAATTGGATTACTAGCTAAACGCTATCTTTAAAGTCAATTAAGGCGGTAACACACTATGAACCCGTTTGGTGCCTTAGTTTTTGCAGTATTAGCATAGTTATACTGGCTTATAGGAGAGTTTGGTATCCTTTAAAAAATTACAGACGACCCTTGATAAACGTAGGGCCCGGTAACAATTTCATTGTTCACACTGGGTTACTAATCTCGCCCTCTCCCCCCGATACCGATGCCAGTCCTAAAAATTAGAATTAAGTTGCCTCAATGCCCTCCGGTCTTTGCATTCAAAATTCATTTCTGAAAATAATTCGGCGCCTCTCTCTCTGGTCTTCTCTATCGACGACACCGAAGCTTTGCGAAGAATATTTTTTTTGCGTTGGTAAGTGATTTCTCCTTCGACTAAGATTTTCCATCGATCCGATTTGTAATTGTATCTGTTCGTTGTATGCCGATTGTGGTGTGGGTTTATCCAATGCTTGATATGAAAGGGTCGATTCTTGAACTGGGTTTGGAAGCATTTTTTGCGATTTCAAAATGAGCTGAAGAGAAGAAATGGGATTAGCTTACGCTTCATTTTGAGCCAAAAGATTGAATTTTACTGAGACAAAAAAAAAGATTGGGATTTTGGTATGTGGAAGATTTGGTTTGCTATTTTCTCGAGAGTTTTTAGCGCGTGAATGCCAACAACAATGAATCCTAAATTAGAGGAGTACATCTAATGAACCAAGTATTTAACTTTCAATAACCCAAACACAGTTGTGATTATTTTCTTTGTGATCTTTGTGACTTCGCATCGCCTCTTTTTAGTGTGGGCTGCTTTTCTTTTCTTTTCTTGCTTTTTTTTTCATGTGGTCCTGAGATTAGCTTGGTGGGTTTTCGCTTTTCTGGGATTATTATTTTACCATTCTCAGTTTTGGTGGGTTTTTGACAGAGAAGAGTTGGTACAGAAAGATTTGTGTTTTATTTAAACATGGGCTCATCTCTTTGCTCTGTGATCATGTTTGACTGCAAAAGGTAATTTTTCGGACTACCTTCAATTTCTTAATTGGTCATGATGTTTGTTCCATTTTGAACTGGATGCCTTGTTGCTTCCTGTCAAATGTATTGATTTGCATTTGCGTCTAATTCCCTCTGTCTTGGCTCTTATTAAAAAAAAAAATTAGGTTTATCTTTTCAATTTCATTTTTTTTTTACCTCAGTGCTGATTTTTGTGGACATTATGCAGTGAATTCTTGCATCAAATAATTAAATCTGTGTTGGATTAAATGTTATTCCTTTGATCCACTTGTTTGTTCATATCTAGCTAGTGGTGAACTGGGGTTTAGGGAATTGGAAATCCAGTCAAATTTTGGAGTGTGATTCAGGTGATAAAGTGCAGGTGTTATGCTTTTTCTGGAAATAGACTCGAAAATGACTGCAATTTAGATTTAATGAGTTTATGAATTGTAATATGTGGAAATATGTTTCACATTGCATTCCACAGCATCCTTGTATTGAGTGTTTATATTTTGTTTTGCTATTTGACTAATATTCTTTCCCTTTTGTGAGTTGAAGCAAATCTGTGATACACGCGAGGCACAAGGGGTGTTAGACTCAGAGATAAATTGGACCAAATATAGGCAAGTAATATGTAGTTTTATTCTTTTGATTGATAGTGCATTATCTGTTTCTACCTCAAAGTCCTGAGATATTACTTGAACTTTTGTATAACATTTTAGATGATATGGTGAAAAGGAAATGTGCACTCTTATATTTATGCATGTAGGCACTGAGTTGTGTCTTTTACTCCACACAAGTTATAAAGTGAGAGCTTTATCTCCATCTCATGTGCATAATTGTCATTGTTTAGCAGTGAGTTGTGGAAATCTTTGTTTGTTTATCAGATGCTCTATATCCGAATTATTGAAAATATGTTTTCTTATTCAATGCAGATTGCTTTTGTGTCATTCAGTTTTGTTAAGAATGCCTGGTGAAGAGTTCGTATGCGTGACTGTAACATTTTGTTTTTACTATTACAAGAAATATTGCGTCATCACATTCTTCAAATAGCTCTGTTACTGCATACGTAGCTAAGTCTAGGGCAAAAAAAAAAGAAACGGGGGACAACACCACCAAAATATGCCATGATTGCTAGGATGCCAGATCAAGAGAAACACTTAGGCCGGATGATAGGTTTAAATGATGTAGATTGTATTTCAAATTTGCGTATGGATCGTAATACCTTCGGTAGATTGTGTCGTATATTGCGGGACAGAGGTGGATTAGTTAATGGACGTTATGTTAGTGTGGAGGAACAGGTCGCTATGTTCTTATGTGTTTTGGCTCATCACAAGAAAAATAGAGCTGTAAAATTTGATTTTTGGCGATCTGGGCAAACCATATCACATTATATCCATTCGGTATTAGGTGCAATATTGATGATACATGATATTTTCTTGGCTAAACCTGAGGTTGTCCCCGATGATTGCACTGATCCGCGTTGGCAATGGTTTAAGGTATCGAATCCAAAATATTATTTTGTTACTTTGTGATGAAATGTCCTTGCTAAATTCTTACAACCTCCTCATTTTTGAAATTAGGGTTGTCTAGGAGCATTAGATGGCACTTATGTCAATGTCATGGTGAGCAATAATGATAAGGCGAGGTATAGGACAAGGAAGGGGCAAATATCTACAAATGTCTTAGGTGTTTGTGACCGTAACTTGAAGTTCGTTTACGTTCTATCCGGTTGGGAAGGATCAGCTGTGGATTCTAGGATACTTCGTGATGCCATAAACAGGCCCCATGGGTTAAAAGTGCCCAAGGGTATGTTCCAATATCTAGCATTTTATAGTTTTAGTTATACCTCGATTTATATTATGTCCATAGTTGTGGGAATTTAACTATTTTCTTTTGGTTTGTTGGCGCCGCACTAGGATCTTACTATTTGTGTGACAATGGTTACGCAAATAGTGAGGGATTTCTAACACCTTTCAAAGGGGTTAGATATCACCTCAAAGAGTGGGGTCCCACTGCTGCCAGGCCACATAACAAAGAGGAGCTCTTTAATTTGAGACATAGTAAGGCTCGTCATATACTCGAGAGGGCATTTGGAATCCTAAAGATTCGTTGGGGGATTCTTCGATCCACGACATTTTACCCGATTAAAATTCAAAATAGGTTAATCATGGCATCATTTTTAATCAATAATTTCATTCGCACGGAAATGGCGATAGACCCTATAGAGCAACAATTCGACACAATGGAGCAAGCACTTGGTGCTAATGAAGTGGAACAAATGGACTTTGTTGATACCGTCGAGGCTTCTCCAGAATGGAATGCGGCTAGGGATGATTTGGCTGAGACCATGTGGCAGCAGTACATGCATAATCATTAGGTGATGTCTGCATTGTTATGAAATACTTAGTTAACTCCATTGCATTATTATCTTCTAAACACTTCCATATATACATTGATTGATTTATTTATATATATTGGATATTTACTTATATCTGGTTTCGTTGCTTTGCAGAATGGAAACTACATCAGATATGTCAATAAACAATCCTCCATGTAGTTGTGGTCACGGTTACTGCACAAAAATGGCTTCATCTTTTGCAGGTTCCCCTCTTCGAGCTTTTCCACAACCGATTCACTCTCTAGCCAACAAACCAAATATGTTGAAGACCGTGGATCAGATTGAGATCAGGGACGTCGGCTTGAATTCTCCGAGGGGCTATCTTCAATTCCATACTGCTATTTTGTTCATGTCGCTAGTCATTTTGGTTGTTGGCATTGTGATTGGTAAAGTTATGTAGGGTGAAGCTTTGTGATTTTGCTCTTTGTGCCAAGACTACTTGTTTTGATGGATTAATTTCTTGTTCTATGAAATTAGGACATTAATTTTCCCTGCTGGCTTGAATTTGCTTAGCATAGCATTGTCTTGGGATGTTGATTATATGTACTGGAACCTTGCGCCATTTTATATTATGTATTGGAACCTTGCACCAATTATTCACCTGGTTCTACCATGCTCCCTCAACAAAATTACATATTTCTTACAATTACATATTTCTTTCCTTGCAAGGTGCGTTGATCATTTTTTGAAATTATTTAAATGATCAGTTCAGAAAAAATTGAAGTCTCTAATTAATGCATTGAAGAATGACTAAACCTTTTTTGGAGTGTTACATGGGTTTTTAGGCAGTGGCTGTTGCTTCGTTAATATGTATGACAAATAACCACCACCACCAACCTTCTCCTTAATTACCTCATTAAAACAAGATCAAATTTTTGGCCTATATATTGTGTTTTCCCCAGCCGATAACTCACCATTCCAGCCACTCTTCCACCAACTTCTATTTGTTGTTGATCTCACCACTTCTTAGCAACTAAACCAAAAATGGTTTTTCCAAAAGTTGCTCCTCAAACATGATTCCTTTATACTCACAAATGGGATGCCAAAAAAGATGTATTGTTCATCGACTGTTTAGTAGAGAGCCAAATTTAACATTGCTTCATAACTATAAAAAACAAATACTCACATGAGGATAAAAGCAAAATGATGGAATATCATAACTTCAAATTCATAACCATAAAGTAAAAGTCTACTAAAATCCCAAGGTCTAAAACACAAATCAACAGAAACTGCATAAAACGAGATCCATAGTACTTCAAAGCAACAGTCGGAATAATTCAACAAAACATAACTTAACAGCAATAAAGTTCAAGGTGGCATCAAAAAAAGTTGCAGCAACATCCAGGTTGGGCAACGAGCTACCTACTTGCGCTTCATTTCCATTAGGTAGTGCACGTACTCGGCTTTTTCATGGTCGGGGAGACTTGAGAAGACATCGAGGCGCTCTACTTCCTTAGCTAGCAAATCAGTAATTTCGAACTTATCTTTGAGAGACAAACCTTGAATCGAGCTTAGTTGGGCGAAGATCTCTTTTCGCGCTTTTGAGATGTCGAAATCATAGCCCATTCTACTAGCAATAGTCTCCAACCTTTTGTCGGTTGTGCGGTTAATTTCAGCTAACATTTCCGTCATTCCATCGAGTCCATCACCTTGTTTTCTCTTCTTGTTCACCCCACGCACTTCACCATCTGGTTTTTGAGTTTCACTAACACTATCAGCAGCGTCGGCCGTCTCATATAAATCTTCTAGCGAGATGTGATAATCCCCATCAACATTTGGTTGAGAAAGATCTATATTGTGGTACATTTCATGCGCAGCTTCCATTAGATCTTCAGCTACGTCGCCCGTGGCCCTATCCTTTCCAAATATTTCCTTCCAATCCTCCAGATACGGCCAGCTTTTGTAACGCATCAAACGGGCGTTACCATCGCACTGAAATACAAACAAAATATTTGTTAGTGCAATTCACAGTATACATAACAAAATAAATCATAAAATCAGCCCTTAACCTTCACGATTTGTTCCCATTGTTCATCATTACAGTCTATCATGTGCGTGCCCTTCATATTAAATCCGACTCCACTACGATTCAACATGGAAGTTAATGAATAGTAGTTCTTCTTCCATATAGTCGTCTTCGAGTTAATGTGTGGCATGCTCTTCAAGTCAGTAGTTGGGAACTCTTTCTTCATAGCTTCTTCGAGCTTATTCAAATACCCGGCTCAAAATCCATTATCGGATTTCTAGCCTTGGGCAACCAATTCCTTCAATGAAGCCAACAAAACCTCTTCTTCACGCATCGACCAACTACGACGCGTCTTATCGGTCTTGTTTGTCCGACCACATCGAACAACTCCGTTACTTCCCGTTACAAATCAACAATAAAACCAACAAGTGCAATGCTCGTTTATTCTCTGTAGTTATTTAATCTACATGAATGTATATATGATCGATATAGACAAACTCAACGGATTTCGTTCATAAATAATAACAGATGGCCATAAGCAAGAGAAAGCAATTTGAACTAAGCAACAAAAACACTCCTTTCGGTATAACCATAAGCAATGAAACAGTAAAACTAACGATATTAACAAATGAAAGAAAAGTTGTTTAATATGGCCAAATTTGAGAACTGATACTCAATAACGAAACATAATATAAGATGCAATATGTATAGATTTTCTTTATTTAATTACATCTCGCACACTCTTCTCTGAACTTTTAGTTTGACCCTTTAACAATTTTTTACTCATATCGTATGCAAAATATTCAGTGTATATTTAACTGCAAAGAGCAAACTTTCATCAATATTTTCCAATACATACAAACACTACAAAATAGTATGGCTACGCAAATATCACATATTTGTATCGAATATGAATGGGTTTTTCATTACAAATCACAATCAAAGTCGCGTCGGCGCAAATACACAGAAGAGAATATATCACATGGTCGTTACCTTCACCAAAATGTATAGAAATTTCCGAAAAGATGATTAGAAACATACCTTGCGTAGCAGAACTCATTTTCGGATGAAGGTAGAACTTCACAGATCCTCCCCACTAAGTTCGTGACAGTATTCCACAAACCCTTTGGCGCTAGTTGTGAGAGGCGTGAATATGCAGAATTGCGCCATTTTATAGCGTAGGTATTGAATATGAGGACAAACCTGGCAATATGAAATTATTAAAGGGTCGATTTTGTCTTTAAAGCCTTTTACAGATTTTTAATATTGTGTATCAAACATAAAAAAAACGTATCTATCCAGGGTGTCAAACACAATTTTGTATTAATAATCTAGCGTATGTATCCAATTATAATCTATCTTACATAAACCACTACTGTTTACCAAACGGCCCCTATGTATAGATTATTATTTTGGCCATGTTGAGATTAGGTGAAAAATGATATAATTTCCTTTGCTATTTTCAATTTTTACATAATCAATGTATAATTAATATTTTAAAACTTTATAGTTTGTGCAATCCCGCCCATATGTCTTGATTTTGCTACCTTTTTTGATACTATGAGAATTCGCAGCTGCTACTTTCGATGCACATTAGGTAAATTACGTCCCTAGATTTTTTGAATTCGTACCTGACATGGTTTGTGGGAAATTAGTTGGGCCCAAGGGGCATTTCAAAATTAAGGGGCCGTGATATTTATTCGTTAGAACCTAAATATAGATATTTGTATCTGTTTATCAAAAACTAACTAAAGATATCCAAATATTATTAGGGATTGAGATGGATTCCCTCGTAAGTTAAGGTTGAGTTTACATCTTTAATAGTAGTAGTTGTTTTCCTTGTTCGTTAGCAATTTGTTTCCTACTAGATTACATTAGACATACTTGCCTATTTCTAGCTTTCACTATTTGTTTCAACAAAAATAAATAAGAAACTTTTCTTTCGTACTTGAAATTGATTATGGAGTATTTCCGTTCGTCGTCAATCATCAATAACCGTGTGACTAGTGAGTTGATTACAAAAATACGTATATTTTAGGGTGACTTGTGTGAGGTTGGTCTTACAAGACCATAAGATCCAAAATTATCATTATTCTTCACTTCATGATAATTATCACTTGTTATCCTTTTCTTAAATAACTAGTAGTTATCCCGTCGAGTCTCGACGGGAACTAATTTTATATTTCATCTATATGAATATATTTTAAAAATAGTTTTTTCTGGTAAATAAAAAAAATATTTCACGAAAATGAGCAAGGAAAAAAAATACAAACATCTTGCAAACAATAAAACAATCAAACAACAAACCACACCATTATAACTTTGAAAAAACTTGTATTTATCTCTCAACGCTTTCTCCTCACTCTCTCTCTATAATTTCTCTCCAAAGACTGACTTATATTTAAAAATAATTGTATATTATTTAGAAGTTTTTATGTTGTTTGTGTTATTTGTAAATCAAACTTAGTAAATTGATCATATTTCATATATCTAAACATATAATTGTGAATGACAATAAACTAGATACTCATTTATTATGTATTTTTCAAATCTAAATTTGTTTAGAATTTTTCTACATCTCAATTAAAATAGTGACTTTTTGTATATACTTGTCGCAAACTTGTTGGGTAATAATATTCGATAAAATTTTGAGCAGTACAAAGTTAATATTAATTAAAATTAGTAAAAACCTTTCTTTTTATGTCTATGTGAATCGTCTCGTTGGTTTGAATCGTCTCGTTATTTTTAATCATTTCGTTGGTTTATAGTAAATTGATACCTCTAATCTTAGATATAGTATATAATATTAATATTATGAATTAATAATATATAAAGTTATAAAGAAGTGTGAAGAATAAAGATAAAGATAATAACAATAGATATACATGTGATGCATGAAATTATTATATGAATATAATAAGTAATGTATGTGTATTATTATGAATTAATAATGCCAAAAATATCAGAATAATCATAACGGAGCACCGTGGAAGGGGCATCACTTATTTCCTATTATTAATTGATACCATCATTTATTTGTTTAAATTTTGTGCTGATTGATGAGATTTTTTGTTTGTGTAAGTTTTGAGAAGGATAACAATTTTTTTTGGAAAGTCACACGCATCATAGGCGATAATGAGTACAAACCGTACAAGGGGTACTCAAGTACATAATGTAGCCGAAGAGAGTTATAACTTAGACAGAAAACATCTCTCGATTGAATGCACCAATCGATTGAAAAAAAAAAAAAAAATTGCACAAAACCATTTGAAGAATTAATCTTCACACCTTCCGCAACCTTAGTGATAGTTGGAACAATTCCATTAAACATTATATCATTTTGCACCTTCCAGATCCACTAAACGGTGCATTACCAAATTAAATTTAGCACTTTCTATTCCTTTTTTCTTGTCCTTTGGAAATAAAGTATCCATAAAGGTTACACAAATCCGGTGAGGTATTTAGAATACAATTTAACTACAAATTCACCAGAAACCAAAGTTGAGTCGCAAAGTGGGACTCGATCAACAAGTGATAAATTGATTTAGAGTTATTTGAGCAAAAGACACATGATAAGGAATCATTAGGAGATAAAATGTTCCCTTTGCTGAAATTTTTATTTTGTTGGAGCAATTTCCAGCAAAAAGCTGACAACCTGAATGGAATCGATTTTTGCAACACCTTTCACAAGAGAGGGCCAAAATCATCACGGGGGCAGCAAAGGTCAGACGACTTGAAAAGAGCCCATTCGAAGAGCATTTCCACCAAAACAATGTTGTAGATTTAGAATTAGAGATGTTTGATATATCGAAAAACAATACTATTAATTAAGTACGATGCTTGTTACTTAATGTCGTGGCCAGTATTAGATTTTCTTTTTGAGACTTTATCATTGGTCATAAATGCATATTAATTTGTTTAGATTCATATACTCTACTTATTGGCTTAGGCTATGTTCGAAAGGCTCCAAAGAAAGGGGAGAGAGAAAGAGATAAGAGATAGCTCGCAGGCGGTGCCGAAAGAAAGTGGTGCGTGAAGTCTTGTAACCAATGGAAACAGAGGAATATCACTAGTTGAACAAGTTTTGAAAACTCCATTAATTTTGTTTTTCATTTTTTGTTTTGAGATTTAATTGATAAAGGATTATTAATATGTTATTTTTTAAATTAGTTAGTTTATTTTTCTTTCTTAAAGTAAATTGGAAATAAATTAATCATTTACTAGTATTTATATATTGGACTAACAAAAGTGTACAACATGCAACATGATGTTCACAAGGTACAAACAAGTTAAAAGCCTACGAAGCAACAAAGGCGGCCTAAAAACTCAAAATCCATCTATGATCATCATCACCATATATTGTGTCATTCATCTTCATCTTCATCTTCATCTTCATCTTCAAAATCTTCTTCCTCCGATTCAACATCTTCTTCCTCCTCGTCCAACTTCTCATCATCCACGACGAAGCCCCCCAATGTCTCGTCATCTTCATCCTCATCTTCATCATCAACATCAACATCCCTATTCTTCGTTCTTGTCGAGCCCATCTCACTCGGCTTGCCATGATCCTTGGACCTTGTCGTGTATTTCGCCCTTGGCGCCTTTCTTGATTTGTCCATCAACTCTCTCTCATCTTCACTTTCCCCCATCCACTCATCATCTTCATTCTTTGCTCCTTTCTTCCTCTTACCTTTCTTCACTTCATCATCTTCTTCATTTTTCCCTTCTTCCTCAAGAAACCAATCCCAACTCTTGATATCACGGATCATTTTCTTCGGATATGCGTCAAACTCGTGCCCTTCGACCACAAAACCAAATTCTGGCAACATAATGTAGCAAATTGAGCTAAGAATCCACTCAAATCAACAAGTTCTGACAGTTAATGCACATATCAAACAATACTATTCAACAATCAACCACTAAATTAGACAAAGATATAAGCAATTGATTTATGGAAAAACACACACACACACACACACACACACACAAACCTTTAACAGGATCCAGACCCGAAATATCAACACCTAATTGGTCATAATCTTCAATTCCCTTAAACCCAAAATCACTCTCCAAATCAAAACCCAATTCATTCTCTGCCACATTTCGTCGAACACCATCCGTGCCATCTTCAATTCTTCTCACCGAGCACCATACGGGATTCTTTCCGGAAACGCAGAACATATCGCCATTTCGCATCTCGCCCCTTTCAAACTTTCGGAAAATCTTCACCTCATTATCTCTGTGAACGTAAATCGGATTTCTTCCGACGACTTCGAATTGGAGGCGGATTTCTTCGCCGTTCGTGGCTCCGGCGACGGAGAGCGAAAGGTGGCGCCGAGAAATCGTTTTGTCTGAGGAATCGACGCCGTGCGCCCGCCCGATTTCATGGATTTGACCCGGTCGGATTCGGGTCAGAGGTTCGTTTCCCGTTACAACTTCCATTGAAGGAGACGGTAAGATTTTGATTTCTTTTTTTTCTTTTAACATAAGAATTTAGATTGTTCTAAGAAAAAAAAAATTATGTAGAGAAAGATGATCTTTTACGTCTTCTATTACTACTTTTCTTTGTTTGACACGGAAATTAAGAATAAATAGAAAATAAATATTTTTCTTATTTGAATGATAATAATATGAATGAGACACCAAAATAAAGAAATATGATAATTGAGTGGATTTAAATGAATGAATATTATTATATTATTATGTTTGTAGTTCTAATACTACATATTTTCTTATTTTTTTCTTTTCTTTAGAGAATTACAAAGAAAGGAAGAAAAGGAATAACATAACCGTAAAGAAAAGGAACGAATAAATGAAGTTAGAAAAGGAAATGAAAACGTCTTACTAACTTTAAAATATAAAGTGAGTAACAATTTATATATTTATAAAACAGTTGAGGTTAAATTGAATCTGTAAAAATGACACTTACACAAATTGTTTTATTAATAAAATTTTAACATTTTATCCAATTTACAACGCTGATTCAATTATCGATTAAGCCAAATTGATGTTGCATAAATTATAATAAATTTTCAAACTTTATTTTCCGAATTCTTTTCTTTCAAAGAAATTCGAAGCTACATTTTGACCCAAGCGAAAATTGGATCCAAATTTATTGAACAAATTATAAAAATAATGTTTTTGTGCGAGAGTCTAAAAATCACATTGTAAACTAAGAAACATGTAGAAGTCATGTTAATTAATACAACTAGGCTAAAAGTTATTAGACATACTTTTTATGTGAATAAATTATTTGGAAGTTACAGGAATAAATTATTCATTCGTACATGTGCATTTCCTTTTCTTGCTGCAAGGGAATTTGTCTTTTATTTATTGTCTTTTCTATCCATCCAACCATTCACTAAGCCTATCCACATCCCTTAGAGCACTCTTATGGTGCTCTAAGGGGTGCTCTAGCACTCGAGCACCCTTAGAGCACTTTACCCCTGCAACGCAAGAGTGCTCTAAGGGTGCTCTATCTTTAATATTAAAAAATTTCTCATTTTTATTTATTAAATTAATTCATAAAATTCCATTAATAACATTAAACATTACATTAATTAAAAAAAAAACTAACATATTACAATAATTAAAATAAAAAACATTACATTAATTAAAAATGCTAGACTACTCCCGAAGAGAACCAAATTTTTGGTAGAGGTGCTCGGTGAGATCATTGGTAAGCCGATGATGCTTTTTTTGATCTCTCAAGTCGGCATTCCGTTGCATAAATTGCCGAAAGCAGATCGGAGTTGTCCGCAAGTGTACCCCGCTACTGGACGGAGAGTCGGAGTCCTCTCTCCAATTCTCCACATCTTCCCGCTCGTCTTCGATGATCATGTTGTGCAAAATAATGCACGCGAACATGATGTCTCGGAGATGCTTCTTGTACCAACACCGACCCGGAGCTCGGATTATTCCCCATCGGGCTTGGAGCACTCCAAAGGCTCGCTCTATGTCCTTTCTGGCAGACTCCTGCATCTTCTTGAACCTCGCCGTCTTTAGGTCGGTTTCTACCCTCGGTGATTTGATCAAGGTAGGCCAACAAGGGTAGATCCCGTCGGTCAAGTAGTACCCCTTGTCGTAGCGGTGTCCGTTGACGGTGAAGGTGCACGGTGGAGCTCTATCCTCAAGCATGTCGGTGAACAAGGGTGACTGGTTGAGGACGTTGAGGTCGTTGTTGGAGCCGGCAACTCCAAAAAAGGCATGCCAGATCCACAAATCCTGCGACGCCACCGCCTCCAAGATTAAGGTAGGCACGCCGTGATCGCCGCGAGTGTGGACACCCGCCCACCCTTTTGGGCAGTTCCTCCATTCCCAGTGCATGCAATCCAGGCTTCCGAGCATCCCTGGAAACCCATGCCTCAACTCGTGCATTTGGAGCAGACGCGCAGTGTCGGCAGCGTTGGGCTTCCTCAAGTACCGCTCGCCGAAGAGGTCGATGATTGCCCGACAAAATTTTTTGAGGCAAAGCCGGCCCGTGCTATCTCCGATCTTCAGATACTCGTCGAACGAGTCGGCAGCACCACCGGTCGCCAGTTGTCGCACCGCCATCGTGCATTTTTGCACCGCCGTTAGCCCCCATCGCCCGAGTGCATCTTGTCGATGCGTGAAGAAGTGGACGTTTTCCTCCAACGTCCTGCAGATGCGCAAGAACAGATGCTTGTGCATCCGGAAACAGCGTCGGAAAAACTGCTCGCCGTAGGTGGGGTGGTCGGCGAAGTAGTCGGCGTGGAGGATCGCACACGCCGCTTCTCGGTCGCGGTCGACGAAGTCTCGCGCCCTCTTCTTCTTTTTTTGCTCCGCTTGGTGTGCACGCATGTAGCGATCCACGTCCGCCATCATCTCCAGCACCTCGTCGTCGGTGCCGCCCTCGACATATTCCTTCGACGAATCGAAAAAAATAAGTTCCTCCGATGAAGACATTTTTTTAGGTTGAATTTGAGAGAGAAAGAGGATGATAAAATGGTGTGAGATATATGAGGGAGTGTGGTGGTATTTATAGGTGAAGAAAATAAAAAAAAATAAAATAAATAAAAAAAATAAAATAAATAAACACGGCATAGCCGTTGCCGCAACGGGCAAAATTTTTCGAATATATACGTTAGGCGCATGCAATGCACGCGCCGTATTTTTTTTTTTTTCCAAAACTGCTCGCGCGTGCCGAGCACGCGCCGGACTCGAGCTCGTCTCGAGCGCTCGGGCACGCCTCGAGCTCGTGCCGTCTGCCACGCGGGGTGCTCGAGCCACCCCCTGCTCGATGTGGTCTTGAGCACCCCCGCTCGATGAGCGTTGCAGACAGCCTAATGATAAACCATACATATCATGTCAATCCCTTTGATAAATTTTCTATGTTCTTGGTCCACGGATTTCACTAAAGGTGTGTTTACTTTGATATAAGATAGTAAAAAAAATAAATAAATCTCTTTGCCATTCTTTTTACATATTTACTGTGATGGAAAATTTTCTCCAGATTGATTGGAAATTTTTTTCGGACAACTATTTTTCACTTTTTTCCTCTTAATATTGGATAATATTATCCTTAACTTTTGATGTGAAAATATTTTCCAATGAATAAAAGGAATAAAAATGGAGAAGAGGTTGGGGGACCATGTAATAATTTTCTTTTCCATCCTAGTAAACATATGATAAGAAAAAATGGAAATGTTAATATTTTCTCATCTTTTCTTATCCATCATTTCTTAATGGAAAATTTTCCATCAAAGTAAACGCACCCTAAGAGGAAATATAGTGAGATATCATTAGTAATTTTTTAATATAAAAAAAAAGTTATTTGTTCAATTTTATCAGTTTTGTTTTTAAGTTTACATTTTAGATATTTATACCCTTATTTTTATTTTTTATTCCATCTAACAACACTCTCTCACTTACTTTTTGATTTTTATTTTCTTCTCTCTCTTTTTTCTCTCTTCTTCCCTCACCTCAAGTATTTCTCTCTGTTCTCTCTCCCTCACGTTTTTTCTCTCTCTTTCTCTCTCCCTCAGCTTTGCCTCTCCCTCAGCACGAAAAAGCTCGTAGAAATCGCGTAAAGCTCGAATACTCCAACTCGAATTCGTCTATCAGCTCGAAATCGTGTGGCTATATCTCATCTCTCTCCAATTTTCAGTTTCTATTTGATTTTTGCAGCAATTTTGTTGGATTTGCTTCGTTTTCTTTTTTTTTTTTTCTGCAATTTTGTTGGATTTGCAGCAATTTGTTGCGACTTATTCTTGGATATCCGTTTAGAAAGTGTTACTTGTGTTCGATTGTGATTTTCCAGCAATGTTTGGTTGTGGTATGACGACCCGGGACCCAGCCTATGCGGATCCGTCCAAGCCGCCACGCAGTGGGTGGGGTGAAACCATATAATCATGATTCATAAATGATAACAAATAGTTATTTATTGAAAAATCGAAATGACAAGTGTTTGGGATAATAAAGGAATGGTGGGTAATTGTTCAAAATCGATGCCCTAGCATAACATAACTGGGGTCGATGTATGAGGACACCGGCCCGGCACTGCGGAAGCGTTTCAAAAGATAACCATCTATAAGTAGATGATTAGAACATAAGAGGTAACATGAGTTTGGTGGCATAACTTTTATTGAAGACACAACCATGGTCGTAATGACTGACACGACAAGTATTTGAAAATGAACAAACGGACAATAGCGACATCGACATCTCCTTCATTCGCCTCCACATTGATCAACCTGCATTAGGGAAAATAATGCAGGGGACTGAGTACAAAAGCACTCAGTGGATTCCGTGCCCCATTTTGATAACAATTTTTCAAAAGATATAGCATGCTTCATTCTTATGAAAGGGGGTTACTTTGGTAAAAATATCCTTCACATAAGTTTTTTTTTTTTTAAACAGTTAACGGTTCGAATCATAGAGTATCTCACATTCTTGGGTTACCACCCGGTTCAATTAGAGGGGAGCCACTCCCTCCAACCGAACCGTCATAACTTCATGTGTACACTACCTTGGCTTGTACGGAGCACAAGGCCGATCGTATTATAAAACTTTCAACATAGGTAAACCACAAGCAATTTAGCATAAAACATTTAGCATGCATATCACACTTTGAAAGCATTGGGTTTAATAACCCTAAAGTTACCTCAGTGGGAGTTTGTAATCCCACAGTTTGAAAATAGAAATCCACCTTCATTCAGGTTTTCTTGACTAGTCCTTGGAATTAAAGAGTTGCTCGGTCCTACAAGAGTTGTCTTAAACACTTAGGTTCACGAGCATAAAGTTGTCTAAGGTCTTAACATCCTAGGTCAAACTTATTCCCGAGTCATAACATGTATGTCATGCATGTTATGTCCTATGAGTCACCTAAATGTCTTATGCATACTATATGCTTTACATCTTATCCTACCATATGCATGCGTTCTTAAGTAATCACATATCTCATGTCATAAGATCATACTTTAAGACATGTAATACATCCATACTTGACTATTGAATATATAACAATTATTTAATTGACTTAGATCATTTTAATTTATTAATTAAGAATCAATTAATTACTTAAGGACATATAATCAATTAATAAAGAATTAATTAATTATTAAAGACATATAATTAATTAATAAAGAATTAATTAATTAAACAAAAAGGATATAATTAATTAATAAATAAATAATTATTAAAAGTATATAATTAATTAATTAATAATTAATTATTAAAGGCATATAATTAATTAATTAATTATTAAAGACATATGATTAATAAATAAATAAATAAGACATTAATTAATTAATAATTAATTAATTATGAAAGAATTTTAATTAACTAATTAAGTTTCAATTAATAAATTATTAAAGAATTAATTATTTAATTAATTATTAATAATAAATAATGAACAATTAATCATAAAATAATAATAAAAATTAATCATATAATAAGACAATTATCAACCATATAATATAAATTGGACTTAACATTAACCAATAGATATGGACTAAAGGTTCATATCACACATAAATAAGTCATATTGGACTATTATAATTAATTAATCCAATACACAATCACATAAGACCAAACATTTTATTATCATACAAGTATAATAAATAAAAGAATGAGTCCAACCTATCAATTATTAGGCCCACTCGAATTTAAATTACAAGTCCAAATCATTTTTATTCCAAGCCCAACTGAAATTAATTAAGTGTCCATACTCAAGTCCAAATTCGAAATTTTTGTCCTTAACAGCAGTGTACCCATACACGATTTTATTAAAATAGTTAGACACTTCTTATGGACTTGAAATTTTAACTGAACAAAATTAACATCTTAAACTTCATTTTAAAAATACTAACATCGAACTATCACACACATAAGCTTCCCAACTTAATCTATACTTTATGACAAAATCTGATGTTCTTAAATTTGGACTGCACAAGGGCCTATAAGATTAATTCACCTAGGCTTGAGTTCTTATTCAAATTATGATTTTCTTATCATTCCAGAAACCTCAATAAGTCTATTTTCATGTACAAAAAGCCATTCATCAAAATTCTTTATTTTAAAGATTTCACAACCGATTTCCCAACATCTATACAAAAGCTGAAATTTGTCACTGAATTTTCTTATAAAATCTTTTGAGGGTTCTTATCTTCATAAGAAAATCATGATATTAAAATCATAAATACTAGAGGACTTCTAGATTCATAATCCAATAGCAAAACACTGATTTCATGCCTTCAAATATCCTAAATAATTCAGTTCTTACAAGGTGGCAGATTAACTAATCAAGTTTTCAAGCATAATCTTAATCATTTTTATCTTCACACCATCTTGAATCCATTTACCACATTCAAAGCTCATGAGATCATCATCAAACACATAACTAATCATATTCCATCATGGTTTTCACATATGCAACACATCTATAATCATCCCAAACCGTTGAAGTATAAACATCATAACTTAACACATATTATCATACTTCTGCAAATTTGCAGCACGTAGCTGTTCACCGTAAAATCATTTTAAAATCGAAATCTCATCCTATGACAGTGAGTCTTATCATTTTAGAAACCATAAGAAGTCTAGAACACACTCCAATAAGCCATGTTATCAATATATTAGCCGTTTTCAAGATATTAACATGTCTTTCACACTTAGTCAGTTTTTTGACAGTTTCGAGCAAGTTACAAACTCAAATGTTTTGACACCTTTATACTTGAAATCGAGGGCTTATTTTCACATAAATTGTAGCCAACATACCAGGCTTTCATTTGAAGGTGATTTCATACATTTTTATGGAGTATATTGGTAGATATGACTCGTTCATTAACATACATGTGCAGCCCTACGAACTGCCAAACATTTTTTTCATACAAATATATTCATAACCTAGATTCTAACACATGGAACACCCTCACAACTCATAAACACGTGATTAGCATCATTTTAACATAGATTTACAGCCCTTATAACCATTCATTACTAACCTAACTTGTTCATAAAAGAAAGAAAAGCAAAAGAACTAGATGAAGATTTATACCTAGCTTCCTTCTCCTCCTTCTCTCTCACGTTTCCTCCTCTCCCAGCCTACTTCCCAACTCTTGGCCCTCTTCCTCACGAGATTCCAGTCACCTCCTCTCCTCCGATGGTGGCCGGCGGCGGCGGTTATGGATGGTGGTGGTTTTGGGGGTTAGGGTTTTCTTTGTGTTTCTGTTTGAATAAAGATTGGTGATGGAAAGAATGGTAGAGAAGCAGATCCTTATTGATGAGGAGAAGACATAGGAGTGAATAGCATAGGTTACAAGATGATTACCCCTAATCTCCATCTACTGGCTTATTTGAACGGCTGCATTGGAGAAGGAGAAAAGAGAAGATCGTATTTTCTTTTCTGACAACACGTTATTCTCTCAAATCTTTTTCCTTCTAATTCTATTTATTCTCTATTGTTATTCCCCTTTTCCCCAATCCCTATTTACTTAGTTTTCCTATTTATTTTAATTAGGTAATAGGTTAAACCTATCCTAACTAATCATAAAACACACGCACACACATACTCACGCCTACACACACACCCTCACGCACAAACATTCACTTACCTATTTATAATATATATATATATATTATTATATTATATAATTTCCTTTTATATAGTATTTCAATTTTCGTTTCATAATACGACATTCATTCATCCGATCAAAGTTCCGATCGAGCATATACGTAGAACTAATTATTTCGGTCTTAACGAGACCAATATCCATATTATTCTATAAATTAACTCTTTTACAAAATCAAATAAACAAACGCTTCATAATTATATATTATATATATAATTTATCTTTTGATTAATTATTTCTAATTAATCACATTATTGCATAGGCAATAATAATATCGACATATTTTTTTCGAATAATAAAATATGAATGCTCGTGCTATGCAATGCATATAATGTCTAATTTTTTTTTTATGATTTAGACGTATAAAATTTGTCGGGAATAAGTGACTGTTCTATTATCCAATTAATTCTAATTAAATTTTTATATACTTAAAACGAAATTTTTAGGCTCGAATTTTCGGGTTTCTACATGTGGCGACAAAGCTATGGTTCCGGCAGAATGAAACATGGGTTGTCGATTTCGATTTTTGATTTGTTTTGAGTTGGTACGTTTTCGTAATTGCGTACTGGATGGATGTAATGTTTACTTGTACGCAGTACGTAGTTACCAGTGCGTACGAAGTGAACTTGGTACGCAGTGTGTATTGATAAATACGTACATCGTATGTTGGTACGCAGTACGTATTTACGAAGATGTACCAAGTTTACTTGGTTCTCAGTACGTATTTACCACTACGTACCAAGTTTACTTGATACGCAGTACGTATTTATTAATGCGTACCAAGTTTCATCTATATATTGTGATGCAGGTGAGACCATCTTCTTTAGTGGTTGTGCATGGAGTATACTGGAAAGAGAACATTTTTTAGGGTGATAGGAAAGAGTATATATATGTTTACTTGGTACACAATACGTATTTGGAAATACATATAAATGCGTACTGCGTACCTGAGAGTGGTTACTTGGTACCCAATAAGCTAGAAATTCAATTGAAGAACGATAAAAGTATGTATGTTTGATGTAAATGGTTTAGTTCAATCACCTGTTGGTGAAACTACGAGAATGAAGATTAAGTTTTAGCTTGTTTCTCTGTCCCTCTATTGTTCGTGTAATATTACGTTTAATTCTTACTGCATATCAATTCAACACCGAGTACGAATATGCAAATTCATACTGCGTACCAATTCAAAATCCTACTATTAGTGAGTACGAATATGCATATCCGGATGGCTTACTAGTTCAAAACACCGTATGAATACAAAATTGCATACTAGTAATACTAATATTGTAGCGAATTATTCACAAATCAGAAATTAAAGCAAATTATTTACAAATAAGAACTAGAAATTCACTAATCTCTAATGTTGTTGTCAATGCTATTACAAGTGTTCTTTTCATCCATGCTATAAAAATAAATGCTTTCTGCCACAACATTGATTTCTTGAGTTCTTGTAAGATACTATCAGCTATTAGTACGAGTTGCTACTAGTATGAATATGCTCATTTCGTACCGACAAGTTTTGACATCGAGCAGTAACCTCCTACATAAACAAAAATAAATTAGAAGTAGGTATGCATTTGCAAATACGTACTGGTACACTCGGTATGTATTTGCCAATGCGTATCGAGTGTACTTGTAAAGTAGGTACGCATTTGCAAATACGTACTAGCAAACAATCATATTACTAGTACACTTGTTACGTATTTGCCAATGCGTACCGAGTGTACTTGTACAGTAGGTACGCATTTGCAAATACATACTAACAAACTATCATGTTACTAGTACACACGGTACGTATTTGCCAATGCATACCCAATGTACTTGTAAAGTAGGTACGCATTTGCAAAGACGTACTAGCAAACAATCATGTTACTGGTACACACGGTACGTATTTGTCAATGCGCACCCAATGTAATTGTAACATAGGTACACATTTCTAAATTAAATAGTTACTAGCAAACAATCATTTTACTGGTACACCTGGTACGTATTTAAAAAAAAGTACCAAGTTATATGCTTCCGAACTAAGTACGCATTTACAAAATCGTACCAAGTTTAACGATACACACACACACACACACACACACACACACACACACACACACACACACACACACACATATATATATACTAGTTCAAAATCCCGCTATTAGCGAGTACGAATATGCATATTCATATCGTTTACTAGTTCAAAACACCGTATGAAGATAAAATATGCGTACTAATAATACTAATATGAAGACAAAATATGTGTACTAATAATACTAATATCGTAGCAAATTGTTTACAAATCATAAAAAAAAATTATTTATAAATAAGAACTAGAAATTCACTAATCTCTAATGTTCTTGTCAATGCTATTACAAGTGTTCGTTTCATCAATGCTATAAAAATAGATACTTCCTCTCAACACATTGATTTATTGACATTGAGCTGCAACCTCCTGCATAAACAAAAATAAATTAGAAGTCAGCTCAACAATTTTAAGTACACTAGGTTCGAAATGCTGAATACAAATAAAATAAGTATGTATTTGCAATTACTTACCAATTTAACAAATATATTACCAGTACAATCAGTACGTAATTGCAAATGCGTACCAAGTGTACTTGTAAAATATGTACGTATTTGCAGTCACGTAATAGTAGACAAAAATATTACTGGCGTGTACCTGTATTTTACTTGATAACTCGGTAAGTATTTACAAAAACGTACCAAGTTTACCAGCAATATACTTGTGAACTTTGTACGTATTTTTAAATTTGTACCAAATGTACCAGTAATATACTTAGTAACTTTGTATGTATTTGCAAATACGTAGCTCGTTCCCACTTATATGTTTCAGAATTAGGTACACATTTATAAAATCGTACCAACTTTAATCATATAATCGCATAAACAAATGTAAAATTCACAAAAAATCATTCAAATGCGTACATTCACATCAACCGAATGTAAAAATTCACCATGCATAATCTCAGAAACCAATAATGAACCATCCCCAATTACAAACTAAAATGTCAGAAATCAAAGATATGTGCATACCAATACGTATTGCACAAAACGTACATGTACAAATAGTTTGAAATTTCCCAAATCAAGCAACTCGTACCCTAATCGAAGAACAAATTCATTGTACACAACAAACTACGTACGTATTTCTAAATGCGTACCTGAGGTGTTCGCATGGTATTTGTAATTACGTAATTGTAAGCAAAAATATTAATGGTACATTCGGTACGCATTAAAATGCATATTGTGTGTACCTATATTTTACTTGATAACTCGGTATGCATTTACAAAAACGTAACAAGTTTATCAGGTACGCAATACACATTTACAAATACATACTACGTATCATGCACGCTGTACATATTTGTAAATACGTACTGCGTACCGACGGGTTTTTACAGCAACAACAGCTCTGCTACAACAAAAAGAAACAAGAAATCTTTGAAATCGCTCTAAATTCAACCCAAATACACTATAAAACATCAGAAACTAAACGAAAAATCTATAAATAAGTAAAAACAAGTTTTAAAAAAATCATAAATCGAAAAAAATTTCTAATAAACTCATTACCCCAAAAATTTCCGGCAAGATCTATCGATTTTCGGCGATAATAATTAGTGTGGTGGTTGTAAATATTGCAGATGGCGGCGGAAATGAGTGGGGATGAACGAAGAACGGAGGAGAAGAGAAGAGAAGAGAGAAGAAGAGAGAGACGTTGTACGTCGTGCCGGTGATTTTTCGCCTTTTTTGTTCGCGGCGGCATTGTTACAGTGGAAGAATGGACGGCGGAATGGTTGAGGATGCTTTTCTGGTACGCGGCGGCGGATTGGTCGAGGCGGAGAAGAGGAAGAGGAAGAGAGAGACGAGCGGGAAGAGAGAAATGAGAGGGAAGAGAGAGAATGTGAAAAGTAATAAATGAATGAATAACCGTACATAACATCCACTAAGGATTTTTTTGTCCAATAGGGTACAATTTTACCCAATTTTTATAAAAAGCAAACTTTTGACAAAATTTGATAAAAATATGTACTCTAATGCTATGTTGCCATTTACTTCTTTCACTAAAGTGTATTTATGAAAAGGGAGTTGAATATAAGTATCAAAAATCAAAAAGTGATGAGCAAAGTTCGTGAATTGGATTATTACCAATTTACCACGTAAATAATGAAATGTATATATATTCTGAAAAAATAAACTCGTAGTAATTTCAAGATCTTTGTATCATCTATGTGCATAAAATGCATTATCACAGTATGCATTAGTATTATAGTAGTATATATAATATATTATTAGAAATATTTATTATTGTATATATAAAGATGCATTACGCTATATATAGATCATGCAAATATATACTCCCTCCGTCTCTAAATAGTAGAGATTTTGGGGCGCGACACGAGCTTTATTAAAAGTTAGATAATTGTAGTGAATAAAGAGATAAAAAAAAAATGTAGTTACTATGTTAGTGGAGGAAAAAATGGTAATTTACACCAAATATGGTTTCAACAATCTTTTGATTCTTTCATCAAATAATCTTTAATCATCTCCCCCCCAAAAAAAACTTTTTAATTATAAAAATTAAAATTTTATGACCACTAATATAAATAAGCTTCATGTCTTGTTCAATTGAAGTTATTGTAAAATTATGTCAATGAGGTTTAATTCGAATGACAAAGACATCACAAATGAATTGTACATAATATTATATCTTGTGTAATCTTAAAAAAAATCTAAAAAATATACTATATAATATGTATCTCGTTAAATACACCTTATTAATCTTTTTGATACGAACTTTGATAAATTAGTGTATAATCCGTCGAAAATCGACGGGGAATCATTATTAATATTATAAGAAAATATTGTTAGTTAATTATTCATCCATTTTTTTGAAGGAAAATCATTTACGCAGTTTTATAAGTAATTTAATTTGTATTTGATAATGCATTTTTATAGATTATTTCAAAGCTCTCTTTCTTATCAAAATCAATATGAGATTCAAGCCCCCCATTTCAATCGATAATTTTCAAACCTATCTTTCTTCTCAAAATCAATATGGACAAAGACAATTGAAGTTGATTCTTTAGATAGCAATATCTTTTTGTCTCACATTAATTTAGAGAAGAAAAATAATATTAAAGAATCTATATAAGAATGAAGGGACCATAAATATTCCACACTATGAGTTGAATATTATTAAAAAAAATATTTTAGTTGAACTGTCGGTTTGAAATCGACCTGCCTAACCCCACGGTTCCGGATCGGAACCGGCTTGTTGACACGGTTCTGATTTTTGTGGGCACCATTATTATAGATAAAGTTTAAAATTATTTATTTTCTCCAAAACAATATGATAAAGAGATGGTTTTGCCATGAAAATGACTATTTTTGTAAATTCTCTTATTTTTCAATTTATTACACGTAAATAATAGATTTTAAATATTACTCCCTCCGTCCAATTTATGTCTACCTACTTACCACAAAAAATTTGTCCATTTTATGTCTACCCAGTTTAAGAATTTTACACCTATACCCTCATCCATTTTCCCTATTTACTACCTTTGGCCATTGATGACCCCACTTTACATCAACTTTATTTCTACTTTTTTATCATCCCAACAATTTTATTCCTACTTTTTGGTCAATACCACCTCTTTTTTGTCATTACCACTATTTTTTGGTCATTATCTCACTACACCTCAAATACACCTTTATTCCTCCAACTACCACTTTATCAGCTTTCTTAAAACCCGTGTCACACCCCAAATGAGTAGACATAAATTGGACGGAGGGAGTACTAATTAAATTTGGCCATATATTCTTAATAGAACACTATATTTACAAACTTTTCTTCATATATATATATACCTCTAATGATCAAAAGCTCGCTATGACTATTTGAACTATAATAATGATCATGATTGTTTGAAATGTCAAAAAGCATTATTAACTTTAATCACTTTACTGGCTTAAATTTGTATAAATAATTGACCAAATTAAAAATTAAATTTTTTAATAAAATAAAATTACTTTTGGTCGTCTAATTAATTAATTATTTATAGACTTTTTAATATGTAGAGTTTCATTGAAAAGCGACGTGAGATAGAAGATTATAATTTAATAATAATAATAATAATAATAATAATAATAATAATAATAATAATAATAACAACAACAACATAGATATAACTAAAAAATAATTTATCATTTCCAATTGTTATATGGATGAAAAGTTGTAAATGAACGATACCTATATATATACATAATGCAAGATATATAGAAACTAAAATATTATATTCACATAAATAAGAAAAAGGTATAAAGATATATATACTAATGGCTATGTAAATAATGTACACACTTTTTTTTTTGGAAAAGAAAAACTTATTCATTTAAGTTTATAAAAATGTCTTATTTAAAATTGAGATAGACGTGATTTGAAAATATATGATTTCTTTATTCATATCTCTTGTATGGATTACAACTCATGTACATTTCCTCTATTTATTTAGTTTATCGTTTTATCTCCACAATATTTGATATAATAAATAAGGTTAATTAGGGAAATAATTTTTTTTATTAATAATTGTGCCCAAGTTTAGGATAACATATATTATGAATGGAAGGAGTATATCATTTCTTTATTGTCATTTGGATGAAAAAAATTTAATGGAAAAATCTTGCCCAAATTAAAATTGAAAAGAGTACGGTATTTTTTTTTATTTGTTTGAGGTACATGATGATTGATAACTAAAGTTAATCGGTTAATTTTTAAAGATAATTATTTATACGACTGACAAATAAATAAATTGGCTAAATAAAATTGGTGGAGTAAAAGATGAAAAAATACACATTAATTCTAGGTATTTATAATTTTTTCAGTAGGTAAAATTTCATTGAAAAACCGATATGGGCCACAATATTTTAGTAGATATTTAAAATCTATTATTTTATATTTAAAAATTAAAAAATTTGAGAATTTAGATAAATAGAAATGGAGGATTAAGAAGGGTGTCCGTAGGATTTTTTCAAAGTAAGACTAATAATAACCCGTCGAAAATCGACGGGAAATTAAATTAATATTTAATAATAATAAAATTATTAGATAGTATTAATAGCGATATATTAAGAAAAGTATTATTTTTTAATTATTTAGGGTTAAATAATTCGATTATGCAATGTACTAAACTCACTTAGAATTTATATGCCTTTGAACACATGTCAAATTCAATTAAAAAAAAATTTTATTACATGTTTACGACTCAACCCATATAGTTATGTTTGTTAAAAATTATAATCTAATATATTCTCATTTCTTTCGATTTCTAAAACAATCCGTACATCAATAACTGCGATTGGGAATTGTCCTATCTACTGCCACAGTTCCGCGACGGAATCATCCCATGGACCACGATTCTGATTTATAAAAATATAGTTATTTATTCGACCGACTAATAAATAAATGAGCCAAATAAATAATAAATAGGCAAAAATGTGTATTTTCTCATCTTTTGCACCTCAAGTTTTATTTGACCCATTTATTTATTAGTCGGTCGGATAAATGACAATAATTTTATAGTTTAATTTAATTAATTTAGCCAAGCTTTTAGTTGGCCGAATATATGGTTCCAAATTAGGAAAACGATTCTTGCTTTGAAAAAATCCTATGTGGTATTCCTCTTAATCCTCCATTACTATTTATCTAAATTCTCAAATTTTTAAATTTTTTAACATAAAATAATAGATTTTAAATATCTACTAAAATCTTGTGTCCCACATCGGTTATTCAATGAAACATCATCGATTGAAAAGCCTATAAGTACCTAGAATCAATGTGTATTTTCTCATCTTTTACACCATAAGTTTTATTTGGCATATTTATTTATTTATTGGGTTAAATAATTCGATTATGCAATCTACTAAACTCGTTTAGAATTTATATGCCCCTGAACACATCTCAAATTCAATTAAAAAGTAATTTTATTACATATTTACGACTCAAACCATATTGTTATGTTTGTTAAAAATTATAATCTAATATATTCTCATTTCTTTCGATTTCTAAAATAATCCGTATATCAATAACTGTTGATTGAGAATTGCCCTGTCTACTGCCACAGTTTCGCGTCGGAACCGGCCCGTAGACCACAACTCTGATTTATATGTGCGTACGAAAAATAATTATCTTTTCGGCCAATTAATAAATTGATCAAATTAAATTAAATTAAACTAAACTATAAAAATATAGTTATTTATTCGGCCGATTAATAAATAAATTGGCCAAATAAAACTGTTGGAGAAAAAAATGAGAAAATACACATTAATTCTATGTATTTATAAGCTTTTCAATAGTTGAAATTTTATTGAATAACCGATGTGGGACACAACATTTTAGTAGATATTTAAATTCTATTATTTTACATTTAAAATTTTAAAAGTTTGAGAATTTAAATAAATAGGAATGGAGAATTAAGAGGGGTGCCACATAAAAAATTTTCAAAGCAAAAATCGTTTTCCTTTTAGTAATATAATGATAGTATAAAATCCGACCAATATATCCTTGATTAAACTATCAAAAGTGCACTTGTAAATAATAGACGTTGTTTTCCCTAAAAAAAATCAATACTCATGCATATAATTTACGCAAGACTTATGTGTGTAGTTTTAAAAAAAAAGACTTATGTGTGTATATAAGTGTACGTGAGGCTATTATATACTCCCTCCGTTCCACCGAATACGGCCTATTTTTTCATTTTGGGACGTCCCATTATACTTGATCTGTTTTTTTTAAAGGAAACAATTAGTTTATATACATGGTCCACCATTTCATCTAAACTCCACCAACCTACTCCCACTACATTATACTCCTTCCGTCCAGAAATCATCTTCCTACTTACTCTTTTTTTTTTGTCCACAAATCATCTTTCTACTTACCTTTTCGTGCAACCATACCCTCCTACTTTTCTTTTATTTACTACCTTTTGCCATTGGTGGCCCCACCTTACAACAACTTTAAAAACTACTTTTTAATCAACACAACAACTTTATTCCTACTTTTTGGTCAATACCACCACCTTTTTGCCATTACCACTAATTTTTTGTCATTATCCCACTACTCCTACATTATAACTTTTACCCACTCAAAACAACTTTTTCAGTTTTTCTTAATCGGCGTGCCAGGACCCAAATCGGAACATGATTTTTGGACGGAGGGAGTAAACTTTATTAGCATTATAAAATATTAAATTCACAATATATTAAACACTTTCTTTATACCCAATACACTTTTTCTTAGTCTCCGTGCCTATATAAACTAGGCCGTATTCGACAGGACGGAGGGAGTACTATCTTCCATCTTGCAATAGATGTGTCTTCTATATACATATTTTTTGAGTTGTCCTAACTAAATATATTGTTTTAATTTATGGAAATCACTTCAATCTCACAAAAAAGAATTCTACCCTCGGTTCTCAAATAAGTTTTTCGGAGGGAGTGATACGAAAATTAAGGAAAAATTTGTTGTGATTGGAGAAAAGGTAATGTGAGAGAGAATATTTTATTGTATTAGTGTGACAAAATAGGTCGGAAGTTATTTAGAAACCGTCTCAAAAAGGAAATATAGGAAATAATTTGGATCGAACGTAATATGAACTAGCTCCATAATTTGGATCTCTCATCCTGTGAATCACTCTTCTCATTAATTCTCAAGCCGAAAAGAAGCACTTATATCCTTTAATAAATAGTCAATTTCGGTGGTCCTACTGAGATGAAAGACACATGTGATATCAAACTTTTCATAAATAAAACAGAATATTCTAAAACTTATATCAAATCAAATAAATGAATAGCGCAACAATATTTTGAAAAGAAGATTAAAAAACCGAAATTATATTCTACTACAGATGTTGTTATTTAATATAAGGGCACAATCACCAAAGCAATAATGTTAATTGCTGAATAGCCCAGCCCAATTCTATTCTCCTAGGATTAGAGAATATTGCAATTATATAATGGGTAATAATATTCGGATATACTGTAATCAGTCACACGAATGAAAAAAAAATTAAGTGTAAAAATGAAATAATTATATTCTTTCTTAGGGTTTATACTTTCTAATTAGGATATATTTCCATTTTCAAAACCTATATTACCATTTTTTAACTTGTGTGGTCGGCCACAGTTTGCCGAATATCATTACCCTTATATAATATCCTTATATAATATAGGAGTATTTTATATTTCCCTTTATAACGTTATTTCAAACATTTTAATTTTTTTATGGGAATCAACGTACTCTCGATGATCATATTTTTCTTTGATTTAGAATTATTCACAGTCATTGATAAAACTCAAGAATGGTATTGATGTTCATGAAACTCAGCGAGTTTTAGCTTACGAGATTGTTTGCTCCACAAAATCAGATCATCCCATCAAAATAGTCAAATAGAATCGACTTAATGTAAGGCTCTGAAAGAAAAAAAATGCAGTCATTTTAAGAAAAAAAGATAATCTACACTGCGTTTATGCAAGGCCCATAATTATTTATATTGTTTTGAAACTATAATTATTTATTTTATTAATTATATCAATTTTAGGAATTACTACATTTTTTTAATAAAAATTACATTTTAATATTTTTCTATTCTGGCAGATGAGCTGCACGTTGGGACTTGAGAAGTTGTGAGATGAGTAGAACATGTTAGAAACAGTTAAAATCAATGAAGAAGCAGAAAATGGCAAAATAAAATATCTTCATAATTCAATATCTAACTTATTTGATCTTTTAATTGTAAATTAATTATCATCGAAAATTAATTAAGTATCCCAAGATTTATACAGGCGTTATTAATTACGAGTAGGAGTGAGCAAAATTCAGTTAAAACCGAAAAACCGAGCCGAACCTAACCGAAATACTAATTCGGTTCGGTTAATTTGGTTTTCGGTTTGGTTTTGGTTTTGAATTTTGAATTCATTGGTTTTTCGGTTTGGATATGGTTTTTGGAAAAAAATATTTGGTTAACCGAAAACCGAACCGAATTAATAATTAATTTAATAATTTATTAATTTTTATATATATTTAAAAATTAAAATGATTATTATTAATTTATATATATATGTTTTGGAATTTTGGTTATGTTTTGATTAAGATGTTTGGAATTTTGGACCTGCAACATCAACAAACATCACTGATTTATTTATGTTTGGTTAAAGATGTTTTAGAATTTGGATTATTACTTTTTGCGGATTTGGAATCTTGAATATTGAATGTTAATTACTTATTTAAAATGTAGAAAATATATTGTGTATTTATTTCGATTTATTTGGTTTTAACCGAAACCGAACCGAAATATTTCGGTTCGGTTTTGTTCAGTTTTAGCCATGTTCGGTTTGGATTCGGTTATTTATTATATAATTCGGTTTTAATTTGATTTTTGCAATTCGATTCGGTTCGGTGACCGAATAACCGAATGCTCACCCCTAATTACGAGGAGTAATAGTATATGGATGGAAAAGTGATCCCAATATGTGAGATCAAATCATATATATCAATTATATTGATATGATTCTATAAAGTTTATTAATCAATCTTTTTCATGATATTTAGACTTGCTAACTAGTTTGTACGTGTAGGACCATACCATGACAAAGATCGAATTTGTGACTTTGACTAATTACGCAAAGATTTGGATGTATAAAGAAAAGTAACAATTATTTTGGAAAAAAAGTGTCAATTCTTAATTTTTCCCTTTTAAAACACCAATTAATAATTTTCATGAAAAAAGTGATAATTATCATAAAGAAATGTGACATTCCCGGATCTGACCGTACGATAAGGCCAATTTCACCCACATTCATTTCTATTAATCCAAAATCCACTTAACATTAGAAAACGAACAAACCGAGCAAGATTATGAGCTGCCGAATTTGCATGACAAAACATATGTATGTTTGTTGGACATATTTCACCATTAACTATATACAGTAGAATTTTTATAAAGAAATACTTTATGTAGGAATAAACTCCTATTTAGACATAATTTTTAGTAGTCCCAATGTGGATGAAACTTTTCATTTTTTACCTCTATTTAAAAATCACCTATTTAGGCATAATTAATTTGTAGTCCCAACGATATTCTTTGATGGAGGTTTTATTGTATATCTATAAGGCCTTGAAGATTCAACCATAATGTGTGGATAGACTGATAGGAACTCATCCTTATAAGGAATCATGCATTAATATCACTTTGAAATACACAAAATACACATGATACAATATTTTAATGCGAAACCATGACAAATAACATTGCACACATATTTAATCAATACATTTTTAATACACACCATATAATAATTTAATGCATCAATTACATCTCGACACTGCATAAATTAAAAAAGATCAATAGGTCCAATATTTTCATTAACATTATTTATGCAATAAAATAATACAGTTTATACATCATTAACTGATAGTGTTAAAAATGCATGCATGCATAATTCCAATAAATTCTTATAAAGATGAGTTCGTATGTGAAAAGTAAATACAACTGGGTTACAACTAATTAATAAGCAAAATTAATGTCATCCAGTTGTTGAATATTTTTTAGCTGAAAAAAGGTTTAATTTTCTTTTGTTATTTATATATAAATTGTAAAATAAATAAAGGAGATAAGTGGAAGAAAGAAAAGGTGGGATTTTTGGAGAAGAGAAAACAAAAGTAAAGACAGAAAGTGCACGTCATACTTAGCCGTAGGGCTGTATATTGTTTTTTCCTTGGGCTAAGTTGGTTCATTTTGCAGGGCTTCCTTCTCATCCACATTTCCTCTCTCTCTCTCTCTCTCTCTCTCTCTCTCTCTCTCTCTCTCTCTCTCTCTCTCTCTCTCTCTCTCCAGAATAACAAAATAATATTGAGAGAGAAAACTCCGATGTTTAATTTGAAGATGGTTTTATGAGTTTGTTCTTACATGCATGCCTATAATTGGATTTTCTTGGTTTTATCAAGAAAAAGCCATTGATACATGATGTTGAATTAGTGTGTGTGCAGATATATAGCTTGGCTTCATCTCTCTCTCTCTCTCTCTCTCTCTCTCTCTCTCTCTCTCTAGAAAGGGTTGTCGTCTGCGGTGAATCCAAAGGGAAGGAGGAAGAAGAAGCCATATCATCAAGAAGACAGTGGTTGAAGTTTTTGGAAGAGTTTCAAACAAAGAAACAAATTAAACTTGCACCATTTTTCACCTACTTTAGCCTTTTCCTAGGTTTGTAGTATTTTATTCTTTAGATCTCAATTATATACTCTCTTATCTTTTATAACTATCTCTCTCTCTTTTTTTTAAAGATCTAGTTAAAGACGTCCCTTTTCTGATGCTAGAGAAAGAAAATGAGAAATGATTGAAGACCTCACGTAGTTCGATCCTCATATAATTGGGCTATTCTTTCAGACCATTACTAATTCCAGCTCCGACAACGTATATTAAGCAGCTATACTATGGAAGAAAACATGTCAAATTTGACTTGTGCATCTGGTGAAGCTAGTTTTTCTTCAAATAATGAAAACAGTAGCATCTCTCAACAGCCAATTATCAAGAAAAAGAGAAATCAACCAGGCCATCCAGGTTAATTAATTAGCTTAATCTTCAAGATTCTCTCTCTTGCTAGATTAATTCTCAAGAACAACACATAACTCTCTCTCTCTCTCTCTCTCTCTCTCTCTCTCTCTCTCTACATAGACCCTGGAGCTGAAGTTATAGCTTTATCACCAAGAACCCTTCTGGCAACAAACAGATTTGTGTGTGATGTATGCAACAAAGGATTCAAGAGAGATCAAAATCTGCAGCTGCACAGAAGAGGCCACAACCTGCCATGGAAATTGAAGCAGAAAACGAACAAAGAAGTTCGAAGAAAAGTTTACATCTGCCCAGAAATCGGATGTGTTCATCACGATCCTTCGAGGGCACTGGGAGATCTAACTGGAATCAAGAAACATTTCTACAGAAAGCATGGCGAGAAGAAGTGGAAGTGCGAGAAATGTTCCAAGAAATACGCAGTTCAATCGGATTGGAAAGCTCATTCCAAAATCTGCGGCACCCGAGAGTACAGATGCGAGTGTGGAACCCCTTTTTCGAGGTACGTATACTGATGATGTCATTTTACGAGCATTGGTTTTGAGAGAGAGAGAGAGAGAGAGAGAGAGAGAGAGAGAGAATGAGTTTGGTATGATTATGCTAATGCTAATGATTGTTAGATACTAATTACTCTATAATTAGGATACATAATCTCGACACTTATTCAATTTGAGCTTTTAATTTTTCAAGAAACTAATGATTACTATGTGTATTATGTATAATTTCTTGGTTCTCTTTGTTTTTTGTTTTTTTTTTTTGCAGGAGAGATAGTTTTATCACACATAGAGCCTTTTGTGATGCTCTAACACAAGAAAGTGTTAAATCAAACAACAATTACCCATTGCAATATGCTCAGAATTCCTCACAAAATTCTCTAAACAACACAAATCTTAGCCTTCCTTTTTCAATAAAGAAGGAGCACCATCAAAATCTCCTCCTAAAACAAGAAATTCCACCATGGCTATCTTGCTCACCAATCATTGGACCTAGTGTGGGCCCACCACCCCCCATTGACCTCACCACCACACCATCATTAATCTTTCAAGATTTCCCCCAAAATCACGATCACGATCATCATAATAGCCCAAACCCTAACCCTAGCAGTAGCCTGGGCCCCACTGCTCTCCCGCCGTACCACCCATACCACCACCACCACTACCACCAACCACCGCCCCACGTCTCCGCCACCGCATTGCTGCAGAAGGCGGCCCAAATGGGCGCCAAATCCAGCTCCCAGCAATTTCCATCGCACGCCGGTGTAGCTTTCACGAGGCCCCACCAAGCCGATGATCACGTGACTGCTGGCCCTCGCTCCACAGACGGCTTTGGCCCATCACGTGATCAGCTTGTCCATAGCTTGGCTCCATTTGCAGATAAAGCTTCTCCAATGACAGGTAGCGGGGGCGGCGGCGGCAGCTCCACTCCTCCTTCTCTGGTCCATGAGATGATGATGATGAACAACGGTGGGTTCTATCAAGGGCCAGGATTCAGCCACGTCGACTTCGACCAAGATCATCAGAGATTTCATGCAACTGGTGGTGAGTTCAGCAGCAGAAATGGCAACGAAGGAGGTCAGGACAATTTAACGAGGGATTTCCTAGGATTAAGGCCGTTGTCTCAAAACGACATTCTGAGCTTGACTGCAGGTTTTGACAGCTGCATCAACAGTAATAATTCTTGTGACGACCAAACCCCCAAATCTTGGTAAGGTTGGGCCCTTCTCGTCACGATTCATGTTGGTGCGGTCCAGCTCGACCCGACGGTAAAACAGGTTGGGCCCCGATTTGTATCACGAGCAAACTTGGATACGTGTCGGCCCTGCTAAAACTCTCCGCTGCTTAAATCAATTTTTGTCTCTTAATTTGTTCATCTATTGTTGGACCATTTTCTCAGATTTTCAAAGTTGAAACCCTAGCTAGTACCATATATATGTATACATACTGTTATAAGTTTTCTCTTTGGCTCATATTGTTGCTTGTTACTAACTAATTGATGCAATTATTATTGAATTAATAGTTTAAATAATTAGGGAGCACTGCCAAAATTACTCATAGCTATGAAGAAATTTTCTAACAATCATGCATGTACAAAATATTGATGGCAAATTTTGTTGAAACAGCAAGATTGTTTTTACATTTTTTTTTTGGAACTACACACATGCAGCATCTAGTTAAGGCCTAGTCTTCTATGAGACCGGTCTCTTACTAGAGACCGGATTGACCCGGTCAAACCCGTTGACCTTTTTTATTTTAATTTCCAATTTTTTTTTAAATTATTTATCCACCTTTGGCTCAGATTTTACGGTTCCGCCTTCACTCCGATTACTAATATAAAAATAATCGCTGACAATAATTTAAATTTTTTTGGCTCGCTCTCCGAAGCCTTCAACTCCCCTCGCTCGAATCTTGACCAAAGAAGAAACGACAAATAAAAAAACGAGGAGGCAAAAAAAAGGAGAGGAAAAAAAATATGAAATTTATAAAAAAATCAGAAAAAAATAGGGGTGCGTGGGGTGCACGCACTGTGCTTGACATGCGCGCGTGTGCCCCATGTGCCGGTCTCTAGTTAGAGACTAGTGGCTGGGGTGAATTTGTGTTTACTTAATTATAGATGTGGTCTAGCCGTCTAGCTGTCTAGGTACGTAGCACGATGTAGAAAAGTTTACCGTGCAAGAATAACAACCTTAATTAATTAAATGAAAGAATAAAAGTTATAATTAATTGATTCTTAGAAATAGATTCTTGGAATATTATACTCCCTCCGTACACGAAATGATTGTCGCTTTTACCATTTAAATCGATCTACGAAATGGTTGTCACTTTCATTTATAGTAGTAGGACCCACATAATACATTATATTTAACTTATATTTCTCATTTTTTCACTCACATTTATTGTCGGAGATTTACCCCACCCACAACAATACTCACTATTATTCACTACTAACTACCATTTTCTTAAAATCCGTACCGTCTACAATGTGGCAACTATTTTGTGGACCGAGAAAGTAATTTTTATTAATATTAAGTAAAATGTATACTATATGCTTTTAAAACTAAATACGAGATTGTGGAATTCGATAGTCACTCTTGCTTGAAGCACATATATATACAATTGCACCTTTTCCCTATATTGATTGCATGATATTGGAAAGTTTTAATTTGAATAAAAAAGCGTACATAAGAGAATCTAACCATTTTTAGGATGGTGACACACCAATCTTGTTCAAGTTAATGGAAAGTAGAAAAGCTATCAGTTAGAAAAAGAAAGTTCAATTGATACATCTCTTTTCAACCCAAAAAGAAATTTAGAGAAAAACAACAAGAGTTGCAGAGAATGTTTTTACACAAAGATATATATAAGTACATCGGAATCAAGAAAAATCTTGAAATTTAATCTAGAAAAATAGTACTACTACATATTTTTATAAGCGTTGCTCTTGTTCTTTTGTGGTTTAGTAAATTTTCATATATATTATCCCACAGAAATTTGACTATTGGACAATCAAAAGTGAAATAGTAGTTGAGGTACAAAAAAAGCATAGGATTCTTTCATAAGAAAAGATTCTTGAAAATGTGTAAGAAAAAATAAAGATAAAAAATGTGGTTAGATTTTGCTGTTTGTATGCAAAAACAAAAAGATAGGAGAGGCTGTTTGATTCCTGCTGTTGGTGCAAGTGGGATTCAATCCCAAGAATGGATCACTTCTGTCTCTCCCTTTTACATATTATTATATACACATGTCATTTTTTTTTGTGTGCGTGATACTTACATATTGTACTTGTATATATTACGTGTGTACGTACATGTCATCTGTAATAATTCGATGTCTAATGCTCCCAGTTATATTCTCAAATAAAATTTGTTAGGAGAGTAAGTGTCAAATTTTGAAACTTTTATGAAAAATGATGCGAAACTTCTCAGCAAATTTTTTAAATGTTTGATTTTATCAATTTCTAATGCTCCTTCCGCCCCGGAATAAGTTATATTCTAAAATTAATTGTGCTTAGAAAAGTGTCAAATTTCAAAATTTTATTAAAAAATGATGTGAGACATCTTATTTCTTTTGTACACCTTCTCAATGCAATATACTCACTTTGTTCACAAAAATTGTAGGAAATTTTTGTGGTACGAGTTTTAATAAAAAATTGTGGTAAATATTAAATGAGTCGAGAAAAGAATTCACTATTGTGAGTGAGGAAAGGAATAGTGGAAATAAAATTAGCTACGATTTTCGTGAATGAGGGAAGTAATTTGTTTCATTTCCAACAAATAATTGGAAGTAAGTAAAATAAATCGTCCACTTTTTAACATGAGTTCGAGGACGGGGAAATGTGGTCCGGAGAGTATTTGCATTTGCACAAAAGGCTAATATTGTTTGGAGTATATGTTGGAAAAAATTTGTAAAGAATGAGAGTTTTACATGAGATCGTCTCACATTTTTACTCGTGATTTCATACAAATTTTTGTTTGGAATGAATATACTATTCAATTTATTAGTGCTTTAAATACTAAAATTGGTAATTAATAAAAAGAAAATGTGGTTTTAAGAAAGTAACATAATCTATTTTTTCGTAAGCTTATTTAAAGGAATAATTTAAGTCAAGATATTTGTAGTAGTTACGCGTTTAGTATTCTAATATTTTAATATTTCCGCGCGCCTGAACTTGAATAGTTTGATTATGTGAGGAAATAGCAAAAGGACAAAAAGCGTTATTCATTTTATACTATGCAGGCGCATGTTTCAATTGAATAACATGTTAGCAAATTTTAATGAATGGATGATACTACCATTTATAAATCAGTGTTATCATTCCAGATTGAGCTAATTATAACTAATGGTGCCCGAATTAAATCACATTTGTTACTAATTTAACACCAACGGGATGAATATATTCAGTTCTACCATTCTAAAATTGGACTTATAGGCGAAACTGAATTTGAATTTGCAATTATTCTACTGTGCTGTTTTCAAGTCAAGGTAACTTTTCTTTTTAACAAACTAGCGTATTACCCGTCGAAAATCGACGGCAAATTATATTTTAAAAAATTAATAAAATTATTAGGGAGTAATATGTGATAAATTAAAAATAATAAATTATTTATTAATATTATTTGCGTTAAATTATTTGATTATGCAATCTACTGAATTCGTTTAGAATTTATATGTACTTAAACATATCTCAAATTCAATTAAAAAATAATTTTATCACATGTTTACGTCTCAAACCCATATAATGATGTCTGTTACAAATTCTAATCTAATCTATCCTCATTTCTTTGATAATTTTCAAAGCTCTACATTGTGAGTTTAACATAATATTAACAAAAAAATAAAAAGCTTGAACCATCATTACGCAATCATCCCGTCTACCCCACGGTTTTGACCCGGAATCGACCCGTTAACTACGATATTGATTTTGTAGAAAATAATAGTAAAAGATAAAGTTATAATTTTCAACTATAAATTCGAAACTGCATAATTTATTAAACTCGTTTAGAATTTATGTAGATTCAAAATTTAATTTAAAAGTGACTGTAATATTCATTTTCGTCCTTAAAAGTGACTGTAATATTCGCTAATTATTTGAACTCGTTTGAATTTATAAATTATGTAAATAATTAAATATTATCATAAAATTTGTCACAATAAAAAAATTAAATACATGTCACATCATACTCCCTCCGTCTACGAAAAAGATGCACTCTTTGTCGTTTTGGGGTGTCCACGAAAAAAATGCACACTCCATTTTTAGTAATATGATCCACATAATTTATTTTAATTTAATCATTCACTCAATTCAAGTGGGATCTTTATTCCACTCACTTCATACGTTTTACTTTAATTTAATAATCCATTCAACTCAAGTGGGACCTTTATTCCACTTACTCTAATTTAAAGCTATATAACAGGTGGGACCCTTACTCCACTCACAACATACTCCACCCATATTATTAAACTGCGTGCTCGTCCCAACTATGTGTCTTTTTCGTGGACAGAGGGAGTATTACATATAGAACCGTCGGTTTGGAATTGGCTTATCTGCCCTTACAGTTGGCCTGTCTGCCCTTACAGTTTCAAGTCGGAATCTTCCTGTTATGATGAACTGCCGCAACTGAATTGGCCCCCGTGTTGGGAAATTTAGTAAAAGTTTTGATTGATTCCAAAACCAACTGACCCCAACCGAGTAGATGTTGCCAGATCCTAATGTTAGTATTTAGGCTCGTTGTTTGAGCAATGTTGAGATTTTATCTTTACAGGTCTCCAGCTGAAGATGGCATCATGACTACACTCGGATAGAACATCAGTTGTAAGAAAGACAACTGAGTGTTCAAATGGGAAGATGTAAGAGAACATCAGATGGAAGAAAGTCATCTGAGCGTTCGAGCCAACTGATCAGATTCAGAACACAAGAAAGACAACTGAGCATTTAAGAGATAGAACATCAGTTACAAGAAAGACAACTGAGCGTTCAAGATACAGAACATCAGTTGTAGGACACGAATTGATAAGATCGACAACATGAAATTCAAGACAGCTGAGGGTTCAACTGTTCTTATTCAGACAGAAGGTCAGATGAAGATATCGATCAGATGGAACATCAGCTGAAGACCACTCAGATGAAGACCAAAACTTCTCAACCGACTAACCAAGGTTGAAAGTCAAAGGTTGAAGATTTGAATTTCAAAAAGGAAGTCACGTGAAGGTTTGACTATCTGTCATTACCTCATTTGGCCCAACACAAGGCTGTCTCAGATGGAAAGCAGAAGTTCACAGTTGCCAAATCCGGAAAGTCTGCAGAGATGAGAGACAAGCCATCGCTTTCACAAGAACAGAGATCAACGACTCTTCCAACGGCTAGTTGATTCTCTCCGCCTATAAATAGAGGCATTCATTCATTCACCAAGACAACGAAGAACGTTAGAAGACAGAATATAAGACAGAGCAAAGAGATAGACGAGCGAACATCACCAGTTGAGAGTTCATATCGCAAAACGAGCTAAACTGAAATCAATCTCTAAGAACATTACTAGTTGAGAGTTCCTAGAGTGTTAGATTCTGTCTTGGTGTTTTTAGATCTTAGTTTGAGTCTCCATTTGTTCAAGCTTAGATCCTAGCTCACTTCTTGTTCGAGCTAGTAGTTGGAAAAACCCACCCTTTTACATATCCTCTCAAAAGGATTGTTAGGACCCTACTCTTCCCGTAATTGAGTAGATAGGTTGATAAGTACCCGTAAACTTATCTGTAAGGTTGATAAGTACCCGTAAAGCTTTGTGGTTGAAGTCCTAAAGAAATTGGACTGAGTTGTGTGGACTCACAACTCCCCGTGGATGTAGGAGTTCTCTCCGAACCATGTAAATCTTTGTGTGTTTGTGTTTTTTGTTCAGTTATTTATTGCATATCCAACTGACCAACTAACCAGCACTCAAACTGCATTTTCAACATTCTCAACTGATTTGTTTATTGACCAACCTTGCATATCTGAGCGTGAGTTATTTTTACGAGTTATTATTTCCACCACATTCCGCACAGCACCACTCTCACATGTGAGTTTTCTTACTTAGTTGTGATTCCAACTGAGTCTTCTTACTCGGTTGTGATATTTTCAGGGGGTTGTTTTAAAAATTCCTAACTGGTGTATTCCCCCCCATACACCAGAACTCGTATCGGGACCATCACCCCGTTATTTCGAACTGTCGTAATTGAATCGCTCTGTTTACCCCCACGGATCATAATCAGCCCGTTGAACACGATCTTTATTTTTGTGCACAATAGAATAAATGGATAATGCATGACATGTATAAAATAAGTAGCACGTTATATAATACGACATAACAACATGTTAAATTTATAATAAAAAATAAACTATTTATTTGACCAACTGATTAATTGGACCCTATTTGTATAAATAATTTTTAAAGGTCTCTTACTTCTCAAAATCAATGTGGGCCAAAAATATATTTGGTTCTCAAAGAAATTGTCACACGTCGATTTTATATGAGAATTTAAATTTCTTTCAAAATTGCGAATCAAATAGTGTAAAAAAAATTATAAATTTTCGAATCGAATATTCGTGAATATCATTTTGAATTGAATACGAATTAAAAATATATTCGAAGTTAATTCGAATACTGATTCGAATATGCGAATAATGTCACAAATTCGAATTTGAAACCGTTTATTCGGCCAACTAATAAATTGGTTCTATACAAAAAATAATTACTTTTCGGCCAACTAAAATATTGGCCAAATTAAATTAAATTATTATTATTAGACTATAAAAATATAGTTATTTATTCGATCGACTAATAAATAAATGGGCCAAATAAAACTTGTGGTGTAAAAGATGAGAAAATACATATTGATTTTAGGTATTTATAGGTTTTTCAATAGGTGATGTCTGATTGAATAACCGATGTGAAACATAGAATTTTAGTAGATATTTAAAATCTATTATTTTATGTTAATTTTATTTTTCAAAGTAAGAATTTGATGGATGACGTGCAATTCACAATTATATTGTTACATATTTGATGATTTAGCATTGTTAAAAACAATGCATTATATTATATCTTTCTTTTCCAATAGCATGAAAATATGAATTTTGTATCCATATATATTGTGTCACAATTGGAACTTATACAATATGGTGTAGGAAGCGAAAATAATGACATTAATTAATAATAGTAGTATATATTAAGTAGAATTAATATATATTAAATATTAAAATATGATAGATATTGAGATTGAGATTTGATCTTGTTAAGATTTTTTTTCTATGTCATATAATATATATATATATATATATATATATATATATATATGATAAATATTAATTTTAAATTCAGAAAATTTGAGAATTTAGATAAATAAGAATGAAGGGATTTAAAGGGTGCCACATAGGATTTTTTAAAAGAAGAATCGTTTTTCTTTATATAATGACTAGCATATAATCCGTCGAAAATCGACGGGAAATTATATTAATATTTAATAATAATAAAATTATTAGATAGTACTAATAATATATTAAGAAAAATATTATTTTTTAATTATTTAGGGTTAAATAATTCGATTATGCAATCTACTAAACTCGCTTAAAATTTATATACCCTTGAACACATCTCAAATTCAATTAAAAAGTAATTTTATTACATGTTTACGACTCAAACCATATAGTTATTTTGTTAAAAATTATAATCTAATATATGCTCATTTCTTTCAATTTTTTTAAAAAAATCCGTATATCAATAACCGTCGATTGAGAATTGTCCTGTCTACTGCTACAGTTCCGCGTCGGAATCGGCCCGTGGACCACTCTTATTTATAAGTGTGTAATTTATAAAACTCATTTAGAATACATATAAACCCAAAATTTGATAAGAAAAAAATGATTGTACTATTCGTTCACGTCCTTAGCCATACAATAATGTTCGCTAATTACAATTATAGATTATGCAAAGTTGGGAACTCAACTACAAATAACGTGAAAATTAATTCATCGATGACTATTTTAGATTTTAGAATATATATGAAAAAAAATGCATAAAATGAAGAAAAATTTCCCGAGTTTAGGAACCCGTCGGTTGGGAATTGACCCGTTTACCGCTACGGTTCCGGTCGGAATTGGTCCATTGACCACATTTTTGATTTATAAGTGCATAATTTATAAAACTCGTTTAAAATTTATATAGACCCAAAATTTAATAAAAAATTAATTGTACTATTTGTTCTCATTTTAATTGTATAGTAATATTTACTAATTACGATTATAAATTATGCAAAGTTGGAAACTCCACTACAAATAACGTAAAAATCAATTCATAGATAACGTTTCTAAATTTTAGAAAAATACATGAAAAAATGAATAAAATTCAAAATTTAAAATAAATATGAATAAAGAATGGAAATGTGCCACATGGGATTGCATCGGAACCGGCCCATTTACCACGACTCTGATCTATAAGTGCGTGATTTATAAAATTTGTTTAGAATTTATATACAACCAAAATTTAATAAAAAAAATGTATAATAATATTCACTAATTACAGTTATAAGTTATGTAAAGCTCGAAACTCAACTACAAATCACGTAAAAATCAATTCATAGATGGCGATTCTAGATTTTAGAAAATATATGGAAAAAATGAATAAAATAATAGTTAAAATAAATAAGAATAAATAATGAAAATGTGTCACGTAGGATCTCGAGTTGAGGTGCCTGTCAGTTTGGAATTGACTTGTCTACCTAAATAATTGATAAATTAAATATTAATTATTTTTTATCAAATTAAATAAAAATTATTAGACTATTTAAAAATTTAATTCGACCAACCAATGCATTAGCCAATTATTTTGGAACCATTTATTTTTTCAACTAAAAAAAAAATTGTATAGTAATATTCACTAATTACAATTATAAGTTATGCAAAGTTGGAAACTCAACAGAAATCACGTATAGATCAATTCATAGATGTCGATTGTAGATTTTAGAAAAATATATGAAAAAAAATGAATAAAATAAAATTTAAAATAAATAAGAATAACGAATGGAAATGTGTCACGTGAGATCTCGAGTTAAGGTGTTTGTCAGTTGGGAATTGGCACGTCTACCTATATAATTGATAAATTATAAATTAAATATTTTTTTATCAAATTAAATAAAAATTATTAGACTATTTCAAAATTTCATTCGACCAACCAATACATTAGTCACATTAGCCAATTATTTTGGAACCATTTATTCTTTCAACTAATAAATTGGTTCCCTACGAAAAATAATTTTATATTGGCCAATTAATAAATTGACCAAATTAAATTAAATTAAACTAAACTATAAATATATAGTTATTTATTCGGCCGATTAATAAATAAATTGGCCAAATAAGACTGGTGGAGCAAAAGATGAGAAAATACACATTAATTCTATGTATTTATAGGCTTTTCAATAGGTGAAATTTCATTGAATAACCGATGTGGGACACAAGATTTTAGCAGTTATTTAAATTTAAAATTTATTATTTTACATTTAAAAATTCAAAAATTTGAGAATTTAGATAAATAGGAATGGAGAATTAAGAGGAGTGCCATGTAGGATTTTTTCAAAGCAAGAATCATTTTCCTTTTAGTAATATAATGATTAAGGTTATTTTTGGAACGTTGTATCATCTTCCCATTTTTATCTACCATCCATAATACATTTAGTTACTACTTTTTTTGCAAATCGGATCCTCGGTTGTCTTTTTATGTGACATCTTATATTACCTTAATAAGAGTGTGACATATAGCGTAATAAATGATTCAAGATTTAGAGAATATATAAGGAAAATATATATCCTAAATCTTGAACCATTTATCATGTCACATATCGTCTTCTTATTAATGCAATAGAAGATGTCATATAAAAATGAAATACAGGATGTGCTTTGCTTTTTTTGGCATGTGAATTTTGATGATCGATAACATTCATTTATTAGAAGACAGAGAAAATAGAACTATATTTTGAGAGAAATAGAGCAGTAATAACTTGTTTAATGAAGATCGCAACTAACTTTCAACCAGTTAACATCTCTATTGCATCATCGTGATTAAACTTGAATTTTCAAATTGAGTTCCAACTTATTCTCAAACAAAAACTTATATTTCAACACAGATATTAAAGCACGATAAAAATAAAGCCAAACAAACTCCAACAACAATTTCTTCGATTTAGCTCGATTCATTTACATCCCTAGGTGCCGTCTTCGGACATAGAGCCGAGTCAAGTATTCAGTAAATCACAAAATTTCTTGATGTGTTTATCCCTCCGCAGATTACAACAACCTAACACTAATGGCTGCAAGGAACTGTTATGCTACAACATTTTGTAATAACTTTGTAGGCTACATTATTTATTGCAAAAAATGCACAGTTTCAGCATATCCAAAATACTAACCTAAAATGGGAAAACTTAGTTTGCAGCTTCAAGATGTCATTTTGAAGATTGCGGTGGAGCATCCTTCGCTTCCTGCTTCGACCCGGAAACAGCAGCTGACGCTGCAGCAGTCACAGCAGCAGCTGCTGCGCCAAGCTTCACTCCACCAGCAGCTTTCATCGCACCAGCAATTTTAGCAAATGCAGCGATTCCTCCTACAAGTGCAGCTCGTAATGCAACTGTTGGTTTCACCGACATGATATCTGCAATGAAGACCATAAAATCGCTTAGCTTAGGTCGATAATTTATGAAAAGAAAAAAGAATAAATTATCATAGTAATTGCATATATTGAAAAAATTAAACCTACTATTTACAAGTATGTATTACTAATTCAGATGAAGAAAGCATAAAAATGGAGATTTATTTAATTCAAAGGCTAGCATAATGAATTTCACTAAGATGCAATTTCTAGCTTTAAGCCAAAATGTCAATCAAAACTTATTTTGACAATGCAGTAAAGCTCAAGTTAAACTTGATTTGTTGAAATCGATAAAACAGAAGCGAAACATGCTGATCAGACTCTGTTTACCACAACAAGATCTTAATTAGCTCGTAATGTGATGGATCATCAACAATACAAGATGGAAGATGGGAGCTAGCTACAGGGATTCATGGAATTCAATGTTAAAATTTTCATATGACCAACAACGATCAACTTTAGCAAGCAATGCCTCACATTCCATAACAAAGTCTTCATTCTACGAGAATAGTACAAAAGCCCAGAAGTAGTTTGAGGAAAGCGACCAAAAGCATGATAAGGATATATAAGGATCAATTTTTCAAAAAGAAGAGACTGCTAAATTTATCATCACATTATTCACGACTTGATCTTTTCAACTTAATCTGATGATTCAAGACTAGCTTTGACCAGTCCTTGCATCATACATTGGGGCTCAACCGTTCAACATATGCATATGTTGATACATTTCTAGGGGTCACGTTGAGCTACATGCCACCACTTTACCCTCTGATTGGTATACCATCCTAATCCCAGTATAAGATCACATTCATACCCAAAAACCAGGCATCCGACCCCCCAAACTGGATTTTATAATCAGCCTACGCCACTAACACATAGCTTCAAAGAATCAACAAAAACAACTAAATATATCTTATTCCAAAAATCCAAAACAGATTATTAACCAACTTCACTCAATTCAATCAAATACAATGTTTTTTTGTATATACAGATAAGCAACTACAAACATCTTAATCCCTCGGTTTGTGAAAGAAGCCAATTTCTAATCTGCCCACGACACTAAAACATAGCTTCAGATCATCCACACACACAACTAAACCCATCTTCTTCGAAATCAGTTTATTTCCAAACATCAATCAATTCAGTCAAGTACAATGCTGTTTTCCGTATAAATGGATAAGCAACTACAAACATCCGAATCCCCTTATTCATGCAAGAATCCAATTTCTCTCACTCATGATCTCCTCCAAGAATATCCAATTGCAGAGACTTGCAATGTCACACACACATACAGTACAATCATTCCAAAAAAAATATGAAATTCCTATCATTTGAAGCCAACACTTATGACATGCATTCTCATTTTGAAGTTTAATTTAGAGGGCAGAAACCTAGCCAAATTAACCCTACAAACTCACAGCGGGATTCCACCAATTAATGCTTCAAAAATTCAGCTCCAAAGCTTACAGCATTCAATTTTTCACCCAACCAAAACATCAAATCTCATACTCCTATTAACCGAATCAGGTTTGCTAAAAGAAAAGTATGTTGTTCGTAATCGTCTAAAATCCCCCAAAACAAAAAATCAGAAAGAGGAAAGTTACACACATTCACAAATAATGCGCGCACACACAGCAGGAAAGGAACACAAACGCACATGTATTGCGCGCGCGCACAGAAGGAAAAAAAATATGAGCAACAGATCAATGAGAAACTCATAACCTTTATATTGAAAAATAAAACGATGAAAATCACAGAATCATCACATGAATAAATAACCATAAATTCCGAAAATTAACGAAGAATGATACTACAATCTAACCTGAATTTAAGAAGTTCAAAATTCGTCAACAGAGTTTCGCTATTCACCTTCTTCCTCAGTATATTATACGTTTGATTCTAAGAATTCCTAATTTTCTGCCTGCAATCGAGTTCAAACGGCGCCGTTGGATTATTGGGCTTGTCCAGCTGGGCCCACTGCAAAAATAGGTAAGCGTCGTAATTGGGCCTCATATGTCCAAATAGTTAGTGAAATATACAATCGGTGCTCGTTTGGTTAGTTCTAGAGGAATGGAAAGGGAATCAAAATCAAATGGCTAAATTGCAAAAGAAATATCATATCTTTTACTCCCTCCGTTCACCAAGTTATGTCCTGTTTCATTTTTTCTTTTTGTTCACCAAGTAATGTTCTATTTTATTTTTTTACCAACATATCCTTCCTACTTTATGTAAATTACTACCATTTGCCATTATTTAACCCACCCATATTTAATTAACTGGTTAATTATAACCCACTAATTACAACCCACTAATTATAACCCACTAATTAACACTAAAACTAAAACCCAAACCCACCCATCTCGATCCAGCCCAAACCCACATCTCTCAATCCACAGAAACCCTAATTCTCTCATTCTCTCATTCCCTCATTCTCTCGATCCCTCGATCCCCATTTCCATTTCACACAAACCCTAACCCAATTCTCTCATTCTCTCACAATTGAGGCGAACTTCTTCATCAGATCGATCCCCATTTCCATTCGAGGTGAAACCCTAACCCTCGTACTCCCTATTTTCATTTCAGTCGTTGTGTTCTCTAACCCTACCTTCACATCGTCTGCTTCATCTCTCCACCACCGCCGGCGGCGATGACGTTAAACTCCTCAGATCCAAATCCCTCTAACTCTGAGCCGCCGGTCGATTTCGTGCCTGAAACTGACCTTGAGGCGGTGGTCGACTTCGTGCTTGAATCTGACTTTGAGCCGCCGGTTGATTTCTTGCCTGAAACTGACCTTGTGGTGGTAGTCGACTTCGTGCCTGAAGATGACCTTGAGGCGCCGGTCGATTTCGTGCCTGAAAGTGACCTTGAGGCGCCGGTCGACTTCGTGTCTAAATCTAAGCTTCAGGCGGCGGCTAAGGTCGTGCTTGAAACGGTGGCTGATGTGGCGGCTGAGGTGCAACTCCATCGACGACGGTGGATGTTGTTCTGCTGCCCTTTGGACTGGGTACATGTGGACCGAATCAGCTGGACTCCATCTTTGAGTCGATGTTGCCTAATGATCCTGCTTACTGGTTAATGTCTGAGGTTGATATGTTCCGGCGAAAAAGAAAGGCAAAAAAAGCAGCTGAGGCTGCTCACCTGAAAAAAAATCAGAGAAAACTGATGCGTAGCCTTTCTCATCAGGTTATCTTGTTCTTATTCATTCATTTCAGTTGGTGTTGGGGCTTGTGATGCCAAATTCTTATTTACCTTATGCATTTGCTTGAATGTGCTTGGTGTTGGGGCTGGTGATGCCAATTTTTGATAACCTGGTTGATGCAATTCTGTGATTCTGACAATTATTTACATGATGTTGAGGTGCTGTGATATCTGATTCTGAGTTGCCTTCTTTGATGGCTTTTAAAACTGATGAATATGGTACTACACTTGTTTCTGATTCTGAAATTGATGCTATGAATCTCTTGATTCTGTGAAATCTCATCATGTGCTGTGATATCTGATTCTATGACAGCTTCTTTGATGGCTTTTAAAACTGATGAACATGGTACTACAATTGTTTCTAATTCTGAAATTCAAGTCTGATTCTCTTGATTATTTACATGATGGATTTGAGAGTAATATGATGAGCATGTGTTTGTGTGAAATCTGTACATTTGTCTCTGATTCTAAAATGATGAACTTGGTACTACACTTTTTTGTGTTTGCTTGTTGGTTGTCTGAAATTGATGGTAGCTGGAAGCTTCACATCTATCTTATTAATGCCACCACCTGGTTTTTGATAACCTGGTTTTGGAGGCAACCTAGGATAGATATGAACCAAGTCAATGATGCAAAAAACATTTCATTAAATAAGCTGAGACTACATTTTTCAAAATCCAGCTGCATTTTTGTATTTGTATATGTGTTGCATTTGGCAGCTCAATGCTTGTATATATAGGCCATCACACACTTGGATATTTAAAGTTCCCCCCAATTGTTTCCCTATATTGTTTTTCATTTGATTCGCTTATGTAATCAAAAATTTCAATGGTTAATGAAGTGATGTTTTGTGCATATTGTTCCATTCTCATTATCCTTCTGTACTTGTTTTTTTTTTCATTGAATGCAGGCTGTACACATTTTTGCATGAACAAGTAAGTAAGCAAAAAAAAATCGAACAGGAACTGAAAAAAAAAACGAACACGAACAGAAAAAAAAACGAACAAGTCAGTGAGGAAAAAAAACGAACCAGCACAACGCAAACATTTCGAACAAGTCAGTGAGAAAATAAAACGACGAGCACGATTAAAAAACAACGAGCTCAATAAATAAAAATCGATCAAGTCATTGAGACAAAAAAAACGAACAAGCACAACACAAAAAAATCGAACAAGTCAATGAGACAAAAAAAAACGAGCAGGATGAGTAAAAAAAACGGGCTCAGTAATAAAAATCGAACAAGTCGGAAAATAAGAAACAATTCTATTTACACACAATACTCCATTAAATAAATAGAAATAACCTCCACTAACTTTAATTAGAGATTAGCAAAAGTAAGCATCTCATTAACACTATCCCTACTTTTCAACTTTTACTCCACTCAAAACACATTTTTCAGATTTCTTAATCTCCGTGTCACCACTGAAATGGGGCATTACTTGGTGAACGGAGGGAGTATCAAATTTTCGTTTAAATTTCCATCTTTTAATTTTTTCAAAAAAAATCTTTACCTTTTATTTTTTTTCAATTACATTCCTCATGTAGTTTTCCCCAATTTTGTTGCTGATGATGTGGAAGACAGTAATCTTACATGGCAAATCGACGGAAAGAATGAATTGACGTAGTTTAAGTAAGCTAAAAGGTCATCATTTTGCTGCAAACAAACACTTATATTTAGAGTCTACACATCATACAAATCGAAGTTCAATTTTTTGGGTTTTCTTCTCTTTTCCTCTTCACCCCTTTGTATATTTCACGTTTCAATTGTTCATGGCTTCTTCGTCTTCGCACATGGGCTCAATGAATAGATTGAATTCTGAACCTCAGAGGCTTTGCAAATGGAAATCGTGCGGTAATGAAGCCCTCGAACTTTGTGGATAACCCGAAAATAATGAACGATGTCTAAACCCTAAATATAAGTGTTTGTTTGCAGCAAAACGACGACGTTTTGACATTACTTAAAATACATCGTTTCATTTTTGCCGCTGATTTATCATGTAAGATTTATCGCCTTCCACATCAGTAACAAAATTGGGAAAAACGATCTGAGGGATGCCATTGAGAAAGAATGAAAGGTGAGATTTTTTTTTGCAAATTTAAAATGTGGAGATTTAAACGAAAATTTGATAAAAGGTGAGGTATTTTTTTGCAATTTAGCCAAATCAAATCAAAGGAGGAATGATAATAGTAGTAATCATTATTTTTGTATGTTGTTTGATTCAACAATGAGAATGAATCACATATATGGCAAATGAATCCTGAGTTGAAATAATTTTGTTACTCATTTAGTTTGGAAGGTAACATTTTTGTGGTATAAGTTACCATCAAGTAAGGATAATGATTAACCTACCATCCAAACTAAATAACAAGTACTCTCTCTGTCCACGAAATGATTATCACTTTTGTCACTTAAGTTTGCATACGAAATGGTTGTCATGACCCACACAATACATTATATTTAACCTTATATTTCTCACTACTTCACTCATATTTATTGTGGGACCTTTATTCCACTTACACCGATATACACTATTATTCACTACCATTTTCTTAATCCATGTCATACACAAAGTGACAATCATTTTATGGATGGATGAAGTATTAAATTTAATCAAGTGAATACATTTCCATACCCAAAATGCCAAACCAACATGTGCTTATATTCGGTATTTTCCGTATTTGTGAAGGAAACTATTAATTTGCATTATATTTAATTAGAGGTTTTATATTTAAATATTTTTTAATTATAATTCAAGATTTGAACTTTTTAGCCTTTTAGGGTCAAGTTTCCGATACTGCTTGTGCTAGTAGTATAAATTTTTTACAAACACAAGTAAACTCTAAAATGACATTTCGCCTAATATAATTTGGGAGGAGTAAAATCCAACCACAGTTACAAATTACTACTATAAGAAATTCAACCGGATCCAGGTTGATCGACCCAATTAACGCGGGTCAATCCGGTCAAAATTTATTTATTTTTTAAATATTTGATTTCTTTTTTAATTTTAGTTTCTTTTTTTTTTCGGCTCCGCCTTCGATTCCAGATTTACGGCTTCGGATTCACTTCGAATACAAAGATAATCTTAGCGGCAACAATTTGGATTCTTCGACTCGCTCGGAGGCCTTCAGTTCCTTCGCTCAAATCTTGATCAAAGAAGAAGCGGCAAACAAAAAAACGAAGAGACAAACAAAAAAAAGGAGTGGGAAAAAATCTGGAATTTCATTAAAAAAAATTAAAAATTAAAAAAAAATGGAAATTAAAAAATAAATACTGCAGACGCGTGAGTTCACGCGCCGAAAATTAAAGAAAATGGCTCGTGTAATGCACGCACCGAATTAAAAAAAATAATCCGACGCGTGAGTGACTGACAGTCACTCACGCGTGCCAGTTACATGCGACCGATCGCATACAAGTTATTGTGAAAGATTAGAACTTCCCCTAAACTATAACAAAACTTTGTGGTTGTGTAAAACTCTTCTCTTAATTCGGAGATTGTAAGTAAAAATTCAGTCCGCATTAGGTTGTGGGCAGCGACGCGCTCGCGCGGGCGCTTTTCCAGCGAGCGCAGTAGCCGAGCTCGCCCATCACTGCCGAGCGGCGTGCTCGCGCACTCAAGCTCGGTAGAGCGAGCCTGCGCTCTCTCACGCTCGACGCCACATGGTGGCCGCTGGTTGGTCGTCGGCATAGCTGTTGCGATCACCAACGGTCACCATTCAATTTTTTTTTAATTCCAATTACCACACTATATATATTCCCTTCCCACCCACTTCTCCACACTCTTTTCTCTCACCTAGGCTCTCAAAACCGGCGGTCACCTTCTCTGTAAAAAAAAATGGATCCAAATGCCAATTTCAACTCCAATTGGCAATTCACCGAAGATTCGCCGAGCCCCAACCCCTCTCGTCCATCCCCTCGACAAAATTTGTATTCTCAAATACCTCAACAAGATTTATTCTCGTTGCCTCCGGCCTTCGCTCCACAATTTCCCACGGCGGGAGCCTACGTTCTTCACTTTCCGGCGGGTGCCTTTGCACCATTTCAAGGCTTCGGAGCCGCCAATGCAGCCCCCTCAATGTCGCCAATGAGCACCGGCTACCCAACGCACCCCGCGCCGTCACCTGAAGATTTCAACTCGACGTGAATTTGGACGCACACGGCGATGAGGTCCAAGTCACATCGCCAGCAAAGAGGAAGGGGAAGAAGGCGGAGGCCTCCGGCAGTGGTCATTGTGGTCGCCGTGGTGGTTGTTGTGGAGGCGGTAGGGAGGCTACAGTGGAGTTGGTGGATTCATCTTCCGAAGGCGAGGACGGGCCGGCGGGATACACCGAGGCCGAGACCGTGGTCTTGGCTCGGTGTTGGATCGGCATCTCCTAAGACCCCATCGTCGCCAATGGCCAAAAGATAGATTCGTATTGGTGCCGCATTTTGCAGCGTTACCACGAGCTCCGTCCCAAAAATTCATCGAAGAGGAACCCATCAAAGCTCCACAACTATTGGGATCGAGTGAAAATCGTCTTAATGGAATTTCAACAAGTTTACAAGGAGTGCGAGATGGCAAGTTGGAGCGGTGAGAGCAGTGAAGACATTTTGTCCAACGCTCTCAATGCATGGCAAGAGGCGAAGAAAGCTGCTTTCAAGCACTTGCCGACGTGGCGGGTAGTCAAAGATACGCCGAAGTTTGCCATGGTCTACTTCGCAAAATACACGATCGAAACGGCGGCAAAGAGAATGAAGACGGGCGAAGATGGGAGCTATACCACTTCGGCGTAGGATTCACCGGTAGGGAGCAATCCGATCGGGAGCACACCGCGGTCCTCCACTCCACTTTCCGGCAGCGAATTTGGGTCGGAGCACTCTAGTCGGATGGAACGCCCGATGGGTAGAGACAAGGCAAAGGCGACGGCAAGAGGGAAGGGGAAGGCCGGATCGTGCTCGGGTAGCGGTTCGGCATCGGGAAGTATACGAGAGAAATTTGTTCAAGCGGCCACGAGAATGTCGCAGCAAATAGAAGAATTTACGAGGCAACATAACTATCATATCATCACGAGGACGCCGTCGGTATGGATCCGGCCCAGAAGGAGTTCCACGATCGATGGGTCTAGTAGCTTAAAATAAACTATGGGTGGTCCGTTGATGATGAGTAATTTTTTTTAAGCTCTTGTTTAATGTAGTATTTTAATTTTATTAATGTAGTTTAATGTAGTATTTTAATTTTAAGTGGAATGAAATGATTTTTTTTTTAATTTTATTTTTTTCGAATAAAAAAAATGGCGAGCTTGGCGAGCTCGCCACTACACTTCATTTGATGTACGTACGATCGGCCCACCAAAAAAGCAAGCGAGCTCGCTTGCCAAGCTCGCCGCTGCTAAGAGTCTTAGTCATTTTAAGAAAATTTGGAGTCTTTGAATAGTTTCCCATTCAGTCCACATTAGACTACCTGCAGTGGTAGTGTCTTTAAGGGGTGTCTCTAAGAATTTTTTGGAGATAGAGACAGTGAGCTGCAGTGGGGCTGTCTCTAAGGAATTTCTGAATTTCTATTTTGTATTAATTTTAATAAGATAAATAGAAAATTTAAAAATTTCATTAATTTAAATTAAAATACATTACCACAAATTAAGAAAAATACATTACTAAAAATTAAATATTACATTACTAGAAATGATAAAAAAAAAATCAGTACTACAATATTTAAAAAACATAGCCGTTGGAAAAAAAAAATAACTAAGCCCATCCGCGACGCTGCTTGACGTCGTTGAGCAACATCATATGGAACTGCAGCTGCTCCGGCGTGTAGTTTGACGTGTCCGTGTTGATGATCTTCAAATCGGCGAGGTCTTGTTTCGCCCGAGCACGCTCCCTCATTGCCTCGGCGAGGTTGTTCTTCGCCGCGGCGAGGACAGTTATCCGATCATTTGTTGAGGAGACCATCGACCCGAACTCCTCCTCCTCGCTTTGCTTCTTCTTTCCCTTTCCTTTCCTTTCGCCGCCCTCGCCGCTGCCTTTGCCGCATCTCGTCCCTGTGGGCGGGGGGGAGCCGAGCTTTCCTCTTCTTCTGTTGGCTCGCTCGACCCGTGCGGCGTTCCGGATGAGGTGTAGGCGCCTTCTGCCGTATTCTTCGTCCGCTTCATCGACGGAACGTCGGGAAATTCTTGGTGGAGGAATTTGGGGTAGTCCGCCAAAATTTCCCAGGCACCAAAATGCTTGAAGTAGGTCCCTTCATGGGCGTGGTATAACTCCTGGGCTTGGTCCTTGACCATGTCGTCGGAGGCGCCGCTCTGTCTTTTCCTGTCCGCCTTGTCGTAAGCTATCATCCACTCCTTCACCCAGTGGGAGATCCGGCCGAAGAAGCTCTTCACCGTCTTTGTGTTGAGGTCGTCGTTGAACATGGCGTTGTACCTGTCCGCCACACGCCCCCAGTACTTGTCGCCGCTCTGATCTCGTCCGATGATGGAATTGCACGTCTCCTCTTTCCAGATTTGGGCAACGGCGGTGCCTTGTTCCACCGTGTAAGCGCGCCTCTTTGGTTTGGCGTCGGCGTCCGAACGAGAAGGTGGAGGGACGTTTGCGAGGGCCTTTCCCTTATTTTTGCCGCATTGCTTCCCCTTAGCTTTGGCCGGTGCCGGCTCCGATGAGGGACTATCCTCGTCGCCGCCCATCACGTTTTGGAAGGACTCGCCGACGGACGAGTTGAGGTTGATGGAATCGAGCCCCGCGCCGGTGTATTCGCCGTATTGCCCGTCGTCCGCCATTTCAGGGGGACACCACGACGACGAGAAAGGATTGTTGGGATCCATTTTCGAGATGTAGCGAAATTGATTCGAAAAAAAAATTGAATTGTAAGAGGAGAATTGGAAATTGTATGTGTGAGGATGGTGTGAGTGGTGTGATAGAATGTAGTAGTATTTATAGAAGAAAATATGAGAATAAAAAAAAAAAAATTAAAACCGGCATTAGCCGTTATAGAGCCGTTTGAAAACTTTTCCGTTGAACTAATTTTTCTTTCTTTTTATGTCTGGCGCGTGCAATGCACGCGCCGATTAAAAAAAAAAAAAAAAAAACTCGCGCGCGTGTAATACACGCGCTGTCTCGTCGGTTCGGAACAGTCTCGAGACGATGGCCGCTGCACCGGCGTGTCTCGTCACCGGCGCTGTCTCGAGACGCCGCTCGAGACACCCGGTGCAGGTAGTCTTAGTTCCCCACAAATACTGAAAAGAAAAGTAAATTCGAAATTTAATTATTTATTTGAAAAAATCAGACTCGTTTGTTTTCTCGACCTTTGAGTCTTTGACTATATTGACTTCTATTTACGAGAAAATAAAGGAGAGGAGCACAAAAAAAATAAAGCCTTAATTCAATCAAGAAACATAAACATCATATTCCCCTATCTTCATTCCCACCCCCGCCGCCGCCGGAGCCGCTCCCGCCACCGATATTGCACACACCACACACACTAGACACCCCCATATAAATAATAAGACATGCAATCCAACAACATCTTCATGAACAACAAAAGAATCACCGCCCCCACAACCACAACCCCCACCACCCATCGCCGCACCGCCGCCGCCGCCCAAGCTTGCGCCGCCTGCAAATACCAACGCCGCAAGTGCGCCGCCGACTGCATCCTCGCCCCCTACTTCCCCCACGATCGCCAGCAGCAGTTCTTGAACGCTCACCGCCTGTTCGGCGTCAGCAACATCGTCAAGATCGTCCGCCGCCTCGATCCGCCGTTGAAAGACGACGCCATGCGCACCATCATTTATCAATCCGATGCACGCGCTGCCGATCCCGTCGGCGGCTGCTTCCGGATTATACGAGACCTCGAGCAGCAGATCGACCTTGCCTCGGCGGAGCTCGAGATCGTGCTCCACCACCTCGATCTCTGTCGCGCCGCCGCGGGCCGCCAGCAGGAGGAGGCGGCGCCGCCTCACCCGAAATGGAGAGAGAGTGATGCGGTGGCCACTAATGATGGGAATGCATGGATTTGCATGGATGGGATGAATGTGCATGCACATCCAGAATCATCATCATCTTCATTCAATCTTGATCATGATCAAGATTTGAAGATTATTCTTGATAATTTATCACGAGAAGAAGGTGATGACGTCAACGACGATGATAATCGTTACAAATTTGGTTTACATGATGGAAGTTTACCAAGGTTTGTTAATTTGTCACCATCTTATAAATTAATTGATACATGTTGTTTGGGCGCAGGCGTGCATGTTTGAAAAGGTCGTATGTAACATTAATCTTTTTATTCATTGAAACATTATATGAATCTATATTAAATTAAATTAAATTAAATTAAATGGTTTTTGCATGCCATATTGAATTATGAGAGTCGTTTACTCAGCCCTGTAGGCTGTGGCAATTCACATTTGAACGAATTTCTTTTTCAAAAAAAAAAAAAAAAAAATCGCAATATATGTATTTGGCGTTTCGTCTTATTTTCATATATATGACATTTGTCAGTACATAATACATACTCTCTTTCCTTTATCCATAATTCGGTTCTTTAATCTTGCAGCATGATATTACTGTCTTAGTGTATAGTAGGAAAGTAGAGACAATTTTTAATATAAATGGTCATGCTTTCTTATATATTACAATGGTGCTTTTTAACGACAATCATAGTTCATAGATGTATAGAAATATCAATGGTCTAGATTGGTTATATACATATCAGTTTTTAATATAGGAATCATTTTCAAAGTAGATTCTCTGTTTCGTTTCATGTTTCATCTTGATCTATGTTATGAATATAAGTTCAACTTGGACTTAATTAGTTAATATACACGAAATAAGATATGCACAGAAAATTAATTTTTATTTTATTTTATTTATACTTGTATTAAATTAAATATGATATAGTATATACATGTTGCAGTAACAATGCCATTTTGAGGGAGGAAAACGTCACATTGAAGGAAGAAGATGGACAGTTTTCATATATTGAAGATGAAAATGATCAGATAAATTCTGCTGCAGCCATTTTGACCCTCACAAGATTTGACGAAGTAGAAAATATCGAGAATAAATTCTGAAGATAAATGTTTGATTATTGTAAATTATGTTTCCTTTTTTTTTTTTTAATCTCTTTTAGCAATTTAGTTAACGGAGAGAGATAGAGAAATGACATGCTTTAAATTATCACCAAAAGTAGTTGAGTGGAGCTATAATTAATGAAATTACTTTTTACATAAATATAATTAGCTGCAGACATTTTATTTAGTATTGTACCTTAATGCCACTTTATTTATAGCGACTGCGGTTCCTCATATCTAAAAAAATAAAAAATAATAAATAAATAAAATAAAAAAGGTAAGTAAAATGTTTATAATCATTTTACTTCCAAAAAAAAAAAAACAAGGAAATGAGCCGCCCTTTTTTTAGAGAAACTGAGACATTTTAGAAAACAAAGGCAGCATATAGTAATTTTTGTGCGCGTGTGTATATATTAATCAGTGATGTCATGACATTTGAAACATAAATAAATGTGTTCTGTTTAAAACAATTTTGCACCATTGCTTTTGAACTTACAACATATGCTACCACGATCTTCGTGTAGGTATCTTATTGAAATCATTCTATTATAATCTTATATAGGGGTATATAAGTATAAATTATATGGATTCAGGAGATATACAATTTTTAAAAATTTGCAATTATAAAATTGCTAAAATTATATATATATTTTTCAAATTATTTATGATTTGCCCCACCAAAAATTTAAAACAATAAGGGCAAAAAATTTGTCCCTCCTATCTTTTTGGGCATGGCTCTTCTACTGTTCTAAAACGAATTAATAATAATAATAATAATAATAATAATAATAATAATAATAATAATAACTCTCCAATACGAGAGTTGTCGAGTTTGGTTATGTTATGAAGATGACAAAATGCCATAAGAAAATGACTTATCTTCTTCTCTTGGGTTTGAATGTCTTGATTGTGAATTGAAGTACAAGTTTCATGATTGATAATAAAATATGTGTCGTCTCAAAAAAAAAAAAAACGAATAAAATATGTGTTGGCGTGGACCAGTTGGAATTTTTTCAATTCTTCATAGTTAATTATTACAATCGTGAACACAGCAACCTGACAGCTCTCATAAATCACATCGTTTTCATTCTCAAATAAATTGACCACCACTAAGAGTTCAATTATTAGTATTTTCAAATATATATATATATTTTAATTTATATTTTCATTCATATAAAACTATTTTTGCTTTCAAACTGAACATATATATAGTAATAGATCTGAGTATAAGACCGTCTAATGGATCGAGATCGACCTATCGAGTTTCTCATGAAAATACGTCGCTTAATAATTTTCTATAATTTTAACTTATGAACTTGTTCGATCCAGTAAACGTGTTTACTTATTTTTCTTGTTAATAAAACATATAGAGTTTATAAAATTTCGACATATATACTTCTGAAAATTTATTGTAAATGTTGGAAATAATATAACATGCAAAGTAGGGGTAAAACAACTAGACATGCAAGTGGTAATAGATATTATTAATACAGAGGTCACAGATTAAATTTCAACAGCTCTCATTTCTCCTAAGTCAAAACATAAAAATAAAATTACCATCTTTGTTAAGTGTTTAATTTGATCGAAACTTTACTATATACATACATGCAACGTGCATGGTTGCAATTAATTTTATGTATTTGTGTGTAACAATATTTCCAAACAACGTAGCGAAACAAAATTATTAATTCTTATATGTTGGAATACTTTTCCAATAATTAAAAGTGGTAGAAAACGACTAGACACCAAAGCAAACTAATTAAAGAGGTAATTAAGCTAAGCATATTCTCACATGGTGTCAATAATTATTGTTCATTTCTCCAAAATATTTTCGTTCTTTGCATTTTATGCTAATCTCTGACACTAATTTGAATGCCGCCCACGTGCATTTGCGTTGCAAACGTACATTGTAAAATAATCAAAATAGAATTTAAGATATATATATATAAACCATTATTAATTTGTGGAAATGGAGCCTGATTCTGCCTCTTATCCTTCTGTTTGAAACGAAGGATCCCAAATTTAAAGAGTCGATCCTTTGAATCTCACTTTAATTTCATCGATGTGTGATATTTCAAAACCTCATTATTAATGGAATCGAAATGATTTCTAGATTGATCAGAATATCATTTTAAGTGGCTATAATTTATCGTTAAAAAAGCAAATCTTGTGCAACTATATTAAATATTAGATAATATATATATATAATTATATCCTGTGAAGTTATATTGAATATATATATATATATATATATATATTATTTTGACACGTTATATTGAATATTAGATAATATATCTTATGAAATTTTATTGTATATTAGATCTTATGAAATTATATTGTATATCTGAGTCTCTGATGATATATTCCGTAAACAAGATTAAGAAGTAAATTGATTAATGGTGATAAAGAAATATTAGGAATTACGTTTATTTCTAATTAAACAAACGACACTTATCTTGCAAAAAAAAATAAAAAAAAATAAGTAGAACTATTTACTTATAAGAATGTTTGGGAATAAAAGTTGCGCTTAATATAAATAATTGTCGTCGTTGTTTTAACTAACAAGTTAGGCTTATTTTATTGTCGTAATTAGTTACATGCCATAGTCTCTGGCTCCAATTTAATTTGTCGCGCATAAATTTTAAAGATGCGAGTAGCCGACCAAATCAGATTTCTTACTCCCATTTCGTGTTCCATTCTCTACTCCGTCTATTAGTTGAACGACATGTGACATTGACTAGGGTTTTTTCCATCCAAATAAGGTATATAATTGCATCAAAATCGCCAAATATCAAAAATCCGATGAATGAAATAGAGAATGAAACACCATAAAAAGTAGAAGATCTGAATTGGTCACTAAAGGTGGGCAAATCTTATAATGGAACTAAATTTTCAATCATACGTGGAAATTAATCTAAACTTTACCGATTAAAATTGGACTTTAATTCGGAATAAACTTCAACCAATGAAAAAATAAATTAATTAAGTATGCAAAAAACACATAAAAAATATGTATATACATACGGAGATTTAAAACTACTAAATCATATCCCAAAAATGACAAAATAACAGAGCAAATTCAAAATTGAAAAAATATTAATGTTATAAACAACAAAAAGAATAAATGTATATTTTTTTCTGTCACACAATTCTCAAATTTCTGCATGAAATTTTATCTCACTCAAATAGTCCATTTGAATATCTTGATTCTCGGATCAACTTTGCACTTGGCTTTCGAAGTCGTCGCGAGCGACGCCGTTTTGCCCGTAGGGATTGTGATCCTAATTCCCTCACACGTAACCCTAATTTCCAGCTTTTTCGTTTTGATTTTCCCAATTTTGACCTTCACCTTCGTATCCAGCTGTATCTCAAGAGGCAGATTTCTGCTCTTCACGCTAGATTTCAGCGCCGTCGTGTCGGCGCCGCCGTCGATCGGAGCGTCCGAGCTCGAGATCGTGGATTTAAGCGTTGTCACGTTTCTCTTGGCGTGCGTGAACGCCGGGAACGATCCGTCGCCGATGTCGACGCCGCCGGAGAGAATTTTAACGGAGGTTTGATCGTAGAAAAACGTGATTTCGGCGTTGCGGTTGCGCGCGATGACTGTGACGTTGAAGGCTGAGGTGACGGCGGTGTCGGTGAGGTTGAATCTGGAGAGCTGGAGCGAGGCGACGGAGAACGACGGCCGGTGCGGGCGGTAGATGAGGTAAAATACACCGCCTGCGGCTGCGGCGAGTAGAAGGATGAGGAGGATTAGAAAAGTCATCCAGAGGCAGAGAGAGCAGCAGCAGCTCCGCCGGTAGCCTCGCCGCGGTGGCCGCGGGCGGTAGGGCGGACGCGTCGCGTTGTAGAGCTGAGCTTTGCTCGCCGGGAATGTAGGGTTGGCGCCGCCATTAGCGGCGGCGGCGGCGGCGACGGGTGCGGCACCGCCGTTGGCGGTTGTCTTTGCTGCTGGATACACTCTGTCTGTCATGTGGAGAGAGAGAGAGAGAGAATTAGTGTTTTTTTTAGAGAGAGAGAGAGGGAGAGCCACTGCGGGAAGAAGGTTTTCGAAGAATATATGAAGGCAGAATTGAGAGAGGACAGAGAAACTGCCTAACTAATGCTTAGTTACTCACACCATTAGAGTTAATTGATTGCCTATTTAACAAAAATACTACCCTCCGTATTAATTATAAAGTCTCAATTTAAATAGACACAGATATTAAGAAAACTGGTAGAGTTAATTTGAGTGAGATAAAAGTTAGAAAGTAAGGGTATTGTATTGACAAAAAGTTAACGATATTGACAAAAAGGTAGTGATAAAAAGGGTATAAAAGTAGTAATTTTAAAAAGCAAAGAAGGTATAATGGTACAAAAAGCAGAGTAAGACTTTTAAAAAAATACATATAAAATGTGTGAAATGAGACTTTATATGTAATAAGGAGGGAGTAGTACACTCATAAGTCATACCTATTTTTAATTACAAGTGGTGATTATAGTTAAAAATTAAGTTAAATAAAAGTTAAATTGACCTAAATGTTCAAAGCTTACTTTTTAAGTCTACGATTTTATAATTCAAATTAACAGTCAGTACATGAATTCATATACTGTATAAAAGTAGTATTCATATCTAAAAATACTTAATAACCCATAAAGTTGAAGATATTAATAATACGAGGAATTAATACGTGTTCAATGAATTAAGTCAATTTTCATTACCTAACAAATTAATTATATCTACTCTATTTAAATCAGTTATGAGCGGGCGTCAATTTTATTAGAAAAAGTGAAAAATTGTAACGTGAGTCCAACTAAAAGGAATATTTTATTTGAACTTATATAGATGTATCCAGCTCACCTAAGGGTTGGGGGTCCATTTTCTTTTACAGATTGATCATATAAACCTACTGTAAGTCGGATAATGATTATAATTTCTTAGGACAAATATTAAATACACCTTCATATATATATCCCAAAATCCAAATATTGTGACTTTATTAAATTTCACTAGTCAATTTAAATAACAAAAATGTGACTATGGTCACCTTCATTAAAATATATCGGGCATATTAGCATTTTTTTTCCCTTCTCTTTTAGAGTGGCTGGCTTCTCTTTACATACATATATATGTATGCATAGATTTTGTCAATTTTTTTTTAGTTATGTAGTGTGTGTATACATCGTTTATTATGTTATTTTTATCTTCAACTTTTTTTAGTTGATCTTCTATTAATTTGATATTTTTCCAGTTTTCCTTTGTCCGGTCCAAATGCATATATATTTATGTACTTTTGGGTCAATAAATTCCAAATACATTCAAACTAGATTACAAACAGATAAACATAAAAACTGGATCATTTTTGGTCGGGTATAAAATCCCAATTGTTCTTAATATTTAATTTATTTATGAAAAGATTAACATAAGAACTGGATCCTTTTCGGGGGTATAAAATCCCAAAATTGTTCTTAAGATTTAATTTATTTATGAAAAGATTAATGATAGATTTAGGAATATAAATCAACCTAAGAACAGATAAACACAAAAATCTCTTTTTTCACGCGTAGTAGCTCGTTTTTAATAAAAAAATCTCTCTTAATAGGATCTAAATTTAATTCAATTATTAAGATCACTTTCAAAATAAGTACAAGAATGTTGTAAGAACAAAATAAATTGTCAAATTACTCTCAAGTCTCAAATTCGATTTACTAACATTTTTAACGGAGCAAACTCGAATGCTTGGAAACGAAACCAATCAAAGGTTTGGTAAATTGGTACTCTATGAAAAGCAAGTGAGAGAGTAACCCTACACCCTCCCTCACCTAATTATTTACTTGCCATTTATCCAAACAATATTGGTAATAAAAATTAAAATAAAAATTGGACCAGTTGAATTAAATATGATGTATGAATGTATATATCACGTATGTATCTCACAATCTCCTATATTTAAGTTTTTCTAAATGGATGACTTTTCGTTAGAAACTTTGAATATTGTCTCGAATAAATTTGTTAATCTATTTTATGATTTTGAGGACGTTTTATAAAGATGAAGCATTTTCTTTTCTTCGTTAAATAATAATAATAATAATAATAATAATAATAATAATAATAATAATAATAATAATAATAATAATAATAATAATAATAATAGTAGTAGTAGTAGTAGTACAGTAAAATCTCTATTAAGGAATATTTTTGGGACTGTGGAAAAATATGACAAAATGGGAGGTTATTCCTAAATAGAGTTCGAAGAAGAATTTTTTATTTTTTTTTATTTTAATGTACATGAACAATAATTAAATATTATAATTACTAAATACATGTATTGTATAATGTATTATGTACAAATACATGTATTGATTTATTTCACTTAGAATATGTAGAGTTCACATGACTTAAAGTATGTATTTAACTTTCTCGACAAATTGGAAATATTTTGGGTTCGACAAGAAGGTTATCATATGGACGACTAGTGAAGACACGCAAGTTAAAGGATATGGTTACAAAGTCATTATCACAAGCAACTTTAGAAAAGTATTTTAAATCAATCTAAATCTATTATAATATATATATATATATATAATTTAGTGTGATTTATTTTTAAATGGAAGTGTATTTCCTTAATATGGGACCGAAGAAAAATATGAATTATAACAAATATAAAGTTTATTCCTATTTATAACTGACTCTAAATTAGAACTATGAAAATATATGATATAATGAGAATTTATTTCTAAATAGAGTATTCTTTTCTGAATTATAGTGTAGCAGTAACTTTGTTATTTTTAAGGCGAGATACAAAAATTTCATATTGGCAAAACAATGTTATGACAAGTAGACACAGACCTCTTCGCACAAACCCAAAAAAAAAAAGACAAAAAGGCCATAGGCCCAATTTTATTTGGGCTATCACTTTATGGACCACTCAAAGAGGACAAAATAATTATTAACAAAAAAAAAAAGAGGACAAAATCTAGTGTAGAACGAAGCAGGTTAGGACCAATTAAATAATTCAAACTGGGTGATTATAAGAATTAATTTTCAAAGAAAAGGGAACATGATTTAAATATCTACTTGGACGATGTGACCTAAAGATCGTGTGTTCGAATTTCAATTACATTACAGGTATTAATGAAATTAAAAAAGGTTCACAAGAGTCAAATCCTATTTGAGGTCCAAAGTGGAGTTGTTGAACCCTATAGTTTCAAATTTGTGAAATAAATAATTATGATCGGATCTAACTAGATTTTTCACAACTTCTCTAATGATAATCAAAAAAGTGGAAGTAGGCTGCTACTAGCATCTAAAAATGATGGCTTTAAATTAAATCCTAGTTAGCCTTTTCCTATATGTGTCTATAGCCTCAAAGACATACTTTACTAATTTTACTACATATCTTTATGTTTTTCGCTTTTTTAAAAGAATTTATATATCACTGCTTATGGAGTTATGATGATGTGGACGTACCGTGATCATTTATGGCAAATTGGTAAAACTAATCTATCGTATTTCATTTTACTGATATTCAATATACGTACACATAGTGAAGACCTAATTAGATGTACGTACTGTTTTCAGAAATGATGTATGTAGTGTTTTCAAAAAAGATTTATCTTGTAGTATGATGTGAGTATGTTACTTCATTGTTTATGAATAATGAAATAAATTATACCATAATAATATTGGAATATTTTAAGCTAATTACAGATTTCACCCCCAACCCCAAGGTTATATGCTTCGTGTGTATATATATATATATACATTCTCAAAGTTCAAACTTCTACTATTATTTCATATTTTGTTTAAAATGCATTGATGTGAATGTTGCTAACTGCATCAACTGAAATGTAATGTAAAATTTGCCTTCAACTAACTAATATATATTCTGCAAACATAACAAGCTATATTTGCAATTTTGTAAACTAGGGAAAATCACAAGATGTATATATATATATATATATATATATATTATCTACAATAGTAATTTTTATAATTTTATAAATTAAAATTGTAAGGAACTATTTCCATAAATTTGGTAGATATAAGGGTAAATTTATAGTTTTATAATGACCAAATCGCCTCTAAATTATTGAACTTTTTGCAAATTCCGATATAGCAACCGTAAGACCAATTTTGGCGAATTAATTCTCAAACTCTCAATTTGATTCAATGTGTCACTAATTTTTTTCTACGGTGACTCCAAATTGGGGATTTTGCAGACGTGGCTAGATTTAACCTAGCTGGCACCTATGTGGCATTCCTATCAACAAATAACCCATACGACGTTGTTTTGTCTGTGTGAAAACGTCGTCGTTTCGTCTCCATTGAATTTAGCTCCGATTTGGGAGTTAATTTCACTAACACACCCGATTCAAGAAAACCCTAACACTAAGAACGACTGCAGACTTGTTTATTCTCTTTATTTATGTTCTTCAGATTTGTTTATTCATAGTTTTGTTGCGAATCTTCGAATGTTGTCGGGTATTTGCATTTATTTATAGAACTGGTTGGTGATATCGATATCTGCTGGTTCGAGATAGTGCCTGGGTGCGAATCTTCGAATGCGTACACGACCTATGTAGCACAACCATCCCATTCTCGCAACATTGAGGACGACGAGGGAGATAATGAGCCATTCGAACAGAATTTGGGTAAACTTCATTCGAGGTTGCTGGAGAACTGCTTGGGGTTGCCATTCGCTAGAGTTTGTGGCTCGCCTTAGCAGTGGGTCGGAGTTGAGGTTCTTCTCCACACTCAAATTCGTCGTCTGCCAATGTTAGGGCTCAAAATAAATTAAATTGGGTATAAATCGTCTGTAATCAGGAATTTTGGATAAAACGATGTCATTTTGTGGGTAATAATACCTATTTAAATTGATAGAAAATGACGTCGTTTTAACTGCGAGCCGGCCCGTCCAGCGTGGCATTTTTTGGGAGCCATGTCAGCCTTCTCGCCGCCGGTGCCCTAAGTGGGTTGAACATTGAATCAAATTGAGAGTTTGAGAATTAATTCGCCAAAATTGGTCTTACGGTTGCTATACTGAAATTTGCAAAAAGTTCAGTAATTTAGAAGCGATTTGGCCTTTTATAAACTGAGCCTTAATTAATATGTGATACATACAGTATGTTATTTCATTATTATTTCAATTTAAACTGGCCTTTTACGGTTGTTTAGTTTATTACTATTGTGATGTTTATCGACCAGTAGTTTCGACTATAAGTCCATTAGGGCGCGTCTTTTTTTTTTTTTGATATCTTGGGAACCCGCAGCCGCTACTTTCGGTGCGCACTGGGTAAACCTCCGTCTCTTGTGCAGTAGCCTGCAAACCACACATGGCAGGTAAACCACACTTTCTAAGTACAAGTGTGACACGCTCGACCTATAGAGGCGTTTTATGAGATTCGAATATGAGACCTCTCAATCTCATGCGCTCACTTTTTACCACTAGGCCGTCCCCATAAATATGAGTTGTATTCTAGGGTTGTAAGGAATCAGTAAAATATGAATTGGTTTCGAAAGTCGAGGGAAAAGGAGTTAGGCCGTATGATTCTTGAAGCAAGTTCTTATCAATATGATTTTTAATATATATTTATATAATAAAATATTTAATAATATTAGAAATGTCTGGTTTGTAGATCTCTTGACACTTGAACTCAGACGAGTGTATTTTCTGTTTCATGAGATCAATTTTATATTTTATTTTTCATTATCGGAAGCCATAAAAATAATAAACTGTATATTCAGCTTGTAAATAATTAAACAATAAAAAAAGTTAGATGATAATAAACACGATAAAGAACTGAAGATCATAGTTGACTAATTAACCACGAAAATTAGCAATAAATAAATACTAGCAACAATAATACGACTTATACAGAAACACAACAATTACAGCAATTGATTTACCAAATGCCATATCCTCAGAATGGGCCCCCTCTCTCTCTCTCTACACAACAACAATAGAAACCTAAAAAATTAGTACAATTAATTTTTCACCAACACAAATGAACCTCCTCACACTCCAGCTGCCTTCCCCAATCTCTCCCTCAACATCTTCACTCCCATGTACCTACATTGATCCATAACAAAATTATAAATAATAATTAATTGATTAAATAATTTTATCTCGATTTTTTTTACCATAATCAGCATAGTCAGTACAATCTTACCGGCCCATCATCATGACCGTGGCCTGAGGATTAGTCCCCGGAGAGTCATAAAACGTCGAGCCATCCACGACACGGACCCCCTCGACTCCAAGAACCCTATGGTCACGATCCACGACCTTCCCGACGTGGCACCCACCATGGTAGTGCCATATGGTGATGACTGTGTCTTTACAAAACTGCTCCAATGACTTTGTGTCATTAGTATTCTTAGGTATGAGGTTCACATTAGCCCTGACACTCATGTTGAGCAGCATCTCCTCCGTCTGGCTATCCAATTGTGTGTAGTTCATGAACTTGGTTGATTTTACGAGTTTCTCAGCAAGGCGAATGCCATCCACGCAACGCGCCACATCAGCCGGATGACTGAAGTAGTTGAAGGTGATGGAAGGGTTGTCGTCCACGTTGGTGTTTTTTAGAGTGATCTCCCCTCTTGAGAGAGGCTTCGCGATCTTCTCGAGAATGAAGCCTCCCTTAAACGCTTCGTGGGGGAGGCTTCGCTTCCTCGCCTTGTACGCACGAATCGCCTCGTGCGTACGTTGGTTTGGTGGGATTGTTGATAATTGACCAATCTGTTGAATATATATATATTAGTTTGATGGGTTTGAATAAATATAAGGGTATTTTAGGACGTTTGACTCAAATTTTGACATAATATATAAAAAAAACTAGTAGTATATCTTAGTGGGCACTGTTTAATTTTGAGTATTCACAATGACTAGTTTCATGGTATTAAATTATTTATACTAATTTCTAACACAAACTAAAACAAGTAATTTGAGCCCACAGTCATTATATATCTTCTTTAATCATATATTTCTAATCAAACAAAAAAACATATTTTATTACAAAACCAATATCTTTTAAAATTTCTATGATGACTTACCTCAGCTGATCCAATGCCATGATCCCAATGAATGCTATCAGATTTCTGTCCAAAACCGTTGCTGGCCTCAATGTAAACTCCCAATTTGGTGATCCCCACAGTTTGAATCAACGACGGCTTGACGGGTTCCTTCAACGGTACGAAAATCATGTTGAGCGGGTTATCGGCCATTTCCTTCCCGACAAACTGGTTGTCGAGAACAACCGAGATATTAAGGCGTTGGAGATCCGCCTTGGGCCCCACGCCGCTCAGCAAGAGCAGCTGGGGGCTCCCGATGGCCCCACACGACACGATAATTTCGCTCTTACCTCTCCTCGACAGGACTGCCTGGTGTCTCATCCCGTTTTCATCCTTGAAGATCACTCCGGCCGCCCTCGGCTTTTTGCCTGTTCATTATAAAAATTGAGGATGTCGAATTTCCTATAATTCTATTACTGGTATATAACAACTTGAAAAATAACCGTATATTTTAGTAGTGTGTACTATCAAAGTTGAATATAATTTGAAAATGCTTTTAGTGGTATACCTTTGGTGTCAAACACGATTTTGTGGACCGTGGCATGGACTAAAACGCGGAGATTGTGAGGATTCGCGGAGGCGAGGAGCTCGGCCGCCGTGTGGCGACGGTCGAAGCGGTCGAAGATGGTGCCTCCGACCTTGGTTCCGTATTTGTGATCGTAGGTGAATCCGTTGAAGGGCGAAACGCCGATTTCCAAGAGCCCATCTCGCACTGCTTCCTGCCATTGTGAGAGCTGTGGTTGATGAACGATTTGATCTTCGATCCATGGATAAGATTCCTGCACTAGCTTTGGATCCCATCCTACGCTCTTGATGAAGCTGCATTTTCATAAAACTTCCATAATTAACCATACACCAATCGTTACACAATCAAGGATTTTTTTTTTTTTTTTTTTTTTGTCGATACAGTTATGTTGACCTCGTTTGTGTATAGTGATGATATCATATAGCATGTCGAAAAATAGAAAGAAAAAAAAAATGAAATATGTTTACATGGAAATAATAATTGAAATAATCGACTCTAATGATACTAGCTAGTAGGTAGTGATCTACCCAATTTACAGTAGAAATTTTAAGAGCAATATGTATATGTATATATATAATTAAGAATGTACAATTTTTTTATTTTTTATTTTTTGAAAGAGGAATGTACGTGCAAATTTAACTAACATTGTTACGCCTCAAATTGTGAGATTTATCAAATTCAAAATGGAAATCGACTTGGAGAAAATTTTGTTATAAATGCATATCATATTATCACGTGGTATGATCTTAACGTGAAATCTACACTGTCACAAGTAACAAAATATCGATTTTCGTGCCAAAGACCAAACGACAACAAATTCAACTATTCCAAACAAAATAAGAGAATTTAGTGAAATACGAGATCAAAAAATAAAATAAAAAAGAAAACGAGTAAAATTAAGGAGAGGTACTACCTGTCGTCTGCCCGTGTGTAAAAGCCAGCATTGATGCAGGAACCACCGCCCAAAACCCTAGCCCGCGAGTTGAAGACGCCGTCGGTGGAGACGAACATCTGCGACGGCGACTTGTCGGAGATGTCTGCGAGGGCGATGTGGAAGTTCTGCATGAACGACACGTTCGAGTTCGCGAACGGAGTTCCGCCTCTCTCCAGAAGCAACACGGAGTAGTTTCGCGACAGCGTGGCGGCGAGGGGGCAGCCGGCGGTCCCGCCGCCGACTATTATGTAGTCGAAGGCCCGGACGCCGCCGCTCTGGGCTCGCGATGCGGCGGAGGACGGCGGCGGAGAAAAGGAGCTGGCGGGTTTGATGAAGGGGTACCGGTACTCCGCCGGAGGATCTTGCTGCATGCCTGCATTGTCCCCACTCAACATTCATATACTTATATATTTATATGCATGACAGAGAGAGAGAGAGAGAGAGAGAGAGAACCTTGGCAGAGGGTGAGCAAAGTGGTGATACATAGAAATGAACAGAAGTAAAGAGCAGCAGAGTCGCCACCACCAAAGATGGCCATTGGGAGGCAGCTAACCAGAACACAGAGAGGAAGAGAAGGGAGAGAGAGAGAGAGAGATCTAGAGAGAGAAAGAGAGATAAGAGGCAGTCAATTGTTGATGTGGCTTACAATGGTTGGCGTTATTATCTGTGAATGTATATGTGTGTGTATATATATGCTCACATTTGTTGTTACTAGCAGTAGCAGATTGGTAAAGTTAGATCATTTTTTTTTTAATTTATTTATTTTTGGGTTGTTACAGCAGGATTATTCAATGTCACAGAAATCCTAACTGGGAAAAATGGCATTTAATGATCAAATTAGTGGCCACAGTTGAAGATGTAATAAATACATGCCACGCACATAAATTATGTATGTCCCTTTATCTTTTATATGGAGTAGTATTTTTTTATAGTGCTGAATTGTTATTATAATGTTTTCTTATATATATATAAGCACATATAATAAATACCTAATTAAGCCTGCAGGCTGCAGCTGCCTGAATTTTCTGCTGAGAAATTATAATGGGCTTCAAAAAGAAATTTTCATGAATTTTATTTTATCGAATATAAGATTCGACTCAATGCCAAGTTTAGTAAAAAAGGATTAAATAAAGATATATACTACTATCTTAACTAATGCTCAACAACATTCACTATAAAATTTGGATGACACTCACAAAGTTATATCTAAAAAGTTATCTTAGTATAGTTTCAAAATGCTTTTGGTTTTATCAAAAGTTTGAAAATAATTAAAACGATTCCTTTTTCTGGTCAGACATACGGAGTTATGTAATTTAAATTGGTTTCCTCAAAAATTCAATTATTACTAAACATTATTAAAATAATTTCATCGAGTGCTGAACAATCACTAGCTAGTCATACACAAGCCCGTTCCCGACATATTGAGTTCTCATCAATTTTGATATATCTATGATATCCATATTTTTATATATTTGAGTTCTCAATCACTAGATCATGATATGATCTATGACTGTTAATCGTCAAAGAATGAAAGTTATACTCCTTACGTTCCAAAACAAGAAGTTCATTTCATTTGGACAAGAGTATTAAGATGAAGGGTAAAAATTGATTAAAGTGATATGGCCTACAACTTTTGAAAGGATAATTGTTTCCTTATTTGAAAATAAGCCACTTATTATAGGACACCCCTCGTATAAAAAACGAGCCACTTGTTCCGAGACGGAGGGAGTATATAAAAAACATGATTCTATATAAGCAAAATTTTTTGTACAAAAAGCATGAATCAAGAAAATCATTATCAATCATCATTTTATACATTAAAAGCATGATTATGTATTAAAAAAAGCATGATTAATTTGTAGTTTTGTACGGAATGATTACTTTTTATACCAACTCATCCCTATATTTATAAATATCTGTTTTAGCTAATTCACCATATTGTGTATTATTGTGCATATAAATCCTTTTCTTGTTACGTACATAACCTAATGTCAATTCGAACCTAAAAGATATATTTTATTTTTTATACTGCATGTGTGTGTAGAATATGATATTATCATTATACTTATTTACAAAAGCTTGCTTAAAAAGAAAAGAAAGTACAAATTAATTAAATTAGAGGTCCTTTGTGAAATTTTGGGAATGCATTTTCTTGATCGTAATATGTACTAGTACCATTTTTCTCCAGCTACATCGTTGTCCCTTTCGCTCGTAAGTTTAATAAAAGCCAACCTTAATTTTTGTAATGGCATTAAAAATAGATATCTCTGTATAAATAAAGAATGTTGTCGGAAAAAAAAAAAACATTGAAAACAATAAATCAGAAAAAGTTTTTGTGGTTACTAATATTGAACAGTACATATATTTATATATAGCTAAATAACTACTTACCTGCCCACATTTACTTCACAGAAACAAATGGATATAAATTGCTTTGCCATCTGCCTACAAGCTGGAAATTTATATACACATTGTGCAATCATTTACAAATGCATTTATTTTATTTTATGCATGTCGCAAAATTTTAGTATTTAATTTTCTTAAATTCCCGATATTCGCCTAGACGAAGACCGTATTTTTTTGTGTTACCATAGCAGTAACTCATGATTATTTTGTTACAATCTGAGATCCGAATTTGTGAATAAGACCAGCTCATTTACCATCCTAATGCAACCCTAAACCCTATTTATAACCCAATATTATAAAGATATTCTTTTACCATAAATACCCATTACAACCAACTAGCTAGGAAATCATTTTACACAGGAAAAATACCTAAAGTTTTGTAGTATTAGTAGTATATAGTTTGCAATAGGACACATTAATTTTTGACCGAAATATTTTACATAATAAGGCAATTACTTAATTAGTACGTACTATAGAATAGAGTACATAATTTGCATTTTGGCAAATAGGATTCATACATAGTTAAGAAAATAAAGTCACGTGGATCTTTTTTTTTTTTTTAAAGAAAAATACATTAAATTGATTGGTATTTGTCAATTATGGGACCATATAATAAATATATGTTTGGGGATTGGGATATCATTAAATTTTAGTATTTCCCTTTATTTCTGTAAATAGCAAGGAAAAAGTGAGCACCAAATTCAAAAAATTTGTACTAGTGAAAAAAGTGTATTTAGAGAGAGATCAAAATACATGGAGCACTCGATCGAGAGTGATTGTTATACAAGGCAAGCTATAACTAAAAATTATGACTCGGATTTATGACCTATAAATAAAAATTATGAAAGTACGTACAAAATGGTTGATCCCCATTAACTCAAATCCTATTATTTACAACCACACATATCCATCATGATCAATTGGTTGCCCCATTTAATTAATTAATCCTATCATTTTTTTACCAAAAAGAGCAATTCTTGAACCAAGTCTGTCAGAATTCTATGCTTAGTTCTGGCAATTCATATATGTCCAGAGCAGCCTAAATTTAATAGATATGGGGATTTTAAGATAAATTAAATCAATTTATAATTCACTTATAGGAAATTACGAATTAGCAAAGAAAATGTACACACCTCTTAAGCTGCCCGAAAGGAAAGTTTGGTTATGGCATGGGACCATCTTTTTTTCTCTTGGAAAAATAAGAAAATATTTGTTCTATAAGTTTCTTTTGGTCGAGGATAGTAATTTTTTTCTCCAAATATATATACTTATTCATCTCGATTCGAATTATATTATGTATATTCTCGAAACTATCAATCTCAGCTGCATGATATATTCTCGAAATTTCTACAATTAACTATGCATGTCACCTAAAATAAGCAAATCAAATCACAATAATTTCAATGTACAACTCGGAATCTCATTATGGAAATACATCCAAACATTATATTGTACGTAGGAATACTGATTCAAATTAATTTTTCTAGTTAGAGTTTGTACCTATAAATTTGTTGTCTAAAATTTCTTGGACCTAACCTTCATGATTATTTTGTTGATGGATGAGTTTCATGAATTATTCATTTCATTATGAGTATTGCGGCCCACCCTCCAATATAATCCGAGAAATTAATAATATCTTCATTTAATAGTAGATTAAAAGCATTTCCAAGCGGGAAATTCATAATTATTACATACAATGTGACTCTTGAAATTTGAAAACAAAATTTATTAAACACGGATCACAATTGATTTTACTGTCTAGTAATAGTGTATTAAAAAGAAGTACGTTTATAAATGTGGGTCATAACATTACTATTTATAGTTATAGCTCAAAGTATATGATACTTTGATGTGGTGGTTGACAAATAATTGTGAAATTTATGCCAATTTACCTACCTCTGGAATTATTATTATTATTCAGTATATAGCTATAGCTGTGGTACCATTGAATTAAAATTCATTTTTCATCCCCCTACTATACTCTGCCAGCTCATCAACTAAATATACTACAATTCCAGAAATACTTGGAGTAATCATTATATTATATTATTAAAAGGAAAACGATTCTTACTTTGAAAAAATCTTATGTGGCACCCCTTATATTCCTCCATTCATATTTATCTAAATTCTCAAATTTTTGAATTTTTAAATGTAAAATAATATATTTTAAATATCTATACTAAAATCTTGTGTCCCACATCGGCTTCTCAATGAAACTTCACCTATTGAAAAGCCTATAAATTCCTAGAATCAATGCGTATTTTCTCATCTTTTGTTCCACCAGTTTTATTTGGCAATTTATTTATTAATCGGCCGAATAAATAATTATATTTTATAGTTTAATTAATTTAATTTAATTTGGTCAAATTATTAATTGGCCGAATAGATAATTATTTTTTGTAGGAGTTTTATTTGGCTAATTTATTTATTAATTGACCGAATAAATAACTGCTATATTTTTATAGTTTAATTTAATTTAATTTGGTCAATTTATTAATTGGCCGAATAGATAATTATTTTTATTAGGCAACCAATTTATTAGTTGACAGAATAAATGGTTCCAAAATAGTTTGGATAATTTATTAGTTGACCGAATTAAATTTGGAAATAGTCTAATATTTTTTTATTTAATTTGATAAAAAATAAGTAATTTCTAATTTGTCAATTAATTAGGTAAACATTCCAATTCCCAACTGACGGGTACCTCAATTCGGAATCCCACGTGACACATTTTCACTTTTTATTCTTATTAATTTTAAAATATTCATTTTATTCATTTTCATGTATTTTCTAAAATCTAGAATCGTCATAAATTGTGCATTTATAAATCAAAATTGTGGTTAATGAGTCAATTCTGATCCGGAACCGTGGCGGTAAACGAGCCAATTCCCAACCAACACTCGAGAAATTTTTCATTTTATGCTTTTTTCCCATGTATTTTCTAAAATCTACAATCGTCATCCATGAAATAATTTTTACGTTATTTTTAGTTGGGTTTCTTGCTTTCCAGAATTTATAATTTTAATTAACGAATATTACTATACGATTAAGGACGATGACGAATAGTACAATCATTATTTTTATTAAATTTTTGGATTTATATAAATTCTAAATAAGTTTTAAAAATTACGCACTTATAAATCAAAGTCGTGGTCAACGGGCCAGTTCTGACGTAGAACTGTGGCGGTAGACTAATATACGGATTTTTTTCAGAAAGGAACACAAATGACTAATTTTTTAATCGGATTTTAAACAAGTACGAGTATATAAATTTCAAACAAGTTTGAATAATCCTAAACACATCATCTCAAATTGTTTGATTAATCGTCTCCGTTGGAAAATGTAGAATATGTAGGAAAATTGGCAGAAAAATTACTAACGATTTATCAACGAGTCAATTCCGACCAATAATTATGCGCGTAGATGGGTAAATTCAGTACTTGCGGGACAATTTTTTTTTTAAATATATTCTATAATTTTGAACTCATAAAATTAAGAATATTTATGGTCAACTTTTATCTTATATCATTGACTAAATAATTTTATGAATCACAATCATTCCACATAAAGTTTTGTAAAAAGGAAAAACTACCAAGTACATAGTGAAACAATTCTTGAAGTTCTATTCTCAGTTAAAAATGTTATTCTCGAAGTTGGTAAAAAAGAAAACGAATGTCATCATTTATTTTTCTATGAATATATTTGGAAGATGATTATTTATATAATACTACAATTTATAATTAAATTTTTATTTATTAAATATTGTGTGAATATTTTTGGAATATAATTATTTATATAATTAAATATTAATTTCAGGTAAAAAGAAAATAAATGTCATTATTAATTTTTTTGTGAATATATTTGGAAGATGATTATTTATATAATTTAAAATCAGTATTGTAGTGAATAGGCCGGTTCCAGGTCGGAACCGTCGGGATAGACGGGATGATTGTGAAGCGGTGATTTTACTTTTTTTTTTTTTCTTAATCTTGTGTTGAATTCATAATGTGGGGTATTTATGATCACTTTCATCTTATAGACAATCTTAACATCTATAGTATTATTCGCTATCTATATATCTCTTCTCTCTCTCTCACTACCCGCTCATTCTATTGCCTCTTTTTCTTCATAAAAAGCTAAAAAATTCAGATTAAGAGTCGCTTTCCTTTGAGAGAGAAATGTATTTTTGCCCACATTGGTTTTATAGAAGAACAGAGCTTTAACAATTATCGAAAGTAATGAGAATATATTAGTTATAATTTTTAACAAACATAACTATATGGGTTTGAGACGTAAACATGTGGTAAAATTACTTTTTAATTGAATTTGAGATGTGTTCAAGGAATGTAAATTTTAAGCGAGTTTAGTAGATTGTATAATCGAATTATTTAACGCTAAATAATTAATAAATAATATTTTTTTAAATCTATCACATATTAGTACTATTTAATAATTTTATTACTACAACCTATAATTAAATTTTTATTTATTAAATATTGTGTGAATAGTTTTTTGAATATAGTTATGTATATAATTCAATATTAATTTCAGGTAAAAAGAAATTAAATGTCATCATTATTTTTTTGTGAATATATTTGGAAGATGATTATTTATATAATTTAAAACCAGTATTGTAGTCAATAGGCCAGTTCCAGGTCGGAACCGTCGGGGTAGACGGGATGATTATGAAGCGGTGGTTTAACTTTTTTTTTCTTAATCTTATATTGAATTCATAATATGGAACGACTCTACGTAAAAAAAAATCCTATGTAGCACCCTTATATTCTTCTATTCCTATTTATCTAAATTTTTAAATTTTCTGAATTTAAAATTAATATTTATCATATTTATATTTTATATTATATATGACATGAAAACAAAATCAATATCTTATAGCTTTCTTAATACTACGGATCATCGGATGATTGGATGAATCTTCCATGTCATCTATCAATTTATATTAATGTGTGATGATTGTTTTCAATGTGTTTTTTTTTTTTAATTATATATATACATATTTCTTTTTAAAAAAATTACACTGCCTAAATTTTCCAATTTCTAATTTTTTTAATCATATCTATATATAATTATAAATCTTCCATCCACATTTTTTTTCAATAAAATCCACCAATTAAAAAGTCTATAAATACTTGAAATCAATGTATATTTTCTCATTCTTTGATCCAAAAAGATTAATTTGATCAATTGATTAGTTGATCGAATAAATAGTTTTATTATATGTTAGATGTCATCCATGTGGAGGTTCACTTCTAAATCTCAACCTTTTAATGGCTGGTGAAAATTGAGGGATGAATAATTGCAAAAGCTTATAAATACTTAGTATTAATGTGTATTAAAATTCAAACTGTAATTTACGACTAATGCTAATTTGGAAACTTTTTTATTTATACATATTTTTTTTCTATTATAAAATCTTCGTCCCACATTTGATTTTCAATTATATAACTAAAAATGGTTCTGGCTTTGCAAAAATCTTTTATGACACCCCCAAATTCTTCTATTCATATTTATTTAAATTCTCAATTTTGTGACAAAAAAAAGTGTAACCTCATTAAATTTAGAGGAAAAAACAGACACGCGATCCTATCTTTGACCCAATCCATTTTATTGTTAGTAAGATTTTTTGTTTTAAATTTATAGAGGTGCCCACAAAAATGGTGCACGAGCCGATTTCGACGCGTAACCTTACGGTAGACGGGTCGATTATGAACCGACGGTTAAAGATATATAGCGTAACCTTCATGGTTCCATGTCAGAACAGTAGGGGTAGACAGAACGATTGCGAAGTGGTGGTTGTTCAACTTCTTTTTCTTCCTTTAATCTTATGTTGAACTCATAATTTAGAGTATTTAGGGTCACTTTCATTCTTATATACAATCTTCAATATTAATTTTCTTTTCTAAATCAATATGGAACAACGAGTATTTACAATGAAAAACATCTATCTCAATCATACAAAATCAGACAATCTCTTTTAGAGCCAAATATATATTAATTCTAAACGAGTTTAGTACATTGCATAATCGAATGATTGAAACCCTAAAATAATTAACAAATAATATTTTTCTTTATTTATCAAATATTACTATCTAATAATTTTATTAAATATAATTCTCCGTCGATTTTCGACGGGTAATACGCTAGTTTTATTTGAAACTGTAGGTCCTAATAAAAGGCTAAACTTTTGAAGTTACAGTGTATAAATTAGTTTAGAGGACTTGGTAACATTATTGGTGGAAAATTGAATTTATTTATTTGTTATTTCCTAGTTTTGTTGGAAAATTATAATATTCCAAAATTGGTTAATTAAGCCACACAAACTAAATAACAGACCTGAAACCAATTTCATACATAAAACCGAAAACAAGACTCCCTTCGTCCCTAAATAAATTAATGTTGCCCCATCTCGAAATTCTAAAGGAAAAAATAGATTTCTCATTTTACCTTATATCCTCGATGCAAATTCTTTAATTATTCAATTTTCCATGCATAATTCAGGATACAATGATGTAAATTTACCCACTGGAGACAGCACAGGACTCTTATTCAAGGACGAGGTAGTAGTATTATTATATCCAACATATCAGAATCAATCAGAAGAGCTGCATTTCATCTTAACATACAAAATGGGTCATAAAAATTCCCGATGTGATTCAATACATACTTAGATTTTCACTTCTAATTATACAAAACTGAAGGTAAAAGCAGAACAATCACAAAACCAAGGCCAGGCCAGAAAAAAACTCAGTCCATGACCGCGACAGACGAAGCAAAAAGGTGAAGAATGGATAAATAAGAAACACAACTACGACACCCAAACTCGAACATATATATAATCTCCGACCTCTGTGATTGTATTCCTTTCTATGTCATAGATTCATCACGAAACCACAAGAGCGGCCAGCATTGTACTACGAGTAGTTAGGAGCCAGAACGGTGATGTAAGGAGCAAATGCAAATGAGAGCTTACTGTGACTTTCTGTTGGACGAGGGACTCGAGTATTCTGTTCCGTTTTCAGAAGAAGTTACTTCAGAGGAAGCGCTTGAAGACATTTCACTGTAGTCGTTTGTGGCACTTCTTACGGTCTTAGCAGGAGCGGAAGGGTTCTGTTGAGGATCTGCATTAGCAGGCCTTTGGCCTTCTTCTGCCAGTTTTCTTAGGAGGTTCATAACGGTAGGAAGAAATTTGGTCGACAGTGAAAGAATTCCAGGTAGCTGTAAGAACAAAAAATGAAAGAAAACATACGGAATCAAGCATTGATTGAATTATGTTATTAAGTCCTAAACTGAGCCTCTATGTCTCAATATGTGAAGAAAATTGGTGTGTTATGCTCCTAAGATCCAAAGAAGGGGAACACAAAGTACAGCAGATATGAGCTAAGTTGATCTGCGTGTTAATCTAATCCAAACAAATCCAAGCTGTTTTATCCAGTGAAATAAAGATACCTCTGCTCTATAGGAAAACAAGAGAAAAACAGGGTTGGATGTCGTGAATTAGAAATTTCGTGAAAAATAATGTGAAGTTAAAGAGAGTTTGCATACTGAAAGAAAATTTAAAAAGTTGACTTACAGCTCCGTTTCGGAATTCACCAGAGATGTCTAACTGCACCCAGAGGGCTTTTGTAAGCAGAAAAGCAACGAAAATGACACCCAAATACAATGGATTTCTGTCAAAGAAACAATAGCATTAGCAAATATCAGTGTATGGATTTATACGTATGAACTGCTGCTCGGCTTATTGCACTGCCTCCCAGAAACAACAAACCAGTTATAGTAATTGATTAGTGTACCTCAAAAGTGTCATAAACTCATTAAAACCCAGAACAACCAAAGCAAGGATTGCCCATGGAGGTGGTAACCAGTTGTTATTTCGCCTGCTAGCCTCCTGAAAATTTGGGAAGTAGAAAACATAAGTAAATATGTAGGAAGCACATATAAAATATGAAATTCCTACCTAACAACAAATGCAGAAACAAAAAGATAAAATCTAGATCTATATAACATGTACTTTTGTGATGTGTAATAATTCTAGAGTTTTCAAGCATGCTTCTATCATACCTGAGCAGCAATTGCTTGACTAACGGTATACTCGGTCTCTGCAGTAAATTGTCTCCACAAAGATTTACACTGAACCGGAGTTAATAAGGTTTTGGATGATGGAACCTGAATCCAAAAGTCAAAACACAAACACAAGTATCAGTGCCTGTGTGGATAACCATGATAGACACGTAAGTGACTTCTCACTCTGTCAAAGTATCAATGCCGATAATATAAGAGAAAAAGTATAGCTAACTACCTCATCCCAACTACTTGAGGCAAGAGGGTCGGCAGAAATACTCCTACCGGAAGCAGCCCCACTTTTGGGATCAACAAGAGCAAGGGACAACGTATTTTCAATAGAATCAGCATTATCGTCCAAACGGACAGCAGCCATAACAGAAAGTAGCTTCAAAGACTGGATCCAAAAAAAAGAAATGTTAACACGAAAAAAGTTAAATCTCCTTACAGGAAAACCAGTCATTCCACCATAAAAAAAAATAGTGAAGAGTGTCATACAGCAGAGCGAGCAGTTTTGGTGATTGCTCGAATATCTTCCTTCCCAGTCCAGACACGTGGCATTGAGTCAGCATCATGGCTAAATAACGTTGAAAACCTGCCAGCAATAGTCTGATCAGTTCACATTTCGACAAGTAGAAATATCTCCCAAGATATTGCACCAGGTCGTGATATTAATGAACAGAGCACAGCTCACACCTGTCTTTCATACGGATTAAGACTCTTCCGGCTTCTTCTTTTGCCTTTGCTTCTACTATCCCTCTTGCATAATCCTCCAAACTCATGAGCATTTTCTCCTTTGTTACATCATCTATTTCAAAACCAGAAACTGCACTAGAAAACCCACTAGTTGCTGCTTGAGTCTCGCGGTGAAGAAGCTTTCTTATTGCTGGCCACGTGTCATCACTGGCTCCATCTAACAAAGCCTCAACAGGTGCAGCCAATGCTTCGTTCAATTTTTTCTGCCAAAGGTAAGTGTCAGTGGGAAGCTAGACATTATATATTCAAAAAAAATGCCCATGGAAACTATCAGCTGGAGAAACTAGATATTACAAAATAAAAAGTAAATGCCCATGGAAACTATCAGTGGGAGAAGTTAGACATTACATAATACATGGTTTAAGGTTCAAATAATTTGTTAATTATAACATAAAACCAATTAAATAAATTCACAAGCTGGCTGTTTGTGCGGGGTACAGCTAAGAATTGATGACCCCAAACTTGATACTGAATCAGTTGTAATGACTATACTTGCATAATTTAAAATTGCATTGTTTTGTGGCATAAGTTGGATTAAAAATGTAAAACTAGAACATGAAAAATCCACTATACATATCATTTTACTAAAAGGCTTTATATAGATTGGAATAGGAAGCACTGCATACCTCAAACAGGGTAGTAAGATCAGACAACTTGGTAGCACGAACTGCAGCAACATGTGCATCTATATCTCGCCTAAGCTTGTCTCTCACTTTAGAAGAGTCCCAATTTGTTTGACCAATGTATGCGTCTACAAATCATACAAGGGACCATCAAATCAAGATACTCAAAATCACAAAATTTATTTGGTGAATTCTGAGTTTCTGACATTATGGATCAGCTCATATTCACGAGATAAAATGTTCTCAACCTCGTGAGATACCATCCTAGAGCTTTACTCATAAAATCTCTAAGTAGCTACTAGCAGTAACGCTTATGTGTCTGATTCAAATACCTTTCAAGATCTTTTTTTTCAAAGGGGGCAGAAAGAGAGAAAAGTGAATCTTGTAATTCAGTGATAAAATTTTCATCCATCCAAGTCACAACAAGCATGGTGCCTTAAATGGTATATAAAAGTACCTGCAGATGCTTCATCGAACTGTGCCATAAAATAATTGGTGCAGTCACGAGCAGCCACAGCAAATCCTTTACCCTCATTCAAGGCATTATCAAATGCTTCTTTGAATCTATCCAAAGTTCCAGAGCGTATGTGCCCCAACATCAACTGGTATGCTGGTTGGATGAGCTATTTAAAAAAAAAAATGTCAAAAGAAAAGAAAAATTTGACAGATAAATGGATGAGAACAATTATGTAGAGACTGCCCGTGCCCTCAACCCCTGGACATCAACTCTTTATACATGGAAACTACCAATGTCAGGCTAATGGAACAGGAGTAAGAATTGAGCCATGCATGATAATCCCTGGTCATGCGAACCGGGAAAGTGAGGTTGGAAGCAATAATATAAAGCTACAGAATAATTACTTGCAAAAGCTTCTCTTCCAACTGTTTCCGCTTTGAAGTTCTAACACCTCCATCAAAATATGTAGCCTCTGTATCATACCTATTAAAAGGCAAGGAGAACACAACATACAATTTAATATTGATTTTAAGAGAACCAATATGGTACACAGTCAAAACTACAAAGAATTAATTGGTTTTGCTGAAGGCTTGTTCCACCTCAATCCCGGCATGAAATTATGACCAATAAATTACCCCATTTTCTAACTTTTATTGATAAATACTAAACTTCGCCTTCACAATCTGAAAGTATGTAGGGAATGAAACTTGTAAAAGGATACTATTTAGTTGTAAGAGAGGTTCTCATCACCAAAACTGAGTCAAAATAACCAACTGGACACGAAATTTTTATATTTTTGAAGAGGAAATAATTTACTTGTCCATCAACCTTAGAATAAGCTGGAAGTATTGGAAACTTGAGGGACAACATTCATACTTTTCCCAGCTTATTCTATAGCCTATAATCTTCCTATCCTATAGATGTGATGAATGTCTACCGTATTTTTCCATAACCAGATCCAACAACAATGTTATCCACTTCAGCGCTCTGGCATAAGATGACGAAGCCTAAAGTTCCTCAATACCACACTGATCAAAGGCAATATTTCATAGCAATCAGTTAGTCCGGATTTGCCCATCACCAGATCAATCTACCATGCCATCACGTTAATGCACTATGGTACCAGTTTGACGAGCGTCTAAATCCCTTAGATACTATCACACTGATCAAAGGCAATTTTAGAGGTCATCTACCAAACTGGCCCTTGCTCAGGGCATAAAAAATTTAAATAGCATCTTCAACGTGCCATTTCACTGGGAACTTGTAAAAATCTTAAATTGCGACAAAGTCTCCATCATGGCATGCGAAATTAATTGTCATGGAATAACTAGAAAAATATGGAGACAAACTGTTTACTCACTCTGATAAGCAAACATCAAGAATAGAGGTCAGCTTCTTTCCAAATCCAGGTACAGGTTGTGATTGTACTATCTCTTCTAGTTGACGCCATGCCTTAATAATATAGAACAAAGAATTAATGATATGCTTGCATTAGTATCAGAATACTGATCAATAACCTGTAAAAATGGCAAAGTACCTCATTCTCAACAAAAGATGAAAACTTCTCATTTGCAATCTCTTCGCATCGTACAGTGGCAACCATGACCTACGAACATACAATGTATTACAGGAATGAAACTGACTGAAAAGTTCATCATGAATTTGAAAGAGACATTTAATTTAATACCTTGTGAGCAGGCAGGTCGAGGTCCTTATTTTCCTTAATGACCTTCCATATCTGCTGTGCACTGAATGAAAATCCTGAAGCAGGCACCACACCACGCCTATCCCCAGCAAGCCCACCGGGTGCAATAGAGTGAAAAAATCGTTGTCTAAGACTTGCCACCTTCAAAAAGAACACAACAATAACCAATGTAAGATTCATACTTGCATATGTAAGAAACCACCCATTCTTCCTCATACATTCCTTAGTGAGCACAACCCTTCAATATAAAATCAGAACAGCTCAAAAGAATTCAAACAAGAACATGAACCTGCTCTTTAAATTGATCTTCCTTCTCTTCATAACTAGAGAGAGCGACAACCTCAACCTGCCAATCAATCATTTTACAAAAGAACTACAGTAAGTTATACAGAATTACAAACAATGCAAAATTTATTAGTCAGCAACATCTTACATTGAAAAATTCACTTAATCGAGTTTCCTTATGAGCTTCTGGCTTAGGTACGGCATCCCATATCTTCCAAAAAGTGGGTAGAAAACATGGAAGGAAGAACATTAGAAACCAACTGCAACAAAACCAACAAAAGAGTATATGTACAAGAAGCAGCATTATGATGTACCTTCTGGACGTCTTCCCTTAGAATTGGCTCCAGGTTTTCCAATGGTGTCTATCACCATGCAAAGCAACAAGAAAATTCCAGCATTTTGACGATTAATTGAAAGGAAAAATGCACTGAATATCTTGATAATTTAATTAATTAGAAAAGGCAACAAGAAATTATAAATAAGAATGACAACATACCCTGGTTTTATCACGAATAACAAACATCAAAGTTGTTTTACGAGGACTGAATAATCTCATCATAGCCTATTCATAGTAAGAGATAAATCAGCAGATATATCGGAAAATTAGGTAAGATGTGCATAGTTTACATTGATGGGTCACCTGAAATACAGTTTTTAAGAGGGGTTTATTTGCAGCCTGTTCACGCCCGATATCATGACACCACCTGCACATAATACTTTTCCCCTTAGCATATCCGGATAAACACAACTATAAAACTGTAACTAGATCATGTTTAGTTAATTAATTAATTAACAAAAACAACCAGTTAAACCAATAGCATTACACCCATATCACTGATTGTGCTATCAAAACTCTTACATGTTTATGAGCACTACGTCAGAAACTGCAAGAGCAAAAAGAGCACTCTGCTTTTCAAATGCAGTGTCATCCTGAGAAGAATAAAAAGAGTAAGAGAAATATAAGAAAGATGGGTATAAATGAATTCATAAAAGATACACCGAGAAAGAAACCTAGAGCTAATAAGCAATATTATCAAAATAGGAATGCCTGTGAATGCAATCTAAAGGAAAATCCCTAGGTTCCACATGATGTTTGAAAGGTTCAAAGAACATAAAATCTCTCAAGATCTTCTCCAGTACGAAAGATAAACCATGAAAATCAATTTCATCCATGGATACATGTTAAGTCAACAAGTAGAAATGCAATAGCACCTCTCCTCTTTCTCTTCCATCGCTACCCTCTAAATCCATTACGATAGTACAAGGCTCAATTCCAACACAATGTGCCATCCATATGCCTTTTGTGGTTTGTGACCTGAAAAGATCCAAATTCTTAGTATCCTTACAACCAACTAAGAAAAGAAAAAGTATTTAAGCACAGCCAAGAGGTACATGCCTCCCCCTTAAAGCATCCATTTCTCTGAAATTTGTACCAAACAGGTGATTCAACAATGTACTCTTTCCTGCCCAATTTCATAAAGAGTGTTACAAAATTACCCATTGATTAATTTGGTAGCTAGTTTAGCATACATTCATACAATGCTTTACCAAAAGAAAAAAAAAATAACAAAAAAAATAATAAATTCAAGCAAACTACAATCCATGCCTGCATGAACCTGATTACACTTTAATTCAAAAGCCTGGGTTTTTTTAATCCAAAAAGACATACCACTACTCTGAGGGCCCATGATGGCTACAACAGCATAAGAAAGCCCACATTCAGCAAGTTTAACTTCCTTCACAAAATTATCAAGTCCGGTGGCATTGAAAGTACCATCCCCTTCTATGAGGTGAGTCGAACAACAGTGGTCTCTTTTATCTGGAAAAGTAAATAGAGGTTGTATTAGCATGAAAGGAAAAAATAATAACTTCTGCAAATCCACCCACTTCCTAATTAAAAAATTTAGTTCATCAATCGGAAGTAGCCTTTAGCACCACAAAATAGTCACAGATTATAGTAAAAACATGATAAACAAAGAACTGGGAGCACCAAACCATAAAACGAAGAAACTTGATTAAACATATAGAACAGAAACACATAAATGAGAAAGCAAAACATTTTAAGTTGCATCTGCTACAGAAGTTCCTATGACAATTGAGTAACTCCACTATTTTCATTCTCGTCACCTGTATCGACAAGGTACAAATTCAATTAAGAAGAAACAAATGGACAAAAATTTGGCCAAGTTGATTAAGAAAAGCTAATCCATATCAAGCACGAACCTTAGTCCATTAAATTACAAACCACATTACTTTGCACCATCTCTACTACATAAACATTCACATAGACATCAAAATCGCAAGATACCAAATTTCAAATTAGACACGAGCTCCAATCACGATTAAACCCAATGAAACTTTTTCCGGACCAAAATCAAAAGTATGAACTCCATCAGAGTCGCTCAAAGAATCAGCGCACCAAAACCCTACTTCTCGAAACAGTAAAACTGAATAATCACCAAATCAATGAACTACGAAGAGATAATCAACCAATTTTGACCTATTTTCAATCCAAGTCGAAGAAACTGAAAATCAGTTATTCAACTAAATTAACAAATTAAATTTGCTTGATTGACACTCTAGACTCCAAGCATTCACTTTATACTTCATAAGAACAGATCATTGAACTTGAAGATTCTGCTTTGCAGGAAACTGAAGAATTAGTTCAACAGTAAATGGATCGGAAGCCTACCCATATCCGCGAGTAATTGGAAGACTCCGATCAACGGCGGGGAGTTGCCGGAGGCGGCGAGATCGGAGAAATTGAGGAGAAAGGGAGAAGATCGAATTTCAGTAGATGATCTCAAATGGGGATTTATTCATACAAATACTGTGTGATTGTGTGTATGTGTTTGTGTGCGTGTATACTTTTGTATCTATATGTATATATAACATATGTGTATATATATATATATTCTCGGAGTCTTGAAAAAGTAAAATTGACTGTGACACGATAGAATGAAGAAAAAACAAAGAATATCGAAAGAATTATCGGGAAATTTGGATTTATAATTTTTAACCATTTTTTCCTTTTAAGTTGATTTTCTTTAGGTTTTTTTTTTAAACATGCAAAGTTCAACAATTACTGTTTTACTATTTTTGTTACATTAATATGAAATTTTTTAATACTACGTTTTTTCAACTTTTAATTTTTTTTTATGACAATGAAAAAAAAGTTGTTTTTTTCCTAGACTTTTTTTGTAATGATTTGTTGAATAGTTCCTCATACTTAGTGACAAAGTTAAATGTGTCTAATTATTAAAAGGACATGCAGCGCGCGACCAACAAAATTACATATCGCATAAGTCGAAAGAAAAAAGTTTCTTACAAAAAAATTAATTCTCTCTGTGAGTTTACACGACATTAAAAAAATTGTGAGATTAGAACATTTATTATGTGAAATCAAAATCACAAAATTAGGACTTAAGAGGAGACTTTCTTTTTTTTTTAATTGAAAAAGGGGAACGATGGTATTTGAACTTTAAATTTCAGTGCTTACAGATTAAAATCTTCGTACTTGTAATTTGAAGATTGAAACTATATCAAGTGCGTATAAAATAGTTTTTCAAATATTACAAAGCTAACTAATAAACATTTCAAGCCTTATTATAGCGATGGCTCAAAATTATATAAACATACTTCCGAAATAAATTATTTGAATTACATTATCAATTTCGCACAGTTAGAGTGATACATAAGAAATAGTATGATTTATATATAAATAATGATTTATTTGTGATTTGACGTAGTTGGAATAATAAGTTTGAAATGTTAGTTTTCTTTGGTCAACATTAATATCAATTGTATATCTTGATTTATTTAAATTAATCAGAGGCGTGCCCCCTATTACCAAAGTCTACATTAGTAGTATATATTCAAACAAACAAACACTAGGGAAGAAAACTATTTATTTATCATATTGTTTTTTTTTTTTAATTGGGAAATAAAGATACCAATTTAATAAATAACTCAATATTTTACACGTATGAGATGCACAACTTTATTCATAGTTATTATTTTCGCAAGCTACGTTTCAATTTTTCATGGATCTAATATATATGAGTGTTTACTTTGTATGATTGAATTGATAGATAAAATAGTATAGGATCATCCATAAATTATTTTGATGAATTGATTAGTTTTGTAATTATTTGATCATCTAATTATTCATATACTCAGTCATGTGTGTTGTCAATCTATCATATCGGCAAAATAAAGTCATGCAAGTGAAATGGTGAATCCATTGATTTTATGTTATTGCACCAAAATTTACATTTTGGGTATATCTTATCATTTGTTGGATTATTGTGAGAGTCACCTTTTTTTATTTTTATTTTTGAAAGGATGTGAGAGTCATTTTCAAACAACTACTTATTTTTCCGTAGTACCTAAAGAATTGTTTAGTGTCTATATGTACCTAAATTATTGCCAAACTATAAATCCGTAAGTGATAGCAACACACGAAATCATGCGACAAATTTATTTGTAAAGTGTCTAAATTGGTCAAATGCTCATTAACCGGAGCTGCATAGCCATTAATTACATTTTCAGGCAATAACTAATTAATGATTTGTGTATTAATTAATACTAACATCATATTGTATCAAATACAAATATATAATTTTTAGGATAAATCTATCCGGATCAATTTGATCCGGATCAAGAGGGATAAAGTAGTCTAATTTTCAAAAATGAAAATGTACATCACTTATATTATCCTTATTAAACTGTATGAATTTTAAAAATTATAAATATCGTAGATCAATGAATTTTGTAGCTTTTCAATAAGTCCATTCAAAATTCTAATTAAGATAATCATTTAATAACTTATATTCATTGAAATTATCATACGAAGCACTTAATTAGGGATGACAATGGGTCGGGTACCCACCCATTAAGCATTTCTCAAACTCAAACCTATGAAAATTTTCAATACCCAAACCCGTCCCAAACCCGATTAAAAAATAATTTTAAAATCCATACTCGACCCGAACCCGTTGGGTAATACCCGTTTATTACCCACTAAAAACCCGAATACTAAAAAGTAAACATCAAATAACAAAATATTATAAATATGAACATAAACATCAGCAGAAAATTTCACTAAAATTAATCTCAAAGCAAAGTACTACGAACTTACAAAATCTTAAAACATAACTAGAAGTATGGATTATTGATGTTACGTTGTCGTTGTGTCGTCATATTTCGAAAGTAGATTTACAAAAGTAGAGGAAAAACAGTAAAGACTTGACTCTTACGGATGTGTGTGTGAGTTAAGAAAATCAGATAAAACCCTAAATCTACTAATATTTATAATTATATAATAAATTATACATATAATAATATCTTTTATCTTATATATATAAATGGGTTTGGGTAGCGGGTACCCGGGGGTAATTGCCCAAACCCGACCCAAACCCGTGACGGGTTTGCATGTTTCGACCCAAACCCATCCCAAAACCATTTAATATTTTCCAAACCCGTCCCATCACGGTTTGGGAAATGCGGGTACCCACGAAAACCCGACCCGTTGCCATCCCTATACTTAACTGACGAAAATTCATACACAAATTCATAGTTAGTGCATTATCTGAAATAAATTAGATATAATTATGAAATTATTTTACAGCTTCACATAGTATAAGCCACCTCATGCATACGATTTTTTTACTTATTACTGATTTTTTTGGGAGTATTTTTTGGAAGATGACAGTTTATATGCGATTTATAAATATTTTGATAAATGTAAACATATCATAAAATGAAAATCATATATATATGATTATATAGGAACTCATATTTATGTGAGTCCGTGGGAACCATGCATTTTTATCATATCGGTTAATGAATAAATTACATTATTTCAATGCATAAATATATATTAATAAAAAAAAATTGAAACTTGATATTTTTATGCATTACCTGATTTAGTTAGTGCATTTTCATGTTACGCATTAAAAATGTGTTAAATATTTGTGCATTGAGTTAGTGTAATGTGTCTTTTGCTGTTCGGAAGTGATATTAACAAATAGTTATTATTTATTATTAAACTAATTAAATAATATTTCTCCGTCCCGGCATTCATGGCATAGTTTGGTGGGCACACAGTAAAATTAAGGAGATGGTGATTTAAAGGATAAAAATAATAAAAGTAGTGGAGCTCATAACTTTTTGTGAGAGAGGGTAGTTTCCAAAAAAGGAAACAAGCCATCAATATCTGGACACCCAAAAAAGGAAACAGACCATCAATAACGGGACAGATGGAGTATTAATTAAAGAACGACCTCTGTTCCTCGTGTATATCAACCTTAGGAATATCATTCCTTGATTCCTATCTTTCTCATATTCATTCTATTACAAGTATTATTTCATTCCTACTAAATTCTATGGGTTCCAACCATCCCCTAATTAGTAATCATTTTAATAGTTTAAGAGGTGGTCAAAACAATCAGAACCGTTGGAGCCGAACCGGAACCGAACCGAAAGTAATGGTTTCAGAACCAAAACCGAACCGCCGGTCCATTTTTTGTGTGGAACCGAGAACCGCCGGTTTTGGTTAAGTTCCGGTTCCGAACCGACGGTTTCTCCTTTTTTTTAATTTTAATTTTGGTTTTTACTTGTATTTATATCATAAATCATATTATATCACCTAAATACTAATATAAGAATGCATAAATATCTATAGAAGAAAAAAGTAGCAAAATATGAAAGAAAAAAAAATACATTTAACTAAAACTTTGGTTCCAATTTGAACTGGCAACTGAAGAACCGAACCGAAACTAAAACCGAAACTGACAGTTCTGGTCTGAAATTGGTTCCTCCGAAGTAGAATCGAAAACCGTCGATTCCAGTTCGGAACCGAAACCGAATTTTGACCACCTCTAAGTTTAACTATATTTTTGCAGTAATCTTATTCAATTTCTTTAACTTATTAAAAAGGGGACGAATTTTTCAAATAATTATTACATAACAAAAGCAAATGGGTAATATATAAAATTATTTTTTAAAAATTAATTTAGAACAACATTACAACTTCTAAAGTTAAAAGATAAACTTATTTTCCGTCGAATGTCAACGGGTTACTTGGTAGTTTGAAAATAAAATAAAATATTAAATTTATGCAGGCAAACTATAGCCGTTACCCATATATTTATAAGTGATGAAACTACACGTCAACTGTAACGATTGGATTAAAGGTGATTTAATTAGTGAATAAGTGAACTTCAATTGTATCGATTGCACTAGGGATGAACAAAATAATAGAAAATAGAATATCTCAAGCGAATCAATTTAAAAAATTAAGTTAAGTTTGAATTTTCGTTTCATTTTAGATTTTTTTTCCTTCCAATTTTGTATCTCGGATCGGTTCGATTTGGTGTTTTTAAATATATTAATTAAGTTAGAAATTTGAAATATATATATATATATATATTTTTATTTAAATAATTTAACATATTTCTAAAAATGGAATGAAATATATTAATTAGAATAAATTACCAATTTAAAAAAAATACAAATATCACACTTAATGATGAATTTCATTAATCATATTTATGGATGAATAATTATTCAATTGATAATTATATATACATATATGTAGATATTCTATGTATTTTATTTGGAGGTGTGGATGCAAATCATGCAATATATGTTCAGTACATTGAACTATGACTTTACATTTTCTATTATTAATGTACGGTGCTATCAAAGAGACCAATTTGATTTGTCTTTTTGATTCAATTTATCTCCAACACAGTTAAAATTATTATTTAATGGAATTTCTTGTTTCCAATTTGATTATTGATGACATTAATTATTATATTATAATTATAAATGAAAAATATAAAAAGGATAGAAAAATCATTTTACATCAAAATTCGATCATTTATGACATTTAATCATCCGGATCAATTTGATCCGAATAGCAGCGTCCTAATTTTTATTTGGAGGAACAGAAAGCAGTAGAGCTTCAACACCTTCTTTTAGCACTTGTATATCTAAATAACTTAAATTATGTCCATTTTTCATATTGTCCGCATTACATAAATGATACTCCTGTAAATCATTAACTTTTACATGAATTTGACATTTGATATTTTGCCACGGACCAAACCTTTAGAATCGACTGATTCAATTATGACTTGTCCACGTGGAATGACAAGCTTATTTAAACAAATTTTACTATTGATACCTAAGCAAGATCTTTTTTTTTTTTTTCACGATAAACTAACTTATGTAAGAATAGTGTAAATATTTAATAGTTTGAGTTATTTGTGTGTAACATTTGTATTATAAAATATTTTAATGCAATTCGGGTACAGTTTACATTATGTGGGTTTGTGTCAATACAATAAGGGGTATGATGAGACGGCGGCGGCGGAGCACGGCACCGACGGGTGGCGCCCACCAAACCGACCATCTTTATTCTCACAAAAAGAAAACGCCACACTTTTGCCATCGCCTAGCTAATGTCACAGCCTCAGTCGCAGGATCCAAGGATACCTATATTTTCATATAAAAAATGATGAACACTTAAAAAAGAAATTAAAAACAAAATCCAGATTTAAAGTTGTTACATGTGACAGCAACTCGAGCCCAGAATATTTACTTTATCCTATTGTATTTTAGCATCATAGTTAAACGTATAAAATAAAGTTTCTTGGTATACAACAGTCATAAATTATTGAGTTCTACGTGATCTACTTAGTATCAATTTGGCAAAAAATTGGCACAACCTATTAATAAAATCAATAACACGTAAAAAAGAAAAGTTAATTATAAGAATAGAAAAAATCACATTCCTCTTACGGTTTAGATTCACAATTAACGAATTATAAGAATAGAAAAAATCACATTCCTCTTACGGTTTAGATTCACAATTAACGTATATTTCCTTTTATCAAAATTGATATTACTACTTTTTTAGCTAGTGCGGCGGACCACACAACTAATAAAATTGAGTTGAAATTATAATTTAACAATACTTAACTAGTTAGCTCATGAACAAAAAACTTTGCAAACTTGAAAGTTGGAAATGAATATATATCTTTTACTTTGATAACTACTTCCTCCGTCCATGATATAAAGTCCCATTTGGGTGCTGGAATGGAGACTAAGAAAAGCTGATAAAGTTGTTTTTAGTGGGTGCTGGAATGGAGACTAAGAAAAGCCCCCATTTGGGGGAAGTTTAAACATAACCTAACCCCCTCCCTCCAAAAAAAACCTCAATAAATACATCCAGGAAGGCAGATTCACTCATATGAATCTCAAAGCAATAACTACAAATAGATGGAAATTATGGTAGATCCACGGAGTAAGCCAAATTTAACCGATGACGAGTGAAACACCGTTGCACAGTGGCTTCTGCAGTACAACAAAACAGGAAACTGAATTGGGGAGCAAAAAATGAGGCATCGGAGCTGTACAAGCTAGATGTGAAGACCATTTGGAAGATATGGAAAGCAGCAACAGCAGCTCAGCAAAGTCAAGGAATCCCTGTTCACGTAAAATCAATGCAAAAAAGATGTTTTTGTCTCAACAGTTTCATTTTGCATCATTGACATAATATTTTACACTTTTAGCATCTCAATTCAACCTCCAAAGCTAGGGTAAACTACACCTAGTGGTGGCATCACAGAGATTTCATCAAGTGCAGGATCTTGTTCTAACAGTTTAATGCATGAATATCACGTAACCAAGGCATTAAAGGGACAGATTCAGATGATATAAGGACCAATGCACCATAGAATTCATAAGTGAAGGCATCAAGGCATCTATATCTGTTTTTGCAGATAATATAGGCATCAAATGCAAACTTTGTTTATAGATAGGGACAAATTCAGATGCAGTGAGATCTCAAGAAAGGCATCAATCAGAAAGGCAACAAGTAATTCGGCCAAGAAAAGACCAAGTGCAGAATCTGTTTCATATTAGAAAATTAACAAAATCGAGTAAATCATCTTATTTTTTACAGATCATAGCATCAAATCATAGATAATGGCATCACCAACCCCCAAAACCAAAAGTAGCATCATCTTATCAGAACGTAATCACCTGATCATATGAGAGATAGCACGCTAGGGAAAAACATCCCAAGTAATCATAGATCGGAAGACATCCACCCTCGACCGCCGTCGCATCGGAGAGTTCGATCGTCTTCGAATCAGAGAGAGAAATGACTTGGGATTCAGTCTCCACGAGAGTGAACAAGGTTTCCGGTACCATTTGGACGGAATCACTCTTCAAATTTGGAGATTCCCATGAATAAATGGGAATAGAAGGGGAAATGAGTTGCGATCGGGATCGATAGATCATCGAAGAACATAAGAGCATCAAATAGATTAGGATATTGAGAGAGCGGTGGTGATTCAAACATTCTCAGAAGAGAATTTGGGCGAGAGAGTATGAGAGATTAGGGTTGCAAAGAGAGGAATGAGATGAATTGGGGAAGAGATCGATAGGTTATGGCTTGAAAGAGAGATAGAGAGAGAACGGGATGACAAAGAGATAAATGGGTTGGGTTATTAGGATGTGGCAGATTTGGGCTGGGTAGGTGGGTTGGATAATTAGTGGGGTAATTAGTGGGTAAATGGGTTGGGTTAATTTAATTGGGGTGAGTCCATAATGGCAAAGGATAGGAAATAAGGGGAAAGTAGGAGGGTATAATTGTACAAAAAAGTAAATGAGACTTTATTTCGTGAACAGATTTTTTGTGGTAAGTAGAGCTTTATATCGTGGACGGAGGAAGTATTATTTTAATGAATCAACAATTAAATATAAAAAGGTGGACTCGAATCTAATTTTTTGCTTGGGGCATGCATTAACCATTTAATTGCTAGACTAACGCACACAACTTTGTTATACTTTAAATGATGTAAATACTAATAAAAGATGAGTAGTCAATTTAGATAATCACTCGTTGTTGTTACTGATGGTCCCGATACGAGTTACTGGTGTATGGGGGAGGGGGGGGAATACACCAGTTAGGATTTTTGAGCTTTCAAAAACTTAACACTTGAAATCAACTTCAACTGAGTGAGATGACTCAGTTGGGATCTCACAGCTGAGTAAGCAACCTCAGCTGGAAGGTTGGTGCTGTGCGGAATGTGGTGGAAAATAGACTCGTAAAATCAAACTCACGCTTTTATGCACTGTTGGTCAAAACTAAAACTGTTGTTGTGAAAGTATGCAGATTGTATGCGGTTTGTTTGTCAGTTAAGATATGATAATAAAGACTAATCACAAAAGAAAACATGACACACAAGATTTACGTGGTTCGGAGAGAACTCCTACGTCCACGGGGAGATGTGAGTCCACACACCTCAGTCCAAGTTCTTCTGGACAGAACCACTCAGCTTACGCGGGATGAGCAACCGTTACAGTTTAGTTTCCGGGCACTAAACAGCCTAAGTCAAGTTTGCGGGTACTTGACGACCTGACTACTCAATTACAGGAAGAGTAAGGTCCTAGCACACTTTTTAGGGTGTGAGAAAGGGTAGAATTTCCAACTACAGCTCGATCACGAATGAGAGCTGGATCTAAGGCTTGAACGAATAAACACTCAAACTAAGATCTAAGACAGATTTTCACTCTATGAACCCTCAGCTACTAATGTTCTATCACTCTTGAACTCTCAGCTGCTGATGTTCTTAGAATAGGAGTTTAGCAGATTTTTTTCTTTCGCTTGTGATTGAACTTTTCTCTCTTGCTTCAGTCTGTCTCGTGTGTCCTCTCTCTCGCGAATGAGAGAATGCCTCTATTTATAGGCGGAGAGAATCAACTAGCCGTTGGAGGAGCAGTTGATCTCTGATCGGTTGATAGCGATGGCTTGTCTCTCATCTCTGCAGACTTTCCTGATATGGCATCTGTGCTCTTCTGCTTTCCATCTGAGACAGCCTTATGTTGGGCCAGATGGGGTAATGACTGAATGGTCAAACCCTCATGTGACTTCCTTTTGAAACTCAAATCTTTGACTGTCAACTTCGGTTTGTCGGTTGAAAGTCTTGACCTTCATCTGAGTGATCTTCAGCTGATGTTCCGATCTGTCGAGTTCTCAGCTGACTTTGAACTTCAAAACAGTTGAACTCCTTGTTCAGATTCTATAACTGAGGTTCTGAAACTGAACCCTCAGTTGTCTTCCACTTCTTTACTCGGTTGGGTTTGAACCCTCAGATGATTTCCTTTTCATCTGATGTTCTCTTCCTCTCAACTGTTTCTTATCTGATGAACGCTCAGTTGGTTTCCTTCAACTGATGTTCTGAAGACTTCCCCTTGTTTGCATCTGAACAAATGAACTCTCAGTTGTCTTTCTTCACAACTGATGTTCTGTCTGAGTGACGCCTTGTTGCCATCTTCAGCTGGAGACCTGTAAAGATAAAATTTTAACTTTGCTCAAACAGCGAGCCTAAATTCTAACATTAGGTATTGGCAACATCTACTCGGTTGGGGTCAGCCGGTTTTGGAATTCATCAAAACTTATACTAATAATTTCCCAACAATTTCCCCCTTTTTGATGTGCCAAAACCACTTACAACTTGAAACCACTACTGATCTAAACCTCACTAACTTATCTAAAATCTCAGCTGAAATTCTAGACAGTCTATAAGATACAACATCAAAGGGTTAGCACAGTTATAACATGGTATTTAAAAGACTTTGTGATTCAGAGCTTGGACAATGAGGGATTGTTCATCAAGGTGAATCTTATAACGGAATAGTTTTCATTACAACTGATTGTTACAAAAGATAGACTAAAAAAAAATAAAAAAATACAACAGTTGCTAGAAAACTAACTGAGCTAGTATTGTAGCCCATACTTGCCAAAAATCCTTACAAAAATTTCCCTCTTAGCAGGTGACTCCTTAGAGATGTCCACTCCATGCTCCTTGCAGACCTGCCTCGCCTCAGATGCAATCTTCTGACGGTTCGGGTTGCTGGAATCCGAGAGAAGAGGTGGCCGATAAGTAACCCTCTTGGGAACTGGAACAGTGTTCAAGTCCAGGTTGGCGTCAATCATGGCCCTCCTGAATTGACTGAACATGCCCGGGTCACCTGAGTGCAACTCAGTCAGCGCCTCTTTGAACGCTCTCCTTGGGTCGTCAGTTGCGTAAACCTTCCTGTAATAGAAGTCGTTCACGAACTCCTGCTTGAACATCTCCCAATCCTCATTCCACTCGGTCGGCATCCACTTGTCAGTATGCCTGAACCGACTCTCAACCTTGGACTTTAGAGGCAACCTTTGTTGCTTCAACCGAGCTTCCGCCTTTGATTGGATTCTGTTGATGCGGCGTCGGCTGCGGGAGGCAACGTTGCGGTCCAGGTTCTGAGAAACCTTCTTCAGCTCAACTTCGAACTGGTTCACCCTCCTCGCCTGGCTGGCGGCAAACTTTCTGATCCAGCTCGAGTTCATGTAGTCCTTCTCCTCTACATCCATAGCCTTGGCCGCTGCAATGCACTCTTCGGTTGTTATCCCGTCGAGTTCAGAATCCAGCTCGGCTGCGATCTCGGCTATGGAGCTGTAGGAAACTCCAATCTTCTTTGCCTGCTCCAAGTCCTTAGACATTTCGGCTCCACCGACTTCGGTTGTCTTGGCAGCAGCAGACTTCCTTCTCCTCAGCTGAGATTTGGATGGTTGAGCAGCTGGCACTCCTTCTTCTTGGGTCTCTTCTTCTTCCTGTGCTTCACCCTCCTTCTCCTTCTCTTCCCCCTTTTTGGCATCAGCAACAAGGCTTGCTACTGAACCGTCCAGAGAGTTGAGTTTGGCCTCGGTGGATTGAACACGGTTGAAGAGTTCATCGACCGCACACTCCAGTTCGATCTTCTTCGCCAGTTCGGAGTCCTGGCGCTCTTGTTCTGCCTTCTTCAAGACAGAGAGGTTGTCGTTGACCTCTGTCTGAAATGCAACGAACTCAGCCCAACGCGACTCGAACCGGGACTCCCATTCAGCATCCTGCGTCTGTTGGGACTTGGCCAGATTTGAGTCAGCCAAGGACTTGAAGACATTCACTTCCGACTTCAAGCCCAACAGAGTGGATTTCAGTTCCGACACGTCCTGACTGGTGGAGGAGGAGAGATCATTCATCTTTATCTTCAGCTCGGCATTCTCCTCCATCAGTTGTTGATACTTCACTTCTTGAGCTGCCAACTCCCTCAGCTGGTCATCGTGTTGGTGCTGGAGGTTGGCGAGCAGCTCGGTCCTCAACTGGTTTACCCTCTCAGCCATTAGCTCGCAAATTTGTTCTGTTGAAGGAGCGAGCTGACCAGCTGGAGAGGCTTGAGCAGACTGAGCTAGAGGCTCAGCTGTGACCATGGCTTGACGGTTTGCCAGGTACAGCTTCAGGTTCTCCTCCTCTTCTTTTGCGGCGGCGGCTGCTGCATCGACATCTTCAAGGAAGTCGGCTGATTTTACCAACATGCTGTCAAGGAAGTCGACACACTCCTTTTCAGCTGCCTCCCTGGTGTCCTTCCCTTCAGCCAGACTCTGGTCCAACCGTCTAGTGAGCAACGCGATCCTGTTGTTGTACGCCACCTCCAAGTTGGAATAGTTGAAGTAGGCTCGGATGCGGGACTCATCAGATTTCAGCCTGTCCCAGCTCAGTACCCTGATCGTGTCTTCCTTGACATACCACTGGCTGAAGATCAGGTGGAACTGGTACAGTAGCTCGGTTCCCAGTGTGGCGAAGATGGGCATGTCGCGAGCCGCAGGGAATAGACCCAACAGCTTTTGAAAGCAGTAGGCCACCCTGCCTTCGTGCTCGTCAGCAACAGCCTGCAGGTCCTCCGCTTCATTGATCGGGAAGGGGGTGAGATTATATGGTTCGGGTTCAAGAGGTTCATCGATGTTGGCCAAAGAGTCGGTCCCAACACCGGCATTGAGCTGAGAGCTCGGAATTTGGGATTCAGTTGGGGAAGAGGTTGGAATGGTTTCCTCAACATCGGCCGAAGGAGAGGTCACGATGTTGGCATCGAGCTGAGAGCTCGGAATTTCTGGCTCGGTTTGGATAGAGAGAGCAAGAGGCTCTGGGGGCGGTACAGCATTTGCTCCAGCTGTGGGGGAGGTGGTAGCATCTTCGAGGTCCTCAGATGAGGAGGATGCATCCGACGTCTCCATGCCCTCAGCCTCATCAGCTCCGGGGCCTCGAGGTGCGATCTCGAATGATGCGGCCTCAGCTGAGCGGCTGGATTCGGAACGCTCCTCAGCAGGTGTGGACTCGACCTGCGCTCCCTCCTCGTCTGGAGCTTGTTCCTCAGCTGGCTCCTCAACTGGCTCATCAGCTGACTCGTCAGCTGGAACATCAGTTGGCTCATCAGCTGGCATCTCAGCTGCCTTCTTGATTGTCTTCTTGAACCTTACCCTTAACTTTTTCTGGGCAGGTTCATCAGTCGACTCCGTCTCAACGTCAGCTCGGCGACGTGAGGCTTTGGATTTTGTGGGGCGAGCAGCAGCTTGTTCTCCCTCAGCTGTTGACTTAGCTGGCCTTCCCGACTCCCTCTTGTCCTTGGGAGTGTAGACACTCCTCAGAACCTTCTGTGCTTTCTTGGCCGTCGAGAACAGCAACAGCTTCTTCAGCGGCGTCTCCTCGCAGTCAGCCCAGACCATGTTGCGGTCCTTTGTTGCGAGGAGTATGAGGGCGGAGATTTTGCATCCGAAGTTGAGCGTGCCCTTCACACTCAGCAGCTTCTCTCCAGACTCAGTCGTAGTCTCAGAGATCTTTGACTTCTCCATTATCAACTGGTTCAGAAAATATTGGAACCAGTTGATTTGGTGTTGGTGCTCCAGGGCCAACAGCTGTTTCAATTTGGGTCGGCTGATGTCACCGAACGCGCCACTGTATCCGAACACGACCTTCGACATGGCGTCGAACAGCAGGCGGTGTTCAGGCTTCAGCTTAGTCCTTTGCATGTTGCTCCTCAACCGCTCTGGCTCGATCAAAGCATCCTGTAGAAATTCATCCGCCTGTTCGTCGGTAATATTCTCCAGGAACTCGGTGGCGGTGTGGTTGATTGGTATGATGTATCGGAGGACATCGGACACGTCAATGGAGAAGGAGACACGACGTATTGTCCTTGCCGGAACATCCCTTTGTCGGCAGGACACTGTCGTAGAAACTCTTTCTGAACTGTCAAGGGGGCGAAGAAGATTGACGTAGAATTCTCCGACTTGACGCCTGAGCAAGTGAGAGGGACAGAGCTTGGCCCATTCCAGAAGTCCGTTCTCACGGAGAGTGTTGGCGATAGGGGCTAGGACCGGCGACTCTAGATCCTCGTCGGAGAGGATCTGCTCGAAGTGAATCTTCGATACTAACATATCGAACGACTCTTCATACGTTGTAGGCACGAGGGAAGGTCCGGATGATGCCATTCTTTTGCTTTTGGGTGCCATTAAATCACTGCAAAGGTAAAATATATAGGGGAGGAAGAAATCTATTTGCAGAAAAGGGTTAGGCAGAAAAACTGGAAGACGATGAGCAGTATGATTGATAAGCACGAATGTGGAAAGTAGGAGATATCTTCCTGATTTTTCGCCTTATATAGGTCTTTGACTTGGATGAGATCAACGGTTGGGGTTAAATGGCGCGAATCCATCAACGGCTGGGATTACGCGACTGTTGACTATCTTTGACTCGACGTTTTGATCCGAGTTCCAACCAGCGCGTGAGAAGGTGTACAGTTTCATGTCAGCCCAGTCGCACTATAAAGTAGGCTATGGATGCTCAGCCGTACTTTACATTTAATGCGACATGATGGCTATTTTAATATAACTGACTAGCACAGGAATGTTTGAATTTATTTCAAACATTCTCATTTAAGAATATAACACCTTCAGTCATAAATGATACCTGCTAGCTGATGTCTGAATCAGCTGTGTTCATTAGTCGAGTTCCTCAGTTGCCGCTTACCATCAGCTGACTCGAGTTCGTCTGTTCAGCTGACGTTTGACGTCTTCAGTTGGCAATCAGTATCTGATATTCCCCTTTCAGTTGAGCTTCCCCCTTCATCTGAGCTTCTCCCTTCATCTGAGCTTCCCCCTTAAGTCGATATCCGATTCTTCAGCTCGAATGAATCCTTATCAGCTCGGATAACTCTTCTGCTCGGATGAGTTTTTAGCTCGGATCCAAAAGTCCTAGAAGATCACACAGCATCTTGAACCGGGCTTCAGGAAGAGGTTTGGTGAGGATGTCAGCTCTCTGAATCTCAGTTGGGATCTTCTCCATGGACACATCCTTCTTCTCAATATGATCTCGGATGAAGTGATGACGAATATCGATATGCTTAGTCCGAGAGTGATGAACAGGGTTTAGAGAGATAGCTATGGCACTCGAGCTATCACAATGTATGAGAACCTGTCCAGTTGAGACTTCATAATCCCTCAGCTGCTGCTTCAGCCACAATACTTGCATGCAACAGCTTCCGGCAGCCATGTACTCTGACTCGGTTGTTGAAGTAGCAACACACGCTTGTTTCTTGGAGAACCATGAAACCAGCTTGCTTCCCATGAACTGACAGTGTCCAGAAGTAGATTTTCTGTCCAACCGATCTCCTGCTAGGTCGGCATCTGAGTATCCAGTCAGCTGGATATTGTCATCAGTTGGGTACCACAATCCAACATTGACAGTTCCCTTCAGATACTTAATGATGTTCTTTGCTGCCAACATGTGTGCTTCTCTTGGTTGGACTTGAAAACGAGCACACACTCCAACTGCGTATGAAATGTCTGGTCGGCTGGCAGTTAGGTAGAGCAGCGAACCGATGATCCCTCTATACTGGCTGGCATCAATGAGCTTTCCCTCAGCTCCTGGTTCGATCTTCCAGTTCGTGTTCATAGGGATCTTGGTTGTCTTACTTGTCTGCAATCCGAACTTGGTGATGAGCTCCCTTGTATATTTGGACCGGTTGATGAAAATCCCTTCAGGTGACTACTTCACTTGTAATCCAAGGAAATAATTCATCTCGCCCATCATTGACATCTCGAACTTTTCCTTCATAAGATCGGAGAATTTCTTGCACAGCTCCTCCGACTTGGACCCAAAAATGATATCATCGACATAAATTTGCACGACAAGTATATCTTCTTCAACTTTGATGGTGAACAGAGTTTTATCAACTGAACCTCGTTTGAACCCCAAGTCCAGTAGAAATCCACAAAGAGTGTCATACCATGCTCTTGGTGCTTGCTTTAGACCATAGATAGCTTTCTTCAGCTTGTACACTCTTCCATCTCCAGTCTCAAAACCAGGAGGCTGTTCAACATATACATCTTCTTTTATATCTCCATTGAGGAATGCACACTTCACATCCATCTGATATACTTTGAACTTGTGATGTGCGGCATAAGCTAGAAAGATCCGGATGGCTTCCAGCCTTGCAACTGGTGCAAAGGAATCTTCAAAGTCAATTCCTTCTTGTTGGCAGTATCCTTGAGCTACCAACCTTGCTTTATTCCTCACAATGAATCCAATGGCGTCTCTCTTGTTTTTGAAAATCCACTTTAGTCCAATCACCTTGACACCATTTGGTCTTTCTACCAACTCCCATACACAGTTGCGTAGAAACTCATTCAATTCTTCTTGCATGGCTGTTGTCCAGTGGACACAATTGAGAGCTTCCCCAACATTCTTCGGTTCTGGAACATCAGCTACATAGCAAGAAATCATGGCAACATCTCCAGCTTGCTCGAACTCCTCTAGAACTGCCAATTCCTCAGCATATTGGGCATAAGTGTTGGATTCTTCCTCGGTTGATTCTGGATTTGCAACTCTGCTCCTTGTGCGCATACCCTCGGTTGGATCTCCGATGATGTCGTTGGTGGAATGAACTTCATACCATCTTCGGTTGCGTCTTCCTTCTTCTTCCAACAGTGGCTGTTCAGACATCTGAGTTGGAGTCTTCAGAGCTGGTGATTGATCAGCTGTTGAGTATGGATCCTCAACATTTACAATAGATTGAACCGAGTTTGGTTGGGCATCGGATGCTGATGCAGTTGGAGGGACATCAGCTGAAGTTCCCCCTAGGGACGAGCTGATGTCTTCGCATTCATCTTCAGAGGAGTATGGGTCCTCATCCTCAGTTGCCCATACCAGTGGTTCAGCTCGGTTCTTTTCCCGAAGAGCTTGCGATCTGGTGAGAATTGGTAGAATAGCTGGATCCGCGTGTTGTTCCTTTACCTGTTCCCTGCACTCGAAGGTAGATTCATCAAAACTAACATGAGGTGTTATTTCCACAACACGAGAGCTGTTGTTGAAAACTCTATATGCCTTGATCCGAGCTGCATATCCAAGAAATATGCCCTTCGAAGCTTTGCATCAAAGGTTTTCAACTGAGTCTTCCCATTGTTGTGAATATAACACTTAGATCCAAAAACACGAAGATAAGAAATATCTGGCTTTCTACGTCTCCACAGCTCGTAGGGCGTCTTTCCCAACCGCTTGGTGAGAAGAGATCGATTCTGTGTGTAGCATGATGTGTTGATCGCTTCAGCCCAAAATCTCTTAGGCAGTGCTGAGCTCGCTAACATGGATGTGGCTGCATCCTTCAGAGTTCTATTTCTTCGCTCAGCTACGCCATTCTGTTGTGGAGTACGCGCGGCTGATGTCTGATGGGTTATGCCATTCTTTTCGCAATACTCAATGATGGTTTCATTTAGAAACTCCGTTCCACGATCTGATCTGATAGATATGATCTTCATCTCTTGTTGGTTCGATATCCGATCCATCAGCTTGGGCAGCTCATCTCGGGTCTCACTTTTGTGGCGCATGAAGATGGTCCACGTATATCTTGAGTAGTCATCAGTTACAACCAATGTATATTCGTTTCCATTAATGCTTTTTGGTGTAACTGGCCCGAAGAGATCCATGTGGATCAGCTGTAACACTCGGTCAGTTGAAGGAGTTGACTTCAACCGGAAGGAGGTTCTAGCGAGCTTTCCCAGCTGGCATGCACTGCAGATGTGTGTTGTTGAAAACACTCGGTTAGGTATGCCTCTTGCATGTTCTTTTCTGGCAAGTCGGTTCATCGTCTTGAAGTTCAGATGGTTGAGCCTTTTGTGCCACAGCCAGCTCACATCCGAACTGCTCTTTGACAACAGGCAAGTGTCAGGGAGGCTGTTGTTCCAGTCAGCGTAGTATACATTCCCTGTTGGAGATCGATTTCCCAACAATATCACCTGCTTTGATCTGACATCTTTAACTCTGCAACCCTGTGCATCAAACTTGACAGAGAACCCATTATCACAGAATTGGCTGATGGAGAGCAGGTTATGCTTCAATCCATCAACAAAAGAGACATTAGAAATTGAAACATGATTGGTTTCAAGTGTACCGTAACCTCTGGTATAACCTTTTGAGTTATCACCAAAAGTAACTGATGGACCTTCTTTCTCCACGAAACTTCCAAGCAAATCCTTCAGATTTGTCATGTGTTTCGAGCATCCACTATCCATCACCCACATTGTTGTAGACGCCTTCTTCTTCCTCAGCTGTTTCTCCTGTACCTGCAAGGAGAAACTCGCTTAGGTCCCCAATTTCAGTTGGGTCCTGGAGGGTTAGAACCAGTTCCCACTGGAACCGTGCGTCGCTTTTCTCTGTACACTCGAATAGCCTTGTCATTCCAAATGATCTGCCCATTTTCATCAATTATAACAACACCCCGGTTATCCTTAGGCTTGTTGTTTGAAATGATGCTCTGTTTCTTGGGAGGAGTTGGATTTCTCCCATGTTGGGCTTTAGGAGGTGAGGCTTTCCCCCTGTTTTGATGGCGATTCTTATCCTGTTGAGTTTGTCTGTGAGGTCGGACGCCATTGTGGAATCTTCTTGGCTGATTCTGATTCCATTGCCTTGGCTGTTGACGATAGCTGTTCATGCCCGGATGTTGATTCATGTTGTGGCATGAGTAACCATAGTTGTCGTAACTTTTCCACATAGGTTGACTCTGTTGGAACCTCTGATTGTTGTGGTGATGGAACCGTTGTTGATTATGTCGGTTAAAGCTTGGTCGGTTATCACGTCGGTTCTGAGCTTGGATATGTTGTCGATTTTGAGCTTGATTGCGACTCCGACGTCTCCGGTTCCTCCGTTGAGTCTTGGAACATTCCCCCTCGGTTGTAGACTCCAGGGACTGTTTCGTTGGTGCTCCATCTGCAGCTCCTTTGCCTTTCTCAGCCGTAGTTACCTTTATCGGTTGTGAGGGTGTTTGTTCAGTTGCATACTCAACTGTGTTAGGTTTGGCAACCATGACTTCCTCAGCCCTGGTGAAGGTAGCTGGTGGAATTCCAGTGTCCTTTGCCACGTCGTATCCGAGTCCAGACACATCATCCGTTTGCCGTCTGTATTTGATGAGATTCTCGATGATCTCGGATGACTGATATAGCTTTGTCAGGTTGTCCTTCTTAGTCTGAAGATCCTTGAGAAGAACAGCTATATGCTCGGTCTGGGCATCTGATGTCTTTATCAGCTGGTCGATCTGAGCCTCTTGCTTGTTCAACTGTTCGTTCTGTGCCTTGATCTGTTCTTTCAACTGTTCATCGGTTGAAGCCTCAGTTTGGTTGGCTATACTCAATTGACTTTTCAGCTGGTCAATTTCTTCAGCTTGTCTCTTGATTAGATCGTCCTTTTCGGTTAAGGAATCTTCAAGCTTGGCGAACTGGGCTTGAAGACTCTTAAACTCAACCGACTGCTGATGCAGTTCCTCACTGAGTTCTTGAAAATCATTCCAGGAGGGTTCCAACTCATCGTTCATAGATTCCTGCATGTTAGAAGTATTGGAAGAATTTAAGCAAGCAGGATTAGATTGTACCTCAATATCATCTTGGTCGGTTCCAAGTGCCATGAGGCATTGATCCGGACTGATGACTTTGTTGGTAGAGGTCAGGTCATCCTCATCTTCAGTGTCTGTGAAGATGTCCATATCGTCAGCTGCCTCTTCAGCTACCATAGCCTTGTTCTTTGCAGTTTGCTTCGCCCTCAGTGCTTCTCTTTCCTTCTTTGAGAGGTCTGGGCAATCGGCTTTGAAGTGTCCTTCCTTGCCGCATTCGAAGCAACCATTGGTGACTGGCTTCGAACTGTCTCGAGTTCGGTTTGATTTATAGAAACGTTTATATTTGCCGAACCGAGTATCCATATCGGCTAACTTCTTTGACAACGCTGCAATGTTCTGTTGCAGTTCTTCTCTGCTCGGCTCCTTTGCAGTCGTGTCAGCCGACCTGGTTGGCCTTGACGATCTCGACTTTGAGTAGTCAGCTCGGAGGGCAACTGACTTTGATGCTGAGCCGACATCCTCAATTCTATTTTTCTGACTTGAGGGCTGCGACCTCCTTCTGTTGACCTTATACTCATTTCCTTTCAAGATTGAGAATAATCTTTCAGTTCCCATTTCACCTAGGTCAGCTCGGCTCTCGTGGATATTTGTGAAAGTATCCCACTCAGCCGGTAGAGCTTGCAACACTTTGAGGTTTATTTCTCTTAGAGTGTATTTTCCTTTCCGGATGGATTGGATTCTTCTGATGATGTCCATAAACCGAAGCTCTAGCTGATCTATAGTCTCATCAGGTCGCAGACTGAAATTGTCAAAATCTTGACATGCATGCGAGAACTTGTTTTCCTTTGTCTCGTCGCTTCCTTCACTTAGCGAGGCCAGGATGTCCCACATCTCTTTTGCGGTCTCACACTCCTCTATCCAGGGCAGATAATCTTGTCCAACCGTGGACATTATTGTGCTCTGAGCCCAGATATCCAGCTGGCTCACCTTGGCCTCCTCCGGAGTGTAGTCCTCTGGCTGTTTCTCCACATACTCCACCACTACATCTCCATCGTTGGGATTTGTGGGAGTGCGAAGTATTCTGTCTCGTATGACGATTGGTCCAGATGTGAGAACTTGTTGCATCCTATGATGCTTGGACAAAAGGATTTTCTTCATTCGAGTTCTCCATGATGTATAGTTGACAACAAAGAACATGACCGTGATCTTGTCCTTGACGTCCATCTGCACAAACAAAAGCAGGACAATAAAAATGCGAGCAAGAATGCACTAGCGTGAAAAGATCTGTTCAGTTGACCACTGAAGAAAATTCTCGAATTCACACCTCGTGAAACAGAGTCAGCAGTCTTTTGAACCACTGCTCTGATACCACTTGATGGTCCCGATACGAGTTACTGGTGTATGGGGGGGGGGGGGGGAATACACCAGTTAGGATTTTTGAGCTTTCAAAAACTTAACACTTGAAATCAACTTCAACTGAGTGAGATGACTCAGTTGGGATCTCACAGCTGAGTAAGCAACCTCAGCTGGAAGGTTGGTGCTGTGTGGAATGTGGTGGAAAATAGACTCGTAAAATCAAACTCACGCTTTTATGCACTGTTGGTCAAAACCAAAACTGTTGTTGTGAAAGTATGCAGATTGTATGCGGTTTGTTTGTCAGTTAAGATATGATAATAAAGACTAAACACAAAAGAAAACACGACAAACAAGATTTACGTGGTTCGGAGAGAACTCCTACGTCCACGGGGAGATGTGAGTCCACACACCTCAGTCCAAGTTCTTCTGGACAGAACCACTCAGCTTACGCGGGATGAGCAACCGTTACAGTTTAGTTTCCGGGCACTAAACAGCCTAAGTCAAGTTTGCGGGTACTTGACGACCTGACTACTCAATTACAGGAAGAGTAAGGTCCTAGCACACTTTTTAGGGTGTGAGAAAGGGTAGAATTTCCAACTACAGCTCGATCACGAATGAGAGCTGGATCTAAGGCTTGAACGAATAAACACTCAAACTAAGATCTAAGACAGATTTTCACTCTATGAACCCTCAGCTACTAATGTTCTATCACTCTTGAACTCTCAGCTGCTGATGTTCTTAGAATAGGAGTTTAGCAGATTTTTTTCTTTCGCTTGTGATTGAACTTTTCTCTCTTGCTTCAGTCTGTCTCGTGTGTCCTCTCTCTCTCGAATGAGAGAATGCCTCTATTTATAGGCGGAGAGAATCAACTAGCCGTTGGAGGAGCAGTTGATCTCTGATCGGTTGATAGCGATGGCTTGTCTCTCATCTCTGCGGACTTTCCTGATATGGCATCTGTGCTCTTCTGCTTTCCATCTGAGACAGCCTTATGTTGGGCCAGATGGGGTAATGACTGAACGGTCAAACCCTCATGTGACTTCCTTTTGAAACTCAAATCTTTGACTGTCAACTTCGGTTTGTCGGTTGAAAGTCTTGACCTTCATCTGAGTGATCTTCAGCTGATGTTCCGATCTGTCGAGTTCTCAGCTGACTTTGAACTTCAAAACAGTTGAACTCCTTGTTCAGATTCTATAACTGAGGTTCTGAAACTGAACCCTCAGTTGTCTTCCACTTCTTTACTCGGTTAGGTTTGAACCCTCAGATGATTTCCTTTTCATCTGATGTTCTCTTCCTCTCAACTGTTTCTTATCTGATGAACGCTCAGTTGGTTTCCTTCAACTGATGTTCTGAAGACTTCCCCTTGTTTGCATCTGAACAAATGAACTCTCAGTTGTCTTTCTTCACAACTGATGTTCTGTCTGAGTGACGCCTTGTTGCCATCTTCAGCTGGAGACCTGTAAAGATAAAATCTTAACTTTGCTCAAACAGCGAGCCTAAATTCTAACATTAGGTATTGACAACATCTACTCGGTTGGGGTCAGCCGGTTTTGAAATTCATCAAAACTTATACTAATAATTTCCCAACATTTACTTATGCATTCTAATTAAACGTTATTTTTCTTTTTTTCAATTAATAATGAAAGCAAAAATATTACTAGGGGGGTTTGGAACTCGATGTACTAATTAATACTCCCTCCGTCCACAAAGAGAATGCATACTTTGTGGCGGCACGAGTTTTAAGAAAATTCTGGAAAATAAAATGTGAGTGGAGAAAAAGTAGATGTTAGTGGAGATAGGGTCCCACATTATAAGAGTAGTAAGTTAGAAAATAGTTTCCATAAATGGACTATGCATTCTCTTTGTGGACAGCTAAAAAAGAAAAACTATGCATTCTCTTTATGGTCATTCTCTTTATGGACATAGCGAGTAATTATAATATCTCGGAAAGGGAAAAAAAGGTTCAAATTCATGTGTTATCCGAAAATCATGGTTCAAAGTCAACTAATTACACATCTCGTACGACTTTCTCAATCGAGTTCCACTACTTTGAAGTGCAAGATAATCACGTGAATAATCTCCCACAACTTTATTTGATGAATACTTCTGAAAGTGACCAAGTCTAGCACTAAAAAGATGAGTAATAGTTTCAACGGTAATAAATAATCCAACTAAAACAGTGTAAATCGAAATATTATAAATTTATAATGTGCGCACCAAATAGTTTATGTTACAATATCGTCTTTCATATTTGTTTTCACAATTTTTGTGTTAATATATACCCTATGTGTATCACAAAAATTACACATATTGAATAATATCATGAATATACACGTGATATGTATTGATGAATGAGATATATACTTCTATAATTTGATATATGTAGTACAAGTATATATATTTACTCTTTTTAGAATAGACTAGTATTGCACTCGTACGTTAAAAAAATGATTATACTAAATAAATATTAACGAGTTAATCTATATTTTAGTTAATTTTTTGCAATTTCTCAAAATGTAATATTCGATCACTAATGAAAAAATTAAAGACCAATAAATATTTTATTATAAAGAGCACTCTCGTTAGTTCTTGTATTATTGATCTTCCACGAATTACATAAATACTTAAATGATAAAGTTCTATGTATGCCCAAATATAATAACTATTATTTACATTTTAATTCAATTATTCTTTTACTGTCATTACAAAAGTGCTAATAAATTCTCATTATATGAAATAAGTGAATATAATTTTTGTGTAGTCTTTTGAAAAGTTAAAAATGAAACTAAGATATCAATAGTTTAATTTCAATAGGAATTTTTCATCTAAAAGATAAATTATATGAATATCTACAATTGAAAAATATACTAATTATTTTAAGCAAAAATATCAACTTGGAAAACTATACGTACTATTTATTTTATTCTTTTAAAAGTATATCGTCTTCAAAATTTTGATACACTTTTAGTATTCTTACTAAGTTTATGTTTGTGGATGACAGAAACTATTTAGCTAGTTTAATAACTAAAAAAATATTTATGCATTAAATTAACAATCAAAGTATTATCGTTGTAAATAAGCCGAGATAATAAATTAGTCATGCTCGAAATTTACAGTTTTTAGCTTAATTCGACTTAATTATATCCATTTCTTTAAAATCGAGATCTAATATATAGTTTAAATTATTAACAACAATAAAAATTCAAGAGTATATGAAAATTAATTAATTAAATACTAAATAGACTATTTAATTCCTAATAAATTCTATATTTATTATTTAAAAAGTAAGAGCGGGAAGCATAATATTTCCTAAAAAAGATTAAATTAGTTAAACATGGTTGAATCTAAAAAATATTTATATTATTTAAGAGGAATCTTTCGGAAGAGAAGACAACTTTGAGTTGACAAAATAGAGAAAAAAACACAATATACGTGAAAAAAATTTGCATATGAACTTATAACCATATTGGTATAAAATATCAATAAGGTAAATCACAAGATAGATATATCATTTAAATATTAATAAGGTAATTTTGATTTACACTAAACTAATATATTTCATATATAAGGTAAATAATAAACTATAACTAAGGTAAATTTGTATTATTGTAACTCATAATTATTAAAATATTAATATTAATAATAATATTATTATTATTATTATATTACACTACTGTCTTTAATTTTGCTTTATAGTGAGGATATTTTAGGTGATTCAAATTTTGTAAAACAAGACTCTTTTTATATAAGTATAATATTACTCCAATGAGAAATTTTAAACACAACCCCCATTTTACTCCACATAACCCCCCATAAAAAATAATAATAAATTAAATTATAAATGTACTATTATAACCTTATAGCCCCATTTAAAATTTAAATAAATTAAATCCTAAAAATATGTATATCCCCTCCAAGCACACACGTACGAGTGTACGACGACAAAAGGAAAAAGAAGAAGAAAGGTATTTCTCATCAACTGTTGCTATCTCTTTAATCTTTTCAATCCCTGTTTTTGTGTTGATTTGTATATCCCCTCCAAGCACACGTATGATGCGTGAAAAATTATTCCATTAGTTAGCTTTCAATTTCATAAGCTTTTATCGTGGAAAAAAATTATTTATAGAGTTTTTGTTTTATTGACCAGACAACTAAGAAAATATTGTTAAACCACATAATTGAATGTCAAACAGATAGTTAATGCTCTAACAAATGCTCTAACAAATTAAAGATAGATGAGATAAACTTGTTGAAGAGGACCAAGAAATTAAGTAGAAGAAATTTGTACCATCTTTAATTTTACAAGTAAAACTTTCACGTCATTTTAAATTTAACGGTTCGATCAGATTGGAGAGATAGTGACAAATTGAGAAACATCCATCTTCAAGATTTTGATAAGCAAGAAGTGAATCATGTATTGCTAACTGTGGTTCGGATTCTTTTAGTCCTGAATGGCATAAAGAATTCTTTTACTTTTTTATTGGGATTGCACGTATGAAAAGCAGGGACCGGGTTCCGGGAATTAGAATAAACATTTAATTTGGTAATAGAATAGTTTATACTAAAATATTATTTTGTATAATATACATGTATTTCCGTATTATAGGACCTAATTATTAGATGTACTTTTAACTAGTTACAATAAAAGTTTAGAAATATTACTCTTATTTTGTAATTAGAATTTGCTTTTTATACGTTTAGATGATAATTACTAAAGTAACTTTTTTTGAGTTGTTAATTGATAGAGTAGTATATTCCAGATTACATCATTATTTATTATTGTCGAATGTCGATTAGAGATCCACGTTAATTCTTACATCATTAATTTGGAGTCGGATATGAAGTTTGTGTTTTTGGCCAAGTTAAGATTTTTGTGCAAACATATACTACTTGTGTATCATTTCATTAAGTTCACTTGATCTTGAATAAATGTAATTAATTAGATTGATATTTATCAACACATGACATACTATATTGTATGGATGCATGGGAGCGGGTGCGGGGCGATACGATATGGGTACAGGGATACAGAATTTTAAAAAATTTAGGGTGCGATTCGACAAGAATACATCTAATTAATATCATTTAATTATATATAACGCTAATAAAATATATAGAAATTTAATTTTTTTATATTGATTAAATATATGTAATTCACATTTTTTCTTACTTAAAACTTAAGAATTTCAATTACGTAATTTAATTAAGCTATATAATAACAATTCAAATATCATTAACTCAATATATAAATCATAATTCAAATAAAATTCCAAAAATCAACTCATACAACCCTTCATTTATGAGATTCGCGACTTTTCTGCACGAGATTCGCGAATCCAATTGATTTTTATTTTCTTTTTGAAAAGATACGCCACATGGCTAATCCGGTGCGAATTGCACGAGAATCCGACGAGAATCACACCCTAACGAGAATCTAATACGGCTACATGGTAAATTTAGAAGAATCTGTGCATCATAGAATACATATCAAATTAAAATTGGAATAGATTAAAATTTGTAATTCAAATAGGAAAATTGAGTTTGAATATTGCAGTTGATACAATAAACCTTGATTGTGATCCAATTACAAAAACTCTCGCTCATTTATCATAACTAGTATTTAACACCCGTGCGTTGCACGAAATGAATACATTATATATTAAAGTATATTAAAATAGACTTAAAATTTATATATTTTTTTTGTTCAAAAAAGTCTTCAATCTCAATAAAATATATTACATTTTTTAACATTACGGAATACTTCTTTATAAACGACATTTTCAATAGTTGTTGCATTAACAGACTAATAGTTTCATTATCCCTTATAATTTGTAACTCTTGAGACGACAAATTTTAAAAAATGATTGTGTATGTAAACAGCAAAATGCAAATTCTAATCCTATAATATCATATATCTATATACATATTCTCAAAAAAGAAAAATATATATATATCTATATTCATTTCCTCAATTAAGTGATAAATATATGATTTTAGGCTCGTTTATTTTTTATTTATTTTTTAAAACGAAAACTAAAATTCAAACACAATATCAAAGTTTTTTTTTTTTAAGAAATGTCAAGGTTGATTTTGAAGGCACTTAAGGCCTCCGTTTACTTAAATGTGCTCAAATAGAAACAAAGACATATTTAACTTTTATCATATAAAAGTAACTAATTTCAATAAAATTAACAAATACAGATATATTGTATTTTAAATATTATGAAATACATCTTTATACATGACATTTTAATAGATGTTAGCATTAACACTAATAGCTTCAATATCATTTACGATTTGTAACTTTTTGAGATGACAAATTTTACAAAGTGATAGTGTCTGTGAACAGTAGAAACGCAAATTTGCAGTTCTACTGATCATAATAATCTCCACATTTGGCTTAGTTTTATTTATTTATGTATATATATAATTTTTTAGTTGAAGGTTCATTTATCGATTCTTCATCAATTTTCATATTTTGCTAATTGAAATTGTGGCATGAATATCAAATATTTGACCTGTTTAAGATAAAAATATTCTAAGCTAATAATGTTGGACAATCAACTTAAACCTTAATAGTTAATGAACAATAACCAATGATATTTAATTTTTGCAGCTAATGAGCAAAGACCAAAAAATAGAGAAAAGCTACACAAACATCTAAGAAAGTGATTTGAATGTGAAAATGACAAAGTTGTAAATAAAGCCACAGCTCCATTATCAAGTACACTATTAATTATTCGTAATTCCAATCGAGAAATAGGGAGCTTTGAATATCAAATTTATTCTATAATCTTTGGTTGAGATCTAATTACAATAACTGCCACTTATTTATCTAACTAGCACGATAATAATTCCTACTAACAAACATGCTTGACTATCAAAAGTGTTTCAATACTTCTTAGTTGAGAGCTAATTACAATAATTCTCCCCCTGCTTATTGAAATACTATGTGATTGAATCATAATTTCAATTGATAATTAAACATGTTTGACTATCGAATCTGATTTGATAATCCTTGATTGGGATCTAATTATTATAACTCTGGCTCATTTATCAAATTACTATCCAAATTACAATCAAGTTACAATCATGACTATAAAAAATGATCTGATAATCCTTGATTGTGAGAATTACAATAATCTTTCTCGGATATCGAAAATCTATTGTGCAATTGAATTATAATTCCAATGAGAAATATATTTGACTATTAAAATTGATTCAATGATACTTATAATAACTCTCCCTCAATGATTGAACTACCTTGTAATTAATAACATAATTTCAAGGGGAAAATACATTAAAAATCTTGATCTTTTCCCAAATTCTGGTTTAAACCCAATCTTTTTCAAATTCTCAAATATAACTATCACTTTTTAGTTTGACGCAATTGACTCTCAAGATTGATTTTCCCTCAATTTTTTGCTGACTTCGAAGCCGAAAATTCCTACATGACGCACTTGGACATGTAGAATATGAGAATGTTGGAATTTTGGTTCTTTATAGCATTAAATCCGTGAGATGTATGTGGAAACTAATGGTAGAAACGAAATCTACGTTTCGAGCACTATGATTTAATGTATTTATTTGTTTAATTCCATTAAGGAATGAATGAGCAATTAATACATAAACATGGCTACTTATAACTAGAAATTGTGTGTATTCTACCTTATTTGTCCCACATCGAAAATTCAAAGATGTTTTGTGCTATATATAAGGAGCAATACTATAAGGGAGTATATCCAAGTGTGCTACCTATGGTGCACCTTAGTGGCTCAAGTGTTGGCACCTTTTGTGCTTGACCATGATTCCTACGAGGACGGTGCGAAGCACCGTTCAGGGTCCGACGGCGACGGCGACGAGACGTGCACGTGCACGTCGCACTTGTCGCAATGTGCGCTTTGAGGTGCACTTCGCTCGGTCGCGATCAGAGCAATTGAGGAGCCAAAGTTATTTTGGCTAAGGGACTCATACATGGACCGCACGGTGTGCACGGAAATGCGGTTAAGTGGCGGTTCGTACGGATAAGGGAGCATATGGTGCGGCCGACCGTACGATGCGGTTTCGGCGGTTGAAACCGAATTTCCTCATCTGCCACGTGACGGCACCAAGACAACCACCCTTTCGCGAGTGACACATGTCGGCGTCTGGTTGAATGGCGCCGATAACTGCCTCGTAGGCACCCGTTCGGAACGGGCACCTTCCGCCTATAAATACCCACCGAATCTGACACGAAAAATACACAATTCGAACTCACAACAACGAGTTTGCACATACATTTCATATATATAGTCGAGTCTAGGAAGTACTCGTCCCGAGTATCAAGTTGTTCGCCGGAACTACGACACGTCGTGCAACGTCTCAAAGTTCACCCAAACCGTTGTATCTTGGAGGCAATTGTCGTAGACCGCGTGCACGAGAGCGGGACAATCTTGTCTTACGGAAATAGAGTCTAACTCTAGCCTCGGTTCCTTTCTTTCTTATCTTTCTTTTCCATACACACACACACACGCTCTTATATTTTCCAACAGAGAATTGATGGGCATTCCATGTGTGTATATAGGTGATGGTCCCGAAACGAGTTACTGGTGTATGGGGGGGGGGGAATACACCAGTTAGGATTTTAAAACTTAACCCTGAAAAATACTTCAACCGAGTAAAAAGACTCAATTGGGATCTCACAGCTGAGTAAGCAACCTCAGCTGGTAGAGTGGTGCTGTGCGGAATGTAGTGGAAATTAACAACTCGTAAAACAACTCACGCTTTTATGCACGGTTGGTCAATAACCAAAACAGTTGAATATGTGCGGATGCAGTTTGTATGCTGGTTAGTCAGACAGATGAGAATGCTAGAAATAACTGAGTAATGAAAAACACGAGCACACAGAGATTTAACGTGGTTCGGAGATAACACTCCTACGTCCACGGGGAGTTGTGAGTCCACACAACTCTGTCCAAGTTCTTCTGGACAAACCACACAGCTTACGCGGGCTGTGCAACCATTAAGGATAAGTTTGCGGGTACTTATCAACCTTACAGACTAGTTTACGGGTACTAATCAACCTGTCTACTCAGTTACGGGAAGAGTAGGGTCCTAAAACCTTTTCAGGTATAAAAGATAAGGTTCCAACTAACAGCTCGAACAAGAAGTGAGCTGGGATCTAACACTCTACGAACTCTCACAAAGTGATGTTAGGTTCGATCTAAAGACACTCAGACACAATCTAATGCTCTAGAACTCTCAACAAGTGATGTTCTTAGAGGCTAAATCTAATTCAGTCGAGTAAGGAATATAGTTCTTTCTTTCGCTCTGTCTCGTCTCGTGTGTCTTCTCTTGTGTGTCTTCCCCTTTTCTCCAATGAATGGAAGTCTCTATTTATAGGCGGAGAGAATCAACTAGCCGTTGTAGGAGCTGTTGATCTCTGATCGTTGAAAGCGATGGCTTGTCTCTCATCTCTGCAGACTTCCCCGATATGGCATTTGTGCTCTTCTGCTTTCCATCTGAGACAGCCTTGTGTTGAGCCAAATGGGGTAATGACTGAACGGTCAAACCCTCATGTGACTTCCTTTTGAAATTCAAATCTTAACTGCAGACTTCCCACAGAGGGTGGTCGGTTAAGATTTTCGATCTTCAACTAACTTGTTATTTAGCCGATGTTCTATCTGACAACTAACAGTTGAACTCTCAGCTGACTTCATCTTCAAGCTGTTGATTTTCTTGTTTGAGTTCTACAACTGATGTTTTGAAACTGAGCACTCAGTTGTCTTCCTTGTATTTAGTCAGTTGGGTTTGAACCCTCAGATGACTTCCTTTTCATCTGATGTTCTCTTTTTCTTTGCTGCTTCTCATCTGATGAACGCTCAGTTGGTTTCCTTCACAACTGATGTTCTGAAGACTTCCCCCTCTTTGCATCTGAACAAATGAACTCTCTGTTGTCTTTCATCACAAGAGATGTTCTGTCTGAGTGATGCCTTGTTGCCATCTTCAGCTGGAGACCTGTAAAGATAAAATATTAACATTGCTCAAACAGCGAGCCTAAATTCTAACAATAGGTTCTGGCAACATCTACTCGGTTGGGGTCAGTCGGTTTTGGAATTCATCAAAACTCTTACTAATAAATTTCCCAACAATAGGAATTTCTGGCTTCCAAATCAGCAAAAAATTGGGAGAACATCAATCGCGAGAGTCAATTGCGTCAAATTAAAAGGTGATAGTTATATTTGAGAATTTGAAAAAGATTGGTTTTAAATAAGAATTTGGAAAAAAAGGTCGGAATTTTTGATGCATTTTTGCCTAATTTTAATGGATGAACATGTTTGATTATCGAAATTGATTCGATCATCTTTTGATTGGGAGCTAATTACAATAACTTTCCCTCAATTATCGAAAGACTTTGTGATTGAAAACATAATTTCAATCAATGAACTTGTTTTACTATCAAAACTAAATCGATTGATCATCCTTTATTGTGAGCTAATTATAGTAACTCTTTCTCATTTATCGAACTACTATGTAGTTTCAATTGAAATTCTAATCGAGAAGCATGTTTGACTATCGAAATTGATCCGATCCTTAATTGGGAGTTAACTACAATAACACTCACTCGTTTATGGAATACTGTACAATCGAATCATAATTCCAATCAAGAAACATATTTCATTATTGAAATTTATTCATCAAGCTAGTTACAATAAAATCTCCCTTGATTGTTGAACTAATATGTAATTGAAGCATAATATATTTCAAACCATAAACATGTTTGACTATCATATTGATTATATCATCCTTAGCGAGAGCTAATTATAATAACTCGTTCTCATTATCACACTACTATGTAATTAAATCATAATTCACATCGATGTTTAGATATCGAAATTGATTCAATAATCCTTGGTTGTGAGTTAATTATAATAACACTCATTTATCTTTTTTTTCCTTTTATATCTTGGGAAACTGCAGCCGCTTCCTTCGGTGCGCACTGGGTAAACTCCCGTCCCTCATTTATCGAACTAATATGTAATTGTTTCATAATTCCAATTGAGAAACTTTTGAAATTAATAATCCTTGATTGTGATTAATCCTTGATTGTAATTGTTTCACTTACTAAACAAAAAACCTCTCTCTGCTGAAGTTTCACAATTCTCTATTGATTTCTACTCTCCTCGATCGGCTGATGTGATGAACGCCGACGACTATTTTGCAGGCTGCCGCCCTCTCAAGTCCCTCATTTTCTTACCATACCGATGCAGCTGATAAATTGAATTCGTAACCTAACCCACAGATTCAGCCCTTCGCGCTAATTCTTTTTACCAGTTCTAGGAAAGTATTCACCCTTTTGAATATGAGACCCCAACTTCTATCAACAATATAATAAAAAACACAAAATTAAAACCCAGAAGAAGAAATAAGAAGAAAAAATGTTTTTGTTTAAAAATAAAATGAGAAACCCCAAAATGCACCAATTTCAAATTTCACGGCAAAAAAAAAAAAAATATTACTAAGAAAAATTAACCCTTACCACAACTATTGCGGTCAAAAAAGGTCGCGGATAACGTCAGCGATATCGGCTTTTTAGTGGAAAGTGACACTGGCGTTGGTGAAGCTGTCGTGGGCAGTGGCTCTGAGATGCCTTGGCCAGCGCGAGAGGAAGCTCCGGCAGCGGCTGCTGGAGGAGGAGAGGCAGAAGCGCGGTGTGGGGACAGTGAGGGTATTTGGGGCGATGAGAGGCGGAAGTACGGCAGAGGGGATAATGAGGGTATTTGGGAAATGAGAGGCCAGGGGAGGGAACTACGTCATCAACGCTCCATCGATTACCAGAAAAGATAGCCTGAGGAAGAGGAAGCGAGGGTTGGGGCTGGGACATTATTGATTAATGTAAAGTAAAAGTGGGTTATCATGGTTTATTATTTCTTTCGAAAGTGTTATATTCTATTAATGACTAATAAAAACTAAATACAGTATATAATAGAATGAAAAACTGACGAGCTACAGTTAGTAAATAGTAACAAAGGAGGATAAAATGAATTGTCTAAGCAGCTTCCCAACCATAGTCGGATTCCATAAATTTCAATTTCATTTTTCCTTTACTTTCAAATGTTAACTTTGCGTATTACACATGTAGGGCGATTAGAAATGTGATGTATATACCCGGTGGTGTAGGTTCAAATTTCGCATTCTATAGGAGGCTATTTGGAGTAAAATGGGGGATGTGTTTAAAATTTCCCCACTCCATTTCCTACAAAACATAATTATTACTATCTCAATTAACCTTTCAGTTGGATTTGATATAAAAAATATACAACCCCCTTCCCCACCACACGAACAAAACCCAAATCTATAACCGAACTCAAGATTGCCAAAAAAAAAAAAAAAAAAAAACTGTCCCCAACTCATGTTTACTTTAAATGCGATTTGGTGAAAGTAAAATGAGCCACAGATAATTAAATGAAAGGGACATTAAATTAAACGTTTTTTTCCTCGTTATATAATACCTTTGTTCAACTTATTATACATAAATAATCTACTTTTCTTGCTAAATATTCCCTCTGTCTCATTAACTTGGCTCATTTCTTTTCGCCACAAATATTAAGAATAATAGTATTAGATATAAAAGGTACTCATGCTCAAGATTTGCTCACCATGGAAATACCTGCTCAATGCTCATGGGTGGTGAGAAAGATTCTACAAGCAAGAGACCTGATTCAGACTTCCTCTTCAGGAGCAGGTTTGTTCTCTTAAACTTTTTTTTCAATAAGGAAGTTGTATTTTGAGCTAAGAGGCAACTATCATAGAGTAGAATGGTCCGAGATATTGTGTGATAATAAGGCTCCTCTCAAATGTGTGTTTATTATGTGGATGACCTTATTAGAAAAGATGCATACTTGTGATAAACTGAGAGGATTTGGAATGCAGATAGATGCTATGTGCTGTTTGTGTAACATGAAAATGAAGATATGAACCACTTATTCTTCAAGTGTGATTTTTCTGCCAAAGTTTGGAAAGAAGTGTGTGCATGGGGAGGTGTGACTGAGCTACCAAAGATATGGAATGAGGGACAAACCTTCTTGGCTACTCAGTGTAGATCAAGAATAAGAAAGCACAAAACCTATAATTATGCTTTATGAGATATAGAGTGCAAGGAATCATAAGAAATTCCAGGATAAAGCTCCAAATATGGACGAAGTGGTGAGGAAATGTCAAGTGATTGCAGCTACGAGAAGTAAGTTGCATTCGAAGATAGCAAGATACTTGGATAGAAATACTCATTAGCTCGAAGAGGGCTAGTCTTGTGTATGTGCTTGTGTTTGGATGTTTTGTACTTTATTATCATTGGTGAAATAAAATTTTTCATTTTACCAAAAAAAAAAAAAAAACCTACTGTACACATTGTACTTAAACATTAAAATAATGTCTAATATTTGCCAAAAAGGAAACGAGCCAAGTTAAATGGGACGCCCAAAAATAAAAACGAGTCAAGTTAAATAGGACGAAAAGAGTAAGTGAACTTTTTCCATACTAAAAATTCATAGTATGCATATAAATTCGGCTTACTAAAAAAAGGGTTATGAGCCCATAAATTTTTCAACTTTCAACAAATTATGATTTTGCTCCCCAGCTAAAGATTATGCTTCCAAATTCCCCAACTTTCAATTTATTTTGATTTTGCCTCTATCGTTGAATACCCACAAACTGACTGCTTACATAGCAGTAGGAATATCATAGTTGTCATGTTGTCTGATGAACAAAACAACATCGTTTCTGGTGAATTTAGATAGGTAAGAGATTAGAATATATATTTGGTTGAGAATTTAGATTCAATTTAGGGTAATTTATGAGTAGCAACAAGATTTCTTTTATTTTTTTTGTTCAACGAGTTCATCTATACACACGTCTTCTCAGTCAAGATTGTGCAATCATGATACCTTGCTACTGGCAGTAAAGACATCGCCAAGTTCCTCCTAAACGACACCATTTTTAGTTTTTTTCAAAACGATGTCGTTTGATAAAATCAAATGTTTAATGTCATTTAAATATCACACGAGTGCCACATAGATTATATTATGTCACGTTAGCAAATTTCAAAACTATTCCGACCAGAAGCTATCGTCGGAGGTAAAATCAGAATAAATTGAAACTTGAGGAATTTGAAGGCAAAATCCTAAGTTGGGCGCGAAACCAAAATTTGTTAAAAATTACTCCTAAATTGCTTAAAAAAAGGGCTTATTAATAAACAAACTATTTAAAAAATTAACTTGTAAATTGCTCGATCGTTGCTTATTCATTTTCTAACACGAGTCAATTTAGCTCAACTGTCAATCCCCCTCTGCCTTATAAACCCCCAAAAACCCCCCACACACACACTACACACAGTTAGGACTGAGGCATACACTGTGGAGGAGCATCAGCACCAGCTGCTAGAGAGAGAGAGAGAGAGAGAGAGAGAGAGAGAGAGAGAGAGAGAGAGAGAATGAAGGAGAAAGCGGGCGAGCGTACGGTTGAGGAGCGCTACACGCAGTGGAAGTCGCTCGTGCCGGTTCTGTACGACTGGCTGGCCAACCACAATCTCGTTTGGCCGTCCCTCTCTTGCCGGTATAATTATTTTTGTTTTCCCCCTTTTTGATGTTCCTAGGGTTTTAATCTCGTTGTGTCTGTTTTCGTTATGATTTGGAGGTTGGTTGTTGGCTGTTTTTGCGGTTTATGGATGATTTTGTTTTGAAATTTTGGGCGCTTTTTTTTTTGTTAGAAGTTGTGGAAATTCGTGTGGGAGGTTAGATTTTTGAATGCACGACGTGGATCGTGTTGTTTGCTGCTATTGTTTGATGGTGAAGTGTTTGATTCACTCGTGGTGCGTTATTTAGTGACTATGATTCACATTTTCTGTGCCGAACTTTGGGAATTTTGATAGCTTTGCTGTACATCATGATAATACGATTTTCCCCTCAAATTTTGGTGTGCATGGTTGTTTATGTTTTGTTTGATTGTTTTGATTATGATAATTCTTTTCTGTGATAAACCCCCATAGACAAACTCGAACAAGGTCCTCGACAAACTCGAATGAGGTCCCAGGAGGAACTGAATTTAGTAAGGCTGGAATAAGGTCCTATCTGAACAGATAAAAAACCAAACCCCCTAAAGTTGTTGGTTGCTTCATCAGTCGTAGCATCTTCTCCATTTTTGGCGTGTCCAAGGATTGCAGGGCGTTGATACGATTCTCGATTATGAGTGTGCTCCTAAGAATGTTAATTTTCAGTTTTCTACTTGATAAATTAAGCTATGAATGTTACACTCAATCATTTTGGGGATTTTCCTGGAAATTGTAAAAAATGTGGAGAGCATTTAATTCATTAGTGTGTTATGTGCTGGTATGCTACCTGTAATAGCCGGATATGTAAGGATACAATTGTATCCGTTTGACTGCACGACAATATTACTCGTTGAAAATTTGGAGAACTTTTAATTCATTGATGTGTGATGAGCTGGTATGCTACCTGTCATAGCTTACTATTTAATGATACAATTGGTGTCCATTAACTACACGACAATAAGACTTGTTGAAAAGGATTACAGGACGATAATGAGCCTGGATTATCTGCGTGCTCCATAGAACTTTCTTGTTATATAAACTACTCCTCAAATAATAACTTCACAATATTGATAAGAGTAGACTTAGTACTGATAAGTTGAGGTATTAATATTACACTGAATTTTCTTGGGGATTCTTCCTGGAAATTTCAGAAAATGTGGAGAGCATTCAATTCATTAACGTGTGATGAGCTGCTATGCTACCTGTAATTGTAGCCGGTTATTTAATGATACTATTATAGTGCCTTATTGTCTCCGTACTACACAACAATAAGACTTGTTTTGTATACTTACATGGCTACGTGCTCGTATTTTCTTCAGACATTTTTTAATATCTAGCCTTTACTTTAAGTGGTGAAGATTAAGCAGGGATTCCGTTTGCTGTAAAAGTGCTCCCACTTTTGGTTTCTGAGAAACAGCCAAGATGAAAAGAAAAGATTAAATAAATTCATAATTTGTATTTCCAATTACGATTGCAGTTGGGGACCTCAAATAGAGCAAGCAACATACAAGAATCGGCAAAGGCTATATCTTTCCGAACAGGTAAGGTTCTTATCATTTCACTATTACATTCTTATTCTTAATATGTAGCTAAAAAATTATTAATTTCTATAGAGCAAACTATTCTTCTTTGGTCATTTTTAAGGAGGAAATGTATCATTTCTTTTGAAAAAAAATGTTTGAATTTCATTTGTACAGAGTAAACACTTGTATTGGGTCATATTTCATCAATTTTCAAATCTTGATCATCTCTAATTTTATTTTTTTCACTCCCTTGCTTCTATCCTCATGTAGACCGACGGGAGTGTTCCAAATACACTTGTCATAGCAAATGTTGAAGTTGTAAAAGCTAGGGTTGCAGCAGCAGAGCATATAGCACAGGTGATAAATTTATCCAAAAGTTGAATACATGAAAATTGAACAGTTTATCAATTTTCAAGTGCTCATGCAATTACATACTGTCAGCTTCAGAAATTTCCAGTGTTGTTTGTGACTGATTCTCATGGAACTCCTCCATTGTAATTTACTTGCTAATGTTTCAGTTCAATGAAGAATCACGATCACCTTTTGTGAAGAAGAGCAAGACCATCATTCATCCTGGCGAGGTATCTTACATAAGAAAAATGTCCTAGACGTTTTCTGTCACTGCTTGTTTTTGGTTTATTTTGTAGGGTTTAGGGTTTAACACTCTCCCCCAAAAATTCAAGATGTGTTTGTGTTTTTGTTTCAGTATTTCTGTAGCGATCAAATTATAGTGGATAGACCCCCTTACTTCATTTACATGTAAATGAAACAAAAAAAGCCCAAATAGAAAAATTGTCTGATAAAATATGTGTTCTATTGCAGGTGAACCGGATCAGGGAACTGCCACAAAACAGCAACATTGTGGCAACTCACACAGACAGTCCTGATGTATGCTTTAGTTTTATGCATAATTTTCATTTCAGCCAATTTTCTTTAGTAATATGTTGTATTTCTTCTCTTTCTTGACATTTAAAATCAGCGACAATTTTATGAAGTAATCCTGATTTGGGTTTAGGTTCTCATTTGGGATGTGGACAGTCAGCCTAATCGTCAACCTGTTTTAGGCGCCACACCATCACGCCCTGATTTGGTATGTCCTCAAAGCTTGGATCTAGTAATTGTGGTATTATTTATTTTGCTTGATGCCTCTGTATATAAGGCCTCTGAAACCAATTCTATCTTGTACCATACTGTTGATAATGGTTAGATGTGTGTAGGTTTGGATATAAATTTTGAAGCTGTCTATTGTTTTCTCTTTGAAGTGACCTGTTAGTTTTAGACTTCAGTTGATTATAATTTCCTTGTTAAGTTCTGATTCTTAAAATATGGTGTTACATAACTTGTTTCACATTCTTGCAGATACTGACTGGACATCAAGATAATGCTGAATTCGCACTAGCCATGTGTCCGACAGAACCATTTGTGCTCTCTGGAGGTCAGACCTCTCATTATGTCTGTGTGTGCGCTTCCATGTGCCTGTGATATATATGTGCAGATATCATCATACATGTCTACGATACTCATTTCTTACTTGAAAATAATGTCTGCACATACTTGCTTTTGGTTGATTTGCACTCCCTTTGTAATACTGACCAATATATATATATATATAATTAGATAGGATAGGTGTTTGGAAAAAATCTAGCTAATCACAACGGGGTTCTTCTTCAAATATTGTTGAGGCTATGAGCTTTTAGACTCAATCCAGTCTGTATTCTAAAGATCTTCGGTTATCAACATAAATTAGCCATAATGGTAATTGGCACAGAACTTATACATATAATTAATGCTTTTTTGGCAAAGCAGTAGTGGTTTCGGTTGCTCTTTGCTGGGGACAGCATGGCAATTTTGATGACTTTAGGCAATCATATAATCTCTGAAATATCTGATAAATAGTATTAGTTGGTAGTCGACTTAGCAAAATGAATTTCAGTACCTCTTTCTTTAGCTTGTTTTTCCATCTAATTTACTTCAAATATGCAAAAGTAGCCTAGTTCATCATGTTATTAAAAATGGAACATTTCTGACAGGCAAGGACAAGTCTGTGGTCTTATGGAGCATCCACGACCATATATCATCGTTGGCTGCAGATCAGGGAGCTCATAAGTCTCCAGGTTCTAAGGGTAATTTATCCAATGGTAAAGCTGGTGAAGGAACAACAGTTGAAGCACGGGGGATATTTCAGGGGCATGATGACACTGTCGAAGATGTCCAATTTAACCCATCAAGGTAGTGATGCACTCTATTAAAAGTCAAAACCTGTTATTGACTTTGATAGGGAAACTAAGTAATCCATAGAGTCATTAGTCATGCGATTTGATCCACATATTTGAAGTTCCATCTCAGATGTGATGAAATCTTGTTACATTTTGCTAAAATTTCCTCTCATTTATGAAGTATTTGTAGTATAAGTTACTTGTAACAGTTCATTTTTGTGAACTCTTGATACAGTGCACAGGAGTTCTGCAGTGTTGGTGATGATTCTTGCCTGATTCTGTGGGATGCAAGAACTGGCTCTTCTCCTGCTGTTAAGGTAACTTTGTACCTTGGGCTGTGATCAGTTTCAAGAACACTTAGCCCTCATGTGCTGTTATGTTCATTGATGGAGTCTTATTTCATGCATCAACTGATTTGTCTTGATTTTGGCTTTTCCGGACAGGTGGAAAAGGCTCACAATGCTGACCTTCATTGTGTCGATTGGAATCCCAATGACGTGAATCTGATTCTGACAGGGTACTTCTTTACTTTTAAGCCAACAAAAGTATTTAATTGTGCGTCAATGACCAATGCATTGGATCTCCTATGACTTTTTCAGGTCTGCTGATAATACTGTTCGCATGTATGATCGCCGGAATCTTACTTCGGGTGGAGTTGGAGCCCCTGTTCATATTTTTGAAGGCCATTCTGCTGCTGTTCTTTGTGTTCAGGTATTGGAGCCTGACTACAGAGTTACTGTTTGGGTTTTAATTTTTATTTCTATGTTTTTCCATTTCTTTTTTTTTTTTTCCTTTTTTCCCGTGACACTTTTATTTATGTTTTAACTAGAAAAGCTTACTGACGTTTAATTTTTAGTGGTCTCCGGCTAATGCATCTGTTTTCGGGAGTGCTGCAGAAGATGGCATCTTAAATTTATGGGATCATGCAAAGGTGAGATCTTGAGTTAGTTCTATTGATGTTCTTCTCCCTCTAAGCATCATGAAAGCTCTCTGTGAATTAATTTAAATTTGGAGGATCAAAAAATGTAAATGGTACTTTTTGGTCATGTTTAGATAACCAAAGTATTATATATGCACTCTTATATTTTCTGTTTCCATTTTTATTATCTCCTTCCTCGAAAGGTTTTTGCTGCCCTTCTCTTTTTCTCTCTTTTCCTTCCCCCGAAAATCACAACTTTTGAACTTTAAGGATGAGAAGCATGGACGAAGTGGGACTTGAATAGGTGTCCATTTGAAAGAATGAATCTAGTTTTCAGCGAATTGCTACATGCCAAACATTTTCTTATGAATGAATATTGGTTTTAATGCATCGTTACTAGAAATTTCACCCTCTTCTAAATTTGACAAATTTACCTATGACACAGATTGGAAAGGCAGGGAATGGCACTGGATCGGGAGATTCAAGTTATCCACCTGGCTTATTTTTTAAACATGCTGGTCACAGGTTCGTGTATAGTCGCCACTCCTTTGCATTTGCAGAAAAATGACATTGCTTTCTATGCCCGCAACTTCAAATAATATTTACTCCGAATATCATGACAGGGACAAGGTGGTCGATTTTCACTGGAATGCAGCTGATCCCTGGACTATTGTTAGTGTGTCTGAGGACGGAGAAAAGACTGGTGGGGGAGGCACACTACAGGTATTACGAAATTCTATTGTGTTTGATATCCTAAATGTAGCCAATCTGTATTTCCATTAATGTGAAAATCACTTAGCCTAATAATGTTGAATGGTCTATGTGTTGTTAAAGATTAACGTTGATGATGTTTTCCTTTACTGTTGGAGTAGCATCGCTAGTCCACAATTTATGCTCGTTTTTACATTCCAAGGATAATTCTAATAATATATATGTGCCCTTCATCTAATCTTCTGATTCTTGTTGCTACAGATTTGGCGAATGATCGACCTAATTTATCGACCAGAGGAGGAGGTGATAGCAGAGCTCGATAAGTTCAAGTCTCATCTCTTGACATGCTCCACTTCATCCAGTTCTTAATCTCACATGAGGCAAGCTTCAAATTTACTCTGTAAGGAACCTTGATCGCGTTAGACATGGTTTTATCGAAGTTTTGGTTTAATATACATGCCGAAATTGGATGGTTGGCTGTCGATTTGGTAATTATTATTATATCCCGTGTATGAATGTGCTCTTTATTATTTTGGCAGTATGAGTGCTTGGATGTTGATTTTAAAGTGTATCTGTTAGCAATTTGTGTTACTTGAGGATCAAGTTCCATCTTATTCCCCGTTTTTCATTGAACTCCCATACCTCGTCCACGCCTAGCCCTAGTTTTTCTCCACAGAAAAGGAAAATCCCACAGCCGATCAATCCTTTGTTTCCCACAAATCATCTTATATGAGAATTGAATTCTGCTTTTGGGATAAAGCTTTATGTAGTAGTCTCATTGCTCGTATGTCTTAATTAACCTTATCCACTAGGAGAAGGCCTATACAATAATCACCTATCTTGTTGGCTTCTGAAATCTGAACATGTTCGTTCAGTTTTTTCCTACGATTTTGCAACAAATATTTCAGGAATAGAGACAACATGCACTCACTATCTTACATAGCCGATAGCCGTCAAACTCACATACCAAGAAAGTGATACATTCACTCTCTTTACTCCTAACTGTTGCATAGAAAATATAGAAACTAAAAATTGCATTGTTTAACCAGAGTAAAATGGAAAATTTGACGCTATTTTACTCTACAAACTTTTTGTGGACACTTATTCAAGGATAAGAAGATCTATTTCAAAATGACACTTATTAGAAGTCGGACAAAATATAGTCTAGGCCGACACCAACAATCTATCTATCTATATATAAAAACACACTTTTCATGGTAATATTTAAAAATTCAGTTTTTTTTCCTCATTTTTCTACACGTTCTCCACAATTTCTCATGCATTCAAATCTCATATTTGCTCAATCTTTCGCATATATTTTTTTTTACAAAATTTATCTCTCTCCTATTCATCTTCTTTCTAAAAATACTCAAATTTGGTTCATCAAATAATATTCACTATGTATCTTAAATTTAAGAATCAAAACAAGATCTTTAATTTGATATAAGCATGAAGTAATCCATCCATATAGTCACTTTGACTAGATTGACTACAATAATTGTTAATGAACTTAATATGGTAAAATTATAGCCAAAAATGTATTTTTCGGACCAAAATACCCTTACATATCACTTTTTCTCCTTTTCTCCTCATCTCTTTTCCTCTTTCTCTTTCTTCTCTTTTTTTTTCTCTCTCAATCGTGTTCCTCCTGGTGCTACTTTCTTCTCATTTTTTTCCTTCTCTTCTTCCACCCGTCGCCGCCGCCATGGAGCTGAATTCGTTGACGCGGCCTCCCTGTACCTGAACTCATCATCGCTCCGCCCTAGATCTGCTATCGTCGCCGCCCGTCGGACTCGACCTAGCCGCCGTCGTCCCTCCAGACTGCCGGTTCGCCGACATCTCCCCCTCGGCGGCGGCGTCCTTGTTGCCGGAGTCGCCGCTCTTGTCGTCGAGGCTGCGCTTGAGGCCCATGTTCAGGCCGGGGGATTCGCCGTCGTCGTCCTCAGAATTCTGGTGGAATTGGTGCTGCAGATTGAAGTGATCCCTTGTGTGGAACGACGGTGGGAGGGAGTGATTACAGAGAAGAAGAAGAAGATGAAAGATAAGAGAAAAAGGAAGAAAAAGGTAGAAGAAGAAGATCTGCAGATCTGGTTTCGAAACTGAAAATTTTAAGTGTATGTTGTTGCGAATTTTGAAATTCGCAACATAATATACGAATTTCGTATATAGTGTTACGAATTGTGAAATTCGTAACAAACTGTGCATTTTAATTCGTTTATTTGAAGTTACGAAAGTAGAATTTCGTAACATGTTTGTGACAATAGCAAATTTTCGAAACGAAGCATTTTATGTTACGAAATTAGCATTCGAATAATCTGTTGGTAATTCATATTTTCGTATCACGTTTTTGGAATTTCAGTTATAACATGTTACGAAATTACAATTTCGTAACATGTTTGTGGCTATTTGAAGGTTTCGAAATTGAAATTATTAAGTATTTGATGTTGCGAATTTTGAATTTCGCAACATAATATACAAATTTCGTAACATGAAACTGATACGAAATGATAAAATCTTAACAGAAAGTCAAGGCATAGTGATACGAAATGACAAAATTCGTAACATGGAATCAAAGTATACAGAAATGAAATGCCAAAATCTTAACAGTAAGTCAAGACATAGTGATACGAAATGCCAAAATCGTAATCTGTTATGTTATGAATTTATTAATTTCGTAATACGAAATCAACGATTGATGATATTGTTGTTACGAATTGTATGAATTCGTAATGTCTTATGTTACAAATGTATGAAATTCGTAACACAAATTAAAGATTGTTTTTGTGTTACGATTTATTATTTTCGTAACTGATTTATTTCTATTTGTTGATTTCATAATGATACAATTTTTTACGATTTTGTTTTGGTGTTACGACTTGTTTGTTTTCGTAATTGCTTTATTATGTAGCGTGGTGTAACGAAATCATAAATTGGTAATAGAGAAACAAGATACATTTGATTCGAAATATTGAATTCGTAACATGGAATCATGACAAACTGATACGAATTCATAAGATCGTAACATGGAATTATGATAAAGTGATACGAAATCATAAATTCGTAACAGAGAAACAAGACATATTGATACAAAATGTAAAATTCGTAATAGAGAAATAAGATACGAAATGTAAAATTCGTAACATGAAACTGATACGAAATGATAAAATTTTAACAGAAAGTCAAGGCATAGTGATACGAAATGACAAAATCGTAACAGAATATTCAATACGAATGCTAATTTCGTAACATAACATGATCCGGTGGTGCTTGGCGGCAAGATTCTTCCGCTTGAATATCCATTCTATCTGTAATAAACTAACAATTAAACCAAATCAGTATTTCAGAACATGTAACACATGTTACGAAATTATAATTTCGTAACTTCAAATAAACATATGAAAATGCAAAGTTAGTTACGAATTTAAAATTCGCAATATCATATACTTAACAATTTCAGTTTCGAAACCTTTAAATAGCCTTCAAAATTCGCAATATCATATATTTAACAATTTCAGTTTCGAAACCTTTAAATAGCCACAAATATGTTGTTATAACTCAAATTTCAAAAACGTGATACGAAAATATGAATTAGCAATAGATTATTCAATACGAATGCTAATTTCGTAACATAAAATGATTCATTTCGGAACCTTTAAAAAGCCTCAAACATGTAGCGAAATTGTAAATTCGTAACTTCAAATTAACGAATCAAAATGCACAGTTAGTTACGAATTTCACAATTCGTAACACTATATACGAAATTCGTATATTTTTGTTGCGAACTGTGAATTTCACAACATCATATACTTAACAAATAGCCACAAACATGTAACGAAATTGTAATTTCGTAACATGTTATAACTGAAATTCAAAAAATGTTATACGAAAATATAAATTAGCAACAAATTATTCAACACGAAATTCGTATATTTTGTTGCAAATTGTTTTAGTTTCGGAACCTTCAAATAGTCTCAAACTTGTTGCGAAATCGTAATTTCGTAACGTCAAATAAACGAATGAAAATGCACAGGTAGTTACGAATTTCACAATTCGCAACACTATATACGAATTGTGTTACGAATTGTGAAATTCACAATATTATATACCTAAAAATTTCAGATTCGAAACATTCAAAAAGCCTCAAACATGTTGCGAAATTGTAATTTCGTAACTTCAAATTAAGGAACCAAAATGTACAGTTAGTTACGAATTACACAATTCGTAACACTATATACAAAATTCGTATATTTGTTGCGAATTGTGAAATTCGCAACATTATATACCTAAACATTTTATATTCGAAATCTCCAAAAATCCTCAAACATGTTGCGAAATTGTAATTTCGCAACAGTTTATGACCGAAATTCCAAAAACGTGTTACGGAAATATGAATTAGCAACAGATTATTCAATACGAAATTTGTATATTTTGTTGCGAATTGTGAAATTCGCAACATTACATGCTTAAAAATTTTAGTTTCGGAACCTTCAAATAGTCCCAAACGTGTTGCGAAATCGTAATATCGTAACGTCGAATAAACGAATGAAAATGCACAGGTAGTTACGAATTTCACAATTCGCAACACTATATACGAATTATGTTACAAATTGTGAAATTCGCAACATTATATACCTAAAAATTTCAGATTCGAAACATTCAAAAAACCTCAAACATGTTGCGAAATTGTAATTTCGTAACTTCAAATTAACGAACCAAAATGCACAGTTAGTTACGAATTTCACACTATATACGAAATTCGTATATTTTGTTGCGAATTGTGAATTCGCAACATTATATACCTAAACATTTCATATTCGAAACCTTCAAAAATCCTCAAACATGTTGCGAAATTGTAATTTCGCAACAGTTTATGACCGAAATTCCAAAAACGTGTTACGAAAATATAAATTAGCAACAGATTATTCAATACGAAATTCGTATATTTTGTTGCGAATTGTGAAATTCGCAACATTATATGCTTAAAAATTTTAGTTTCGGAACCTTCAAATAGTCCCAAACGTGTTGCGAAATCGTAATTTCGTAACGTCAAATAAACGAATGAAAATGCACAGGTAGTTACGAATTTCACAATTCGCAACACTATATATGAAATTCGTATATTATGTTGCGAATTTCAAAATTCGCAACAACATATATGCAGATCTTCAAAACAAAAAAGCAGATCCGTAAAAGCAGATCGTATATTTCAGAATTAAAAAAAAAAAACCAGATCTGAAGGAAAAAAAACAAATCTCCACACTATGCAAACAAAAAAGCAGATCTGCAGATCTTCTTCTTCTTTTACCTTTTTCTTCCTTTTTCTCTTTTCTTCCATCTTCTTCTTCTCTGTAGCTGGACGGCTGAGGGTGGCGGTGGCGCTACGGCTGAGGGTGGCACTGGTGTAGATGGGAGGTGGCTGGACGGCGGAGGGTGGAGGAGGAAAATGGTGGCTGGACGGAGGCGGTGGCGCGACGGCTGAGTGCTGGTGGTGGAGGAAACTAGGGTTTCTGGCGGTGGCGCGACGGCTGAGGTGGTGGCCCGACGGGGGAAGCGTTGGCGCGTCGGTGGCGGAGAAAATTTTCTGGTGGAGAGGAGGTGGCGGGTTTGGAGGAATGGAGAAATGGAGGAATGGAGAAATTTTTCTGGTGGAGAGGTTTTGTAGAGAGAGAAAGTTTTAGATGTGAAATGAGGGAAGTGAGGATGACACAGTTTTTTTGTTTGAAAATTGAAAATAACTTGTACAATGTAGTAAGGGTATAATTGTCTCAAAATCACATTTTTGACTATATGTTTACCATATTATGTTCCTTGACAACTATTGGTATTTAAGGGAGGTTTTTGCTATATAGGTCTTTCACTCTATAAACATTGTAAAAACCATATTTGAAGTGAAGAAGTTATGATTATTTAAAATTTCTAGTATTTTTTTTCTCTCTTTCTTTCTCTCACCTCTCACGTTGAATGTGAACAACTTTTTTGGTTTTTATTTTATATTTTGATTTTATTTCATTTGCTTTTATTTTATCTTTTTTGAGATATCAATTATTATGTTGATCATATTTACATAATTTTTTAATTATAATAGGTTTGGTTAATTTAAGGTACAGAAACTAAAATAGTTCATTTTAAACTCTTTAATCTATATAATTTTTAAAAGTGAAATATCTATTAATTTTATGAATAATTATTTCTCTCTCTCTGTATATATATATAATAAAATAAAATTTAAAATATGATTTAGATTTATTTGTAGAACATATAAAAACAAAATCTAAATATTAAGTACTTTATTTGAAAATCAAATTAAATTATAATATTTAAATACTTAATAATTATAATTATTTATCATTATCATTATCATTATTACATTTAATAATTATCGAGTTTTGAATGTCACATCCCGTGCGGGTGGTGTACTAGTTTTATAAATAAACTCACTTGCAAGCATATACTAATAATATCTGGGGCGGGTCTCTGGTGCAGACGTCTGCTCCGTACAGATGCTGCCCGACCCGACCCGGCCCATCACACGCCCCAGGCCGACCCACGCGTGGGCTTCACGCGCCCCACTATTTTTTTTTTAATTTCCAGTTTTTTTCCCCGACGGAGCCTTCGACTCCGATTTTACGGCTCCGTCTTCGCTCCGATTACTAAAATAAGGATAATCGGCGGGAACAATTTGGATTTTTTCGGCTCGCTCCGAGGCCTTCGGCTCCCCTCGCTCGAATCTTGACCACAGAAGAAGCGGCAAAAAAAAAAAAAAACTGGAAAATTGAAAAGAAAAAAAAAACTGATCAAAGGGGAGTTTGACCGGGTCAAACGAGTCGGATCGGGTCAAATGGGTCGGGTGTTGCACGGTAAAGAACATGCACCAAAATTTTTGTCTAATATCTGCCACATATTGGAAACAAAAAATATAATTTAACTTCAATCTTATAGTGAAGATTTACACCACAAAGGCACAAAGATACAAGTTGTTGAGACTTTACAAAGACCCAAAAAAAAAAGTCAACGGATTTAGGAAGACGCAAACACTAAACGATGTTATTTCATTGTTATTCTTTATTCGTATTGCAGAAATGAGTGTGTATCTCAAAATTAGAGCACATCCCAAAGCAACAAACTGAGGTGCTGGGCCTGCTGGCTTTGAAGCATTTTCTTTCTTTTTTAAATTGAACTTTGAAGAAAAATATTAATTTTCAGTAAAGATTAATTAATTCCTAATTAAATTTTATTGATTAGTTAATAATTTGTCAAAGTTCGTGAAATTAAGTTTAGGAAACCCCAAGACGGCCTATGAAAATAAACGAAAACAACAATAAGTAATAAATAAGTAAATATTGTACAAGAGAATTGCATATAAATTATTTATTCTATTAATATTTGTATATTTCTTTAGTATATCTTAATTGGGATTAATTAATCCTAATTGAGGATTAATATATCCTAATTGGGGATTTATCAATCCTACGGTGATTAATTAATACAAAAAATTGGAAAAATAAGAATAATTATATACAAGCCTAAACAAGCATTAATTAATGTCGTTAACAGAGGTGATGTTCACAATCATTACTTTGTCAATAACAATGTCTAATTTTATTCATAAATTGTACTTTTAGTAAATTGTTAAAGTAATTACGTCGTTAAGAAAAGTTAATATTAATGTTAAGAAATGTAATGTTTCACAATCATTACTTTTATTAACGACAATATCTACTTTTGTTCACGAGAAGTTGTACTTTTAATAAATCATTAAATTAATTATTGTCGTTAAGAAATGTAATTATCAATATTAAGAAAAATAATGTTTCACAATCATTACTTTTCTTCACGACAAAATCTACTTTTGTTCACGACGAGTTAAAATTTTAGTAAATCATTAAAGTAATTATTGTCGTTAAGAAATGTAATTATCAATATTTAGAAAAGTAATATTTCACAATCATTATTTTTCTTCACGATAATATCTACTTGAGTTCACGACAAGTTATACTTTTAATAAATCGTTAAAGTAATTATTGTCTTGAATAAAAGTAAATATTGTCATTAAAAAAAGTAATGATTGTAAGACATTACATTTCTTCATATCAATATTACTTTTCATCACGACAATAATTACTTTACCGAATTACAAAGTGCAAGTTGTCGTGAATAAAAATAAACATTATCGTTAACAAAAGGAAAAAAATTGGCATATAGAGACTAAAGGGATTCGATCATTGGTCGCCTCCAACACCAAGGGATGATAGTTTCCACTAGGCTAACTATCCTACACATGAATTTTCTCTCCCTTATTTTATTTGAATCTTGCAGGTCATGATCCGGGTCAAAAGACTTGGTTGCATACTATACAACCGATGCATGAGAGTTTTTGCCTAAATTAGCACGACCTGAACCATTTTTAAGAAAAAAACACATCCTAAAAGGAAATGCGAAGCTCTAACCAAACATGTATTGGTATTGTTATTAGAAACTAGTACACCAACCCGCGCGATGCACGGTAATTTACACCTAAAAAAACACTACAATGGTAATTTCATAAGACTTCAAAAGCTATCATATGAACACAACCAATATTATATTTTATTTAGGAGTGACACTTTATAATGAAATGATCAATTCAATTGTTCCGCTTATATGATTTTCATGATTTTTTTTATTCTCTAATCAAGAAACAAAGGCGCCAACATTATTATTGTAACTTTTACCATTAGAAAGTGTGTAAACAAGACTAACTTTCGGATTTATCATCTCATTTGATTTTTCATCAGATTGTTTTTCTTTACAAAAGTTGAGGTACACAACTAAAATCTATCGACCGATATAAGCCTAAATTACTCTCAAATGTAAAGTTGAGTACAAATTTCATTCACTACAAAGTCATACATACTTAACTTCCAATAATTTCTATATAAACTAACAATTCCATCCAAACAAAAAAAGTGTAGAGGAAATAAAATGAGTTTCTTGAACATCGGTAAGATATCTCTAGCATATTAATTTTCTTTGTCATTCTCTCTTGCTTGTAGTCTTTTTGGTTTATCATGCTTCATTCGAAAAGCAGTTTTCCTTGGCAGTTGTGATCATATTAACGTGATACCAAAAGCAATGGTTGGCGGGCCGAACATGATGACTATTCTCGTCCTCGAATCGGGATACCCAATCACCTTGCAACGTGGTCATCCCGATACTTGGAAGTCATGGACTCGGTTTTAGAAAACCTTTTGATTCGTGTGTTTCGCTCACCAGTAATAAGAATGGCTAGGTGACTATTGATTAGCAATCTATTTTCAGGGCTACAAACAAAGATATGATATGAGCAATAAGTAAAAACAAATACTCCAACAGGAAAGAAAAATGGACTAGAAGAGAATACATACTCAAAGTTAAACATAGCTTGAGTAGATCCTGAAATCATGAGGTATAGGCAGATGGAGCATGTTGGCTTCCTCGATAATCGATCTAACAACATGGCAAACATACCGAAAATCTTTTTTCTGAGACTTCTCGTCTGAATTATTTACGATGTTGAGTCCAAAATATCTCACCTTCTCATTCTTATAATGAAGGTTGTGCTTCTAGATTCCATTCTCGATCGACTGCCCATGGTGGTGTAGAAACGACACGTAACGTACCATATCGGCTATGATACGCCGATAGTGATTGGGAATGGAGGTGGATGAGTGTAGTTCCTCCGTTGGCTAAGGATTATGATTCTTATCCTTTGCCAAAATGTAAAATATTTCAATTGAAGGGCCCAACTCTTGGAGGCAACTCGCTAATACTTTTGGCGCCTCTTCGTAAATGGCAACTCAAACTTTTCCCCCGCAGTAGCCATGTAGCATATGAGGATGCTTCTATGATTATGAGTCATGTTAAATCTCGATGATACTACAGTTGGATTTCCAAAATTATTGAAATTTTTAGGGTGACAATGAAACACATTCATCCTTAAGAATGGAAAAAAAGGAGAAGACAATCAAACAAATTATTCTTCAGGTTCAAGTGAAAATTAAGAAAGACATGAATTTATAAAAAGCTTACGTCTATCTAACTTTCTCAAGTACTATGATATATTCCATTAATGACAGTTATTTAAGAGGACTTTACTATGGTGTATAAACTTAAATAAGACAGAGAGTTTAGTGATGAAGAGAATAGTACACAATTTCAAAATAGAGAGACGAATAAAAAGATCGACATCATCAACGCCGTTAAATTTCTCAACATCGATCAAAACTTCAAAGCATGACTGCAGAAGATAGAACCAATGTTGGAATCATAAGATAAGCCAAAGATGAACAATTCTCCAAACATATATTATACTGTCCTACATTCATTTGCTTGCGTAGAAGACAATGATTTAGCAAAATCTGAAACCTTCATAAACTACTACCTCCAAAATTCATCTACATTTCCTAGACATTGGACTGGTTTTTTGTTGAGCATTCTTATATCTAGTGACTCCAACTCCTTTATTCTGAAACATTTGTTGAATCCTTCTTTGGAAACATTTTATATCCAACTCTCAATCCATGAACCATTTATAATATTTCATTCATCTAACAAATTCTGAGCGAAATTCAAATTTGAAAGGTGAAAACTATAAAAATGTAATACACATAATAAGAATTACGAAGCGAATTCATCGAAGAAATCAAAGGCTCAACAATTAAAGCATGATGTACAAATAAATACCTGCGGAACTAAAGAAGGCGACGAACAAATGCGTTCTGAATATGGGCAGTTAGATAAAAATGAATGCTCACACACATATCGCCACTGTTTCAACAATAAACTAAACTGAATACCGAAAAATTCACACAGAGAGTGTCAGAGAGATAGTGGAACATGGAACACACTTTTAATTATATATTTTCTTATTCAGCTTTTTAAGTGTTCATCTATAGAAGAAAGAAACAAAACGAAAATTCAATTAAAAGATCAACTAATGTATTTTCTATTCACATACCTTTTTACATGAAATAGACTTCTTGGTTGCCTAAACAATATATGTGCATTTAGAATAATAGCCCAAATTGCAGCCTAAACAATACTTGATAATTCTCATATCAAGTAGTATTACCAGTCAACTTTTGCCTCTCGGCAGCATCACGCAGCGCTAGTATGATCCTCCCAACGCGTGCCAAATAATAACATCGTCGTCTCAGCCATTCCCCTTCTGATGGATCATCCAGTATAGCTGAACTATACTTATCTATGACTTTCTCATAGTCTTTCTTCATTTCTGCAATCTTTGCCTCATGAACCATTTGATGGAGTTCTCTCCTCCTCTTATCCCTCTGCATGTAATTAGAACAGAAAGAAGATAGATGAAAGTTTAAAGAGATAGAAGGAGAAGAAGAGAGATGGAAGTTCGGAAAAATAGTGAAGATGAACAACAATATGTTTTCATTCGTATATACTGATGATCCCTACATATAAAACTGATTGATGAACAAACACATAAACAACTACATGATAGTTTCTTCAATATATGAACATATGTTACATGACGGTTAGAGTAGTTGTGGTTGTTTTTGTTAGTGGGTCATTTTTTCAATTTTGTTGCAACTTCATAACCTCCGCAGGGTAATTGAATGAAATTGAATTACAGAATGGTCAAAATTGGTTTGTTAATGGCCCGCGCGATGCACGGGTAACACTTTATATTTTTTTTACTTAAAAATATAAGTATTAACTCAATTACTATATAGAAGAGAAAATAAAGTAAAAATTCAACAAAATTATATAAACTTATATTTTAGCATAAATTTTTAAAACCTTCTTAAATAACTTCTAAAGTACAACAATGGATGTTGACAATGAATCCATCAATGAATGATGAAGTGAATTCAGAAAATGATAACATGACCGGATATTATTATCCTTGTGTCTGCAACAACTGCAAAAAAAGGCGACTAGTCGATTCTGGCGAAGCTTCTAGAAGGCCGCCCACTACATAGAGAGATCCATATACCAGTCATGAGCTATCGCTCATGCCTAGAGAGGCGGAAGCAGTAGCTTCTAGGACGAAGCCGAGCTGATATGATAGGAGGGCGAAGGGCTAAGCCACTAATGTCGTGGCGAAGGAGGCCTACTATACGTATACTGGAGTGGTCCGTAGGTACATATTCTACAGATTAATTAGCTATAGGAGTCCTTCTTTTAGTAAGCGATGAAATACCGAAGACAATAAATTTCAGTGAACTATTGAAGCTATCAGTGTGATTGATCAGACAAGTACCAAGGGCTTTCGGTAGACTTCTTTCATTTCCTAATTTGCTTGCGACAAGTCTTAGCATTAGTATGAGTTCATTGACCACGTAAGGGCGATCCATCTTGATGACGAATTCCACGATAAAAAGAAATAGAAATGAATCGTTCGATGTTGCTCGTTCTCCCCTCTTCAATTCCCAATGAACAACATGATCTTGACCTATCATTTGTTCAATTTGGTCGATCTGATACTTAGTTAATTCTTTTATCTTTATGTTCCCACTGATACCTAATCAATAACGAACCTGAATGGCTTTTTTAAGTCCAATTCCAAAAATTTTGGTTGTGGCAATTCTTACTTGTTTATCGGCAACTAATCTAGCTCCTGAAATATATAACATTATTGATCCTTCCTTTTACTAGTCTTCTAGGCTGGAATCAGAAATGGGATGTCTTCTCTCTGATGATCTTTTCTATTCTAATTCTTATCTCACTTTCTCTCTTCCTATTTCAAATAAATATCGTTTACTAATACTTGCATCGGGCTTTGAAGCTGCTAAGTTAATTAAACTGGAAACCAGATAGATTGCCCATCCCCCGAGAACAACAGAAATCTCATAAGCGAGACATTGAAAAGTGAGTTGAGTTGTGTTTAAAGATCTGTTTTGCTTAGAAGACAAATAAATTGAATGATTTGTTTCTTAATATTGAACTAGTTTTGCACCCGTGCGATGCACGACAATACTTTATATATAAGATATAGTTTTATTGAACTACAAATTACAAATTAAAACTAAAATATTACATTTAAAACACTTCCTTGTACACATCATTAGTAGTGGATGAACTATTATCACTATCTTTATCACCAATTAAGATCTTCAGTCCACTACGAGTCTACGACTACGCACCTTTGAAACAACAACATACAAATGACCGTATGTAAAAACATATTTTGGCAAAAATAAACCTACATGGGATAGTGATTGACCCTGACTCTTATTAATTGTCATTGAGTATGAGACAATAAGAGAAAACTGACGTCTTTGATACTTGAACGACAATCTTGGATCGACTGGATTAAGGGACATTCTTGGAATCAATACCTTTGTTCGACATTGTCTTCTGTGAGGACTTTTGCTTCCAAAACATGGTTACCAAAGCTTTATTATCATCAATCGAGTTCCATTACATAATCCATTAGCATGATCGATGTTTATTAACAACATGACAGGAGTTCTAGTCTTCAAAATCAATTCATGATGGCACCCTCAAACATCTTATTGTATTTAAGGATTCAGGAGTATGCAACTGTTGAAACAAATCTTAATTTGAAACTGATTTGCATGTAGTATCGAAACTTCGATATACTTGGCCCTTGGTTTTATTCAAAGATATCATTTGTTGATTACCAGATTCCAGCACATCAAAAGTTGGAGCCAATATCGCTATTTCTTGCAAATAACTTGTATTTGCAACATCAAGACTATAACATGGATAAGTACTTTGAACGATTGTTGCAATTGGATCCTTACGATATCTAACCATAATGTCGTTTGGAATATGAATATCAACATGACCATCATTTGCACATCCAATAGTTCCATCACCTATGCTAACAATCCAATTTGAGAATTCTTCCAATTTAGTGGCCTCATTAGTACAATCAATATGTTGGAGTCTCATATTTTTCTTCACTCGTTGTACTCTACAATCTTTCTAAATAAATAATAAATTGATTGATGCAAGAATGTCGGAAATCTTCTCCAAACACAACAACTTTACCTCCAAAAGATTTTCCGTCATGTGATGGTTGAACAGAACACATAATATCTCGAAGAGTTCTATCTACAATTTCGAAGCAATGTTTGTGAATCATTGGAGCCTCATCCCAAATAATAAGCTTACATCCCACAATAAGCTCAACCAATGGATTTCCTTGTTTTATATAGCAAGTGAAATCCTCGTTAACATTAGTTGGAATTTTGAAACGTGAATGAGCAGTTCTGCCACGGGGCAATAATAGAGATGCTATACCGCTTGAAGCAACATTGAGAACAATTTCACTTTTGGATTTCAAGACAATAGAAAGTGTTCTCCACACAAAAGTTTATCCGGTACCACCATATCCATATACGAAAATACATCACCACATAATAAACAACGGCATCCATAACTTCTGTATATACATGTTGTTCATTTATAAGCTTGTTAACCAAAGTTTTGTGTTTCTTCATCAAAAGCTTTCTATCATACCTCAAATTATTATTAACCAAACTATTTCCCTCAATTTGGAAGAATTCAGAATTTGGATAAGGCATGCATTAAAAATCTCTTAAACTCCTCCCAAACTTCTTTAAAAGTTTTTCAATCTCCAGAAGAGTGTATGCAACCATTCTTCTAATGAAATTTACACTAAAAAATAATTTCTTTAAATTGAAATGATATGTACACTTTGAAATAACATACTTGGATGATGTAGCATACGTTGTCGACTATAAAAAATATCATTTGATAAATATGACCAACATTTATCCCAAACCACTTCAGAAAGACCTAGACTATCCAATACTAATAATGTCACAAATAATTTCCTCAAATATTGACCAGATTCCCAAGTCTTTGCTTCAATTATTCCATCAATATATTCTGGTTTTGCTATTTATAATTGTATACACTCGATATGTTGCTGCTGTAAACTTCATGTTCTTGGATGTGGGGTACTCTATAACGTTCATGTTCTTAGACATGGAGCATTTTTTTTTTTCAATTTACTTTGTTTATATAATTGACTAAACATGGATTCGTGTAGATAAAAATAATTTTCTGTTTATCTATTAAGAAGTTGAAGTTGACTAAAAGTGGATTCGTGTAAATCAAATATAATTTTCTGTTTATCTATTAAAGAGTTGAAATTTTATTTATTGCTTGAAATTTTAAAATTTCCCACAGATTTAATTAATTTAACTAAAGAAACGTGGTAGTTATGAAATTGAATTGAGTTCATTTCTTTGTAGGATAAGATTGTTATATTGTCACGTGGCAATTTTTTAGAATTGTTGCATTGCTAAGTGGATTAGTTTCCAATGTGTAGCCATCTGTATTTGTTCTTTTTTTGAAAAGAATAAATAAATTTTGAGTGATATAGCAGTATTTGATGTATTGAATTTTTTGAAAAATAGATTTGAATAATGAATGAGATCGTCGATTAATTATGTAATTATTTTTTTTCTTGTATTAAATGAATATTTAAAATTAAAAAGACTATGTCATTTATTGCTTAAAATTTTAAAATTTCACACATATTTAATTTAACTTAAGCAACATGATAATTAGGAAATTGATAATGGTGAATTTTAAAATTTCAATTTTAATTTAAAATTGATTCATCAAAATGTTTATTAAAAAATCTTTTTCAATGCATTTAATTCTGGATTTTTTATATATTAATTTATTGGAATTATGCAGTTATCTATGCTGTGTAAGAAGTGGATATTAATTTACGTAGATTTAAGTAATTGGATATTTGGATGCTTAAAATGTGGAATTGTGTTCACACTGTATATTGAAATTTTATCCTTCAATTAATAATTATTTGCAAAATTGCAATTGGATTCTCAATTAGAAACTCGCTCTTTATATATATAATAGTTAATAGATACAATCAATTAATCTGACTTTTCTTCCGAACATACAAACTGAATACAATTACAAATAAGCGACAAACTAATTAAAGGCAAAAACGTAAAACTGCTAAAAATTAATGAAAATACGTAACCTCATGATTAAACAATAAAATAAAAAACTAAGCAAAAAAAAATTAAAGAACAAAAGAAGCATGTTATACAATTTTTTTTGAAAAAAAGCATGTTATATGAGACCAAAAATTAAATGATTCAATCTTCTGTCAATTTAGGAACCCGTTAATTGTTATGACCATAGGATATTAAATCAATTTTCACGTTCAAGTTTTAACTTCATACGCACCTCATCCAACGTCATTGTTTGTGAAAAGGGGAAAAAAGAATTAAATTAAAAGTAATTGTTAATTACCATCATCTATAGGACTAGGGAGCAGAAGCAACAAAACAGAATTACAATGATGAACTTACAACACACTCATTAGAACAAAAAAAAAAAAAAAACAATATCACTGTTGCATATGTTATAAGAAGTATCGTGCACATAAATTTTTCCTCCCGTTCCCGTAGGAGGTAGAACCATCCTTCTATCGACGGCAACCATTCTTTCCGGTCGACTCTCATCGCTCCAACGCTTGTTTATGCTGGAGAGATTGTTTAAGAATGGTTCACATGTCTCACTGTTGATCTTCTTCATCGGATATTGAAGGAAAATCTCATTCTTCATCGGCTTTAATCGATAAGTTGGACGAAAATTCTTCAACTATTCAACATCACCGCTTTCGATTCATCAGCGTCGGCATAATTACTTTTGAATGTTTGCGGTGGAGTCATGGCGATTGAATTTTGTTGGTGATGGTTCTCTATCATAAAACTAATTCTATCGTATCTAATTGTCTATCACCGTTCCAAAACGTGCATCAATTATTTGTTCAAACCAAGTAAATACCCTTGCATATATAAAAAGGAAAGTGATAATTGAACACTAGATGGCCGGCCACCTACTGTTTTGATTAAGCAAAATTGGCCGAACCACTTATTTTATTTTAACCGATATTTTCCTTTTCTTTTTTGTGACAATTATAATCCTCAATAAATTCCCTCTAAATCATATTTTTAGTAGGTAATTAATATAGGAAAAAAAATCAGTTTATTTAATTATGGAAATAATATTAAGGCCGAAATTAAAGGAAATTTGAAATTCAAAATTCAAAATTCATATACATTTTGCTTCTTAAAATGGAAATAACCGAAAAGGGTAAAAAAGAGAAAGCATACTTCGGGTTTTATATGAATTAAACCGGTTTAGTTCATTGATGAAGGAAATTCCATGTTCGACCCTAGTGTCCTGACCACCAGATTTTCGAAATTTTTTATTGATATAAAAATCATAAGTGGATGAAAAATGTTGGAAAGTAAAATTGTTATTAAAATAAAATTGGTCAAACTTGATTAGGAATAGTCAAAATTGATTAGATTTCTCCCTCTAAACTTTTGTTATAGTATATATATATATAGATGCGGTGAATGGCAGCCAAAACAATTTATTTTCAAGGTGTTTTGAGGGTTAAAGAAGGTGAGGCCATGAGTTTACACGAGACGTTGTCGTGGATTAAGCAACAAGGTTTTGACAAGGTTGGGTTTGTTACTGAAGGTCGTTTACGATGTCATGTCGTCACACACAAGGGATTTTTCTGAGTTTGGTAATAGAAGCTTGTTGAGAGATTATGGACGATAAAATTCATTTTATTGTAAAAATGTGAGGTGCAAACACAATATGGTGGTCCACAAGTTTGCTAGAATATCGATTGATTTTTCTAATCCGCATGTTTGGATGAACCTTTGTCTGATGTCGAGGGTCTTCTACATTTATCATGTGATTATGAGTGCTAAATTGGTTCCTTATTCTTAAAAAAAATGAAATGCGAAAGAGGGATTTTATGATTATCATAAAAATTTGAATCTTACAAAAATATATTGCTTGTTCTTTGGTTTGATAAAACTTCAATTTGAAATTTGTTTTGTTGCGTTGGGAGAGTAAACTGTTGTCTTGTTTTAATATTAAAATCAGTTTAATTATTAAATATTACAGTTTAAATTTGTTTTGACACATTATATGTGGGTAATTTTAATTCAGTAGAAATTACAGGACTTTCATTTAAAAATAAAAACATATAAATTAATAATGCACAAAATGTTACAAGTACATTAATATTATCTAATGTTTGTGCAACTCTACAAGACTTTCATTTAAATATTAGAACATACTATATTAATAACGCACAAAATGTTACAAGTACATCAATATTATCTTTTGTGATATGGAGAGGGTACGGAGGGAAACGGTCAGTTTGAATTCAAGACCTCATTTATATAAATATGACAAGTTCAACTTATAAAAGGTGTTAATGAAATTTGAATGAATCTTCAAGAATAGGAAAAAATTAAAGAGTATTGATATTTGGATAACCGTTGTCCGGACAACGGTGACATATTCGTAATTAAATACTCTTTTAATTCTTTTTCAATAATTAAATAATTAGTATTTTGTCTATAACTCCCTTTTCCACTCAATTGTATGCTAATTTCTAATATTAATTAAAATAAATTAATATCATGCACAAATTTTTGAAAATTCGAAATATTAATTAAATTTAAAGATTAACATATAATTAGGTGGGAAAAGGTATTATAGACAAAACACTAAATATATTAATTATTAAAAAAAATGAAAAATTATTTAATTACGAATATTACTCCGTTGTTCGTTGTCCGGAGAACTGTTATCCAAACATCTTTATTCAAAATTAAAATAAGAAAGGGTAACTTGTATAAATACATGAACTCTGCTAAATATTCATTCATACTGTACATGAATTTTTTCCGGCTAAATCAAATTTAACTTTGCGCTTATGTGGCATGTGACTTCACGCGACCCTCCACGTTCAAACTGACGACGTCATTCAGTTAGGAGTTTTTCCCAAATTAATCCATCAAATTCCTTCATTAAGAATTAATTCATGCTGTTTTCGTCAAATATTTAGGCCTAAATTGTGATTAGTTCACCAAATATTTAAGTGGAATTTTCAACCTAAAATTAAAGAATCCACACTTTTGATATTTATGGAATTTAAAAATGATGTACTAAGTTTATAAAAGTGAATCTGCTGCACTAGCCCAACTGCTACATAAACACCAAGTTAAATTTAGTTTGGATGGAAGAGAAAATATGTGTAATATATGAACAAATTAAAAATTTATAATTTATTATGAAACTGAAACTCATAGGTTAGATGTTACCGCTGCAGTTAAGAGAGCCTCAAACCTATTCGCTCCTATCCAACAACGTATTATTTTATTTCTTATGGACCGCCTAGAAGCACTGATAAGAATAGCTCTGTACTCCAATATGATTTTTTAACAAAATTCGTGTATTTATATACACCTTTTTTTTAGTCAATGTATTTATATACACTTAACTCAATAAAAAACTAACTATCCAAAATTCAAACCTCGCAAATAAAATAATGAAGACTAACCGTTGACTTTCCTAACAAAGTGACAAAACGAAATATTGTGCGAAAATCTTCTCACTCTACTCGCTCTCTCCTTCGCACAGTGATCCGAATCGGGGAAGAAATGGTTCGGATTGCGTCATCCATTTTCTGCTTTCTTCTCGTGATCATAACGGCGCGCTCCTTCTCCCTCTCCGGCGTTACGCCTCACGATTTTCGAAAAGTATGAACTTCATCTTGTTTAATCTTAATTGGATGTTTATTTTATCGCAAGATCAAAAATTTATGCTTGACTTCCCTTGGTGCTCGATTGATTTCGGATTAGTTTATGGGTTGATGTTGGAGTTGTTACGATATTATGTATGCAAATTTTAAAAACAAAACTATAATTTTAATGATCACTTCGATTAATTAGTTATGTTAGTTCCATATGTTAAACATTCATAATCTAACATTTCTAGCTGATTTGTCATTAGTTTTTCTTCTACTTAGCTGGTTTGGTTTATGCTTTCTGCTCAAGAGCTTCAAAGAAGCTATATTTAGTTTCACTTTCTGCAACTTTTGATTTTTCCCCCTGCATTTTTTATAGGGTGATGAACTTCAAGTGAAAGTGAACAAGCTGTTATCTCCAAAGACACTACTTCCTTATGATTACTACTTCTTGAGATACTGCAGGCCGTTGAGAATCAGAAATGTTGCTCAAAACTTCGGAGAATTCCTTCGTGGTGACCGGAATTCCTTTTATACAGTTAGCATCTTTCACTAGTCTCTTTCCTGTTTTCATCCTTGTTCGCGTGTGCCCCTTCTATACGTGTTTCCCTTCTTTTTCAAGCGTTTGTTCTTCTCTTTGCTGATAAAAATCAATTAGTTCCACATGAGGGAGGAGCAATCCTGCAAAATGGCTTGCAGAATTGTGCTTAATGCTCGAGCAGCAAAGGATTTTAAAGAAAAGATTGATGACAAGTACAGAGTCAATATGTGAGATCCTGTCTTCGTTACCTTTTGTTATGTGTTGGTATTATGCATTTATGCAATAAATGTTCTGTAAATTATGCATACAGTGATGAAGAAATGTTCATGCAAGATTCTAGACGGCCTTCCTGTAGTTGTGAGTAAGGTAGGTATAGATGGAAATCCATCAAGATTGTACGAGCAGGGCTTTCGTGTTGGACTCAAGGGGGGTTATGCAGGGGTTAGTATATTTTCTTTCTTTTGTGAAGAGTCGTGTATTCATGATCTCTTGCAACTAACATATGTGTGAATGTATGTACCTTCTTTTGCAGAGTGAAGAGTATAAATATTTTGTCTTTAATCACTTGAGTTTCACAGTGATGTTTCATAGAGACGAAGAAACTGCTTCTGCTAGAATTGTGGGGTTTGAAGTTGCTCCAAATAGGTTTACTTCTTTATATTGTTGGACTTGTTCATATAGTTTTATTACTTTAATTTAGTTGTGTATCATATCTGATGTTTTCTCCTTCATATGATTCGAACAGCATTAAGCATGAGTTCAAGTGGGATAGAGGGAATCTGAATGTGTCGACGTGCAACCCAAGCACCAGATACATGATTGGAGAGGATGTTGTTGCTCCACAGGAAGTTGATACAGGCAAAGAAATCACATTTTCGTATGATGTTGCCTACAAGGTATTTCCCTTTCTTTCTTGTTTTGTTGGAATTGTTTCCTTTCATTCGTAGGAATCACACGGGAAGATCTCTGGTGTAGGAGAGTGAGATCAAGTGGTCATCGAGGTAGGACACCTACCTGTTGATGAATGGTGATCAATTCAGTGGTTCTCAATTGTCAACTCCTTGTTGGTCATGCTCTTCCTATGCGGCATGGTGGCCATGATCATAATTCGAACCCTGTACAAGGACAATGCCAGTTACAATCAGTTGGAAAGCAAAGACGAAGCTCTCGAAGAAACAGGGTGGAAGCTGATCCATGGAGATGTTTTGAGGCCGCCTTTAAAATTTAGAAGTGGTGTCTGTATGTGCAGGATGCGGAGTTCAAATGCTTGGAATGACACTTGTGACAATGATTTCCGCGTTGCTAGGCTTCCTCTCCCCTTCCAACCGCGGGGAGCTCATGACTGCCACAGTTCTGGTATGGCTTCTCATGGGCTTCTTTGGTGGCTACTCCTCAGCTCGTCTGTACAAAATGCTCGACACCAAAGAGTGGAAGAGGAGTGCCTTGAAAACGGCCCTCCTCTTGCCAAGTATTGTTCTCTTAGTTTTCTTTGCACTAAGTACTCTCATTTGGGGTGAAATTTCATCTTGGGGAATACCCTTTGGAACAGTGTTTGCACTTGCAATCTTGTGGTTCGTCGTTTCAGCTCCCTTGGTATTTCTCGGTGGTAATTTAGGTTTCCAAAAGCCTGCCACTGAAGTGGGAACCTATAAGATCCCGAGAGAGATACCTAAACAGCCATGGTACCTCGGATCGATCTTCTCTATACTAATCAGAGGCATTCTTCCATTTGTGGTAGTTCTCATAGAAATTCCATTATGAACCAGTTCCATTACATCTTCGGCTTCCTCTTAGTCATCCCCGTCATCTTGATGATCTTGTGCACGGAGGTATCCATCGTTTTCTGCTATCTCCAGCTGTGCAGTGAAGACTACAACTGGTGGTGGAGAGCTTATCTGAATGGTGGCTTCTCTGGATTGTACCTATTTGTGTACTCAGTTTTCTACATGTTCACTGAGTTGGAGATGGTGTCTGGGATTATGTACCTCGGGTATATGTTTATCATGTCGGGTGCATTCTTCTTGGTGACCGGCACCATCGGCTTCTATGCCTGCAGCTGGTTCGTCCGTGATGGTCGAGTGACGTGCACTATTGTTGGATACTTGAGGCATGTCTATGGTATGTACAGTAGACTCGAACCTGAGACATTGGACCTTAGGTATTAACCACACTACCTCTAGGCAATTGGTGTGAAAGACCGTGTCTACACATGAATTACGATCCTCATTATGGACCAGACAATCTCTACTCTCTACTCTTTTAAGATGTAAAGGATGACACTAGAGAGATGTATCATAAAGGTATAGTTTAATTGGCAAAACAATATGTTTGTTTCATCCATGATATAGAGGAAATTCGAGGAATAAATGTACTCCCAATATTTTTCTCAGAACTTGATTTTATTCAGTAATTCTCAGTTTAAGGATCTTAATCCACTAAAATTTAAACAACTAGTAATTCATAATCAAATCCAGGCTAGCTAAAAGTGTATAGAATAATATTTATTTGATAAAACTAAACATTTTCAAATTATATTCAGGTCCAAATACATATGAGTCGCAACACGCGTGATCAAACTGACGAGCCGCTTGAAATTTTGGCTGAGCTGGCCAACTAACTTATAACTAACTTTATGCGAATTTACAAATATATCCTTTTCACTTGTTTTTTAATTAACTTAAGAGGATGATCTTGAGAACTTTGGTATCATTGTATATTTGTATGTATGTCCTCTTAACTGCATACAACCTCCACAGAGAGTTTCTTCTCAACTCCTGGACATGGGTCACCTCCGAAGTTTCTGTGCGTTACGGGAACCGTGCACGAGTGTCGGCCAATGCAGTACTGCGGAGCCCGGTAAGGGAAAGGGATAGTTGGAAAATTAGGGATGTGAACATCTTAAGATATTTTGAGAGAGTCGAGTTTGTACCTTATTGAAAATGTCGTAGGAGTGGAGCGCGTGGAAGCTGCCACACGAGCCCTGAGGTGTGCCGAAGCTAGCGAATTTGATGGATGAGATATTATGTCCAGCATCACATGAGAGGTGAGCTTTAGGGCTTAATGATCTATTGCCTTGCTCTGATCTTTTCTTATGTCTTTTCATTGGAGTTGGATGAGTTTCGTGTATGTCTGCGCCTACGCTTGCAACTTCCCGTTTTGTCAGAGTGATGCCGTTAGGATTGCCACCCCATTCCTCGAGGACAACCATAAGGTTCCCCGTCGGATGGAGCCAGGAGCGAGGAACATGATACCTAAAAGATATGTATCAAGATGACATCATAAATATATACATGACGTGTACCCTCAACCCTGAACTCTGAAATGAAATACGAAATGTAACAGAAGAATCGAAAGCAGCTTGTTTCGGAGCATCATAGGGTTTGATGTTACCATCTCTGAGAAGCTTGACCGCAATTTCTCAGGCATTTCGTCTCCGTGTACCATCCAGCATAGTTGCATTCGCCACATTTGCCGGAGGCCTTGTACTGGTTCCAGTAGCGCCCGATGCTTTCACCGTTGATCCACACCTGACCTTTACTCATTGTATCCATGTCCAAGGCCAACGGCTCGTTCCCTCCCGGAGCATCAAAAGTTGTCTGTTAACAATCAAACAAATTTCTAATCTTCTGCGACTGTAAAAGAGCTTATTCTTACTGCACGCACATTTCTTTGCTAGTTTTACCAAAATGCACTCACCTTGTACCATGTCAACGGTTGCCTCTGCGCGATTGAGGAGCCTCCAACCCACTCGACGTTAGAGATTCCATTGATCGACTGAAGGCCTAGCAATTCGCCCTCCAGACCAATCTATCCGACACCAAAAGACGAATAAGGACACAACTATGAGGATGAGGAAGTGATCAAATGTTCACAAACCTACCTTGTAAGTCCATTTTTGCCATGTCATGTCTCTTTTCCCTTCATTCAAACCATCGAGCCAAACCGGGCCTAGAACGCCAGCATTCAGCGTCTCGAAATGACGACCAACATTCTACGCTCAAGCACAAAAAAGATTCATCAAAAGTGAACACCATGTACCATAACCACAGAGACGTATGGTCGAGAGAGGCGGAGATGAGACGAACCGGGAGCCCTGCAGCAACGCTCAACAGAGAGATTTTGTTGTTTCCTTCTCTAAGATTCACTCCTTCACTGAAAGTTAGTTTGGAACTTTCTAGACTTCCATAAGCAGTTCCTGTAAGAAACTACATATTTTAAAGCCAATATAGCTCTTACAAAACTAGCAATCAAGATTCCATATCAGATACGAGCTTCAATCAAAGCGTTCTACATAGCTCGACTACCTGATAGTCGACCATTGATGAACACATGCAAGGCATGGCCAGCAGACATGACTGTAAGAACAGGCCACTTCCCATCTCTCAGAAATCCTTCACTAGGATCGATCTTGACACTAGATAAGAACACCGAACAAGAAAATGCGGTCTCATTGGAATCTTGAAACGAGAATGAGCAGTACAAGTTACATATGCAGCACTTACTCTGTAGTGTACCACAAATAATCAGTTTTGTCCCAAGTTGTATTGATCTGCTCTCTCAAACCAACAAGCTCGTATGAATTTTTGTCGTAGGCTGATGCTGTATCTTCTATATATGACTGCCATTGAGATTCTTTGATAATAGGACTCATCTTCATCAGTGCAGTTTGAGCACCAATCTCCACAAACCAAATACTAAACGATATCAAACATACTTGCAGCATAAAACACGAATAATTAGATCAAACAGTCCTTTTTCTTACCTGTGCTGTGTTGAAGACGGCATTCTTGCAGTCGGGGAGGATGCTGATAGACCAAGGAGGCAATGTGTAACGCTTGTTGTAAAACGAGACTTGTGCAGCTGAATGCTGGTCGTAGTTTGCAAGAAACGCTGCACAAGATCCATTGCTCGATTTGAAGACATGAGCCTGTAGGCGACAAAAGATCCACCTTTCGTTGTATACAAGATTCCAATAAAGAAGAAAAGATCAGCAGAAATGAAACTCGACCTCTTGATTTTTTCCCAGTGACATAACATTAGGATCTCCAGAGATTAGAGCTGGCTCACAGAGTTTTATTGCTTTATGCAGATGTTTTAAATGACCCCATTTTGGCTGCCTCAATAGTCCTACATTAAAAAAAGTATGTATATATTACCATTTTCACTTGATAGAAAATAATTGAAGTACATAGAAACTAACTTCAATAAGGAAAAATGAAATAAAAATAAAATTAGTGAATATATTCATGAATGCATACCATACTCATCAATAGGGGCATCATAGTCATAACTCGTAGCTATAAATGGACCACCGGCTGTTCTACCAAAGTTCGTTCCTCCATGATACTGAAGAAATCGAAATTGAAAGACAATTTTATTGCATTTTCAACTAGCAAATTATTTGCGCAATCAATTATTCTACCATGTAATAGTTGATGAAGGAGCCTCCATTTTGGATGAATCTTGCAACGGAAAATGCCATATCTTCAGCTGGCCGGTATGGAACCGGACCTCCAAATGCAGTAAACCTGCAGAATAAAAAAAAAAAAAAAAAAAAGAAAAACTTAATTTGTAATTATTTGAACATAATGAAAATTCATGAGATCAAATTATCACTTTCAAAACTAACCATCCAGTCCAGGCTTCAGTCCACATCTTCGGTTTGTAAGCCTTATTTGGAGAGAACCAGTCGCAGTAGAAACCATTACAAGTATTGATCTGCATGATCAAAACATGTAAAGATTCAGATTTATGTGATGTTTTTGCGTCAAATTGTTTCTACAGTACATGCATCATAGATTCATAGTTTAACCAGAGTCAAGACTAAATAAATCAGTTGAAGCAATAACAGATTTCTCTGTTTTTGTTTTTCCTTTCGATAAAAAACAACAAGATTTCAATTATATCCTTCCTCAGAATACAACAAGTCAAAGTCAAGACTTAAACCTGATCCCAGCAAGCAAGGTTCCTATTCAAGATTCGAGTATCAGTGATTACTTAAAATAGTCGAAGACTCAGATCATCTAATCCCAGCAAGCAAGGTGCAGATATATGCATCATAGTTCGTTCACATTCAAGATTTTTATTTTGATGCTTACAATAGGATCAGGAGCATCAACTTGCTTGCACATGATCCATGGAACACCGGTGCCAAGATCCACCGCCATTTTTGCTGCCCATTTCGTGTAAGCTCGGGCTGGTGCACCTTCCTCAGACTCCAAGGGTCCATACTCATTCTCAATCTATCACAACAAAAAAAGATTTATTAGTTCATTTTATTGAGAAAAAAGGTTAAAAAAAATAATTCAAAGTAGAGCAGAACACTTGGACTACCTGAGAGAGTATGATCGCTCCGCCTTGAGATTCAAACAACCTTTCATATTTCATCATATTCACAATCTTGGTAGTGAATTTCTGCATTGCAGCCTTTTACACACCAAAAATTAGACATAAATATACTCCAAATATGGAAATAATTAAAAGATTTCATAATTACAAGAGTTATATATCGAAACCTTAAAAGGCCCATTGTCTGTCCTGAAACTAATGCCAGGAACATACTTCAGCCAAACTGGAAAGCCCCTGAAATTCTTTATTTTTTAAATAAAATTGCTTTTCATTATAATAATAAAATATAAATGAATTGCCATTGTATAATTTAGTACCCAAAGTTCCACTCAGCACAAACATAGGGACCAATTCTGAGATTAACATAAAGCCCTGCATGTTGCACCAGCTTTACAAACTTCACCAAATCATACCTTCCCTCAAAATAATACTACAAAAAAAAAAAAAAAGCAAATTTCATTACAACTATTGGAGAATATAAATTATAACAAATGATGATAAACTTTCAAACATCTAAAAGAAATGGCAGATAATAAAATTTAATAAATAACCTTTCCTGGCTCAGGTTCATGCCCATTCCAGAAAACATAAGTCTCTATTACATCCAAGCCACCTTTTTTTGCCTTCTGAATAAGATCAGGCCACATCTGCACTACCCAATAAAAAGGTGCAAACCATAAACTTTCGTCAATGTAAGACAAAATTAAAGTGTGTGTGCGCGCGCGCATGCATTGAGCATAAACATACCTCAGGTGTGCTTCTAGGATAGTGAATTGAGCCAGAAATAAGAATCTTTCTCTTCCCATTAATAGAAATGGCCTTATGATCATATGAAACAGAAGCTTTTCCACAAGAAATCCAACAACTCAACAAAACCAACAAACCAAATAAAAATGCAATCTTTAAATTCATAATGCCAGTTACCCCCGTCACAAATTGTAACTTAACAAAAAAATAACCCTTTTTTAATTTTCTTTGCCACCCCACTTCAGTTATTTATATTTTTACACTTCTTTTCCCTCCTCCACTTAAAGTATATGCTTCTTAAATGAAATGGGAACTAAAAAATCCAAACTTTAAGAAAACACAACCAAGATAAAAAACGGCAAAAACCAGCATCTTCGTCACTACTTCATTTATAATTAATTATTATACTTTTTCCTGTTTGCCTTTTTTTTTTTTTTTTTTTTTTTTTAATTTCTTCCAATGGATTTCCCTCCCTTGTTGTTCCTTACTTCCAGTCATAAAGATGAGAGAGAAATTACACACACAGTGAGCGTATTTTGTGTTGTGTGTGCGATTTCGAAAACTTGCAAAAATATGTTGCTTCCGCGGTTCCGCCTGAGCTTTTGATTTTGGAGGCTGAAAATTTATAAGAAAATGGAAGGACCCGTTTCACAAACTTGCAAAAAAAAATCTACTTTTTCTTTAAGATAGAATTTTACTATTAAATTTATGTGATCCCCTGTGATGTAAATCTTATACTATGAAATCTTAATTAATTGTTATAAGTTGTGAAAATGTAATTTAATGCAAGTCAAAAGAAAAAAAAAATCTAATTTAACATACTGATTTTCTTTTTTGAGTAGATAATTTAATAGAGAGTTGATTTTATCTAACACGTTCTTTAAAGCCACGCGAGTATCATATGGTGAAACTTGGGTTTTAATATGTTACATTGTTATAAAGCTATTCAGATGTAGGTTATTATGAAATGATGTTATTTGTAAAAGGTAAATTCTTACATGAGATGCGTCTCACGCTATGCGACGCGCGCATGGCGTATGTTGTGCACGCGCCCTTTTTTCCGATTTTTTTTTTTTTTGGCAATTAACCCATATGCACACCACCATATATTTATATGCACACTATTTAATGTTCATATGCACATCGAAGAGTATTGATATGCACCAACTTTTTCTAGTTTTTTTCGATTTTTGTTTTTTTAAATTTCCAAATTTATTTTGCACTCTTTTTTTTTGTTTGTTTGTTGTTTTGTTTGCCGCTTCTTCTTTGGTCAAGATTCGAGCGAGGGGAGCTGAAGGCCTTGGAGTGAGCCGAAAAAAATTCAAATTGTTGTCCGATGATTATCCTTATATTAGTAATCGGAGCGAAGGCGGAGCCGTAAAATCGGAGCCAAAGGCTCCGCCCGTGAAAAAAGAAAAAAGAAAAAAAAATTGTAACGAATTTTTTTTTTGAAAAAATAAAAATTTGAAAAAGTTTTCGGTGTGCATATCAACATAAAGTGAAATGCATATGAATATATGATGGTGTGCATAAAGTGAAATGCACGCGCCATACACGGTCTTACACTATGAGACGCGTTGCATAGGAGACTAACTCTTTGTACAATGTATGATAATGATCGACGTAATAATATTGCTAATGAGGCATTAGTTTAAATGGCTAGTACAAGTCTGTTCTTAACGAGATGTCTAGGAATTAATTGAATAGCAATGCAGTATATTTATTTTCCACCTTGTTTGGTGAGTAATAATATTATTATGAATTTTCTATATATTTTTATTTTTAAACCTTCTATATATTCTATTTCATTAGAACTCTTACAATCTTGTTCAATTACAGAATGAAATATTTTTTGAAAGTAGGATATAATTTTTCTCATACATTAATCTATCTAGTATCTAGATATACTCCATGTGTCTCGTTCATCTTGTAATATATTATTTTTTAGATGTCTCATCATCTTGTAACATTTCCTTTTATAGAAATAATTAGAAAATCATTTTATTCATTTTAAAACCACTTTATATCACACCAACATTTTATTACTTTAAAAACACTTTATATCACTTTATTAGTACACTAATTACTATTTTTACTATTAATACTCTTCTTCTTAATACCTGTGTCAAAAAAAATGTTACATTATGAATGAGACAGATGGAGGGGGAGTATATTTTGTCAGAAAGTACTCAAAATCTCCCCTAAAAAGAAGAAAGTACTCAAAATCTAAGGCAATATAAATCTAGTTTGTAATACTTTTCAAAAAGATTAATTTATTGAAAATGCTATATAATTCAATAATATAGAGAAATATATTAAATGTTTTATTTTGAAGATATTACTTGATAAATTTTATTTAAAAATTCTTATAATAATACTCCTATATTGTGAAAATTCCTAAAATATAGTTCAATAAACAATTGATTTTATCTAAATTCAAATAGAACCTCTCCAATTCTCTAAATAAGTGTCGTTGAACAAAATATAGCAATAAAGAAAATATTGCGAAAAATCAAATTAAATTAATTCACTCAATCTACCAACTAAAGCATTTCGAAGGAGCGACAAGAAAGAAAATTAATCATTCATAAAAAACAAAAAAAGATTAGATGGAATTTGATCAGTTGAAATTTTAATATTAATAATACACTTGGAACGTAGTATCTTCTACAAAGATGAAGCAATGAAATGATTGCTTCATTCATATTACAGCATACAAATCTTCAAATATTACAAGCCAAGACAGCTTGAAATCTTGTTGTACACTACTAGAGATGAACACGCACGGACTCACTTTTGTCGTCTCGACGCGCATTCCATTCCCATCTCATTCTATCGTGCAGAATACCAAAATATAGTTATATACATACAGCCATACAGGCTCTGATCTCGAGGCTCAACAGTGTGTTGTATGTATGTGTATGTGTATGTACAACTTCACTCGCCAAAGCCCCAAGAAAACAATCACATCAAGCACAAACAAAAGCACTACGAACAACTTGGACATTTCAACTACAGACGACCTCCACGGAGAGCTTTTTCATCACGCCCGGACAAGGATCGCCTCCAAATATCTCCGGTGTCACGGGCACCGTGCAAGAATTTTGGCCGATGCAGTACTGCAAAGCCGGTTAGGGTTAGGGTTAGGGTTAGGGTTAGGGAAAGCCGAAAACTAGGTCAACAAATAGAGAGAAATGTGAATGTACCTTCTCAAAAACGTCGTAGGAATGGAACGCATGGCAGCTTCCTTCACGGAAGTTGCCACACGAGCCCTGAGGCGTGCCGAAGCTAGCAAATTTGATGGATGAGATCTTCTGTCCAGCATCACATGAGAGGTGGGATTTAGGCCTCAGTGGTTTGACCACTTTTCCCGATGCTTGTAGCTGATAGTTCACAAGGGTTGGCTGCCACTCATATATATCCGAGCATACGCTTGCTACTTCTCGTTTCGTTAGAGTGATGCCGCTTGGATTCCCACCCCATTCCTCAAAGACAACAAGAAGATTGCCTGTTGGATGGAGCCAGGAGCGAGGAATGTGGTACCTGAAAGGTAGAGTTCATGTTCGATTAACGAATATTTTGGTCTAAAAACGAACATGAAAGCACAAGTCAGATGCAATAGGGGATTCAGTTTTGATACAAGCAACATAGATTTTCGAATTACCATCTTTGAGAAGCTTCGCCGCAGTTTCTTAGGCATTTCTTCTCACTGAACCAACCAGCATAGTTGCATTCGCCACATTTGCCAGATGCTTTGTACTGATTCCAGTAGCGCCCAATGCTTTCACCATTGATCCACACCTGACCTTTACTCATCGAGTTCATATCTAAAGCTAACGGCTCATTTCCTCCCGGAGCATTGAACGTCGTCTGCACCAACCAACCGCGTTTAAATGAACCAATCTTATATGAATCGGAGAAAAACACCAAGTTTCCTAGTTTAGCAAAATGTACTCACCTTGTACCATGACAACGGTTGCCTTTGCGCGATTTCGGAGCCTTCAACCCATTCAACATTCGAGATCCCATTCATCGAATGAAGGCTCAGAGATTCACCCTTCATACCAACCTGTCCAAAACCGCATTGCAAATGAGAAAACAGAAGAGCTATGATGAAGAGAAAGGGTTGAATGCTCAAAATCTTACATTGTAAGTCCATTTTTGCCACGTTAGATCTCTTCTCCCTTCGTTAAGGCCGTTGAGTGAAACGGGGCCTAGGACGCCGGTATTCCACGTCTCAAAATGAGGCCCAACATTCTGAAAAACATTTAAGTGCAAATCAAGATTACGAGCATATAATCAAAAAACATTTTCTTTAAAAAGATGGCCTAGCATCTGGATGTGGTGAAGAAAGAGAAAAGAGACGAACCGGGAGCCCAACCGCGATACTCAGAAGAGAGATTTTGTTGACACCAGCTCTTAGATTCACACCTTTACTGAAAGTTAGTTTATGATTATCTAGACTTCCGTAGGTAGTTCCTGCAATAAGTTACAAATATGTGGTGAGTAAATGCACATCCATAGCAAGCCCCACTCATCGTTTTGGCTTATGGAAGGGCTTGTTTTCGTGAAAGCGTGAAGTGCTTCATTTAGAGGTCTAATCGACCAAAATGAAGCCTAAAGGGCCAAAACGGCAGGGCTTAGAGGATGTTTGGCTGAGCTTTTAAGCTCCTTAAAACAGCTTATAAGCTATTCATTATTAAGGATTTAGGAGCTTATAAGTCGTTTTAAGGAGCTTTTAAGCTCAGCCAAACACCTTCTTAGGCTTAGGCTTCATAAGAAACAAGAGTTTGAACCTAAATCTCTCATCAACAGAAGCAAAGTTTAAAAAGGGTGCAATAGCTCTTATAATTAAGGAATCAGATCAGACTCATGAATGTCGATTTTAAAGCCTCATTCTCCTGTTGAATGGATTTCAAGAATCGGGTAGAGGGATACGTAAGCTTCGGTCGAGCATTAACTTGGCTTGATTCTTATTTGTTGTAAAGATTCTTAGATTTTATTGCAAGTTGGATAGCCTACCTGATAATTGGCCATTGATGAATACATGCAAAGCATGGCCAGCAGAATTGACTGTAAGAACAGGCCACTTGCCTCCTCTTAGAAATCCTTCATGGGAGTCGATCCTCACTCTGGATGATAGCAACGAACACGAATAAGTAAGTAGGGGTCGGGGTTAGCTCTTGTTGCAACATTGAAACGAGCACGATCAGTAAAAGCTACATGTGCACTTACTCTGTAGTATACCAGAGATAATCAGATCTGTCCCAGGTAGTATTAATCTGCTCCCTCAATCCAACCAGTGTGAATGAACTTTCATCAAACGATGATGCTGTATCTTCGATGTATGACTGCCAATTAAATCCTCGGCTAATAGGGGTCATCTTCATTTGTGCACTTTGAGCACCAATCTTCACATGGCAAATGCAGAACAAATATGAATTATGAAGACATTCTAAAAGCATAAAACGTGAATAATTATACTACAACGGTCTTCTTTCTTACCCTTGCCGTGTTGTAAACAGTGTTCTTGCAGTCGGGGAGGATGCTGATAGACCAAGGAGGCAAGTTGTAATGCCTATTCCAGAGGGAGACCGTTGCCATCGAATGCTGGTCGTAGTTTGCAAGAAAAGCAGCACAAGCTCCATTTTTTGACCTGAAAACATGAGCCTGCATGGAAAGAAATGATATGTGTGTCAGGAATTTATCATCATCGGACACAAGATTCCGGTCGGAAAATATCAATAAACAAACAGCAAACCTCTTGGTTGTGTCCGAGTGACATAACGGTGGGATCTCCAGAGATCAAAGCTGGCTCACAGAGTTTTATTGCTCTATGCAAATCCCTTAGATGACCCCATTTTGGTTGCCTTAATAAACCTACATGAAAATGAAGACACTATTAGTTTCTCTCACCTTTTTCGAAAAGATGATATACATACATATCCATGAAGCACACAAGTTTACATGATAGTGACACAAAAATTGTGTATAAACATTGTAATCAATTTTTTGCTCAAAGGTTCAAACAAGTCCTTCATATCTCAGTATAAGGTAAGGTACGTCATTTTGTCATTTACGCATGAAAACCACATCTCATGATGGTAGTGATATGAGGATATAAACCATTATTTTGTCGTATATACCACAGACGAATCTCAGTTTTATTTGTTGGAGAGATGATGTGGAAACTTTTCTATTTGAAGTATTAAATAAGTCAACTCCCACTACAAATTGTCCCATCATATGGTAAATTATGATTTGAAGTATTAAATTAGTCAACTCTCACTTAATTCATTTCAAATTTAGATGGACATTGTCAGCAGAATATTAGGAGACTTCATGCATGGCTGCATGCAAATATTAAAGTAACTGCTAAAGTTCAATATATAAAAATAAAATAGTAATCTAAATTTGAATGCTTACCATACTCATCAAGTGGTGCATCATAGTCATAACTTGTAGCAATAAATGGACCACCTGCTGTCCTGCCAAAGTTCGTTCCTCCATGATACTGAAAAGATCGAAAATTGTCAGATATATTCAGACATCCATGATAAAAAATACATTCAAGTAGCAAATTCGTTCTGCAGTCAATTTACCATATAATAGTTAATGAGGGAGCCACCCTTCTGAATAAATCTTGCAACAGAAAACGCCAAATCTTCAGCTGGTCGGTATGGAACTGCACCGCCAAATTCAGTAAACCTGTAAAAGAAATGTTGCAAAAAGTTAATTCATGACAGTTTGAACATATGAAATTTCATGAGATTGCGTCATCACAAGACTAGCTCGAAAATTTACCAGCCAGTCCAGGCTTCAGTCCATATCTTTGGCTTATAAGCCTTGTTTGGATAGAAGTAATCACAGTAGAAGCCATTACAGGTATTGATCTGTACGATGAAAGCACATGTCAAGAACAGATTTAGGTAATAATTAATGAAATAAAAATGATAATAGAATATTTAAGTAGAATAGAACAAGCACAGACTTGATGGAGCTCGATTTTGAAATACATTCTTCCTCGATGGAAACATATGCTTAATAGTTTATTCCGAGACAATATTCAGATGTCAGTGACTTTTTAACTTAAGACAATGCAAAAAACAAAGTTGGCATGAAATGAGGAAGGCAAACCATGTGCAAGAGGTGACAAGATTTCAAATATGTTGCTAACTGTATATTTGGATAATACAATATGTATTGATATAACAATAAAGCATTAAAGACCGGATTCAAATTAGATGCTTACAATCGGATCAGGGGCATCGTCTTGCTTGCACATGATCCACGGAACGCCCGTGCCAAGATCCACGGCCATTTTCGCAGCCCACTGTGCATAAGCTCGACCAGGTGCACCAAGCTCATATTCCATTGGTCCATACTCATTCTCAATCTATCACAACACAGAAAAAAGAAATCTTTCAATTTATCTAGCATTGTAAATAAAACTAGATACTTAAAAAGAGGAAGTAAAACAGAGCAAATGAACAACCTGCGACAGAATGATCGGACCACCTTGAGTTTGATACAACCTTTCAGCTTTCATCATATTCACAATCTTAGTAGTGAATTTTTGCATCGCAGCCTTTCAGTGCACCATAGATGGGAACACAAATTAATCTCTTAAAATGAAATAATTTAATGATTTCATTAAAACAAAAGTTCATATGTCAGGAAATTGGTATGCCTACCTTAAAAGGACCATTGTCTGTTCTGAAACTAATGCCTTTAACATACTTCAGCCAAACTGGAAAACCCCTGAAATTTAAAACCAAGAAATATAAATACTATATTTTAGTGTTTTGTAACATTGTCTATGCATTATGACAGATGATTTTGCTTATAAAGAAGAAGAAAAAAAGAATCTGTAAATTGCTATGAAAATAATACCCAAAGTTCCATTCAGCACAAGCATAGGGACCAACTCTGAGATTAACGTAAAGCCCTGCTTGTTGCACCAGCTTAATAAACTTCACCAAATCATATCTTCCCCCAAAATAATACTACAAGAGAGAAGCAAATATTATTACAACATTCAAACCAAAACTCCACAAATGATGCAATAATTTTTCAAAAAAATAATAAATTTCAAACATCCAAAAACGATGGAAAGACAAAACTAACCTTTTCTGGTTCAGGTTCATGCCCATTCCAGAAAACATAAGTCTCAATTACATCCAAGCCACCTTCTTTAGCCTTTTTAATAAGATCCGGCCACATCTAAAGTTCCCAGAAAAAGAGGTTAAAAAAAATTCTTAAATATCTCATATTTTTACTCGACGATGTAAAGTGTGTGTGTGTGTGTGTGTGTGTGTGTGTGTGTGAGAGAGAGAGAGAGAGAGAGAGAGAGGAAATTAAAAAAAAAACACAGAAAAGTGCATTGAGCTAAAAACATACCTCAGGTGTGCTTCTTGGATAGTGAATTGAGCCTGAAATAAGAATCTTTCTCTGGCCATTGATGGAAATGGCCTTATGATCATATGAAACAGAAGCTTCTCCACAAGAAATCGAAAAGCTCAACAAAACCAACAAACCAAACAAAAATGCAATCTTTAAACTCATAATGCCAGCACCCTCTTCACAAATTGCAAATTTGCAAGGAAATGACCCTTTTTTCTCAACACCCCACTTAATTTTATCTATATTATCTGATTCTTCTTCTTTCCCTACCCCACTTAAAATATGCTGCTTAGACGAAATGGGAACAAAAAAGATTCAATCTTTAAGAACACACAACCAAGAAAAATATGGCAAACAGCAGATTGTTTTGCCCCCCTTTGATTTTTTGCTTTCTTTCTTTTTTGTGTTGCTACTTGTTTCCCTCTCTAGCTGTAGTCATAAAGAATGAGCGAGAAACTAGACACACAGTAGTGTGTTTTGTGTGTATTATCAGTTTGTGTTGTAGTGAATGAATGTGGGATTTTGAAACTTGTAAAAATTTGGTGGTTCTGCCTCTGCTTTTAAAGACTGAAAAAATGGTTTAAGTTTGAAATTGGAGGGACCCCCTTTTTACTCTTTTACACCAACTGGGCCCCAGACAAGAAATTTTTATTTATTTTAGTTATTTTTCGGCAACCTTTTTTTTCTTCTTATTTAATGTTTTCAAATTTATTGAGTGTGAGGAAATTGTACTCCGCCACTAACACAAAAAGGCTCGTAGTAAATAAAGAAATAATTCTGTGTTTAAAAGTTTTGAAAATAAATGACAGATGGACTATTATATTTTAGTCTAAAATGTTAAATTACGTTTTTGCCAAAGTATGTTTATTTTTAAATGACTTCCAAAATCGAAATTTTCAGTTTTGTTTTTATTGTCAAGAAACACTAGCTCACAGGTGCTCCTTTATTTTTGAAGTGTGTTTAAAATCAATATAGATGCAATCTTGTAATTACAAATCAAGCTCGACACGGTCGACTTAATCATAATATAAAAGACGTTACTAGGATTTAAACTCAAGTGTTCATTTAATCACAAACCTCAACCAGTCCAGCATCCCCATGTCTATTTTGGCCTCTCACATATTGTGAAAATCGCATTAAATGAAATTCTGTATGTACAACATAAGTATATATGAATATAGCATTAATTCATGTCAATTGAATCTTTAGCAAATAACGCAAGTGTAGTCTAGTTGGTGAAATGATCATCTCATGATTCAAGAAATAGTTAAATTTCTCCTATGAATTAGATTTAACTTTTAAGCTTAATATCTCAACGCATGTAGTATTATTGTAGCCTTATCCAAATTAAAAACACTTCTAAAATAGAGAGTACTATGCTTCATTTTTCAATTTAGACTTGATTTTTTCAAACTTTACGATAAAAGACTTCATGTTTTGATTTTTTTGCAATTAGGATTTAGCCTTCTTTTTGGTGATTGGGCATCTTACATGGCAATTCTTTATCCACGTGTACATGCCACGTATGTTGCCACCTAGATAATATTTGTTAAGATTTTATTAATTTTTTTATAATTTTTTTTATATTTTAAAACATAATATTTGAGGTGCCTTTTTTTTACAGTCTTTTTTTACGGGTACGCAAGAAACAATTTACGACATGACAATACTTTCCACACTACGTGCAAACAAGTCGAGTTGCATGCAAATAATATTTGGTATAAAATAACAAGAAAATTTTCCATATTACAACCTAAAACTTTCTATTGCGTTTAACTTAAGGATTGATTGTTAGAATTGACATCTTTCAAAAATATTCAGTAGGAAAAAAAAAAGTCGTTATCATGATAGTAATAATAGAGTCAAATCTATGAATAAGCTACAAAAAAAAACTTATTGCTTAGTGCAATAGGCCTAAACAAAAAATAAAAACTAAACTTCATTTAGCTTCGATTTTCTTGCGTTTCCATCACATCTCCAGCACGGACTACATTAGAAGTTGTTGCTCCGACACCTCGTCTTCTCCAACCTCCAGCTCTGCCTCGGCCTCTAGACACACATCTGCTTCCTGAGGTACTAGCCGTTCTAGTTGCATAATTATATTGGTGAATGCTATTACGGTCGGGCAATTAAAAACGGTGAAATCAGATCTATTTGATTCTAACACAAAAAAGTAGCACAAATAATGTTGAATTGCCAAGTAAGATGCTAGAAAAAAAAGTTGAGTCCTAATTGCAAAAAAATTAAAACATGATATCTTTTATTACAAAGTTTGAAAAGTTAAGTCTAATTTGCAAAATGGTGAAAATTTATGCCGTTTTTAGCATTTTTCCCTTTTTTTTTATCTTCTTTTTAGCTTAAACAATCGAAAAATATATAAACCGATCGGTCAAGGCCTGTTTGGCTGTTACTAAAAAGCTGTTTCCGAAATATGTATTTTAAATAGACTTCGTGCGCAAAGATTCTATTGAGTACATCCCAATGTAGTCGGTTCAATAAACTAATTTTGGCTAATTTTCTTTATTCACAATAGCGGTCTTGCGCGTGTTATTCACGTACAAAAGTTTGACAATGGTGATTGGGCTGTGCTCGCCACGCGCTATAGTTGTCCGGGCGCCTTCATGATAATCAAGCTTTAACTTTCAATTAAGCACTAAATCTATTGTGGATTTTGTTCCGTTATGGTTATATTGGTAAATTGTGGAGTATGAATTAGAGTAATTTGAAAATATTTAGAAATCATATACTACTACTATTTGTCACGGGTAGGGGACAGGTTAGGGGCTTAAATAACATACATATTCCTCCAAAAGAATACTATATTTTAAAAAATTAATGTTATTCGAACACACTTTGGTCGGTCACACACGTAACAAAAAAAAAAGTTAATTATAAAATAGAAATAAAAATATATCCCCTTAAGATATATATTAATATTATTTTTTGCTAGTGTTGCTAATCACATTATATTCAAATAACACTACCCATATACATAAAATAGATACTATGAGACTTTTTATTACTATAATTTTATATTCACACAAGGCAAATTCTTTTATTATTCATTTTTTCATACCATGATTAGTGATAAGAAAAGAAGAACTGAAACTATTTATTCAAATTTAAAGTTTAACGGCATGTGGCACTTATTCAAGAACAAAATAAAATGTGGAATATATATACTTGAAAATGATATTGCAACACATATTCAAGAACAAAATGAAATGTAGAATATATATACTTGAAAATTATATTGCTAAGTTTTGCAAAAAGTAAAGATGATTCACATTTAAGAGTGCCAAAAACACTCAAAGAAAACACAAGGTCAAACAGTTTGGGGACACAAAGAAAACAAGAAAGAGACTAAGGAAGGAAAAGAAACTAAAGTTTTGTACGAATAAAATTTTTAAATGTGCAAACTCCAATCGAGGCACAAAATAATGATAGATACCGAGACTTAAATTGTTTGCAAGAGCATTCGCTACGGGTGTCTAGTAAGACCTAGGTCTAAGTACTGGGAAGCGTGATTTTAATGATTGGTGGTGTTGAGTTAGACATAGGTTGATTTCTCCACTACAATGAGGTTGAGTAAGACCTAGGTCTAAGCACTGGAAAACGTGATTTTAATGATTGAATAGATTTTATTTTGTTGTTTTTTTATTTGTAATAAATATTATAAAAATTAACTTAATTAAATTCAGAAATTAATAAATGACAATTTTATTGAATTTAAAAAAAATTACAACATACACTAATTAAAAAAAAATACAATAATTAAAAACTACTACATTACAATAATTTTTTTTTTAAAAAGACAACTACTCCTCCCAATTGAATTCCCTTGCAAGTTTGCGGCGAACATTTTCGTACCTCGCCTTTTGCTCGGGATTCATATTCGACGTGTCGACAATATAGATATTGAACGCCCACTCCTCCCTCGATTGCTTGTTGAGGGATGTCAACTCTTCTGCCGCCTGCTCCCGTAGCGCATTTTTGCCCTTCTTCCCCTTCTTCGCCGCTTTCGCCGCTTTCACTCCTTCGGGTCGAACCTGCAGAGTGTTTGCATCGCTCGCGGATGTGGTGGATACGTTGCCGCTGGCAGACGAAGTGTACTCGCCGGATTCATTTATCTTCGTCCGCTTTGGAGCTGTTGGCTTCTGAGGGTTGGTGAAAGTCGGGATATGCCTCAAGAGCTCCCACGCAGCCCTATACGGGTACGGTTTGTTGAACTTCTTGGCGTACAAATCTTGGGCCCTTGTGTATAGATCGAAGTCGTTCTCCCCGCTTCCGAGCTGGTTTTCTTCTTGGATGTAGATGGCGGCGAAGTTCTGGATCTGTTTCTTGGCGCGGCCCCATGCGCTTTTCATCGCACTCTTCTCTCTTGGGTGGGCGGGAGCTATGAACTCGTTGAAACGGATCATTATTTTCTCCCAAAACGCGCTTAAGGTTTGGTAATTGCTGGTGATCGCGTCCATCCCGAAGTCAACGTAGTACCTTGCAAGGTATTCAATCTCAGCGGGCGTGTAGTTAGGACCTCGTGTTGGCTTATTGTGCTCGTCGGATGAGGCCGCGGCAGCTTTCCCCTTGCGGCGTGCCTTGCCCTTCCCCTTGGCCGGAGAAGTGGCCGTGCTTGATGTCGCGACAGCTTTCCCCTTGCGGTGGGGCGGGGGCGGTGGTGTTTGCTCGTGTTCATCCGATTTCTCTTGGTGGGAATCGCCGTACGCCTCTTCCTCTTCCTCTTCCTCGTCCTCCACCTCAACATGGTCGTCGTCGTCGTTGAGGTTGAAACATCTGAGTCGGGCCGTACCCACTAGAGGCTGCGAGAATTGGGAGTACCCGGATGTCGGGGGTACTTGAGAGAAGCTCGGCGACAGCGAGAAGCCCGGCGCAGGCGAGAAGCCCGACGCAGGTGAAAAGCCTGGCGACTGCGAAAAGCCATAGGATGGAGGGACTTGGGAGAAGCCCGGCGACTGTGGAAATCCAGCCGACGGGGGGAATTGGCCGTACCCCTGCGGCTGTGAGAACTGCGAGAACCCAGTGGCCGGAGGGAATGCAGAGAAACCCGGCGACGGGGAAAATTGGGAGAAACCCGGCGTCTGCGAAAAACCACCATACCCTGCAGGGGCCGAGTATTGGCCGAAACCTGGAGAAGATGAGAATTGGGAGCTTGGATTCGCCGGATTGGGAGGTGGATTCACCGGATTTGGAGATTGGTTCGGTGGGATTGAACCAAAAGTTTGTGAATACCACGAATTAAACTGGTCGTCGGCCATTTTTTTGCATAAAATATGATGTGAAAGAGTAGTTTTTTTTGTAGGGAAGAATGGATGAAGAAAGAATTTTTTTGGTGTGTAGAATGAATGAGATGAAGGGATATATATAGTGAAAAAATGGGATATAGCCGTTGATGGAGATAAGGTATACGTTGGAAAATTTTATTTTTTTACCGTTTATTTTTTATTTTTTAATTCAGAAAATTTAAAAAAAATTGAAGGGCCAATGGGGACACGTCACGTGTCCCCATTTTTCAACGTGGCGGAGTCGAGGGGGGTGTCGAGCGATCGAACTCGCCATCGCCTCACCATCGACACGGGGCGGTGTCGATCCCCCCACTGTGATATCGACACAGGGGTGTGTCGAGTGGGGGGTGTGTCGAACGGCTCGACACCGCCGATCAACACCGCCCCTCGTTACCCGCTGTAAATGCTCTAAGAGCATAAATTGATACTCTTCCTATAGACGATCCGGTGGAGCTTCCTCTCGTCATTTCTTTACCTATTTTCCTTTTCCCTTTAGAGAGCATTGGTCGCTATTGATATTTTAAAATATTTTACCATGCATTAGACTAGAGCCATAATAAGTAAAAACGTGGTGTAGTTAAATTTCATTTTTTTTTATTTTTTTTGGGAGCATAATCTTTCAAATTATTTATTTAACTTAAGTTTGTGAATGTGCATGTAACTTCAGATATAATTATTACTGCAATAACTAATTGTGAAATTGATTGGGACATGGAATGGTAAGTGTCTTTTTGCTCATCCTCTAATTAGTTAATTATATATGGGAAGAATATTAGTTAGTTTAGGAGTCGCCATCACGATTTTCATCATGCACTAGTAGAAGTGATTTATGTAAAGTGCTACTCCTATTCAAGATTGTTGAAATTGAATATGGCACGTAATGTTTCGATATTTTAAAATAGAGGAAGGAGAGAGAATACATGGGTTTAGTTAGGAGGGAAATATTAATTGAACTTACTTCTTTGATCTTTTTGATAAATTGATTATTTTATAATATGTCTTACTCCATAGTATCAATTGAACCGAATTCATTAGTCGTAGATAGCTAGGGATATAGTTGAGCCAAGTCAAACCGACTGACTAAACTCGAGCGCATTGAGCTTTCATTTTCTAGCTTGAATTTCACGACTAAATCTATCTACTTAATATACTATTAAATAACAAATTTAAGCTCATCAAACAATATTGAAAGTTATATGTTAAAATAACCAAAAAATTTAAGGATACATTTAAGCTCATCAAACAATCGAGCCTAGCTTTGTTAAGCTCGTCAACCTTCTGCTCCAACTACGGTTCATATATAATTTCTCTTTTTTCTTGTGTTCCCTTTTTTTTTTTTTTTCCTAGTTTAATAGAAAAGGTGAAAGCAAAAGAAATACATATTAATTTCTTGATATATGGAAAATAAAACAAGTGTTGGTTATTGCTGCAATTCCAACAAACAAAAGCAATAGGGGTTGGCTATAGTGCGCCACCCAACTTACGTAACGGAAAGGAGTTTGGTAAAAAATAAAAGTAAATGTCTCTAATTATAATTTTATTCTAAATTATATGCGTCAAGAAAAAGGATTTTGTCATAGTTATTGTTGGGAAATTTAAGTAAAGTTTTGATTGATTCCAAAATCAACTGATTCCAACCGAGTAGATGTTGTCAGATCCTAATGTTAGTAGTTAGGCTCGTTGTTTGAGCAATGTTAAGATTTTATCTTTACAGGTCTCCAGCTGAAGACGGCAACAAGGCTTCACTCGGATAGAACATCAGTTGTAAGAATGACAACTGAGCGTTCAAGGGAGAAGATGTAAGAGAACATCAGTTCAAGAAAGTCAACTGAGCGTTCAAGAGATAGAACATCAGATACAAGAAAGACAACTGAGCGTTCAAGATACAGAACATCAGTTGAAGGACTCGAACTGATAAGATCAACAACATGAAGTTCAAGACAGCTGAGAGTTCAACTGTTCCTATTCAGATAGAAGGTCAGATGAAGATATCGATAAGATGGAACATCAGCTGAAGACCGCTCAGATGAAGACCAAAACTTCTCAACTGACTAAACAAGGTTGAAAGTTAAAGGTTGAAGATTTGAATTTCAAAAAGGAAGTCACGTGAAGGTTTGACTATCTGTCATTACCTCATTTGGCCCAACACAAGGCTGTCTCAGATGGAAAGCAGAAGCACACAGTTGCCAAATCCGGAAAGTCTGCAGAGATGAGAGACAAGCCATCGCTTTCATAAGAACAGAGATCAACGGCTCCTCCAACGGCTAGTTGATTCTCTCCGCCTATAAATAGAGGTCTTTCATTCATTCACCAAGACTTACGAGAACACAAGAAGACAGACAAGAGATAGACGAGCGAAAGAAAGACTTTATTCTACACGAGCTAAACTGCATTCAATCTCTAAGAACATCACTAGTTGAGGGTTCATAGAGTATTAGATTCTGTCTTGGTGTTTTTAGATCTTAGTTTGAGTCATCTTTTGTTCAAGCTTAGATCCTAACTCACTTCTTGTTCGAGCTAGTAGTTGGAAAAACCCTCCCTTTTACACATCCTCTCAAAAGGATTGTTAGGACCATACTCTTCCCGGAATTGAGTAGATAGGTTGATAAGTACCCGTAAACTTATCTGTAAGGTTGATAAGTACCCGTAAACTTATCTTAACGGTTGCAAAGCCCGCGTAAGCTTTGTGGTTGAAGTCCTAAAGAAATTGGACTGAGTTGTGTGGACTCACAACTCCCCGTGGACGTAGGAGTTCTCTGAACCATGTAAATCTTTGTGTGTTTGTGTTTATTATTCAGTTATTTATTGCATATTCAACTGACCAACTAACCGGCACTTAAACTGCATTCTTACATTCTCAACTGATTTGGTTATTGATCGACCTTGCATATCTGAGCGTGAGTTATATTTTACGAGTTAATTTCCACCATATTCCGCACAGCACTACACTTCCAGCTGAGTATCTTTACTCAGTTGTGATTCCAACTGAGTCTTCTTACTCAGTTGTGATATTTTTAGGGGGTTGTTTTTAAAAAATTCCTAACTGGTGTATTCCCCCCCATACACCAGAACTCGTATCGGGACCATCAGTTATATTTATAATTATATATGTTTATATCATATATTCATCATCGAATATATTTTAAATACTTTTTTAATGAATTTAATTTCGGGTACTTTCCTGTACAACTCGCTGAGATTGAGATCTTATAATCTAGTTTGTGCATTTTGTTTTGTTTTTTGATATCATAATATTACTTTAAATTAAAATGGCATGCCAACCTAACAAGATCGTTTACTTCAATATGCATTTTAGTTTTATGATTACTTGCAACTACTTTGCACTATTTTCTTATTACTATTAATTAATATGAAAACCCGCTAACAAATCCAATAATGCATAAAAATAGCCCATCATTTAATTATTAAAGAAAATGAATATTATTTGACCTAAATGCATGGGAATGGAGGTGAATTATTTAAGCGATCGGGACTTTATATTAATTGATTGACTCAGATTTAGCTTCCAAGAAACATCGGAAAATAATAGAAAAATATGCCTACAAAATTTTATTGCTTTTTTTTTTGTGTGTGGATTTAGAATCCGTACACAAAATAAACATGGATGTTAGTGCAGAGCTGTCGAATTATTTTATTTTATTTTTCATGCAACAACGTTAGTGCATGATGAGAACAAAGTCAAAACATGCATGTTAGCTGTTAAAATCAGAAAATGTGACTAATTATAAGCCAATTTTAAAAAAAATTAGTAGATATTTACGCGTCTATCTACAAAAGAAAAATAAAATGTGCTGTGTACGTGCATGCGTGCGTGCGAGAGAGAGAGAGAGCAGATATTATTATGACTTAATTTTAATATATTAAACACAAACAATAATACTTACGCCTACTAATAAATAAATACAATATGTCAATATGTATATATATACGCCGTGTGTCAGTGTGTGTGTGTGAAAATATATAAGTTTATGGGAACTCTATTCGGTCACACTACTGTGACCAGCCATACATGTTAAAAAAAAAGGAAAGTTAATCATAAAAATAAAAATAGTCACATTTACCCTTACAGTTATGATTCTCCAATTAGGGTATATTTCATTTTCAAATTCTTATATTATCTTTTTTAGCTTGTGTGGCTGGTAACCGTGTGACCAAATAGCACTATCCTTTCGATTTGAGAAACATACACATACATCATTAAGATGTAGTAATAAATTTGGAATAATTATATCTTGGAGCATATAATATACTCCTCCATAGTATATCGTTAAAAAGTAGTACATATATTAAATCTATTGAGTTATCCTCTTGAAAATCTGAGCGGAATTAAGCTACAATAAAAATGACATAAAAAATGGAAAATTCAACTTACTTAAAAGAACTTCAACCTAATACAAAATGACATTTCAATAGATTATGAAATGGTAGTTATTGTTGATAGAATTTTGATAATACAATTGGAATAATTGATTTTAGCTGGATTCAATGAAATCAAGCTGTTTTCCCCAACAAACATGGGACACACATTAAATGTTGCTTTTACACTTAAAATTGCGTAGATATAAGATATGACATCCAAGTTAAGCAACAAGTGGAAAAGCCATAATTATGTCTATATAACTTCTAGGAGTGATATTCATATCCATAACTGAAAAGCCATAATATTATAAAAGAAATGTGGTTGTGTTGATGATGTAATTAAAATGTTATATTATCATGCAAAGATGACAATTTTCTTGATCATCATAAGCAAAAGAATATTTTTTTTCAACATTTTGATTTAGGCACGTAAGTCCTAACTATATTATATTTATCCAATAATCATACATGAAGTTGGATGTTACAAGTTTGGATATATACGAGTATATTTATTTTAAACTTATAACGATCGATGTAACGTGAAGCTTGATGTATGAATTGATGTAACTATTTTAGGTATATAATCGATCCCTGAATTAATTACTAGATACTATTAGAACTATCCACTATTCATGCATCTGGATCTGGTATCAAAGCAATATACAAAATGAATGATTGTGAGCAAGCCTCGCAATTTCATCTCTTAAACATTGCAACAATGTCTAATCCAACAAAACAAAACGCAATCAAAAGATTAAGCCAAACAAAGATGTGTTGACCACGGTCCCAACATATAATCCGGGGATTGATTCTTTTTAAATCGACATTTTGAAAACCCTTTTTTTTTTTTTTTTTTTTTTAATCTTTGACAAAAAAACATATATTTAGTCACGTGCTCTGAAACATATTTGTCCTCGTACATAGAAAACTTTAATTAAATTATATTTTTATTAATTTTCCAATTCCTATAAAATCTTGAAGTTTTGCTGTGATCGATCATTTTCAAATTTTCTTGGCTCAATTAAAGATGAGGTTTGGTTAGGCCTTAGAGATTGGGATGACATATCATCAAAAAAGTGGGTCCCAGCTGCAACGTAGACAAAATTAAATCCAATCATAATTGATAGAAATTTGAGCTTTCCACATATTTATAAATTTTATCCAAACAAATAAGTGGCTGAAGATCATATTCAGTTATTTATTATAATACCGAAGAAGCCCTACATGTTAGAATGAAAAAAGAAAAAGTAAATTATGAATTTTGTTCTTGGATTTAGTGGGCCCTATATTGATCCATAACTACGTGATTTGAGGGCCCATTAATACTAAATTCACTATTTAGAAAATGGGCCGATATAGAGTTTTCTTATACTAGCACCACACATTTTCAGAATTACTTTTCACTATTTTTAGTCATTACCACAATAAAAAGTGAAATATTTAAGGCATATTTAAATTTCAAACTAAAGATTCTACCTCGTTTTCCAAACATTTTGCACTTTATATGTGTAAACTCGATAGGACACTATTGAGGATAACAACCACCCTTTAATCATGTATTTAGAAACATTACGAGAGTTGAATATTCGTAAATTATCTAGAGACAAATATTTAACTAAAAGTTTGATAATTTAATAAAATGAACCGAACTCGAGTATGAAGATATTCAATTTGTTAACTTACAACTTGTCCTTTTAGATATTTATGAGTCTCTTGGCTCTCTCGATTTCACTTCTAACTAATAATAATTGATATTTATCGGCAAATATAAAGTTAAGTAGAGTGACATTATTGTGAAAGCTACATTAAAACTGCAAGAACAAATTAAAATACAATTAATGTAAATTATGGATAAGTTCAATCACGAATAGTTTGAATTTTAAGTGCACTAATCTTTTTATAGTACTTTTTTTTTCCACCTAATTTTAATTGGCCGGTTAAAGGTGCAAAGTTGAGGAAGTCTCTATCATTGTGACATTTAAAATAAGTCAGCAAAATTAGATGCTTTCATCCTATCCCTTTCTTTACCGTATAAGATAATAATTAATCACATTGTTATAATTAATTAATAACTCAACTAAAGGGTCTTGTTTTATTGATGTTTGATTATCAATAATTCTTCACAATCACGACAAATAGCTAATTGAAACATTTTTATGCATAGTAATTTGTAATTGTCGCCTGGTGCACCTTGTTATGAATTTACAACTCTTTCGTTCTAATTTGATCATCCGTCAAATAGCTCTTCATGGAAGAATCAATTACTATTTTTGCCAAGCCAATGATTATTATTCCTAACTAATTTCAAGTAAAAATCATAATATGTTTAGGTAAAATTGTTTCTTAGGAATCACTAAATATTGGACGGGTTTCTTATTATTGCATTTTGACAAAGACAATATACAACCTTTGGCGAATTGCCAATCCTACTTTCTTCCATTTATTAGGACCTAACCTAACTATTGTGAGGACCACTAATTAGTTTCCTTTCAATGCAAACAAACATTTAGTTTCCAAGAAAACAGAAAAAAGAAAAACACGCGCGCGCGCGCACACACTCTTAAAAAATATTCACAAACCTCAAAATAAGCTATTGCAAAACAAAACCTAAAATGAAGATTTCAACAACAACAAAAAAAATAGAAGTTCCCCATATATTCATTGAACACCTTTTTTTTCTTTACATATAGATGGAGAACTTCAGCAATGAGGATTGAAATTGAACTCAAATTCTAGTAGTTTCTCATTACTAATATGTTCGATATTGTCGTACTAAAATTTCAATCAAAATCCAACCACCCACACCCAAAACTTGATTAGAATCATATAAATAATTAATAATGTTAGCATACATGCATTACATTTACATTACATAGTGTCACCTCATTTGTTGACGTTGGTTGAGATGGGACCAAAGCCCCATGCATGTTACATATAACTATTTCCCTTTTGGTCAAATTGTCCAGCTATCCTAGCTTCTATGGGGCCAAATAATTTTTAGGATAATACAATGTAAGTAGTAGTAGTAGTAATGAATTTATGTTGCTTAAAAAAGTAATGAATTTATGAAGAAAAACGAGAGTTTTATTTGATGAGTAGCTCGGATATATTATCCATATGTTGGAACTAAACTTGGCGTCTCTCTCTCTCTCAAAAATGGGTCTTGATTCTCTTGAATCCAATAATTTGGTAGATGTATAATTCTTTGAAAAAACAAATTATCGTAAAATACTACTAGGTTCTTTTATATATATAAAATTTTAGTCTGCCGAGATTAAACCGTTGGGGTACTTGGGTGTGGATTTATGGTAGAGCGATTTCATGTAGTTAATTTTCATGCTAATTACTAGTAGGGTAATGATATCTGGACATATTGTGGCCAGCCATACGCGTAAAAAAAAGAAAGTTGACTGTAAAAATGGAAATAATCAAATTTTTCCCTTAGGGTTTACGCTTCCCAATTAGAGTATATTTCCATTTTCAAAACATATATTAACATATTTAGCTTGTGTGGTCGGCTACAGTGTGTTCGAATATTATTACCCTTACTAGTATTACGTATTAATTTTGGAAGGGCAGTCTAATATAATAATAATAATAATAATAACAACTAAATGAAGACTAATATTTGCACTTATCATTATCACTAAATCAGCACAGACGGTACGGTATTATAACGTATCAGCAATTTGATCTTATCATCCTAGTCATTGAATAATTGGGCTTTTTCTTTTTTTCTTTGTTCTCTTTAGTCCTTGGTTTTTATTTTCACACATCAACATCATTGGCTTCGAATTATAAAACCAATAATTCCATAACTTTATGTCACATTTTTTTTTTTTTAAAGATTAGAAGAAAAGCGTCTCACCGTTAAACTGCCCTTCTGAGTCTTCATGTAACATTGTTACTTCAAAGTCTATCCAATATTTCGCCAATCGTTGCTTAAAATTATATTAATGTACATATCAATTCTATCAATTCCTAATAATTCTATGGTTTTTCTTACAAATTGTAATAGACGGATACTTTTCTTCCTCTAAAATTTTTTCACTTATCTTTTTTCTGAAGATTTTAATGAGACCCGATTCTTACATGATTCTTAAATCAGTGGTGTCTTTGGAATTGTTGGCCTTGTTAGTATTTTTTGTTTCCGTTCTCTTTTAGTACAAAGATCTTATTCTACACCTCAATTTTAATACAAAGATCTTATCCTTTATTATTATTATTATTATTATTATTATTATTATTATTATTATTATTATTATTATTATTATTATTATTATTATTATTATTATTATTATCATCACTTAGAAATGGATAAATTTGCCACATATTGAGGTTGATATATTCAGAATTCATTTCTAAAACATTCATGGCCCATTAAAATGGGGCCATTTTATCCAAATGAATAGTCCTAATTCCTCTATTTTTTAAGACGCAGAAAATAGAAAAATATTCTCACTCTGGAAATTTACATGCCATACAATCTCAAAAAGGTTTCCTGTGGACACGTAAAGTTTATAACAAATCAAAAAAATAAATAAATACTGAATTGTTTATTTCATAATTTGTATTTCACAAGGTTTGATGTGAAGTGTGTAAACATCTCTCTCCATCACTTTCTAGCAAGTGGCAATGGTTGAGAAACGATGATTCTTCATCATCATAAGTTTTGTTGATAAGTATACTAACCCATTCGTCTTCGTTTTCGTCTTCTTTTTATTTTTTATATAATTAAATAATTAGATTTTTCATTTTAAGGTCCATTTTTCGTCTTCTTTTTAATTTTTTATATAATTAAATAATAGTAAGATTTTTCATTTTAAGGTCCGAAAAATAGGTTATCTATTATTAATCTGGGACCTACAAGAAATACTACTATGACTTTAAGGTTTGAATTATTGAACCAATCGATATAAGGCTAGAATTCATATTTCGATTTTATTCTTCTAAGTGGGATTTGTTAATTGTTTATGTAGTAATTTTGTCGGAAATTCATATAAAAATATTGAAAAAATAAATAAAAAAGAACATTATACTTCGGTGTATATTAACAGTTTTAATCATTTAAATCTCGTATAGTGAACGCCTAAGGAAAAAATTACAGGAAAGTCTTGTCGATCTTGCCATGTCAGCTTAGAGCATCCACAATGGGTATTGATATAGATACTGTATCTATTGCCGGGAAGCGTGATTTTAATGATTGGTGGTATTGATATAGATACTAGTGTAGAATTCTACAATGTGTATTGATATAGATACCAGTATCTATAATCATCGGCAATGATTGAGTAGATTTTATTTTATTATTTTATTTTTATTTGTAATAAATAACATTAAAAAACTTAATAATTAAATTCAAAAATTAAGAAATAACAATTTTATTCAATTAAAAAAATAAAACATACAATAATTAATAAAATAAAAATACAATAATTAAGAAAATAAAATTACAATAATTAAGAAAAAAAATAGGACAACTACTCCCACCCAAATTCTTTTGCAAGTTTGGCGGTGACTTTTTGGTGCGCCTCCTTTTGAGCGGGAATAAAATTCGACGTGTCTGTAATATAGACGTTGTACGTCCACCTCTCCCTCGCTTACTGGGTCTCTGCAGCTATATTTTCGGCTACAGATGCCAACTCTCTTCTCGCCGCCTCCTTTGCCGCCGCCTTGCCCTTCCTCCTCTTCTTCACAGCATTCACTCCTTTGGGGCGAAGTTGCATCGTGTTTGCATCGCTTGCGGATGTCGTGGATGTGTTGCCGCTAGCAGACGAAGTATAGTCGCCGGCTTCATTTATCCTCTTCCGCTTTGGAACTATTGGCGTGTCCGGGCTGGCAAAACTCGGGATATGCCTCAAGAGCTGCCACGCTGCCCTATAGGGGAAGTTGTGCCATAACTCGGTGGAGTAATGATCTTCGGCCTGCGTGTACAGATCCAGCTCGTTCCGGCCGCTTCCGAGTTCGTTTTCCCGTTTGATGTAAATGCCTGCGAACTTTTGTATCAGTTTCTTAGCGCGGCCCCATGCCAACTTCTACAATTGTTTCTCGCGCGGCACGGCAGGGTATATGTGCTCGTTGAAGCAGGCGATTTTTTTATCCCAGAACTGATTATTGTTCTGGCAGTTATTGGTCACCGCGTCCAGCCCGAAATCAATGTAGCACCGTGCGAAGAACTCTATATCTTCAGGTATGTAGTTAGCACCTCGCACTTGCCTCGATCCATTGCTAGATGTGGCGGGCTGTTTGCCCTTGCGGCTCGCCTTCCCCTTCCCCTTGGCCGGAAAAGTGGCCGTGCTTGATGTGGCGGCGGCGGTGGTGGTGGTGTTGGTTCTCGTTCCTTCGAGTCACCTTGATCCGCCTCTTCCTCTTCGCTATCCTTCACCTCAACGTCGTCGTTGAGGTTGATACGTCTGATTAGAGCAGCAGCCGATGGCGGCGTGTCGAATGCACAATATCCACCGGGTGGAGTGGAGAATTAAGAGAAGCTAGACGTCGGAGGGAATTGAGAGAACCTCGACGACTGTGAGTAGCCGTAAGACGGTGGGAACTGGGAGAACCCCGGAGACTACGAGAACTCCGTTGATGGGGCGAATTGGGAGAACCCCGACGACTGCGAGAACCCCGTCGACGGGAGGAATTAGGAGAACCCCAACGATTGGGAGAAAGGTGCAAACCCGGCAGCCGAAAAGTATTGGGTGAAATCGGGAGAAGGGATTGGGAGTTTGGATTCAGTGAATTGGGAGTTTGAGGGTTCGGCGGATTTGAACCGTAATAGTCCCGGAACCACGAATTGAACTCGTTTTCACTCATTTCTTTTGTACGAAAAAAAAGATTTGAAGATTGAAATTGAAGAAGAAAACAATTGGGATGAAGATTGGATGCTGGTGTGGAGAATGAATGGAATGAAGGTGTATTTATAGTAAAAAATGTGATGTGGCCGTTGGGTATTTTTTTTTTTTTTTAATTTTGAAAAAAAAAATTGCTCTACCCAATGGGGACACGCCACGTGTCCCCTCATCGCCCCAACCACGGTATTGAATGGAATTGGGAGTTTGGATTCAGTGGATTGGGAGTTTGAGGGTTCGACGGATTTGAACCGTAATAGTCCCGGAACCACGAATTGAACTCGTTTTCACTCATTTTTTTTGCACGAAAAAAAAAGATTTGAGGATTGAAATTGAAGAAGAAAAAAATTGGGATGAAGATTGGATGTTGGTGTGGAGAATTAATGGAATGAAGGTGTATTGTGGAAAATGTGATGTAGCCGTTGGGTATATTTTTTTTTTAATTTTGAAAAAAAAAATTGCTCTACCCAATGCGGATACGCCACGTGTCCTCTCATCGCCCCAGCCACGGTATCGAATGGAATTGGGAGTTTGAATTCGGTGGATTGGAAGTTTGAGGGTTCGGCGGATTTGAACCGTAATAGTCCCGGAACCACGAATTGAACTCGTTTTCACTCATTTTTTTTGCACGAAAAAAAAAAAAGATTTGAGGATTGAAATTGAAGAAGAAAAAAATTGGGATGAAGATTAGATGTCGGAGTGGAGAATGAATGGAATGAAGGTGTATTTATAGTGGAAAATGTGATGTAGCCATTGGGTTTTTAATTTTTTTTTTTTTTAAAAAAAATTGCTCTACCCAGTGGAAATACGCCACGTGTCCCCTCATTACCCTATATCGATACCACCCCCTTTCTTCCACAACAGTCATCAATATACCCTATATCGATGAGAGCTATATCAAGGGTGGTATCAAGGGTGATCGATACCCCCTTCAATACCACCGCTGTGGGTGCTCTTAGTAAGATTTTTGAGGCCAATTTAGTTAAGGATAAATGAGCCATGACTATTGTCAATTGGATATTGGGTTCCGGATATAGCCCCTACAAGTGGATTGGCCCGGCTAACGAGCCCACTTACTATAGCGGGCCGTTGACTTATGCTGGGCTTGGATTAAGTCGGGCTGGATCGGTCCAGTCTAATTACAACAGAACTAATTTTGCATGCATTGGGCAACATATTAATTGTAGAGGCATTTTTTTCTTTTTTTATTAACTTCCCAATAGTCCATCTCATTACAAAAACTAATTTTCCAGTAAACTTTTTGAAGCAAATATACACTATGGTATGGCCTAAAATACAAATGACCACTTAATTTTAATTTTAAAACAAGGAATGAATAAAAAGATATTTTGGAACGACAAAACAAAGATCGCACTATATTTGCCAACCTGGTATTTGATTGATAAAAAAATTATACTATTTTTAAAAATCTAATAACTCACAATTACCTACATTACTTAATTAAATAATCGACAACACAAACTAAAAATAGTATTATTTGTTTTGAAAATAGAAATATATCCTAATTGGGAAGCATAAATCGTAAGGAGAAAATGTGATTATTTCCATTTTTACAGTCAACTTTTATTTCTTTTACGCGTATGGCTGACCACCATATAACCGAATATTATTGCCCTCTTTCTTAAAAATAGCCATTTCGTTCCTAGAGTTGCAATAGTCCTCATTTGTTTATCTAATCAACAAACCAACTCAAAATGAGAGTATGAAAGAACAATTTAATGTATGCAAATACTTCGATGTGCTGTAGCCTGTAGGGATCCATCCGTTTTTGTTTTTACTTTATAAGTAATTCTTGATTTTCTAATATTTTTTTTCCTTTATTTTTTGTATTTAATTTCTAATAAATTTTAATTGTGGTATATATTAATCTAAAAAAATATTACTTTTGTTTATAACAATTGTTACTTTTCATCCCCAATGTAAGGACTCTTAAGCTATCTGCATCCCTTAGAGACCATTAGGGTGCTTTAAGGGGTGCTCCAGCACTAGAACACCCTTAGAGAGACCTTTACCCCTGCATTCCAAGGGTGCTCCAGCACAATATTAAACAATTCCCATTTCCATTAAATTAATTCATAAAATTTCATTAATAAAAATAACATTAAATATTACATTAATTCATATAAATTAAAATATTACATTAATTAAAATAAAAATTACAATAATTAAAATAATTAAAAAAAATTATATTAATAAATTTTTGATATATGATATAGTATTTACAAATAAATAAATCAAATATTTTCAAATATTTAATATTATCAAATAAACTTAAAAAAAAAAAAAGAAGAAGAAGAAAGGAGCAGTTGGTCTTCTTCTTCTTCTTCCTCTTTTCCTCCCCCCACCTCCGCCATTTCTGCATCTCCCACCTCCCCATCCCCCTCTGTCTTCTCTCACCTCCGCCTCCGCCTTTTCTCCTCCGCCATTTCACCTCTGGCCTGCGCCTTCTCTCCTCCGCCTCCGCCTTCTCTCCGCCATTTCTCACCTCTCACCTCCGCCTCCCCCACCTCCGCGCCTTCTCTCACCTCCGCTCGAGCCATGCTTGAGCTCTTTCCTCCCGCCACGCAGCCAGCTCGAGCTACCCCGTGCTCGATCCCGGCTCGAGCACCCCGTTGAGCCCCGTTGCAGATAGTTTAGGCTATCTGCATCCCTTAGAGACCATTAGGGTGCTCTAAGGGGTGTTCCAACACTAGAGCACCCTTAGAGACCTTTACTCCTGCATCCCAAGGGTGCTCTAGCACAATATTAAACAATTCCCCATTTCCATTAAATTAATTCATAAAATTCTATTAATAAAAATAACATTATACATTACATTAATTCATATAAAATAAAATATTACATTAATTAAAATAAAAAAATTACAATAATTAAAATAATTGAAAAAAATTACATTAATAATTTTTTGGTATATGATATAGTATTTACAAATAAATAAATCAAATATTTCCAAATATTTAATATTTAATATTATCAAATTTATTAACTTAAAAAAAAGAAAAAAAAAAAGGAAGAAAGGAGCAACCGGGCGTCTTCTTCTTCTTCTTCCTCCTTTCCTCCCCCCACCTCCGCCATTTCTGCATCTCCCATCTCCCACCTCCCCATCCCCCTCCGCCTTCTCTCACCTCCGCCTCCGCCTTCTCTCCTCCATTTCACCTCTCGCCTCTGCCTTCTCTCCTCCGCCTCCGCCTTCTCTCCGCCATTTCTCACCTCTCACCTCCGCCTCCCCCACCTCCGCGCCTTCTCTCACCTCCGCTCGAGCTCTTCCCCCCGCCACGCAGCCAGCTCGAGCTACCACGTGCTTGATCCCGGCCTAAGCACCCCCGCTCGATCCCCGTTGCAGATAGTCTTACATATTATCTATTTACACCAATGTAAGACTCTTACATATATTTCGTTTAACTATTTTATTAATGATCCGATTTAGTAGCTTTGCGTCTACATACTAATGATTGGGAAGTAATATTTGAACTGTAATTTGAGATCAAAATGATATGACGTACCCTTTCTTCAACTAATTTCGCAACTATACTTTTTAAAAATTATGCACAAAAAGAGTTCCCTCATTTTCTTATTTTTTTTTAACCGAAGAAAAGTTCCCTCATTTTCACCGCCCTCTAATTCCGCCCTAATTTCTTCTAGCCGCCGCCTAACGCCGTCACCGCGAGTTAATTGAGCAGCGGTTGACCAGATAATGACTACCTACGGCACCATTCCTATGTCGTCATCTCCCGCCGTGAAGCTCGACTACGTCTCACTAGCCAGGGAGCGCCTCAACGCCGGCCTCGCCGCGTGCCGCCCGTGGCAGCAGATGTTCGACTTCCACCGCCTCGACCTCCCGAGATCCGGTGCAGAGGCAGCGGCGCGCTTATCCGCGAACTCGGCGTACTTCCTCACGAACTATGCGATCTCCGCCCTCGCGATCCTCTTCCTCGGCCTCCTCTGGCACCCGATCTCGCTCATGGTCTTCATCGCGGCGATGGCCGCGTGGCTCTACCTTTACTTCATGCGCGACGAGCCGCTGGTTGTCGCCGGCCGTACGATCGAAGATCGCACGGTTCTGATTGGGCTCTCGGCGGCGACCATCGCCGTTCTGCTGCTCTCAGATTCCGCCGGCAATATCGTGGTTGCGCTGCTTGTGGCTGTTGCGTTGGTGCTGATCCACGGTTCGGCGAGGACTACCGACGATTTGGAGTTCGATGCGGCGGATGCCGGCGGTTTTTTTAGGTCTACCGGCGGTCAATCTTCCTCTTCCTTTTGACTTTGATTTTTAGTTGAATTTTTTTGATTAAAATTGAAACAAATTATTGACAAAAAAATTTGAAAAAAAACGAGCTCTTATTATCTCTTTTAAATTCCTTTGTTGAAGGGAATGATTATTAAGATGAATTGCATTATTGCAGTTTATAATGATTGTATAATTTTACTTCCATTACATCGAGGTCATTAAACGAATCTTTTAAGTAACATTATGATTAAATTTATATTTTTGCTACTATAAATCCATATTATTTTTATATGTGTTGGTTCGAGTTTGAGTTCTGTAATTTTCATCTTTGGCACAAGTATTTAAACTTTTATTTTGTCAACTTATTCCGTATCAATTTAACAATGCTAAAAAAAACAAGTATTCCATTATTACAGATGTGAAATGAAAACAATGACTCGAGCTCCGATCATTTTATTATGGTTAATTTTGAATTTGAAGTTTTAATTTCGATGAAATCCCCAAAGGAAATCTACAACTTGTAGTCTAATATCCAAAAAATATAATAATTAATTAACAAAGCGGACTAAACTTAGTGTGTGATTTAAGGCCCTTCGGGCTGGAAGAAACTTATATAACTCGGCCCTTGGCCAGCTTGCAAATTACCTATTTGGCCCGATTTTTGCCCACAAATAGAGACAAATACTTATAATAGCTTGAGATCATAATATAATTAATATTGACTGACTGGGATACAAAAATGAAATTTGATCAATGATGTAATTTATAGGATGTCGGTTGAAGAAGTTTTTGAATTTGAGCTTGAGTGGAGAGAGAGCTTCGAGTTGAATCGTCGTGATCACTCGCTACCAAGATACAACGTACTTGTTGTAGCTGATGATCGGACCATACCCTCTCACTCTGGCTTCTCACGTCGATCCCATTTGACGATATGCGACATGAATCGATCATGTCACCTTCAAGTATCCGAAGCACCTATTGTCACGATACGAGAATCAATTATTGTTACTACCATTTAATTTTAATTTTATCGTTTCAATAGATGCTACACCTGGTGAACTACATTGATTAATAAATTATATATGAGACAAGGAATTTTGGGGGGGGGGGGGGGGGGTTGGGGTTGGTACGGTCATTCTTACCTGAGACATTCGAGGTCTAGTGTGAGGATCCCTACGAAGACACAGAGATGCGGCATGCAACATGAGGTGAACGTCGTGCTCCGAATACTCACTTCCCAATCGTGGATCAACAAGCTCGCTACAGGCCCGAGCTTCGAGCAACGGCCGAGCCTATATCACGTGTTTGGATCATAGTAAGATCACCGGAAACTCAAAACAACACAATATTCCAAACGAAGCTCACCCATTCCGTGAGACACTGCTTCCCCTTCGGCCTCTTCAGGTCCACGGCTTTCAGACCGGAGACGAGCTCCACCAGCACCACGCCAAATGAGTAAACATCGGCCTTTTCTGTGATCTGCCCACTCTGAGTATACTCAGGTGCCAAGTACCTAAAGTTAGACATATATAGTAGGTTTGATAAGTTTAGTGTAGCTAGAACATCATAGACATGAACAAGCTATTCATGAGTTACCCGAACGTCCCAATAACCCTAGTATCAACTCCTTTCTGACCGTCAGCTTGCCAACGAGCTAGCCCGAAATCTCCCACCTTCAAGAGAATTGAGTCTCCCTCAAAGCTTTAGAAAATGCAACGAATTGCAAGAAGGTTTAAATCCACCTAAACTATATCTACCCTGCCAAAATCTATTGAAAATTTTACCAGAGGCTCAAAATCATGTGTGATGAGAATGTTGTTAGGCCGCATGTCGCGATGCACGATGCAACCGACTCTGCATTCTTCATGAAGATATCTCAGTCCTCGCGCTGCTCCAACTGCAATCTTTTGACGAGCGCTCCATGATAGCGTCTCCTGATGCCGCCCTAGAGATCAACATGCATGAGATGGGGCAAAAGTACGAAAAAAATAGATCAAATTTGAGAGAGATGGTAGCATAAAATCGAGGAATGTTTAGTATATACCATATAGATGAGAATCAAGAGCTCCATTGCAGATGTATTCATACACGAGCAATCTCCTCCCATCTTCAATACAGAATCCAATCAACATCACAACATTGCGGTGCTGAGCACAGCTCAGCACTTCAACCTCGGAGCAGAACTCTTTGTCGCCTTGAGAACTCGCCAACTTGTGCTGCTTGACCGCAACTGCTTGGCCATCAGGAAGCACTCCTCGATGAACTGATCCGTACCCTCCTAAAGCTAGGAAGTTAGCTTGTGAAAAACCCCCTGTTGCAAGCTCAAGCTCTGCATACGTGAACCATCTTGGAGGCTTCCCGAATGCAGGAGACTCGTGTTGGCATATGGAGCACAACGGGGGAGGTCCAGGAGGCGGTTTTCTCGACAAGGAAATCACATCCCTCAAATTACAGTTGAAATTCATCCCACTTTTGTAGCTTGGCGATCCAAATGCTGCTTCTTCAAGTCCACGGAGCTTTCTTGGCACGACCTCAGTTGCATAATCCTGCTTACGTGCAGTAGAAAGACGGCACTCATCAAGATTCTCAAAATACTGACCATCTGAACCAAGAATCTGTCGAATCCAAGGTTGGAAGTTTAACTTTTGGTTCAGATAATCAGTGTCTGAGCAAAATCCATCAAGATCTTGATCACGTTTGATCTCCAATCTTTTCACCTTCTTAGGAGTAATCTTCTTCGTTGGAACAAAGATTGGTGAAGTACCCACATCAGAGTCTGAGAGTGATGACGTTCCAGCTTCTCCAGTGAATGCCTCGGGACTACTAGATGGGGTAACAAGCTGAACACGATGCGGGCTTAAAGAATCAGCTTTACATTGTTGGTCTTTAAATGGTTGCTTGTTGTTAGAGCAGCTCGTCACTTCTGGTTTCCTTGCAGCCGATCCAACTAAGTTTAGTCGAAGAACCTTGGGCAGGGAATTCTTCATAACAACGATGTTGCATTGCAGCTGTTCCATGCAATGCTTCTTCTCATGATTAAGCTGCCTACAAGATGTTGCAGCATATATAAGAGACAAACATGATTTTCGCCTATTTTTATGGTGCATCTGACCCTATTTTTAATTACAAAACCGCGTTTAAGGCAAGCATATGGTTTGGATTATTTTTGTGGGGTGCTTATGCTTGATTGCTCGTTTTGATGAAATTATAGGAAAATGAAGTCAAATTAGTACAAAACTTGTATAAAGGGGTGGAAGAACGGGCTGGGAAACGGGTCAATAAGGAGGTGAGCTCTGTAATTTTTGACTAAATGACACACGGGAATGTAGGCATTACCTATCCAAAACAACCCAATTCGCTTGAGTTGTCTTTGCCTCGGCAGCCACTGCTCCACAGGGTAGATCCGAGACGACTTTGATATTTATGTTGATCTGAAAATATTATCAGCAAAACCTTAAATCATCAAATTCATTCAAGAAAAAAAAGCATAAAAGAGGCGAAATTGAGCAAAGGACTAACCGTTGTAGGATCATACACATCGTGAAGCTGAAGAATCATCCGAGAGCAACTCTCATGAATCTCAGATACCTCTTGTCCATTTGCAACTGACTGTGACCTCCGGTGACGACTGGCACAGTCGCCACGAAATCTTGGGAATCCCCAAAATAGACCTGAAGTTCAAGTTGAGGAAAAGTTCCATTCATAGCTGATTTGCCTTCATTCATACAATTTATCAAACAAAAAACGACCAATCTAATTCATACAAGTTTCACAAGTTCATGAAAGCTAATAAGATGAAAGAAAGATGAAATGTATTACATGAATACGAACATTTGCACAAGATATTCTTATCACTCGTGTGTGAAGATGTGAATGCAAGAAGGGTAATGCAGTCTCTCCACGTAAGATTTTAAATCGTACAAAGTTCACAATATCAAGAAAGCTAAGGAGAGACGAGCTACAAAGGCTTATCCTAATACAAACAATACAAGATTAATCATTACTCTAACATGTTAATACCTATATACGATGAGTTCAGAACTTCAAGTGGGAACAAGATGGAAAGAAGATGGGAAATTTTACATGAACACGAACATTAGAAATTCTCACCACTAGTGTGTGAAGGCGCCAATGCAAGAAGAGTAATGCAGTCTCCTGGCTGAACAACATGAGTCAGTGCCCAAACCAGAGCAATCCTAGGAATCTCCTTTGCTGCCTTAACAGCCACCAGAACTTTGGGTACATCAGAAACCTTGTCCCGTTTCACTCCTCCCTCTCGACTCATAACATTAAAACAACCCAAGCCCACTTCAGAACCGTGCAAACTATCACACTGTCCTCTTAAGAGGCACCAAAATGGGAAAACTAATTGAAACTTTGCAGTCACAAGAAACAGCATCTAACTAACTGGTTCATTGTAATGCCTCCGACCCCACAACCAAAGTAGTGAAAATCTCTTCAAACGAAACGCCCTTCCAATCAAGAATCAGGCTTTAAGGATAGAAGCCCTCAACAACAATAGTTGGTGTATCATTCACCATCCAAAACACTGAAATTGACAAAAAAACAAGAGTTCAACCAAAGTTCCATTTCCTTCAAGAACAATTTTTCTCTGTTTAGCACATGAATTGGCACAACGCAAACGACAAAAACAGACTTCCATTTCCTTCATCAACATAAGCAGGATTTTAAATAATAAGCTGATTCAAAATCAGATGTTTGAGAGATATTAAAATAATAATGAAATGGCCTTTGGATGATATGAGCTTCTTCATTAAAAATCAAAATAACCCACTACTGTCTTCTCTCTCCACCATTACCAATAATTGGAATGCTTGGAAATCTGGAACTTAGATTCCTCTGCAAAATCCAAGATTTTTCATTTCGCACCCCAAACTAAAATAATCCATCTCTTTGGCATAACACATTAAACAAATACACACTTCCATCCAAACTCCAAAAACTAATAACCCATGAAAAGAAATTTGAAATGTTGAATTTTTGAGATATCATAATCTTCTCTAACAAAAGCCTAAATCTTATTTATTGTCATTTCCTGCAAAAAAAACCCACATACCAATCAGCACACATGCTAACAGCATTTATACTGCACATATGTGTACAAATAGAAGAGTATTGGGAGTTTTCTCTCTTGTCATTTTTCATGAATCTTCTTTCACATCACAATAGCTAAACAACAATAACAGTCACAACAAGAAGACACACCATGAACAGATAAAAGGCGCTGTGTGTGTGTGTGTGTGTGTGTGTGTGTAAGAGAGGGAGAGAGAGATGTGACACGGGATGAGATATCAAGTTGAACAACCTCAACAACTCACCACAGAATCGCTCGAATTTATCATTAAACAACCACAGAAAAAGCCCACATCAAATAATGTAGCAAAAATAACTATTTAGTGTAAAGACAATTTCTTGAAAAAGAAAAGCAAGAAAACTCCCCACCCCTTGTCTCTCTCTGTCACTCTCTGCAAGTGAGAGAAACAATGCAGTTACAGTTCAAGTTATCATGGACATGGAAAAATTACACACGGTAAGGGGAAGGATGTGCAAAACAATTGTGGGAATGCAAATGGGGAATGGAAATTCTTACTACAATTCTGTATCTCCTTTTAACAGATTTTTACTGTTTTCAGACAACGTCGCCCTCAATGTTCTTCTTTCTCAAGGGTGTTTGTCGCTGCAATTTCATTTAATCCATAATAATTCTTGTTTTTTCCTTTGAAGAAATAAAAATACTAAAGAATGAAAAACTTGATTACTTTCTGATCCAACTTTTGTAAATCTGCATGCCATTTTGTTAGCGATTCTAGTAATTAACCTACCAAAAAAGTAAAAGAGAAAATGACCCTTTGACTACGAGAAAATCTGTCAAAATATGCATTATAATTAGTCAACATTGACATGTGTGGTAAATATTTTAAGTAGAACCAATGAAATAAATGGATTTACTCTAAAATTTATTCAAAGGGTTCTCTGCTTAAAAAAGTGTAATAATTTTACTGAAATGCATGTATAGTATAGTATACAGATTAGGAAATAAATTCAACAACATATTATTTTTGTATGGTGTAGTATATACTTCGTGTGATCTCATAGATTTCAGTCAATATAGTAATAAACAATATACTAGTAAAATTAGATTCTTAATTTTGAATTTAGATTAAAAAAAAAACCCTCTTTTTCTTATTAATCGTGTGATCTCATAAATTTCAGTTAATATAAACCAAATATTTCCCTAGCTATAAAAATGTGAATAATAAACTGAAAAAGGTTTTTGAATTTGAATTTGTCTTTGTATTTTGCTAGCAACATTTGGTCTGTTTGGCTGGCGGGACAACTGCTGCTGCAAAATGGAAACAATAAAAGTTGAAATTATTCAATCAGACTGCAAAATCGTTAGCTATTTGCATTGATATTTGTCTTCTCGCCAAAGAAGTAAATTATTGTAACTTTTTATAGTCATTCATTTCATAGTGAAAGTAGTAGTGCAATTTTTGAAGCCGGGTTGCCATACTCCCTCTCGTAGTACACTATAGTTTTGTAGATATATATTTTAGTATTAAATTATTTGGAATATCATGAATTTGTATTTGACAGTGTAACTTGTGTCCAATAAAAAAAATACTCAACATTTTTGTAACAATCTCGAGCGAATAACAAATTTCAATTATTTTCTGTTCATTTGTCAAACGTGGTAATTATTTAAGAAAATCAAGTATAATATGAAGATATCTGAAATATAGGTATCATTTTGAAATAGAAGATCAGATCGGAAATCCGAGAAAATGCTTTCTAATTTTGGATCTCCTTGATTTTAGGACAAACTCCATCCACAACATCATTCAACAAACAACATGTGTTTTTCCTCCACAAATATTATACTTATCTCGCTTTCCATTGACTTTTTCCCCAAATATTTTCTAACATCGAATTATTCCCATCAAGAATCTCCCTTATTCTTGCATACACATATTAATTTGTATCACGTCCAATTATTTTTACCCTTTTTTTTTGCATGCCATATTTCTTCTTTTTCCACAAACATCTTCATCAATTTCAACCTGGTCTTAATCCCAGGTTAATTTGATAATGTTGGCATCCTTCACCAACTTCCTCCTCAATTCCCCCCACACCATCACATGTTTCACATGATACACGGGGTGAATGAGAAATTAATGCTCGTTTCACAAAATCACGTTTCATAACCTAATCAAGTTTGAGAAAATTCATTTTTTCATTTTCTCCTTGATCAGTTTCGGGTCAAGATCCGCCACCATTTGATGGCCTACAACGTCGGTAGGGCCCAATCAATGGCCCCGTACTCGCCCGATTCGTCCATCGTCCAGAGTAAAGATCTGGTGACCCAGAAGGCCGCACAGACCACGGTCACGTGCCTGTACCAAACGCATGTGGCGGGGTATTGGCGCAATGTGACCGTCACGTGGAGCAAAAACCTCATGAACTACTCATTAAGCATATCGGTGGACAGTGTTGACCAAAACAACGTCGTTTACACGTGCAAGATCGACCTAAAACCTTGGCATTTCTGGGCCAAGAAAGGCTACAAGTGTCTCGACGTAGACGGTTGCCAACTCGAGGCCTATTGGGACCTCAAGGCGGCTAAATTTTCGGGCAGCCCCGAACCAATCTCAGATTATTATGTCGCCCTAGTGGCAGACGAGGAAGTCGTCTTGCTACTAGGGGACAACAAAAAGAAGGCCTATAAACGAACCAAAGCCAGACCGACCATGGTCGAACCGATTATGTTCTATAAGAAAGAGAATGTTTTTGGAAAGAAATCTTTCTCGACACGAGCCCGGTTCGACCAAAGAAAGCGCGAACACGACATCGTTGTCGAGAGCTCGACGTCGGGGGAGAAAGATCCAGAAATGTGGATAAGTATAGATGGGATAATCTTGATCCACATACAAAATTTGCAGTGGAAATTTAGGGGGAATCAGACGGTTATGGTGAATAAACAGCCCGTGGAGGTGTTCTGGGACGTGCACGCGTGGCTATTCTGCGCGCCTGGATCCAACCACGGGTTGTTTATATTTAAATCGAGTGAGTTCGAGGCCGAAGATGAGGACAACGACTCGAGCTTGAGTGGGTCCCGCTATGACGGTAGCGAGTGTAGCGGCAACAGTCGATATTTCTCGGTGCAGAGCTATGCAAAGGGGGTGGAATTTTGCCTTTTTCTCTATGCATGGAAGATTGAGTGAGGAGGGATATTTGATTTAGGGTATGTTTGGGAAAGTTTTATGGGGATGTGGGAAATTTTCGAGTTCATTATGAAATAGAGAATCTCGTTTGTCTTTAATTTGAAGAAACATGTTTGTGAATTAATGAACTTGATCATTTTTAGGTGTGGATATTGACAAATTCATCTTCATTTTGGAGATTGTGTGATTTAATTTGTGGCTTTTATGAAGGTACATAATTTGATTGAGCTTGCCGGTTCCAATTGTTACTAAAAGTCTTTAAATCATCGGCTCAGTTGAAAATCTAGGATCAATAGGAAACGTCGTCGATTGGCCTATTTAAAAAGCATAATAAACGAAAAAAATAATCTTAATTGGAATAGGTCAAAACTCAATCTAAATTTGTACTTAGGTGGTCGATCTAGTAAGTATTTTTGTCTAAATTTTGTTAATTAGATATCGAGCTTTTTATGGACTTACCTTAATTCGGTTTATCTTTCTAATGTTAATTACCCACCATGTAAAATTAGGCTGGTTTGTTTGTGTGTGCGTTTTTACTTCATTGCAGTTATATCATTTTCAAAAACACAATTATAAATACAAATTGGAGAATGTTGTTACTATGATTTTTTTTAAAAAGGAAAACAGAAAATTATGGTTATTTCGTTGTTTGCTTACATTGGATTAGCCATCGATCGATTAAACTTTTATGTACTACACTGTCCATATCATCAAAAATCAAAAAAATTAATAATAGATAACCCTAGCTCGTAATAAAAGGCTACTATGGCGCACTCTATTATATTGAGCCCGTGGTATGTAACTTGTTTAGTACAATTTGTTTCTTTTTTGTTATTTGCAATTATATATGTACTCGAATACTAAAGTTTATTACCATGAACGACAATTAGAGATTCTACTCTTCGAAAATAAATAAATAAATAAATTACCCTAACATAAATTTGAAATGACAGGATATATATATATATTGACGTAGTATTCTTTTCTCCTACTCCTCTCACTGCCAGCTCCAACAAAATCCTGTCAAAGTATTAAGTAAAAGATTTTCAAAAACAAGATAACAAAAATTGGGGCAAAAAAGAATATCAACTTGCATGCATATGTGTAATACTTTTTGCATGAAATAAAACAGAGTGGAATTTCTCAATTCTCAAAATTTTAATGAGGAACATAATTGAAACCTCAAAAATGAATTTCCGTACAAATTTGAATGAATAATTATCCATCTCCTATTCTACTATGTGTGTGTGTGTATATATATACATTTTACATAAACGACTCGATCAAAACTACTGTATCAAAATTGATGATCAACAAGATCACTTTATGAAGGTGCAAAGTATATCAAGAAAGGTGATGAGTAGTTTACTCTTGTTTTCGCCTCTCTTCTTGTATCGACTGGAAGATCCGCGCTGCTGATGCTGATGCCGACAGACGGTTGTGTGGGACGACCTTGATGGCGTGCACCTTCTGTTCGTTCCTCTGCAGTGAAGGCGTGGTGGGGAAGAGAGACAGCGCGTCTCCTTCCAATCTCTCAGGTGGACTAGTTTCCGTGTTGCTGCCCTGCATTTCACTTCCATTTGATCTATGCAGATTTCCACCACACTCAGAAACTACTGCACTCTGCTGGCTCGACACTTTGCACGGGAGCTGATGTGGGGCGAAGAAGTTGGAAGACGAGCTTTTATCAACTTCGCCTACCTGAGCTCCAGCTGATTGGATCAGTGGCATTCCATAAGGTTGCAAGTAGCTCTGACTGACCTCATTGCTGGAGAAGCCTCCGTTTCCTTGCTCGTTGGGAGGAGGAATGCCATAACCTGCTCCTCCCAACGAGCTTAGGCTTATGGGGCCGCAGTTTCCATAAACGGGCCCCATGAAGCCAACACTAGGGAAGCATGGCCCCGGATAGGGCTTGTAGATCAGTCCCTCCGAAGGAGATCTCATCGGGACTAGCCATTGGTTCCCCGTTGGAACGGGCAAACACCATGGTGCTAGCTTAGGATCAATGGGGAGAGATGGTGGATTTGGTAGAGGCTTCTGAGGAAGAAGCCCTTTCTCGACTTCCACCAGTCCGCATAGCGCCTCTGATCCACAATCCGCGCCAGGATTGGACTTCAGAGGGTCGAGCTTTGCTTTAGCAACGGGTGGGGATGGATCCAATGGAGAGACATAGAGCAACTTATTGATCGGAGGAAACTTGATGGATGGTTTGTTTGGGTCGAAGGTGTTTTCGTGCAGGATTTCTGGCGATCTAGCTATATGTCTCTGCACCTGTCACCATCAAACGAAGATAAGGATGAAGATTGAGGTAATATTGTGCTCCAAAATCTAAAACGGCCTTCAAAAGGATACAAACGAGCTTACAGTTATCAATCTATGCAGCTCAAACATCTGTAGAGAAAATATCTTCTGTTGACTGCAGACAAATAATGATCTGCATTAGTACCAAGATCATGAGATGAAGAAACGAACGAGTTATATACAAGTCGATAAATTCTTACTGGACCATTGTTTTTCTTGCTTTCAAGAACAGCCTCTGACCTATAACTCTCACAACTTCATCACTAGCTAAATCTAATCCTAGGATAGAGTCTTGAGTAAAACAATCCGAGATTTCTTCCCTTTTGACAGCAGCTTCTCCTGTTTTCAACGACAGAGAATCGTGGTGAATGTTAGCCCGTTGGCTACAGTCTCCACCTCGTGGTGGGGAGCGGGCTGAATCCTCATCCAAACCAAAAGTGCTTCTTCTTCTTCTTCTTCTTCTTCCACATAATGCAGACATATCATCACCAACAGTCTTGCTCTTGTGCAGACTCTTCAACTCTAGACATAGCTGCTTATGAGGATCCAATCCGCTCGTCTCATCCCCCGTGCTGCCCTTCTTGAGGTGATCTGTTGGTGTCGATCTACTTCTTTCTTCACCGAGATCTGTTGTTTCCTTCGACTGAGTTGAACTAAAGGTGTCGATCTTTTCTTTCTTCACATGCAGATGAAGATTGCCATAGTTGAGAATCTTCCCGGACTGAAGAAAAGACGAAACTCCAAAGTCATTTTCGTCCGTGCAACCATTACCGTAGCTGGAAAAGCCACACGGTGGTTGAACCGAGATACACTTGGGTTTCATCATCAAACTAGACGAAGAACTTGGATTCGGATAATATGTTGGCCCCGCTACTCCACCTGAAGCGTGAGGGTAGTGCCACTCGGATGAGTTAGCTAAGATCGGGCGTACTTTACGTTTTACACCACCAACCTACATTGATTCAATGATTGGAGCCAAATCAGAGCCAATTTATCACTAAGAAAGAAAAGAGTATATCAACATAGATAGTAATTAGTTCAACACAAATTGTGCATGAAAACAACACATTCCACAACTCACATTGCTCGAAGATGCTTGTGAAACGAAGGTACTACAAGCATTGCCCGATGGTAAAACGGGCAGCAACGGCCTAGCTCCCGACTGAGAACTCACACTATACTCTTGGAAAAGAGCCATTTTGTTCCTAGGAGGAGCTCTGGGCCTTCCTTTATCTCCATCACTACTACCAAGACCAGGAAACAGAGGACCCATTTGCTTCCCTTCATCCTTCTCACCTTTCATTCCACTCTCCCTAAATAACAAAATCCCACTTATTCCACACCATTTCACACAATTAACCTAAGCTGAAACCGTGTCCTCCATAAAAATTACAAAAAAGTAAAAATGACAAAAAATTTCTAAGTAAAAACACTGAAAGCTACTCGAGCAAGAACCCATGAACAATGAATGATATTTAATTTATTTCAATAAATAAAATTCCCAATACATAAAGAACAAATCTTTCGAGAGAAGGTTAACCTAAACAAAATCAAACTATGCATGACAACGCTGCAGCACACTCACTGCAAGAAAAAACACATCCAACTATAAATTCATCAATAAAAACTCGAATCACGACAAGAAACAGCAAATCACCACAAATGCAAATGAATCAAGAATCAAATAAGAAAAACAAAAACAGTTGCAGTAAAATTGAGGTGAGAAGAAACAGAAGAAGGGGTATATAAGACAGAAGATGATGTGATGAGAGAAGGAGGAGAGAGAGTTAAGGGGTTATGCCACAGGTGGTGAAGATAGATAGATTAGAATCAGCGAAAGGAGAGGGTCACCTCATGATCTCAAAAGATCGCATCAGCTATAAATTGGAAGAGAGAAGATATTAATACAAACAACATATTTTTTGGGGTCAAAATTCAGATCTTTGGGCTACAAAATAGAGACACTTGAAAACGATTGGTTTTATTTAGTAGCATCTCTTTTTGGAGTTGAGTATGTATGTAAATATATATATCGAAGATATTTTGTCTGGACAGCTCATTGATTTCAAATATCTTACAGCTTTTTATGAATCAAACCGAAAACGGAAATACTAAAGTACGTACTACCTTTTTCTCCAATGGAATTCATCTACTACATTTTTATCTTATATAGTATATTATGAATTTCAACTTAAGTCATACGAAAATTATGACATTATTAGCATGAGGTGATTATGTGTACTAAAATTACTACTCCTAGGAATTTGATTTTTCTATCCCTCGCATTTGAATTGATTTGACAATGACATTCCCATCTTTACTTGCTCTTGCTTTTGTCATTTATTCTACGCAATTAAAACACAATATACTATGTTTTGTAATTTACTTGCTGTGCTTAGTAAAGAATGCAATTTCATTTTTTTCTTTTTCAAACACAACATTATATATTGTGTTTTGTAATCATCGCTACTAACAAGAGCGGTTTATTTATTTTAATTTATTGAAAGATATTTAACACATAAATATATATACCCTAATCATAAGTTTATCAATTATATTAATAATTAATTTTTAATAATCTAAATAAAATTGTCTCTCCTTGATTTTAGGTCTTAGGTAGCACAACCACAATTCAGCATTCCTATTTATCTTAAATTCTCATTTTATGTATTTTTAATTCATATATTTTATTATTTAATAATTAATAATATCATCTACTTCCCACAAATATACATTGCAACATCTGAAAATATAATAGAGATTGAACTGGGTATAGATTTCCTAGAATACATAAATCTTTAAATATGGCTTATGAATATTATAGATTATTTGGCACGAGCAAGAAATCTCTAAGTTCTATTATTATTTTTATATTTATATTTTAGTAGTATAGCAAAGAAATAAATAGTACTCCAAACCGACGGAATCACATTTGATGGAAAATGATGTCCTATATAAGATTCATTATGTTAATAATGGATTAAATATATTATATAGTTTTTGTGCTTATGGTAGGAAATTTCTAAATTCTATTATTACTGTATTTTTATAGTGTGACACTTTTCATATATTCTATTGTTAATATAATATTTTTCTATTTCACGTTGCTTTTTAATAAGACTTCATTCTTGGATAATTTATATAAATACTCAAGATCAATGTGTATTTTTTCAACCTGAAATATTTTTTGTAGAACTAACTTTGATTAAGCCCTTTATAATTAATTGGTCAAAAAGTAGTCTAATTTTATTAAAATTTAATCTTGTCAATTGTTATATTGTCAATATTAGATTTACTTGTAACTATTCGATATATTATTCTTATTAATTAAATTGGATGAGATGATTCAAATTTAAATTTAAATTTAAATTTGTCTATAATTATGTTGTGAATCATTCTTACATATGACTACTTGAGTGTATCGTAGACTCATATTATCCTACATTAAACATAATAGTTAGACTAGATGATTCAAATTTAAACAAGAATCGTTTTTGTTCAATTAGTCATATTTTCTTTTTCAATATTTCCTTTCATTAAGTGTTAATTTCAACCTAAAAGAAAGTATTTCTATGCTTCATGAAAGTATTAGTCATGAAATGTACTTTTTTTTTGGTAAATAATTTTTTTTATTACCAATAACAGAGGATACAAACCAACCATCAAAAGTTACACATCAAACGCAAAACTCATGCAGCAAACTAATGCAAATTTTCTAAAACCCTAGCTAGTTTAGGGCGAGTAGTGCATCTCCAAATTACTTGTTCCTTGCAAAGTTTGATAATCTGCTCCCTCAACATGGTTCTCCCTTGAAATTTCCTTGAGTTTCTCTCCTTCCATACTGCATAGATCACCACCGAGAAGATCAATCTATAAAATTGTTGCTTGATTGTTTTAGATCGACAATGCAACGTCTGGAATTCCTTCTCATCATCCCAACTAACAGTTTGTCGTGATATTCCTCCCCAACTCTTCATCTCATTCCAAATGCTAGAGGAAAAAGAGCACTGGAAGAAGAGATGTGCAATATTCTCATCAGCCTCACCACATAAACAACAACAAGAATCTACAACCACTCCAATTTTGGCCAAGTTATCACAAGTGACAAGCTTGCCAACCATTGCCAACCATGTAATAAATATACTCTTTGATGGGGAGGGATTGCATCAAATAAGTTTATTCCATCCCACAGGCTGTACTGCTCCTCGCAATGCTAGATACATTTTTTGAATGGAGAAGGAAGAATGAGATAGCATATTGATACCTTCTCCAGATTGTCATGAAATGTACTTTTCCCAATTAAAATAATCTTTTATTTATTTTTACCAGATAATAATTAATTTTGGTCACATAAATATAACAACATTATAGATTGTTACAAAAGCGCATTCGTCGTTCAACTATTCATATTTATCTTACATCTATATATTATGCGTTTTTCATTCATATTTATACAATTTAACATAGAATTTTATATCCACATCAGTTTTCAATAAAACTCCTCTATTGGAGAACCTTTATAAATTATCAATATCAATATTTATTTTGTCAACAGTAATCGGAGAACTTATATAAAAAGGAGCAATAATTTCTTATAAAAATTAATTTTGACCAAATTAATTTTTTTCATCAGTACTACAATAATTAATGTGAAATGAGTTGATTCATAAGTATTGCAACAATTAATGTGGGACGTGATGATCAAAGTTAAGTATGGCTAATAATATGTTGCAATCTCATGAGTACAATAGCGAAAGAAATCTCAAAATGTTAATTTATGACGAGATGATTAGATGTATTTAATAATTAATTAACATCGTATACAATGAAATCTTTGACAAATTGTGAGACACTGTATGTTTAGTTTGTACAACAACAACAACAACAACAACAAATAGTTTGATTTCTTGCGGCAAAAAAGTGTAATAAAATAGAAGCACTTTTTTTTTTTATCAATTGTCGAAATATTATTACTCCAAAATAATATTAGTATATTTTTTAATGTTCATGCTTATAGATTGCAATATAATATTTGTAAAAGGAAGTGTAATAAAATTGAGCCTACTATAATGAACATTACACATCTTAGACTATACGCAGCGGGTGTCTCGTCGGGGGGCCTCGAGACACCCACGACGACGAGACACCCCGCTGCAAAGGCCATCGTCTCGAGCCTGTCTCGTGGCTTCGAGACCGTCTCGATCCGGCACTTGTAATTCACGCGCTGGACATTTTTTTTTAAATACGGCGCGTGCATTGCACGCACCTGACTGAAAAAAAAAATCGCAATGGTTATAAACTATTCCAACGGGTATAAACGGCTAATTTCAGTCGATTTTAAGTTTTTACCTATAAATACCACCTTAATTCACACCACATTCACACTATTTCTCTCTATTTTTCTTACACAATTCCTTCTTTTTTTCCACATCTCTTTCACACAATCATCTCTCAAATGGATTCAAATAATCCATGGTCGTCGTCATGGTGTCCCCCTGAAATGGCGGACGACGGTGCATACGGAGGATATACGCCGATGGGACTTGATTCTATCAACCTCAACTCATCCGTCGGCTAGTCCTTCCACACTGTCATGGGCGACGAAGACAATCCCTCATCCGAGACGGCACAGGCCAAAGGAAATGGGAAGGCACGAGCTAAAGGAAAGAGCAAGGCACAGGCTGATCTCACCCTCGCATACGTCCCTCCTCCTCCTCCTCGGTCGCTGGCGCCAAACCACCGACGAAGCGGCGCAATTACACGGTTGAACAAGGTACCGCCGTCGCCCAGATCTGGAAAGAGGAGACGTGCAACTCCATTCTCTGCAGAGATCAACATGGCGAGGCATACTGGGGGAAGTGGCGGCGAGGTACAATGCCATGTTCGCCGACGACCTCAACACAAAGACAGTAAAGAGTTTTTTCGGGCGGATCTCTACATGGGTGAAGGAGTGGATGATCGCTTACAACAAGGCGACGAGGGAAAGGCCCATCGGCGCCTCCGACGACATGGTCATCGAAAATGCCCAGGAGATATACGAGCAACATCAAGGGAGCCGCTTCAAGCACTTCGGTGTCTGGAAAATCTTGCAGGACTATCCCAAATTCCTCCACCAACAATTTCCCGACGTTCCGTCCATGAAGCGGACGAAGAATACTGCTGAAGGTGCCTACACCTCATCTGAAACGCCGCACGGATCGAGCGAGGCAACAGAAAAGAAAAGCACGGCTCCCCCTTCCCCCCCTCCCGCCCACAAGGACGAGACGCGGCAAAGGCGGCAACAAGGGTAGCCAAAGGAAAGGGGAAAAAGAAGGTGATCGAGGAGGCGGAGTTCGGATCGATGGTCGACTCAACAAATGCCCAGCTAAGCGGCATCATCGAGGCAAAGAACAACCTCGCTAAGGCAATGAGGGAGCGTGCTCGGGCGAAGCAAGACGCCACCGATGCAAAGATCATCAGCATGGATACATCGCACATGACGTCGGACCAGTACCAGCTGCATATGATGATGGTTGCCAACATCAAGCGACGTCGAGGATGGGCATAGTTATTTTTTTCACCTATCAATGGCTATGTTTTTTTTTCGAGTAATGTTTTTTTTTTAGTAATGTTTTTTTTTTTTATTTCTAGTAATGTTTTTTTTTCATTCTAGTAATGTAATTTTTTATTTCTAATAATATATTATTTTTATTTAAATTAATGAAATTGGAATTTTCTTATTAAAATTAATGTTCAGAAATTAGAAATAGACAACCCTTAGAGATAGCCCCATTTCAGCTCACTGTCTCTATCTCTAAAAAACTCAAAAAGACACTCTTTGAAAACACTATCACTACAGATAATCTTAGGAATGAACATTAAAAGTGTATGAAAAATACTAACAACTAATTACATGCTACAATAAAAAATAATATTACTCTCATATAGATAATAATATATTATTTTTATGATTATATATTTATAGATTACAAGATAATGTAATTGTTCGTGGATGTTCGACAAATTGCACAGAACTACGAAAAAGTGAAACATTGAATTCCCATACGTCTCTAATAAAAGCAAAAATTCAATTTCCACTCCCCTCTCTCTCTATCACGATAAATAACCAAATCATGACCTCATAGCAGAAAAAAAGGGATAATTCAAAGATGCATTTTCATGATTTTATACTCAATGTATGTAGCTTGACTCTTGAGATTGAACTTGAATTTATTACTTAGCCAACAGAGAAAAAGGAATAATTAAATACACTAAGAAACAAATTACGAAACACACTTGCAAACCCTCTGTGATCCTTTTTTCAGTAACCAAGGGTTGTCTCTCTCCACATCTACCGTAATGATGGTTTAAACCACATTTATGGCAAAATGTTGTCCCACATCTGCAGAAAATAAAGAAAGAAAAAATTTAAGAAAATAGAGGAATTTCGAATTGGGTTTTAACAATTTATTGCAAGCAAAATTAATGAATAACCTTCGTCATAACATGTTAATTGCGTACCAAACAATATTCATAAATATAACCCCTAATTTCCTCTTTCTATATACTACTACTAAAGAAGTATACTATGAGAAAAATAAATTGACATGCAATAGTCCTAGCTGGCTTCATCAATCCGATAAAGTAGCATGTTATTTATTTTAAAACTGTTGTACATGTAACTGTATACTATAGATAAAAAGGGATTAATTGTCGAAAATAACCCTGTATTACCCAAATTTACAATTTTAACACTTTTTTTTTGAAGGATTTAATTTTTGTTGGTAAAAAAAAAAAAAAAAAAACCTGAAAGAAAACATTGTAATTGCAAGTTTAATTAATTATAATTAAAGTAAATGAAAACTGCATATTCGGATAAAAGATTAATTGTGTTATTTCCGACAACTAACTCTAGCAAAAACTATTTAATTTTGACAGGATATGATTATGATATACATACCTGCAGCGAATATAGTTACATCCATCAATAAGATCAACCGGTTGGGCACAGCCAGGGCATCTTGACCACATCTTACGCTCGATGAGAAGACCGAATTGTACGTCGTTTGCGTCCCTTTCTTGACGGCTCTCACTACACCAGAACCCGGCTGTCACAGCCCCAAATCCCAAGGGATGGCAAAGCCGGGGTGCGACTAGGGATTGGATTAAAGAAGCGGGAAAGAAAGGGGGAATTACTAAATAAATGATAAACTGACATAACTTTGATAAGATAGTAAACATGAAGTACTTTGATTAATCAAAAGAGAGACAATCCCGAAGGATCACTCGACTAAGTTGTTATCAGAGTAGACTAAGTTTAAAGTACGAAACATAAGCCGAAAAGTTATACAATCAAAAAGTGAAATAGTTTGCAGCGGAAAAATGTAGAACTGAATACACTATTCTTCATTCCTATATACAACCTCTACTCAACTTCCGCCGTCTTCGTCACTCAACCTGCACACTTATAAATACATGCAGGGCTAAGTACAAAAGCACTTAGTGGGCACTTTGCCGAAATCATATCATAGATTTTATATAGATTCATCAAGCATCGAACAGTAACACAACGAGGGTTTTCCCTTTTAAAACAAAATTCCGTGCTTACTAAACATTTTCTCTTTTCATAAATCACTCGCGCGAGCATTTTACTGTCGTTACGTTCAACTTGCCCAACTTCTGTTTCAATGCCGTGGAAGAGTTAACTTCTTCCGCGCACGTTCTATTCACCGCGGCTGACTACCCCTCAACAGAGTACCACACACACCGGATACCGTGTATACTAACTCTGGAAAAGCAGTCGGCTAACTCGGAGTCCGATCGATTTAGTTAGCAGTCGGCTAACTCAGAAAGGCACAAAAGAACTCACATAAAACAAATCTTTTATGCGCTGATAATCAATTTGAAAACACACTTATCAAAGCAGTAAGTAACATTTTCGAACATCGCTCATTTTGTTTGATATAGAAAAAGTCCACCTTAACCGTTTACAGAACAAACTTTAACCTTCTGTCTTCCGTCCTGTCTTCAACTCCGACTTCCTCCTTTTATCGCAAATCAAACATGCTTTAGTAAATCGGTCGAGACGATTAAAGAAAAGGCAATTCGAATTCGGTTAAGACTTTTAGGCATTTGCACTTTACACTACTAGAAAGTTGCGCATACATAACATACTATACATAACGGTTCTTAAGAAAACCGTTATTTATGTGCGTCTTCTTAACAGAGATAACGGTTCCTATGCCAACCGTTATGTATGAGCGTGCCCTTATCCTCAATAATAACGGTTATTAATTTAGTGTTACGTAACCATTATGTATGAGTGTGCCCCTATCAACAATAATAACGGTTATTAATTTAGTGTTACGTAACCGTTATGTAAGTGTGTTACATTTCTTTTTAGTTTCTTTTCTTTTTCATTTTTTTATTGCTTCCTTTATTTTTGTTTCTTTTCCTTTTTTTTTTATTTTCATTTATTTATAAGTTAATAACAACTATTAGTTACTTTTTATCATTTTTTTTAAATAAAGATACAAAAAAGAAAAAAAGAAGAGAAGAAAGAGGTAAAAAAGTAACAAAGGAATGAAATGAAAAGAAAAAAGAAAAAAAAAATTAAAATAAATAAAAAATAGATGAAAAAATAAACAAAAAATAATTCAAGAAAGGAATTTTTTTTAGTTTCTTTTCTTTTTCTTTTTTTTATTGCTTCATTTATTTTTTGTTTCTTTTCCTTTTTTTCTTTATTTATTTTAATTTATTTATAAATTAATAACAATTATTAGTTACTTTTTATCATTTTTTTTAATAAAGATACAAAAAAAAAGAAGAGAAGAAAAAGGTAAAAAAGTAACAAAGGAAAGAAATGAAAAGAAAAAAGATAGAGATAAAAATAAACAAAAAATAATTCAAGAAAAGAAATGAAAAAGTAAACAAAGAAAAAAAAAGAAATAATTAAAATAAAAAAGGAAAAGAAAAGAAAAGAAAAAAGAAGTTAGAAGAAACAAATAAAAAAACTAACCCAAGAAGAATCGAACCCTCTCCCTTCAAGTGTGGGAGAGGCACCGCACCCACTCTACCAGCAAGGATAAGTTAAATACTTCTTCAGCTATAAAAGTATGACTTCTCAAAATCGCTTCTAATATATATTGCAGAAACCCCCAAATTTTTCGTTCTTCCCGCTTGCACACTCCATCTTCCCGCTCTGTAAATCTCACCCGGCCTCTCTCTCGCTGGTTCCAAAATCGACGCTGCTCCGCCACTCCGGCTAAGACTCGGCACTGCTCCGCCACTCCGGCGAAACTCGGCGCTGCTCCACCACTCCGGCGGAGACTCGTCGCTGCTCCACCCCTCCGGAGAAGACTCGGCACTGCTCCGCCACTCCGGTGAAACTCGACGCTGCTCCACCACTCCGGCGAAGACTCGTCGCTGCTCCGTCCCTCCGGCGAAGACTCGGGCTGCTCTGCCACTCCGGCGAAACTCGGCGCTGCTCCACCACTCCGGCAAAGACTCGTCGCTGCTCCGCCGCTCCGGCGAAGACTCAGGCTGCTCCGCCACTCCGGCGAAACTCGATGCTGCTCCACCACTCCGACGAAGACTCGTTGCTGCTCCGCCACTCCGGCACTCCGTCTCACCGCCGTTAACCACTCCAGGTATTTATTCTTTCATTGATTTTTGAAATTGCTTAGTTGAATGTTCTTTTAATTGTTTTAGTTTTGATGAAATTATGATTGTGATGTGAGGGTACTTTAGAATGCGCAATGACAGAGATATGGAAATGAAGAATGAAGAAATCCATCGCCAGTCATCTCTGCCGCCCCCTCCCACGCTCTTCTCTCGTCTGCTCTCTTCTAACCCTCTCAACTCAAACATCAAAAACTCCAAACCCTTAAACTTTCAGAAATCAGTGCACCCAAATCCAGCAAATTCGCCGCCGTTTGACTTGGGTCTCCGCCTAGATTTACCCTATTCCGCCAATTCAGGTAAATTTATGTGATTTTACGAATTTGGCGGATTCTAATTTGTGTAAATTTGATTCCACGAGCTGGAACCCAGAAATATTATTTTTCTGATTTTTGTTTTCTTTTTTATTTGATTCAAATTAGGATTTGGATATACTACAATAGATTCGAATGTCGTTCGCTCCGACTCAAGTGCAATAGATAACTGCAAGAGTTATTGATAAATTTAGGGTTTGCAAGAGTAGCTAAAAATAATAGTAATGCGATGACACAAGTATTTACGTGGTTCGATCAATGAGATCTACGTCCACGGGAGAGAATATCTAGCTTTTATTATATTTGAGAGTACAATGAATGTTGGATCGTATAATCTATCGACTATATATAGGCCTTGAATCGAGCCTTAATCCTCCTAGGATTCCTAATACATATCTTGTTTCTTTGTACATATCCAAATCTCCTTCATAATCGGATTCCTTTATCTCCAAGGTAGGGCTTCATTACTTGGTCTTGAAGACAGGTAGTAGCTTGATCGAGGCCGAGCTCTGTGGACCGAACTTAATGTACAGGCTCAATTAGATTGGGCCTTAGGCCAGGCCCAAGATGAGGCCGGTCCTATCACATCCCCCCCCAAAAGAGAGGAAAGAAGACATGTAGATGCAGACGGTCAGGTCGAATTTCCGAGGTGAATAATCGTGCTAATCACTCTAGTCACGGTCTAATTTACCGAGCTCACCCTCCGAGCTTGATTTGCAGGTAGGTAAAATTCGAGACAAGTAATCAGCTGTCTAGTTCTGTAATTCGAATTGCCAAGTAGGCAGGGCCCATATTCGAGAGGAGGGAAAATTGGTGGGCTTTTTGAAAACTCTTTTTTAGAGACGGTTCGGATACCGAAAAAGCTGCCACGTTCACACGTGTGCAACGTTCAACGGCGGGATTCAAATATGTATTACGAGATTTCATACGACTCTTTTCATATCACGCCATTTCACATCCGCCATTACAGCAAAAGGATTCCTTCCTAGAAAATCTTCTTTCCCTCCATTTCTTGTTCCAAAATTTTCCGACTAGTCGTACCGCCGCGCCGCCGGTTTCACGTTGGGTCTTTTGTTCACAGCCGCAAACCGCTCGCCCGACCGTTTATCTCGATTTAACAAGTAAGTATGGCTTCCCCAACTCGCAATTCTCAATCTAGTAGGGGTAGTGAATCTCCTCCGGCAGGTTCCGCCGGTAGGAGGGTCAATTTTAGCATTTTTTCGTTAGGATCCCCCACTCCTTCTGTTGAGACCTTAGTTGTGCCCCGATGTGTAGAGGGGAAAGTAGCCGAATACTCCTCAATCCTAGACGAGCCTAGGATAAAATTCCTTGTCCAGTCATATAATTTCCCCCAAACGTCGAACTTATAGAACCTCGTCCGGAGGATAGGGCGTGCTCGCCCCCGATGGGGTTTGTGACCATTTACGAGGATAGTCTTCATTCCGGCCTTCATCTGCCTCTTCCTGCGCCATTCGCTGAGCTCCAAAGGAAGCTCGGTTTAGCCTTGGGTCAGATAACACCAAATGCTTTTAGGCAATTTACTGACTTAGGCGTGGCGGCTATCCGTCACAATTACCCATTATCTGCCGAGCTCATCTACGAGCTCTTCGTCTTCAAAACGACGGTGGACTGGTACTATGCCACTGCCCGCACTGAGTTTAAAGGGAGAACTCAGAACAAGGTAGAGAAATGGCATACGAAATTCTTCTTTTGCCGACACGATAGTGCAGTCGACCTGATGTGGAGGGTGGGCAAGCCTCGTGTGTGGGTGACAGACGAGGCGGATGAGGGCCTGGAGACTATTGCTAGGGCGATAGCGAGTTGTGGCCCGTTCGAGGAGAGTTACGATGAAGATTCTCTAGCTGAAGCGGGGTTGAGCCCGTTTGAGCCCCAAAGGATGGTGGACCCTGCAACGGGTGAGACCCCGCTAGTGTTATTAGGATTATTCTTTTTGCTTATTTGTTGTCCTAACTCTTTGCTTGTCTCGTCTGTGTAGTGTTATTTGGGAAGAAGAATGGGCCGACGGCTAAGGTCGCAGCTCGGGGGGGCAAGAGACCGAGGTCTTCAGGTCGATCCGCTTCTTCATCGGACCAGGGTCAGCCCGGAGACCCTTCTAACTAGGGTCGGCAGGTCGAGCTGGCAAGGCCTTCTGCCGCAGAACTCCGCTCTCCTACTGCCAGTCCACCTCACAAACTTTTGAAGTCCGTGGATGTCGTTGACATCTCGGGCGGTGAGGTGAGCCCAGTGGTTCCTCCAGTCAAGTTAGAGGATCTTCCTTTTCCCGAAGTCAGGATTCACTGTTTTTGGTGCATAGTCCTTCTGTAATTTTTTTTATGTTCCCTAACTCCGTTCTTTTTTACAGAGCATCGGTAGGGTAATGAGATGGCTCGAGATTGGTATCGAGCAGATGTCGGCTATGCATGAGGACGAGAAGAATCGTTACTCAGACAAGCTGACCTCAACCAGGGCCAGGCTGGAGAAGGCGAAGGAGGAGCTGGCCAAGGCCAAGGAGGAGGTGAAGACGGTCAAGTCCGAGCTGTCTGCCCAGCTCGCGAAGACCGCTGACGCCGAGGTGAAAGTTGAGAAGGCCCGGGACAATGTGAGGAGGTTGGAAGCCGAGCTGAATGCGGCCAGGGATAGGGAGGCCAGTTCTGCGGCAGGTCAAGGCGAGGTCTTGCGGGCCTTTGCGAAGAGGCTCCTCTTGTCGGAGCATTTCTCCGGCCTCGCCAATGATCTGGCTGGGCTCATCAACGGTAACTACGCCGTGGATGCGTTGGAGGAGGCTGCCCGAGACTTTTCCGACTTGGATGTTTCTAAGTACGGGTACGAGTGTCTAGAGGGAGCGGCCCTCCTTTCTCGGTATGCCCGAGTGATCCGGGATCAGCTCGGCCATCTACCTCTCCTGGACGACCTCGCCAGCTCGTCCACGCTGCTATCAGCGGAGTAGGTTGCTGCCTGCCCAACATATCGGGACCCCGCCCTAGATGCGGTCTTCGATTCTCTTCCTGACGGAATCGAAGAAGACAGCGAAGAAGAGGATGTGGAGCAGGAGATCGTGGCTGCTGAAGATCCGATCCCTCCTAAGAGTTCCGAGGGTCCCGAGACATCCGGAGCTGGGAACTTGGCAGAGTGTCCCCTCTCCGGTCAGCCGCCTTCTCAGGACAAGGAAGTCGGCGGTTGTTAGTTTTTCCTGTACTTTGTTTTTTTTTTTGTATCTTTGTACCCGGAACCTATGAATTTAATGGACAGTATATCTTTCTTTTTGTGTGTGGACTTCGAATTCTCTTGATGGTTCCTTTTTACACAAACAAATAACTCTTCTTTCTCGAGATCTGTCTGAACAATGTGCTTTGACAAGTCTATGGATGGAGAAATGTCGCCGAGCTGAGGCGCTTTCTAATTCAAAGTGTGCTCTTTTAAGGTTGAAAGAGTCCGAGCTTGAGGATTGGCAGGGGAAGTTTGTTGCATTCTGCGAGGCGGCTGAGGCGAAGCAGCTTGCTGGTCAGGAGAATGCTGATGAGCTTCAGGCCAAGCTTCTTCAGGCCAAGGAAGCTTTGGAAGTTGCCCGGGGTCGAGCTGAGCGTGTTCTCAAGGATCACGAGAAGATCGTCGAGGAACATGCTGAATACGAAGACATCATCCATCGCAAGGGTGGTATCACTATATCCGAGGCGGAGTTGTAGATTAAGGAGCTGTTAGAGCAGTATCTCGGTATAAAAGAAGCATGCGGTCCTGAGTCTTGGAAACTTTAGGGGGCTTATGAGAGGCTCGACGAGTGTGCTAAAATGTACAAGTCCGTGCTGTCCCGCCGTCCGAAGCTACGCGCGTTTCTTGCCCGGTGTGTGGATGAGTCTGCTCCGTCTTCTTCTCGGAGGCCTCAGCTTCAGGTCGGCTCGAGCCGCGGTGGCCGGGCTGTAGGGCGTAGTTCGGCTGCACTGCGAGGTCGGAGGTCTTCCTCTAGGAGAGGACGGAGCCGTGGTCGGGGCCGGATTTCCATTGACGACATCATGGGGCCTACTCCTTTCGTAGAGAAATGGCTTAGCTTTAGTTCGCCAGACCCTCCTACGTAGATTAGCTCGGTCTTCCTGTAATTACTATTTATACAATGATATAATTAGTGAAAAATGAAATATATTGTGTTTTGAATTTCCTGTTTGTGGGAAGGATGTTTTCCTTGTTTTGTGTTTTGCCTTTTTGAGGGAGTTGAACTCGGACCTCTTTGTGTTGGCAATGGAACCATGGTTCAGACCTCGCAGTGTGATTCCCCTGGGGGAACTTGGTTCCGACCTCAGTTGAAAAATTTCTTTATCCTTCCTGAGGGAGTTTGACTCGGACCTCGTGGGATCTTCCTTTCGGATGGAGACGAGCTCGGACCTCGAAAAGGGTTTCCTTTGCGCAATTTTTAGGATAAACCTACCCCATGTCGGGTCGTTATCGACCACAAAATAGAACCTTAGTTCGTCCTTATAGGGGGATTTTGGTTTCGTGGATACTTCGTATAAGCAAATCAAGAGACACGAAAGTATGCAAGGCAAAAAGAAAAATTTTATTAACGAAAGAAAGACCAAAACAAGAAAAAGAAAAGGTTTTGACGATCTCGATAAAAACAAAATAAAATAAAATAAAAAAACTAGGAGAAACTAAAAAGAAAACCAGAAAAACTTAAGACTCTATATGCAAGACTTTGCTGCTTATACGAAGAATCTCTTTAGGTGGGCAATGTGCCACGTTCTAGGGACCAGGTCGCCTGAAAGGTAGGCGATCTTGTAGGCTCCTTTGCCGAGAACTTCGTGCACTTTTTAGGGCCCTTCCCATGTGGCTTCAAGTTTGCCGAGCTTCTCCGCATGACTTACTTCGTTGTTTCTAAGCACAAGATCGCCGACCTAGAACTGCTGAGGTTTGACTCTTTGGTTGTAATACCGGGTCATCTGCTGCTTATACCGAGCTTCTTTAATGCTGGCTAGTTCCTGCTTTTCCTCCAGTAAGTCCAGGTCGGTTCGGCGTTGTTCTTCATTGACTTCAGCTGAGAAATTTATGGTGCGGGGGCTCGGTGCTCCGATCTCGACGGGTATGACCGCTTCGGAACCGTATACTAAACTGTACGGGGTTTCTCCCGTTGAAGTTCTGGGTGTAGTCCGATATGACCACAAGACGTTGTGGAGGTTGTCGACCCATTCCGTTTTTTGCTTCTCTAGGCGGGCCTTGAGTCCGTTCACTATTGTCCTGTTGGTGACTTCGGTCTGGCCACTAGCTTGAGGTCGGTGTACCGAGGTGAAATTTTGCTGGATATTAAGTCCTTCACACCATTCTTGGAATATTCTGCTTGTAAATTACGTCCTATTGTCCGAGACGAGGATCCGTGGTATTCCGAACCGGCACACGATGTTCTTCCAGACGAAGTCCCGGGCTTTCTCGCTTGTGACTTTTGTGGAAGGTTCGGCTTCAACCCATTTGGTAAAGTAGTTAATTGCGACTATTAGATTTCGTTTTTGTTTATGGGTCGGGTGAAAGGGGCCTACGATGTCAATGCCCCACTGCATGAATGGCCACGGACTCTGCATAGTAGAGAGGTCGGTCTGGGGTAACCTCGTCACCTTGGCTTGTAGCTGGCATTTTAGGCATTTTTTCACGAACTCTTCCGCATCTTTTGCCATTGTTGGCCAGTAGTATCCCCACCGCATGATCTTCTGGGCTAGCATCCGAGCTCCAATGTGGCTTCCGCATGATCCCGTGTGTACTTCATTTAATACGTAGTCTGCTTCTTTTGGTCCGATACATCTTAGGATGGGCTGTAAATATAACTTTCGATAAAGGACTCCTCCTTCGAGGATGTACTGTGTGGACCTGGCTACAATTTTCTAGCTTCTACCTTGTCCTGGGGGATTTCGCCGCTCTCCAGATATCTTATGAGGGGGGTCATCCAGTTCGGATCGTCATCTACTATTACATTGATTTCTGCCTCTTCTATACTCTGGCTCCGGACTTTTTCTACTAGCATCGAGCTAGTTGGCGAGTTCGCCAGCTTGCTCAGCTCGTCAGCTCGGGTATTCTGGCTTCGGGGAATGCAAATTATTCTGAAGAACGGGAAGGATTGTTCTAGGAGCTTGACCTTCTCCAGGTATTTCTTCAATTTCTCACTTTTCACCTCGTACTTATCCAGCACGTGGTTGACCACGACTTGGGAATCACAGTGGGCTTGGATAGATCGTACTTGGAGGCTTTGGGCGAGACGCAGCCCGGCAATAAGGGTTTCATATTCCACTTCGTTGTTCGTAGTTAAAAACATGAATCGCAGTGAGTATTTCAACTCTTTTTTCTCCGGGCTAATGAGGAGTATGCCAGCTCCGCTTCCCTTCTTTCCCGAGGCCCCATCCACGTACATCTCCCAGCAGTCCGGGGGTGCCTTCTCAGGGATTTCTTGGAGTTCGGCTTTGGCTTTGAGCTTTTTTGGCTCGTCGATGTTCTCATATTGAGCTTTTACGAGGAAGTCTGCCAGAGCTTGCCCTTTTATGGCTCGGCGGGGCCCGAACGATATGCAGTGCTCTCCTAGCTCGATTGTCCATTTCGCGATTCTTCCTGAAGCCTCCGGCTTAGTGAGGACTTGCCGGAATGGTAGGTCGGTTAAGACTTGTATTGAATGGGCTTGGAAGTAGGGTTTCAGATGCCGGGCTGCATTTACTAGGGCTAGAGCGACCTTCTCCAGAGGCTGGTACCTTGTCTCCGGGTCTTTTAGAACCCTGCTAACGAAGTACACAGGTAACTGTCGGTCTCCTTCGTCTCGGACCAACACCGCACTTATTACTTCATCCGACGCTGCGAGGTATAGGGAAAGGGTTTCTTCCTTTTTGGGGACTGACAAAGTTGGCAAGTCACCGAGGTGCCGCTTGAACTCCTCAAAGGCTAGCTCGTGCTCTGGTCCCCACCCGAATACCTGTACCTTTTTGAGAATTTTGAAGAACGGGAGCTGCTTCTCGGCGGCTTTGGAGAGGAAACGACTTAGTGCGGTTATGCAGCCTGTCACCCTAAGAATTTTCCAGATCGCACGTTGAAAGTGCACTTCTTTGGGTTCAGCTTGAGGTTCGCTTGCCTGAGTACGTCAAGTATCATTCGTAGGTCATCAACCGCTGAAGCCATTTCCTTACTTTTGATGACAATGTCGTCTACGTATACTCCGACAATCCTGCCGATGTGATTTCGGAAGAGGAAGTCGACCATTCGTTGGTACGTCGCTCCGACATTCTTTAACCCGAAGGGCATGTATTTGAATGCGAAGACACTGAAGCTTGTGGCAAAAGCTGTCATGATCACATCTTTTTCATCCATTAGAACTTGATAGTACCCTTTGTAGAGATCAAGAAAGCAGAAGACCTCGTATCCCACTAAGGATTCAATCTTCTCGTCAATGTTGGGGAGAGGATAGCAGTCCTTTGGGCAAGCTTTGTTGAGGTCAGTGTAATCCACACACATCCTCCACTCCCCTCCTTCTGCTTCCTTCACTACTACCGGATTAGATAGCCAAACTGGGTATTTGACCTCGAATAGGACCCCTGCCTTCAACCATTGCTGCACCTCATTGTAGATGACTTGATTTCGTTCGGCAGCAAATGTTCTCCTTTTCTGCTTAACCGGGGTAGAGCCCGGGTTGATGTTGAGTTTGTGCGTAATGATATCTGATGATACCCCTGTCATGTCTGCGGGCGACCACGCGAAGACGTCCTGATATTCCCTAAGGAGCTGGATTACCTGCAGGCGGGTTTGAGGTCCCCCTGCAAAGCCGACCTTGACGATTTTTGCAGGGTCTGTTTCGGATAAGGGAACCTGTTCCACCGAGGTGTCTGGGATCGACGTCGTTTCTTCCAACTCCTTGGGGTACTTTGATTGCTATGCTTGTGGTTGGCCTCGGAAAGCGATCTGCATGCATTCCTTAGCCTTTTTCTGGTCACCCCGGACTGTCAGGATCCCACCCAAGGTGGGGATCTTCAGCAACAAGTGATAGGGCGAGATAATGGCCCGGACTGCATTCAGCCAATCCCGACCCAGTATGATGTTGTAGGGAGAGTTCGCTTTGACAACGTAGAACTGGATTAGCTTGTTGATGCTGGTTGGCGGGCTGCCAATGGCAACACCAAGCGCAATGATCCCTTCGGGTTGCGTCTCATGCTGCGTAAAGCTCTTGAGAGGCAGGGGCGTGGGGTTAACCCGAGCTGGGTCAAGTCTCATCCTATCCAGGCAATGTTGGAAGATGATACTTACACCGGCCCCATCATCGATAAATACGCGGTGGACCATCTTATTGGCCACTCCGATTTGTATCACCAAGGCGTCATTATGGGGCGTAGCTGTAGGTACGGGATCATCTTCGGAGAATGTCACGGTTTCACTTTTCCTGAACCTCTTTTTTATTTGTTCCTCAGCAGGCGGAACTGGCGGCCTGCGGGCTTCTGTCCTTAGCTTGGTCTTCGTCATGCCTGGGGGCAGCCCGGAGATGGTTGATACCACCCCGTCGTATTGTGGTATGCCGCACTGAAGGTTGTCATCCTCCTCGTCATGATTGCTCTTAGCTCACTTACTGTCTGGAGCACATCGACCCTGTCCTTTTCGCTTCCCCCTTTTGCCTTTCCTTCCCCCAGCTTCGTATTTCTTTAGGGCGCCCTCCTGGGCTAACCTCTCTATCTCTTCCGCGAGGTCGCGGCAGTCCTCTGTGTGGTGTCCGTGGTCGTCGTAGAAGAAGCAATGCTTGTTTCTATCTCGAGGTTTAGACCCCGACATAGGGCGTGGTTTGGTAAACCAGTCCGCGTGAAGTGCGAAGATCTCAGCGTTTGTTTTTACAAAAGGACGCTGAGGTCGCTCTGGTCCCATCCGAGATCCGAGCCGAGACTGGATGGGTCCTCGCTGGAGACGTTCGTGAGCGCTTCTCTGCTCACGATCATTCCGACCTCGATCAACTTCAGTTCTCTTCTTCTCGGTCTCCTCAGGCCGGGAGAGGTCTCGCTTCAACCGGTCTGCATCTTGACCATCCGCAAACTGGTACACAATCCTCCACATTTTCTGAGCTGTCTCGGGTTTCTGTTTAGCAAGCTCCTGGTTCAGGGATCCAGCAGCGACCCCATTTCGGAAAGCCGAGATGAGGAAGACGTCGTCAATTTTATCGACTTTCAGGCTTTCTTGCATGAATCGGGAGGCGTACTCCCTTATAGACTCTTTATCCTTTTGCTTTACTGAGAGGAGATAGGCTATGTCTCGGCGAGCCTGGACCTTTATATGGAATCTTTGTTTAAAGATTCCTTCAAGGCAGGCCCAGGACCCTACACTGCCAGTCGGCAGGCTGTCAAACCAAGCTCGAGCGTAGTCGACCAGCATCTCGGGAAACAGCTTGCACATGTGTTCTTCTTTAAGGCCCTGGTTGTGCATGCTGTACTTGAAAGGCGTCAAAAAATTGAGGGGATCCTCCAACCCGTTGTAGGGTGGTATGTTCGGCAACTTATATGCCACAGGAAGCTTGGCGTCAAGCAGTTCATCAGTGAATGGGCTAACAAGTCGGGTTGGTCTCCTTTCACGTCGGTGTCGATCTTCCTGGGGACTGTGACTCCTGCAATGACTCGGACTTCAGCACCTGCTGGGGCTCCGATGTCGCCTTGGGAGGTGGTGTCGCCTGGGACTCCGATGTGGACTAGGACTCCGACGGCGGAGTGGACTCCATCGGGTGTCGTGTTTTCCCCTTGGCTCGAGCTCCTGCATCTTGGTGTGGTGAGGAGTTTTAGATATGGATTTCCGCGTGGAACTCTCCCTAGCTTCGGGCATTGGGGACATCCGAGCTGTCGTGAGGAAGCGTTTGAAACTCTCCTTATTTGCTCTAGCGAATTCAGCTGTGGCATAGACGGTAACGAGGTCGAAGTCGTTGAGGAAATCATCTCCCTTCTTCGACTCGGTTTTCTTTTGTTCGGATTCGTCGCTTACTTTCTCGACAAACCCTTCTGGAGTCTCGTTCGTGTTGAAGGATCGTCCGTTATGTGTCCTCCGACGCCGGTTTTTTGGTGGATCTTTCCTGGGGATGACTTCTAGCTCGGGCATCCCGTCGTATGGATCCGAGCCGCCTTCTTGGCGATTATTGTTGTTTGAGGGGTGACTTTCCCCTTCGTCGGGATTCCCGTATCGGCTTTGGGCCTCCCGCTCTCTTGCCACCGCGCTTTGTGATCGCGTATACATCGTTAATCAGCTACAAAAAAAAACCGTCGATTTGAACACAAATTTCCCACAGACGGCGCCAATGATAAATCTAGGGTTTGCAAGAGTAGCTAAAAATAATAGTAATGCGATGACACAAGTATTTACGTGGTTCGATCAATGAGATCTACGTCCACGGGAGAGAATATCTAGCTTTTATTATATTTGAGAGTACAATGAATGTTGGATCGTCTAATCTATCGACTATATATAGGCCTTGAATCGAGCCCTAATCCTCCTAGGATTCTTAATACATATCTTGTTTCTTTGTACATATCCAAATCTCTTTCATAATCGGATTCCTTTATCTCCAAGGTAGGGCTTCATTACTTGGTTTTGAAGACAGATAGTAGCTTGATCGAGGCCGAGCTCTGTGGGCCGAGCTTAATGTACAGGCTCAATTAGATTGGGCCTTAGGTCAGGCTCAAGATGAGGCCGGTCCTATCAGTTATAGATAGTTAAACTCCAATACACTGCTCAGATATAAGAAATTCTTACTTATTTAGAGTCCGAACTGTTGGTATTTTTTCTTGTAAAACATCCTTTAATTTTCTGCAACCATTTAGCCACTTCCTTATTCTGCCACTCAAACTGCAGTAGGGTGCTCTAATTTTCAAATCAGACAGTTATTGTCATTGTATGTTAGTTTAAGCTCATTACAGGAAGGTGACTATGTAGAATTTTCAAGGGTGCTTGTTGCTGAACAAGTTTTCGATCTCAACATATTGTTGAGGTTGAGCCTGCCAGAGCTTCAAAGTTATTTGAATTTCATGAACCGGTGGCTGCTGAGCTTAGTGAGCATAATGAGATACGGAGAAAGCGGCAAGGGATTATAGATTTATAGCAGGCCATCTTAAAAGAAGAGACTGCAAACGCCAACATTGAGCTCGAGCTTCATTCTATGGAGGTAAATATTAGTACTAAAAATTTATCCATTTTTACAGTCACCGGATTATTTTATCAATATGTACTTACGTATGAGTAGTAGCTAGTATTTTAATTGGAATTTGATGCTTGTTGTGTAAACGTATGTTAGGAAAATGAAGAAGCTGAATGTGATGAAAACAAGACAGATCAAGAGACAGATGCGGATCAGGCTGATCTTTTAAAATTTATTGCAGGTCAGTTAATTAATTATATATATGCTGAATTTTGGGCTCTGTATGTGTTCATTTTGAAATAAATTAAAATTGAAAATAATTTTTAGTCTAGCATTTTGTTTGATTAATGATAATAATGTGTAGTCTGGCTAGCGTTTTGTTTGGTTGACATATACTAGTACTACATAGTAGTTTATACTTCGGTACTAGGGGGCTAATAGCTAATAATTCTCAAGCTATTTTGATGATTATGTATGCCTTAGTATTTGATATATTTCTTTTGCAACTGCTGTCATGACATACAGAAGCTGAACACTGCCGAATATTATATCATTTTACAAGGAGATTTTTCCTCTAGTACAAACACTTTCTCTAATTATCTTGTATAAGGATTTTGATTGTTTAAAGCCTTCTGTCAAGACTGAGAATGGATGGGAGGCTATCACTTGAGCCAATATTGAGGTATACTTATTTATCATGCTATTACACGAGGTATACAGATTTGTCTTTTTCTTGGATGATATGAAGATGGCTAATGAGGCTCCATTGTTTCTTGAAATCAACTTTTATGCGCTGTTTACTTGTCAGTGCATGTATGCACCCTCTTTTATGTAAATACTTTACTTAATATCAAGGAATCGCTACTAACTTCATCTTAGTAAATGGTCTGAATTCTCTAGTTTATACGTATATAAGAATTATCCATAAAAATCTTGTTCTCGTCTTTATACTTCTGATGCAGCATTACTTCTGTTAATCTATGTTCTTTTTTTTTGTTATGTTTGAGCATCTTACTTTTCTCTGTGGCATTTATTTTCTGTGTGCAAGGCTGATTCCTGCTTTATCTAGAGATCTCCTGGGGGATTTTACACCATAAGTCACCTATTTTATACTTCTCTGTCACTCAATCTTACAAAATTCATTGACCTTACTGTAAATAATGTTTATTTTCTTAAGTTATGATTTAATGTGCAAAATGAGAGTTTCCCTAGGATCCCTTTATTCCACTACCACGAGCATCAATAATCCATTTGTTTAGACATGAATTGTAAGAAATTTGCGTGGTTGTGAATATCAATGGATTTTGTAAATTTACACATATAGCCGACTTTAGTGGATAATGTGTAGAAAAATAGACTTAGTATTTCAACCTTTGACAGAAAATGATATTTTCACTATAAGTATTAGGATGTGTAGCTATTTCGAAATGCTAATTAATGATAATTATCTGCAATATGTTCCCATCTTTTCTTCTTCTTATCTCGTTTACTAATCTCTGTTGTTACAATCTAATGATAGACTTGAATTTTGTCATTGCAGTTCATGTTATGTGTATTAATTTTAATGTCTCAACTTAGTTCGTATGCTTTAAGAAGGATGCATCAGTGATTGCATATGAGACACTCAAGGATGTACATGAAGGCATGTTTCTATGACAAATCGTACTCGTCTTGCAGTAATTCTTTTTATCGTAATTTCATATGCTTTGGTTAACAGGCAATATTGTTTCATGAGTTATGGAATATGCCCTGGTGAGAGTAAGTAGAGCAGATTGCTCATTTACTATCTCAATACACACACTCAGCAGATTGTTTAAAGTCGTTTCATTTTAATACATGTTGCATGGTACATTAATATTAGATATATGCTAACAAACATTCTACATTTTATTGTAGAACTCGATCGGATCTTCATGCACATCAAAAGGAATTGTGGCAGAAAAGAGGCTTAGCTTATGTAAGAAAACTATAAACTTTTTAGGAAATATACTCTCATGTCTTTGAATTGAAGACCTTGATTTTAGATAGCATTTTGGCTAGTTATGTTAATGTTTGGATGATAATACAATGTTTGAATGATCTACAATGTTTGGATGATTTAATATATGTAGACCTTGTTTTGATGGTAAATATGTATCATTTGTTGTTTTAGAGAATATTATTGATTATTGATTCATATTTCGAAATTATAAATAGAGAAAAAAAATCTAAACAATGAATTCTTTACGGTTCGACAAGCGTTATTACAAATAAAGATAAATATCGTTCATCGACACATATATAACACATATGAAATTCATTTTATAACGGTTCTAACCGTTATGTATATTAACTATTAAAACGGTTAAAAAATGTTATATATTATATTTGAACCGTTATATATGAATAACATACATAACGGTTATTAACCGTTATGTATGAGCGCACTTTTTATAAAATACCTTTACATAACGGTCATGTATGCACATACATAACAGCTATTACCCGTTATGTATGAGCGAATTTCTAGTAGTGTTAATTAATTTCTTTTGATTAACGAAGAAACGAGACTCGAACACATCTCGTTTAGGACTAACTAGGTTCCTTACTCGAAATTTAGATTATAATGGAAGTCGATAACTCTTAATGACTTAAAAGTTCTTAAAGAATTAAGTTGAAAAGAATTCAACTTAAGAAAATGAGTTTCAGAATTTTTCTGCACAAGGCAGTAAGTCTGGAGCTTCTACAGAAAAGAGTATTCCGAAACAGGGGATTTTCCTTATGTTAAAAGAAAGATACGGATGTCTAGTTTACTGTCCAATTTACGGATCTTGATTTCGTTAAACGAGCTAAGAGTTATGGCCGTTTCCGTGAAGGGTCGCAAAATTGTCCGCGAAACCCTAATCGCTCGTAAAACTCGACGCACGATTCCCTAGGTTCGATCAGTGCTATACAACCTTTATATGCATGAAATTTCTATCACATTACAGTCAAGTCTCGTAATTATCTAACGTGAATACTTTCTCGTTCCTCGATTAAAACTACGACGATTACTTCTCGTCTTTTCAACCAATCATTTTTACTTAGAATTTCCATTTCAATTTCAATTCAATTTTAATATTCAACTTCTATTTTCTATTTCATAACCTATATGAAATCTTCATCAACTTCATTCCTACTTATTAATCAACTACGAACTCATATCAATCAACATATAAAGTCTCGATTCCTTATTTCTTCTTTTACGTACTTACTTACTTTCTTCGTTTCTTGAAGTTTTACTAATTCAATTCAAATCAAATTAGTTTCTATCATTTTCTTACTTAGTAATGAACATCTTAATGCATTAACATCATCATAAACCATTACTTAACTAATCCACGTCATTTATATCGGTCTAAGAACTCGATTTTCCATAATTCTCAATTAATTCAACAACTACCCTAACATATCAACAATTATTAATATTTGATTAGTTTTCTCGTTCGATTTTCCTATCGATGATTACGCTCGACTCTTCGTCTCTTATGAAAAGTTCGACGTTCTTAGATTTCATTGAAACTTTCCAATTATCGCCATTAACCACATAGATTAACTAATATGCAAACCATAAACTTATATCATTATCGAAACTAATTCTATCGACGATTCTTCGTCTCCAACGTTTTATTTTTATTTTTAGAAAAATCTAAATTAAATATATGTTAAACCTTATGCTTACTACATCTTAATTATATCAACACATCATCCAAATCATAACCTTTTCTCATTCAAATACCTACTTCTTCCTCTCTTACAACTTTGCTTTTATTCTTAGAAAATTCCCAATTAATTCACATGTTCATTATTCATCATATGCAAACATATTCTATCAATCACACATCTAATATTCAAGCTCAAACCTCTCTTACTCATCTTCAAAATTTTCGAAAATTACTCTATAATTTCTAACATGATTTCTACTTGATTTCTATCCATAGAAATTTAATCATAAGCATAAATAACCAAGAAATAAACTTAAAACATCATCCTATATCTTCATTAAATTTCGGTCATTACAAAAGAATAAGGGGGGATGATTTTCACTTGATTCTAACCATGGAAATCTATTCCTAAGCATACATAATCAAGTTATAACTTAGAACATCATCTTCTTCCTCTCTTAAAATTTTCGAAAATTTCATAATTAAGGGAATGGGATTTTGTTCGGATAGAAGTGAAGAGAAGGCTCTCACCTTTCCAAATATGAACTCGGATTTGAAATCGATCGGTAGATGATTAAGTTACGGAAGCTTGAATGCTTGAAGAACTTGATGAACACACTTGAAGATTTGAAGAACTTGAAGAACAAGAGAGAGAAGAGAGAGAAGAGAGAGAGGGCGGTTTTAAGAGAGAAGAAATGAGAGAAAAAGATGACCAAGGGTGCTATTTATAGTAAAGTAAGGAGGTTTAACTATTTAAGTAAATATCTAGATATTAACTTTAAATCTAATTTTTCCGGATCTAAAACTGTAACCTAAAAACGAACAATTACTTTATTAGACGGACACATTATTGACAAAAATGGATACGACCATTAGTTCCGGAATATTTCACTTAGTCGGAAAGGACGATTCAAATTCTGAAATCCATCGAAAAGTCGGGACGTTACAGTCTAAATTTCGCCCGGAAAAATAAATAAAACTGACTTTTACCAGAAGACTCGTATCGCAAAATAAGTGAATGTAAAGTCAGACGGTTTTTCGATCTGAGTTCTTGAACGAAAATTTTATCGGACGCGAAAACCCTAATACAGTAGTCGGTCGAATGACTTCTGGATTTTATTTTCAGAAACGGATTTCACCATTAGTCTTAAAACTGAAATTCCTTAACTTAGGCGTGAAAAGCCTTAATTAATTATCAAATTTTTATTTTAGTGACGGAAGAAATATCCGGGATATTACACCGGCATGCCACGAGACCCTACATGTGTAGCAAAAGAGTGTCTTGCACCCGAGGCACGTACATTTCTTTGTTGCCTCGTTGCACTCGTTGAGGATCAGCTCAGAGCAACTAGGGTTAGGGCAATAGGTGCTTTTGAACTTTGAAACGGACGATTTGCAGAGGCAATCACACCACTTCACAAATAGGGTTGATGGGATCATAGGCTGGCATTCCAGAGGGTTTAGGGTTTTTCCACAATTTTTTTCTGGGCAATTTATGGTGGCTATGTTTTCATCGATCTTTGCTTGAATGTGACTGCCTATGCACTAGTAAACAATCACAATATTAACATGAAATTAATAAGATATTTAATTTCCCTATTCAAAAGAATATAATGTATATATTATATTCAAGTTTAATTATGGGCGGTAGAATTAAGAAGTGAAGAGAGAAAGAGAACCATACAATTAAATTATACTCCTCTCTCGTAATAGTATATGAGATTAAGAGCCCCTCAACAAAATATTAGATTGATTAAGATAATAAAATTAAGAGGAGAAAAACATGCAGAGTCCCTCAATAGTATTGTAATTGAATATTATTACGATTTTACAATGTAATTAAATCCATTGTATTGACTAGACCATTTAATATGGTTTTACAATTTATTTCTTCTTTTCCCCCCTTAAATTTCGTAGTTTTCGTACAAAGTGAGGCAGCAAAGTCTACGTAAAGTCATTCGAAAATTAGTGAAATCGAATCGAAGCAGACGACGAGGACTTACGATTTTGACATATATACAAAAGAAAATACTCCCTACATCCCGTTCAATATGTCTCACTTTTCTTTTTGAGCGTCTCGTTCAACATGTCTCATTTCCTTTTAAGGAGATAATTAAGAAATCACTTTTTGTTTTATCTCACTTCAAAACCACTTTATATCACTTTATGTTACTTCAAAAATACTTTCACTACAAAAATTTGCCGGATTACCGGCGGAAATTTCCGCTGGTAATCGGCTGAAATCCGCCGGTAATCGCTTTACCGGCGGAATTACCGGCGGACTAATGCCGCCTTTAAAATCGGCGCCAGTAATGAAATTACCGGCGGAAAAAATTCCGCCGGTGATTACCGGCGGAATTTCCGCCGGTAAATTATGCCGGCGAATTTGCCAATGGCAAGGGAGGCATTTCACCGGCGGAATTACCGGCGGAAATTCCGCCGGTAATTTTCGAATTTCTGTTTTCTGCAAATGGTGACACGCGTGCAGTTTACCGGCGGAATTCCGCCGCTAATTTTAATTTTATTTTTAATTTTTTTAATTATTTTTTCTGCACCCTGTTTCAATTTAAATGTAATATATACCACACCAAATCACCAAATAATACTAAAGAAGTCGAATATTCATAAAACTGTATCTTCACATTCAATAATATTAAGTGATAGCATTCACCAAATAAACAATATAACTGTTAAGTAGTTGTACAGAAAAAGTATATAGAAACTACGCATCTGCTGCTGGAGGTGGACGAGGAGGAAATTGACCCGACATCATCATCCTCGCACTCCCTAAATCATGATCTATCGTGTGAAACCTATATCCATTCACAAAATATCCCGAGAATATTTCAATCTCAGATATAAGCCCCGCTGCAAGCGCCTTAATATGTGGGTTCAAACCGCTGCTAGAAGGACGTCTCACCTGTGATAGGTCATATGCAATGTGTATTACAAGTTTTATTAAGTAATTGTATAGTTAAGATAAATTTAAAAAATTCTTACATATGATTGGAACCAGCCAGCAAACTCGTTATCGAACTTAGTATCTAAAACATCTCCGGTGATGCCAGGATAGGCAGATCGCATTTCATCATCAAACACTATGACAAAATTGTATGTTAGTAATTAATAGTTGTGATTATGTTTGAATGACTATTTAAAATTGTACTCACTTTACATATGTGTCTGTAACTTCTGCACAATTGGATAAGATATACATATGCGCGGCATTGTATTCATTTATATCCATATATCTTCTTCCCTTTGTGCCAATTGTACGTCCAGAACGTTTGAAGATTGAGAGCATATTCGGATCATCATTCTCATCAACAATTCCATGATCGTTGCGAGGCATATTTCTCAATTTTGTAGTCACATGATCCTCAAAATAATATGAGGAAAATGTGGATATTTATGTCAGTGTATATGCATTGTTGATGGATCCCTCAACTTTGGCTTTATTTTATGTTATTTTTCAATGTCCGCATATACCTCTCAAATGGATACATCCATCGATATTGAACTGGACCGGCAAGTCGTGCTTCATCCGCCAAATGAACACATAGATGCTCCATTGAGTCAAAAAAACTCGGTGGGAATATACGCTCAAGCTTACATAAAGTCACTGCTATTTTTTCATTGAGCGTGCCCATATCCTGCATTGTGATACCGCGGGCACATAATTCCTTGAAGAAGATACTTAACTCTGTAATGGCCTGCCAAACATTTTTAGGAAGTAGTTCTTTGAAGGCAACAGGTAAGAGCATCTGCATAAACACATGACAGTCGTGACTTTTCGTGCTGTTCAACTTCAACTGCAGCAAATCAACGCATCTAGTAATATTGGACACATATCCATCCGGAAACTTAAGGCCTTTAATCCAGAGAAGTAGGATCTTCTTCTCATCCCTGTCAAGTGTGTAACAAGCTTTTCGATAGTGTTTATCTCCGGCACGTTTCTGCAATTCGGGCCTCCGACAAAAGATGCTCAATTCTTCTCTAGATTTCTCCGTATCTTTTGTCTTCCCTTTGACATTAAGTACAGTGTTGAACACATTATCAAACACATTTTTTTCAATGTGCATAACATCCAAATTATGTCGAATCAAAAGGTCTTTCCAGTATGGAAGATCCCAAAATATGCTTTTCTTCTTCCACCCAATGTGAGGATCTTTCGAGACAAGTGCGTTTATGCCATCAAAGTCTTCGGTTACCTTCACGAGGCCCATTCCCTCTATAATATTAAATATTTCAGTTCCTGATCTACGTTCGGGTGGATCTCTATGACACACCTTATTCTTCAAGAATGATGTTTTATTCCTCCGAAAGACGTGATTAGAAGGTAAGAACATGCGGTGATTATCAAACCATGATTGTTTTCCACTCTTTGGTAGAGTGAACGCTTCTGTATCTTCCATACAATGTGGACATGCCAATCTTCCTGCTGTTCCCCACCCAGACAACATAGCATAAGCTGGAAAATCACTAATGGTCCACATCAGAGCTGCTCGCATCTGAAAATTTTGCTTCAAAGATATGTCATAAGTATTCACACCCACCTCCCACAAAGATTTCAACTCTTGTATTAGCGGCTGCAAAAAAACATCCAACTTCATCTTTGGATTCGAAGGCCCTGGCACGAGTACTGTGAGAAACATGAATTGTTCCTTCATGCACAACCAAGGTGGAAGGTTATAAGGAGTGATAATAACTGGCCAAAAGGAATATTGACGCCCTGATTGCGCGAAGGGCGCAAACCCATCAGTCGAAGTCCCAATCTCACATTTCTCGACTCCTGAGCAAACTCAGGATAAACACCATTCAAGTGTTTCCATGCCGGAGAGTCAGCCGGATGGCGCATAACCCCATTATCTTTAGAAGTAGCATGCCAACGCATATGCTCTGTTGTTGCTTTAGATGCATACAACCGCTGTAATCTTGGAGTCAAAGGAAAGTAATGCATCTGCTTGGCAGGAACACGTTTTTTCCGGCGGCTTCCAGATGCACGAAGGTTCTCCTTGTATCGTGATGTGCCACAAAATTTACAGCTCTCCAACACATGATCATCTCCCCAGTAAAGCATGCAATTACTTACACAACAATCAATCTTCTCTACCGGCAAACCCAAACCACTCAACTGTCTCTTCGTACTATAGAAGTTATCAGGACACACGTTATCCTTAGGTAAAGTTGATTTCATAAAGGCAGACAATTGATTGAAACCCCGTTCAGAGATGTGATTTTCTACCTTGATACTCATGAACTGTGTCATGAAAGATAATTGTGAATAAGTATCACATCCAGGGTATAATGGTGTATCAGCTGAATTCAACACATCATAAATCTGCTGAGCTGCAAGATTCGGTGGTTCTTCGATATTAGGAGGATGTTCAAAATAACTAGGACCTGCATGATCCCACACCATCCGCTGGTAGTTATTGGATGATTGATCATCATCCATTCTAGTAGCTTGGGTTGGTCTATGCACCTCTGCTTCCCCATGATAAACCCAAGTCTTATAATTCAGTACAAACCCACGCCTACAAACATGTTCTCTAACTTCATCCACTGATAAGAAGGCCTCGTGCTTACACTTCTTACAAGGACACCTAATTTTATTGGCACCATCTGTATATCGCGTCTGATTTATGGCATACTCAAGAAAATAATCAAGTCCCCGTTTAAATGCAGAACGATCGTTATATCTTGCATACATCCACTGACGATTATCACTCATTCTTGTAAATGCTAACAAGGATAAAAAAAATTCATAAATTATTTGATAACATAAATCCAAGTTGAACCCTGATATCCAACGTGTTATACTACACTATTTTTTTATTAATACATATATGCACTAACAAGCTTTTGGGGAAGAACTAATATAAGATTCCACTAAAGTGTTTTCTCCACTACATTTCTTACTATCTTAATTTATACTTTCTACTTCACAATTTACTATTTAAATCAAAGTTTTATTTTTCTAAGACATTATTTATATAATTCATGATAGAATTAGTGTCTAGCAATATTATAATGTATAGATATTATAAAAACAATAAGATTAAAATCTGCACCTCACACGGAGGTTTATCACTATGCAGCAACACAGTGTTCTGTGAATTAGTGTCTTAATCCAAGTCGCAAAAGACAAATAATATTATACAGTCTTCACAATTTCATGCTATGCTATTTCTCATAAATCCACCAAAAAAAAAAACCCTTCCAATTTGGAGGTACGTGGAAATAAATATATATTCAACCGATCATCCATCAAATATTCAAATTAATTTAAATGGGGTCCTACATTTCAAAAGAAATTTGAGCAAGCCCACCCCACCCCACCCCACCCCCTACGTTCACCAACAGAATCCTCCATAGATTTCACCTTACTGTCCTACTTTATTCTCAAAGTTTGAATCTTTTTCACTCAATTGCCACTCATATACCAGTTTTCGGTATTTCCCCAGAAACCCGACTAATAAAGCTGCAATCTCGATACAATCTAAAAGGTTAAAGAAAGCTATGAACACAAAGATTAACTCAGAGCCAAACGCATACAATCGTGTGCACAATCTTCCAATACATCGTAACACATATGCATTCAACAACACCAAATATCAATAAATATCATACACCCCCCTCAATAACCATAACAATCTGCCCAGAATTTTGGTAATCCCTCATGCAATCAACACATTTTCTACCTGCAGATTCAGACGGCGACAATTCAGGCGGCAGCGGGAATGGCTGAGACCTGATTCCGGCAGGCGGCAGAGTGAGGAGGTGTCGGGAATTGGCTGACAGAAATGGACGAAGTGAGAGAGATAGAGAACAAGAAGAGAGAGAGAGAGAGAGAGAGAGAGAGAGAGAGAGAGAGAGAGAGAGAGAGAGAGAGTAACAGAAAACTAACCTGTGGATGAAACGACGGCGGCGGCGGCAGCGCGGTGGATTGGCAGAGCGAGAGAGTGGCTGAGAAAGAGTGCCGGAGTGAGTGGAGGAGAGAGGGAGCGAGAGAAAGAGAAATAGAAAAACTCACCGGCAAACTCGAGCAGCGGCGGAGCGACGGAGTGGGCGGCGGAGCGGAGTGAGTGGCGGAGAAAGAGAGAGTGACTGAGAAAATGGCCTTGAGTCAGTGGAGGAGCGCGAGTTAGCGAGCGAGAGAGAGAGAGAGAAATAGAAACTCTCCGCCGGTGGCGGTGGAGCGGCGGAGCGAAGTGAAGGGGAGGCGGTTTGGGCGGAGTTGGGCACGACAAGACGAAAGGGAGTTTGGACATCTGATAGATTAATTAGGGCACGAAGGATCACCGACGGCATCACCGGCGGAAATTCCGCCGGTGATACAAAGCCCATTGCCGAATTGTGGGTTTGCAATAAGGCCCAACAAACAATTAGCCCAATAACATAAAACAACCCACTATTATAGCAGCCCAATTGATAATAAAGCCCAGCCCAACCTTAGACGGTATTACCGGCGGAAATTCAGTCCGCCGGTGATCCCTAATCCCAATTTTTAATTATTTTTTTTCGACAATACCGGCAGAATTATCTCCGCCGGTGATTCGGTATTTCCGCCGGTATTCCCGGCGCGAACACTCCCCTTACCGGCGGAATTCCGCCGGTGATTCGCCGGGAAAAAAAAATTAGCCGACCCGCCTTTTTACCGGCGGAATTCCGCCGGTAATCACCGGCGGATTCTATTCCGCCGATATTTTCGCGATTTTTTGTAGTGTTTATATCACTTTATATATCACTTTATTCAATACACTAAACACACAATTTACATCTAATCCTTTTTTTCTTAATCTCTGTGCCGAAAAGAAATAAGACATGTTGAACGGGACGGACAGAATAAATCATTATTTACTTTGTAGCTAGAAATTATAATAAGTTGATAATTAAGAAGACGGAATTAATACGTACCGCAAAACAAATATTCAGAACACAATTGGAGTCATGGCTGAATTTATGGGTCAATAATGCTTCTTCTATACAGATTTCACATGTGAATGTTTCGTCGCCCATGATCGATGATGGATAGCCAAGAAGAATCAAAGTAGAATCTAATTGATCGCTTCTATATATATATATATATATATATATATATATATATATATATATATATATATATATATAATATAATATAATATAATACGCTTACGAAAATTCTAGTTTGGCAAGAAATCGAATTGTACTATTTATTAGTTGGAGCAAGTTAATTTCCTTGTTAATCCGCCCCTTCATGAGTAAGAGTAATTAGGGATGGCAACAGGTCGAATATGAATCGAATCTTGTTGATTTCAGATCCATATCCATTTTTTTTGTTGCGATCCAAATCCGTCCCAAATCCATCGAATCCAAAAATTTGTAATCCAGATCCAGATCCATCGGATTTGCGGTTCTGCGGATCCGATCCACGGATCTGTTCTTTTATTTAAGTTTAAGTTTAAAATAACACAAAATCAAAGCAACACAATAATAAGTACCAAAACAAGTCACCAAGTCGTCCATAACAACACAATAATAAGTACCAAAATATCACACAAATATATCTAAAGTCACACATGTCATAGAAAAATAAGTATATGCGATCAATTAATCTTGAGAATATGGGAACAAGTCGTCCATGCTACAGCTGCTTTCAACATCATCGACGTCCTAAAAAAATAAAGAAAGAAAGACCATGAGCAACACAAATTGTAATTATAATATAATTAAATATATATTATGTATAATTATAATATATATATATATATATATATATATAATCCGCGGGTCGGATCTGGGACGGATCTGGATCTGAAAATATAAATAAAGATCTGCGGCAAAAATAATCAAATAAATCCAGATCCGTCCCATATCCGCCGGATCCAAAAATTTTAGCTCCAGATCCTAAAAAATGGATCTGGATCTGCGAATCTGGAGCGGATCTAAGATCCATTGCCATCCCTAAGAGTAATATGTAAAATAAAATCATTACATCAGAAAATAATTGTGGGAAGAATTACTTATTTCAATTAGAAGAATCTTGCACGGTTATATACTTTTTTCTTTTTTTTTTTCAATAATTAATATAATTAGTATTTTATCTATAACACTCTTTTCCACCTAATTGTATGCTAATTTCTAATATTAATTAAAATAAATTAATATCATTCACAAATTTTTGAAAATTCAAAATATTAATTAAATTTAAAGATTGACATATTATTAGGCGGGAAAGGGTATTATAAACAAAACACTAATTATATTAATTGTTGAAAAAATTAAAAGACTACTACTATTTAATTACGAATATTACACCGTTGTCCGGACAACTGTTGTCCAAATATCTTTATTCTTGTAACTATTATTCGGAGTTTGAATAGTAAATGGAGTAAAAATTTAGTTAGTTGATTAATTTGCAATTAATCTTTGTAAAGAGAATCATGCATGTAGGCGTTGGTGAATTCTGATGTGGTTATTGAAGTAATAAGTCTTACGAGTATTGATGGTCCCGAAACGAGTTACTGGTGTATGGGGGGGGGATACACCAGTTAGGATTTTTCAGCTTTTGAAAACTTAACCCCCAAAAACTTCAACTGAGTAAAGAAAGACTCAGCTGAAATCACAACTGAGTAAGAGAACTCAGCTGTGATAGTGGTGATGTGCGGAAAGTGGTGGAAATTAAACTCGTTTAAACAACTCACGCTTTTAGTGCAGGGTTGGTCAAAAACCAAAACAGTTGAATATGCAAATATGCAGTTTGTATGCCGATTAGTTTGGTCAGTCAAAAATGCAATAAGTAACTGAATATAATAAACACAGACACACAGGATTTAACGTGGTTCGGAGATAACTCCTACGTCCACGGGGAGGTGTGAATCCTCACACCTCAGTCCAAGTTCTTCTGGACAGTTCCACACAGCTTGCCCGGGCTGTGCAACCATTACAATAAGTTTACGGGTACTTATCAACCTTTACAGTTAAGTTTACGGGTACTTAACAACCTATGTCAAGTTTACGGGTACTTGACAACCTAATTACTCAATTACAGGAAGAGTATGATCCTAACAGACACTTTTTAAGGTGTGTATGTGGGTGGATTTTCCAACTACAGCTCGATCACGAATGAGAGCTGGATCTATGGTTTGAACGAATAAACACTCAAACTAAGATCTAAGACAGATTATAACTCTATGAACCCTCAGCTACTAATGTTCTATCACTCTTGAACTCTCAGCTGCTGATGCTCTTAGAATGTGATTTTTGCAGATTTTTCTTGCGCTTGTTTCTCTTGTGTGTGCACTTTTCTATCTCTGTCTCTGGTGAACCTCTCGAATGAGAGAATGCCTCTATTTATAGGCGGAGAGTATCAACTAGCCGTTGGAGGAGCTGTTGATCTCTGATCGTTGAAAGCGATGGCTTGTCTCTCATCTTTGCAGACTTTCCCGATATGGCATCTGTGCTCTTCTGCTTTCCATCTGAGACAGCCTTGTGTTGGGCCAGATGGGGTAATGACTGAACGGTCAAACCCTCATATGACTTCCTTTTGAAATTCAAATCTTAACCTTTCTGACAGTCAACCTCGGTTAGTAGGTTGAAAATCTTGATCTTCATCTGAGTAGTCTTCAGCTGATGTTCTGAACCGTTGAACTCTCAGCTGACTTTGAACTTCATGTTGAGACTTCTTTATAACTTCCCCCTTCTTGAAACTTTCTCTTTATCGGATGGCATTCTATAGCTGATGTTCTAACTGAACAGTTGGCTTGAACTCTCAGCTGTCAAAAAGCATAGCTTTCTCATCAGGCAGTCTTGTAACTGATGTTCCTCATCCGATCTTTCATCCGGGGTTGTATCCGAGTGTTGCTCTGTTGCCGTCTTCAGTTGGAGATCTGTAAAGATAAAATCTTAACATTGCTCAAACAGCGAGCCTAACAGCTAACATTAGGAACTGGCAACATCTACTCGGTTGGGGTCAGTTGGTTTTGGATTTCATCAAAACTCATACTAATAAATTTCCCAACAATTTCCCCCTTTTTGATGATGCCAAAACCACTTACAACTTTAAACCACTATTGATCTAAACCTCACTAACTTATCTAAAATCTCAGCTGAAATTCTAGACAGTCTATAAGATAAAACATCAAAGGGTTAGCACAGTTATAACATGGTATTTTAAAGACTGCGATTCATAGCTTGGACAATGAGATATTGTGCGTCAAGTTGAATCGTATATATACTTTGAAGTTTTCATTACAACTGATGATTACAGGGTTAAGAACAAAACAGATAAAGATACATCAGTTGCTTCAAAAACTACAACATCTCAAAAAAAACTTCATCAGCTCAAAAACTTTGACAGCTCAAAAATACTGTTGACCGTACTTGCTGAAGATACGGTCGAAAATCTCTTTCTTCGCAGCTGACTCGATCCCAGTGTTGACACCATGTTCCTTGCAGGCTTGTCTCGCCTCAGCCATGATCGCATTTCTGTTCGGAGTGCTTGTACCTTTGATCATCTGAGGGCAATATCCGAGCATCTGCGGAACCGGAACGGTGTTGGGATCGAGCTGAGCTTTCACCATAGCTCGCTGGAATTGACCGAACATTCCAGGGTCTCCAGATCTGAGTTCCCACAGGGCTTCCTTGAAGGCTTGCCTTGGGTCTTCAGTTGAGTAGACCTTCCTATAGTAAAAGTCATTGATAAATTCATGCTTGAACTGCTCCCAGTCGTCGTTCCACTCAGCGTTCATCCACTTGTCAATATGTGGGAACCGAGACAGGAGCGGGGCATTCTTCTGCAGCTGTTGTGTCTTCTTTCTAGCCTCAGCCTTCATCTGGTGCTTGTTTATTCTTCGCACGCTCCGGCTGGCTTTATTCCTGTCAACATTCTTTTCAACCTTGGTCAGTTCCTTCTCGAACTTAGCCACCTTCTTGGCCTGATTAGCAGCGAACTTCTTGATCCAAGAGGGATTCAAGTACTTCTCCTTGGACTCCCCCATAGCTTTGGCAGCTTCGATGCAATCTTCAACAGAGATTCCGTCAAGATCGGCATTGAGCTCGGCTGTAAGCTCGGCTACGAGGTCGTGGGAGATTTCCAGTTCCTGCTGCGATGCTTCAGCTGCTCCTTCAGCTTCAGCTAGCACTCCTTCCCCCTGCTGAACTCCTTCCCCCTGTTGAGAAACAACTTTCCCCTGTCCAGCAACAGCTGCTGGCTCCTTGTCTTCCCCCTTTTTGGCATCATCCAAAAGGGTGGCAACAGTGCCATCCAGGGAGGTCAGCTTGGCCTCAGCTTGTTGAACTCGGGAAAAGAGCTCGTCGATAGCATCCTTCTCTTCCACCTGCTTGGCCAACTCCAGGTCCTGGCGTTCCTGTTCAGCCTTCTTCAGGGCAGCAAAGGTCGCAGAGACATCTTTATGGAGGGTGATGAACTCAGCTCGGAAATTTGCGAACTGAGACATCCACTCCTGGTCTTGAGTCTGCTGGGACTTCGCCAGATCAGATTCAGCAACGGACTTGAAGACATTGAAGTCCGAGCTGAGTCCCTGAACCGCCTTCTTTAGATCCTTGACCTCCGAGCTGGTAGAAGTGGAGAGATCTTCGAGCTTTTGCTGTAGGGAGGAGGAGAGTTGTTCCAGCTGATTGTTCAAGCTCGCATTCTCTGCCACCAGCTGATTCATCCTGTCAGCGTCCTTCTCCTTGTTGAGCTTGATCTTGGACAACAGCTCCTACCTCAGCTGGTTGACCCTCTCAGAGATCAGCTCACAGATAGCATCTGTTGAGAGCGCTGGCTGATCAGAGGGTCCAGGCAGTTGTTGTTGTTGTAGCTGGGCAGATGGGTCCACGACAGCCAGGGCAGTTCGGCTGGCCAGGTATTGTTTCAACTTTTCTTCTTCCCTTTTGGCCGCCTCTTCAGCTGCGTCGACATCCTCCATATAGTTGTCACTCTTGGCCAACATATGGTCAAGAAATTGAACAGCTCCAGGATTGTCACACAGCTCCCTGGTGTCTGTCCTTTCTTGTTGGCTCTTGTCCAGGCGACGACGGAGCACAGCCACCTTCTGGTTGTATGCTACCTCCAGGTTCTGGTAGTCGAAGTATACCCTCAGGTTGGACTCTTCAACTTTCAACCTGTCCCAACCATGGATCCTGAGAGTTTCCTCCTTGACGTACCAGTAGCTGAAAATCACGCTAAACTGATAGAGCAGTTCCGTCCCGAACACGGCAAAGATGGGCATTGAGCGTGCCTCAGGGAACATGCCGATCAGCTTGCGGAAGCAGTAGTCCAACCGGCCTTCATACTCATCCAAGATCACCTGACGGTTGGCTTCTTCATCAATTGGAGTTGGGTCTATTTCGAAGGCAACGGGTTCGATGGTTTCATCAACGTTGGCCAAAGGAATGGTCACAACCTTGGCATCGAGCGATAGGCTCAGTATATCTGACTGAGGACCAGTTGAGAGAACTGGATCCTCTTTGGATGGTGAGTGGGCTGGCTCAAGTGTTTCTTCAGACACAGGTGGGATTACCTGGCTGGCATCAGCTCCAGTCGGACTGTCGTGGGATTCCTCAGATGAAGAAGAGTCATCTGAGGACGAGCTGGATTCCTCCACGTGGATCTCCACCCCTTCAGCCATTTCTTCCTGACGAGGTTGAAGAACAAACCCAGCTGGGTCAACCGACTGGCTTGATTCGGTTGACTCCTTCTCCTCAGTTGTTTTCTCAGCTGGTATCACTACCACCGGGTCAGATGCAGCCGGTTGAGCTGCTGGCTGGATGATTCGAATCCTGGGCCTCTTCTGGAGGGGTTCCTCCTCATCTTCTTCTTCATCTTCCTCTTCCTCAGTCACCTCCTCCAGCTGGCGCTTCGCAGGCTTGGACCTTGAAGGGCGGCGAGCTGCTGAGGCTGACTTCACAGCTGGCTTGGAGGCTTCCTTGGGTGTGTAGACTGCGTCCACAACGTCCTTAGCCTTTTTGGCTGTGGGGAACAGCATCAGCTTGCTGAACGGAGGGTCCTCACTCCCTTCCCAGGTCAGCTGCTGTCCCTTTGTAGCTTGGAGGATCAGGGCAGAAATTTTTTGCCGAAGTTGAGTGTCCCCTTGACACTCAACAGCTGCTCTCCGGACTCCACTGTCGTCTCGGAAATTTTCAGCTTCTCCGCCCACAGCTGGCTTTCAATGTAGCCCAGCCAATCAATTTTGTGTTGTTCCTCTAGGGCCTTCTGCTGCTTGAGCTTCGGTCTGCTAATGTCACCGAACGCTCCTCCATACGCGAAGGCACATTTGGAAATTACGTCGAAAAGAAGTCGGTGCTCCGGCTTCAGTTTTGTCCTTTGCATGCTCCCCTTCAATGGTTCGGGAACAAGAAGGATTGTTTGAAGGAAAGCATCAGCTTCCTTATCGGTGAAGTTCCCCATCACATCTATGGCTTCATGATTTCTGGGAATGATCTTCTCCAGTTCTTGAGACACTCTGATTTCTACGGCGGTGTCTTCTATCGAGCGGGAAGTGCTATTCCATTGCTTGCATGGTATGGTCGTGACAAGGCTGTGTTCTGCAACTCGTTGCAGATTCCTGTAGAAATGTGCGACCTACTTCCTAAGCAGCTTGGATGGAGAGAGAGTTGCCCAGTTTAGCAGACTGTGGTCGGAAAGGATGGCGGTGACTGGAGCGAGTTCCGGCGAGGTCAGGGCATCCCTGGAAAGAATCTGTTCGAAATGAATCTTTGACATCATCATGTCGAAAGATTCCTGGAATGTAGCGGGTTCTGCAGAGACCATTTTCTTGGGCGCTTTTGACTTCGGTGCCATCTCAGAGAAATGTATATATGCAAGGAAGAAAGAAATTCGTTACTGAAAATGGTGAGACAAATTTGGAGAAGATGATGAATAGATTGTAAAGATATGCACGAAATAGTAAAGATATGCAAAGAAGGTAAGGATCACTTCCTGATTTTCCGTATTATATAAGCTTTGACTCGGATGAGATCAACGGCTGGGGTTAAATAGCGCGAATCCATCAACGGCTGGGATTACACGACTGTTGGGTTATTTTGACTGACGCTCCACGCGCGCGAGTGAGAAGGTGAATAGTCTAAGGTGTCAGCCCAGTCGCACTATAAAGTAAGGCTATAGAAGTTCAGCCAGACTTTACATTAAATGCGATATGATGGCTTATTTAGTTTAGTTGACATGTTCACGAATGTTTGAATTTATTTCAAACATTCTCATTTAATATCATAACACCTTCAGTCATAAATGATACCTGCCAGCTGATGTCGAGATCAGTTGTATACCTCAGTTGAGTTCCTCAGTTACTGCATACCATCAGCTGACTCGAGTTCGTCTGTTCAGCTGACGTTTGATGTCTTCAGTTGGCAATCCGTATCTGAGATTCCCCCTTCATCTGAGCTTCCCCCTCAGATGGATATCTGACTCTTCAGCTCGGATGGATCCTCATCAGCTCGGATGACCTTTCAGCTCGGATGGATCCAATAGTCCAAGAAGATCACATAACATCTTGAACCGGGCTTCAGGTAGAGGTTTGGTGAAGATATCAGCTCTCTGAATCTCAGTTGGGATCTTCTCCATGGATACATCCTTTTTCTCAATATGATCTCGGATGAAATGATGACGAATGTCGATATGCTTAGTCCGAGAGTGGTGAACAGGGTTTAGAGAGATAGCTATGGCACCCGAGCTATCACACTGAATGGGAACCTGTCCAGTTGCAACTTCATAGTCTCTCAGTTGTTGTTTCAGCCACAACACTTGCATGCAACAGCTTCCGGCAGCCATATACTCTGACTCGGTTGTAGAAGTAGCAACACATGCTTGTTTCTTGGAGAACCATGAAACCAGCTTGCTTCCCATGAACTAACAGTGTCCAGAAGTAGACTTCCTGTCCAACCGATCTCCTGCTAGGTCCGCATCTGAGTATCCGGTCAATTGGATATTGTCATCAGTTGGATACCACAATCCAACATTAACAGTTCCCTTCAGATACTTGATAATGTTCTTTGCTGCCAACATGTGTGCTTCTCTTGGTTGAACTTGGAATCGAGCACATACTCCAACTGCGTATGATATGTCTGGCCGGCTCGCAGTTAGATATAGCAAAGAACCGATGATCCCTCTATACTTGCTGGCATCCACGAGCTTTCCCTCAGCTCCGGGTTCGATCTTCCAGTTAGTATTCATTGGGATCCTTGAGGTTTTACTTGTTTGCAATCCGAACTTGGTGATGAGCTCCTTTGTATACTTGGACTGATTGATGAAAATCTCTTCTGGTGACTGCTTCACTTGTAATCCAAGGAAATAATTCATCTCGCCCATCATTGACATCTTGAACTTCTCCTTCATGAGATCTGAAAACTTTTTGCACAGCTCCTCCGACTTGGAATCGAATATGATGTCATCCAAGTAGATTTGCACTACAAGTATATCATCTCCAACTTTGATGGTGAACAGGGTTTTGTCAACTGATCCTCGTTTGAATCCCGAGTTTAGTAGAAAACCACAAAGAGTGTCATACCAGGCCCTTGGTGCTTGCTTTAGACCATAGATAGCTTTCTTCAACTTGTACACTCTTCCATCTCCAGTCTCAAAACCTGGAGGTTGTTCAACATATACATCTTCCTTGATATCTCCATTGAGGAATGCACACTTCACATCCATCTGATACACTTTGAACTTGTGATGTGCGGCATAAGTTAGAAAGATTCGGATGGCTTCCAGCCTTGCAACAGGCGCGAAAGATTCTTCAAAGTCGATTCCTTCTTGTTGGCAGTATCCTTGAGCTACCAACCTTGCCTTATTCCTCACTATGAATTCAATGGCGTCTCTCTTGTTTTTGAAAATCCACTTCAATCCAATCACCTTGACACCATTTGGTCTTTCTACCAACTCCCATACACAGTTGCGTAGAAACTCATTCAGTTCTTCTTGCATGGCTGTTGTCCAGTGAACACAGTTGAGAGCTTCCCCAACATTCTTCGGTTCTGGTACATCAGCTACAAAGCAAGAAATCATGGCAACATCTCCAGCTTGCTCGAACTCCTCTAGAACTGCCAACTCCTCAGCATATTGAGCATAAGTGTTGGAGTTTTCTTCAGCTGATTCTGGATTTGCAACTCGGCTCCTTGTACGCACACCCTCGGTTGGATCGCCGATGATGTTGTCAGTGGAATGGACTTCATACCATCTTCGGTTGCATCTTCCTTCTTCTTCCAACTGTGGTTGTTCTGAAGACTGAGTAGGAGTCTTCATGGCTGGTGATTGATTAGCTGTTGAGTCTGGATCCTCAACATTGACATTAGTTTGAACTGGACTCGGTTGGGCTTCGAATGCTGATGCAGTTGGAGGAGCATCAGCTGAAGTTCCCCCTTGGGATGAGCTGGGGTCTTCGCATTCATCTTCAGAGGAGTATGGATCCTCATTCTCAGTTGCCCAAACCAGTGGTTCAGCTAGGTTCTTTTCCCTTAGAGCTTGCGATCTGGTGAGAACTGGTGGAACAGCTGGATCTGTTTGTTGTCCTTTAACCTGTTCCCTGCACTCAAAGGTAGATTCATCAAAACTAACATGAGGTGTTATTTCCACAACACGAGAGCTGTTGTTGAAAACTCTGTATGCCTTGATTCGAGCAGCATATCCAAGGAATATGCTCTTCGAAGCTTTGGCATCAAAAGTTTTCAACTGAGTCTTCCCATTGTTGTGAATATAACACTTAGAACCAAAAACGCGAAAGTAAGAAATATCTGGCTTCCTGCGTCTCCATAGCTCATATGGTGTTTTTCCCAACCGCTTGGTTAGAAGAGACCGGTTCTGAATGTAGCATGCAGTGTTGATCGCTTCAGCCCAAAATCTCTTTGGCAGAGCTGAGCTGGCTAACATGGATGTGGCTGCATCCTTCAACGTTCTGTTCCTTCGCTCAGCTACTCCATTCTGTTGCGGAGTACACGCGGCTCATGTTTGATGGGTAATTCCATTCTTCTCGCAATACTCGATGATGGTTTCATTTAGGAACTCGGTTCCACGATCTGATCGGATAGAAATAATCTTTATCTCTTGTTGGTTTGATATCCGATCCATCAGCTTGGGCAGCTCATCTCGGGTTTCACTCTTGTGGCGCATGAAGATGGTCCACGTATATCTTGAGTAATCATCAGTTACAACCAGGGTATATTCGTTGCCATTTACGCTCTTTGGTGTAACTGGCCCGAAGAGATCCATATGGATCAGCTGTAACACTCGGTCGGTTGGAGTTGACTTCAACCGGAAGGAGGATCTAGCGAGCTTTCCCAGCTGGCATGCACTGCAGATGTGTGTTGTTGAAAACACTCTGTTTGGTATGCCTCTTGCATATTCTTGTCTGGCGAGTCGGTTCATCGTCTTGAAGTTCAGATGGTTGAGCCTTTTGTGCCACAACCAGCTCACATCAGAACTGCTCTTTGATTACAGACAGGTGTCAGGGAGGCTGCTGTTCCAGTCAGCGTAGTAGACATTCCCTGTTGGTGATCGATTTCCCAACAATATCATCTGCTTTGATCCGACATCTTTAACCCTGCAACCCTGTGCATCAAACTTGATAGAGAAACCATTATCACATAATTGGCTGATGGAGAGCAAGTTATGCTTCAATCCATCAACATAAGACACATTAGAAATCGAAACATGATTGGTTTCAAGGGTACCATAACCTCTGGTGTAACCTTTTGAGTTATCACCAAAAGTAACTGATGGACCTTCTTTCTCCACGAAACTTCCAAGCAAATCCTTCAGATTTGTCATGTGTTTCGAGCATCCACTATCCATCACCCACATTGTAGCAGACGCCTTCTTCTTCCTCAGCTGTTTCTCTTGTACCTGCAAAGAGAAACTCGCTTAGGTCCCCAATTTCAGTTGGGTCCTGGAGGGTTAGAACCAGTTCCCCCTGGAACTATGCGTCGCTTTTCCCTGTATACACGAATAGCCTTGTCATTCCAAATGATCTACCCATTTTCATCAACTATAACAACACCTCGGTTTTCCTTAGGCTTGTTGTTAGAAGTGATGCTCTGTTTCTTGGGAGGAGTTGGATTTCTCCCATGTTGGGCTTTAGGAGGTGAGGCTTTTCCCCTGTTTTGATGGCGATTTTTATCCTGTTGAATTTGTCTGTGAGGTCGGACGCCATGTTGGAATCTTTGTGGCTGATTCTGATTCCAACTTCCTGAGGGTTGTCTGTAGCTGTTCATGCCCTGTTGATGATTCATATTATGGCATGAATATCTCCAGTTGTTCGACCAGTTCCTCATTGGTTGACTCGGTTGAAACCTTTGGTCGAACTGATGTTGGAACCGCTGTTGATTCAGATGATTGAACCCTTGGTGGTTCTGCGGTCGGTTCCATTCTTTCTGATGTTGACTGTGAGGTTGATGCAGAGGTCAGTTCTAATTCTGAGTTCGGTTGCGGTTGTGCCTTCGACGCCTCTGATTCCTCTTCTGACTTTTGAACATTCCCCCTCGGTTGATATTCCAACTGATGGAACATTTTGTCCTTCATCTGCTACTCCTTTTCCCTTCTCAGTTGTAATCCTATTGGTCGGTTGAACTTGTTGAGAGGTGGAGGTTGAATTAGCTTCTGGAGACTCAGCTGTGTCTGGCTCGACAGCTGTGACTTCTACAACTTTGATGAAGGTAGCTGGTGGAATTCCAGTATCCTTGACAATATCATAACCGACTCCTGACACGTCATCCATCTGTCTACTGTAACTTATAAGGTTTTCGATGATCTTGGATGACTGATACAGCTTGATTAGATTGTCCTTCTCAGTTTGCAACTCCTTGACGAGGACAGTTATCTGCTCGGTTTGTCCATCTGACTTCTTTATCAGCTGTTCGATCTGAGCCTCTTAATTTTTCAACTGATCTTGCTGTTCATTGTTCTGCTTTATCAACTTCTCATTAGCTGGAGCCTTAGCCTCGTTCAGTTGACTCTTGAGATTCTCAATCTCCTCGGTTTGGCTCTTGATCATATCGTCCTTTTCGGTTAAGGAATCTTCAAGTTTGGCGAACTGAGCTTGAAGACTCTTAAACTCAACCGATTGATGATGCAGGTCCTCACTGAGTTCTTGAAAATCACTCCATGAGGGTTCCAACTCATCGTTCAGAGATTCCTGCATGTTAGAAGTATTGGAAGAGTTTAACTGAGCAGGATTAGATTGTACCTCAATATCATCTTGGTCGGTTCCAAGTGCCATGAGGCATTGATCCTGACTGATGACGTTGTTGGTAGAGGTCAGTTCATCCTCATCTTCAGTGTCTGTGAAGCTGTCCATGTCGTCACCTGCTTCTTCTGCTACCATGGCCTTGTTCTTTGCAGTTTGCTTGGCCCTCAACGTTTCTCTTTCTTTCTTTTGAGAGGTCTGGACAGTCAGCTTGGAAGTGTCCTTCCTTGTCGCATTTGAAGCAACCGTTGGTGACAGGTTTTGAGCTGTCTCGAGTTCGGTTTGATTTGTAGAATCGTTTGTATTTCCCGAACCGAGTGTCCATGTCGGCTAGCTTCTTTGACAGAGCTGCAATGTTCTGTTGCAGTTCCTCTCTGCTTGGCTCCTTTGCAGTCGTGTCAGCTAATCTGGTTGGCCTTGATGATCTCAATTTCGAGTAGTCAGCTCGGAGAGCAACTGACTTTGAGGCTGAGCCAACATCCTCAATTCTACTCGTCTGACCTGAGGACTGAGATCTCCTCCTGTTGACCTTATACTCATTTCCTTTTAAGATTGAGAACAATCTTTCAGCCCCCATTTCGCCAAGGTCAGATCGGCTTTCGTGGATATTGGTGAAGGTATCCCACTCAGCCGGTAGAGCTTGCAACACTTTGAGATTGATTTCTCTTAGTGTGTATTTTCCTCTTCGGATAGACTGGATTCTTCTAATGATGTCCATAAACCGGAGCTCTAGCTGATCGATGGTCTCTTCAGGTCGCAGACTGAAGTTGTCGAAATCTTGACATGCATGTGAGAACTTGTTTTCCTTCGTCTCATCGCTTCCTTCACTTAGCGATGCCAGGATGTCTCACATCTCTTTTGCGGTCTCACACTCCTCTATCCAAGGCAGATAATCTTGTCCAACTGTGGACATTATTGTGCTCTGAGCCCAGATATCCAACTGGCTCACCTTGGCCTCCTCTGGAGTGTAGTCTTCCGGCTGTTTCTCCACATACTCTACCACTGTATCCCCATCGTTGGGATTTGTGGGAGTGCGAGCTATTCTTTCTTTAATGACAATCGGTCCGGAAGAGAGAATTTGTTGCATCCTGTGATGCTTTGACAGAAGGATCTTCTTCATCCGTGTTCTCCATGAAGTATAATTGACTACAGAGAACATGACGACGATCTTATCCTTGACGTCCATCTGCACACGGCAATCAGAACAAATATGCAAGCAGATATGCACTAGCGTGAAAAATAGATCTGTTCAGTTGACCACTGAAGAAACTTTCTCGAATTCACACCTTGTGAAACAGAGTCAGCAGTCTTTTGAACCACTGCTCTGATACCACTTGATGGTCCCGAAACGAGTTACTGGTGTATGGGGGTGGGGAATACACCAGTTAGGATTTTTCAGCTTTTGAAAACTTAACCCCCAAAAACTTCAACTGAGTAAAGAAAGACTCAGCTGAAATCACAACTGAGTAAGAGAACTCAGCTGTGATAGTGGTGATGTGAGGAAAGTGGTGGAAATTAAACTCGTTTAAACAACTCACGCTTTTAGTGCAGGGTTGGTCAAAAACTAAAACAGTTGAATATGCAAATATGCAGTTTGTATGCCGGTTAGTTTGGTCAGTCAAAAATGCAATAAGTAACTGAATAATAATAAACACAGACACACAGGATTTAACGTGGTTCGGAGATAACTCCTACGTCCACGGGGAGGTGTGAATCCTCACACCTCAGTCCAAGTTCTTCTGGACAGTTCCACACAGCTTGCCCGGGCTGTGCAACCGTTACAATAAGTTTACGGGTACTTAACAACCTATGTCAAGTTTACGGGTACTTGACAACCTAACTACTCAATTACAGGAAGAGTATGATCCTAACAGACACTTTTTAAGGTGTGTATGTGGGTGGATTTTCTAACTACAGCTCGATCACGAATGAGAGTTGGATCTATGGCTTGAACGAATAAACACTCAAACTAAGATCTAAGACAGATTATAACTCTATGAACCCTCAGCTACTAATGTTCTATCACTCTTGAACTCTCAGCTGTTGATGCTCTTAGAATGTGATTTTTGCAGATTTTTCTTGCGCTTGTTTCTCTTGTGTGTGCACTTCTCTATCTCTGTCTCTGGTGAACCTCTCGAATGAGAGAATGCCTCTATTTATAGGCGGAGAGTATCAACTAGCCGTTGGAGGAGCTGTTGATCTATGATCGTTGAAAGCGATGGCTTGTCTCTCATCTCTGCAGACTTTCCCGATATGGCATCTGTGCTCTTCTGCTTTCCATCTGAGACAGCCTTGTGTTGGGCCAGATGGGGTAATGACTGAACGGTCAAACCCTCATGTGACTTCCTTTTGAAATTCAAATCTTAACCTTTCTGACAGTCAACCTCGGTTAGTAGGTTGAAAATCTTGATCTTCATCTGAGTGGTCTTCAGCTGATGTTCTGAACCGTTGAACTCTCAGCTGACTTTGAACTTCATGTTGAGACTTCTTTATAACTTCCCCCTTCTTGAAACTTTCTCTTTATCGGATGGCATTCTATAGCTGATGTTCCAACTGAACAGTTGGCTTGAACTCTCAGCTGTCAAAAAGCATAGCTTTCTCATCAGGCAGTCTTGTAACTGATGTTCCTCATCCGATCTTTCATCCGGGGTTGTATCCGAGTGTTGCTCTGTTGCCGTCTTCAGTTGGAGATCTGTAAAGATAAAATCTTAACATTACTCAAACAGCGAGCCTAACAGCTAACATTAGGAACTGACAACATCTACTCGGTTGGGGTCAGTTGGTTTTGGAATTCATCAAAACTCATACTAATAAATTTCCCAACAAGTATTAATTATTGTAGGGAGAGGAAATATGAAATATCATCATCATATATTATTTCCTTACATCTTTGGATTCGAAATTCTGATGTATAGGTCCAAATTTAATATGAATATTCGATTTATCTATATATATATATATATTATTAATATCGATGTCGATTCGAGGTTTTCTTATATAGGTCCTATGTAGCACAATCTTCATTGAGTATTCCTATTTATCTTAAATCCTCATTTTATATATTTTTAATTCATTAATTCTATATATTTAATGATTTAAATATGGCGATGGAATCATAATTATAGAAAACAAAATGATGTATAAGATCCTATATGTAATATAAATATGGCGTAAGAATAATTTTTTATTATTAGGTGTCTTTTCGTTATATTTTCTTTAAAATAATGGTTATTGATGGAATTTGATTATGTAAGATCAATATGTTAATATTTTACTTATTATTTGGTACGTCTCGTATTTGGATCTTCATTCATATTATATTCTTTTTTATTATTAAGTATTTATATATTTAATATTTTAATTATGATCTATAATATCATTCAAATAATTATGCAAATATTTTTTGTTGAAAAAAATAATTATGCAAATTGGAATCGAAATCTACCCAAAATACGAAATCTTTTTCAGCAAGTAAATAAAATTATAATGAATATAAAAAATAGCTTAGTCATGGATAATATTGATTGATTCGTAAAAATTTGATTGCATATATACATTACTACTATTTTATTGTTTAGATCTCAATGGGTTGGATCTCCAATCATTCTATATATAATGAATCAATTATTTCCATGGGGAAGAAAGGGAGGTAGGAAGTGTGGGTCTTTTTATTTCAAATACCATCAACGTAAATTTTTCTATTAATTGCATTTTTGCTAATTTGTTACATAGCTTACAAGTTACAACGTTGATCCGGTCGTAAAGTATGAGCAGTATGATATCAAAGGTAACCCTTTTCTTTTCATTCTCAACATAATTGTTTACAAGATTAATTAGTATATGTGTATTTGATTATTGTTTAAGTAATTCTAAATGGTTATAGTGCATTATATCTGAAGTTGTCACTATTGCTTCAGTATGTTGCTTTTTCTTTTCTGGACAAATTATATTGGATATATTCACATTTATCTCTTTTGAACCTGCAATTTTTTTGCACAACTAATTTAAATTTAGGCCATTTAATTAATTGACCGAAAAATAGTTTAATTTTTTATTTAAAATTTAATTTTGTCAATTGTTAATTGTCAATATTAAATATTTTTACCTGTGACTATTGGAGTGTATTAGACTCATAGTCATCGTACATCATTATAATTAAACTAGACGAGATGATTCAAATTAAAATTTAATTTTGTCAATTATTATGTTGTCAATATCAAAAATTTTACTTACGACTATTTGAGTATATCATAAACTCATAGTCATCCTACATTATACTTAATAGTTGGACGCGATAATTCAAATTTAAACAATAATCATGTTCAAATTAGTAATATTTTCTTCTTTAATATTTGCTTTCGTTAAACCACTTTGCAACTTGCTCTAAACTAATATCTATAAAATTTGTGAGAATTGTAATTTAGTATACACAATAGGCTTGAGTGCATAAAAGAATTCCAGAACATATAAATTTTGACAAATCATACAATACCAGTAAACAGTATAATATGATCATTATATCATTTTACTGTAATTGTCTCAAAATTATATAGTCTCATATATTTCTCACATAAGTGTGTTAAATGTTTCTAGAATATATAAATGACATAAAACCACCCCTATATTAATTATTTACTCATTTAAAATAAAAATATTAATGTTGAAAGAATATTTAGTGGACTAACTACATAAAAGGAATATTTGTAGGTGTCTCTTAAGGAAAAGGAAATTAAAAGCATATCGATTAAGCAAAATTGAGACAGAAAAGGAATCGATAAGTATTATGGAAGTGACAGAAAAGGAGTAGTTTGGAATTAATGTATGAAAATATTATAGTAGTCGGAATTATTTTTTTTAGAATATCGGAAAAAAGATTTATTAAATAGTTATAAATTATCTCGCATGGAATGTTGATTTGGACATGACAATATAAGATTTCCATCTTTTACCGGTGCAAACTTGCATGCATGCATCCAAACCACATTCTTGCAATTGTATTATTTTAATTATTTGCATAAGTAAATCTAATAATAGTAATTACACGTGTTAGTATATTGATAATAATAATGAATAGCATAAAATAAAAATGCAGATATTTGTACCATTCAGCTTTGACCAGCCCTCGACAAAAATTCGGTTATAAGAACACAATCCGAAACAAATTTGGTGAAATGATTTTGTCCCACATTTTTCTCATTTTATTTTCCATTTTCCCTAAATTAAATCATGATACTCTCTCTCTCATCGCTTCGCCATCTCTCTTCAATGTTGATTTTAATGCCTCAAGAGTGCTGCATCTCTTATGGTGGAGAGAAGTGTCTCCAACGTTTTAGGGCGGACAAATTTAAAGCTTTATTTAAAACTAAAATCAGTTTCATTCTTCAAACCCAAACGCTCTCTCATTTCTTGATGCATCAATAAATTTCAGTCTTTTCTTTTTTCGTGTTGTTGTTTATGCACATTTATTCCATGATGGCGAATAAAAACATCCCATTTGCCACCCTAATTCTTTAATTATTCATTTCTGTCTCATTTTTCCTCGTACGTCCAATTGCTTCTGTTCTTGCATTTTCGGTAAGAAAATCAGCTTCAAGATCTTAGGCTTGAATTCGTCCCATCCCTCATGACATGTTTGATTGCAACATTTTCCGAGGTTTTCCCTTTTGGTAAGGAAACTGGCCCATCATATTCTTGGTTGAGATTATACAATTATTGTTGTAAAGATTGAATCTTTACTAGTTTTCTTGAATGCCCATGTCCTGAAAAGTTAGAATATCTCTTATTTCTTGCCGCGTTTTCGTTTAGCTTATCATTCTTGGAGTTTGTTATTTACCCAAGAATTCTTGATTTTTTTCTAGCTCACTCATATAAATACATGGTGATGTGAGAGGCTCAAGCGCTTCTTCTTTTAATCTGGGGCTTCACAATCTTCTTTCACGTATCTTTTGTTCTGTTCTGTTCTGCGGTGTTCATGTTTAGATTGCGATCAAGATTGTAAGAAAAGGACAGTTTAATAATTCCTGAGGTTTTAGAATTGAGTTTAGAGATGCAATCTAAAGTGGGAAGTTTTAGCTCATTAGAGGAAGGCCAAGTTCCTTTAAGGATTATGCACAATTACAGCAAACATTTACCTCTTAGGCTACTACTTCTCTTCCTCTTGCTGGGAGTAGGCCTAGTTTTTCTGTATATCAGTATGTATACGTACCGTTATATCAGCATCCACAGTGTTGTTTCCTCGACTGCCTCGAGGATTCAAACTCCCAATGGCTGCGTTCAAGGATCAGTTGGGGGTTTAGAGAGCTGGATTAGGCCTCCATCAACCCTCAGGCACGAAATGAACGACGAACAGCTCTTTTGGCGCGCCTCGTTGGTGCCTATGATTGAGACTTACCCCTTCAAGAGGACTCCCAAAATTGCATTCATGTTCTTGACAAGAGGGCCTCTGCCCCTTTCACCTTTGTGGGAGAGGTTTTTCAGAGGGAACGACAAGCTTTACTCGATCTATATTCACTCCTCGCCTTCGTATGAGCCCGATTTTCAGCCCTCTTCTCCCTTCTATGCCAGGCAAATACCTAGCCAGGTATTGAGATTATCATATCTCTCTCTCTCTCTTTTATGAGTTTTTGTCTATTGCAACTTTAATTGTTTGTTACTTTAACTTTTCCTAGGAATTTATGGACTTCTAAGCTAGCTTATGCTTGAAATGTATTACTTTGGTAGCCTTTTTCACATTGATTTGCCTATGATTATGGATTTCTTTCTCACTTGCTTCTCTGTCTACATGCTTACTACACAAGTTCTCAATTCTGTACTCAATCTCTTCATGGATTGGAATTTTGCTGAAAGAAGCAAATTCTTGTTTGAAATTTGGTTATAATGTTGTTGAAAATGGCTTAATTTGGTCACAAGATTTTTCAATTAGTACAAACATGACTTAATTTGGATAGAAGATTGAATTAGTACTGTACTAATTAGTACTACACCTTCTTGATCTTGTTCTTGCTCTTGCTCTTATAAGGTTGCTGAGTGGGGAATGATGAGCATGTGTGATGCGGAGAGGCGCCTTCTAGCCAACGCGCTCCTTGACATCTCCAACGAGTGGTTCGTCCTCGTCTCCGAGGCCTGCATTCCTCTCCGAAACTTCACCACAATCTACACATACATCTCCCGGTCCCACTTCAGCTTCATGGGCGCGTTTGATGAGGACGGCCCCTTTGGCCGGGGGCGCTACAATGAGCACATGGCTCCCGAGGTGAACCTCTCCGACTGGCGAAAAGGGTCCCAGTGGTTCGAGATCAACAGGAAACTGGCAGTCGATGTCGTTCAGGACACCCTGTACTACCCCAAGTTTGAGCAATTCTGCAGGCCTCATAGCTGCTATGGTGATGAGCACTACTTGCCTACAATGTTGACCCTCCGGTCCCCTCAGCTACTGGCGAACCGGACCCTCATGTGGGTCGACTGGTCGAGGGGCGGCCCCCACCCGGCGTCATTCGACGAGAACGACCTCAATGATAAGTTTTTTAAGGAGGCCATTGCTGGCCGTGATGGATCATGCATGTACAACAATCAGCCTAGCAATGTGTGTTTTCTGTTTGCAAGGAAGATTGCTCCTGCTGCTTTGGATCATTTGTTGGAGCATTCTTCTGAGTTTTTGGGATTCTGATTTTAACTATAATTTGATTTGATAGCTTGTGAATTGAAATTTATGAAGATGAGATGGAAATTGCAAGAGTATATAGTAGTATCATATTTTGTGTAGTTAGTTGAATTGAAATCCTGGTTGTGTTAGGAAAGTTGAGGTTTTTTAGTATTTTGAATTATTTGTGGAAATTTGTTGAGTTTAAATGTGTTGCAAATCGTGTTATTGGTTTGGTTTTTTATGCAATCGAAGTATTACGCTATTCTTTTTTTATTGTTACGGATACCGCCTATCAAATTATATTGTCGCGGATTATGTCCGCTTACGAGGTTATCTGTAATTCTTGGAGACTACAAAGTGTCTTTCCAGCATCCTCTTCTCCACTAGAGAGATAGCTTAGAAAGACATTTACCCTACCTGTCTTCAAAGTCTCTAACTTTAATATTAAACAATTCTTCATTTCCATTAAATTTATTCATAAAATTCTATTAATAAAAATAACATAAAACATTACATTAATTCAAATAAAATAAAATATTACATTAATTGCAATAAAAAAAATTACATTAATTGAAATAAAAAATTACATTAATTAAAATATGGACTACTTGGGTAGACGTCCAAATTTGCAACAAACGTGCTCGATGAGATCATTGGTAAGCCGATGGTGCTTTCGTTGATCTCTCAAGTCCCATCTCTCCAATTCTCCGCATCCTCTTGCTCAACTTCGATGATCATGTTGTGCAAAATAATGCACGTGAACATGATATCTCAGAGATGCCTCGTATACCAGCACCGACCCGGAGCCCAGATTATCTCCATCGGGCTTGGAGAACTTCAAAAGCCCTCTCTATGTCCTTTCTGGCCGATTCTTGCATCTTCTTGAACCTCGCCGTCTTTGGATCAGTTTCAACCTTTGGCGCCTTGATCTGTGTTGGCGAATAAGGGTAGATCCCATCGGTCAAGTAGCACCCCTTGTCGTACTGTCTTCCCATGACGGTGAAGTTGCATGCCAGAGCTTTATCCTAAAGCACGTCGACGAACAAAGGCGACTGATTGAGGACGTTGATGTCGTTGTTGGAGCCGACACACCCAAAAAAGACATGCCAGATCCACAAATCATGTGACGCCACCACTTCCAAAATTAAGGTAGGCACACCGTGATCTTCGCGCGTAGGCACCCGCCCACCCTTTTGGGTAGTTCCTCGAAGCCCAGTGCATGCAATTGAGGCTCCCGAGCATCTCCAAAAACCCATATCGCGCCTCGTGCATTTGGAGCAGGCGAGCGGTGTCGGCAGCATTTGGCTTCCTCAAGTATCTCTCGCGGAAGAGGTCGATCATTGCTCGGCAAAATTTTTTGAGGCAAAGTCAGCCCGTACTATCTCCGATCTTAAGGTACTCGTCGAACACATCTGCAGCACCACCGGTGGCCAGCTATCGTACCGCCATCGTGCGTTTTTGCACCGACGTCAGCCCCCATCGTCCAAGTGCATCTCGTCGATGCGTGAAGTAGTGGACGTTGTCCTCCAACGTCTTGCAGATGCGCAAAATCAGATGATCATGCATCCAGAAACGGCGTCGGGAAAAGTGCTCGTCATAGGTGGGGTTGTCGGTGAAATAGTCGGCGTGTAGGAGCGCACACGCCGCTTCACGGTCGCGGTCGACGAACGACCTCGCCCTCTTCTTCTTCTTCTTCTTCTACGCCGCTAAGTGTGCACGGAGGGCTCGTTCCACGTCCGCCATCATCTCCAGGACCTCATCGTCAGTGTCGGTCTCTTCGTATTCCACCAACGAAGTTAAAGTGCTCGATGAAGACATCTTTTGAGTTGAATTTGAGAGAGAAAGTAAGGTTGTTTTTTTTTGTGGGATGAATAAAGGATGAGGGGTTGAATTTATAGTGTAAAAAAAGAATTAAATAAAAATTATATAAAAATCGGCTTTTAGCCGTTGGAAACGGTCGAATATTTTAATTTTTTACCCATTAAGCGCGTGTAAAACGCGCGCCATATTTTTTTTTCCTTTTTTTATTTTTCTGGCCCGCGCGTGTAAGACACGCGCTAGCTCGAGCCGGTCTCGAGCCCACCGACACAGCAATGCAGCGGTCTCCAGCCGCACCGATCTCGAGCCCTCTTCAAGATACTACTTGAAGATGGACACTTTTTCATATTTACACCACGACATTGGTTTCCGGAAACCCAAGTCCTAGTTGGCTCGCCGGCATTTAAGATGGACATAAAAAATTTCAAATTAAATTATGACTAAAAAAGAAAAATGATAAGGAGGAAAAAAAATTGGTTCAGTTTCCAGTTTGCAGCAAACGAGCTTCATCAAACTGTTGCCGGAAATTAAGTTTAGGGTGTTACTGCAAATAATTGAATGATTTGTTTATTTGATGAGTTATAGTGCAAATACACCCTTATCATAAGAGAGGAAGTGCGAATACACTCTCAAGGAAAGGTTAGGGGCAGTCAGCCCCCTAACGTTCCAAGAAGTAGTGCATATTGCCCCTACATTTAACGGAATTGCAAACGTCGTCAACTTAAATTTCAAAGTTTTTCTTTAGTTTTTTATTTTTATTTTGCTGGGGATAGAAGCATATCTTGATGAATCCATTCCGCCACCACCGAGTTAACTATCCATTCTTTCTTCATGCAATAAGCGTCTGGCGATTGCTCCACATCCACTACCGCGACATCTCCATTTGCGAAGTTCTCATTTTTTCTCATTTTTCTCAATTGATGACACACAATCATCCCATTTCTTCTCAATTTTCTTCTCCACGTCCTCCTCAAAATAGCCAATCGCGCGTGGAAATTGCAATCGAGATATATGTATGAATGCTTGATATGTATATACGCTAAAAGTAAAATTGAAGGATAAATGCCTACCTAAGATTTCAGTTTAATTTATTCTAAGTAACAAAGTTTCAAACTGCAGAGTCGACTTGATCAATAGATTTTGCAGGAATTTTTCATATTTTATATTTATATGATCTTATTACGATTGAATCCTTTAACTGCACACCAGAACAAAATAAATTAGCAATGGAAGATTTGAACAAACACACAAGATTCGAAGTTGCCCTTAACGTTGCGGTTCGTTGCATAGAACTATAGGTGGAGCGGCTGAGAAGGGATTGGGAGAATCCGGAAACATGAATTTATCACATAAACTTCTTTCCCCAGCCAAAAAGGGGGGGGGGGGGGGAAATTGTTGACAGCGTTTGCAAGACCGTTAAGAATAGGGGCAATTTGCACTGCTTATTGGAACTTTAGGGGTTGACATCCCCTAATCTTTCCTTGAGGGTGTATTGGCACTTCCTCTCTTACGATAAGGGTGTATTTGCACCATAACCCTTATTTAATTGATACTCCCTCTATTCCGTTCAACATGTCTCATTTTCCTTTTTAAGCGTCTCGTTCAATATGTCTTATTTTCTTTTAAGTAAATAATTAAGAAATAACTTTATTCACTTTATATCACTTCAAAACCACTTTAGAGCATTTACTACAAAGCTCGAAGGGGGGTGTCGATCGGTGTTGTCGAAGGGGATCGACCCACCCCCCCCACTCGACACAGTCTGTGTCGATGCCACAATGGGGGATCAACACCCCCTGTGTCGATCGCGGTGGCGATGGCGGTGTCGTTCCTTCGACACACCGCTCGACTCCTCCGGCATGCAAAATAGGGACACGTGGCGTGTCCCCATTGGTCCTTTAATTATTATTTTTTTTAATTTTTTGATTTAAGAAAAAAAAAAAGCAATGGCTTTAATTTTTTGTCTCCAACGTATACATTTGATTTTTCAAAAATTATGTACCATTTTTTCCCTATATATATCCCTTCATCTCATTTATTCTCCACACAAATTTCTTTCTTCATCCATTCTTCTCTACAAAAAAAATCACTCTTTCAAATTTATTTTGTGCAAAAAAATGGCTAACGACCAGTTCAATTCGTGGTACTCGCAAACTTTTGGTTCAATCCCACCGAACCAATCTCCAAATCCGGCGAATCCACCTCCCAATCCAGCGAATCCAAGCTCCCAATTCTTCTCTTCTCCCGGTTTCGGCCAATACTCGGCCCTTGCAGGGTTTGGTGCTTTTTCGCAGACACCGGGTTTCTCCAATTTTTCCCGTCGCCGGGTTTCTCCCAATTCCCTCCGGCGACTGGGTTCTCGCAGTTCTCACAGCCGCAGGGGTACGACCAATTCCCCCCGTCGGCTGGGTTCTCGCAGATGCCGAATTTCTCCCAAGTCCCTCCGTCTTACGGCTTCTCGCAGTCGCCGGGCTTTTCGCCTGCACCGGGCTTCTCGCTGTCGCCGGGCTTCTCTCAAGTACACCCGACATCTGGGTACTCCCAATTCTCGCAGCCCCCAGCGGGTACGGCTCGACTCAGACGTTTCAACCTCAACGACGACGACGACCATGTTGAGGTGGAGGAAGATGAAGAGGAAGAGGAAGAGGAAGAGGAAGAGGAAGAGGCGTATGGTGATTCCCACGAAGAGGAATCGGATGAACGCGAGCCAACACCACCGCCCCCGCCCCGCCGCAAGGGGAAAGCTGTCGCGACATCAAGCATGATCACTTCTCCGGCCAAGGGGAAGGGAAAGGCACGCCGCAAGGGGAAAGCTGTCGCGGCCTCATCCGACGAGCATAATAAGCCACTGCGAGGTCCTAACTACACGGCCGCTAAGATTGAATACCTCGCAAAGTGCTACGTTGACTTCGGGATGGACGCGATCACCAGCAATTACCAAACCTCAAGCGCGTTTTGGGAGAAAATAATGAACCGTTTCAACGAGTTCATAGCTCCCGCCCACCCAAGAGAAAAAAGTGCGATGAAGAGTGCATGGGGCCGCGCCAAAAAACAGATCCAGAACTTCGCCGGCATCTACATCCAAGAAGAAAACCAGCTCGGAAGCGGGGAGAACAACTTCGATCTATACACAAGGGCCCAAGATCTGTACGCCGAGAAGTTCAACAAACCGTTCCCGTATAGGGTTGCGTGGGAGCTCTTGAGGCATATCCCCACTTTCACCAACCCTCAGAAGTCAACTGCTCCAAAGCGGACGAAGATAAATGAATCCGGCGAGTATACTTCGTCTGCCAGCGGCAACGCATCTAGGAGTGAGCAAAATTCGGTTAAAACCGAAAAATGGAGTCGAACCTAACCGAAATACTAATTCGGTTCGGTTAATTTGGTTTTCGATTTGGTTTTGGTTTTGAATTTTGAATTTTTCGATTTTTCGGTTTGGATATAGTTTTTGAAAAAAAATATTTGGTTAACCGAAAACCGAACTGAATTAATAATTAATTTAATAATTTATTAATTTTTATATATATTTAAAAATTAAAATGATTATTATTACTTTTCAATAAAAATTAAAATGATATTATTTATGTTTGGTTAAAGATGTTTTAGAATTTGGATCATTACTTTTTGCGAATTTGGAATCTTGAATATTGAATGTTAATTACTTATTTAAAATGTAGAAAATATATAGTGTATTTATTTCAGTTTATTTGATTTTAACCGAAACCGAACCGAAATATTTCGGTTCGATTTTGTTCGGTTTTAACCATGTTCGGTTCGGATTCGGTTATTTATTATATAATTCGGTTTTAATTTGGTTTTGCAATTCGGTTCGATTCGGTGACCGAATAACCGAATGCTCACCCCTAAACGCATCCACCACATCCGCGAGCAATGCAAACACTCTGCAGGTTCGACCCGAAGGAGTGAAAGCGGCGAAAGCGGCGAAGAATGGGAGAAAGGGCAAAACTGCGCTACGGGAGCAGGCGGCAGAAGAGTTGGCATCCCTCAACAAGCAATCGAGGGAGGAGTGGGCGTTCAATATCTATATTGCCGACACGTCGAATATGAGTCTCGAGCAAAAGGCGAGGTACGAAAATATTCGCCGCAAACTTGCAAGGGAATTCAATTGGGAGGAGTAGTTGTCCTAATTTTTGTTTTTTAATTATTGTAATGTTCGAGTTTTTAATTATTGTATTTTTTTTTTAATTAGTGTATGTTGTAGTTTTTTTTAAATTCAATAAAATTATCATTTATTAATTTCTGAATTTAATTAAGTTAGTTTTTATAATATTTATTACAAATAAAAAAACAACAATATAAAATCTATTCAATCATTAAAATCACGTTTTTCAGTGCTTAGACCTAGGTCTTACTCAACCCATTATAGTGGAAAAATTAACCTATGTCTAACTCAACACCACCAATTATTAAAATCATGCTTCCCAGTGCTTAGACCTAGATCTAACAAGACCCCCGTAGTACATGCTCTTATATCATTTTATGTCATTTCAAAAACATTTTATATTACTTTATCAATTAAAAAATACTTATACTCCCTCTGTTCATGATGAATTGACCCATTTGGGGTTGAACACGGAGATTGAGAAATTTGGTAAAGTTGTTGTGAGTGGAATTGAGGTCTCACTTGTTGAGAGTGGTAAAAGTGGATTGGAGTTAAAATTATTGTAAGTGGAATATGAGACTCATTATTGTTGTTAAAAAAAAGTTAAAGTTGTTATGAGTGGAATAAGGGACTCACTTATAATTAGTGAAAAAAGTAAAATGAGAGTGGAAGTAGTTGTGAATAATGTAAGGTCTCACTTGATTTGATTGTATAAAGTGTTGATTTGATTGTAAAAATTAAAGTAGATAGATTCATTGTGGACAATTTTTTTGTGGTAGGTGGGTCAATACATCGTGGACGGAGGGAGTATCATTTTATTCACTCTACTAAACACACAATTTACATTTAATCATTCTTTTCTTAATTTATGTGTTGAAAAGAAGTAACATGTTGAACGGGACGGGGGAGTACCTTCTTTAAATTGGGATATAATTGTGAAAATGAAAAAAAAAGAGTAATTTACCTAATTTATTTCATGTAGACAATTTGATGAAATCAATTTCCGGATCTCATGCCAAACTAGTAACGCCAACAATTATTATATTACTAAAAGGAAAATGATTTTTGCTTTGAAAAAATTATACGTGGCACCCCTTATATTCCTCCATTTATATTCATAAATTGTGCATTTATAAATTAAAATCGTGGTCAACGGGTCAATTCTGACCTGGAACCGTGGCGGTAAACGAGCCAATTCCCAACCAACACTCGAGAAATTTTTCATTTTTTGCTTTTTTCCCATGTATTTTCTAAAATCTATAATCGTCATCCATGAAATAATTTTTACGTTATTTGTAGTTGAGTTTCCAACTTTGCATAATTTATAATTTAAATTAATGAATATTACTATACGATTAAGGACGATTAACGAATAGTACAATCATTGTTTTTATTAAATTTTTGAATCTATATAAATTCTAAATAAATTTTATAATTTACGCACTTATAAATCACAGTCGTGTCAACGGGCCAGTTCCGATGCAGAATTGTGGCAGTAGACTAATATACGGATTTTTTTCATAAAGGAACACAAATGACTAATTTTTTAATCGAATTTTAAACAACTACGAGTATATAAATTTCAAACAAATTTGAATAATCCTAAACACATCATCTCAAATTGTTTTATTAATCGTCTCCGTTGGAAAACGTAGAATATGTAGAAAAATTGACAGAAAAATTACTAACAATTTATCAACGAGTCAATTCCGATCAAGAATCAAGAATCGTGCGCGTAGATGGGTCAATTCAGTATTTGCGGGACAACTTTTTTTTTTAATATATATAATTTTGAACTCATAAAATTAAGGATATTCATGGTCAACTTTTATCTTATATCATTGACTAAATAATTTTATGAATCACAATCATTCCACATAATATTTTATAAAAAGTAAAAACTACTAAGTACATAGTGAAACAATTCTTGAAGTTTTATTCTCAGTTAAAAAAGTTATTCTCAAAACTGGTAAAAAAGAAAATGAAATATCATCATTTATTTTTCTATGAATATATTTGGAAGATGATTATTTATATAATACTACTACAATTTATAATTAAATTTTTATTTATTAAATATTGTGTTAATATTTTTGAAATATAGTTATGTATATAATTAAATATTAATTTAAGATAAAAAGAAAACAAATATCATCATTAATTTTTTTGTGAATATATTTGGAAGATGATTATTTATATAATTTAAAATTAGTATTGTAGTTAATAGGCCGGTTCCAGGTCGGAACAGTCGGGGTAGACGGGATGATTGTGAAGCGGTGGTTTAACTTATTTTTTTATCTTAATTTTGTGTTGAATTCACAATGTGGGTATGTAGGGTCACTTTCATCATATAAACAATCTTAACATCTATAGTATTATTCGCTATTTATATATGTTTTTGTTGGCAAATTTATTAGTAAGAGTTTTGATGAATTCCAAAACCAACTGACCCCAACCGAGTAGATGTTGCCAGAACCTAATGTTAGTAGGTAGGCTCGCTGTTTGAGCATTGTTAAGATTTTATCTTTACAGGTCTCCAGCTGAAGATGGCAACAAGGCATCACTCGGACAGAACACTAGTTGTAAGGAAAACAACTGAGCGTTCATCAGATGAGAAGCAGTAAAAGGGAAGAGAACATCAGATGAAAGGAAGCCATCTGAGCGTTCGAACCCAACTGATCAGATACAAGGAAGACAACTGAGTGTTCAGTTTCAGAACATCAGTTGTAGAACTCAACCGAGAAGATCAACAGCTTGAAGATGAAGTCAGCTGAGAGTTCAACTGTTAGTTGTCAGATAGAACATCGGCTGAAGAACAAGTTAGTTGAAGATCGAAAGTCTTAACCGACCACTCCTTGTTGGAAGTCTGTTGTTAAGATTTGAATTTCAAAAAGGAAGTCACGTGAGGGTTTGACCGTTCAGTCATTACCCCATTTGGCCCAACACAAGACTATCTCAGATGGAAAGCAGAAGAGCACAGATGCCATATCGGGAAAGTCTGCAGAGATGAGAGACAAGCCATCGCTTTCAAAGAACAGAGATCAACAGCTCCTCCAACGGCTAGTTGATACTCTCCGCCTATAAATAGAGGCCTTCATTCATTCGAAAAATACAAGACACACACGCGAGAAGAAACCAGAGAGCGAAAGAAAGAGCAATATTTTTCACGAGCTGAACTGAATTTAATCTCTTAGAACATCACTTGTTGAGAGTTCTAGAGTTAGTTAGTTTTTGTGTCTTTAGATCGAAACTTGAGAACATCACTTAGTGAGAGTTCGTAGAGTGTTAGATCATAGCTCACTTCGTGTTCGAGCTTTTAGTTGGAACCCCATTTTCTTTCACCTGAAAAGGTTTAGGATCCTACTCTTCCTGCAACTGAGTAAATAGGTTGTTTAGTACCCGAAAACTAAACTGTAAGGTTGATAAATACCCGCAAACTTATCCTTAACGGTTGCTCAGTCCGCGTAAGCTGAGTGGTTTGTCCAGAAGAACTCGAATAGAGTTGTGTGGACTCACAACTCCCCGTGGACGTAGGAGGTTTCTCCGAACCACGTAAATCTCTGTGTGCTAGTGTTTATTTTGTTTATTTCTTGCATATTCAACTGACCTTCTAACCAGCATACAAACTAATCTTTGCATTATCAACTGTCTTGGTTTTTGACCGACCTTGCACAAAAGCGTGAGTTGTTTTACGAGTTGTTAATTTCCACCACATTCCTCACAGCACCACTCTTCCAGCTGAGGTTGCTTACTCAGCTGTGAGATTCCAACTGAGTCTTTTTACTCGGTTGAAGTAATTTTCAGGAGTTTAGTTTTAAAATTCTAACTGGTGTATCCCCTCCTCCATACACCAGTAACTCGTATCGGGACCATCAAGTGGTATCAGAGCAGTGGTTCAAAAGACTACTGACTCTGTTTCACAAGGTGTGAATTCGAGAAAGTTTCTTCAGTGGTCAACTGAACAGATCTATTTTTCACGCTAGTGCATATTTGCTTGCATATTTGTTCTGTTGTTGTGTGCAGATGGACGTCAAGGACAAGATTGTGGTCATGTTCTCGGTAGTAAATTATACATCCTGGAGGACACGGATGAAGAAGATCTTACTGTGAAAGCATCATAGGATGCAACAAGTACTCTCTTCCGAACCGATCATCATCAAAGAAAGAATAGCTCGCACTCCTACAAATCCCAACGATGGGGATACAGTTGTGGAGTTTGTGGAGAAGCAGCCGGAAGACTACACTCCAGAGGAAGCCAAGGTGAGCCAGTTGGATATCTGGGCTCAAAGCACGATTATGTCCACTGTTGGACAAGATTATCTCCCTTGGATTGAAGAGTGTGAGACTGCCAAAGAAATGTGGGATATCCTGGCATCGCTGAGTGAAGGAAGCGATGAGACGAAGGAGAACAAGTTCTCACATGCATGCCAAGACTTCGACAACTTTTGTCTGAAGACAGATGAAATAATTGATCAGCTAGAGCTCCGGTTTATGGACATCCTCAGAATAATCCAGTCCATCCGAAGAGGAAAATACACACTAAGAGAAATCAATCTCAAAGTGTTGCAAGCTCTACCGGCTGAGTGGGATACTTTCACCAATATCCATGATAGCCGAGCTGACCTTGGTGAAATGGGAACTGAAAGATTGTTCTCAATCTTAAAGGGACATGAGTATAAGGTGAACCGAAGAAGATCTCAGTCCTCGGTTCAGACGAGTCGACTTCAGGATGTTGGTTCAGCCTCAAAGTCAGTTGCTCTTCGAGCTGACTACTCCAAATCGAGAACATCGAGGCCAACCAGATCAGCTGACACAACTGCAAAGGAGCCAAGCAGAGAGGAACTACAACAGAACATTGCAGCCCTGTCAAAGAAACTAGCCGACATGGACACTCGGTTCGGAAAATACAAACGATTCTACAAATCAAACCGAACTCGAGATAGTTCAAAGCCTGTCACCAACGGTTGCTTTGAATGCGGCAAGGAGGGACACTTCAAAGCTGACTGTCCAGACCTCTCAAAGAAAGAGAGAGAAGCGTTGAGGGCCAAACAAGCTGGAAAGAACAAGGCCATGGTTGCAGAAGAAGCAGTTGATGACATGGACATCTTCACGGACACTGAAGATGAGGATGAGCTGACTTCCACCAACAATGCTACCGGACAGGATCAATGCCTCATGGCTCTTGGAACCGACCAGGATGATACTGAGGTACACTCTAATCCTGCTAAGTTAAATTCTTCCAATATTTCTAACATGCAGGAATCACTGGATGAAGAGTTGGAACCCTCTTGGAGTGACTTTCAAGAACTCAGTGAGGAACTGCATCACCAATCGGTTGAGTTTAAGAGTCTTCAAGCTCAGTTCGCCAAACTTGAAGATTCCTTAACTGAAAAGGATGATCTGATCAAGAGCCAAACCGAGGAGATTGAGAATCTCAAGAGTCAATTGAACGAGGCTAAGGCTCCAACTGATGAGGAGTTGACGAAGCAGATCAAGGAGCAGCAAGATCAGTTGAAAAATCAAGAGGCTCAGATCGACCAGCTGATAAAGAAGTCAGATGGACAAACCGAGCAGATAACTGTCCTCCTCAAGGAGTTGCAAACTGAGAAGGACAATCTAATCAAGCTGTATCAGTCATCCAAGATCATCGAGAATCTTATCAGTTACAGTAGACAGATGGATGACGTGTCAGGACTCGGTTATGATGTGATTAAAGATCGTGGAATTCCTCCAGCAACCTTCATCAAAGTTGTTGAGGTCAAGGTTGTCGAACCTAACACAGTGGAACCTGAGTCACCACAAAGTAATTCAACCTCCATCTCTCAGCAAGCTCAACCGACCAAGGCAACCACAACTGAGAAGGGAAAAGGAGCAGTAGATGGAGGACAGAATGTTCCATCAGTTGGGACATCAACCGAGGGGGAATGCTCCAAAAGTCAGAAGAGGAATCAGAGGCGTCGAAGGTATAATCGCAACCGAACTCAGAATCAGAACCGACCTCTGCATCAACCTCAGAGTCAACATCAGAAAGAATGGAACCGACCACAGAACCGACAAGGGTTCAATCATCTAAATCAACAGCGGTTCCAACATCAGTTCAACCAAAGGTTCCAACCGAGTCAATCAATGAGGAACAGGTCGAACAACTGGAGATATTCATGCCATAATATGAATCACCAACAGGGCATGAATAGCTACAGACAACACTCAGGGAGTTGGAATCAGAATCAGCCACAAAGATTCCAACATGACGTCCGACCTCACAGACAAATTCAACAGGATAAGAATCACCATCAAAACAGGGGGAAAGCCTCTCCTCCGAAAGCTCAGAATGGGAGAAATCCAACTGCTCCCAAGAAACAGAACATCACTACTAACAACAAGCTTAAGGATAACCGAGGTGTTGTTATAGTTGATGATGAAGGAAAAGTGATCTGGAATGATAAATCCATCCGAGTATATAGGGAAAAGCGACGCACGGTTCCAGGGGGAACTGGTTCTAACCCTCTAGGACCCAACTGAAATTGGGGACCTAAGCGAGTTTCTCTTTGCAGGTACAGGAGAAACAGCTGAGGAAGAATAAAGCGTCTGCAACAATGTGGGTGATGGACAGTGGATGCTCGAAACACATCAGCGCGCGTACTCCGCAACAGAATGGAGTAGCTGAGCGAAGGAACAGAACGCTAAAGGATGCAGCTACATCCATGTTAACCAGCTCAGCTCTGCCAAAGAGATTTTGGGCTGAGGCCATCAACACTGCATGCTACACTCAGAACCGGTCTCTTCTGACCAAGCGGTTGGGAAAGACACCATACGAGCTATAGAGACGTAGGAAGCCAGATATTTCTTATTTTCGCGTTTTTGGTTCTAAGTGTTATATTCACAACAATGGGAAGACTCAGTTGAAAACTTTTGATGCCAAAGCTTCGAAAGGCATATTTCTCGGATATGCCGCTCGGATCAAGGCTTATAGAGTTTTCAACAATGGCTCTCGTGTTGTGGAGATAACACCTCATGTTAGTTTTGATGAATCTACTTTTGAGTGCAGGGAACAGGCTAAAGGACAACAGGTTGACCCACAAGTCCCATCAACCCTCACAAGATCTCAGATTCTAAGGCAAAAGAATCTAGCTGAACCACTGGTTTGGGCAACTGAGGATGAGGATCCATACTCCTCTGAAGATGAATGCGAGGACCCCAGCTCATCTCAAGGGGGAACTCCAGCTGATGCCCCTCCAACTGCATCAGCATCCGAAGCTCAACCGAGTCCGGTTCAAAATAATGTCAATGTTGAGGATCCAGAATCAACAGCTGATCAATCACCAGCTCTGAAGACTCCAACTCAGATCACGGAACAGCCACAGGTAGAAGAAGAAGGAAGACGCAACCGAAGATGGTATGAAGTTCATTCCACTGACAATATCATCGGAGACCCAACCGAAGGTGTGCGTACAAGAAGCAGAGTTGCGACTCATGATTCAACCGAGGAAGATTCAATTTCTTATGCCCAATATGCTGAGGAGTTGGCAGTTCTAAAGGAGTTCGAGCAAGTTGGAGATGTTGCCATGATTTCTTGCTTTGTAGCTGATGTTCCAGAACCAAAGAATGTTGGGGAAGCTCTCAACTGTGTTCACTGGACAACAACCATGCAAGAAGAACTGAATGAGTTTCTACGCAACTGTGTATGGGAGTTGGTAGAAAGACCAAATGGTGTCAAGGTTATTGGATTGAAGTGGATTTTCAAAAACAAGAGAGACGCCATTGGATTCATAGTGAGGAATAAGGCAAGGTTGGTAGCTCAAGGATATTGCCAACAAGAAGGAATTGACTTCGAGGACTCCTTCGCGCCGGTTGCAAGGCTGGAAGCCATCCGAATCTTTCTAGCTTATGCCGCACATCACAAGTTCAAGGTGTATCAGATGGATGTGAAGTGTGCATTCCTCAACGGAGATATCAAGGAAGATGTATATGTTGAACAGCCTCCTGGTTTTGAGACTGGAGATGGAAGAGTGTACAAGTTGAAGAAAGCTATCTATGGACTAAAGCAAGCGCCAAGGGCTTGGTATGACACTCTTTGTGGTTTTCTTCTGAACACGGGTTTCAAACGAGGGTTAGTTGAAAAAACCCTATTCATCATCAAAGTTGGAGATGACATTCTTGTTGTGCAAATCTATGTTGACGACATCATATTCGGTTCTAAGTCGGAGGAACCGTGTGAAAAATTTTCAAACCTCATGAAGGAAAAGTTCGAGATGTCGATGATGGGCGAGATGAATTATTTTCTTGGGCTACAAGTGAAGTAGTCAGAAAAGGGCATCTTCATCAATCAGTCCAAATATACAAAAGAGCTCATCACCAAATTCGGATTGCAGACAAGCAAGACAACAAGGATCCCGATGAATACTAACTGGAAAATTGAACCTGGATCTGAGGGAAAGCTCGTGGATGCCAGTAAGTATAGAGGGATCATCGGTTCGTTGCTCTATCTAACTGCAAGTCGGCCAGACATATCTTACGTGGTTGGAGTGTGTGCTCGGTTCCAAGTTCAACCAAGGGAAGCACACATGTTAGCAGCAAAGAACATCATCAAGTATCTGAAGGGTACAGTCAATGTTGGACTATGGTATCCAACTGACGACAATATTCAGCTGACCGGATACTCAGATGCAGATCTAGCAGGAGATCGGTTGGACAGGAAGTCCACATCTGGACACTGTCAGTTCATGGGAAGCAAGCTGGTTTCATGGTTCTCCAAGAAATAAGCATGTGTTGCCACTTCTACAACCGAGTCAGAGTATATGGCTGTCGGAAGCTGTTGCATGCAAGTATTGTGGCTCAAGCAACAGCTGAGAGATTATGAAGTTTCAACTGGACAGGTTCCCATTCATTGTGATAGCTCAAGTGCCATTGCTATCTCTCTGAATCCTCCTGTTCACCACTCTCGGACAAAGCATATCGACATCCGTCATCATTTTATCCGAGATCATATTGAGAAGAAGGATGTATCCATGGAGAAGATTCCAACTGAGATTCAGAGAGCTGATATCTTCACCAAACCTCTAGCTGAAGCACGGATCAAGATGCTATGTGACCTCCTTGGACTGTTGGATCCATCAGATGAGGAGTCAACTGAAGTAAAGAAATAGATATCCATCTGAGGGGGAAGCTCAGATGAAGGGGGAATCTCAGATGCGGATCGCCAACTGAAGACATCAGACGTCAGCTGAACAAACGAACTTGAGTCAGCTGATGGTATGCCGATCAGATGCAGATTGCCAACCGAAGGAATCAGACGTCAGCTGAACAGACGAACTCGAGTCAGCTGATGGTATGCTGCAACATGGGAACTCAGCTGATTCCAACATCAGCTGATAGGTAATATTTATGGCTGAAGGTGATATGTTCTTAAATGAGAATGTTTAAAATAAATTCAAACATTCCTGAACTAGTCAGTTACATTAAAAATAGTCATCATGTCGCATTAAATGTAAAGTACGGCTGAACATCCATAGCCTACTTTATAGTGCGACTGGGCTGACAAGATAAACTGTACACCTTCTCACGCGCTGGTTGGAACTCGGATCAAAACGTCAAGTCAAAGATAGTCAACAGTTCCGTAATCTCAGCCGTTGATGGATTCGCGCCATTTAACCCCAGCCGTCGATTTCATCCGAGTCAAAACCTATATAAGGCGAAAAATCAGGAAGAAATCTCCTACTTTCCTCATTCGTGTATATCTGATTTAACTGTTCATCGTCTTCACAGTTTTTGCCTAACCCGTTTCTGCAAAAAGATCTTCTTTCCTTTCTTCTATATATATTCCCTTTGCAGTGATCATAAATGGCACCAAAAAGTAAGAAAATGGCTTCATCCGGACCATCCCTAGTCCCTACCACATATGAAGAATCGTTCGATATGCTAGTATCGAAGATACACTTCGAGCAAATCCTCTCCGACGAGGATCTGGAGTCGCCGGTGTTGGCCCTCCTCGCCAATACTCTCCGTGAGAATGGCCTCCTGGAATGGGCCAAGCTCTGCCCATCCCATCTTCTCAGGCGACAAGTGGGGGAGTTTTACGTCAACTTGAAAGCCCCCCTTGAATCTACAGAAGGAGTATCTACGGAAGTCTCCTGGCGGCAAAGAGATGTTCCGGCCAGGACCATACGTCGTGTCACCTTCTCCATCGACGTTTCTGATGCCCTCTGATACATCATTCCCGTCAACCACACCGCCACAGAGTTCCTGGAGAATATTACCGACGAGCAGGCGGATGAGTTTCTGCAGAATGCTCTGATCGAGCCGGAGAGATTAAGGAGCAACATGCAACGGACGAAGTTGAAGCCAGAACATTGCCTGTTGTTCGATGTTGTGTCGAAGGTGGTGTTCGGTTACAGTGGCGCATTCGGCGACATCAGCCGACCCAAATTGAAGCAGTTGGTGGCCTTGGAGCACCAACACCAGATCAACTGGTTCCAATATTTTTTGAACCAGTTGATGGTGGAAAAGTTGAAGATCACCGAGACGACATCCGAGTCGGGAGAGAAGCTGCTGAGTGTAAAGGGGACACTCAACTTCGGCTGCAAGATCTCTGCCCTCATCTTGCTCGCGACCAAGAACCGCAACATGGTCTGGGCAGACTGCGAGGGGACGCCGTTGAAGAAGTTGTTGTTGTTCCCGACAGCCAAAAAAGCACAGGAGGTGCTCAGGAGTGTCTACACTCCTAAGGAAAAGAAGGAGTCTGGAAAGACAGCTGAGTCAACAGCTGAGGGGGAACCAGCTGCCGCTCGCCCCGTCAAGTCCAAAGCTGCACGCCGACGAGCTGAGTCGGAGAAGGAGTCAGCTGAGGAGCCCTCTAAGAAAAGATTGAGGGTGAAACTCAAGAAGAAGGTTGTTATTGAAGAACCAGCCGATGAACCAACTGAGGTGCCAGCTGTTGAGACAGCTGAGGAGCCAGTTGATGTACCAGCTAAGGAGCCAGCTGAGGCGCAAGCTCCAGCAGAGGCGGAGGCACAGGTCGAGTCTGCGCCAGCTGAGGAGCAAGCTCCTGTTGAGGAAGATGCACCAGTTGAGTCGGCACATGCTGAAGAGCCATCTGAGTCGAGCCGCTCAACTGAGGCTGCCATCTATGAGATCGCCCTTCGAGCCCCCGGAGCTGATGAGGTTGAGGGAATGGAGATAGAAGTGACGTCGGATGCGTCCTCCTCATCTGAGGACTTTGAAGATGTTCCTACCTCCCCCACGGCAGGAGATAATGCCGTAGCGCCCCCAGAGCCTCTTGCTCTTTCTACCCCTTCTCAACCAGATATTCCGAGCACTCTGCTCGATGCCAACATCGTGACCGCTCCTTCGGCCGATGTTGAGGAAACCATTGAAACCGCTCTCCCAACCGAATCCCAAATTCCGAGCTCTCAGCTCGATGCCAATGTTGCGACCGACTCTTTGGCCAACATCGATGAACCTCTTGAACCTCAACCATATAATCTTACCCCCTCCCCAATAAATGAAGCGGAGGACCTTCAGGCAGTTGCTTTGGAGCACGAGGGAAGGGTGGCCTACTGCTTCCAAAAGCTGCTAGGCATGTTCCCTGAGGCTCGCAACATGCCCGTCTTCGCCACTCTGGGAACCGAGCTCTTGTACCAGTTCCACCTGACTTCAGCCATTGGTATGTCAAAGAAGATACGATCAGGGTGCAGAGCTGGGACAGGCTGAAGTCAGATAAGTCCCGCATCCGAGCCTACTTCAACTATTCCAACTTGGAGGTGGCTTACAACAACCGGAGTGCGCTGCTAACTCGTCGGTTGGACCAGAGTCGAGCTGAAGGGACGGACACCAGGGAAGCAGCTGGAAAGGAGTGCGTCGACTTTCTAGACAGCATGTTGGTTAAATCAGCTGATTTCCTTGAGGATGTGGATGCGGCTGCCGCAGCAGGGAAAGAAGAAGAAGAAGAAGAACTGAAGCTGTACCTGACCAACAGACAAGCCATGGTCACAGCTGAGCCTCTTGCTCTGATTGCTCAAGCCCCTCCAGCTGATCAGCATGCTCCCTCAACTGAAGAAATCTGTGAGCCGGTAGCTGAGAGGGTCAACCAGCTGAGGACTGAACTGCTTGCCAACCTCCAGCATCAAAAAGATGACCAGCTGAGGGCGTTGGAAGCACAAGAAGTCAAGAACCAACAACTAGTGGAGAAGAATGTTGAACTGAAGACCAAGCTGAATGATTTCTCCTCCTCCACCAGTCAAGAAGTGTCGGAATTGAAGTCAACTCTGTTGGGATTGAAGTCGGAGCTCAACGCCTTCAAATCCTTGGCCGACTCAAATCTTGCCAAGTCCCAACAGACACAGGATGCAGAATGGGAGTCCAAGTTCGAGTCGCGTTGGGCTGAGTTCGCTGCTTTTCAGACAGAGGTCATCGACAACCTCTCTGTCTTGAAGAAGGCTGAACAAGAGCGCCGGGACTCCGAACTGGTGAAGAAGGTCGAGCTGGAGTGTGCGGTTGATGAACTCTTCAACCGTGTTCAACTAACCGATGATAAACTCAACTCTCTGGATGGTTCAGTAGCAAGCCTTGTTGCTGATGCCAAAAAGGGGGAAGAGAAGGAGACGGAGGTTGAGGCGCAGGAAGAAGAAGAGACCCAAGAACAAGGAGTGTCAGCTGCTGCTCAATCATCAAAATCTCAGCTGAGGAAGAGGAAGTCTGCTGCTCCCAAGTCAACTGAAGTCGGTGGAGCTGAGATGTCTAAATACTTGGAGCAGGCAGAGAAGTTTGGAGTTTCCTACAGCTCCATAGCCGAGATCGCAGCCGAGCTGGATTCTGAACTCGACGGGATAACAACCGAAGAGTGCATTGCAGCGGCCAAGGCTATGGATGTAGAGGAGAAGGATTATATGAACCCGAGCTGGATCAGGAAGTTTGCCGCCAGCCAGGCGAGGAGGGTGAACCAGTTCGAGGATGAGCTGAAAAAGTTGTCCCAGAACCTGGACCGCAACGTTGCCTCCCGCAGCCGACGCCGCATCAACAAACTTCAATCAAAGGGGGAAGCTCGGTTGAAGCAACAAAGGTTGCCAGAAAAGTCCAAGGTCGAGAGTCGGTTTAGGAATGTTGACGAGTGGATGCCGACCGAGTGGAATGAAGAGTGGGAGTTGTTCAAGCAAGAGTTCGTGAACGACTTCTACTATAGGAAGGTTTACGCAACTGATGACCCGAGGAAAGCGTTCAAGGAAGCGCTGACCGAGTTGCACTCAGGAGACCCGGGCATGTTCAGTCAATTCGGCGGGCTATGATTGACGCCAACCTGGACTTGAACACAGTTCTAGTTCCCAAGAGGGTTACTTATCGGCCTCCTCTTCTCCCAGACTCTAGCAACCCGAACCGCACGAAGATCGCAGCTAAGGCGAGGCAGGTTTGCAAGGAGCATGGAGTGGACATTTCTAAGGAGTCACCTGCCAAGAGAGAGATTTTTGTTAGGATCTTTAGTAAGTATGGGCTACAATTTTAGCTCAGTTAGTTTTCAAGCAACTGCTGTAATTTTTGGTTTTTGTGCCTATCTGTGTAATCATCAGTTGTAATGAAAACTTCAAGTATATATATTCGATTCACCTTGATGAACAATCCCTCATTGTCCAAACTCTGAATCGCAAAGTCTTTTAAATACCATGTTATAACTGTGCTAACCCTTTGATGTTTTATCTTATAGACTGTCTAGAATTTCAGCTGAGATTTTAGATAAGTTAGTAAGGTTTAGATCAGTAGCGGTTTAAAGTTGTAAGTGGTTTTGGCATCATCAAAAAGGGGGAAATTGTTGGGATATTTATTAGTAAGAGTTTTGATGAATTCCAAAACCAACTGACCCCAACCGAGTAGATGTTGCCAAAACCTAATGTTAGTAGGTAGGCTCGCTGTTTGAGCATTGTTAGGATTTTATCTTTACAAGTCTCCAGCTGAAGATGGCAACAAGGCATCACTCGGACAGAACATGAGTTGTAAGGAAAACAACCAGCGTTCATCAGATGAGAAGCAGTAAAAGGGAAGAGAACATCAGATGAAAGGAAGCCATCTGAGCGTTCGAACCCAACTGATCAGATACAAGGAAGACAACTGAGTGTTCAGTTTCAGAACATCAGTTGTAGAACTCAACCGAGAAGATCAACAGCTTGAAGATGAAGTCAGCTGAGAGTTCAACTGTTAGTTGTCAGATAGAACATCGGCTGAAGAATAAGTTAGTTGAAGATTGAAAGTCTTAACCGACCACTCCTTGTTGGAAGTCTGTTGTTAAGATTTGAATTTCAAAAAGGAAGTCACGTGAGGGTTTGACCGTTCAGTCATTACCCCATTTGGCCCAACACAAGGTTATCTCAGATGGAAAGCAGAAGAGCACAGATGCCATATCGGGAAAGTCTGCAGAGATGAGAGACAAGTCATCGCTTTCAAAGAACAGAGATCAACAGCTCCTCCAACGGCTAGTTGATACTCTCCGCCTATAAATAGAGGCCTTCATTCATTCGAAAAATACAAGACACACACGCGAGAAGAAACCAGAGAGCGAAAGAAAGAGCAATATTCTTCACGAGCTGAACTGAATTTAATCTCTTGAACATCACTTGTTGAGAGTTCTAGAGTTAGTTAGTTTTTGTGTCTTTAGATCGAACCTTGAGAACATCACTTAGTGAGAGTTCGTAGAGTGTTAGATCATAGCTCACTTCGTGTTCGAGCTTTTAGTTGGAACCCCATTTTCTTTCACCTGAAAAGGTTTAGGATCCTACTCTTCCTGCAACTGAGTAAATAGGTTGTTTAGTACCCGAAAACTAAACTGTAAGGTTGATAAGTACCCGCAAACTTATCCTTAACGGTTGCTCAGTCCGCGTAAGCTGAGTGGTTTGTCCAGAAGAACTTGGACAGAGTTGTGTGGACTCACAACTCTCCGTGGACGTAGGAGGTTTTTCCGAACCACGTAAATCTCTGTGTGCTAGTGTTTATTTTGTTTATTTCTTGCATATTCAACTGACCTTCTAACCAACATACAAACTGATTTTTGCATTATCAACTGTCTTGGTTTTTGACCGACCTTGCACAAAAGCATGAGTTGTTTTACGAGTTGTTAATTTCCACCACATTCCGCACAGCACCACTCTTCCAGTTGAGGTTGCTTACTCAGCTGTGAGATTCCAACTGAGTCTTTTTACTCAGTTGAAGTAATTTTCAGGAGTTTAGTTTTAAAATCCTAACTGGTGTATTCCCTTCCCCCCCATACACCAGTAACTCGTATCGGGACCATCAGTTTTCTCTCTTTCTCCCTACCCGCTCCTCTCCTTCTCTTACCTCTTTTTCTTAATAAAAAGCTAAAAAATTCAACTTAAGAGTCGCTTTCTTTTGAGAGATAAATATATTTTTGCCCACATCAGTTTTGTAGAAAAATAGAGCTTTAACAATTATCGAAAGTAATGAGAATATATTAATTATAACTTTTAATAAATATAATTATATGAATTTGAGACGTAAACATATGATAAAATTATTTTTTAATTAAATTTAAAATATGTTCAAAGAATATAAATTATAAACAAATTTAATAGATTACATAATCAATTTATTTAACGTTAAAATAATTAATAAATAATATTTATTTTTATCTATTACATATTAATTCTATTTAATAATTTTATTAATTTTTATAATTTTCCACGGCTGATACACTAATTTAATTTTAATACTCCAGAATCTATAATCACAAATTCGACGATGTGGCGGCGGAGATTTCTTTTCAAATCACGCCTTCCTAGGGTTTGCGACGCCGCTAAATCCCTAGGTCTGGGCCGCAGCGACGACGATCACGAATTAAGGAAGAAGAAAACGAGGAAGAGGCGACGAATTGCAGATTTGAATATCGATAATAATAAAAAGATGCAAAGGATTGACGGAGAAGACGAGACGCGAAAGATCGCCGGAGAAGATGAAGATTCCGATCGGATATCTGCGTTGCCGGACTCGATCATCCACCACATCTTCGGTTTCATCCGCTGCACGAAAGACGTCTTGCGCACTTCGATTCTCTCGAAGAATTGGAAACGCGTGTTCGATTCGTATCAGTCCTTTGATTTTGACCAGAGGCGATTTGGTAGGGCCGGTTTCAAGGAATATGTGGAGAAATCGTTGGCGACGAGGCTCGATCGCGTTGAAAGCGTTGAGAAGTTCAGATTGCACACGGTGGGTGTTGATTTGCAGTTTATCGCGGGATGGATTCGTGTCGCCATGGCTAAGAATGTGAAGGAGCTTGATGTCCGCGTGGTTTTAAGGGTGGACGACTACGTGTGGCCCGTTGATTTGACTCAGTCGAGTTCGATTACTTTCCTCAAGGTCACAGGTAATTCGCTGCGCGGTTTAGCTGCTATGAAGATGTGTAATTTGAGAAGGGTTTCGTTTAAAGAGGCTGAATTTCTTAATGTGAATTCTATGAAGAAACTCGTAGAAAACTCCCCGTTGTTGGAGGATTTGAGGATCGTTCACTGCTCACAATTGTCGCGTCTAGAGATTTCGTCTCGCGTTAAGCTTAAGAGGGTGGAGGTTCAAGAATGTCGAGGGGTTAAGCGCATTGAAATCGCGTCTCCAAACCTTGAGACGTTTTGGTTTCATGCTAAAGAGAAGCAGAAGTGCATAATTGACCTCAAATGTAAGGAAAATTTGAGGAATCTGACGTTGAAGGACAGGACAATGAGTGAGATTGCGTTTGAAGATTGCGTTTCCATGTGCCCCTTGCTTGAGAAATTGGAGCTTTTCAGATGCAACAAGATAGAGAAGCTTAGAATTTGCAGCCAGACATTGAAGAGCTTGGCTTTGGCTCAATGTGCGAAGTTGGATCAAGTTGATGTTGATGCTCCAAATCTCTACTCGTTCCAATACCAAGGCAGTGTGATGTCTTTCCCTTTCATCAAAGCTCCGCGTCTAGCTGAAGTGAAGTTCTCTTTCAAGCAGTATAATCAGAGATCAAATGCTAAGTGTGAGAACTTCTTTTCTAACTTTGATGGATGCAAAGGATTTAAAGTGATTATACATACGAGACAGGTACTGTATTTTTTCTTGTTTTTGTGTTGACCATATTAAGTTCTTGAGATTTATGTTTTTTTTTTTTTTTTTTTTTTTTTTTTTTTGTCTCATGAATGTATATTATATGTTTGTGTTTTTGCAGAATATGATGATTTTTGAAGATCCAAGAGAAGCAGATCTTTTTCAAAGTGAAGGTTGCAAGATAGAATTAGTTGCATCATTATCAAAAGCTGTGAAAAATGTTGACAATTGGTTGAGGGAATGCCACGGAAAGAGTCTTATTTTAGTATCATCCAACTGCGAACTACTGAAGGTAATATTTGCAATTTCAAAATCCATTGTAGGCGAGGTTGAGTCTAAGTTGTTATTACAATACGTTATAGCTATCAATCATGCAATGTGTGTAGATTATAATTATATATATGCAGTTTTGCTGTTGGTGGTCTGTTCTTGTATTTCATAAGTTTAGTGTTTTCCTTGATTTGAGTATATAAGCAAATGATAATTTGTCAAGGGTAATATGCTTCACTTTTGCCCTTCGGATGAAACAGAGAAAGAAAACATAAGATTTACATTGTGTATATCATATATACGCCGACACAACATTGAAATGAAATACATAATTGGTAGATGAAGTTAATACGGGAAACTCATGTCAATGCTCTCCCCCTAGTTGGTGCCTAGATATGAATGCCTAAGTCCTAACGTATCAAGTAGGATTTTGATAGAGACGAAATCTTGCTAGTTGCTCTTTGGGTTCATCTAAATGATGGGAAAAATGTTCTTTTCTAATGCATTTTTGTTCTAGTACATTATGCTTTTACAAGTGATAATCTTGTCTAGTACGTGCTCTCATTATCTGACTTTTCGTTGCAGTTGATAAACGAGCTGATAATTGGCCGAGAAGATAGTCCGAGCTGCTGCAGAGTCCACTCAAACAAATGTTGGAGACATTACATTGAAGATGTCAAAGTTTCAACCTCGGACGCTGTAGAGAATACATCTTACAACTTGACATGGAGATCTAGAAACGAAAAACAGAAGAATAATTTAAGAGATGAGTGAGAGACAGACTCGAGATCTAGTAAACCTTGTACTTGAGTCATCATTCTGCGACAAAATACAGAGAAAAACAAGTTCGTTTTCTTGTATGGTCGTAGAATGATGATTGGACTATGACTCGTTATTGATTGACATTTGGAGACACCATTTTTCTCATCAATTTTTTTAACATTTTTGAGAGTTTTTCTCATCAGGTTGATGTAGGGAAAGAATTGTTAGTTTTAGAATTGTGTCTTGTTTATAGACGTCATTGATTTTCTAATCAACCAATCGCCCATAATGCAATGATATTTATGATATGATGCCCTGCAGTATTTTGGCTTTGGATACATTATCTCTATTCTCATTCCATGGTAAGATTGAATTACAAAATGCTTACTGAATACTGAAAAATAAGGTAGAGAATTATGTGAATACTGAGGAATTGGAATTATGCTTACTAGACATGATTCTAGAAATCTTCTATTATAGTGATTACTAAGGCAACATGGTTTTAGTATGTCTTCTACCACTTAAACAATTGTTTCTATGTACTCCCTCAGACCACAAAGACAATGCATAGTTTTTCTTTTTTGGCTGTCCACAAGAGAATGTATAATCCATTTATAGAAACTATTCTCTCACTTACTACCCTTATAATATGGGACCATATCTCCATTAACATCTACTTTTTCTCCACTCACATTTTACTTTCCAAAATTTTCTTAAAACCCGTGCCGCCATAAAGTATGCATTCTCTTTGTGGTCGGATGAAGTATTAGATTTGACAAAAAATCATTTGCATGTCGGCAAACAAATTTGATAGAAAATCACTATCCCCTTATAGCATCCATAACAAGGGTCTTGTTAGACTTCGGGTCTATCACCAGAAAGCGTGATTTCAATGATTGGTGGTATTGAGTAAGACCCGGAACTATTTTTCACGGTGCTGGGGTTGAGTAAAACCGCAGGTCTATAATCATTGGCAATGATTAAATATATTTTATTTTGTTATTTTTTTATTTATAATAAATAACATAAAAATACTTAAGTAAATTCAAAAATTAAGAAATGACAATTTTATTGAATTAAAAAAATAAAACATACACTAATTAATAAAATAAAAATACAATAATTAAGAAAATAAAATTACAATAATCAAGAAAAAAAATTAGGACAACTACTCATACCCAAATTCTTTTGCAAGTTTGGCACATACTTTTAGGTGCGCCTCCCTTTGAGCAGGAGTAAAATTCGACGTGTTGTTAATATAGACACTGTACGCCACCTCTCCCTTGCGGCGTCCCTCTCCGCTTTCAAGTTTACGGCTACGGATGTCAACTCTGCCCTCGCCTCCTCCTTCGCCGCCGCCTTGCCCTTCCTCTCCTTCTTGATAGTTTTCACTTATTCGGGACGAACCTGCATCATGTTTGCATAGCTCGCGGATGTTGTGGATCCGTTGACACTACAGACGAAGTATACTCTCCGGCTTCATTTATCCGCGTCCGCTTTAGAGCTGTTGTCGTCGCCGGGTTGGAAAAACTCGGGATATTCTTCAAGAGCTCCCACGCAGTCCTATGTTGGAAGACTTTTCCGTACTGGGCGTGGTAACGATCTTCGGCCTGTGTGTACATATCGAGATCGTTCCGTCCGCTTTCGAGTTGGTCTTCGAGTTTGATGTAGATGGCGGCGAACTTCTGGATTAGTTTCTTGGCGCGGCCCCACACGCTCTTCATCGCATCCTTTTCTCTTGGCGCGGCGGAAGCTATGTGCTAGTTGAAGCGCTTACCTATTTTCTCCCATAACTTGGCCGAGGTTTGGTAGTTGCTGGTCACCGCATCCAGCCCCAAATCAATGTAGCACCGTTCGAGAAATTCAATATCTGTGGGTGTGTAGTTAGCACCTCGCAGTGGCTTCGATGAAGTGCTTGATACGGCGGGTTGTTTGTCCTTGCGGCGTGCCCTTCCCTTCCCCTTGACCGGAGAAGTGGTCGTGCTTGATGTGGCGGGAGCTTTCTCCTTGCAGCGGGTGGTGGTGTTGGCTCGCTTTCCTCCGAGTCTTCTTGTTGGGAATCTTCGTACGCCTCTTCCTCTTCCTCTTGGGTGTCCTCCACCTCAACATCGTCGGTGTCGTCGTTGAAGTTGATACGTCTGAATCGAACAGTAGTCGATGGCAGCGTGGATAATTGGGAGAAGCCGGATGTCGGGGGGAATTGAGGGACCCCGACGACTGCGAGTAGCCGTAAGACGGAGGAAATTGGGAGTACCCCGAAGACTGCGAGGACCCAGTCAACGGGGGAATTGGAAAAACCCCGGCGACTGCGAGAACCCCGTCGACGGGAGAAATTGGGAGAAATCCGGCGATTGTGAAAAAGGTACAAACTCGGCAGCCGCTGAGTATTGGGTGAAACCGAGAGAAAGGGAATTGGGAGTTTGGATTCGCCGAATTGGGAGTTGAATTCGTCGGATTGGGAGTTTGATTCGATAGATTTGAAGCGTAATACTGGTGGAACCACGAATTGAACTCGTTTTCACTCATTTTTTTTTTTGCACAAAATAAGATTTGAAGATTGAAATTTGGTGTGGAGAATGAATGGGATGAAGATTAGAATTTGGTGTGGAGAATGAATGAGATGAAGTGGTATTTATAGTGAATTTGTGGGATGTAGCCGTTGGTTGAATTTTTTATTTTTATTTTTTAATCAGAAAAAAAAATAGCACAGATCAATGGGGACACGCCACGTGTCCCCATGTTGCTGCCATGTCGAAATCAAAGACGGTGTCGATAAATCGACACCACCATCGACATCGCCTTCGTTCCTGCCGGGATCGAGCACGCCACAGCGGTTTCGACATCGCTTGGGTCGAGTGGGGGGGTCGAGCGGCGCTCGACACCGGCTTCGACCCGGTGCTCGACATCCCGCTGTGGATGCTCTTAGACTATCTGCAAAAAGTGGAGATGAAGACATCTTGGAGACACTTAGTGTCTCCAAGATGTCTTCATCTCCACTTTTGGCACTAGAGACACATCTCAACTGTCTCTAAACTGTCTCTAACTTTAATATTATAAAATTAGAATTGTCCATTAAATAAATTTCAAAAATTACATTAATTATAATAAAATAAAATAAATCATTACATTAATAAAAATAAAATAAAACATTACATTAATTGAAATAAAAAAATTACGTTAATTAAAATAAACGACTATTCTTGTAGATGTCCAAATCGGTGCCAAATTAATTAATAAAATTTGGAAAATTACATTCATTTAATTATTTAATAAAATTTGGAAAATCACATTCATTTAATTAAGTAAAAAATAATACACTAATTAAGTTCCGTCGGCGTGTAGACATAAACATCGTCGGACATGTTTAAAAGTCATGCCGACGAAAAGGGATTGTTGGGATCCATTTTCACAAGAAATGAGAGTGAAAGAATCCATTTTCACAAGAATGGAAGAGATGAAGAAATGAGAGTGAAGGATTTGAAAAGTAGAGGATGAATAATTTAAAGAATGAATAATAGTGTGAAGAATGAGGTCAAAATAGTGGTATTTAATGATAAATAAGATTAAAAATATACATATAAAAAGAAAAAGAAAAGGAAAAAGAAAAAGAGGAAAAAAAAAAAGTAAAAATGGAGGCTCGAGACCTCATGACCTGCATCCCACCGTCTCCAAGGGAAGGGTGTCTCGAGACCTCATGGAGACACCGTTGCAGAGAGCCTTAGCGACAATTGGAGATCTTTGTTTTTCATTGTCAACTGTAGGGGGTTTATTTACACGTTAACCTTGTATAGTATTTAAATCGTACGCTACTTACTTATGTTGAGCTTAATAAAATTTCAAGTGCTAGATCCTCTTTACTCTTTTTTTTTAGAAACTAGATCCTCTTCTGTTAATTGTGTCGGTATAATGTAATACTGTTTGAGTCAGTTTGACAGGGCAGACTTGTGAGTTAGGCTCGGCCCATTTATCTAATCTATAAAATTAATTAAACATTGTATTGTTTGATTACTTGTGAATTGTCGGCCCATTTCACCAAATTAACTAAGGAAATTGAGAAGTTTGTTGATTGTCATGCTAATGGCGACTCTTAACATGATTTGTAAATGGTGGCTTTTTGTTGACATAATTAATGGCAAACCATCGTGGCCCCTTCCCTTGGAGTGCTGCTATACTATACTCTCTCTGACCACAAAAAAATACATAATTTTCCTTTTTTAACTGTCTAAAAAAAGAATGCGTAATCTATTTATAGAAATTATTCTCTCACTTACTATCCTTATAATATGGACTCTATCTCCACTAACATCTCCACTCACATTTTAATTTTTCCGGATTTTTCTTAAAACTTGTGCCGCCACAAAGTATACATTCTCTTAATGGTCGAAGGGAGTATATATTGTCTGCATACACTTCAAATTTGTTCTCAGTCTTCACATTCGTATATCTAGCTATAATCAGTGTTCAGAAACTCATTTATCAAGTTCCGGTTTGTTCATCTGAACTCTTTTATATTTTGCATTGAGTTAGTATTTTATTTTTGGAGATGATACGCCATTACAATGAGCATTAATCGGAATGTACCTCATCTTGCGGACAAAGGTCTTTGCAGTTAATTATTACTCCCTCCGTCTCAAGATTAATGATTTAGTTTGGCTCGGCACAGAGACTAAGAAAAATGAAACTAAGGATGAAAACGTGGTGTCCCACATATTTAGTGTAATTTTATAGAATATTTAATTCTTGATAATAAAGTGGTTTATAAGTTCATAAAGTACTTTATAGGACCAATAAAGTGATTTTAGGTAAGTTGTAGGAAAAAAAAGAGTGAATAGTCTAGAGTGTAGGTAATGATGTTGGATGATTAAGAAATTTAATTAAATTCTAATTTAGTCCAAACAAGGAACATGCCATCAATATCGGGATACCCAAAAAATGAAAACAGACCATCAATACCGGAATAGAGGGAGTATTATTTTATTAATAGTGTGAATAATATATTGTCGGTGGTACACCAAAATGCAAACTAGCAACTTTCAAAAAATGGCTTTTATTTTTAAAAAAAAAAACTAGCATGTAGCCCGTCGAGAAAATCGACGCGAAATCAGTTTATGTTATTTAAAAAAATGAATAAAATAAATTACATATATTTATAAATTTACAATCACGCTTAGATTGAATACAATCTTCGTAAATGTTTCAAAATCGCTTTAAAGTGATGTCCCTAACTAATTACACAATTAATTTAACTTAATTTATAAGCACAGATTGCCATGATAATTGATTATAATCTCAATAAAGGCATGAACATTACTAAATAATCATTAGTAATAAATAGTATAAATATCAAAAGATTAGAAAACGAGGAAAACTTCATGTAGTCATGTCAATTACTGTTCACACCCATTTAGAATTTATATACTCATATATGTCTCAAATCCGATTAAAAACCATTTCACTTATCGATCTCGTTCCAAATTCGTATACTAATACTTGCTAATTACCTAAACTCTCTCGCTTTTCGAGTTAGCCTTGTCGGACTCGGAATATTTTTATAGTTCAGGTCAATTGGATTAAATATTTTCGAGCTAGAATTGTCAATCATAATTTGGTTTCAAACTAATTTAATATACTTACCTATGGTTATCGAATGTAAATAATAATGGGTCGAGAACTCATCTATTTAATATTTTTCAATGTGTATTAGAATTTATTTTATCCATACGATCTCAAACCAAATGAAAAAAAAAAACACTTTACTATTTGTATCCGTCCCAAACTTGTGGATATTATTTGCTAATTACCAACCCACTCAGTCAATCGGACTAAAAAAAATTCAGGCTACAATTTTTCGAACTTAACCCTCCTTTTTTGCTTGATCTATTCGGATCTGCCTTGATTACGAGATAAATTGCCATTTCTACATGTCAAGCTGATAGGGTAATCGAAATGAGATCCAAAATTCTCGTACAATAAATTATTTAATAAAAATTTCATATACTTTAATTATTATCTGTTCTAAATTGGATTTTTCTTTGATGGTTTTAAGGGGAATTGAGCTTCTGCAACAACCGCACGTTCAATAATGATTTTGCAGTCGTTCATACAATTTTTTAAGTTTTCTTTGAATTATGCAATTAACCAAAACCAAAATCGAAATATTCCCAATAAAAATTAAAATATTCATATCAATGATATATATAATTGCGAAGTTTATTTTCATATTCGAATATAAAATTATAAATACGATTTGAAAGTAAACTGTTTATTTATCCAAAATCAATTGTTGTTTGGCCAAATTAAATATTATTCCCTCCGTTCCGCTGAATACGGTCTAGTTCATATGGACACAGAGATTAAGAGAAAAGATATTGATTATAAAGAGAGTGTTTAATACGGTGTGAATGCAATATTATAATGCTAATAAAGTTAGGCTACCTGGGGTCTCCAGCACCACTTTTCCACTAGAGACCCCTTAGAGACACTAACTCCTGCAACGCAACTGTCTCCAAGGTGTCTCTAACTTTAATATTAAACAATTCTCCATTTCAATTAAATTAATTCATATTGAAAAATAACACTCATTAAAAATTAAAATACACTAATTCAAATTTTCCATTAATTTTTGAAAATTGAAAAATTACATTAGCCGATAAAAAAATAGTGACGTCTAATTAATAAAAATGTATAAATTAAAAACAATCACGTCCCGTCGGCATATTGTTTCGCTAATTAAAAACAATCACGCCCCTTTTGGATAATTTTCATGTCGATGGCATATTATTTCGCTAATTAAGCCCCGTCGACATGTAGACATAAACATCGTCGGACATGTCGGAAAACTACACCGACCAAAAAGAATTGTTGGGATCCATTTTCACAAGAAAAGAAGAATGATGTGAAAATAGTAGTATTTATAATAATAAATAAGATTAAATATATATATATATATATATATATAAAGAAAAAGAAAAAAAAAAGAAATGGCTCGAGACCTGCTCGAAAAGTCGAAACCGCCTCGAGACTTCATGGGCTGCAACGCAAGGTCTCCAAGGGAGGGGTGTCTCGATACCCCTTGGAGACCCCCTCTTGAGAATGCAATGTAGGTAGTCTTATAGATGGGATGGTGGATAGTGTGTAGTGGGAGTAGGTTAGTAGGGTTTAGATGGGATGGTGAGTCACATGTAGTGTGAATGCAACATTTTATAATTCTAAATATACACTAATTATTTTCTTTAAAAGAAACAGACTAAATATAATGGGACGTCCTAAAATGAAAAACAGGTCATATTCAGTGGGACGGAGGGAGTAGTAAACTATTTATTCAGCCAAAACCAAATATTATATGGCCATTTTAAATAAGGAATCATCTTGATTGGAGAAAATATCCCGTAGTAATCCTTTTATATAATCTCTCTAGACGATGAAAACTACTAAAATTTGATGTGGGATTTAAGATCGTAAAAAATATATGAATTGTGTTGTGATTAAGAATTTCATAAATATTATTTTATAGATATTTACTGTATATAACGTGAGGCTTGCGATTAAGATCAAGATTATGAGTTTGATACATATTATTGTATAAATTGATATATAGATAAATATGCGATGTTATTTTTTTTTTTTTTTTTGATATTGTGGGAACCCGCAGCCGCTACCTTTGGTGCGTATGCGATGTTATTATATTTATATAATCAAGGTGTGAGGTAACATGTATCCACGAGTACTGAGATAATATTAAAATTTTGATATCTCCATTAGAATATGAATAGAATTAGGATATTATTATGAATTATTAATACAAAAAATACGCGAATAAAGATAAATAAGAATAGAGAACTATATACGCGTCACGTGGTATGAATATAAACTTTGTTATTATATACTATATATACCATATTATACTGGCCTCAACAAAAAGGTAAGTGAATATAATAGAGATTTCTCTATGAAAACTCTATCTTTGAGCTAAACTCTAACATATCTGCATATAATATATACAATATATATAGAGAGACAAATTTTGAAATTGCCATAATGACCATTACAATATAAATTTTGGTCCATCTTCTTCAAAAATATAAATTTTGGCCTATAAAAGGGGGATTTAGCCCCAAAAACGTATCATTCTTCATCCTAGCTTAGTTTCCTCTTTCTAAAGTTTCCTTTTAGTGTTTGAATTAATTCTTAATCATTGTATTACATTTGAAGGTTGGATTTGAAGATTAATTTGAAGATTTCTCCATTTGGGTTCTTAGTATTTCTAATTATGCATTTAATTCTCATTTCTTATGCTTTATGTTCATTGATGTCTAACTAATTTTCTCTTGTTGGTTTTGGGGATTTGAGATGATTTGATGGTGGGTTTGATCTTAGAAATCCGTCAAATCGGCGGTCCGGGAGGTCGAACCGACGGTCCAGCCGCCCAAATCGGAGGTCCGGCCCCCAGGCGCCGAGTGGACCGCCAGTTTGCATTAAGGCGTGCCACTCACTCCAGCAACTTTCGACGATTGACCCGGCGGTTCACCCCTGAACCATCGGTTTGGCAGTCCAAACCGCCGATTCTTCATTTTGGGGCGCCAATTTGTCTTTTTACTCCCTTCCGTCCAGTTTTTTCACTTCTTCGTCCCGATTCTTCAATTCCGCTCTTCTTTGAAACTTTTATTCCAGCTTAACAAACCTCGATAAACTATTTTTGTTTAGTTTGTCACTTTGTATAGTTATGGAAGTTATAGCTCTTCTAATTTTACAATATATATATTTATTTTTCATTCAAATATGAGAGTTATGTTGTGCAGATTCGCTGATATAAATGTAGTGTGATAATATAATTATTGAGCTTTGTTGTAGTTTTATTTTATTACATGAGATGAGATAAGATCATTATCATAAATGCATGAATGTTTTAATAGTTGGGTTATTAACTTATGAGAATGTTGGATGTGGTGGTGTTAGTTTCTTAACAAAAATCTTGTGTTCTAGAGGCTCATGTCTTGGTGTTGGCAAATTCTTGGGTGAGACGCACGCGCATGCTTATCACGTGCCCCTATATATATATACTATTGATTGATGAGATATTGATGATTTGTAGGTTGGTATTTTTTATTATTTTTAGAGGGATTTTATTAATGAGAAAATTATCATGTATACCGATTATTGGGATAACATGTACTCCATATACCCACTAAGATAATTTATTATTTCATATACTCATTGACACATTTAATGTCCTTTTCGGTGGTTTTTATATTTAATTTTATTTGAAAAAAAATGGTCAATTCATCCTTAATGTCACCAAGTACATTCAATCATAAATAATTTGATTACTTTTTGAATAAGGCCAAAATCGGTCTAAGGTTGGCAGATTTCTTCACGTGAAGAAAGTCTACTAAATTAGCATGCATGCATGCACCAAAATTGTACCATTTTTAATAGTGATATTGCATGCGGGTAGATGCATTATTGAATGCGAATTCTGTAGCATATATATGAATCACACTTTCAAGAATAGATGCATGCAAACATAAGAGAAAAAATAGAGAAAAATGAAAGAGTGAATATTTGAGGGAAACAACTACGCACACTAGATCGAGTATACAGATCGAGTATTTCATACAGGTGAGCAACATGCAATATCATAATTTTTTTTTTAAAGTATACAGATCAAGTATAATATATACAGATCGAAGATAATTATACCTGATCTGTATACAATATGTTCGATCTGCATATTTTTTTTGATATCAAAAAATGTATTCACTTTGACAATCTTAAATAGTATTATTGTTATAACATTATTGTTTGTATTTTACAGAAAATAGAATTGGACATTTATCAAAAGGGCTGAACCCAAGCTAGAAGATTATTTCAATTATTTTTGCAATTCCAATTTCGAAAGGTAAGTCTTAACACATTACAATAATTTTCAAAAAACAAAAAAAAAACACGGATTGTTAATTTATTGTACAGGTCTAGAAAGATAATAATCTGACATGTACATAATATATTCGATTTGTATACTTTTTTTATTTATGTAAAATAGTTTTGATTTTTATAAAATTATTAAATGTATTTATGTCAGAAAATTAAATTGTAATTCGCAATCTTATATATAGGTTTTTTTTCAAACGGTGGTGAATCTAGATAAAATTTGTATTTTATTTTCAATTTACAAATGTGAGCTCTAAACACATTATTTTAAGTTCTAAAAAATTAAAAACTATACAGATCTAACTAAACCTATATAGGTCTTAGTAAGTTTTAGATCAACATGTACAGTATATTCAGGATCTGTACAAAATTTTATTTTGTACTAAATTAATTTAATTTTATTTACGTATATTTATATATTAATAATTGTTTTTAATTATTTCAGATGGAATGTAAGATGTTCCGTGTTAAATTCAACGGCGTTTGGAATGATTATGTTTATAATGACGGATAAGAGCGCACATTCTATCTTCCGTTGGATATGATAAGTTTTTCCAACATTAAGGAACAAATAAATTTCATAATGATGTCTAGATCGTTAAGTTATAGTTTTGAAATATTCTATTTTTCAACGTCTCAGTTCGGCGTCGAAAAATATAAATTGAGTAATGATGATCAACTTCGTCGATTGTGTGCTACTGAGTCTGAGCCTACGTTGTATATCGGGCACAGTGATTCTATGTATAGACATAGCTTTGATTTGAATGCTTCTTCGCAATTTGTCTATAATGATGTGTATCTGTCTTAGTACTCGCAATACGACGATTGTTATTGCTCAGGGGCAATCACAAGCACCAGAGCCAGAGCCGCAGTCACAGCCTGTGCAGTCCAATGCCACTGTCGTAGAAAATGATGATGATGAAGAATATTCTGCTGAATCTGAGTCTGACGACACTGATGACGAAGAGGAACAGACGGCCACTCTGAAAATTGGAATTCTGGCTGAATTTGTTAACTGGGTGCATATTCAAGGTGGCGTGAACAAGTTCCTGGCAATGCTGATGCAGAAAAGTCGTACATCCCTTGTTGACGAGGAGACGGAGCTCGCCACTGAAGCGGTCGGCTACAAAATTGGTTAGTTCTCATGATTTCATTAGAACCTGCTGCTTCGCTTGTTGAAATTGTTCTAGATAACATGTTTGACGGTCCTTTGAGTATGAGCTCCCTATTTAAAGACAAAGAGCAGTTGAGGCTTGCAGTTGGGTTGTGGCACTTGGAACAACGAGCTGAGCTTTGTACAGATCGATCAGATTCATGGCGTGTTACTTACAAATGCAAGTTTGGAGATGTGTGTCCTTTCGAATTGCGCGGTAGGAGAGAGGGCAACTTTTGGTATATTCACATGTTCAACCCGACGCATACTTGCACAACCAATATGAACCATCCTCTAGTGGATAGTAAGGTCGAATCTAGTGTGCTTGCAGCTCAATTTGCAAAAGGCATGAAAAATCAGAAAGAAATCATCACACCGAAGATGATTATGGCAAGTCTTATGCGGGAATATGGCGTGACTGCAAATTACAATGTGTGTCTGCGAGCATGGAACAAGGCCCTGGAGATGCTGTATGGTGGATATGTAAATTTGTTTAAGATGGTCCCTCAATATCTCTATATGCTCCAGAAAGAGAATCGAGGTTTGATTGTTGACTACAGTTTTAGCCCTGATGATTTCCGATTCGAACGCTGTTTTGTGGCGTTGTCAGCTTGTATTGTTGCATTCCAGTACTATCTTAGGCCGGTGATTATATTGGATGCAACGCACTTAAAGGGAAAGAATAAGGGAATTATGTTCGTTGCGATGGGAAAGGACGGGAACGAGCAACTTATACCGCTGGAAATTGGTTCCATCGGTTGAGATCATCTGCTAATACCCAAAGCCACGAATTTATCTTGCCTCTAATGTCACAACCTAAGCAAATTGCTTGTGCGACGAGCACATGGGTTACTCGAAGATACAAATCTGCATCTAGACCGTTCACATTTAAAAAATCCAGCAACACGTCCTTGAATTCTCGCACGTCCCCAGAAAAGGCCCGACAAGCTTCCACATTATCCGTCGATAAATCTGCACTGTGTGGATTAAATGAAGACGCTCCAAAAACAAGTCCCGAAACAAGAGCGTATTCACATGGTAAAAATCTCAAATTTCTTTCACCAATACGAAACCATAAATCCATCGGATTGGCACCAACCACTTTTACCTCTCTAGCGACGATCATTTGAAGCGCTTTTCCGCATGCTTTACCCTGATTCCATCTCAAAAAATGCCCTAAAGCACCGACAGAGAATGTTCTAACAAGCTCTGCACCCCCAACTTCGAATAGTCGTTTCTCCATCGATTCCAACATGTTGAGCTTGTTGTATGTGTTCACCACGCAAATCACATCCTGTAATGTCTTACGTACCCAGCACCAACCATGTTGAAACAAAAATAAAATCAATTAAAAAACAGAACTAAAGAAAAAAAAAACATAATTAAGAAACAAAAAATATACAGATAGTCAATAATCTGTACAACCCTACCATAAATAATACATAGATCTGTAGAGAATCTACACGGCCTGTACATTTTATTTAAAATTATTATCATGCACTATTTTATTTTTTAATATAATAATAGTATAAATTAACAAATAAAATTATTGAGTTACGTAACAATGGTTTAAACTAATTATTCATGCATAGTGGTAATACGTAAACTAATAAAATAATAAAATTAAACATATCGTCATAATTACAGTATAATTAAATATTACATATCGTGATAAAAGCATACAGGTCGTGCTAAATAATACACGACCTGTATTTTATTTTCACGACATGTATACTTTGTTTGAAAATGGTTTTCGATCTAAATTCTTCGTGTATTATGATTAACATGAAATATATTAATTATTCAATTAATTAACTTTAAAGTAACTAATTATATCAACATGCCCCAGATTAGCATAATAAAAATGATAAAGGCACAAGGATATCTAAAAAATAAGTCTATAATGTGTCTAAATTAATTATAATAATATTAGTGGTAATAAAAACTATACAGATTGCATAAAAAGTATACAGCCCGTATTAAATGAAAAAAATCATACCACCGACCTATATTCTGTTTTCACGACCTATATACTTTTTTTGAAATGGAGTTTGATCTAAGTTCTTTCTATATTACGCCTAACATGAATTATGATATTAAACTAGATAAAATATATTAATTATTCGAATAATTAACATTAAACAAATTAATCATATTAACATACCATATATTAGCATAACATTAATCATAAATTCACAGAGATATCTAAAAAACAAATTTATAATATGTCTAAATTAATTATAATAATATTCGTGGTAGTAAAAGCTATACAGATCGCATAAAAATATACAATCCGTATTAAATTAAAAAAGCCATACTGCTCATCTATATGATTTTTTCTAGATCTATATAGAATTTACCTCTTGTTGATGTTGTTTCTGGGCTTCAGTTAATAGTTCGTCATCGCTTTTAGTGGTTTTTTCTTTTCCTTTTCCCTTTAAACGTGATGTTGCCATATATTAAGGGTTAAGTGTAAATTATTTAGTACAGGGAAGAGGGGAATGAAGAACTTCTGAAAATTTCGTACAGGGGTGAGGGGAAGGAGGAAGATAAAGATGAAGGGTGGAGAACAATTGGTAGAGGAAGGATGGGTGGAAAACAAATCTCTTTTTGTTTTTTACCGTTATATCATTAAGGGCGAGAATTTATTCTTATTGAAAAATCTGTAAGAGGTGGGTGGGAGTTATCTCAATCTTTGAAAAGAGAGAAAAAATCGGTACAAATTTCCTCTTCATACGTTACATGCAGGGATATATTAGGGTTTATAATATTTTATTACATGCTATGATTGAATGAGAGAAGAGTGGGCAGGAGAGATAGATTCCTTTGACCGAATATAATAAGAGAGAGAGAAATTTTTCTCAAATTCTGTAAAAAGTGATAGAAATGGATCAACTGGGTATATGAGCGAATCTAATAAGAGAGAGAGAGAGAGTGATTTTTCTCAAATTCTGTAAAAAGTGATAGAAGTGGATCAACTGGGTATATGAGCGAATCTAATAAGAGAGAGAGAGAGAGATTTTTCTCAAATTCTGTAAAAAGTGATAGAAGTGGGTCAAGTAGGTATACGAGGTAAATAATTATCTTAGTGGGTATAGAGAGTATGTATTATCTTCAATGTGGGTATTTCGAATTTCCACTATTTATTTATTTATTGATTATATTTCTGATGCGTTTCTTTATTTTATTTTCTATTATGCCCGGGAGAGAAGATTCTGATCTCCAATTGCGTATTTTTATTAGGGCTTTCGACGCCATTACTACATCCCTGGAATCACGAATTGAGGAAGAAGATAACGTGGACGAAGAAGAATCACATTCGAATATCGTTAATTGAAAGATGGAAAAGATTGCCGGAGAAGATGAAGTTTGCGATCGGATATTGGAGTTACCGGACTCGATCATCCACCACATCTTCCGTTTCATGCGCTACACGAAAGACGTTGCGCGAACCACGCTTCTCTCGAAGAATTGGAAGCGCGTGTTCGATTCGTAGCCGTCCTTTGATTTTGATCATAGGTGGTTCCAGATTCGCGGAGACGACGCGAGATATTTTGATGACCAAGTGGAACAAGAGAAGAATCGCGAGGAATGCGAGAAATTTAAGGAATATGTTGAGAGGTCATTGGCGACGAGGCTCCATCGCCTCGAGTGCGTTGATAAGTTGAGAGCGTACGCGAAAGATGTCGATTTGCAGTGTATGGCGAGATGGATTCGTGCCGCCATGGCTAAGAATGTGAAGGAGCTTGATGTTCGCGTGTTTTCATGGAAGGACCGCGTGTTGCCTATTGATTTGACTCAGTCGAGTTCGATTACTACCTTGAAGATGGAGGATGATCCGTTGTGTAGTTAAGCTGCTATGAAGATGTCTAATTTAAGAGTGTTCGATCAAACGGGCCTCATATCTTGATGTGAATGCGATGAAGAAAATCGAAGAAAACTGCCCGTTGTTGGAGGATTTGAGGCTCGTTTACTGCTCAGAATTGTTACATCTTCAGATTTCTTCCCTCCTTAAGCTTAGGAGGGTGGAGGTACACCACTGTTATGGGCTTGAACGCATTGAGATCGCTGAGAGACCTTTTGGTTTCATGCTATCGGCTACAAGAAGTGCATATATAGTTGACCTCAAATGCCCGGAAAATTTGAGGAATTTGACCTTGAAGGACCAACACATGCGCCACTTTGAATTTGAAGGTTGCATATCCATGTGTCAATTGCTTGAGAAATTGGAGCTTTACAATTGCATCGAACTACAGAAGCTTAGAATTTGCAGTCTTACGTTACTAAAGCTTGGCTTTGATCAATTGTTCAATGTGGGATCAAGTTGATGTTGATGCTCCGAGTCTATACTCCTTTCGATATGATGGCCGTGTGATGCCTTTCCCTTTCATCAAAGCTCCTTGATTATCTCAAGTGAACTTCTCTTTCAAGCCCTATAAGGTGTCAAATTTTGAGCGCCCGAACTTCTTTTGGAATTTTGATGGATCCATAGGTTTCAAATTGATTGTATACACAAATCAGGTATAATTTGTTCGTTCTGGTTTCTATTAAGCATTTGAAGTTTATCAGTGATGCTTTGTTTGTCAGGAATTAATTACATTTGTTTTTGCAGACTATGAAGATTTTCGAGGAACCAAGAGAAGCAGATCTTTATGAAACTACTATATGCAATATAGAATTGACTGTTTCGTCGTAAAGTTGTGAAAAGTGTTGACAAGTGGTTGAGGGATCACCATGGAAGGAGTCTTGTTGTAGTTTCTCCTATGGCGAAGTACTAAAGGTAGTACTTTGCAATTATGCAATACATTGTAGCTGGCTCGCATCTAATTTTCATAAGAAATGCTGTTTTACTGTTGGTTATTTGTTCTGGTATTTTCATATGTGCATGTGATAATCTTGCTATGTGTGATAAAACAAAGAAAATGATTATAGTCTTTTATAGTAGTATTTATTTTATAGTGCTTGATCCTGTTCATGATCTGATTCTTCGACAAGGAAAGTAAACTTGGAAATTGTCTTTTCTAATCAAATCTACTTTGGTTGTTCACCTCTTTTGTTCTATTACCTTATATAGATGACAATCTTCTCTAGTACGCGCTCTCACTGTTTTACTCTTTGTTGCAGTGGATAAACACACTGATAATGGACAGAGAAGATGGCCCAAGGTTCTGTAAATGTTGGAGAAATTACATTGAAGATGTTAAAGTTTCAACCTCGGACTTTGAAGAGAAGACATCTTACAACTTCACATGGAGATCTAGGAAAACAAAGTTCAATCCATTTAAGAAATCAAGGTTTCAGAGGAAGAAGAATTCATGGGGTTACAGATATGACTGAAGAATCATGTTTACTATCATTCGCATTAATGAGTATGAAGCTCAATCTAGGTTCGAAGGTGAGACAACCAACTCGTACTTCAGTCATCTTCCCACGGCAAAATACAGAGCAAACTAGTCTGTTTTCTTGTATGGTGGTAGATGACAACTGGACTACAAATATATATTATACTTATTATTGTTTTAACAGATTCTCATAAAGTTGGTGGATGGAAGATTTTTGGTTTTGGAGGAAGTTTGTGTTGCTCTTAGACTGTGTCTGCACCGTGTGTGTTATTGATTCTATGTTAACCGTGCATTATATATGTGGGTATTTTAACCATAAAATTGTGTGGGAATATATTCTCATTATCTTGACACCGCTTATGTAAAAGTGATATGCTCATCTAATCATCTCAGCACAGATTCAAAGCATTTCTGATGGAATTTAAACCACTAATGTATGAACCCTAAATTAGAAATGAAAATTTATTCCTTTTTGCTTCCAATGGAATTAGATTCTGCAGCAAAAGTGTAACATTCTTCTTCTGTTTTATATATATATAGTCCTGTCTTGGAGTATTACAATCAGCAGATATCTCCCACTTTCTTGCTGCCCTCCTAGGTTAAACATGGTATGCTATTTACATGCTTGTCTTGCTTTTTTCGATGAATGTATGAATATCTGGTGTGTTCTTGATCTTGTAGCAAGAAGAGAAGGACGAGATGAGTGAAGGGAAGGCAATCGTCGTTGGTCCGTGGGGAGGGAATGGAGGGACTAACTGGGATGATGGGAGCTACAAAGGAGTGAGGGAGATCAAGCTCATGTATGGTCGTTGCATCGATTCAATGCACGTGGTCTACGACAAAAATGGAAGGCCGGTCTCGGCAGAGAAGCGTGGAGGTGGCGGAGGCAGCAAAACTGCAGAGGTAATAAGGTTTAAGTACCGCAATCACACAACATTTGCAATTTTTAGGCTTCTTTTAAAACTTTGCAATTGCATCATCGCCTTTTAGTTCTCCTGTAATTACATCATCCTCAACTTTTTTTTTCGAACGTAGTATAACTACTGAATGCAAGAACTAGAAAAAGTTATTCTTTGGTTAATTGGTTCAACACTCCACTAACTTTACATATTGGATCCACAGATCAAGCTGCAGTTTCCTGAAGAGTACCTAACGGCTGTGTCGGGCCACTACTGCCCGGTGGTGCGCGGTGGGAGCCCCGTTATCCGGTCGCTCACGTTTAGGAGCAACCGGAGAACTTTTGGGCCGTTTGGAGTGGAAGAAGGAACTCCGTTCTCTTTCCCGATGGAAGGAGGGCAAATTGTGGGATTCAAAGGGAAGGGTGGGTGGTATATAGATGCAATTGGTTTCCACATAGCTAAAGCGAAACCAACCAAAGTTGTGCAGAAAGTGCAGCCAAATTTCTTCAAAAGGCTCACCAGTTCCGTGGCGTTCGCCCCTCTTAGAGACGGAGACGAAACTCGAGCTCGATGCCCAAAACTTTCTACTTAGAACGGAAATGAACGAGTTTACTCACGAGCTAATGTTAATATTCACTCTACTTAGCTACGTACGGTATATTGATATTGCAGTACGGCTTGTGAATTCCCTACTCTACTTAGCCAAGTTCATAATGCAGCATAAATCATTAGAATCGTCCGTTTAGTCTTTCAAGTCTTAAATTTACATTCGTTTTATGATTCAAAATCTGATATCGAAATTTGATTTTGACATAAATATTAAGCATGAAGATGTGACGAAGCTCAGATGAGAAAGACAAATATTATTTTTACGAAACAAATATTTCAGCTCAGTTGCAATTTTTACAATTTTCCTGCAGAAAATTCACCAAAATTTTGAGTTAATCTACAGTGTTGCAAATAAAAATTCAACTTGTACATTTTTTTTTTTTCAATTTCGATATTACCTGTTTTTTTTCATATCATATGACACATTCATTGATAAGGTGGACTAAAGACCCAACCTGATATGCTACACCGTTATAAATCGTTGAGAATACATTGTTTTGTATTTAAAACTTGCGTATAACCCGTCGATTTTTCGACGGGAAATTATAAAAATTAATAAAATTATTAAATAATACTAATATATGATAGATTAAAATAAATATTATTTGTTAATTATTTTAACGTTAAATAATTCGATTATGCAATCTACTAAACTCGCTTATAATTTATATCCCTTGAACACATCCCAAATTCAATTAAAAAGTAATTTACCACATGTTTACGTCTCAAACCCATATAGTTATGTTTGTTGAAAATTATAACTAATATATTCTCATTACTTTCGATAATTGTTAAAGCTCTATTCTTCTACAAAACCGATGTGGGCAAAAATATATTTCTCTCTCAAAGGAAAGCGACTTTTAAGCTGAAATTTTTAGTTTTTTATTAAGAAAAAGAGGCAAGAGAAGGAGCGGGTAGTGAGAGAGAGAAGAAATATATAGATAGCGAATAATACTATAGATGTTAAGATTGTCTATAAGATGAAAGTGACCCTAAATACCTCACATTATGAATTCAACAGAAGATTAAGATAAAAAAATAAGTTAAACCACCGCTTCACAATCATCCTGTCTACCCCGACGGTTCCGACTTGGAACCGGCCTATTGACTACAATACTGATTTTAAATTATATAAATAATCATCTTCCAAATATATTCACAAAAAAATTAATGATGACATTTGTTTTCTTTTTACCTAAAATTAATATTTAATTATATACATAATTATATTCCAAAAATGTTCACACAATATTTAATAAATGAAAATTTAATTATAAATAGTAGTATTATATAAATAATCATCTTCCAAATATATTCATAGAAAAATAAATCATGACATTCGTTTTCTTTTTTACCAGCTTCGAGAATAAAAATTTTAACTAAGAATAGAACTTCAAGAATTATTTTACTATGTACTTGATAGTTTTATCCTTTTACAAAACTTTATGTGGAATGATTGTGATTCATAAAATTATTTAGTCAATGATATAAGATAAAAGTTGACCATGAATATCCTTAATTTTATGAGTTCAAAATTATATATATTAAAAAAAAAAGTTGTCCCGCAAGTACTGAATTGGCCCTTCTGCGTGCACGATTCTTGATTCTTGGTCAGAATTGACTCTCTGCATCGAAACTGGCCCGTTGACCACGACTGTGATTTATAAGTGCGTAGTTTATAAAATTTATTTAGAATTTATATAGATCCAAAAATTTAATAAAAATAATGATTGTACTATTCGTTAATCGTTCTTAATCGTATAGTAATATTCGTTAATTAAAATTATAAATTATGCAAAGTTGGAAACTCAACTACAAATAACGTAAAAATTATTTCATGGATGACGATTATAGATTTTAGAAAATATATGGAAAAAAAAAGCAATGCACAATTTATGACGATTATAAATTTTAAAAAATACATGAAAAAAATGAATAAAATGAAAATTTTAAAATTAATAAGATAAAGAATTAAAATGTGTCACGTGAGATCCCGAGTTGAGGTACCCGTTAGTTGGAAATTGCCCCGTCTACCTAATTAATAGACAAATTAGAAATTACTTATTTTTTTATCAAATTAAATAAAAAAATATTAGACTATTTCCAAATTTAATTCGGTCAACCAATAAATTATCCAAACAATTTTGGAACCATTTATTCTGTCAACTAATAAATTGGTTCCCTAATAAAAATAATTATCTATTCGACCAATTAATAACTTGACCAATTAATAACTTGACCAAAGTAAAATAACTTGAACTATAAAAATATAGCAGTATACACATTGCTTTTAAGTATTTATAGGCTTTTCAATATGTGAAGTTTCATTGAGAAACCGATGTGGGACACAAGATTTTAGTGTAGATATTTAAAATCTATTATTTTACATTTAAAAATTCAAAAATTTGAGAATTTAGATAAATATGAATGGAGGAATATAAGGGGTGCCACGTAGGATTTTTCAAAGTAGGAATCGTTTTCCTTTTAGTAGTATAATGATATTAAACGAAAAATGAGAATTGAAGAATTCAAATATTTTAGGATTTAGATACGAACAACATATTTTTTTTAAGGAGTAAAACAACATCATCATCATTATATTACTAAAAGGAAAACGATTCTTACTTTGAAAAAATCATACGTGGCACCCCTTATATTTCTCTATTCATATTTATCTAAATTCTCAAAAAAAAATTGAATTTTTAAATGTAAAATAATAAATTTTAAATATCTATACTAAAATCTTGTGTCCCACATCGGTTTCTCAATGAAACTTCACCTATTGAAAAACCTATAAATACCTAGAATCAATGTGTATTTTCTCATCTTTTGCTCCACCAGTTTTATTTGGCCAATTTATTTATTAATCGGCCGAATAAATGACTATATTTTATAGTTTAATTTAATTTAATTTGATCAATTTATTAATTTGCCGAATAGATAATTATTTTTGTAGGAATTTTATTTGGCCAATTTATTTATTAATCGGCCGAATAAATAACTGCTATATTTTTATAGTTTAATTTAATTTAATTTGGTCAATTTATTAATTGGCCGAATAGATAATTAATTTTATTAGGGAACCAATTTATTAGTTGACAGAATAAATGGTTTCAGTTACGTGGCACCCCTTATATTTCTCCATTCATATTTATCTAAATTCTCAAATTTTTGAATTTTTAAATGTAAAATACTCCCTTCGTCCACAAAAAAAAAAAGTTCCATTGTGGGCGGGGCACGTGTTTTATGAAAATTGGTAAAGTTGTTTTGAGTGGGGTAAAAGTTAGAATGTAGGGGTAGTGGTATTGACAAAAAAGTAATGGTAATGACAAAAAGGTAGTGGTAAAGTTGTTGTGAGGTAGGTCCATTAGTGACAAAAGGTAGTAAATATAGGAAACTATGGAGGGTGTTATTGTATAAAAAGTAGAGTATGACTCTTTTCGTGGACGCAAAAAATGTGTTAAGTAGGACTCTTTTTCGTGGACAGAGGAAGTAATAGATTTTAAATATCTATACTAAAATCTTGTGTCTCACATCGGTTTCTCAATGAAACTTCACCTATTGAAAAGAGTATAAATACCTATAATCAATGTGTATTTTCTCATATTTTGCTCCACCTATTTTATTTGGCCAATTTATTTATTAATCGGCCGAATAAATGACTATATTTTATAGTTTAATTTAATTTAATTTGATCAATTTATTAATTGGCCGAATAGATAATTATTTTTGTAGGAGTTTTATTTGGCCAATTTATTTATTAATCGGCCGAATAAAAAACTGCTATATTTTTATAGTTTAATTTAATTTAATTTGGTCAATTTATTAATTGACTGAATAGATCATTATTTTTATTAGGGAACCAATTTATTAGTTGACAAAATAAATGGTTCCAAAATAGCTTGGATAATTTATTGGTTGATCGAATTAAATTTGGAAATAGTATAATATTTTTTATTTAATTTGATAAAAAATACTATGTAATTTCTAATTTGCCAGTTAATTAGGTAGACAGGCCAATTTCTAACTGACGGGTACCTCAACCCGGGATCCCAAGTGACACATTTTCATTTTTTATTCTTATTAATTTTAAAAATTTTATTTTATTATTTTTTCATGTATTTTCTAAAATCTTGAATCGTCATAAATTATGCATTTATAAATCGAAATCGTGGTCAACGGGCCAATTCTGACCTGAAACTGTGGCGGTAGATGAGCCAATTCCCAACCGACGGTTACCTCAACTCGAGAAATTTTTCATTTTCAGTTTTTTTTTTTCATGTATTTTCTAAAATCTATAATCGTCATCCATGAAATAATTTTTACGTTATTTGTAGTTGGGTTTACAACTTTGCATAATCTTTAATTTTAATTTACGAATATTACTATACGATTAAGGATGATAACGAATAGTACAATCATTGTTTTTATTAAATTTTTGGATCTATATAAATTCTAAACAAATTTTATAAATTACGCATTTATAATTAGAGTCGTGGTCAACGGGCCAGTTTCGACGCAGAACTGTGGCGGTAGACTAATATACGGATATTTTTCAGAAAGGAATACGAATGATTAATTTTTTTATCGGATTTTAAACAAGTACGAGTATATAAATTTCAATCAATTTTGAATAATTCTAAACATATCATCTCAAATTGTTTAATTAATCGTCTCCGTTGGAAAACGTAGAATATGTAGGAAAATTGGCAGAAAAATTACTAACGATTTATTAATGAGCCAATTTCGACTAAGAATCGTGCGCGTAGATGTGTCAATTATGTACTTGCGGGATAACTTTTTTTTTAATATATAAATTTGAATAATCCTAAACACATCATCTCAAATTATTTAATTAATAGTCTCCGTTGGAAAACGTAGAATATATAGGAAAATTGACAGAAAAATTACTAATAATTTATCAACGAGCCAATTCCGACCAAGAATCGTGCGCGTAGATGACTCAATTCAGTACTTGTGGGACAACTTTTTTTTTAATATATTATATAATTTTGAACTCATAAAATTTTGGATATTTATGGTCAACTTTTATCTTATATCATTGACTAAATAATTTTATGAATCACAATCATTCCACATAAAGTTTTGTAAAAAGGAAAAACTACTAAGTACATAGTGAAACAATTCTTGAAGTTCTATTCTCAGTCAAAAAAATTATTCTCGAAGCTGGTAAAAAAGAAAACGAATGTCATCATTTATTTCTATATGAATATATTTGAAATATGATTATTTATATAATACTACAATTTATAATTAAATTTTTATTTATTAAATATTGTGTGAATATTTTTGTAATATAGTTATGTATATAATTAAATATTAATTTCAGGTAAAAAGAAAATAAATGTCATCATTAATTTTTTTGTGAATATATTTGGAAGATGCTTATTTATATAATTTAAAATCAGTATTGTAGTCAATAGGCCGGTTCCAGGTCGGAACAGTCCGGGTAGACGGGATGATTGTGAAGCGGTGGTTTAACTTTTTTTTTTCCCTTAATCTTGTGTTGAATTCATAATGTGAGGTATTTAGGATCACTTTCATCTTATAGACAATCTTAACATCTATAGCATTATTCTTATCTATATATCTTTTCTCTCTCTCACTACCCGCTTCTTCTCTTGCCTCCTTTTCTTCATAAAAAGCTAAAGATTCAGCTTAAGAGCCGCTTTCCTTTGAGAGACAAATATATTTTTGGCCACATCGATTTTGTAGAAAAATAGAGCTTTGAAAATTATCGAAAGTAATGCGAATGTATTAAATTATAATTTTTAACAGACATAATTATATAGATTTGGGACGTAAATATGTGGTAAAATTACTTTTTAATTGAATTTTAGATGTGTTCAAGGACATATAAATTTTAAGCGAATTTAGTATATTACATAATCGAATGATTTAACCCTAAAATAATTAAGAAATAATATTTTTCTTACTCTATCACATATTAATATTATCTAATAATTTTATTAATTTTTATCAATATAATTCCCGTCGATTTTTAACGGGTTATACACTAGTTGTTTTTAAAGATTGATGATCAAAATAAAATCTTAACCCACATCGTTAAGGAAACGTGTCACATCAGCTCTTTGGACGTTAAAAAAAAAGGATAGATTGAAATTGTAAAAATTGTAATGATTGCATACTTTACATCTAAGTTACAAAAGGCGAAAGTTTAATTTGCATTAACCACTTTACCCTCTAGTAAGAAATTGAATCTTTACTGCCGAAATGATTGGGAAAATCATGGCAGTCTTATTTTTTATTTTTTATTTTTTTTGGAAAGAAGCAGTCTAAATAACTCATATATTTTCGTTGATTAAACAGTTTTTTATGAGTCAATAAAAAAGATAAATATGAGTATATCAATAACTAAATTAAAATATAGTAGTATTATCTTTTGTGAAAACAAGCCTATATATTTTGGATATCTCATAGGAAAAGAAAACAAGTACTTATAATTGTGTGATTGAGGGTATTCGAGTTTGATTTTTATTCCTGAACGTTGAGGGTGGACTGTTTTGCATTTTCTTTCATTCATTAAAATGGTTACTGAAGGGTTGTATACGAAAGCAAGACTTTTTGTTTATATATAATTGTTATTTATTTCACTATAATTCTTTTATTTGAAATGTTTATTATTACATATTAAATATTTGTCCAATTGTATTAATATTAAACATTATATAGTGTGTTGTAGATCACAGAAGATTATATAATCGACATCTTATGAGATATAAACTAATATTCACAATTGAGACAATTTGGACGAGTTGTTAGTTTAGAATGTAGTATAATAGTATTAAATAGTTTATCTTGATTATTTATTTATGCTAGTACGTTAATCGTATTGAAAGGATTACAGTGAGATTAATTCTTTGTTATGACTTATTAAGAATTAAAGATTTCGGTGACTTAAATAGTCTTAACCTTAATTGGGCTTATCAGTATGAATAAGTGTATGGCTATTGCTTTGATCTATTATAAATGAGAACTTAATAGTTGTTCGAATATTTCGTATTTTGGGCAATGACAGTTCTTATTTGATATTGATGAAACTGCAATAAGGATATGTATCCTATGAATAATGGGATGATGATATCCTCTCGAGGAACTTAATAAGTTTATTATACCAAATCCTGCAAGTGGAATTAGTTCCGATATAATAATAAGTTTAAGTGATAGCACTCGAGATAATTATTTATTAGTGAATAATTAATTGATTAATTAATTGATGTCATAAGTATTTTAATTAATTAATGGATATTCGATAATCTTAAACACGAAGATTAATTAAGTCTAATACTAGCACTGACTCAACTAAATAAATAAGAGTGTAAGTCAGTATTAATTCTTTAGTGGAATGAATATTTATATCCGATTTATATTCTGGGCTGAATTGATTAAATCGGATATTATCGGGCCAATCTTATTTAAGCTAGTAGATTCCTGAACTGGCCCAATGACATGTGTTTCTTGGTGGGCAAGGCGCCTATTATCCTACGGCCCATTAGGGTTGTCTAAGTTCGGTGAATGTGATCAATTTTTGATTTATAAATACAAGGCTCATAAGATTTATTACTGGCTTGCAATCTAAACAATTAAAACCCTAGAGTAAGAGAGAGTAGCTGCCGCCCCCTGTGAGAAAGAGAGTTCGTAGTTCGATCTCATCCATCGACGAGCTCTAGCCGACAACAGTTCAGAAGATCACTCTAGAGTCGTTGTGCACGAAGTTTGCAGGTATTTCGAATAAACATCCTACGATTGTAATTAAATACGCAAGAGCATGCTAGGTGTGAATTTTGTATGTGTTCGTTAGATATCCAGAATTGATCCATTAGATGAAAACGAATCGATTTTTAATAATCGGTTCCAACAATTACAAGATTCTTCTCTCCAAACACAAACTTTCATGAATAATAAAAAAAAATCTTATTAAATATTTTTGAGATAGGTCAGTCGAGTTAAAATCGAAACTTCTTATTTCTAAAATTTTATGCTACTATAAAAGAGTAAATAACAAGACATGCTTTATTGGTTGATAGTGACATGATAACTTGTTATAAATTTTTTTAAATATGTTTATATTTTCTTTAGGGACATATACTTCATTGTTTTTTAATATTCACTATATTGATCTTGGTGCCTAGGGGTGAGCATCGGGTCGAACCCGGACCGACCCGGACCTACTCGCTCGGATCGACGATCCGATCTTTTTCATAAAATTAGATCGACCCGGACCAATGAAGAGGTTAGGACCGACCCTGACCCGACCCAGACCTGACGTCCAGGTTCGGTCCAACCCGCTGGAAAATTCAGATTTACATAACACACTAATAGAGCTTGTTTTTCTTCAATATTCAAATATTCAACATCAATTTTCAACAATAAAAATCTCTTAGTCTCAAATATTCTCAATCTCACATCAAAAACATAAATTAAAAGCAATCCATTACATAATAATCCAATCACAAGTCCATAAAAATAAATTTAAAATCTTTAAATTCAACCCAAACTTGTATTGGTGTCCATCATTTCCACTTGACTTTATTGGGTTTGAGCACTCTTTCCCTGGATTGAATTTGTTGAATGTGAATAACTGAACATTAAATACATTCTCAAAAAAAAATTAAATACTATTCATTGAGCAATGACTTGTACAATTGATTTATGTAGTATTTTTTATTATTATTATTGGCAATTACAAACTTCATTTCATTGTATGAAATCTGCTCTGTTTTGTGTTGAGGTAAAAAAAACATTAATATATACTATGGTATGATTCAATTTTAAAAGTTAATTAGTGAGTAATTTAACATATTGGTAATTGATTACGAATGATAATTAGTTCAAAGCATACAGTTTATGGATTTAGTAGTTTCTTATAAAGGCCATCTAGAGAAGAAAAAATAAATTAAAATAGTATAAATCTATTAAGCTTTACAGATAAATCTCTTAAGCTTTACAGATAATAAGGATTGTATCAGGATAATCATACCACTAAACTAAAATGAAGAGCACATACGGGCGGAGAGGCGGAGAGGCGAAGAATAGCGGCTGTCCGGCGAAGAGCAGCGAAGGTCCGGCGGAGAGTAGCAGCGGAGACGGCGGAGAGCAGCTTGCGAGTGGGAGGGCGAGAGAGATTGAGAGAGCAGAGGTGAAGAATGAGAGAAGCGGCGACGTGAAGAGTGAGAGCAACGGTGGAGACGCCGGAGAGCAGCGGCAGAGACGCCGGTTGCTGGATGGGAGGGAGAGATTGAGGGAGCAATCGAGCAGAGGTAGAGATTGGAGAATGAGAAAAGCGACGCTGTGGACTTCACTAGTGGGTAGGGTTTCTCAAATCTCAATATTCAGTAATATGGAAATGACGAAATGAAGAATGAAAAATATTTATATATTTCTTATAAAAAAAATATATGTATATATATGCGGGACGGGTCCGGGTCAAGCGGGTTATGACCCGAACCGACCCGGAAATCCACCAGTCCTAAAAAAACTAGCCCGACCCAGACCAATCCACTATTCGGGTCGGTCCTGACCAGGTCCAAACCCGCCGGTCCGAGTCGGTTTGGCGGGTTCGGGTTGGGTTTGCTCACCCCTATTGGTGCCATCGTAGTATTAATATGTAATATTGTGTTACTTTATTTTTTCTAATGCACAGGTTATAATTTATAATACTTACTTTGCTTCCTGTACAAATTAAAAATAATAACTTGAATTTAAACATGTGAAAAATATACAATGTTACAGTACTGTCGTTAGAAGTCCGTCTTATTACTAAGATTATCTGCATCCCTTGGAGACTATTAGGGTGCTCCAGCACTAGAGCACCCTTAGAGACCTCTACCCATGCATTCCAAGGGTGCTCCAACACAATATTAAACAATTCTCCTTTTTCATTAAATTAATTCATGAAATTCCATTAATAAAAATAACATTAAACATTACATTAATTCAAATAAAATAAAATTTTACATTAATTAAAATAAAAAAACATTACATTAATTGCCCAGTGCATGCAATTCAGGCTCCCGAGCATCCCCGAAAACCCATGCCACGCCTCGTACATTTCAAGCAGACGTGCGGTGTCAGTAGTGTTGGGCTTCCTCAAGTACCGCTCGCCGAAGAGGTCGATCATTGCCCGGCAAAACTTTTTGAGGTAAAGGCGGCCCGTGCTATCTCCGATCTTCAAGTACTCGTCGAACGTGTCGGCAGCACCACCGGTCGCCAGTTGTCGCAACACCATCGTGCATTTTTTCACCAACGTCAGCCCCCACTGTCCGAGTGCATCTTGTCGATGCGTGAAGTAGTGGACGTTTTCCTCCAACGTCTTGTAGATGCGCAAGAACAGATGCTTATGCATCCGGAAGCGGCGTCGGAAAAAATGCTTGCCGTACGTGGGGTTGTCGACGAAATAGTCAGCGTGTAGGACCGCTTCTCGGTCGCGGTCGACGAACTCCCGCGCCCTCTTCTTCTTCTTTTTCTACGCCGCTAAGTGTGCACGTATGTAGCGATCCACGTCCGCCATCATCTCCAATACCTCGTCGTCGGAGCCGTCCTCGACATATTCCACCGACGAAGATGAATAATTCAACGAAGATGAAGATATTTTTTTGTAGTTGAATTTGAGAGAGAAAGAGGATGTAAAAATGGTGTGAGATGAATGAGGGTGTGAGGATGTATTTATAGTGGAGGAAAAAAAAATTAAATCGGCAATAGCCGTTAAGAATTACGCAAACGGTCGAATTTTTAAACTTTTTTAACGTTAGGCGCGTGTAAAACACGCGCTATTTATTTTATTTTTTTAATAAAAAATCAGAGCGCGTGGCTTGCACGCGCTGAACTCGAGCACGTCTCGTGCGTTCGGGCACGCCTCGAGCCGCACCAGCTTGCCACGCGGGGTGCTCGAGCTACCCCCGTCTCGACACCCCCTTGAGCACCCCCCACGAGCCGCAATGCATTCAGCCTAAAGCTATATGCAGCGCGACTTGATAGAGGGTGCTCGAGCGGCGCTCGAGCAGGGGGGGCCTCGAGCACGGTGCGTTGCGGATCGGCGAGGCTCGAGCACGGCTCGAGTGTTCGAGCATGGCTCGAGCGGAGGTGGGAGGGGGGGAAAGCCGAGGTGAGAGAAGATTGGGGAGAAGGGGAGGAGGGGAGGAAGAAAATGGGGAGATGGTGGCGAGAGAGGCAGAGGTAGGAGAGGAGGGGAGAAAGAAAATGGGGAAGTGGTGGCGAGAGAGGCAGAGGTAGGGGAGGAGGAGAGGAGAGGACGAAGGAAATGGGGAGGTGGGAAAGGGGTTTTGGAGGCAGAAGGGGATGGAGAGGTGGGAGAGAATGAAGAAAATGGCGGTGGTGGGGGAGGAAAGGAGAGGAAAAAGAAGACTGTAGGCTTCGTGTGTTTTTTTTTTTTTTTTAATTTAATAGATATGATTAAAGTGAGTGAATAAATATGAGATATGTAAATATTTGTAAATGGGGAATTGTTTAATATTGTGCTGGAGCACCTTTGGAGACCATTAGGATGCAGGGGTAGAGGTCTCTAAGGATGCTTTAGTGCTGAAGCACCCTTTGGTGAAGCACCCTTTGGAGCACCCTAATGATCTCCAAGGGATGCAGATAGTTTAAAATCAATTAAATAGTCCTATCTTATGTCACCACTCACCACCTCAGCTGAAAAAGACAGCATTTATTCTTTTGGAAATGTTATCCCTAGAGTAACTTTTATCCATTGAGCGACTATCCTTCCACTCTGCACAGTCGGATCACTAAGGCCGACTTTCGTCCCTGTTCGATGGGTGAGTCTTGCAATCAAGCTCCCTTAAGCTATCTGCAATTTTTGGAGATTATTAGTAGTCTTCAAGGAGTTTCCAATACCCTCTTTCTACTAGAGACAGCTTAGAGACACAATCCTTGCAACTCAATGGTCTTCAAGTTATCTCTATTTTAATATTAAACAATTCTTCATTTCAATTAAATTAATTCATAAAATTTCATTAAGAAAAATAACATAAAACATTACATTAATTCAAATAAAATAAAATATTACATTAATTGCAATAAAAAAATTACATTAGTTGAAATAAAAAAAAAGTTACATTAATTAAAATATGGACTACTCGAGTAGAGCTCCAAATTTGCGCCAAAGGTGCTCGATGAGATCATTGGTAAGCTGATGGTGCTTCCGAGCATCTCTCAAGTCGGCTTCGCGTCTGAGATATTCCTCAAAGGCGATCGGAGTGGCCTTCTGAAATATCCCTCTAGTGGACGGAGAATCGGCATCGTCTCTCCAATTCTCTGCATCCTCTTGCTCATCTTCGATGATCACGTTGTGCAAAATAATGCACGTGAACATGATATCTCGAAGATGTCTCGTATACCAGCACCGATGCGGAGCCCGAATTATTCTCCATCGGGCTTGGAGAACTCCAAAAGCCCGCTCTATGTCCTTTCTGGCCGATTCCTGAATCTTCTTGAACCTCGCCGTCTTTGGGTCAGTTTCAACCCTCAGTGCTTTGATCAGTGTTGGCCAACAAGAGTAGATCCCGTCGGTCAAGTGGTACCCCTTGCCGTACCACCTTTCCATGATGGTGAAGTTGCACGTCGAAGCTCTATCCTCAAGCACGTCGGTGAACAAGGGCGACTGGTTGAGGATATTGATGTCGTTGTTGTAGCCGTCACAGCCAAAAAAGGCATGCCATATCCACAAATCAGATGACGCCACCGCCTCCAAAATTAAGGTAGGCACGCCGTGATCGCCCGCGCGTGTAGGCACCCGCCCACCCTTTTGGGCAGTTCCTCCAAGCCCAGTGCATGCAATCCAGATTTCCGAGCATCCCCAGAAACCCATGCCGCGCCTCGTGCATTTGGAGCAGACGAGCGGTGTCGGCAGCGTTTGGCTTCCTCAAGTATCGCTCGCCGAAGAGGTCGATCATTGCTTGGCAAAATTTTTGAAGGCAAAGCCGGCCCGTGCTATCTCCGATCTTCAGGTACTCGTCGGACACATCCGCAGCACCACCGATGGTCAGTAGTCGCACCGCCATTGTGCATTTTTGCACCGACGTCAGCCCCCATCGGCCAAGTGCATCTTGTCGATGCGTGAAGAAGTGGACGTTGTCCTCCAACGTCTTGCAGATGCTCAAGAACAGATGCTTATGAATCCGGAAACGGCTTCGGAAAAAGTGATCACCGTAGGTGGGGTTGTCGGCGAAGTAGTCGGCGTGTAAGAGCGCACACGCTGCTTCACGATCTCAGTCGATGAACGACCTCGCCCTCTTCTTCTGTGCCGCTAAGTATGCACGGAGGGCTCGTTCCACGTCCGCCATCATCTCCAGTACCTCATCGTCGGTGCCGGTCTTGACATATTCCACCGACGAAGATGGCATGCTCGATGAAGACATTTTTTGAGAGTTGAATTTGAGAGAGAAAGAGATTGTATTTTTTTGTGGGATGAATAAGAGATGAGAGGTTGAATTTATAGTGGAGGAAAAGAATCAACAAATATATATATAAATCGGCTTGTAGCGGTTGAACCGCCAATGTTTGAATTTTTAATTTTTTTTTCCGTTACACGAGCCTTTAATTTTATTTTATTTTCGCAGGTGTGACGTGTGCAAGCCACGCGCTAGTTCGAGCCGGTCTCGACATATTCCACCGACGAAGATGGCATGCTCGATGAAGACATTTTTTGAGAGTTGAATTTGAGAGAGAAAGAGATTGTATTTTTTTGTGGGATGAATAAGAGATGAGAGGTTGAATTTATAGTGGAGGAAAAGAATTAATAAATATAAATCGGCTTGTAGCGGTTGAACCGCCAATGTTCGAATTTTTAATTTTTTTTCCGTCACACGAGCCTTTAATTTTATTTTATTTTCGCAGGTGTGACGTGTGCAAGCCACGCGCTGGTTCGAGCCGGTCTCGAGCCCGCCGGGCTTGCAACGCGGGGGTCTCCAGCGCGAGGGGTCTCGAGACCCCTTGGAGACGAGGCTTCGAGCACGCGTTGCGGGCAGCCTTAGTACTCGAGGGTTAATCTCCGTCCGGCCCGAGGAAACCTTTGCATACCTCCGTTATCTCTTGAGAGGCCTGCACCTTATAGAAACTGTCTATTTGAGACTGTTCTTTGGCTCGTAGATCCTGACACAAGGTTAGAACTAACTTTATTTAATTAATAGTGATAAGTACCAAAAAAATATTTACAGTAAGTACAAATCTTCAAATTTGTTAGAGAGAGTCTCCATATTAGGTTGTCCACATCCCTTAGAGTGTCTTTAAAGAGTCTCTAACTCTGTAGACCCCAAATAAAGACACTATATCTGCAACTCAAATGTCTCTATCTTTGTCTCTAACTAATATCTGAAAATTAATTTTTCATTAATTAATATTCCAAAATTACATTAATTGAAATAAAATAAAACATTACATTTAAATATTGCAAATAAAAATTACATAATTAAAATATACGACAAATCGGCGCCAAATGTGCTCGATCAAATTATTGGTAAGTCGATTGTGCTTTCTTGTATATCTCAAGTCGGCTTCCCGTTGGAGATAAGCTCGAAAGGCAATCAGAGTGGGCCTCGTTGATACACCAATAGTGGACGGAGAATCCGTGTTGTCTCTCCAATTCTCAGCATCATCTCTCTCATCTTCGATTATCATGTTGTGCAAAATAATGCAAGTGAACATGATATTCTGGAGATTTCTCGTATACCATGCCCGAGCCGGATTCCTAATTATTCCCCATCAGGCTTGAAGAACTCCAAAAGGCCGTTCGATGTCCTTCCTTGCTACTTCTTGCATCTTCTTGAACCTCGCAGTCTTCAGGTCAATTGAAAGGGGAGGAGCCTTTGGCCAACAAGGGTAGATCCTATCGGACAAATAGTATCCCTTGTCGTATTGCCGACCATTGACGTGAAGTTGCATTCTGGAGCCTTATCCTCAAGAACGTCGACGAACAAGGGCGACTAATTGAGGATGTTGATGTCGTTGTTGGAGCGGGCTGCCCAAAATAGGCATGCCGGATCCACAAATCCTGAGACGCTACAACCTCCAAAATTAAGTTTGGATAGCCCCGATCGCCTCGTGTATATGCAGTCGCCCACCCTTTTGGGCAATTCCTCCATGCTCAATGTATACAGTCCAGGCTCCCGAGCATTCCTCGAAAGTTGTGTCTCTCCTCGTGCATTTGCAGTAGCCGAGCGATGTCTTGAGCATTTGGCTTCCTCAAGTACCTGTCGGTGAAGTGCTCGATAACAGCTTTGCAAAACTTGCGGAGGCATTGACGGCTCGTGCTATCTCAGATCTTCATGTACTCGTCGAAGATATCCGTTGCACCACCGGTGGCTAGTTGTCGCACCGCCATCGTGCATTTTTGCACCGACGTCAGCGACCATCTTCCCAATGCATATTTTCTATGCTTGAAGTAGCGAACTAATGGTCCCGATACGAGTTCTGGTGTATGGGGGGGGGAATACACCAGATATAACTTTTTAAAACAACTCTTGAAAAATCAACAACCGAGTAATAAGACTCAGCTGGATTCACAACCGAGTAAGCAAGCTCAGTTGGAAGAGTGATGCTGTGCGGAATGTGGTGGAAAATAACAACTCGTAAAAATATAACTCATGCTTTTATGCAAGGTTGGTCAATAACCAAGTCAGTTGATATGGAAAGATACAGTTTGTATGCTGGTTAGTTAGTCAGTTGAATAAGCAATAAATAACTGAATAATAAACACAAACACACAAGGATTTACGTGGTTCGGAGATAACTCCTACGTCCACGGGGAGTTGTGAGTCCACACAACTCAGTCCAAGTTCTTCTGGACAAAAACCACAAAGCTTACGCGGGCTTTGCAACCGTTGAGATAAGTTTACGAGTACTTATCAACCTTACAGCTAAGTTTACGGGTACTTATCAACCTATCTACTCAATTTCGGAAAGAGTAGGGTCCTAACAATCCTTTTGAGAGGATGTGTGAAAAGGTGGGTTTCCAACTAATAGCTCGAACAAGAAGTGAGCTATGATCTAACACTCTACGAACTCTCAACTAGGGATGTTCTCAAGGTTGGATTGAAAAACACAAAGACAGAATCTAACACTCTAGAACTCTCAACTAATGATGTTCTTAGAGGTTTGCTTGAGTGTAGAATAAAGTCGTTCTTTCGCTCGTATATCTCTTCTCGCACTTGTCTGTCTCGTGTATCTTGGTGAATGAATGAAGGCCTCTATTTATAGGCGAAGAGAATCAACTAGCCGTTGGAGGAGCCGTTGATCTCTGTTCTTTGAAAGCGATGGCTTGTCTCTCATCTCTGCAGACTTTCCGAATTTGGCAACTGCGTACTTCTACTTTCCATCTGAGACAACATTGTGTTGGGCCAAATGAGGTAATGATAGAGAGTCAAACCTTCACGTGACTTCCTTATTTGAAATTCAAATTTTAACCTTTGACCTCCAACATTTGATAGTCGGTTTAGTCGTTTGATCTTCATCTGATTGGTCTTCAGCTGATGTTCTATCTGAATGCTTCTATCTGAGTAGGAACAGTTGAACTCTCAGCTGACTTTGAACTTCAAGTTGTCGATCTTCTCAGTTCGAGTCCTTCAACTGATGTTCTGAATCTTGAACGCTGAGTTGGATCGAACGCTCAGATGACTTTCTTCCATCTGATGTTATCTTACAATTTCTCCCTTTTAATTCTCATCTGATGAACGCTCAGTTGTCTTCCTTACAACTGATGTTCTATCTCTTGAACACTCAGTTGTCTTTCTTACAACTGATGTTCTCTTGCATCTTCCCCCTTTGAATACTTAGCTGTTGTTCTGAGACTTGAATGCTCAGGTGTTTTTCTTACACCTGATGTTCTATCCGAGTGAAGCCTTGTTGCTGTCTTCAGCTGGAGTCCTGTAAAGATAAAATCTTAACAATGCTCAAACAGCGAGCCTAACTACTAACATTAGGATCTGGCAACATCTACTCGGTTGGGGTCAGTTGGTTTTGGGATCAATCAAAACTTTAATGATTTTCCCAACAATTTCCCCCTTTTTGATGATGCCAAAACCCTTATAAAATCCTTACAGATCAAACTGATCTAAATCCTACTGACCTATCCAAAATCTCAGCTGAAATTCTAGACAGTCTATAAGATTAAAACATCAAAGGGTTAGCACAGTTATAACATGATATTGCGATTCAGAGCTTGGACAATGAGAGATTGTACGTCAAGTTGAATCGTATAACTGAATAGTTTTTACTACAACTGATGGTTACAAAGTACGCACAAAAGATCAAGGATTACATCAGTTGTTTAAAAACTAACTGAGCTAAAACTTAAGCCCATACTTGCTAAACATTCTAACAAAAATTTCCCTTTTTGCTTTTGACTCCTTCGAAATGTCAACCCCGTGCTCTCGGCAAACTTGTCTTGCCTCAGCTGCTATCTTCGTTCGGTTGGGGTTTCGAGAGTCTGGGAGGAAGGGAGGCTGATATGTGACTTTCTGAGGGACCGGAACTGTGTTCATGTCCAGTTTTGCATCTATCATGGCTCGCCTGAACTAGCTGAACATGCCCGGGTCCCCAGTGTGCAGCTCGGTCAGCGTTTCCTTGAACGCTCTCCTCGGATCGTCAGTTGAGAACACCTTCCTATAATAGAAATCGTTCACAAATTCCTGCTTGAACGACTCCCAGTCCTCGTTCCACTCGGCTGGCATCCACTTATCTACATACCTGAACCGACTTTGGTGTTTGACCTTCCCTTGCAGCCTCTGTTGCTTCAGCCTTGCCTCAGCCTTTACTTGATGTTTATCTATTCGGCGACGGCTGCGGGAGGCGATGTTCCGGTCCAAGTTCTTAGTCACTTTGTCAAGCTCATCCTCGAACTGGTTGACTCGCTTAGCTTGGCTAACTGCGAACTTCTTAATCTAGTCGGGATTCATGTAATCTTTTTCGGCAACATCCATAGCCTTGGCAGCAGCAATACACTCTTCGGTTGTGATACCGTCGAGTTCCGAATCAAGCTCGGCTGCGATCTCGGCTATGGAGTTGTAAGAAACTCCATACTGCTCTGCCTGCTCCAAGTCTTTTGCTATTTCAGCTCCACCTACGTCGGTTGGCTTGGGAGCGGACTTCTTCTTCTGGGCTGTCTTCCTCTTCGGCTAAGATTTTGCAGCAGCTGGAATCTCTTCATCAACCTGGGTCTCATCTTCCCCCTGCATCTCAACATCCCCAGTCTTCTCTTCCCCCTTTTTGGCATCAGCAACAAGGCTTGCGACTGAGCCATCCAGAGAGGTGAGTTGTTGTTCAGCTTGTTGGATGCGGTTGAAGAGTTCATCGACCGCGCACTCTATTCCGACCTTCTTTGCCAGTTCAGATTCATGGCGCTCTTGTTCGGTTTTCCTCAATCCAGCGAATGTTTCATTTACCTCAGTCTGGAAAGCAACGAACTCAGCCCATCTTGACTTGAACCGAGACTCCCATTCTTGGTCTTGAGTCTGTTGGGATTTGGCGAGGTTGGAATCAGAGATAGATTTGTAGACATTCAGTTCAGACTTGATCCCCAGAACAAGTGATTTCACGTCAGAGATGTCTTGGCTGGTGGAGGTTGAGAATTCTTCCAGCTTTATCTTCAGTGAAACATTCTCCTCCAGTAGCTGCTTGTTCTTCTCCTCATGTGCTTCCAACATCCTCAGCTGATCTTCTTTGTTGTGCTGGAAGTTGACAAGCATCTCCGTCCTCAGTTGGTTTACCCTCTCAGCTATCAGCTCACAAATTTCTTCAGTTGAGGGTGCTGGCTGATCAACTGGAGCTTGTTGTTTAATTAGAGCTGACTGGTCAACTATAACCATGGCTTGACGGTTTGCCAGGTACAGTTGAAGCTCTTCTTCTTCCTTCTTGGCGGCTGCGGCGGCTGCATCAAAATCAACAATAGAGTCAGCAGATTTTGCAAGCATGTTGTCCAGGAACTTGATGCAATCTTGTTCAGCCATTTCCCTCGTGTTTGTGCCTTCTGCCTTGCTGAGGTCCAAACGACGCGTCAGCAGCGCAACCTTATTGTTGTATGCGACCTCCAGATTGGTGTAGTTGAAATAATCTCTGATGCGTGACTCGTCTGCCTTCAGTTGGTTCCAGCTGCGTACCCTTACAGTATCTTCCTTCACATACCAGTGACTGAAGATGAGGTTGAACTGGTACAGCAGCTCGGTCCCAAGCGTAGCAAAAATCGGCATGTCGCGCGCTTCAGGGAACATCCCGATGAGCTTCTGGAAGCAGTAGGCCACATTGCCTTCATGCTCCATCGCGACGGCCTGAAGATCAGCTTCGTCATTGATTGGGGAGGGAGATAGATTCTCGTACGGTAACGGTTCAAAAGTTTCATCACTGTTGGCCAAAGAGGCGGTCTCAACATTGGCATCGAGCTGGGAGCTCGGAATTTCGGATTCTGTGGGGATGGGGGTATCAATAAGTTCCTCAACATTGGCCGAAGAAATGGTCTCAATGTTGGCATCGAGCGATGAGCTCGGAATTTCTGGCTATGAGTCGGTTGTGAGAGCGAGAGGCTCTTTGGGCAGTACAGCATCAGCTCCTGCCGTGGGGGAGGTTGGAACGTCTTCAGTTTCCTCAGGGGAGGAAGAAGCATCCGAGGTCAGATCCGTTTCCATCCCTTCAGCCTCATCAATTCCTGCAGCGCGAGGAACGATCTCGAAGGCAGCTGTCCCAGCTGAGTGGCTCAACTCGGATGGCTCCTCAGCTGGTGTCGTCTCAGCTGGTGCCTCCACAGCTGGTACATCCTCAGCTGGCATATCCTCAGCCGGCACGTTCGCAGCTGGCTCCTCAGCTGGCGCATCCTCAGCTGGTTTCGCAGCAGTCTTCTTGATCCTTACCCTCAGCTTCTTCTTGGCTGGTTCTGCCTCTTTCTCCTTCTCCGACTCATCCCTCAGTCAGCGTCCAGCTGTCGATTTAGATTTGCGGCCGACAGCTGGGGGCAGCTCCTCAGCTGTGTCTTTATCTTCAGCTGTCTTCACAACATCCTTCTTCTCCTTAGGAGTATAAACACTCCTAATCACATCATGAGCCTTCTTTGCTGTTGGGAACAGCATCAGCTTCTTCACCGGGGTCTCCTCGCAGTCTTCCCAGACCATGTTCTGACCCTTAGTTGCGAACAAGATCAGGGGAGAAATTTTGCAACCGAAGTTGAGAGTCCCCTTGACACTCAACAACCTTTCCCCGGATTCGGTTGTGGTCTCGGAGATCTTCTGCTTCTCTAGAGTCAGCTAGTGTTTGAAATACTTGAACCAGTCGACGTTGTGCTTGTGTTTGTGCTCCAAAGCAATCAATTGCTTGAGCTTCGGTCGGCTGATGTCTCCGAAGGCACCGCTGTAACCGAATACAACCTTGGAGACAACATCGAACAAAAGTCGATGCTCCGGCTTCAACTTGGTCCTCTGCATATTGCTCCTCAGTTTTTCTGGAATGATCAGAGCACTTTCCAGAAACTCATCAGCTTCCCCATCGGTGATGTTGTCGATGGTGTCTGTGGTGGTATGATTTGGCGGAATAATTTGGCGAAGAATATCAGAAACTGGAATGGGGACGGTGACCCTGCGGATGGTTCTGGCCGGAACGTCCCGTTGACGACACGATACTTCTGTAACGACACCATCTCTGTTGTCGATGGGCGATTGCAGATTTACGTAGAACTCTCCGACTTGGCGCCTGAGCAGGTTTGAGGGGAAGAGCTTCGTCCAGTCCAGTAGGCCGTTCTCCCTGAGAATATTGGTGAGGGGAGACAACACTGACGACTTCAATTCATCCACTAAAAGGATCTGCTCAAAGTGTATCTTGGAGACCAACAGATCAAAAGATTCTTCGTATGATGTGGGGACTAGAAAAGGTCCGGAGGATGCCATTTTCTTTCCTTTGGGTGCCATTTAGTAATGCTGTGAGGATATATATAAGAAGAAAAGAAAAACTTGCAGAAAATGGTTAGTCAGAAACTGAGAAGACGATGAACAATTACTGCAGATAATCACAAATGTAGAAGGTAAGAGATCACTTCCTGATTTTCCGCATTTTATAGGCTTTTGGCTCGGTTGAAATCGACGGCTAGGGTTGAATGGCGCGAATCCATCAACGGCTGAGATCTCGCGACTATTGACTAACTTTGACTTGAGGTCACGATCCGAGTTCCAACTAGCGTGTGAGAAGGTGAACTATTTTTCATGTCAGCCCAGTCGCACTATAAAGTAGGCTATTGATGTTCAACCGTACTTTACATTAAATATGGTATGATGGCTATTTTAATGTAACTGACATGCTCAGGAATGTTTGAATTTATTTCAAACATTCTTATTTAAGATCATAACACCTTCAGCTATAAATGATACCTGCCAGCTGATGTCGGAATCAGCCGTGTTCACCAGCCAGCTGATGTTGGAATCAACTGTGTTCCAATGTTGAGGCATACCATCAGCTGACGTCTGATCCAATGTTGCAGCATACCATCAGCTGACTCGAGTTCGTCTATTCAGCTAACGTCAGATGTCTTCGGTTGGCGATCCGCATCCGAGATTCCCCCTTCATCTGAGCTTCCCCCTCAGATGGATATCTATCTCTTCATCTCAGCTGGTTCTTCATCAGATGGATCCAACAATCCAAGTAGATCACATAGCATCTTGAACCGCGCTTCGGCTAGAGGTTTAGTGAAGATATCAGCCCGTTGAATCTCAGTTGGAATTTTCTCCATGGATACATCATTCTTCTCAATATGATCTCGGATAAAATGATGTCGGATGTTGATGTGCTTCGTCCGAGAATGGTGAACAGGATTCTAAGAGATAGCAATGGCACTTGAGCTATCACAATGAATAGGAAACTGTCCGGTTGCAACTTCATAATCTCTCAGCTGTTGCTTGAGCCACAACACTTGCATGCAACAACTACCGGCAGCCATATACTCTCACTCGGTTGTAGAAGTGGCAACACATGCTTGTTTCTTGGAGAACCATGAAACTAGCTTGCTTCCCATGAACTGACAGTGTCCAGATGTGGACTTCCTGTCCAACCGATCTCCGGCTAGATCTGCATCTGAGTATGCGGTCAGTTGGATATTGTCGTCGGTTGGATACCACAACCCAACATTAACTGTGCCCTTCAGATACTTTATGATGTTCTTTGCCGCCAACATGTGTGCTTCCCTCGGTTGAACTTGGAACCGAGTACACACTCCAACCGCGTAAGATATGTCTGGCCGACTGGCGGTTAGATATAGCAAAGAATCGATGATCCCTCTATACTTACTGGCATCCACGAGCTTTCCCTCAGTTCCAGGTTCAATCTTCCAGTTAGTATTCATCGGGATCCTTGTGGTCTTACTTGTCTGCAATCTGAACTTGGTGATGAGCTCCTTTGTATATTTGGACTGATTGATGAAAATCCCATCTGGTGACTGCTTCACTTGTAGTCCAAGAAAATAGTTCATCTCGCCTATCATCGACATCTCGAATTTCTCCTTCATCAGATTTGAGAATTTTTCACACAGCTCCTCTGACTTGGAACCGAATATGATGTCGTCAACATAGATTTGCACAACAAGTATATCTTCTCCAACTTTGATAGTGAACAGTGTTTTGTCAACTGATCCTCGTTTGAACCCCGAGTTCAGAAGAAAACCACAGAGAGTGTCATACCAAGCCCTGGGAGCTTGCTTCAATCCATAGATTGCTTTCTTCAACTTGTACACTCTTCCATCTCCAGTCTCAAAACCGGGAGGTTGTTCAACATATACATCTTCCTTGATATCACCGTTGAGGAAGGCATACTTCACATCTATCTGATAGACCTTGAACTTATGAAATGCGGCATAGGCTAGAAAGATTCGGATGGCTTCCAGCCTTGCAAATGGCGCGAAGGAGTCCTCAAAATCGATTCCTTCTTGTTGGCAATATCCCTAAGCTACCAACCTTGCCTTGTTCCTCACGATGAATCCAATGGCGTCTCTCTTATTCTTGAAAATCCACTTTAATCCAATGACTTTGACACCATTTGGTCTTTCTACCAACTCCCATACACAGTTGCGTAGAAATTTATTCAGCTCTTCTTGCATGGCTGTTGTCCAGTGAACACAGTTGAGAGCTTCCATAACATTCTTCGGTTCTGGCACATCAGCTACGAAACATGAAATCATGGCAACATCTCCTACTTGCTCGAACTCCTCAAGAACTGCCTACTCCTCAGCATATTGAGCGTAAGTGTTGGAATCTTCCTCGGTTGAATTTGAATTTGCAACTCTGCTCCTTATACGCACACCTTCGGTTGGATCTCCGATGATGTTGTCAGAGGAATGATCTTCATACCATCTCTTGTTACGTCTTCCTTCTTCTTCCAACAGTGGTTGTTCCAGGATTTCAACTGATGGTGAATCCTGAGCTGTGGGAGATGCTGGAATCTTCAGAACTGGTGATTGATCAGCTGTTGAGTCTGGATCCTCAACATTGACAAAATTTTGAACCGGGCTCGGTTGGGCTTCGGATGCTGATGCAGTTGGAGTGACATCAGCTGAAGTTCCCCCTTGAGATGAGCTGGGGTTTTCGCATTCATCTTCAGAGGAGTAAGGATCATCATCCTCGGTTGCCCATACCAATGGTTCAGCTAGATTCTTTTCCCTTAGAGCCTGCGAACTGGTGAGAGCTGGTGGAACATGTGGATCAGCTTGTTGTCCTTTAGCCTGTTCCCTGCACTCAAAAGTAGATTCATCAAAACTAACATGAGGTGTTATTTCCACAACACGAGAGCTGTTGTTGAAAACTCTATAAGCCTTGATCCGAGTGGCATATCCGAGAAATATGCCCTTCGAAGCCTTGGCTTCAAAAGTTTTCAACTGAGTCTTCCCATTGTTGTGAATATAACACTTAGAACCAAAAACGCGAAAATATGAAATATCTGGCTTCCTGCGTCTCCATAGCTCGTATGGTGTCTTTCCCAACCGCTTGGTCAGAAGAGACCGGTTCTGGGTGTAGCAGGCTGTGTTGATTGCCTCAGCCCAAAATCTCTTTGGCAGAGCTGAGCTTGTCAACATGGATGTAGCTGCATCCTTCAGTGTTCGATTCCTTCGCTCAGCTACTCCATTTTGTTGTGGAGTACGCACAGCTGATGTTTGATGAGTAATTCCATGCTTCTCGCAGTACTTGATGATGGTTTCATTTAGAAACTCGGTTCCACGATCTGATCGGATGGAAATAATTTTCATCTCTTGTTGGTTCGATATCCGATCCATTAGTTTGGGTAGCTCATCTCGGGTTTCACTCTTGTGTCGCATGAAAATGGTCCACGTGTACCTAGAATAATCATCAGTAACAGCAAGGATATACTCGTTACCATTCATGTTTTTTGGTGTAACTGGCCCGAAGAGATCCATATGGATCAGCTGTAACACTCGGTCGGTTGAGGGAGTTGTTTTCAACCGGAAGGAGGATCTAGCGAGCTTTTCCAGCTGACATGCACTGCAGATATGTGTTGTTGAAAACACTCGATTTGGTATGCCTTTTGCATGTTCTTGTCTGGCAAGTCGGTTCATAGTCTTGAAATTCAGATGGTTGAGCCTTTTGTGCCACAGCCAACTCACATCTGAACTTCTCTTTGATAACAGACAGGTGTCAGGAGGACTACTATTCCAGTCAGCATAGTAGACATTCCCGATTGGGGATCGATTTCCCAACAATATAACCTGCTTTGATCCGACATTTTTAACCCTGCAACCCTGTGCATCAAACTTGACAGAGAAACTATTATCACAGAATTGGCTGATGGAGAGCAAATTATACTTCAATCCATCAACATATGAAACATTAGAAATCGACACGTGATTGGTTTCAAGGGTACCGTAGCCTTTGGTGTGACCTTTTGAGTTGTCACCAAAGGTAACTGATGGTCCTTCTTTCGCCACGAAACTCCCAAGCAAATCCTTCAGATTTGTCATGTGTTTCGAGCATCCACTATCCATCACCCACATGATTCGTGATGCCTTATTCTTCCTCAGCTGTTTCTCCTGTTCCTGCACAGAGAAACTCGCTTAGGTCCCCAATTTTAGTTGGGTCCTGGAGGGTTAGAACCAGTTCCCCCTTGAACTGTGATTCGTTTTTCCCTGTATACTCGGATAGATTTATCATTCCAGATCAATTTTCCTTCATCATCAACTATAACAACACCTCGGTTATCCTTAGGCTTGTTGTTAGTAGTGATGTTCTGTTTCTTGGGAGGAGATGGATTTCTCCCATTGTGAGCTTTCGGAGGAGAGGCTTTCCCCCTGTTTTGATGGCGCTTTTTATCCTGTTGGATTTGTCTATGAGGTCGGATGCCATGTTGGAATCCCTGTGACTGAGTCTAATTCCATCTTCCTGACTGTCTATGATAGCTGTTCATGCCCTATTGTTGGTTCATGTTGTGGCATGAATATCTCCAGCTGTTCGAACTGTTCCTCATCGGTTGACTCGGTTGGAACCTCTGGTTGAACTGATGATGGAACCGCTGTTGATTCAGATGGTTAGATCCTTGTCGGTTCTGCAGTCGGTTCCATTCTTTCTGATGTTGGCTCTGAGGTCGGTTCAGAGGTCGGTTCTGAGTTCGGTTTCGATTGTATCTCCGACGCCTCGGTTCCTCTTCTGACTCTTGGAACATTCCCCCTCGGTTGATGTCCCAACCGATGGAATGTTCTGTTCTCCATCCACCGCTCCTTTTCCTTTCTCAGTTGAAGTTTCCTTAGTCGGTTGAGCTTGCTGAGAAGTGGAGGTTGGATTACTTTGGAGAGATTCAGACTCAACTGTGTTAGGTTCGACAACCTTGACCTCCACAACTTTGATGAAGGTTGCTGGAGGAATTCCAGTATCCTTGATCACGTCGTAACCGAGTCCAGACACGTCATCCATCTGTCTTTGATAACTGATGAGATTCTCGATGATTTTGGATGACTGATATAGCTTTATCAGGTTGTCCTTCTCAGTTTGCAACTCTTTGAGGAGAACAACTATATGCTCGGTCTGTCCGTCTGACTTCATTATCAGTTGGTCGATCTGAGCCTCTTGCTTTTTTAACTGATCATGCTGCTCCTGGATTTGCTTCTTCAACTCCTCATCGGTTGGAGCATTAGTTTGGTTGGCCGCATTCAGTTGATTTTTGAGATTATCAATCTCTTCAGTTTGACTCTTAATCAGATCGTCCTTTTCGGTTAAGAATTCTTCAAGTTTGGCGAACTGTTCTTGAAGACTCTTAAACTCAACCGATTGCTGATGCAGTTCCTCACTGAGTTCTTGAAAGTCACTCTAGGAGGGTTCCAACTCTTCATCCAGTGTTTCCTGCATGTTAGAAATATTGGAAGAATTTAAATTAGCAGGACTAGAATGTACCTCAGTATCATCCTGGTCGGTTCCAAATGCCATGAGGCATTGATCCTGACCGATAGCGTTGTTGGTGAAAGTCAGCTCATCCTCATCTTCAGTGTCGGTAAAGATGTCCATGTCGTCAGCTGCTTCTTCTGCAACCATGGCCTTGTTCTTTCCACTTTGCTTGGCCCTCAACGCTTCTCTTTCTTTCTTAGAAAGGTCTGGACAATCAGCTTCGAAATGTCCCTCATTGCCGCATTCAAAGCAACTGTTGTTCACAGGCTTTGAGTTATCTCGAGTTCGGTTAAATTTGTAGAACCTTTTGTATTTTCCGAACCGAGTGTCCATGTCAGCTAGCTTATTTGACAGGGCGGCTATATTCTGTTGCAACTCTTCTCTGCTTGGCTCCTTCGTAGCTGTGTCCGCAGATCGTGTTGGCCTTGATGTTCGCGGCTTTGAATAGTCAGCTCGCAGTGCTACTGACTTTGTGGCTGAACCAACATCCTCATGTCGACTCGTCTGAACCGAGGACTGAGTTGACCTTCGTCGGTTCACCTTGTACTCATTTCCTTTCAGAATTGATAACAATCTTTCAGTTCCCATCTCACCAAGATCAGCTCGGCTCTCATGGATGTTGGTGAAGGTAGCCCACTCAGCTGGTAGAGCTTTTAATACTTTGAGGTTGATTTCTCTCAAAGTATATTTCCCTCTTCGAATGGACTGGATCCTTTTGATGATGTCCATGAACCGGAGCTCTAACTGATCAATGGTTTCATCAGTTCTCAGACAGAAGTTGTCAAAGTCTTGACAAGCATGTGAGAACTTGTTCTCCTTTGTTTCGTCGCTTCCTTCACTCAGAGATGCCAAGATATCCCACATCTCTTTAGCGGTTTCGCACTCTTCTATCCAAGGAAGATAGTCTTGTCCAACTGTGGACATGATTGTGCTCTGAGCCCAGATGTCCAGCTGGCTCACTTTAGCTTCCTCTGGAGTGAAGTCTTCTGGCTTCTTCTCAACTAACTACACAGTTGCATCCCCATCATTGGGATTTGTAGGAGTGCGAGTGACTCTCTCTCTGATGATGATCGGTCTGGATGTGAGTACTTGTTGCATTCGATGATGCTTTGACAATAGAATCTTCTTCATCCGAGTTCTCCCAGATGTATAGTTCACAACCAAGAACATGACCACGATCTTGTCTTTAACATCCATCTGCACACAACAACAGAAGAAAAATGCAAGCAGATATGCACTAGCGTGATAAAGAGATCTGTTCAGTTGACCACTGAAGAAAACACCTCGAATTCACACCTCGTGAAACAGAGTCAGCAGTCTTTTGAACCAGTGCTCTGATACCACTTGATGGTCCCGATACGAGTTCTGGTGTAGGGGGGGAATACACCAGATATACTTTTTAAAACAACTCTTGAAAAATCAACAACCGAGTAATAAGACTCAGCTGGATTCACAACCGAGTAAGCAAGCTCAGTTGGAAGAGTGATGCTGTGCGGAATGTGGTGGAAAATAACAACTCGTAAAAATATAACTCACACTTTTATGCAAGGTTGGTCAATAACCAAGTCAGTTGATATGGAAAGATGCAGTTTGTATGCTGGTTAGTTAGTCAGTTGAATAAGCAATAAATAACTGAATAATAAACACAAACACACAAGGATTTACGTGGTTCGGAGATAACTCCTACGTCCACGGGGAGTTGTGAGTCCACACAACTCAGTCCAAGTTCTTCTGGACAAAAACCACAAAGCTTACGCGGGCTTTGCAACCGTTGAGATAAGTTTACGGGTACTTATCAACCTTATAGATAAGTTTATGGGTACTTATCAATATCTACTCAATTCCGGGAAGAGTAGGGTCCTAACAATCCTTTTGAGAGGATGTGTGAAAAGGTGGGTTTCCAACTAATAGCTCGAACAAGAAGTGAGCTATGATCTAACACTCTACGAACTCTTAACTAGTGATGTTCTCAAGGTTGGATCGAAAAACACAAAGACAGAATCTAACACTCTAGAACTCTCAACTAATGATGTTCTTAGAGGTTTGCTTGAGTGTAGAATAAAGTCGTTCTTTCGCTTGTATATCTCTTCTTGCACTTATCTGTCTCGTGTATCTTGGTGAATGAATGAAGGCCTCTATTTATAGGCGGAGAGAATCAACTAGCCGTTGGAGAAGAGCCGTTGATCTCTGTTCTTTGAAAGCGATGGCTTGTCTCTCATCTCTGCAGACTTTCCGGATTTGGCAACTGCATGCTTCTGCTTTCCATCTGAGACAACCTTGTATTGGGCCAAATGAGGTAATGACAGAGAGTCAAACCTTCACGTGACTTCCTTATTTGAAATTCAAATCTTAACCTTTGACCTCCAACATTTGATAGTCGGTTGAGTCGTTTGATCTTCATCTGATTGGTATTCAACTGATGTTCTATCTGAATGCTTCTGTCTGAGTAGGAACAATTGAACTCTCAGCTGACTTTGAACTTCAAGTTGTCGATCTTCTCAGTTCGAGTCCTTCAACTCATGTTCTGAATTTTGAACGCTCAGTTGGCTCGAACGCTGAGATGACTTTCTTCCATCTGATGTTATCTTACAATTTCTCCCTTTTTAATTCTCATCTGATGAACGCTCAGTTGTCTTCCTTACAAGTGATGTTCTATCTCTTGAACGCTCAGTTGTCTTTCTTACAACTGATGTTCTCTTGCATCTCCCCCCTTTGAATACTTAGCTGTTGTTCTGAGACTTGAATGCTCAGGTGGTTTTCTTACACCTGATGTTCTATCCGAGTGAAGCCTTGTTGCCGTCTTCAGCTGGAGTCCTGTAAAGATAAAATCTTAACAATGCTCAAACAGCGAGCCTAACTACTAACATTAGGATCTGGCAACATCTACTCGGTTGGGGTCAGTTGGTTTTGGGATCAATCAAAACATTAATAATTTTCCCAACATGAACGTTGTCCTCCAAAGTGTTGTAGATGTGCAAAAAAGATGCTTATGCATCCGGAAATGACGTCGGAAAATTGCCACGCCATAGGTGGGTTGTCAACGAAGTAATCGACATGTAACGCACGCACGGCTCGAGCTAGTCTCGAGAATTCGAGCCGGTCTCGAGATGCCACAACCCGCATCCCGCGGTCTCCATCTCTCCCCCGTCTCGATATGGTCTCGAAACCATGGGATGCGGGCAGCCTTACCGAGAGAGATCTTTAGATATCCAAAAGAGAATCTTCAAAAAGTATCAGGTTTTTTTTTTTTTTTTTCCTACTATTAATTTTGGGTTCGAATTGTTAATTTGTTTTAAAAATTAAAATAAAAGAACAGCTCCTTTCTTTTTCCTTTTTTTTTTTGTTTTATTTTGTCATCGGATTTCTATGCGTAGGTCACTGTATTTTCAAGAAAATCCCCCCTCCCCCCCCCCCCCGCCCCTCTCTCTCTCTCTCTCACACAGCCTATTTCCTGTGTTGGCAAAAAGAAATAGAAAAAAGATACCAAAAAGGTTCCGTTCAAACTTCAAACCCATTTCATATGCAGCACCACATTCAGCTATGTCACTACACACACAACACACAGTAAAGAAGCGCACGAGCTCCTCTCCCATTTCTCGTGCTCCCTGAATGCTGAACGCCTATGTTTTGGTGGTAAAAATTCGTTCTTGTTGATATTCACCATGGGAAAAATGAGAACTTTTCTTTTAATGCTTACAAAAAAATAAAAAAACAAATTGGCAAGAAAGAGATACTGGCCTTCGAGTTTTCTTGAAAAATGAGGAGTAAAAACTGAAGAAAAAGAAGTCTTTGCTTTTTTTTTCCAGATCTATCCCTCTCTTTCTGCCCCAGATAAACCCTGCTCTGAGTTTGTTAACCCCCTTTTACTCTAATTTTTTGCGTTTTTAGCTTCTGTTTTTATGTGAATTTCTCGGATTAATGGCTGTTTTTTCTTGGCTTTTTTTTTTTAGGTGTGGAAGGACCATGCATGTTGCTGCTAGAGGGCTTCTGATTTTTCTTTCTTGTGGGCATTTTTGTGCGGCCCTGAATATAATTAAATCATTGGAGAAATAATCATGGCTTTGTTTTACCTTTTTGCCTGTTTTGTTTGAAAACAAATTATTTATTTTTGTTTGGCTTGGAAATGGGGAGTTCTGGAGAAGAGCCAAATAAGGCCATTGATGCAACCGCTGGGGGTTTGGTGTGGGTTCGTAGGAGAAACGGGTCGTGGTGGCCGGGCAAGATTCTTGGCCCCGAAGAGCTGCCTGAGGGCTGCGTGCCTACACCGCGATGTGGGACACCTGTAAAGCTTCTTGGTAGAGAGGATGCTAGTGTGTAAGTAGTGTTCTCTTCAGCCGTTTGATTTATTGGCTTGATTTGGTAATGTTTACGTTGCTGAAATGTGGTATGATTGTTTCTTGAAGAAGTATGATTTGTGGTTGGTGTGTGATAATGGAATGGTTAGGGTAAGCCATTATGTAATCTGCCTAATTTTCCATGTTGAGAAAAGGAGTAAATGGCTAACCAGAGTATATGAGTATCTCGAGTTTCTGTGATGACTTGTGATTTTCGAGGGGCTGGAATGCGACAGACTGGTTGACGTTGATCCTTCATTTTTGTATGCAGGCCCTTTATTTTGTCTATTTTCTTGATTTTTGTTTGTATAAGGTTGAAAATCTTTCTTCATTAGTCTTTTAACAATATACTTGCCGTTGGAAGATGCTATATGGAACGAGTAAAGCATTGCCTTTATGTTTTTAGTAATATACTGAATTACGTAACTGCTCACTCTGTAAGAGTTAAAATGATGCAAATTCTTAAATATGTGTATTTTGTTTTATTGTGATGGATATGCTTCCAAGTTAAGTTCTTTAGCTGTCATCCTGTTAAGATTTTGTTAAAGTTTCCTTGTCTTTTTTATCGGATATTTGAAGATTATGTTGACATATGACACGTGTTCGTAGAAGAAAGTAGTTTGATCAGAAGAAAATAGTGCTGTTCAACATGATGAGAAGCACGTTTTGGATGTAGAAGGCTGGTTTTGTCTTGTATGGCATAGCAGTAAGCCTTGATATGAATTAAATTGTACGTTATGACGTTAATCTCACGTGTCTGAGTTGTCAACTTTGACAGTTTTCTAATATTACTCTTTAACAAACTAATAAATTTGGTTAAGTATCAAGCTCAAATTTCTGGCTTTACTGAGATTCTAATTAGATGCCATTAATGAATCAATGCTGGAAAGATAACATCCTATCTGTATTAATGAGTCCCGTCATAATGTGGTCCTGAACTTCAATAACTAAGTCAACAGTATCCGACTACACGGATTAGATACGTTGTTGATGATTAACTTGATCTCATTTGTCATTTTATTGTTATTCCAGTGGTTAACATCTTTCTATCTTTGGTTGAATGCCTTTCTTTTTTCCTCCTTTTAATATCTTAATCACTTAGATCCTATTTATTTTTCATTTACTACATTAACAAAATTCTTCTTCCCCCCACCCCTAAAACATTAATTCTGTCGAGTTTCATCCCTGTAGTTTGACTCAAGTTCTCATCGATGCTCTTTCAGTGACTGGTATAATCTGGAGAAGTCAAAAAGAGTGAAAGCTTTTCACTGTGGGGAGTATGATGATTGCATAAAGAAAGTTAAGGAGTCCGCATCTCATCTCTCTAAGAAGGGGGCTAAATATGCTCGAAGAGATGATGCCATTCTTCATGCACTTGAGCTTGAGCGTGCTCGTCTAGGGGAACACCACCCAGAGTTATCATCTACACTGGTTACTCGAGACGGGGAGCATGTCCACGCTGATGAATCACCTTCTGCATCCCTTGCCAGTGAAGAAAGTGGGGATCTGGATATTTCCGGAGATGATTCAGATTCAGTATCTGAGTCTGGCCTATCGTTTGGCCAACCCTATCACGTTGATCCAGCTGGCGAAGAATCTAAGCAGCGGAGAATTCCAAATGATTCGGAGGATGATGGATATGAAGGGGTAAAGCGTATGAGAGGACTTGAAGACCTAGGGATGGGCATAGAATTGTCGGTTAAAAAGAAAAGATCCCAGCCCCAGGTTGCTCATGTCCAAGAACTATATAAAAGGAAGAATCGGCATCGTCCTTTGACAAAGGTTATGGCAAGTGCTACAATGGTGTCTGTCCCAGTGGCATCGGATGTTAAGGTTTCCATATTAGAATCTAATGAATCACACCAAAATGATTTGGTTGTGGTCAATAACAACTCAAATAATAATGGAGTCTTATACGAAAATGGGGCAATATTGGATGCACGTTACCATGCTAGTGATGCTTCACCGATATGCTTACACAAGGATAACGAAATTTTGAGTGGACCGGGGGCGCCTGAAAATGGATCTTTTCAGAAGTTGTTCAACACGCCTTTTGTTGCTGAAGACCAACACTCGGCAGGTATGATCTGTTACCCAAGACTATATGTATTATTAGGGCTTTCGTTTCACATGCGTTGTATATTCTGTTTCTGAATCTCAAGTATCAAACTCTAGCTTCTTGAATGTGTGTTTTTTATTCTCACCTTTCAGAATCATAAAATTAAAAATTTTCACAAACCTAGCTAATTTTGCCTTTCTTATGCCTGGCTGCCTTGGTTTGTTTCTGTGTTTAGCACACACTACGCTTGACATTTACATTCCATTTTCTCAGTGGTAAGTGTCCCATCTTGTGTACGAGGTTTGTGAATTCTGTAATTCCGTTGCATGTATATGTTCTACCGTTGCATTATTGTTGTTGGATCTTGAAATTTCGTATAATTTTGCACTTACATATGCATGTGTTGTGAAAATTTCTGTTTGGCATAAACTAGAGAATATATGCTTCTCGATAAGGTAGCAAACGTACGTACTATAATACATAGAATGTCAATTTTGCACTGTTTAATCTCAGCTTCAAAATTGAGCTGTATATGGACTCTACACCATTTACTAATAAGGTAGATTGAGTCTTCTAACCTTCTCGATTTCTTTTCAACATTTTCACTGGAGCTATTTTTCGGCACCAAAATCGGCGATTTTTCTGGTCCCGTTGATGTGCACAGTGAAACCTTTGTGTGTCACGATTATGGCGCCAGAAACATATATCTCCAATGATAGATTTGAAAAAAGAAGTTGTAGGGTACTAAATTGCTATTTCCTTCCGAAGTCGTGCATTTCTTCTGAAACTTGTGCAATTTCTTCTGAAACTTGTGCAATTTCTTCTGAAACTCTTTGTCATGTAATTTTGGCATATAAATGGAGCATTTATATATTCTGATATGCCAATCTTGCGTATGAATTTCATGACTTCAGGTCTTTCTTCCGTTGTTTCTGATGCATCACAGCCGGCTCGTGTTGGTGCTAGAGCACATTCGAGCGCAAGTAGTTGTGGTGAAGCGGTACCTTTGGCGAATGAGGAGCCGAGCGGATCTGGTCTAACAAGTTCAGGTACTGCAAATATCCACGACATCAGCCAGAGCATCGAGAAAGGTACGTCTGAGTGGCGTTTCAAGGGGAAGAGGAATTCTAGGCCTAGGAAAGTGGATAACGAGGCTGAAACTGGTGTGGCTGGTGTCAATCGGGAAAGCTTGTTGTCTGCTTTAAGTAGAAATACGGACTCCAAGAATCACAGTCAGTCATCCCTCGTTTCAGACAACGGAGGCTATCATGCCAAGTCGAAGCCGACTGGTTGGATCTGCAATTCTTTTCAGAGAGAAGCTCAGACACAAGGACTAACTCCGGAGCAGCTCGTTCCCCAGCGGCTACTCCCTTACCGCCAGTCTCGGTTCACGGTCAACCCTAAATACGACGACTCGGATATCTCTCTCAAAAACCGTGTTGCCGTATCCGGCTTGTTTGAAGTCAATGTCGAGGTCAAGACAGGCTACCGGCCCCAGCACGTTCCGTATATTTCTCTGATGAGCAAGTTCACCGGCCGTCCCATCATAGGCCACCCTCTCACTATCGAGGTGTTGGAAGATGGCTTCGTCTCAGACGGGATAATCAGCAACTCTGGCAGCTGCTCTGAACTCGATTACAACCTCAGCAAACAAAAGGCACAAGGGAGGCCTCCCACCAAGCCAGGCCCGTCTCGTGCTCAGACCTCCCTCTCGAAGTCTCCAAGATCAAGAAGGAGCACGCTACTATCAAAGAAGACGAGGAGGCTGTCCTCACTAACAGCGGCCTCTCATAGACTGAGTCGAGTTGAGACGAAACCAGCAGTGGAGAAGCTCAAGGGTCCTTCAATAGCTTGTGTACCTTTAAAGATAGTCTTCAGTAGGATCAATGCAGCCTTGACCAGCTCTGTACGGTCGGCACCTCGTCCGAACGGAACGAGCACCGTCTGAAGTAAGTTTCCGGCAGCCTCAAAGGTCGTTTTTTTCAGCTTCTGAGAAATTTTTGGTAAAATTAGGCAGCCAAATTCTTCTGCTGAAAACTACATTTTACCTGCATGTACATTGGTAGGCATTCTTGTTTTTTTGTTTTAATAATGGTTGCATTTGTTTTCCCAAATGAATTAGATCAATGTTGTAGAGGTAGTTTTTTTTTTTTTTTTTTTTTTTTTTTTTTTTTTTTTTTTTTTTTTTTTTTTCCCCTTGAAATTGGATTGTGTTTGGATGTGTAAATATTGTAGAAATTGGATCAGCTTTGATTAGTCATCTAATGATTGATTATTTGTAGAGTGTGTTCCCAGTTTCTTTTTGTTTGTTTGTTTGTTTTATGAAGCAATTTTATTTGAGTTTTCGTCACAAGGCTTGCTGAATTGGTGTTTTAGTACTCTCTTTATTGGCCATAATTTCATTAGAAATGGGAAATTGTTAGGGCCTCTTACTTTCATATATGCAAAATTTTGAAGTGCAAGATATTTTTGAAAGGGTCCTTGGATTTTGGAAAATCATCTAAAAACCTCCGTTTCCTACTTTTCTTTTAACAATAAGTCGGAAATTAAAAAAAAAACGTAATTTAACCAAATTTTTTCAGAGATACCAAGGTAATATTTAATACGAATACAAAATAAATATGCTTCAAATATGTTTTTTATACATACTTTTTATATTTTATTTTTTTATTATTTTATAAATTAAATACTAAATAAATACAGTCAAATACGTGTTTTAGAAGTCAACATATGCCAAGTTTCTAAGTTTACTACGCTGTTTACAATCTAATAGTTAGTGGTGTGCAACAGTGATTTGCTTTATTTTGAGATAAATGTGTTTATATGAGTTTTATGATATTATTGTTGATAAGATATAAATTATTATAAATAAATGTATACGTATTTTGAACGTATTCGTATCTTGATTTTTTAAAAATTAACGTATTTTCATATCATATCATATTATTTCGTTTTCGTATTTGTATATGTGCTTCATAAATAATGTAGAATTGTACATTAGATGGGCAAACACAAGTATTGTTTTATTCAGCAAGTTGTATAAGTGATGAAAAACTAATTCATTAGATGAACTATGAGATCTAAAGTGATCAAATTCAAAATGATCAAAAACGGTTCGGAATATGGGTATGTATGAGATTAAAAGTTTAAGAAATTATAGATTTTTTATTTTTATTTTTTTTGAGTTGGCTAATGGATATTTTTTGAAGAAAAATTCGGAATAAACTAACGTTCCTCTTTTTCTTGAGTTGGGATTATATTATAAAGAAAGTACTAGTAATATATTTTGCAGGAAATTTCTTAAATAACTTACCTATAGAAAGAGAAAAATAAGTAAATCAATCAACTACCCCTTAAAAAAGTAAAACAATAAAATAATTGTTTTTAATTTTTAATTTTTTTCTACCATGAATCAATCAACTAATTGTAAAAGAAAATTTGTGAATTGGAAGGGGTATATTTGTAACTTGATATCACCATTGCTAGGGTTTATAAGTTCCCAATATATAGCGCTAAATCGCCCTCCTTTCAATAGCTACACCTTCACTCACGAGGCCGTCAGAGCAAAACCCTTGAATCTTCAGTTCTCTCTCTACGGTAAAACCTCGATGTCAATCGCAAAATCCTGCAAATTGTCTTAATTATTCGAATTATGTGTGTTTCACTTCTGCGTTTACGGCGTTCGGTGTTTGTGGAGATGCTTGTTAATTGGAGTAGTTGTTTATTAAAATTCTCTTTTACTGTGTGATTTAGGGTTTTCTTGTTTGAGAAATGTCGACGGTTCCGGGGCAGCTCATATGGGAGATCGTGAAGAAAAACAATTCATTTTTGGTGAAACAGTTCGGAAATGGAACTGCTAGCGTGAAGTTCAGCAAGGAGCCCAACAATCTCTGCAATCTCCATTCCTACAAACACTCAGGTTGGCCCATTTCTCTATCTATATCTCAGTTTTTTGCATGTTAAGTTCTGAATTTCGGGGGAGTTTAATATTATTTTTGTTTCTTGGTTAATTTTAGTTTGACGGATTTGCGATTAGCTGGATTTGCTAATTTGAATAATATGTATATTTAATCATTAGGGAATCTGGTAAATTTAAGTTCTCTCTGCATCTGTTTGTGTGGGTTTGTTAAATTTTAGGATTTTTATGCTAAAATTTATGTTTGAGAGATTTGTGATTTGCTGGATTAATATGTGAAATTTATGCTTAATCGTTCGGGATTCTCAAGAAGAGTCGTTAGAATTAAATCTGTGTTATTCATATTTAATCTTTGGAAGGGAAAGCTTACAGTAATTTGGAAATTTACTAGTTGTCGCTATATCGATTTTGGTAGTATATCTGGTCAATAGTTGTGGTGTTTTTATTTGTTTAGCAAAAAAGAATGATCTGAAAGAAATATGTTTGCAATTAGAGTTTATCTAGTGTTGAGTACTTGAGTATATTTAGTATATTCTCGTTTTAGGTTGATTTTGATTTACATGTATGTTTTAATATTTTCCTTATTTGATTATTATAAATAGGTTTGGCAAACAAGAAAACTGTGACCATCCAACCTGGAAAGGATCAGACCGTGGTTCTTGCTACGACAAAAACAAAGAAGCAAAACAAGCCCTCCAGCTTGCTCAACAAGTCTGTCATGAAGAAGGAATTTCACCGTATGGCTAAGGCTGTGTCAAACCAGGTAAAATCTTTTATGGTTTATACAAGAGATTTTAACAAGTAAGTAGTAGTAGTTTATTTGAATGCAGTAATGAGGGAATTAGTTTCGATTCTTGACAACCTCCTTGTGCTTACTAGATTGAACAATTCATTCTGTATGTTCCTTGTTTTGTGGTTGATCTTGTTAATGCTTCCTCATAAACGTTTGTAGCTAGACCTAGAGTATATTTATAATTATTGGGTTGTAGCTCCTTTGCTGGAATTTCAATACAACTTTTATCATCACACTATTATATTCATGGGATAAAAATTGTTCATTTTAAGATAGTAGTAACTCCTGCCTTTTCTTTGAATGAAGGTGTCTGATAACTACTACAGACCCGACTTGAAGAAGGCAGCTCTTGCAAGATTGAGTGTTGTTCACAGAAGCCTCAAGGTTTCCAAATCCGGAGCGAAGAAGAGGAACAGGCAGTCGGCTTAAGATCCTCCGGCCAATTAAAGTAGCAGATGTTTGGTGTGCTTTCTGTTGACTGCCTTCCCAAGCACTGTACGCTTAATAGAATACCAAAAGATTTTGCTGCTTTCTTTTTTCCCCATATTTCTCATATTCAGTTGTTTTGGACACAAGTAGACAGCAGTTATCGTCGTTGCTTTTTGTTTCACAGGTCATCACTAATAGACTTTGTTTTTGTCAATGCAATCCTGTTTGAGAATTTTTGAAGCCCTGATCATTGTTATTTTCGGTCGTGTCTATTTTCTTTGAGTCTGAATTCATGCATGAAGATGTATTTCACTGTTATTGGCAATTGATCCTTTTCGTGGCTCCTCATCTGATTGAGTGTTTAATATTTTGGAATTTTATGTAAAATTGATATTTTTCTTCATATTATAAGAACATGGCAACATGAGGCCAATCGAAGGCATTTTATATCCGTCTTTTAATCTCAGTTTTTATGCCAGTCTTCTTCAAATTTGGGCGCTCCAATCAAATATTTAAAGCATTTTCTGTTGAAGTGGGAGATTCGTATTAGGGATTGAAAAAGGTGGAAAGGTTCATCAATTACTGACTGCTTGTATCAAATTTGTTTCAGATTCTTTTATGATTCTGCTAACGAAAGATTTCCTTAAAATTTATGGGGGCTTTATTCCTTCTGACTTAGGGTTATTATTTAGTACTAGGAATTAAGTTTGGGGATAAGGGATAAAATAATCCATCAAATGCTACTTCTCATAAAAGAAAAAAAGAACATAAAAAATACTAAAAAAAAGAACATAAAAAATACTAAAAAATGTTCAGTACGTCAATGATATAAATTGCAGCATACATTACCCAAAAAATTATTTCACAAATCACTAGTGGCAGAATTTATTTATTGAAATAAAAAATTGCACGTTGCTTCAGTCCAAAAATATACAATTCCCAAAGCAGTTAATAACTATATTTTGTCCCTCAAAACCTGCACGAGAAAAGCTCAATAAAACTGCCAAATAATCTCTTCCAAATACATTTCTATAACATACTCGTGTTTCTTGGAGGGAGGTACGGTTTTCTAATTAAAATTTGGCCGAGTCGATTTTGAGTGGAGAAAATTTTCATATTTACTGTGGTGGTGTTGCAAGTGGAAAAAAGGAGAATTAGTTTGCAGTTAAAAAATGCACAAACATAAAAAGAAAATATATTGACTAAATAGGAAAGCATGAAATACTCTCACTGGATGGAGAAAATTTATAAATACATTATCTCTGTCTACGATATGGTTGTCATTTCCATTTGTAGTAGTAAGATCCATATACTATACTATTATATTTAACCTTATATTTCTCACTACTCACATTTATTGTGTGACTCTTACTCCATTCATAATATCTATTATTATCCTTTACTGTCTACCATTTTCTTAAAATTTATATCGTCAACAATGTGACAATCGTATCGTAGACGGAGAAAGTATCTCATTCGTGTCTCAGTCGAAAAATCTCTCAATTTTTAGGACTATTTTATTGTCACATGAACAAAACACAACAAATTACCAACCTACCAAATTCATCTAACCTCTCTATAGTCTACAGAGCTAGAAACAAACTCCAAAAGCAAAGGCGAACAAGACAAAGGGCATTGTTGTCATTTCAAATAGCATGACATCTTATTCCGGACTAGGATGTGTTTAGGTGACGGGATTCTATGTTCCAACATACTAAATCAAATACTCATTTAGATTTCAGCACGGAGATTAAGAAAGCTGATAAAGTTATTTTGAGTGGGATAAAAGTTAGAATGTAGGGATAGTAGGATAAGACAAAAAACAATAGTATTGACGAAAAAATAGTGATATTGACCAAAAAGTAGGAATAAAATTGTTATGATGATAAAAAAATAGGAATAAAGTTGTTGTAAGGTGTTGCCATCAATGATAAAGGGTAGTAAATAAAAAAAAGTAGGAAGATATGATTGTACAAAAAGGTAAGTGGATATTTGATCTGTGGACAAAAAAATATGGATAAGTAGGTATTTGATTCGTGGACGAAGGGAATATAGTGTTTCATTTTTTATGGTGTTGTCATCACAATTTATTTTTTTTTAATTATTTTTGTTTATCTTCATCTTAAAATAAGTAGTTTATTTATTTTGAATACAATATTAAGGTAAATAATTAATAGTGATTAAAGTGGTATATGGTCACTTTAAAAAAAATAAAATTTTATTATTTAAAAATGAGTCAATCATTATTGTACGATTTGATATAGTAAATATGTCAATTATTTCGGGACAGAAAAAATAATACAAGAATATGGAGTACATGTCAAACCGCATCATTACATCACATTAAGAAAAGAGTTTGAGACTGAGAGATCTCAGGTTCGAACCTTATGAAGCGCTTCTATAGGTCGAGCCTGTCACATTTGTACTTGGAAAGTATGGTTTACCTGTTATGTGTGGTTTGCAAGCTACTGTACAAGGGACTAGAATTTATCCAGTACGCACCTAGATAGCGGTTGCAGGTTCCCACGATACAAAAAAAAATCTAAAGATAGTGAGATAAAATCTTCTCAAGAAAAAAGATAGTTAGAAAATAGAGTTCCAAGTGTATTAAGAGTTTTTTTTTTTTTTTTTTTTTGGATTTTTTAGGAAAAAGAATATTAGTTTAATTATGGAGAGAGAGAGAGGGGGCTTTCAGTGAAGTAAAAATAGAAAATTAGTGTGTGTGTTAACCTAGTGGTAATGAGGTTAATATCCGGGTTAAAGATCACGGGTTCGAGTCCTCCATCATGCAGTATTTAAATTTATTTGTAATATTATTAAAAAAATATAGAAAACTAATAAAATTGAAAAAGAAAAATAAGTTACCGAATTTCTCCCCAAGTGTATACATACACATAATATATCTATACATCTAGAGAGAGAGAGAGAAAATCTGAATCCTCCATTTTTATTGTACTAATCGATGCTGCATATATACATACTCTGAAAAATGGCCGAATCTGAATCCAAATTTCCGCTGTCTCTGCTCCGATCTTCCTCAATCTCTGAGCTCTAAATCGCGTTTTGTGATTATTTAATGAAGTGAAAATTGGAAGGAGAAAAGATTTCAGTTGTTGTTTGTTATTTCGATTTTGTGGATTGTATTCTGATTTATAACGATTGTGGGAGAAGAAATGGACAGTGGCGATGGTGGAGAGGTGGCATCAGCTACGGCCGGTCCACCTACGCCGCTGGAATGGAAATTTTCTCAGGTCTTTGGCGAGCGAGCGGCCGGCGAAGAAGTACAGGAAGGTAAAAAAAGGATAATTTGATGAATACCATAGCAATTTATTTGCTTTGGGGTCGGATCTTGTGGTTAGGGTTTTTGTTTATGTGAATTTGATCTGTCTTTGCTTGTTTACTTGCTTGATTTAGCTGGAATTATTGGTAATCGGTTGGGTTTGAGTAATTGATCTGTGTGCCAGTGTGGATAATTAATTTCTTGAGGAGAATTAGTGTTGAAGTGAGGTGAATTGAGTTCAATGTTAGTATGATTGTGTTTTTTCTTACTTACATGCACTTGTTTCCTTTCGAAGAAAGTTATATGTTGCGGGTTTAAAACTTTAGATCCTTGCAATCCTGTGTAATGTCCCCGTTTAAACTGGAAGCTCCTTCGAAGATCCAACTCAATGGCCTAAAATGCAAGCATCGATTTTTATGGGGTGTTGAAGTGAGACAGGCTTGTATACTTTCTGCGTGCCTAATCACAGTTTAGTTATAGGTACATTCATACATGTGCTTTTGGGGTTGAATACATGCTGCCAACTGTTCTAATGGTGGTGGGCTTTTGTTTGGTCGACTAACGTATTTCCAACATATCAGACATGAGTTCCTTTGTTTTGCAGTATCCCTTCCTTTCTTTCTTCTATGTGAATTTAGGACATAAATCGCAAGCAAAGCATGAAATCATCCCTGGCTTCTGTGGGCTGAAATGATCAAGCCCATACGAGTATTAGACCTCTTTGGATTAATTTGATATTCTGCATGCGTATGACATCCACCAGGAGTAACTATATTACATAGTTGCATATTAAGTTAGGAACAATGACCACAACAAAGATGCCTAGTATAAATTTTGTTCCCAAGTAAAAGAGAAGTTTATCTCCTTTTGTTGGTTATTCCCTTTATAGACTGCTGTCAAGTTTAGGTTCTTGTCTGTAGGGCAACATGCAACATACACATCTTATGATACTTAGTATATTGGTTTGTGAGGAGCAGGTCGATGTGGAGGAAATGGGTAGAGAATGAGTTGGCTGAATGACAATTTTGCAATACTAATTTTTGTCAGAACTCAGGTAGATTAGCAGATACATATTAGCTATCTGAAACATGAAGTCATCTAGGCTTATGATGTCTTCTTGATAAAATTGTAAGCATGTGGATTTGGGAGTCTCTTAAAAAGCTTTTTAGGTTGTCAAATATGTTACTTTGCGTCGACAGTGCTGTCTCCCCCCCCCCCCCCCCAAACCCCCCGCTCTGTTGGTAGTTTCAAACTTGAGCTGGATTGTAAGTTCTCATGAGATGTTGAACTCTGACACGCACTAAAATTTCAGTGCATGTCTCCTCTGCCTTTCAGTTACTTTTGTTTATTTATAATAAATAACTTAATGTATGACATGATAAGCATGATGTGTTAGACGTACTCGCTGATATTATAAGTGCATATGTTGATCAGCTGCTTAAACTTGCCCTATTGTACCAGATTACCTTCTTTTTATGGCTGTGCACATTATCAAGAGATAGGTATAGAACAAATACTTACCTGTATTGTGAAAAATATGTGAGTTTGCTGGTAAAGGCATACATTGTTTAGATATGTGTTTTTTGTATCTGTCTTGTTTCCTTTTCAGTGCTATGTGTCTTGTCTCTATCTGATGGCTGTGTCTTAAAGTTTTAACTTTTTCTTGTTGCAGTGGATATCATCTCTGCCATTGAGTTTGACAAAAGTGGTGACCATCTAGCCACCGGTGACCGCGGTGGAAGGGTGGTGTTATTTGAAAGGACCGATGCGAAAGAGGTGAGTCTGCAGAACTTGAATTGATTCTACATGTTGATGGTGCATTCTCTACTTAATTTCTTTCTCCTTTCATCTATCAAATTTACAGCACGGTGGAAATCGAAGAGATTTAGAGAGGATGGATTACCAAGTGTCTCGACACCCAGAGTTCCGTTACAAAACCGAGTTTCAGAGTCATGAACCTGAGGTATTATTTTATTTTTCCACACTTTTGCTCTTGTTTCTCTTTAGGTCCTTCTAATGCAATTATAAATAGTTTCCTTTTCAAATTATGGTCTTGAACTCTTGACTATACAGTGAGTTCTGTTTCTAAATGGGTGAGTTGCACATAAGAATCTATTTCTTGCTTTCTTGTTCCTTTAGACCCTTTCCTGAAATGGAAAAGGGGGTAAAAACGAATTCTTAATTGTTATAACATATGCATGTGTATCTTTTACTTCAGTTTGACTATCTCAAGAGTTTGGAGATTGAGGAAAAAATCAACAAGATAAGGTGGTGCCAGACAGCCAATGGTGCCGTCTTTCTCCTGTCAACTAATGACAAAACCATTAAGTTTTGGAAGGTGAGTACTTAAGTTTCGTGTTTTCAATTATGATTTTTTATTGTGTGGTGAAGACAAATGTATTGTTACTTCCTGAAGTGGCTGGCCTTAATTTCTTGACCTTTTTTTTTTTTCAATATTATCTATTAATGAGCACTAATGAAGTGTCTGACCTTCAAACTCCATTGAGAAGAGTATCTTGGTCTATTAATGAGCACTAATGACTAACTCAAGAAATTTAAAGTCTCAGTTTTCTGTCAATTTTACTTGATTATTTTGTCAATATTTAATATAGCCTTTTATTCCCTAAATTTCTCGTATACCATAGAGATTGGTTTGAATTTTCTATTAGATTTTTTGATGTTGGGAAAATTCTATCTGTACTAACAGTCCAAAGTAGTTACAGAAGATTCCTTCCCCTACCCCGGGACTAGGGAGTCTGGGACCTCTCATCTTTATTCACTCATGCTAGTACTGTTCATTGGTTATATTGATTGTATGTAAAAGGCTGGAGAACTCATCTTCTGAAACAGCCAATTAGTAATTTATATCTTATTGAATTATTCTAATTTCTTTATCCTAACAGGTCCAAGAGAAGAAGGTGAAGAAAATTTCTGAAATGAATATTGACTCGTGTAAGGCTGCTGGAAACAGTGGTATTGCAGGTTCTAAACAGTTTCTTGCTAATGGCGACTGTTCAGATCGTTCTTACAATGCTTTGAGCAATGACATGTCCTTTCCGCCTGGGGGACTCCCCTTACGATTACCAGTGGTAGTTGTACTTAACTCATCTAGAGTTCTACAAGTGGCATTAAAGATTCCAAATTCCAATAAACTCTTTATTTTTGGATGTATTTGTGTGAACATCTTTTTAGAAATTTTTGTAAGAATGTGTGGTGTCAATTGGTTACTGTTTTGAATATATACAATTATGTGTCAATGTTATTTGCTTGATCTGTTTTTATTGTCTGCTTGTGAATCATTTCATACCGACGTTTTCAAATCAGACCAAAGTTTATAGATGGAGCCTAATTAATGGAAAAATTATTTCCAAGGGTGCACTTATTAGTCTTGGTATCATGCGGTATTCATACTTTGATGACAGATATTATCCACTCCTTATGCTGACTGAGTCTTCCAATGATCCTTGATTATGCAATTGTAGGTCACAAGCGGTGAGACTAGTCTTGTTGCAAGATGCAGGAGAGTTTATGCTCATGCGCATGATTACCATATCAATTCTATCTCAAATAACAGGTTACAACCTCTATTTATTTCTTCTTGCTAGCCTACTAACTTTTCTCTGCTGATGTTTGTGTAGAAGTCTGACAATGTTCGCAGTTTTTATGATTTTTGTTCCTTGTACACACTCTTCGGTGTTCTCGACCTAGAAGCTGAATAGTTGGTTTCATGTATAGAAATTGAAATAGCAGAGAGAGAGAGAGAGAGAGAGAGAGAGAGAGAGAGAGAGAGAGAGAGAGATGCATTTTCTAAGAGATATCAGTATGGTAAAAAAATTGGTACTCTTATCAGCTTTGAGAAAATCCAGGAACTCAAAGCTCTAGAGGAATATGAAAAGAAATGACTTGTCTTATTTCACCATAGAAAATGTGAATCACCTTACTGACCATTGTCAGAAGGCTTAATTTGAAGGGAATGATAAAAATAGCCTCTTATTTACATAATCTAGTTTAGTACCTATTGATATGTGACTCATTCATTTCATCCTTTTGAATTGTTTCAGATGTAGTAAGTAAATACAACTAAGACATGTCATTTCTTTTCAGATGTAGTTAGTAAATACAACTCGTGATTTGGAAATTTGTTGTCTCTGACCTGAACCTCTAATTTGCTATGGATGCTAAACCTCTAGCTTTACTATGTGGATGCATGCATATCTATTTTCTTTTTACAAAATTGTTGTCAGAATTTACAGTTGTTTATATCTGTAATTCTTTGCAGTGATGGTGAAACATTTATATCAGCTGATGATCTCCGAATAAATCTTTGGAACTTGGAAATAAGCAATCAAAGTTTTAATATAGTTGATGTGAAACCAACAAATATGGAGGATCTGACTGGTAAATATTATTTCTATTTCTTTCTTTTTCTTTATTCATTTATGGGGGAGTTGGTGTGGTGAGGCATTTCATATACCCCTCAAGTGGAATCACCTAGGTTTCCATTACTTCCGATGCAGGCTTACGATTTCATTTAGTCAATGGTTGATTGTCTTAATTCGTTTCAAGTTATTAGCAGACTGGAAAAAGGTCTATAAACTTGGAATTTTGCTGTGATTGTACTTTTCCTGTATTTTCATTTGTGTTCAAATTTTTAAGTGACTGATCTGAAATATTATTTGATCAGGAATTGAGAGAGTGGGGAGTGGGGTGGGGGGGGGGGGTTGAATTGGAGTTGTGCCATCTCATGCAATGGATATGTTGATTCATCATAAACTCTTGTAGTGAACTGCTTTAATTGGTCTACTTATTGCAGAGGTGATAACATCGGCAGAATTTCATCCTACTCATTGCAACACGTTAGCATATAGTAGTTCAAAAGGATCAATTCGTCTTATTGATTTGCGTCAATCTGCATTGTGTGACTCACATTCTAAAATGTAAGTTCTTTGATAACCATTTGCTCCTAATACTTGTATCTGCTTTGATATTGAAACTCCATAAATAAAATATTGATAAGACCCCTCAGTTCTTTTTTTCCAGAAGCTGTTACTAGTCTTTTTCTCTCTTATTGGATGAGATATTGATTTTCATTCATAACAGATTTGAGGAGCAGGAGGCACCAGGATCAAGATCATTTTTCACCGAGATTATTGCTTCAATCTCAGATGTTAAGTTTGCGAGGGATGGCAGATATTTACTGAGTCGTGACTACATGTCCCTTAAGGTTTTGCCTTTTGTATATTTCTGCACTTTGAGTATTGCCTGTTGCAAATGTGTAAAACTAGTCAGATTGTTTATGATTTTTATTTTGACTCATCTGTTTACTGCAGATTAGTTTAGGAAGTTGTGGTGAATGATTTATGCAATACATGCTCTTGAGAGCATGCGAAAGGCGAAAACAATCATATATTATGTAGTTATACTGGGTATCTTGATTAGATATGTTGAATGTTGTTTTAATTAAAAATCACTCTTTGACAAACATGGCGTTGACCATTATATGTTATTTTCTAGGTTTTTGCTTGCTTAAATTTTATCTGGAAGGTGAAATTGCATGAACACAAGCTTCACTTAGCGATGTTCGATTTTCTGTATTTCTGAATTGATCTTTCACTGATCCAATTAAGTTGGTTTCAGTTGTGGGATGTTAACATGGATTCTGGCCCAGTGGCAACTTTCCAAGTCCACGAGTATTTAAGACCAAAGGTGAACTACTTCTTCAGGACTGTTTTGTCTGAAATATTAATATAACCATTTCTTAGTTGATTAATTTGTACTTGACAATGCCCAGCTATGTGACTTGTATGAAAATGATTCCATCTTTGATAAATTTGAATGCTGTCTGAGTGGTGATGGCCTTCGAGTGGCTACTGGTTCGTACAGGTGTGTTCTAGCTTTCCTAAGTTCTATCGTAGCTGTTATTGGTCTCTCCCTCTAATCCAAAAACAAAAAATGTCAGCAATCTATTTCGTATATTTGGCTGTGCTACGGGAAGCAGTGAAGCAACTACTCTAGAAGCAAGCAAAAATCCAATGAGGTAATCTTGTCTTGCGATTGTGCAATCTTTGATTTTTTTTTTGGAAACTTCACTTATTGCTACTAAACACTGCTCATTGGTCTTTCAGGAGGCAGGTCCAGACCCCTTCTAGGCCTTCCAGATCCCTGACCAGTAGCATCAGCCGTGTCGTGAGGCGAGGTATAACATGTTCTTGTCTCTTATTAGTCACTACCCAGTTCTTTTTTCCCCCTATAATGTGGTTCACTTTATTTTTACTTGGTGTCTCAACTCAAGAATGTTAGCATATGTTGCAGGTGCAGAAAGTCCGGGAGTTGATGCCAATGGGAATTCATTTGATTTCACTACTAAGCTGCTCCACCTAGCATGGCACCCATCAGAAAACTCAATTGCTTGTGCTGCTGCGAATAGCCTGTATATGTACTACGCATAAGAAGTCAGAATTGGTGCTCGGTGAACATTTTTGAGTTGCTACTGGAGAAATGCTTCTTTCAGCAACATGTGGCTCTTATTTCACCTCGAAGTGCTTCATAAACGTTTACCACAGACTGAGAATGCTGACTTCCAGAAATGGAAGTGATCCATTTTGCAAGCACCAGAGCAACGTGTCTGTTTCCAGGCAGACCGCCATCCCATCTTTACCCTTTGCTGCATCGCCCACCATATTCGTTTCATTTTTTTTTTTTACCTCTCACGCCAAATGGATGGATGCATTTCTGTTGTTATTTGTGCCAGGTAGCTAGCTAATCGGGAAGGAATGTGGTTGTAGCTCTCCTACAAACAGAAACTAAAGATGTCGTATATTGTCTCTGTAGTTCTAAGGTAAATGTAGTTTCTCACTCCTAAAATCTTGATGCTGCTAACTTGCAGGCCATTAAGTTTATTAACTTCCATGAGTAGCTTAATGCTTTTTACGTCGATCTATTTGTAGGATGGTTTTGGCCCTTTTCTTAAGCTATAGATTTTTCAATGAATATTTCTCTTGTAAAAGTATTGAATCTTGGCTTATATTATTTGTAAAATATTTTCCATTTCAACTAAAATGCTCCATAGGTTCTCTCATGCTTTTTAAACCTAGTAATCACGTTTTAAACAAAGGAATAAAAGTGGTTCACGAATTGCTGAATGTGAATGATGATTACGACCTCTTACTATATGCTCACAAATTGTTGATTTAGATGTTCCATTTAGCTGTATAGGTTCTTGTCAAAATGAATGGTATCAAATTTTTGAGTCCAAAATCTAGGATTTTGTCTGTGAAATGGTTGGTTTAACTAGTTGTGTATATATGTGTAAGTTTATGAGCTTTGTAGTTTAGTGATACTCTTCACTTATATATGAGTCATCGACTCGGGTTTGATCTCCAATTCTTGCTTCCATATGGTTATTGCCATGATTTTAGGTGATAAACTGATAATGGGTTATGACTAAGCTATACTTTTTGGGAAAATGTCTATATTTGGGACTTTTTTTGTTGGTTTTTTGGGACTAAACTATATATACTATCAAAAAGTGAGAAAACACGGTAAATTCAAAAAGCCAATACACCAGGCATTTTGATTTGCCATATTTATGTCTTTCTTTTCATGTTTTTGAAATGATAGAAAACTAGAAGCGTGATTAGGTTCATTTTTCAAATAGTAGGTTGGTTTCTTCCTTTGTGTTGTCATTCATAACTTTTTGACAAATAGGAAATATGGATGGTCATGGATGATGTCTGCATGCTTATACTTTAATTTTTTCGACTGAAACTTGGTTGGGTCTGTTATTGGGCACAATCCTCAATTTTTCGATCTAGCTTAGTTCGACCCCACATGCCCCACGGGAAAACTAGGTTGGGTATCTTATGCCATTTTGTCATCTCTAAACATCAGTAAAATATCAAAAAACCTCTCATCATAATTTATGAACTGCTTGACAAATTTTTAAATATTTTATTACTCCTGTCCATAATGCTAGTCCTTTTTTCCATTTCAGTCCATCTGCAATATTCTTGCCTTCCATTCATAGTAGTACGGTCACATTTACAATGGGACGTTTACTCTATCCATAACAATACGTAGAATTACTACCCACCATTTATGTTGTACGGGTTTTTCTAAAATGTCATAATCATATTGGATTCTTGCTGGTGCGATTTTCGTCGGGCTTGCACCCAATTCGTCATATGGCGTATCCTTCCAAATAGAAAATAAAAAAATAATTGGATTTGCAAATCTCGTGTAAAAAAATAACGAATCCCATATGAGTGGAAGGTTGTAATAGTTGACTTTGAGAACTTTATGTATTGAGCTAATTATATTTGAATAGTATTATGTTGCTTAATTAAATTAGCGTATAACCCGTCGAAAATTGACGGGAAATTATAAAAATTATTAAATAGAACTAATATGTGATAGATTAAAAAAATATTATTTGTTAATTAATTTAGCGTTAAATAATTCGATTATGCAATTTACTAAACTCGCTTAGAATTTATATCCTTTGAACATATTTCAAATTTAATTAAAAAGTAATTTTACCACATGTTTACGTCTCAAACTCATATAGTTATGTTTGTTAAAAATTATAACTAATATATTTTCATTACTTTTGATAATTGTTAAAACTCTTTTCTTCTACAAAATCGATGTCGGCAAAAATATATTTCTCTTTCATAGGAAAGCGACTCTTAAGCTGAATTTTTTAGCTTTTTGTGAAGAAAAATGAGCAAGGGAAGGAGCGGGTAGTGTGTGAGAGAGAATAGATATATAGATAGCGAATAATACTATAGATATTAAGATTGTCTATAAGATGAAAATGACCCTAAATACCCCACATTATGAATTCAACACAAGATTAAAGAAAAAAAAAAGTTAAACCACCGCTTCACAATCATCCCACCTACCCCGACGGTTCCGACCTTGAATCGGGCTATTGACTACAATACTAGTTTTAAATTATATAAATAATCATCTTCCAAATATATTCACAAAAAAATTAATGATGACATTTGTTTTCTTTTTACCTAAAATTAATATTTAAATATATACATAACTATATTCCAAAATTATTCACACAATATTTAATAAATAAAAATTTAATTATAAATTGTAGTATTATATAAATAATCATCTTCCAAATATATTCATAGAAAAATAAATGATGACATTCGTTTTCTTTTTTACAAGCTTCGAGAATAATTTTTTTAACTCAGAATAGAACTTCAAGAATTGTTTCACTATGTACTTGGTAGTTTTTCCTTTTTACAAAACTTTATAAGGAATGATTATTCATAAAATTATTTAGTCAATGATATAAGATAAAAGTTGACCATAAAAAAAATTGTCCCGCAAGTACTGAATTGGCCCATCTACGAGCACGATTATTGGTCGGAATTGACCCGTTGGTAAATCGTTAGTAATTTTTCTGCCAATTTTCCTACATATTCTATGTTTTCCAACGGAGACGATTAATCAAACAATTTCAGATGATGTGTTTAGGATTATTCAAACTTGTTTGAAATTTATATACTCGTACTTGTTTAAAATCCGATTAAAAAATTAATCATTTGTGTTTCTTTCTGAAAAAAATCCGTATATTAGTCTACTGCTAAAGTTCTGCGTCGGAACTGGTCCGTTGACAACGACTCTGATTTATAAGTGTGCAATTTATAAAATTTATTTAGAATTTATATAGATCAAAAAATTTAATAAAAATAATGATTGTACTATTCGTTATCGTCCTTAATCGTATAGTAATATTCGTTAATTAAAATTATAAATTATGCAAAAACTGAAAACCCAACTACAAATAGCGTAAAAATTATTTCATAGATGACGATTATAGATTTTAGAAAATACATAAGAGAAAAAGCATAAAATGAAAAATTTCTCGAGTGTCGGTTGGGAATTGGCTCGTGTGCCACCACGGTTTTGGATCAGAATTGACCCGTTGACCACAATTTTGATTTATAAATGCACAATTTATGACGATTCTAGATTTTAGAATATACATGAAAAAAATGAATAAAATGAAAATTTTAAAATTAATAAGAATAAAGAATGAAAATGTGTCACGTGGGATCCCGAGTTGAGGTACCCGTCAGTTGGGAATTGTCCCGTCTACCTAATTAATTGACAAATTAGAAATTACTTATTTTTTTATCAAATTAAATAAAAAAAATATTAGACTATTTCCAAATTTAATTCGGTCAACCAATAAATTATCCAAACTATTTTGGAACCATTTATTCTATCAACTAATAAATTGGTTCCCTAATAAACATAATTATCTATTCGGCCAATTAATAAATTGACCAAATTAAATTGAATTAAACTATAAAAACATAGCAGTTATTTACTCGGTTGATTAATAAATAAATTGGCCAAATAAAACTCCTACAAACAATCATCTCATCTACCCTGTAATGCCCCGGAAATTCCTTACGATCTCAAAAATTTAAAGTGAATTAAATAAATGGCTTTGCACGCCTAAGTTTACGATTTTGACTTCTAAGACTAACGGTCGAATCCGTTTCCGAAAATAAATTACGGAAGTCAACTAGACGACTACTGTATTTAGGGTTAGCGCGTACGAAAAGTTTTTAGTTCATGAACTCAGAACGGAAAACCGTCTGATTTTTACATTCACGAAATCGCGATACGAACTCGCCCGAGAAAGTTCGTTTTTATGATTTTTCGGACAAAACTCGGGCTGTGTCGTCCCGAGTTTTTGTCAAAATAAATTTTATAAATTTATTTTCCGATTAAGTTTAGTACGTTAGAATTTTCGGTCGAATCGGATCGCGACGATTTCGTGCCGAGCTACGTTTTTCGTCGTTCGATTTTCGTAACGTCATATCGCGCCGGAAAATCGCGTATTTTCCTTCTCCTTCTCCCTCTAACCGACCTCACCTCTCTCTCATTAGATGATATTTTGATTTTATAATGTTATTATGAGGACACCTATTGTTTTAACTATTCACACTTTACACTTGTTACCTTATAATATGTTATAACATTAGGTTAATACATTTAAAACACATCTCCTCCTCCTTCCCTCCCCCATTTTCGGCAGCACCCTTCCTCCTCTCTCCCACCTTCATCTTTTCTCCTCCATTGAAGACACTTGAAGATCTTGAGCAAGAAATCACACAAGACTACATCCAACCATCAAAACCTAAGTCTTCCTTTATTAAATCCCAAGGTATTCATCTCTTCCATGTTTCTATCCAATTGGATCCCTCACCTTTTTATTTTCTTCTTGATCGAAAATTTAGGAGTATTGAACTAGATGTTTTGATCTTGAATTAATGAAATTAGATGTGTTAGATAGGATAATTAGGGATTAGAATTGAATAAAATCAAGAGCCCTAATACCCTTGTCAATACCGAAATTTAGGGGAAATTGGTGGGATTATTGAATCCTTAAATTGATGATAGAATCATGCTTAGGAAGTGTTCGATTAGAGATTAAAACAAAAAGAAATCGAAAGCCCTTTGTTGTTGAAAACCGATTTAGGGTTTGAGATAAAGAATTGGGGGTTTTGCTTGATTAGTGTGTAATTGGATTGCAATTGATTAATTGAAGTTATAATAGGGTGATTAAGAGTTAAATGATGTTAGTTGATGAAGAAAATCACCCTCTTAATCTTCCTATGTGTTTGATTTAATTGATGAAATGATGATAGAATATGGTTGCAAATGATGGTAGTTGATAATGGGAATTTAATTAGATTTTTCTAAAAATATTATTGAAATTGTAAGAGACGAAGAACACGTCGTAAGTTGAAATATAGTGTTGATATGAAATGATTATATGCATGAAATTGATTCTCGTTAGATGTTGTTTAATGACGTAACATTTGAACGAAATCCGACAACTTTGAAAATTGGGTAAGAGACGAACAATTAGACGTAAGTAATAACCGAGTAGTCGAATGAGAATTCTAATTTGATATTATTGTCTATGATGGACTTGGAAATAACTTTGTAGTTGGTGTCATGAGCTTTCGAGCTAATATAATATGAGCTATAATGATAGTCGAGAACTAGAACGAGAAAGTTGTTAACTTGCTTTGGTTTAGTACATGTTAGTTAAAAGCCGACGTTTAGAACGTCGTGCTATTGGACGAGTTTTGAGAAGGAGTTCATCACGTACGGGAGTACGTGATGACTGCCTTGAGGGTTCAGTTTCTTGAGAAATCGAATACGAGAGCTTAGAACGAACCTAAGACGATATATGTCGATTCTCTCGAGCATCTAGGGTTAGCGCGGCAGTTTTGCGACCCTCGCCGGAAACTGTAATAACTTTTAGCTCGTTTATCGGATTTGCGATCCGTAAATTGGAGCGTAAACTAGACATCCCAAACTTTCCAACAGTACAGGGCTCATCTCCTGTTTCCAGATCCCCTGTTCTGGGCAGTCCCCAAAGTCACTGTAATGCGCAGTGAAATTTCAGTTTCATTCTTCTAAGTTATTTCGTTCGCAACTTAGTTTCTTTCGATCGTCTAAGCCGTAATAACTTGCTATCTATCTTCCTACTGACCCTAGAGTCAAGTATGGGGCCTTGAGTGATAAAACCAGTCGAGATCTCATCTCTTATCCGTTCAAGTAAAGAAGTAGTTAAGCGAGAAATTTCATAAGTCTTATAATGAACTAAAACATAATGTTTCCTAAGTTGATTCTTTCCAACTTAGTTCCTTATGATCTTTTGAGTCATATTAAGCTATCGACTACCCTCTCTACTGACCTAAGAGTCGAGTATGAGACCTTTCGAGTTCTAAACGGGATTTGTTCGAGTCTCGTTCCCGTTTAAGTAAAATGAATCTAGTAAGCGTGCAAATGCCTAAAGAATGAAACGACTAAAACCCTTTTTCGAGTTTAATTGATCGATTATCTTTTGCGACTCGATTTTAAGTATTACTTTTTACGATGAAGGAGGAAGCCAGCAGTAAAGAAGGGACGGAAGATCCGAAGATTAGAAGCTAGTACTTCTTAGTTCTGTATTACGAGGTGGGCTTTTATATATGAAATAAAACGAGCAATGCTCTAAAACCTTTCTTTATCGTTTTGATATATGTGTTTTCAAGTGATAATCATGGGATAAACTGTTTAAATATTTTATGTGAGTTCTCTTGTACCTATCTGAGTAAACCTTCGTGTTTTCAAGATTTATTAGTTAACGATCGGCTCTGAGTTAGCTGCTAAGTGCTTTCCAGAGTTAGTGCACTTTGTAACCTGTGGTGTATGTGATACCCTGTTGAGGGGTACCAGCCACAGTGAATGAGAATTGGTCAAGATTGAACGTAACATACCAGAAAAATGCTTGTACAAGCTAATTTATATAAATGAGTCAGAAAAATGTTTAGTAGATACGGGTCAGTTTCAATAAAACCCCGATGTGCTACGATTATGAGATGCCTGATTATTTATACTTATGAATATGTTTTCGGCTACGTGCCCACTAAGTACTTTTGTACTTAGCCCTGCATATGTTTTCTAAATGTGCAGGTTGAAGCGATGGAGGCGGCGAATGTTGAATAAAGTTGTCATAGGAAGACTTTAGTTAGTATGAGTCACTTTTCCGCTGCAGAACTCTAGTTTTGATGAACATATATGTAATCACTGTAGACTAAGATCTGTCTAATAACTTAGTTATCCATCGTGTACTTTCAGTCGAGTAATCCTTCGAGAATTACTCTTCCTTTTGTAATTAAAGTCTTGTTCACATAATATATGTTGTCTTTTATGTATGTATGTTCAGTTAGTCCCCTTCTTCCCCGCTTCTTTAATCCAACCCCGGTCGCACCCTGACTTCTGCCGTCCCTCGGGATTTGGAGCTGTGACACCGACGGTTCCGACTTAGAACCGGCCTATTGACTACAATACTGATTTTAATTTATATAAATAATCATCTTCCAAATATATTCATAAAAAAATAATGATGACATTTGTTTTCTTTTTACCTAAAATTAATATTTAAATATAAACATAACTATATTCTAAAAATACTCTCACAATATTTAATTAAAAAAATTAATTATAAATTATAGTATTATATAAATAATTATCTTCCAAATATATTCATAGAAAAATAAATGATGACATTCGTTTTCTTTTTTACCAGCTTCGAGAATAACTTTTTTAATTGAGAATAGAACTTCAAGAATTGTTTCACTGTGTACTTGATAGTTTTTCCTTTTTACAAAACTTTATGTCGAATGATTGTGATTCATAATTTAGTCATTGATATAAGATAAAAGTTGACCATAATATTCTTAATTTTATGAGTTCAAAATTATAGAATATATTAAGAAAAAAGTTGTCCCGCAAGTAATGATTGGCCCATCTACGCGCACAATTATTGGTCGGAATTGACTCGTTGATAAATCGTTAGTAATTTTTCTGCCAATTTTCTTACATATTCTACGTTTTCCAACGGAGACGATTAATTAAACAATTTGAGATGATGTGTTTAGAATTATTCAAACTTGTTTGAAATTTATATGCTCATACTTGTTTAAAATCCGATTAAAAAATTAATCATTTGTGTTCTTTTCTGAAAAAAAAAATCCGTATATTAGTCTACCGCTACAATTCTGTGTCGGAACTGGCTCGTTGACCACAACTCTGATTTATAAGTGCGTAATTTATAAAATTTATTTAGAATTTATATAGATCAAAAAATTTAATAAAAATAATGATTGTACTATTCCTTATCGTCCTTAATCGTATAGTAATATTCGTTAATTAAAATTATAAATTATGCAAAAACTGGAAACCCAACTACAAATAACGTAAAAATTATTTCATGGGATGACGATTATAGATTTTAGAAAATACATGGGAGAAAAAGCATAAAATGAAAAATTTCTCGAGTGTCGGTTTTGGGAATTGGCTCGTCTACTGCCACGATTCCGGGTCAGAATTGATCCGTTGACCACGATTTTTATTTATAAATGCACAATTTATGACGATTCTAGATTTTAGAAAATACATGAAAAAAATGAATAAAATGAATATTTTTAAAATTAATAAGAATAAAGAATGAAAATGTGTCATGTGGGATCCCGAGTTGAGGTACCCGTCAGTTGGGAATTGGCCCGTCTACCTAATTAATTGACAAATTAGAAATTACTTATTTTTTTATCAAATTAAATAAAAAAATAATAGACTATTTTCAAATTTAATTCGGTCAACTAATAAATTATTCAAATTATTTTGGAATCATTTATTCTATCAACTAATAAATTGGTTGCATAATAAAAATAATTATCTATTCGGCCAATTAATAAATTGACCAAATTAAATTAAATTAAACTATAAAAATATAACAGTTATTTATTCGGCCGATTAATAAATAAATTGGCCAAATAAAACTCCTACAAAAATTAATTATCTATTCGGCCAATTAATAAATTGATCAAATTAAATTAAATTAAACTATAAAATATAGTTATTTATTCGGGCGATTAATAAATAAATTGGCCAAATAAAACTGGTGGAGCAAAAGATGAGAAAATACACATTGATTCTAGGTATTTATAGGCTTTTCAATAGGTGAAGTTTCATTAAGAAACCCACGTGGGACACAAGATTTTAGTATAGATATTTAAAATCTATTATTTTACATTTAAAAATTCAAAAATTTGAGAATTTAGATAAATATGAATGGAGGAATATAAGAGGTGTCACGTAGGATTTGTTTAAAGTAAGAATCGTTTTCCTTTTAGTAATATAATAATTAGATAACTGAAAATTCTTAAGTTTTAGGTGAAAGAAAATGTGAATTATTACATTTAATTTATGCAAAATTTAAATTTCTATATATTTTACAAGTGCTATATATAATTAAATATTACTCATAAATTGATGTATCATGATTGAATCGCACCTTAAATTTTTTTAAATTTCATATCCCCACATCCCTGTCTTATCGCTCCCATACTTGTTTCTATGCACCTGTGTAACATAGCCCACCATCTTAAAGCTTATGTCTTGCACAATGTGGCAATGCTATTACGAATAGAGGAAGTATATTTTACAAATAGCGTGATGCAACTAAAATTATTAAGCCTAGTTATCAAATACGTATTGTTTCACTTAATTCATAAATAAATAAATAAATATTGTACGGCTGTAGTAGTATGAATATAGTCATAAAGCACTACACGAGTATTCGTTATTGGGCCTGGGCCCATTAAAGAAAGCCTACCTAGATCAACGGTGAGGATTAATCTAAGCTAACGAGATGGCGAATTCATGAGTGGTTTCATGGCTTGCTGATCGCCGATCCGGAAGCATGAAATGTCGGCTCTTAATATTTTTGTTTTATAATTATGTGATAAGTTGAACTTTTCATATTTGATATTTAAACTTTAAAGTGCGATTAAATTCTTTTGCTTGGTTTGTAAGTTATTATGTACTCTCTCTATTTACAATATTTTTTATTTTCCCACTCACATTCATTTTCCGTTTTTTAAAACCTGTATTATTCTTTTTAGACCACACTTGTCGAATGAAGAGAGTATAAACAACTCGAAAATAGCGGTTAAAAGATTCACTACATAAAAAGCACGGTTTTTAAAAAGCTTAATTGGTATTTGATTTCATCAAAGAAAAAGCAACCTCAGCTAAATCATTCTGGGACACTTAATAAGGTTGATGGTGATTAAAAGAGCACCTTTTGACATATATTGACCTCTTGTCTAATCGTGTACATTTAAATAATCTTAATCCTTAGGCCATCGAGAAAGATTATTAGGCTATCTGCAATTCTTAGAGCACCTTCAGGGTGCTTTAAAGGGTGCTCTAGCACTAGAGCACCTTTAGAGCACTCTATTCCTGCATCTCAAGGGTGCTCTCTAAGGGTGCTCTATTTTTAATAATAAACAATTCCCTATTTACAAATTAAAAAAAAATCAAATATTTATAAATATTTATATATCTCATATTTATTCACACCCTTTAATCAAATCTATTAAAAAAAAAAAAAACTGTTTTGCTGAAATTTAACTATTAAATTAAAAAAAAAAAAACCCAACACCTGTAGATTCTTCTTCTTCCTCTCCTTTCCTCCCCCACCACCGCCACTCCCCTCCTCCCCTGCCTCTGCCACCCGTCGCCGTCGCCGCCACCTCCCCTCCTCCCCTCCTCCCTTCCTCCCCTCCTCCCCTCATTCTCTCTCACCTCGGCTTCCCCCCCCCCCCACCCCCCCACTCCGCTCGAGCACTGCTCGAGCACTTGCACCCCGCCACGCAGCCTTCTCGAGCACCCGCATGCTCGATCCCGGCTCGAGCACCCTTGCTTGAGCCACGTTGTGGATAGTCTTAGATTATCTGTATTCCTTAGAGACCATTAGGGTGTTCTAAGGGGTGCTCTAGCACTAGAGCACCCTTAGAGACCTCTACCATTGCATCCCAAGGGTGCTTTAAGGGTGCTCCAGCACAATATTAAATAATTCTCTATTTTCATTTATTAAATTAATTCATCTATTTGTAAATAAATTCGGTATACACTAATTAATAAATAATACGATTTTTCCATTAATATTTAAAAATTGGAAAATAACATGCCGCACAAAAAAAAAATACTACATGCTCGAAAAAAAAAACATAAAACTAAAAATTATGAGAAAATACTACACCCACTCCCGACGTTGCTTCACCTCCTCCACCATCATCCTGTGAACTTGGAGCTGCTCCGGCGTCATAAATCTCGTGTCCCTGGAGACAACTTCCAAGTCGGTGGCATCACGTCTCTGCTGAACATATTCGGCACGGATGCGTGCATTTTCCAGCTTCGCGCGAGCTGATTCTCGCAACGCCACCACGATCTCATGCTTGGCCTCGGCGAACTAGGTAAGTCGGTCGCCATATCGATCTATGACGGATTCGAACTAGGACGAGCCCTCTACCGGCTTCTTTCCTTTGGACCTTGCCCTGATCCTTGCCGCATCTCGACCCTCCGGTCGGGGAGGCGCGCTTTCTCCTTCGGTGGACTAGGCCTCCTCCGCAGACGGCTGAGACTGAGAAGATGTGTAGTTGCCCTCCGCCGTAGTCTTCGTCCTCTTCATGGAGGGTACGTCTGGAAAATTGGCGAGGTGGAACTTGGGGTTGTCTTTGAGAATTTCCCAAGCTGTGAAATAGTGGAAAGAAGGTGCCTGGGCATTTTTCTTGTAGATCTCTTGGGCCTGGGCAATCACATACCCGTCATCGGCGCCGCTTGGCCGACGAGATTGGGCTTTCTGGAAAGCGCTAATCCAGACTTGAATGGCAATCTGGATGCGGCCGAAGAAGCTCCTCACGGCTTTCTTGTTGAGATCCAAATTGAACCTCTTGTTGAAGCGCTCTTGGATAGCACCCTAATATCTCTTGCCGGACTGGTCGCATCCGACGATGGAGTTGCAGGTCTCCTCCACCCAAATCTGTGCAATGTAGCTGGCTTGTTCGTCGGTGTAGTTGTGCCGCTTAGCCCGGACGGGTTCCGAGTCATCTTCCTCGGCAGCGGCAGAGGTGGCGATGGCTTTGCCCTTGCCCTTCTTTTTTCTTCCTCCGGCAGCGGGCTGGGACAGCGGCGGAGCCAAAATGAGGCGATCCTCGGTTTTTGTCGCCGGACTGTCGGCGTCGGGGGAGAACGACGGGTAGGATGCGGCTGAGGCCGCAGTGTTGAGGTTGATTTCTTCGAGCCCCGCCCCCGTGAAACCCATTTGGTCGTCAGAATTGTCGCCGAACCAGTTGTATGGATTGTTGGGATCCATAATTTTTTTTTTGGATGAATTTGTTGGAGAAATGAAGCAGATGAAAAAAAATTTGAGGGATGAAAGGAATGAGAGGTATGAAAATGAGGGAGATGAAATGGGTATTTATAGGTAAAATAAATAAAATAAAATAAAATAAAAAAAGGAAAATGCATTCTTACCGTTCTGCTGCCAAAAATTCACCCGTTGCCATTTAACTTTTTAAACGTTGGCGCGTGGAACGCACACGCCCGCCATTTTTTTTTTAATTTTCGGCCCGTGCGTGCAACCACGCGCTGTCTCGAGCTGTGCTCGAGCTCTTCTCCCCTGCCACGCAGCCAGCTCGAGCTACCCCGTGCTCAATCTCGGCTCGAGCACCCCTGCTCGAGCCCCGTTGCAGATAGTCTTATTAGAACCCTAAGATTTAAAAGCCTTAATTGTTTGGATTGCTAGTTCCACTAATTCGGTCATTACATAATATCTATCATTTATTTTATATACTTTATATAGAGTACAAAATTTATAGTGTACAGTGGTATATTAGTCCTTTTATCCATTTAAAGTATACGCTTTTCCTCTTAAAAAAAAAAAAAAAAGGAAATAACACGCTTTTCATTTTGAGATATTATCTAAGATGACAAGTTATGATCCTACAACTTTAATCATTCTGTACTCTTCTATCTAATCCCTTCTATCATTTTGTTATGCCTATTTAGCATATTAAGAAAAATAGTTGTTTATGATAAAGTTAAAAAAGTAAAATAACTTTTTGAGGATATTTTTGTCACGTTCAATAAAAACATAAGACAATTAGTAGTTTTTTAGAGCATCCACAAAATGGTGGGCGCAATCGAAAATTAGAGCTCCACTAGCCCGCAACAAAATTACCACAACGGCATGGCCGCTAGCGCTCGTCATTTTTTTTATTTTTTTTATTCTCTACAAATATTGATAAATGCAAATTTTATTCAATTAAAAGAAATAAAAATATTACATCAATTAAAAAAATAACGATTACAATTTATTTTTGATCGAAACGTGACCAATTTTCTTCGATCAAAACATCCATTAATCTTGTATGAACTCGCTGTCGTCGAAATCGTCGTCGTTATTGTTCGACGTGATTGAAGAATTTTTTTAAAGAAAATAATGCAAAACTATTGAAAATTTGAGACAAAAGTGTAGAGAATGAGATGAAAATGAAGTAGATTGGTGTGATATTTATAGAGTAAAAATATGATTAATTTAAAAAAATAAAAATAAAATAGTCGTTTGAATCCTAAATGGCTAAGTCGTTGGGCAATCGGTGCCCGCCACATCATGGCATGGGCGGGCTGACGTATGAGAAAGGTGGAACCCCGCCAGTTTGGGCCGCCAGCCAACTTTCGGCAACGACAGTGCCCTCCAAAATTCTGGCGCTCACAACGAGCGCCAGGGGCGAACTGGTGCCGTTATGGGTGCTCTTATTGACATATATGGTAATTTATTAGTTATAATAGAATATTTATCATATAGTGCATTTTTATTTTAGCAAATAAATTTAATGAAATGATATATCCAAATAAGACAAAATGGAATTAATAAAATGAATACGGAGGGAGTACTAAAAAAGGACGTGTCACCTTAAATGGAATAAAAAGGGAGTAATTTATACTTCCTCCATTCGCGACATTGTTGCCATATAATGAATAGTATGGGTTTTAATTAAGAAAATGATAATGAATAGGGATGAGAGATAAACTCTTATAATCACTCATTATGTCTATATTTGGATGTAGACAAAATGAGTGGGACGTCCATTTAAGAAAAGGGAGACAAAATAAGCGGAACAGAGAGAGTATTAGATAGTAATGAGTATATTTATGAGTGAAGTAAAGTTTTACTATTAATGTAAGTGTAATAATAGAAAATATAAAATTAAATATAATCTATTACATGAACTCTATTACTATTATAAATAAAAGTGATAATTATATTCGTATTATGATAAAAATAATAACTATATTGTGGACAGAATAAAATAATGCATTGCAGGATCCTTATAGTTACTGTTTTTAGATGTTATACTTAAAAATTAAAATATAATGCTAGTCATCGTTAGGTGTGCCACGTGTATATATTGAATATGAAAATATTTAATAATTAAAATATGTGAAAATTTGTGTAATCGCCCTACGTGTCAAAATATACGCAACGCGGTAAGATCATGCAATGACAAATTTGTGTACTTTTGGTTCTTTTGCAACCGAAAAAGTTGACTCCTCTACAAATATTGGACTAAGGCTGTGGGTGGGTAACGGCGCACATACGAGCACGCTCGTTGCTCTAGTGAGCTCATCCTTCAAACTTGTAAATCATTGATGAGTGCGGTGCTCGCGAGTTCAAATTTGATTGAACGAGCTCGCGTTTTTATGAGTTTGCTGCTACGTGGGAACCACTGGTTGGTCGTCGACATAGCCGTTGCGATCGCCAACGGTCATCATTCAATTTTTTTTTTTAATTTTAATTTACAACTATATATACTTTTTTTCTCCACCGACAAATTACACACTACACTCTCTATTCTCTCTACTCCACACTCTTCTCTCTCAAATTTTCTCTCAAAATCGACGGTCACCTTTCCAGGCCAAGCCCTCCTCACCGACAGTCATATTTTTGTTAAAAAAAAAAAAATAGATCCCAACGTCAATTTCAACTACAATTGGCCATACGCCGACGATGTCGATCCAAATAACCCCAACCCATCCCGTCCATCCACTCGACAAAATTTTTATTCTCAAATACCCCAACAAGATTTATTCTCGTCGCTTCAAGCTTTCGTCCCACAGTTTCCCACGTAAGGAGCCTACATTCCTCACTTTCCGGCGGGTGTCTTTGTACTGTATCAAGGGTTCGGAGCCGCCAATGCCGCTGCCCCCGCGAGCACCGGCTACCCTACGCACCCCGCACCGTCGCCCGATGATTTCGCCTCGACGGTGAATTTGGAAGCCGACGGCGATGAGGTCCAAGTCACGTCTCCGGCAAAGAGGAAGGGGAAGAAGGCGGCGACCTCCGGTAGTGGTCACCGTGGTGGCGGTCGTGGCAACCGTGGTGGCCGTCGTGGAGGCGGTACCTCGGCGGTGGAGTTGGTAGATTCATCTTCCGAAGGCGAGGACGGGCCAGCGGGATACACCGTGGCCGAGACCGAAGTATAGGCTCAGTGTTGGATCGACATTAGCCAAGACCCCATCGTCGCCAATGGCCAACGGAAAGATTCGTATTGGCACCGCATTTTGCACCGTTACCGCGATCTCCGTCCCGCCAACTCATCGAAGTGGAACATAGCAAAGGTCCGCAATTATTGGGATCGAGTGAAGATCGTCTTAATGGAGTTCCAACAAGTTTACAAGGAGTGCGAGATGGCAAGCCGAAGCGGTGAGATCAATGACGACATTTTGTCTAACGCTCTCAATGCATGGCAAAACGCGAAGAAAGTTGCTTTCAAGCACTTGCCGACGTGGCAGGTAGTAAGAGATACGCCAAAGTTTGCCATGGTCTACTCCACAAAATACCAAATCGAAACGACGGCAAAAAGAACGGAGACGGGCGAAGATGGGAGCTACACCACTTCGGCGCAAGATTCGGCGATGGGGAGCAATCCGAGCGGGAGCACACCGTGGTCCACTACTCCACTTTCCGGCAGCAAATTTGAACGGCCGATAGGTAGAGACAAGGCAAAGGCGGCAGCAAGAGGGAAGGGGAATGCCGGCTCGAGCTTGGGAAATGGTTCGGCATCGGGAAGTATACGAGAGGAATTTGTTCAAGCAGCCACGAGAATGTCGCAGCAAATGGAAGGATTTTTACAAGGCAACAAGACTATCATATCATCACGAGAAACACCGACGGTATGGCACCGGCCCAGAAGTTGTTCCACGAGAACTATGTCAAGCAGCTTAAATTGAATATGGGTGGCCCGTTGATGATGAATAGTTTATTTTTTTTTTTTATGTTTAATGTAATATTTTAATTTTATTGTAATGTAGTTTAGTATAATATTTTAATTTAGTGTAATATTTTTATTTTGAATGAAATGAATTTTATTTAACATTTCAACTTTTAAAAATTAAAAAAAATAAAGAAAATGGCGAGCTCAACAATTTTGGCAAGCTCACCGCTGCACATCATTTTGTGCGCGCGCGCTGGACCTACCAAAAAGGGCAGCGAGCGAGCTCGCCAAGCTCGCCGATGCAGATAGCCTGATCACAAGTAAATGTAGAGAAATTAGTATTCTTCAAGTGAAAAAAAAATGTAAAGATATTAGTACATCGATAAATTAATAATTTATTAATTAAAAGAATTAGTTTTTTAATTTTAATAAAAATGATTTACAGTGTAAATTATGCATAATTTTTTAATTATTAAAAATTAAATAGATTTATGTATTTTTAATTGAATATATTCATACACCGATCAATTTTGACCACGTAAGAAAACATTGAATATAGCAATCACACGTTTCGTTTTACTTTAGTTGAAAATTCTATATCAAAATTTAAGATACAATTAGAGAAGTTAGAAGTGTAATCCATTTAGATTTAAATTTCAGATGTAATTAAAAAAGTTAGATGTAAAATTTGCTTAATAAATTTCAAGAAAAACATATAACAATATATTCATATTTAACAAATCATCATATCAAATATAATCGTAATAATTAAGAAATATTATTTTATAATATTGGTGCGGCCTATATACTTATAAAGGGAATCTCCGAAAAATTATTATATCATCATTTTATTAAATTTGATGATTTTTTACAAGTACCAGAGTTAAGACCGAATAAATTTATAATATTAAAGAGTTTATGAATTTATAAAATATTAATTTATAGAGGTTTTACTGTAATTTCACACTAAACTTTTACCATTTGCTTATGATGTGTCTTAACTTAGCCAAACAATACTGATGTTTATTTACATATATAAATTATAAAAATTTATGATTTCCTCTGCCCTATTTCATAGTGCTCATTTCTTTATTTGGACATCTCATTTTATTATACTCATTTCCTATATAACTCATAATAAATATCTCATTATAATAAATTATCACATATATCACAAAATTTACTTTTTCTTCAATCTTATATTTAATTTCATAAAAATACCCGCAAAATAAACTCATCTATTTCAATTTTATACTAAGAAACAATTCGTATTCTTAATACGTGTGCACGGCCACATGGCCATTATGAGGTGTGACAAATAAACAATTAATCATATTTACCACTAGCATGTAGATTAATTTGATATTCGTCCTCTTTTTTTTTTTATTTTTTTATATTCCTCCTCTTTTTTTTTGATATTCCACCTTTTTTTTGAATAATATTACAAGAAAATTTTAGTACCGCATGATAAAGGACTCGAATCTGTGATCTTGGGTCTGAACATTAACTTCACTACCACTAAACTAACACACATAATATTCCTCTTCTCTTATTTTTTTATTTATTTTTTATAAGGGTGAGAGTGGCCGGGTACACCTCCCATTTTTCAAATTAAAGAAGGACAAACAATTTGTTTGAGTTTCCTCCTGCACAAAAAAAAGAAAAGAAAAAAGGTTTGAGTTCAAATGACAAATCAGTACACGACAAATAAAACTATTATGACATCACTGTGACCACATCAAAATGTTTATCCATGATCAAGTGTTCATTTCTAAATAATACTTAAATGCTGTGTTAAACTTAGGAAGAAAGAAACCATAACCTAAAATAATGAATCAACAGAATTTATGCTTGATACAGCACATTCCACAGCAGAGAATCTAATCTAACCAATATGCTAAGTATTATTATAATGATAATTAATAAAATAAACCAGGCTAATTAGAATAGGGGGAGTAAGTCATGTCACGTCAAGCCTTAGCCAGAAAATTCCAACTTGGGAGAGACTGCTGTAGTGATTGTCAATTCATCTGTGTGCATTGTGTATGTGTGAGAGGAGTGAGAAACGGCCTCTCTCTCTCTCTCTCTCTCTCTCTCTCTCTCTCTTCGTGTTTGTATGCATCGTGTATGTATATATCATGATGTCGGATCGTCCCTCTCACGCGGAGTCGCAGAGATCTTTCACATCAACAAACATAAGAGAGAAGAGTGGTCGAAATAGATCAAAATTTTCACACTTCTCTCTCTCTCTCTCTTTCTCGAAATTTCCTTTCGATTTCTGCACAACTAACGAGTCGACTTAGTTGATCTTCTTGTTTTTTAGACTGCTGCAGATTTGTATGTGACTGCTCAAACAAAATCAAAAAATATCTTTAGCTTCTTTTGTCTCTCTCTCGATCATCCAAGGATTCTCTCTCTCTCTCTCTAGGCTATTCGCCTCTTTACGCAAAATCCCCAATTCTTGAAACCCTTCTCGCAGATCTTCAATTTTCCCATTTCGCCCACATTTAACACGATCTCCTAACTAGAAAATCGCTCGAAATTCTTAGCTTGATATATAAAAAAAAAATCGAATCTTTTTCAGAAGAAAATGCAAAATTCGTCTCTTTATTCACAGATTCAAGCACCAGCGCAGCAGCAGCAGCCTCAATTTGCAGAGCAAGAGCAGCTGAAATGCCCTAGGTGTGATTCCGCAAACACCAAATTCTGCTACTACAACAACTACAATCTCTCTCAGCCGCGCCACTTCTGCCGGAGCTGCAAGCGCTACTGGACCAAAGGCGGCGCGTTGCGGAACATCCCCGTCGGCGGCGGCTCCAGGAAGAACACCAAGCGGAGCTCCTCCTCCACCTCCCCCTCCGACGACTCCGCCGCCTCCTCCAAGCGCCCCGCCGTGGCTGCATCGCCGTCACCGACGGCGTCCAAAGAGAAGAAAGAGAGCGATCGGGACAACGCAGGCGAAGTGTTCGACACATTGCCTCTGAGTGGAGAGAATTTTGGTGGGCAGTTTGAGAGTTTGACCTTCAGCTCGTTGCTGGGCTCAGGTGGAGATCAGTATGCAGGTTTGCTAGATGGGCTAGGCCCTAACGGCCCGAGCTTGGAGATGAACGGCCATTTTGGGGAAACGGGTTCGGGCCCAAATGTGAAACCGGGTCTGGAGATTGGCGGCGGCGGTGATGCTGACGGTGATGGCGATGAATTCTTGAATTTGCACGGCGGCGGCGGCGGCGGTGGTGGCGGCGACTGGCCTGATCTTTCTATCTACACACCTAGCTCAAATTTTCAGTAGCATTAAGGTGAGATATTCGGTTAGGAAAAAAAAACAGAATCTGCAGAGGAGTTTTATCTGCTAATTCTTTAGTCTTTTTTTTTTGTTGGTTCTCAACGATTAATTTTTTTTTGGTGCTTTCTAATTTTCTTACATAGTAGCGGTGAAGATCTTTGAGAAATCTAATTATAGTATTAAGAATATGAAATACATTAGTAATGGTTTAAGAGTAGTATATCTCTCTCTCTCTCTAGGTTTATGCCTTTCTAATTCTAATTGCTGATTTTGTGTGGCTTGAGACTTTCGTTATCAGCATTAGTGGTGGGAGGTTCAAACTTCAAATCTCTCTCTCTCTCTCGTCTAGTGTCGGTTGTATGAAAATAAGGTTTTTATTTTCAGACTTCTTGCATCTACATATTGCAATGTTGACTAATTGATTATATAATGTCATTTGTGATGCATATCATTTTGAGAGTACCTGCAAATTAGCCCTTAAACTTACATCTGAAGCAAATTGGTGACTGATTATTATTTTTCCATTTGAATTGTATATGTTCTTTTATTTTTATTTAAAATTCCTAATCTAATAGTAAAATCCACATACCAAACATTTCCATAAAAATATTAGTGACGAGACTTTTTTCTTTTATGAGACCATTGTTTTTCACTTGATGTGAACTTGTACGTTTGTAGCTTTGACAATACTCTCAAATTCAATCTAATAAAATCCATATAACAAAAAAATTTGTGCATCGGTTAGTATACACTATTTTTTTGTCTTTTCTGCACCCATTTTTTATAATTTTTCAAAGGGCACATCAGCACGTAGGATATACGCTGGCGGTGCCTGCACCCTACGTGCTGTTTTTTTTTTCAGATTTTTTTTTTCCTTTTTTTTTTATTTGTCTCTTCTTCTTTTGTTAAGAGATAGAACTAGGGGTGCTGAAGATCTCATAGTGATCCAAACGATCTAAATTGTTGCAACTATGATTATCTATAGATTAAAATCGGAAACGAAGGCGGAACCTGAAAAGAAAAATTGGGAATTAAAAAAAAAGGCTTGTAGGGTGCACACGATGCGCTAATGCGCACGCCAGAAATAGTGTGCAGAAAAGATATAAAAAGTGAATGTATATTATACAATCGATGTACACGTATCTCATATTTTTGTTGTTGAAAAAAAGAGTGAGATACACCGATATAGTAATAATAATAATAATATGGATAATGCTATTTGGACAAACTGTAGTCGAACACACAAGTTAAAAATGATAATATTGATTTTGAAAATATAAATATACCCTAATCGAGTAAATATAAACTTTGGGAGGAAATGTGATTATTTTCATTTTTATAATCAACTTTTTTTTTTATGCATGTGGCTGGTCACCGTGTAACAATATAATTATATTATATACTAAAAGAAAAACGATTCTTATTTTGAAAAAATCCTATGTGACACTTTTCTTAATGCTCCCCATTCTTATTTATCTCAATTCTCAAGTTTTTCGAATTATTAAACATAAAATATTAGATTTTAAATATTAATAATAGATCTTCTATCCCACATTGCTTTTGTATGAAACGTTATCTATTGAAAAACTTATAAATTCTTGGAATCAATATGTATTTTCTCATCATCCTTTGTAACACAAATTTAATTTTTGGCCAATTAATTAGTTGGCCACAAAATAGTTTTATTTCACAGACTACATACAAATTCTACATTGTTCTTGAGTGATATATTCGAAGTCATCTCTCTTGAATATATTGAAAAAGTCGGAGGAACATTAAATACATTTACAGTAAAGAAAATTTGTATAACTTGCTCAACTTATAGTTGATATTGTATTTTTTTAGGGGAAATTGATACTATAATTTTAAAGTTGAACTATACTTTAAAAAAATGAGTAATCCTATAGCAAAATAATTATGGTTTGGCTTCTCGACCTCATGATTAAAGCATAAAAAATTCTTAGGTAGTGATTGGTATGATGGAATGGAGTGTGGAATTGAATGGTCATTCCTACCTTCATTCCATTCTTTTGTTTGGTATGTTTTACAAGGAGGAATTGTCATTCCATCTGAAATGGTCATTCCATTCCTCAAGGGTTTAGTCATTCCTTAGTCAAACCATGGTATTAGTCATTCCTAATACAAATTTAAGTGGTTGTGCTTCAGTTCATAATTTCTTGCACCTTCAGTTAAGACAATAGCCGAAGCAGTAGTTCCAAAAGTTGGTCGAGCAAAATCTCCCATCTTCTGTGCCATCTTGATAACTATTACTTCTTCTTCTTGCTGATCACAGAAAAGATTGCCCAACAAAGTTTCTTCCTCAACTTCGTTAGACCTTGGTTCGGTTACCCCTTTGCTTATTCCAAAACTGCGCTCTTCGAATTGATGTTGCCAATATACGGTGCTAATGGTAGATTCAGACTTCTACGACCTCGCATACACAACACTAACACACGGATTACACGCACCGGATGGAGAAAAATATATAACCAAACAAAAAATAAAAATAAAAAGAAAAATAAAATAATGCAACACAAATAATTGCCTAAGGTTTTTCCAGGCAACGACGCCAAATTTGTTCAACCTAATTAATCTTAACTGCACGCAATTAAACGTGGGCGTAGTAGATTAAGTAAGCTAACCCGAATATCGTCTCTCAAGGAAAACATAACAGGGAAATTATCGTATTGCGAAAAGAAAAGAAAAGAAAAGAAAAGAAAAATAAAGCAGTAAAATTAAAGGTTTGGTTTGTTTATGACTAGGCAAGAAGGTAAATTAAGCATAAATTATTGTTAGGCATGAATGAAAATCTAATTTAATGAACACAAAGAAATAAATTATAACTGAAATGAATAAGCATAAAGAGAAGTTAAGAAACCTACAAACTTGAATTAAAATTAAACCTGAAGTTGCAATTGAATCCGTGGTGTTGATGTTCGTTAATCCGTAAATAAACTACTAAACTATGGAAGCAATAAACTAATAACAATGTAAAAAGTGTTCTGAATGCTCAAAAACTAGGCAAAAATCGCGTACAAAAGAAGAAGAAGCTTAAATTACTTTGTAATTATGCTTAAATTAATATATTATCATGCTTAATTATGTTCATGTCCTTTTATATAAACATTATATTTATATGATCTATGATTGTGATTATTTGAAATATGGATATATATCGATTCAAGCATGATCTTATATAGGCACTAACGTTTATATAAAAAGCATGAATCTTATTAAGCATGACAATCTATAAAATTAAGCATGACTACATATTAATTTAAGCATTGTTCCCACGTTCTCACACCAAGAAATATTTTTATACTAACTCATCCATAAATATATATATATATATATATATTATATCCAAATCGAATATTTTCGAATATCGAATCGAATATTATGATTTTGAATTCGTATTCATTAATTAACCGAATCAAATAAAGTATTCATATGTTTATTCGAATCATAGATCACAAATCTGAATCGAATACCGAACCGATTCAAAATTATTCGGTTCATATACAACCCTACTCGGAATCCTACGTGGCATATTTTCATTCTTTATTCTTATATATTTGGTCAATTTCCAACCGACGGGTACCTCAACTCGGATTTTTTCTTTTTATGCATTTCTTTCATGTATTTTCTAAAATCTACAGTTGTCATTCATAAATTATTTTTACGTTATTTGTAGTTGAGTTTCCAACTTTGCATAATCTATAATTGTAATTATCGAATATTACTATATAGTTAAGGACGAGAACAAATAGTACAATTAATTTTTTTATTAAATTTTGGGTCTATATAAATTGTAAATGAGATTTATAAATTACGCACTTATAAATCAGAGCACACGGTCCGGTTCCCAATCGACGGGTATTAATATACGTATATTTATATATATATATATATATATATATATATATATATATATATATATATATATATATATATATACTTATGAACTCATAATAAAATAAGGATATTTATGGTCAATTTTTATCTTATATCATTGGCTAAATAATTTTTTGAATCATAACACCCCACGAAAAATTTTGTAAAAATGAAAAACTACCAATTGCTTAGTAAAACAATTCTTTAAGTTCTATTCTTAGTTTAAAAGTTCTTCTTGAAGCTGGTAAAAAATAAGAAAACGAATATAATCATTTATTTTTCTATGTTGATAAAATTGAACCATTTGGAAAAAGTTGAACCATTTGGAGCTCGGCACGAAGATTAAGAAAGTTGATAAAATAGTTGTGAGAGGGGTAAAAGTAGGATAGTAGGAGTATTGTTAATTATTTCTTTAGTGCATGTTTGGTAGGTTAGTGTAAGATAAATAATCTTAAGACAAAATAGTAGAGCGAGCTGCATTCATTTATGTTAGCTTGGTTGTTTGGTATGTTTGACAGGAGATGTGATTATTTTGTATTGTTGTTTGGTATGTTAGTTAAAACTCTAGACTAACTTTGTTGTTTCCAGTTTTACCCCTAATCTAATTTGCAAATTACAACATAACCACCATAATATACATTAAGAAGCTCTCTTTTTCACCCACATCCGTCGACCTCTGCGTACTGAAATCTCCACCTTTCTCTTTGCAAATCGATCTATAATTCAACGAAGTTTATAACCGCAGATCCTCCAAAGAACATGGGCCTTCAAGATTTCAATGAAACACAATTCTACCCCTAAACTACTTTCAATCCAACAGAGAAGCCAAAAACACTAAAACATGAACGAAAAAGATTGCACAAGGTAGCTAAATATGAAAAAATGTCGAGAGTATTTATCGACATAATATTCAAATATTCAAATATTCAAAATGTGAAGACAAGGTCATTATCTAGGCTAACGATACATATGAGGGAAATAGATGATCTAAAACATTGGTCACAACAACTCTACTCAACATCTATTGTCCTTTCTAGTGTCTCACCACTACAATTGATACCTCCCTGCACTTGAGCCGGCAAAACATCTTCACATTTGAGATTGTTGTCGCGCATAGACACTTTCCAATGTAGGTACTCAAAGCTCGGCTATCTCTCACTATAAAGTAACAAAGCACGGAGTGCAAAATGTGAATCAGTAACCACAAAATTTGTAACCTTTTCACATCTAAATAAAACAAGTTTCTGATAATGAAAATGAAACAAGAGAATATCGATATATTTGAACTTCTGCTATATGATTATTATATGATGCAACATGAGCCATTATTTTTGTTCCTTACATGGTAACAAAATGAAAGCAAAGTAGTAGCTACAAAATAGATAACAATGGATAGAGCTACTGGTTTAAAAGATTCCGAGCTTTAAGAATAGATCTGGCTTTTTCTATTCCTTCGCCTTGGCTTAATTAATAGATCCCGCTTTGAATAATCTAGCTTAAGAGATTCGGCAGGATAGATTTAGCTATTAGATCCAGCTGTTAAGATATTAGCTAAGATATAAGAGATAGGCTAAAGAAATCCCTTTGGCTTAATTAGCTCTTCCTCTATTCCTCTTTCCTGCTTTATAGATCGGCTTAAAGGATATGAGCTTAGGCATTCGTTCAAGATTCACTGAATTGAAAGCAAGTTGCTGCTGCTGCTAAGCTGTGCTGCCAACCATCAACCATCACGAGTTCAATTATTACAAATTTACAACTCTTCTCAGCAAAATTAGCTCTTAAATCAATGTATGGATGCCACACACACATCAGAAAAAAAATACACCCGATTACAATTACCATAAAAGAAAACAAATATGTTTTGCTACGAAGATTAAACATCTTGAACCCTAATCCCTGACCATGAATGAGGAGAACAACAGAAGGATAATCACAAATTAACAAATACAATTCATAGAAATTATTACTACAAATCTAGAAATTCGGAGCTACCAAATGTAATTAACAATCTACTTGGGAAATAGTTGGTATGCATGAGCTCACAAATTATCAAAAAGCTAAACTTTCAAAGCTAAACAGAGTTGTTGGAAAAACTGAATCGAAAGCTAAACTTTCAAAATTACCATATAATAACAAGTGATTAAGCAACATTAAGAACCCACAAAATTATACAAATACTTCAACAACTAAAATAGAAGGCTGTAGACCACCAAACCTTATGTAGAAGGCGAGAATTTATGGAAATTGACTCAGTCACCGAAGGTTCGCCTCAAATTGCAGAATTCAGGTTCGTCGGTTGCGATGGAGCGATAAAGATTTTCAACATTAGGGCTTTTGTCGAATTTGGGAATAAAATTGAAAATTGAAGTTTACATAACCTTACCTACAGTTATCGCGAGGGCTCGAATCGACGGCGGATGGAGATTTGGGGGCTTCTGCGACTTTGCGAGATGAGGCAAAATTTAGGGCTTTTGTAAATCTGAAGATTACCTACTCAATTACAAGCTGAATTCTCAAATCGTCAGTTTTGATTTCATCTATGTAGAAGGTGAAAATTGATGTTTGGTGATGACTGTCATTACACCTCATTTTCGGCGATGCCTTCTAGCCTGCTTGCACTTCTGCCATAGTCGTCACAAATGGGAGGAGATCACAAATGAAGAAGAGATCATTCCTTTGATGAGGGTAAATTTGGGAAGACCGAAATTACTTTGGGTTACTGTTCAATCTGGGGAAAATAATATCGGGAAAGGGGAGAGATTATTTACGTTGAAGGAACAGTGGTTATAACGTTGGGCTCGGTTATACAACGGGCTTTCAATATTATTAATGTAGGCCACCAAACACTAGATAAACTCAGATAAATAATTTAGTAGGGGTTTATATAGCCTACCAAACACACCCTTAGTTTCTTAATCTCTTTCATTTTTCTCTCTCTTCTTTTATTCTTTTTTTAATGAAGCTTTAATTTTCTGAAAAATCATTTTTTTGTTTATACATTAAAATGTTCATTCATTTTTCTGCTGAGTAGGAATTTGTGGAGCTTAATTTCTGTTTCATTACCTTGTACAAGAGAGAAAAAGAGATCGAGAGAGAGAGAGATAAATTTGTCATTGCAATAAAGAACTAAAATTCCAAAAAAAAAAAAACTTGATTCCCATTCATTTTACTGGTTCCAACATTAAAAAATATTCACAAGTTTGGGGGAATATTTGGAGGGAAATCCAATATCACCTAACACTAGCAGTTTCAGCTTACATTCATTACAACAAGTCATAAATACAACAACAAACAACAAAATGCAGTTTGGCTTCTTCAAAATTCCAGCAACTCCAAGCTTTGATATGGTGCAAAACAGGAAGCTGCAGAACTTTTCAACATTGGCCTCTCCACTGTTTGGCAAATATGTAAGGCAACTAGTGCTCAGCAGGTCATGGGACAACATGTTAATTATCGTTTGGAATGTAAATTGTCGTTTTTTGAATCCTATTTTGTCTCAGCATTTTCAATGAAATAGAAATTTGCATCATTGACTGATTTATTTCTCATGTAAACCTCCTAAACTAGGTTTGAAAAAATCTAGTGGTGGCATCAATAGGAATCAGGTGGAGTATCGGTACTATCAGTTTTCAACAAGAGGCATCATAAAGTAGTTGTGAGACATCAGAAATTTTCAGTTCAGAGGCATCATAAATTTTCATAGACATCAGAAATTTTCAATTCTATCGGTTATAGCAATTCACAGAGGCATCATAAATTTTCAAATTCATCATCGATTCATCATATATTCTCAGAATTTCAGCAATCCAATGTCACAAATTCATGAATCAATGGCATCACCAACCAACACCCACCAACACACAAACAAAATCAATGGCATCATGAGTCAACACCCACCAACACACAAAAACAATGAATGGAATCACCTGACTGCCGAACTAGAGAGTGGTGAGGAAGCTCCGGCCGCCGTCTCAAATTTGACCAGAGATGAGAGGTCGACGAAGTCCAATTCAGAGGGTGGAAAATCCGAATCGAGCAGCGGAAAGCAGGTTTTGGGCACTACCTTCTCTGAATCGACCGTCGTCTTAGAATTCGGCACCATCAGCAGCTAATCAGAACTGGTTGGAGATGGGAGATCAGAGGGTGGCGTGGAAGCTCTTGCTGCCGTCACTGGTTTGACCGGAGAGGGTGGAAACTCCGAATTGGCCGTGGTGAAGCAGGTTTCAGCCACCACCGTCTCCGGTGGAATAATCAATTGAAATGGTGGAATAATCGATTCAACCGCCACGGAAGCAATAATCGATTCAGATGGCGGAATAATCGATTCAGCCACCACGGAAGCAATAATCGATTCAGATGGTGGAATCAATTCAGATGGTTGAATCGATTCAGAGGAAAGATGAAATGGAGAGATAGAGAGGGAACACCGATAGATCCAGAGAAAAGAAGGTGAAATCAAAATGGAGATATGGAGAGGGAGAAATGAAGAGGGAACAGCGATAGATCCGGAGAAAAGAAGGTGGAATTGAAATGGAGAAACGGAGAGAGAGCGGTGTAGATCTAGATTTTCTGAATGTGTAGAGAAAGAGTGGATTTGAGTACTCCTCTGACTCGATTTGGATTATGGAGATAATGGACCAAGAATTGGATTTGGATTGATGGAGATGATGGCGGAGGAATTGGGTTTGGATCGATGGAAATATTGGACCTTGAATTGTATTTGTTTTAATTAATTGGGTATCTAAGGCAATAATTAGTTTGAATAATTAGTGAGTTAAATTTGTGGGATGGTGGATCCATAATGACAAATGGTAGTAATTTCACAAAAGTAACGAGGGTACAATGGTAAAACAAACATAACGGTTCAATTTTTCGTGAACAAAATAAATGAGTGAAACGGTTCAATTTTTCGTGAACGGAGGGAGTACAATTTATAATATAAATTTTTATTTATAAATATTGTGTGAATTTTTTTTTAAGATAGCTATTTATATACTCCCTCCATTCACAAGTAAATGTCCAGTTTGCTACAGTACACGTGTTCGCAAGTAAATGACTAAATGTCCAGTTTACCTTTTCGTACAACACTACCCTCTTCATTTTACAGAAATTACTACCGTTTGCCATTTAGGACCCACCTCACATCAACTTTATTTCTACCTTTTTATCATCTCAACAACTTTATTCTTACTTTTTGGTCAATACCACCTCTTTTTTGTCATTACCACTATTTTTTTGTCATTATCTCACTACCCATACATCCTAACTTTTACTATCACTAACTTTCACTTTATCAGCTTTCTTAAACTCCGTGTCCAGCACAAGGTGGACATTTACTTGTGAATGGAGGGAGTAATAAATATTAATTTCAGGTAAAAAAGAAAACAAATGTCATCATTAATTTTTCTTTGAATATACTTGGAAGATGTTTATTAATATATGGGCCGGTTCCGGGTTAGAACCGTCGGGGGAGACATGTTTGCGAAGCGGAGATTCAACTTTTTTTTTTAATCTTATGTTGAACGCATAATGTAGGGTATTTAGAGTCACTTTTATCTTATAGACAATCTTCAAAATTATTTTCCTTTTCTAAATCAATGTGGGATAAGGAGTATTTGCAATGAAAACTATCCTTCTCAATTTTCATATAAAATTGACGTGGAACAATATTTTTGTGACAAATATATTTTTGCTCACATCGATTTTGAAGAAGAATAGAGCTTTGAAAATTATCGAAAGAAATGAGAATATATTATACTATTAGCATTTTTAACAGACATAACTATATGAGTTTGAGACGTAAACATGTGGTAAATTATTTTTAATTGAATTTGAGATGTATTCAAGAGCATATAAATTCTAAACGAGTTTAGTAAATTGCATAATTGAATGATTTAAGCCTAAAATAATTAATAAATAATATTTTTCTTAATCTATTACATATTAGTATCTAATAATTTTATAAATTATTATTAATATAATTTTTCGTTGATTTTTGACAGATTATACGCTAGTTAATAATAACAAGAAAGAAAGATGATGTGCTATAAGGTTCTATCATCGAAAAGTAATAGAATTGATATATATGGACACCATCTGCATTTTGGTTGTCCACTACTTTTCTTATACTAACATTTTTACCTTTTTAATTTCTTTTCATGGAAAAACAACAATAAGGTTTTATCGGCTAGAGTGGAAGTAATTATTGTAGACTCAAATCTACATCAACTAAAAGGGACAATTGTTTGGTTATTGTGATGAATATGTTTAACTGCTTGGATTTTAGATTTAGGGTGCGTTTATTTTGATGAAAAATGGTAGAAACGAAATATTTTCATTCTTTTTCCATCTTTTTTACATGTTTACTACTTTGGTTAATTTTCTTCGGGCAGGATGGATAACCTTTTCGGGCAGTCCATTTTCTTTCATCTTCTCTCAATTGTGGACAATATTAATATGAGGGGAGAGGTGTGATAGTATTTTTCAATGGATAAAAGACATAAAAATAGGAAAGGGGTGGGGTGACTAACTGACTATGTGATAATTTTCTTTTCCATCATAGTAAACATGTGATAAAAAAAGGATGAAAATATTAATATTTTCTCATCTTTTTTTATCCAACATTTTCTAATGGAAATATTTTCATCAAAATAAACGCACCTGAGTGAATAATTTATACTTATAAGGCTATAATCAAAGGAAAATTATTTAATTGAACACGAAGGTAATTTCTTTTAAATGGGTGAAGGATAGTAAGGATTATAAATCGATCTTATATTTTTCCGTATTTGAGAAACTAGCATATAACTTGCCGAAAATTGACGGGAAATTATATTAATATTTAATAATAATAAAATTATTAGATAGTATTAATAGTGATATATTAAGAAAAAATATTATTTTTTAATTATTTTGGGTTAAATAATTCGATTATGCAATCTACTAACTCGCTTAGAATTTATATGCCCTTGAACACATCTGAAATTCAATTAAAAAGTAATTTTATTACATGTTTACGACTCAAACCATATAGTTATGTTTGTTAAAAATTATAATCTAATATATTCTCATTTCTTTCGATTTCTAAAAAAAATCCGTATATCAATAACCGTTGATTGGGAATTGCCATGTCTACTGCCACAGTTCCGCGTCAGAATCGGCCCGTGAACCACTATGATTTATAAGTGTGTAATTTATAAAATTCATTTAGAATACATTTAGACCCAAAATTTGATAAGAAAAATTGATTAGACTATTCGTTCACGTCCTTAGCCATACAATAATGTTCGATAATCACAATTATAGATTATGCAAAGTTGGGAACTCAACTACAAATAACGTGAAAAGATGAGAAAATATATTGGCCAAATAAAACTGGTGGTGGAAAAGATGAGAAAATATATATTGATTCTAGGTATTTATAGGTTTTTCAATAGTTGAAGTTTCATTGAACAACCGATGTGGGATTTAAAAATTCAAAAAGAGGTGCCACGTAAGATTTTTTTCCCCTATCCCCACTGTTCAGGGTCGAAGCCAGCCCGTCGACCATAATTTTGATTTTTATGGGCATCTTTAAACTAAATAATAAGAGATGTGTTGTACATATATCTTCTAGATATATCTTATGTGTGTTGACCAAGAAATCTCCCCTAAAACCCTAGCTTCCTACTTGTATAAATAGAGGCCTTTGGCCCTCATATTGAATACACTTGAATCATATTCTCTTCTATATTCTCTCGCTTCTCTCTAGTTTATAACACGTTATCAGCACGATTATTCTACCTCTCTCGATCATCCTCTTCGATCATAGAAGGTATCATTCTCGTTTTCTTTTTCTCATTCGTCCAAATCATATATTGCCGACAATATGATTTGATATTATTAAGTTGTCACTGCCTATTAATAATTGTTCTATATTGCCATGAATGTTTCTGTATCATTAAGGGACATTTGTGCTCATTCTATATTGTCAATTAATTGAAGTATTATAATTTGGGGAAAAATTTTAAATGCACCCTTTGAAGAGTGCAAAATGAAAAATACACCATGTCTTGAAAAACAATGAAAAATACATTTGGGGGACACAACTTAAAAGGTGTCATACTTTAAGTCAAATCGTGCTGACAGAAGCAAATCCCGCTCGAGCGGGATTTCCCGCTCGGACAGAAGCAAATCCCGCTCGAGGGGATCACAATTCCCGCTCGAGCGGGATTTCACACGTGTCGAGCGGGATTTACTTTTGTCCGAGCGGGATCTACAATTAGGTTCGTTTAATGCCTATTCATAATTTTTCGACTGAATTTAGTACCTACTTAATCCCGATATGTTTCATAAAATAATTAAATTACATAATTATTGGCTAATGATTGTCAAATAATCACATAATTATCACTAAATTATTGGAATGTCATATACTTTATATCACATCTCTTACACATGTGTAAGAGATGTGATATAAAGTGTTTGATAAGATGGCATTTTATATTTGAAATATTCAAAATGGTGTATTTTTCATTGTTTTTGAAAGGGTGGTGTATTTTTAATTTTTACATTGGCAAAATGTGCATTTTTATGGATTGTCACTTATAATTTTATATTGTTAATATGTTTATATGTCATATCAGCTATCGAGAATAATTCCTATTAATTAGACGAATTGATATAATTAACATGCATGTCACTAGGCTTTATTTTAAATTCTGTTTCGTGATTATGTATACAAATTCAAATTGCTTTCGTATTATTTACGATATATGCATACCACAAAAAAAATTAGAACTCAATTCTGTCTGTATTTCTTATTTATATATTGATGTTTATATAATTTTGAATAATATATATTGATGCTATTCGAGTAGCACAAGTAATATTCCTGAAGAATATTACATGCTCTAAGAGCAAGTAAATTAAACATTTGGATAACATATCCTTGATACTTTTGTGCAAAATTTCACAATGGCAAACATAGCCAAACTTGAGTTCATCGCCCTTGACATCTCGGGCAAGAATTACATGTCATGGACTCTTGATGCTGATGTTCACCTGATCTCAAGGGGTCTAAGAGATACTATAAAAGAAGGAAATAAAGCATCCGAACAGGATCGCGCTAAGGCACTAATATTCCTTCGTCATCATCTTCATGATGACCTTAAGACAGAGTATCTGACAGTCAAAGATCCACAAAAATTGTGGACAAACCTCAAAGAAAGGTTTGATCATCAAAAGACTGTCGTCCTTCCTAAAGCTCGTTACGAGTGGATGCATCTTAGACTGCAAGACTTTAAGTCTGTGAGTGCTTATAATTCTGAATTATTTAGAATTATTTCTAAACTGAAACTTTGTGGAGAGGCAATCACTGATGCTGATATGCTTGAGAAAACTTTCTCCACTTTTCATGCTTCTAATGTGTTGTTACAGCAACAATATAGGGAACGTGGCTTCAAAAAGTACTCAGAACTAATATCTTGTTTGTTGGTTGCCGAGCAAAATAATGAATTGCTCCTGAAAAACCACGAACTCCGCCCCACTGGTTCCGCTGCATTGCCTGAAGCCAATGCAACTTTCAACCACGACAATGGACGTGGTCGTGGGAACCAACGTGGACGTGGACGTGGACGTGGACGTGGATATGGTCGCGGTCGTGGACGCGGTAAACCACATGATGCAACCTCTAGCAACAAAAGGCATAAAGCATCCAACGAGCACAATTCACCCAAGAAGGAAATTGAATGCCAAAGATGTGGCATGATGGGACATTGGGCACGTACTTGCCGAACTGCAAAGCACCTTGCGGATCTATACCAAGATTCAATCAAGGAAAAAGGCAAGAAAGAGTCCAATAACATCGACTTTGATGGTCCACTTGATACTACTCACTTGGATGTCTCCGACTTCTTTGATGACCCAAAAGGAGATAATATAATCAGTTGATCGGTGGTGGTGTGCTTGAAGACAATAATATGGACATTGTTTAGTCTTTTATCTTTCATTTCTAGTTGATAAGAAAACATTACTTGATTCAGTTATTTAATTTCACTTGGTTGTTTTTATATTAGAAACATTTGCTTATTTTATTTGCTTAATCAATTATAATTGATGTTTGTTTTAAAATATCTCAGAAAATCAAATGGAAACTTGTGATATTTGTCTTGCTGATAGTGCCACTACACACACCATTCTTCAAAAGAAGAAATATTTCCTTAAGTTGACATTAGCTGAGGATAATGTTAACACAATATCAGGTGCATCAAACATAATTGAAGGCTCCGGAAGAGCTTGTATCATTTTACCAAATGATACTAAATTAGATATTGAAAATGCCCTGTACTCTAGTAAGTCTAAAAGAAACTTACTAAGTTTCAAGGATATCCGTAATAATGGATACCACATCAAGACAATTGCGGAAGGCAGCAATGAATATCTTTGCATAAATTCTTTTGTTTCAGGCTATAAGCTGACAAAAGAAAAATTAGCAACACTACATTCTGGGATGTATTACACATTCATAAAAGCAATTGAGACAAACCATGTCGTGCACCTTAAGTTCAATGACTCAAAAAGCTTTAAGCTTTGGCATGATAGGTTTGGACATCCTGGAGCAACTATGATGCGCCGAATAATCAATAATTCATATGGGCACAACATAAAGAATCAAAAGATTCTTTCTGCAAATGAATTCTCATGTGATGCGTGTGCGCAAGGCAAGCTAGTCATCAGACCTTCATATACAAAGGTTAATACGGAATCTCCATCTTTCTTAGAAAGAATTTAAGGAGATATTTGTGGACCTATACATCCATCATGTGGACCATTTCGATACTTTATGGTATTGATTGATGCTTCTTCTAGATGGTCACATGTATGCTTGCTTTCTACTAGAAATGCAGCATTTGCTAGACTACTTGCTCAAATCATAAAATTAAGAGCTCAATTACTAGACAATTCAATTAAAAGAATTCGTCTTGATAATGCTAGTGAATTTACATCTCAAGCATTTGACAATTATTGTATGGCAATCGGAATTGAGATTGAACATTCAGTTGCTCATGTCCATACTCAAAATGGTTTGGCAGAGTCATTTACTAAACGACTTCAACTTATTGCTAGACCATTGCTTATGAAATCGAAACTCCCAACTACTGCTTGGGGTCATGCCATATTACATGCTGCAACATTAGTTCGAATAAGGCCATCAACAAATCATGAATATTCCCCAATGCAAATAATTTTTGGCTGAGAACCTGATGTTTCTCATTTGCGAACTTTTGGTTGCGCGGTTCAAGTTTCAATTGCACCCCCACAACGAACAAAAATGGGTCCCCAACGAAGGCTTGTGATATATGTTGGATTTGATTCACCCTCGATTATAAGGTATATTGAACCTTTAACGGGTGACTTATTTACTGAACGTTTTGCAGATTGTCATTTTGATGAAATGACATTTCCAACATTAGGTGGAACAAATCTACATCCAGAAAAGCACAAGGAAATCTCTTGGAACGAGAAAAACTTGTTACATTTTGATTCTAGAACAAATCAATGTGAACAAGAAGTTGAAAAGATCATTCATTTGCAAAATATTGCAAATCAAATTCCTGATGCTTTTGTAGATACAAGAAAAGTGACACAATCTCACATACATGCTGCAAATACGCCAGCTAAAATTGATTTTCCTGAGGACAAATAGCTTTGGCAGCAAATGAGTCTAAAATTCGTCAAAAACGTGGTCGACCAGTTGGTTCTAAAGATTCTATGCCTAGAAAAAGAAAGGGGCAAGATGGAAACCAAATTATGACGAAAATGACTAATCAATCAAATGAAAGTAATGTAATTCCTAAAGAATTACAAGTATCTGAAAATCATGAGATCTCAATAAATTATTTATATTCTAATCAGATACTAGAGAGAGAAAATATCAATGTGGATGACAAATTTGCCTTTCATATAGCTCTTCAAATTTTAAATGAGGATCCTGAACCAAAATCTGTTGTAGAATGCAAACAAAGAATTGATTGGCCAAAATGGAATGAAGCTATAGAAAGGGAATTGAATTCATGTGATAACCGGAAAGTATTTGGACCTATAGTCCGAACTCCGGAATCTAAAATCCCTGTGGGATACAGATGGATCTTTGTTAGAAAGAGAAACGAGAAAAATGAAGTTACGAGACATAGAGCAAGACTCGTAGCACAAGGTTTCTCCCAAAGACCAGGAATTCATTATGAGGAAACATACTCTCCAGTAATGGATGCTATTACTTTCAGATTTTTGATTAGCCTGGCTGTGTCACAAAGGCTTGATATGCGCCTTATGGATGTAGTGACTGCATACTTATATGGGTCATTAGATAATGACATATATATGAAAATCCCTGAAGGATTTAAAATGCCTCAAGCATTGCAGTCAAAATCCAAAAGCATGTATTCAATTAAACTGCAAAAATCGTTGTATGGGTTGAAACAGTCTAGTCGTATGTGGTATAATAGGCTGAGCGAGTATCTTTTGAAAGAAGGATACAAGAATGATGATATTTGCCCTTGTGTTTTCATTAAGAAAACCAAAAGTGGATTTGCAATCATAGTAGTTTATGTTGATGATTTAAATTTAATTGGGACTCCTGAAGAGCTCAATAAAACTGCTGAATATTTGAAGAAAGAATTTGAGATGAAAGATTTGGGAAAGACAAAGTTTTGTCTTGGTTTGCAAATAGAACGTATCCATGGAGGAACGTTTATTCATCAATCCACATATACAGAAAAAGTGTTAAAACGCTTTTACATGGATAATGCACATCCATTAGCATCACCAATGGTCGTTAGATCTCTTGATACTAAGAAAGATCCATTTCGACCTATTGAAAAGGGTGAAACAATACTTGGTCCTGAAGTACCATATCTAAGTGTAATTGGAGCTTTGACTTATCTGGCTAATAATACTAGACCGGATATAGCTTTCTCTGTCAATCTTTTCGCCAGATTTTGTTGTGCACCCACTTTGAGATATTGGAATGGTGTTAAACACATTCTACGTTATCTAAAGGGTACCACTGACCTTGGATTATATTATCCCAAAGATTCTGATAATACTTTAGTAGGATATTCGGATGCAGGATTTTTATCCGATCCACACCAAGCCAAGTCACAAACTGGCTACGTTTTCACATGTGGTGGAACTGCTATATCATGGAAATCTGTGAAGCAAACCTTGACAGCAACATCCTCAAATCATTCTGAAATCATTGCAATCCACGAAGCAAGTCGAGAGTGTACATGGTTGAGAAATGTGACAAGTCATATCCAAGAGTCACGCGAGTTAGCTTCATCAAAGGCCAAACCAACTGTTTTGTATGAAGACAATGTTGCTTGCATCGCGCAACTCAAGGAAGGATATATCAAAGGCGATAGGACAAAGCATATTTCTCCCAAGCTCTTCTATGCACACGATCTTCAAAAGAATGGCGTTATCGATATTCAACAAATTCGCTCAAGTGATAATCTGGCGGACTTATTCACCAAGGCATTACCAACATCAACATTCAGAAAGCTGGTACACGGGATCGGCATGCACCGACTCAAAGATCTACAATGATCTCGAGTTTAGGGGAAGCAGTTGTACTCTTTTTTCTTCGACTAGGTTTTGTCCCTTTGGGTTTTTCTAGCATGGTTTTAATGAGGCAACATTTTTATTTTAGGTATTGGTCAATCAAGGGGAAGTGTTGTAAATATATCTTCTAGATATATCTTATGTGTGTTGACCAAGAAATCTCCCCTAAAACCCTAGCTTCCTACTTGTATAAATAGAGGCCTTTGGCCCTCATATTGAATACACTTGAATCATATTCTCTTCTATATTCTCTCGCTTCTCTGTAGTTTATAACAAGATGAAAAATAAAATTTCAAGAATAAATTTAAAACTGTATCATTAATAAAACTTATTTAGAATTTAATAGATTTAATTAAAAAGTGATTGTACTATTCGTTCTCGTTTTTAACCCCTATAGTAATATTCGCTAATTATCTGATTCGTTTAAATTTATAAAGTATTTATATACTTTTCAATGGGGATGTCAATCAGTTAACCCGTTCGATTTTCAGGCCAACCCTATCGGTCTTGGGCTATTTTCGGTTCGGAGTGTACCTAATAATTAAATTTATAAATAAAGTAATGACATGTACAACTAAGTAATGAAGAATTTTGATTATCGCAACCCACTCGATTTTCGGGCTAGCTCTATCGGGCTCGGGCTAATTTTGGTTTGGTCCAATCGGACTAAAAATTTTCGACCCTAACTGTCACAGCCCCAAATCCCGAGGGATGGCAAAGCCGGGGTGCGACTAGGGGTTGGATTAAAGAAGCGGGGAAGAAGGGGGAATAACTAACTGGATAGATGCCTTAACTAATAATAATAAACATAAAGGTATCTATGAACCGATTTCATTTAATAAAAGAGAGTCGATCTCGAAGGATCGCTCGACGAAGTTGTTATCAGAGTAGACTAAGTTTAAAGCATGAAACTTAAACCAAAAAGTTATACAACATCAAAAAGTGAAGTAGTTTAGCAATGGAAACATATTCTTCTTTCCTATAAACAATCCTTTACTCAACCTCCGCCGCCTTCGTCACTCAACCTGCACATTTATAAACACATGCAGGGCTATGTATAAACATACTTAGTGGGCACATTGCCGAAAACATATCATAAGAGTATAGATTAATCAGGCATCTCAAAAAGTAACGCATCGGGGTTTTCTTTCAAAAGGCCCGTGCTTACTAAACATTTTGCTTTCATGAATATAGCTTCGAAGCATTTTCTGATTGATGTTACGTTCAACTTGTCCAACTTCTGTTTCAACGTCGTGAAAGAATTAACTTCTTCCGTGCACGTTCTATTCACCGTGGCTGGCTACCCCTTAACAGAGTACCATACACACCGGCTACCGTGTACACTAACTCTGGAAAATCCTTCCGGTTAATTCAGAATCTGATCGATTAGTTAGCCCCCTTTGGCTAACTCAGAAAGGCACAAAAGAACTCACATAAAACAAATCTTTTATGCACTAATAATCAATTTGAAAACACACTTATCAAAGCAGTAAGTAAACATTTTCGAGCGTCGCTCATTTTATTTGATATATAGAAAAAGCCCACCTTAGGCGATATACAGAACAACTAAAGCTTCCGTCTTCGGTCTTCCGTCCTACTTTTAACTCCGACTTCATCCTTTTATTGCAAATAATCAAACTTTTAGTAATCGGTCGCAACGATAAAAGAAATAGGAAATCGAATTCGGTTAAGTCTTTTAGGCCTTTGTACTTTAACTAAACTCTTTTGATTAACAAAGAAACGAGACTCGAACATATCTCATTAGAACTAACTCGGTTCCTTACTCGACACTTAGATTAATTAATAACAGAATTCGATAACTCATAACGACTTAGAAGTTCTCAAAGAATTAAGTTAAAAAGAATTCAACTTGAGAAAATAAGTTTCCGAAAGTTTCTGCACAAGGCAGTAACTCTGGAGCATCTACAGAACAGAATTCTGCGAAACAGGGGATGTTCTTGGTACCAAAAGAAAGCTACGGATGTCTAGTTTACTGTCCAATTTACGGATCTTGATTTCGTTAAGAGAGTAGAGAGTTATGACAGTTTTCGTAAAGGATCGCAAAACAGTCCGCGATTAACCCTAATGCTCGATAAAACTTGACGCACAATTCCCTAGGTTCGATCAATGTTATACAACCTTTATGCTCACGAAATTACTATCAATTTACAGTTAAGACACACGATCATTTATCGTGAATACTTCCTCCTTCCTCGATTAATAATACGACGAGCACTTTCTCGTCTTTTCACTAACCATTTACTAAACCAATTTCATTTCAAACTTACTTTAATCTTCTAACTTCTATATTCATAATCTATATGAAATTATCACCAACTACATTCTTGTTCATTAATCGACAACAAACACTAATATCCGATTAGTTTCCTCGTTCGACTTTCTTATCAACGATTAAGCTCGTCTCTTTGACTCTTACTAAAAATTCAACTTTCTTAGAATCCATTCAAACCTTCCAATCATCAACATCAACTACTAAGATTAACTAGTATGAAATCCATAAACTTATATCATAATCGAATCTTAACTTATCGATGATTCTTCGTCTCTTACGAATCCATTTTTATTTTTAGAAAAATCTAACTTAAATCTATTTTGAACTACAAGCTTACATCTCCTCATAAATCATATCCCATCCTCAATATCACAAGATTTACTTAATTATAACCCTACTTCTTTATCTCTTACCATTTTGTTTTTATTTTTAAAAAATTCCCAATTAATTCACACATCAATCTATTAATACATAAAGTGATAAACTACAAACCAATCATCCAAATTCAAATTTAAACTTCACCTACATGATCTCATAATTTTCGAAAATTATCCCATAATTTCTACAATGATTTCTACTTGATTTCTATCCATAGAAATTTAATCATAAGCATAAATAACATGAAATAAACTTAGAACTTGATCTCCTACATCTCTTGAATATTTCGAAAATTACAAGAATTGAAGGAAATGAATTTTGGTTGGTTGGAATTGATGAGGGAGTTCTTACCTTCACGATTATGTAATCGGAAACGAAATCGATCGATAAACAAGAAAGCTTTGAGGATCGAAAGCTTAAGAAAATGAAGAACACACTTGAAGATGGTGAAGAACTTGAAGAACAAGAGAGAGAGAGGCGGCAATGAGGGAGAGATAAGAGAGAAATGGTGAGGTGTTATGAGATATTTAGCATAAAGTAGAAGAAAGATCTAAGAATGGATGACACACACACATATGGCGGTTTGGAGGTGATATTTTCACCAAAATATCGCGTTTTACGGGTCTAACACTGCGTATATAAATCGAGAAATTAATTTCCTAGACGGTTACGTTTTTTACGAAATCTAATTCGACCATTAGATTAGAAATAATTTACTTAGTCGGAAAGCATAATTCGATTTCCGAAATTTGAAGAAAAGTCGGGACATGACAATCTAAATTTCGCCCGAAAAAATAATAAAAACTGACTTTCTCCAGTAGACTCGTATCGTAAAATAAGTGAATGTAAAGTCAGACGATTTTTCGATCTGAGTTCTCGAACGAAAATTCTATCGGACGCGATAACCCTAATACAGTAGTCGGTTGAACGACTTCTGGAATATATTTTCAGTAACGGATTTCATCGTTAGTCTTAAAACTGGATTTCCTTAACTTAGGCGTGCAAAGCCTTAATTAATTAACACTTTTTATTTTAGCGACGGAAGAAATATCCGGGATATTACACTAACCCTCCTCGGATTCGATTCGGTTCGGGCCAACCCGCGAGTTTCAGGCTAAATTGACATCTCTACTTTTCAATAAGTGATTAAAGATCAATGTGGAATATAAATTTAATTAATATTTAAAGTAATTTTTTTTTATGTATAATGATGAGATTGTAACTCTTCCGCCTTCTTGAACTTAATTAGTGATTAAATAGACTGATTTGTTTTGGAATAAAGTATCAAGAAATATGATTTTGAATATAGGATGTATTCAATAAAAATAAAATTATTTATCTAGTCAACTAATTAATGGTCAAATTAAAATTAATTTATTTTTATCAAATTAAATAAAAATTAATTGTACTATTCGTTTTCGTCTTTAACTGTATAATAATATTCACTAATTACATATATGAATTATGCAAAGTTGGAAACTCAACTACAAATAAATCTAGATTTTAGAAAATATACGGAAAAGAATGCAAAATATAAAATTTTTAAAATAAATAAGAATAAAGAATGAAGATGTGTCACGTGGGACCCCGAGTTGAGGTACTCGTCGGTTGACAATTAGTCTGTCTACCTAATTAATTGACAGAATTAAAATTAATTAAAAAAATATTCGCTCTCGTCCTTAATTGTTTAGTAATATTCGCTAATTTTATTTATAAATTATGCAAAGTTGGAAACTCAACTACAAATAACATAGTAAAAATTAATATATTGAGTATGAATCTAAATTTTAGAAAATACATGAAAAAATACATAAAATGAATAATTTAAAATAAATAAGAATATAGATTGGAGATGTGTCATGGAATCCCAAGTTGAGATACCCGTCTGTTAGGAGTTGGTCCGAATTAAAATTAATTATTTTTTATCAAATTAAATAAAAATTTATCAGACTATTTCAAATTTTAATTCAGTCAACCAATAAATTAGCCAAATTATTTTGGAACTATTTATTTGGTCATCTAATATTTATTCAGCCGATTGATAAATAAATTGGCCAAATAAAACTGGTGGTGAAAAAGATGATAAAATATATATTGATTCTAGGTATTTATAGGCTTTTCAATAGTTGAAGTTTCATTGAACAACCGATGTGGGACACAAAATTTTAGAAGATATTTAAAATCTACTTATTATTTTTTATATTTAAAAATTCAAAAATGTGAGAATTTAGATAAATAGGAATGATGGATTAAAATAGGTGCCACGTAGGATTTTTTTTCCTACCCCCACTGTTCAGGATCTAAGCCAGCCCGTCGACCATAATTTTGATTTTTATGGGCATCTCTAAACTAAATAATAAGAGATAAAAAATAAAATTTCAAGAATAAATTTAAAACAGTATCATTGATAAAACTTATTTCGAATTTAATAGATTTAATTAAAAAGTGATTGTACTATTCGTTCTCGTTTTTAACCCCTATAGTAATATTCACTAATTATCTGATTCGTTTAAATTTATAAAGTATTTATATACTTTTCAATAGGGATGTCAATCAGCTAACTCGTTCGGTTTTCAGGCCAACCCTATCGGTCTTGGGCTATTTTCAGTTCGGAGTAATGAAGAATTTTGATTATCGCAACCCACTCGATTTTCGGGCTAGCCCTATCGGGCTCGGTCTAATTTTAGTTCGGTCCAATCGGACTAAAAAATTTTCTTGCTCAAAATTTTCGACCCTAACCCTCCTCGGATTCGATTCGGTTAGGGCCAACCCGCGAGTTTCAGGCTAAATTGACATCCCTATTTTTCAATAAGTGATTGAAGATCAATGTGGAAAATAAATTTAATTAATATTTAAAGTAATTTTTTTTTATGTATAATGATGAGATTGTAACTCTTCCGCCTTCTTGAACTTAATTAGTGATTAATTAGACTGATTCGTTTTGGAATAAAGTATCAAGAAATATTATTTTGAATATAGGATGTATTCAATAAAAATAAAATTATTTATCTAGCTAACTAATTAATGGCCCAATTAAAATTAATTTATTTTTATCAAATTAAATAAAAATTAATTGTACTATTAGTTTTCGTCTTTAACTGTATAATAATATTCACTAATTACATATATGAATTATGCAAAGTTGGAAACTTAACTACAAATAAATCTAGATTTTAGAAAATATATGAAAAAAATGCAAAATATAAATTTTTTAAAATAAATAAGAATAAAGAATGAAGATGTGTCACGTGGGACCCCGAGTTGAAGTACTTGTCGGTTGAGAATTGGTCTGTCTATCTAAATAAAATTATAATCTGAGTTGGACGTGTGTAATCCTTCCTTCTAATGTTTAAGCATTTGTTGGTGGGCAATTGCATTTGATTTGGTATTTTATGTGATGTTAAATGAATTTTTCCGGTTACAATCTTATTTCTATATTTACATACAACGTAGAATGTAGAATTGATGCATCATCTGTTATGGCCATCACACAAGAATTAGTGTTTCAAATATATTAATTTGAAAGAGTAAAAGTGTGAACAAATATATAAAATATTCGGAATCATATATTATCACAATAGATGAGATATGGTTCATTGATAAGCTGATTTGGAGCATCATACAAAATGGATGGCATCAATTGTTCTTAAGTCACAACAATCTAAAGATTATATGAGTGTACTTAATTCACCAAATATTACTGGAAGACAAATCAGAAAAATTAAAAAGTTGGTATTTTTTTTTGCAAAAATTAAAAGGTTAGGAGAAAAACCAGAATTGAACAAAAGGTTGGGGGTTTTTATACAATTAACCCTAATATTATCATCCATGATGAATTTTTTTTGTAAAAGAATTTTGTAAGAGCATTGTTTTTAAAGTAACAAAAACCTATACTCTTTGTTCACTAACATTTTAATTTACTGTATTTTTTTAATTGTCTGATTAAGACAATTACACGAATATATAATTAATTAACGCCTAAATAAATGAAAATGTAGACGATTTTTTTTAAGAATCTATATAGTTGATGTTTTAAAAGTTAAAATTTTCTTTTTCGTTTAGACCGTCGATTCTGGATCGATCCGCCTACCACCTTGGTTCTGGGTCTTAATCAATTAGTATAATTTTAATATCCTTCAATGAATATTATATTCAGATAGCTTTCTTTTTCAATGTCACTCCATGCATGGAGTACCCAAGACTTTGTTTAGCAAGAAGTTTTTGGATCCAAACTCTCATTTTTTTGTCAAAATCATTTTATTTTGTATTTCAAGCAATATACATTAAGATTAAACCTTAAGTTGTGGCTTATTGTTTCGAGTAATCCGTTGCTCGCGTATGTATATAGGAATATTAGCCATATTTATATATATTATTTGACAACAATTTTAATTTTTTATATCCTTCAATGAATATAAATATTCAGATTTCCTTTTTTCACTATGACTACATGCATTTGAAAAATTGCAATTTCAAAACACTTTTAAAAAAATATATACTTACACAAAGTTTTAGCCAAAAGGCTAAGAGAGTGTTACTCAATTTTATCTTTCATTCTTTATTTTATATTGGTTTTTTATGTGCACTCAGCTTTGAATTTTTAATGTGGGATCGATACATGTATTCAAAAATTTGTATTTTTAAAACACATTAAAAATATATACTTACACAAAGTGCTAAGAAAGTGTTGCTCAATTTTATCTTTCTTTGTTTTTATTTGTTTTCTAATGGCACTTAGCTATGAATTTTCAATGTGGGATTGAAGGTTTCAAGTAGGGGTGAGCAAAAAATCTAAAGAGAGCGAACTGATAGACAAAATGTACTCAAACCGTCCCGAATATATGGTTAGTCGAACCGACGGGTACGGTTAATTTTTTTAATTCTAAAAAATGAGGGTATCGGTTTGGTTTTTGGTATTTATGTATAGAAACCGACGTTAACTGAACCAAACCAAACCGACGCTTATAAAATAACGTATAATTTTATTATCGATTATATAAATATAATAAGTTTAATTATTTTACTATTTTATTCACCTATGTGTTTCTTCTTCCGAGCTAGACATTAAATTTCTTTATTACACAATAAGTGTAGCTTGATTGTCCAATCTTTCGTTACAGTATTATTGTATATACCTGATATATATGAGAGCTGTTAAGATTTTACTATTTTTTATTAGTTTATTATTTGTATTTTAGAAAAGGGAATTTCTAATGCTATGGATTAAAAAGTTATATACTTTCTTTAATTATGGTTAATTGTTCAATAATTGATTAACCAAACCGACTTCATGTTAACCGTTATAGCGGCTTTTTTGTTTTTATAAATTAATTTTTGGTTAACTAAACTGATTTAATACCATATGGTTGGTTTATTTATAAGATAAATGGGTGGTTAACCGAACTACACTCAATAAAATCAAAGATTAAGATTTTCAAAATCAAATCTATTTTGTCGCTTCAATAAAATTAATACTTCACAAAAAGTAATTATAATTACTTATTCGACCAATTAATAAATTGATCAAATTAAGTTGATAATGCAAAAGATGAGAAAATATACATTGTTCTAGGTATTTATAGATTTTTCAATAGATGAAGTTTCATTTAAAATCGATGCGGGACACAAGATTTTAGTAGATATTTAAAATCTACTATTATTTTATCTTTAAAAATTAAAAAAATGAGAATTTAGATTAATTAGAATGGAGAGATTTAGGAGGTGTCACATAGGACTTTTCATAACAGGAATCTTTACGCATCTTTTCGTGGACGCAGAGAATATTTTTTATTTTCTTCGTTTTATAGATAGATTTCAGATTGACTATAAATTATTAATTAGTTATCTCATTAAGTTATTATTTAAGTAAAATCAAGACGTAATTTTTTGCGAATTCATAGATTTTCAAAATTAATCGTTACTTCATTCCAAAAAAATTAATAGTAACTAATCAAGGTAACATGTGAATTAGATTAAGATTTTCAAAATCCAATCCATTTCGTAGCTGCAATAAAATTAATATTTAGCAAAAAATAATTATAATTACTCATTCGGCCAACTAATAAATTAACCAAATTAAATTAAATTAAACTGTAAAACTATATAGTTATTTATTCGGCCGACTAATAAATAAATTGGCCAAATAAAACTTGTTCGAAAATCGACGGAAAATTATAAAAATTAATAAAATTATTAAATAGTTCTAATATGTGATAGATTAAAAAAATATTATTTGTTAATTATTTTAGCGTTAAATAATTCGATTATGCAATCTACTAAACTCGTTTAGAATTTATATCCCTTGAACACATCTCAAATTCAATTAAAAAGTAATTTTACCACATGTTTACGTCTCAAACCCATATAGTTGTGTTTGTTAAAAATTATAACTAATATATTTTGATTACTTTCGATAATTGTTAAAGCTCTGTTTTTTTACAAAACCGATGTGAGCAAAAATATATTTATCTCTCAAAGGAAAGCGACTCTTAAGCCGAATTTTTTAGCTTTTTATGAAGAAAAAGTGGCAAGAGAAGGAGCGGGTAGTGAGAGAGAGAGAAGAGATATATAGATAACGAATAATACTATAGATGTTAAGATTGTCTATAAGATGAAAGTGACCCTAAATACCCCACATTATAATTCAACACAAGATTAAGAAAAAAAAAAGTTAAACCACCGCTTCACAATCATCCCGTCTACCCCGACGGTTTCAATTTGGAACCGGCCTATTGACTACAATACTGATTTTAAATTATATAAATAATCATCTTCCAAATATATTCACAAAAAAATTAATGATGACATTTGTTTTTTTTTTTACCTAAAATTAATATTTAATTATATACATTACTATATTCCAAAAATATTAACATAATATTTAATAAAAAAATATTTAATTATAAATTGTAGTATTATATAAATATTCCAAATACATTTATAGAAAAATAAATGATGACATTCGTTTTCTTTTTTACCAGCTTCGAGAATAACTTTTTTAACTGAGAATAGAACTTCAAGAATTGTTTCACTATGTACTTGGTAGTTTTCCTTTTTACAAAACTTTATGTGGAATGATTGTGATTCATAAAATTATTTAGTCAATGATATAAGATAAAAGTTGACCATAAATATTCTTAATTTTATGAGTTCAAAATTATATAATATATTAAAAAAAAAGTTATCCCGCAAGTACTGAATTGACCCATCTACGCGCACGATTATTGGTCGGAATTGACTCGTTGATAAATCGTTAGTAATTTTTCTGTCAATTTTCCTACATATTCTACGTTTTTCAACGGAGATGATTAATCAAACAATTTGAGATGATGTGTTTAGAATTATTCAAACTTGTTTGAAATTTATAAACTCGTACTTGTTTAAAATCCGATTAAAAAATTAGTCATTTCTGTTTCTTTCTGGAAAAATCCGTATATTAGTCCACCGCCACGATTCCGCGTTCGTAATTTATAAAATTTATTTAGAATTTATATAGATCCAAAAATTTAATAAAAATAATGATTGTATTATTCATCATCGTCCTTAATCGTATAGTAATATTCGTTAATTAAAATTATAAATTATGCAAAGCTGAAAACCCAATTACAAATAACATAAAAATTATTTCATGGATGACGATTATAGATTTTTTAGAAAATACACGGAAAAAAAGCATAAAATGAAAAATTTTTCGAGTGTCGGTTGGGAATTAGGTCGTCTACCGTCAAGATTCCGGTTGACTACGATTTTGATTTATAAATGCACAATTTATGACGATTCTAGATTTTAAAAAATACATGAAAAATAAAAAAATGAAAATTTTAAAATTAATAAGAATAAAGAATGAAAATGTGTCACGTGGGATCCCGAGTTGAGGTACCCGTCAGTTGGAAAATGGCCCGTCTAACTAATTAATTGACAAATTAAAAATTGCTTATTTTTTATCGGATTAAATAAAAAAATATTAGACTATTTCCAAATTTAATTCGGTCAACCAATAAATTATCCAAACTATTTTGGAACCATTTATTCTATTAACTAATAAATTGGTTCCCTAATAAAAATAATTATCTATTCGGTCAATTAATAAATTGACCAAATTAAATTAAATTAAACTATAAAAATAGAGCAGTTATTTATTCGGCTGATTAATAAATACATTGGCCAAATAAAACTCCTACAAAAAATAATTATCTATTCGGCCAATTAATGAATTGACCAAATTAAATTAAATTAAACTATAAAATATAGTTATTTATTCGGTCGATTAATAAATAAATTGGTCAAATAAAACTGGTGGAGCAGAAGATAAGAAAAAACACATTGATTCTAGGTATTTATAGACATTTTAATAGGTGAAGTTTCATTGAGAAACCGATGTGGGACACAAGATTTTAGTATAGATATTTAAAATCTATTATTTTACATTTAAAAATTCAAAAATTTGAGAATTTAGATAAATATGAATGGAGGAATATAAGAGATGCCACGTAGGATTTTTTCAAAGTAAGAATCGTTTTCCTTTTAGTAATATAATTAGCGTATAACCTGTCGAAAATCGACGGAAAATTATAAAAATTAATAAAAATATTAAAAAGTATTAATAAGTGATAGATTAAAAAAAATATATTATTTGTTAATTATTTTAGCGTAAAATAATTCGATTATTCAATCTACTAAACTCGCTTAGAATTTATATCCTTTGAACACATCTTAAATTCAATTAAAAAGTAATTTTACCACATGTTTACGTCTCAAACCCATATAGTTATGTTTGTTAAAAATTATAACTAATATATTCTCATTACTTTCGATAATTGTTAAAACTCTATTCTTCTACAAAATCGATGTGGGCAAAAATATATTTCTCTCTCAAAGGAAAGCAACTATTAAGCTGAATCTTTTAGTTTTTTATAAAGAAAAAGAGGCAAGAAAAGGAGCAGGTAGTGAGAGAGAGAAAAGAGATATATAGATAGCGAATAATACTATAAATGTTAAGATTGTCTATAAGATGAAAGTGACCCTAAATACCCACATTATGAATTCAACACAAGATTAAGAAAAAAAAAAAGTTAAACCACCGCTTCACAATCATCCCGTCTATCCCGACGGTTCCGACCTGGAACCGGCCTATTGACTACAATACTGATTTTAAATTATATAAATAATCATCTTCCAAATATATTCACAAAAAAAATTAATGATGATATTTGTTTTCTTTTTACCTGAAATTAATATTTAATTATATACATAACTATAATCCAAAAATATTCACACAATATTTAATAAATAAAAATTTAATTATAAATTGTAGTATTATATAAATAATCATCTTCCAAATATATTCATAGAGAAATAAATGATGACATTCGTTTTCTTTTTTACCAGCTTCGAGAATAACTTTTTTAACTGAGATCAAGAATTGTTTCACTATGTACTTGATAGTTTTTCCTTTTTACAAAACTTTATGTGGAATGATTGTGATTCATAAAATTATTTAGTTAATGATATAACATAAAAGTTGACCATAAATATTCTTAATTTTATGAGTTCAAAATTATATAATATATTAAAAAAAAATTGTCCCGCAAGTACTGAATTGGCCCATCTACGCGCACAATTCTTGGTCGGAATTGGCTCGTTGATAAATCGTTAGTAATTTTTCTGCCAATTTTCCTACACATTCTACGTTTTCCAATGGAGACGATTAATCAAACAATTTGAGATGATGTGTTTAGGATTATTAAAATTTGTTTAAAATTTATATACTCGTACTTGTTTAAAATCTGATTAAAAAATTAGTCATTTGTGTTCCTTTCTGAAAAAAATCTGTATATTAGTCTACTGCCACAGTTCTGCGTCGGAACTGGCCCGTTGACCACGACTCTATAAGTTCAAAATTATAGAATATATTAAAATAATTGTCCCGCCAGTACTGAATTGACCCCTCTACGCGCACAACTTACCGCTACAGTTCCGCGTCAGAACCGGCCCGTTGATCACGACTCTGATATATAAGTGTGTAATGTAAAAATTCGTTTAGAATTTATATAGATAAAAAAATTAAGAAAAATAATTGATTGTACTATTCGTTATCGTCCTTAACCGTATAGTAATATTCGTTAATTAAAATTATAGATTATGTAAAGTTGGAAACTCAACTACAAATAACGTAAAATTTACGCAAGTACTAAATTGGCCCATCTACGCGCACGATTTATGATCGGAATTGGCTCGTTGATAAATCGTTAGTAATTTTTCTGCCAATTTTCCTACATATTCTACGTTTTCCAATGGAGACGATTAATCAAACAATTTGAGATGATGTGTATAGGATTATTCAAACTTTTTTGAAATTTATATACTCGTACTTGTTTAAAATCCAATTAAAAAATTATTCATTTGTGTTCCTTTCTGAAAAAAATCTGTATATTAGTCTACCGTCACAGTTCTGTGTCGGAACTGGCCCGTTGGCCACAACTCTGATTTATAAGTGCGTAATTTATAAAATTTGTTTAGAATTTATATAGATCCAAAAATTTAATAAAAATAATGATTGTACTATTCGCTATCGTCCTTAATCGTATAGTAATATTCGTTAATTAAAATTACAGATTATGCAATGTTGGAAACTCAATTACAAATAACGTAAAAGTTATTTCATGGATGACGACTATAGATTTTAGAAAATACATTGTAAAAAAAAGCATAATATGAAAAATTTCTCGAGTTGAGGTAACCGTCGGTTGGGAATTAACTCGTTTACCGCCACGGTTCCGGGTCAGAATTGGCCCGTTGACCACGATTTTGATTTATAAATGCATAATTTATGATGATTCTAGATTTTAGATAATACATGAAAAAAAATGAATAAAATGAAAATTTTAAAATTAATAAGAAAAAATAATGCAAATATGTTACGTGGGATCCCGAGTTGATGCACCCGTCAGTTGGAAATTGGTCCGTCTACCTCATTTTTGACAAATTAAAAATTACTTATTTTTTTATCAAATTAAATAAATAAAAAATTAGACTATTTCCAAATTTAATTCGGTCAACCAATAAATTATCCAAACTATTTTGGAACCATTTATTCTGTCAACTAATAAATTGGTTCCCTAATAAAAATAATTATCTATTCGGTCAATTAATAAATTGACCAAATTAAATTAAACTATAAAAATATAGCAGTTATTTATTCAGCCGATTAATAAATAAATTGGCCAAATAAAACTCCTACAAAAAATAATTATCTATTCGGCCAATTAATAAACTGACCAAATTAAATTAAATTTAACTATAAAATATAGTTATTGATTCGGCCGATTAATAAATAAATTTGCCAAATAAAACTGATGGAGCAAAAGATGAGAAAATACATATTGATTCTAGGTATTTATAGCCTTGTCAATCGGTGAAGTTTCATTGAGAAACCGATGTGGACACAAGATTTCAGTATAGATATTTAAAATTTATTATTTTACATTTAAAAATTCAAAAATTTGAGAATTTAGATAAATATGAATAGAGGAATATAAAGGGTGCTACGTAGGATTTTTTCAAAGCAAGAATCGTTTTCCTTTTAGTAATATAATGATAATGATGATATAATGATAATGATAATGATATTATTTCCAGCGTCTCACTTGTAATAATTCATTTTCTTTTTTAGTATAATTTCATTTTCTTCTCGACTCTGTCCAAAAAGAAAACATTTTTCTATCATGCCGTTGTCGGTGGAGTTCTAGCTTATCTTTTTTCTTTTTTTTAATCTTGACTTATTTAACTACGTTTAAATAAATTTGATCTTTAGACCCAAACAAAATATTTTTAACACATACGACCGAAAACAACTTTTACTCTCTTCATATAAATACAAACAATTAATTAGGTTTACAACTCCCTCAAATGAAGGGAGCTACAGAGAGTGTGCCAGAGATTAATAGCGACTCCAAAAACACCCAGCGATGTCGATGGTGGCGAACAATGATTGATGGTTGTCGAATCCAATAACGAATAAATTTTAATCTTAAGAAAAATATTATTTATATAGTTTTTATTTTAATGTAGTGCAATAACTTCTAGAACTAGAATATGACTAGAAAGGGGCACGGCTTATATGGGCCGTGGAGATATGAAATCAGAATATGAAGAATTAAAATTAAGGATGTTAATTTAGCCCGAAATTCGCTGGTTGGCCCGACTGAATTGAACTCGAGGAGGGGTTGGGCCAATAATTTTGAGCCCAAAATATCTTTAGCCCGAGCCCGATAGAATTAGCCCGAAAATCGAATGAGTTGTCCCGATAACCGAAATTCTTCATTACTTTGGTGTTACATTTCATTATTTTGTTTAAAATTCAATTATAAGTTCTTTTATTTTAAATATTGTTTTGATTTTTCATTTATAATCTGTACTCATCATATATATTATGACTTCAAAATTATAAGTTAATAATAATTTTATAAAAAAAAGTGTATTAAATTATGAAATTACAATTATATTTGCATTTAATATTGGCCAATTTTTATTTTTATTTTTAATATAAGAAAACACTTTATATTTTTTGTGCTATAAAGATATATGGTTATAAAATATAAAGTGTACCCAAATATAAGAAAACAATTGTAGTTTACCCAAATTTTTGCCTCAAGATAAACGAGCTTAACATCTATTATTATATATGGCCTAGGGGAAAATCTTCACGTTTTTCGCATACATAATTCACAAGTAACAACTAGAGATGTCAAAATACTGAGAAATTGGGTTGAAACAAGATATCTAACCTAGTCATGCTGGCAGCTGGTCCGAGTTCCCCAAACTTGTTCTGTTTTGGCTCCAGGCTCAAGCTGAGCTTAGCCGGAAAAAATCATAGCATTACTAATAAAGGTTGGAAATTTGTATTCACAATTTCAAATTGGGGATGGAAAATGAGAATCGGAAGAAAGTCTAAGTATTTAGAGGCAATTTCCCCTTTTACCAAGCTCCACCCAGTAATTCGTTGACGTTTTACTTTCACTAGATAAAAGTTAAAACTAAACAATCATTTAGATTTAAAACTAAAAAGTATAGTGCTCCCTTAGTCCCGCTCATTTTATCCATCGCACGGAGATTAATAATAAATGAATCAAAAAAATATCAAAACTTTAATTACAGAACACTTGTTGTATCAACATCAGCAACTCACAAAGTCAGACCAAAAATTTAGATCCCTGCAAAGAAAATCACGAATTTGAGACAACATTTTAACTAGATTCATACGAGGCAGAACTCCTAAAGGAATATTTGGAGCGAGAATTTTTAAATGCGTCAGCAAATTTGAGTAAATCCTCCTCTTTAGCAATACCATTATTCTGCATGGGGACAGCAGGGGACCAGCTCGTGGAGTCGAATTCCGCCAGCGCCTCTATCCTATTTATCAAACTGGATGCATCATCCACGTTGCTTCTCCGCTGGCCGCTACTGCTGCTAGCGGCCATCCCCGTATTCCCTCGGGAATACGACCTGGGGACGTCGAAGGACCTGCGGGACCCGCTCCTCGACAGGATCCTCGACGTCTTCATGATGTCATTGCCCCCGGCGTCGACCACCCTCGGGGATCCCGCCGGGAAGTCGCATGACAACCGGCCCGGGATGTTGTCCACCGACGCGGTCCGCTCCATCGTCGAAGTCTGCCCCCGGGTGCGGCGGCTGCTCTTCCCGAGGAGCAGCCGCCGCAGCTTCCCGAAGAGCTTGGGCTTGCCGGCCTTGCTGGCCGACGGGAGATCGAGTGGGAGCTCGTCCCGCTCGTCGGTCATGCACGAGGCCGAGGACGACGACGTCCATTGGTCGGATTCGAGGTAGTTGGAGTCGATCGCCTTGGCTTCTTTGTTCGCGTATTCGAGTAATAGTTTCTTGACCTTCTCCTCCGATTTAGGGCTTAGGTTCCGGGCGATGTTCTTGCCGGCGGGCTGGTAGTTCTTGAGCTCGTTGCGAAGGCACGCGTTGATCCATCGGAGGAAGATGAGCTCTTCGAGGTCCGTGGATCGTTCTCCTTTGAGACGTTCGATCTCCTCTTTCGATCCTTGGTTCTCTTGCTTCAGACGCCGGCTCTCTTCCTTGAGCTCGTGCACCTGTTGTTGTAGACGTCAAGTGAAATTTCTCTTAGAAGGCTTGATTTTGGCATGAAAATTGATAAATGAGGAGATATAGAGTGTTTTTCTAATTATTCTAGTGATCATCTTGAGCTTCATTTTGTACTAAGGGTAACTTAGTCTTTTTAAATGGTTATAAAATGTTTTTCTTTTAGCTTGTGGCTAGATTCTATTATCTTATGGTCATTTAATGCTAAGTGAAGCTTAGTCATTTTAACCATTTTTCACGTTTAGAATGACTAAACTTCACTTAGTATTTAAACGACAAGGCTCAAGATAGTTTTGGCTAGTATTTTGAAGAGAAAACCGCGCACGCACGCACTCTTGCATACCTCTTCGTTGTCGACGGCATTCTCAGCGAGCATCTGCACATACTCAAGCTTCTGAGCCAGCTCGATATTTTCCAGCTTCAAAATCTCGTTACATTTCTTCATCTCCTCCAACTCCAACTTTAACTCGCACGCTTCCTCCAACTGCATCTTCAGCTCTCGATCCATTTCCGCAGCCTTCTTCTCATTATCCTGCACCATCATCAACCGATCTTGAAGCTTCAAGATCTGCTCCCTGTTTCTCTCTCCTTCCGACTTGAGCTTCTTCCTCAACATCTTGATCTTGCTCTTCGCCGCCTCCAGTTCAGCCGTAGCGTTTGCATGGTCGGCTGCTTGCGCCTCAAGTCTTCTGTTATCCAATAACAATGATTCGATTTTAAGGTTGTAGAGTTTGGCTTCCATGTTGTTCAATCTCAGTCGATTTTGGAGCTCGATTACTGCAGTTTCTTGCTCTTTGATGCCATAATATTCGAGGAGTTGGAGCTCTAAGTTTCTCTCCTTTTCTTCGAGGATTTTAACTCGGTTGCGCAGTCTCCGAATCTCTCTCTCGTGTTCTTCCTCGTCGACGCATTTAATGTAGTCGACATCGGAGAATCGAACGTCGCCGTTTTTCTTGGGACAGTGATCCTCTGCGTTGATTTCGTTGAATTCTGGTAGCAGGAAGCAGTCTCTCTCTCCACTTCGCCTGCTGTTTGATGAAATGTCGCTCAGAGAATTCTGAGAGAGGACTTTTCTGTGTGATGGATTCTGCAGTGGGAGAAAGAAAGAAATTAGGCAATGTCTCTTTTAAGAATGGGATTTAATTGATGTATAATTGTTAATTTTTTGGAGGACATATGAGAAAATAAGTCGTGCCTAAAACCATCAAAGAGTTAAAACAGATATGATATAATTTAATTGAGGCTTGTGCAATAATCGATCCAGTCTAGGTAAATGGAGTAAAGAAGAGTGTTGGTTTCTCTGGAAAAATAATTATCTAAAATATTTTGAAGTTGGGAAACAAAACATTGAAATATAAGTTGAGCTAAAAATCACGATTCAGTCGAGATAAATATAGTATAAAGATTGTAGGTTTTTTTTTCCAAAACAAAAAATTTTAGAATTCAATATTAGAATAAAGTCAAAACAAATATAGTTTTAAATATCTGGCAGTTCTAGTAAAGAATAATAAGTTTTAAAACAAAAATACTTCAAATTTTTTGAAAATTGAACACCAAAAATAAGTTGACCAATATCACAATCTAGTCAAAACAAACATAATAAGAAAATTTGCAGCAAATCACGGCCATAATGCTTTTAAATATTTGAGATTAAATTTCAGAATTATATAAACCTTCTACAAAATTGATCATTAAATCGAGACGAGCACAATATTAATGAGGTTGATGGCTTCACCTGCAAAGGACAATCATCATTCTTAAGCTCTCCATTTTCAATTCTTGAATCAAGGTGGCTTCGACGACCTATTAAATTAATTCTTTATTTTAATAATATATTCTGCATTTGCCATGCACGTTGAATCATGACGACATGAGATCATCGATATATATCCATTATCTAACAAGAACTAATGAATAGTAGTAGTATATATAAAGAAAAACATACTAAAAGGGGAAAAAGAAAAAGTCAAACCTGGAGGAAGTTTGATATTTTTAATTCGATGATAGGTATAAAGGGCCCCACCAAGAGATAAAGCCACAGCCAATCCAAATTTCAAATGTGTGGAAATATCCCTTGCTTCATTGACTTCCATTTTCAATCAACAAATAAATACATATATATAGCCAGGGATAAAATCAAACATCAGTCTACATGATTTACCCTCTTCTCCATCATGACCATCTCTCATCTGAGATACAGAAATTGAAGAGATGCAACCCCAAATTCAATGATAATTAAATAAAATAAAGGATTTTTTTCTTCTATCTAAATTCAAGAATCCCAAAAGATTAGACACGAAAGGCTTACAAATCCTTTCACCCCTGTCTGATTATGATCAATAAATCCTGAGAGAGAGAGAGAGAGAGAGAGAGAGATATCAATCTGAGGAGGGCTGTCTGATTTTCAGGTTGTTGGTTTCCCGCTTGAGATTTTGTTGTTTATCTTTTTTTTTTCTTTTTTCTTTTTAACGATTATTTTTGTTTGAGGATATTCTTTATTTCGTTTTTTTTTCCTCCAACATGAAACAAACGCGAATTTAGGCAACATTAATTAGTTTTTTTTTCTTGAGTTTTATTTCCTCTTTTATACTAATTCTGGATTGGTCCATATTAGCCATCTACTTAATGCAAATACCATATTATAAGTCCCCGTTTGGTATTCATAAACTAGTATATAAGATATCGGGTATGGGCGTCAGATATCAGGCATGAGTATCAGATTGAAATTTGATATTCGTGTTTAATATGTGATAGATCTAGGGTTAGTAGAGATAGCAGAAAATAACAATAATACGACGACACAAGGATTTACGTGGTTCGATCGATGTGATCTACGTCCACGGGAGAGAATGTAGAGAGCCTTTATTATGCTTGAGAGTACAAAGAATATTGAATGAATCTAAACCTCTAATCTAGCATCTATATATAGGTCTTGAATTGAGCCCTAATCCTTCTAGGATTCGGATTCCTTATACATATCTTGTTTCCTAATACATGCATATCCGATTCCCATTCATAATAGGATTCTATTATCCTCCAAAGTTGGGCTTCGTGACTTGGTCTTCAAGGTAGGCGTCAACTGTAATTGGGCTGAGCTCTTGGGCCGAGCTTGAATGTATAGGCCCACTTAGATTGGGCCTTAGGTCGGGCCCAAGACGAGGCCGGTATCATCACATCCCCCCCCAAAAAAGAGGAAAGAAGACGTGTAGACGTAGACTACGAGGTCGGATTGCCGAGGTGATTGATCGCGCAACTCACCTGTACGAACTGGATTGCCGAGCTGAGTTAGCAGGTAGAACGAGATGATTAAATTTGGCCCTCAGCGGCTTGGTTATGTGGCTCAGGTCGCTTTGTAGACGTGGCCCATATCCGAACTTAAAGGGAGGGAAAAGCAGCGGGCCGTTTTGAATTCTGTGGAGGGGCGGTCCATATTCCGAGAAATACGGGCCCACGTTTACACGTGTACGATGGGTAGCGGCGGGATCCAAATACGTATAGTGTGGGATTCGAAACGTCTCCCCTATCCTGCTTTTTCAATTCCGCCGCTATATCAAATTTTCCGTCCTAGAAAACCATTTTCCTACTTTCCTTTATCCCTCGCAAAAGCTTCAATTTCCCGTATCGCCGCGCCGCCAGTGCTCACGCCGTTAAAATTTCCATTCACGACCGCTCCAGGAGACTTCTGCTCACTTCCCCAAGTAAGTATGGCCTCTCCCTCTCAGTCTAGTAGTAATAGTGACCCTCCTCCGGCAAGGGCCGCCGCCGACAGCGTAGAGTTTAGAATTTTTTCTTTAGCGTCTTCCGAACCTATTATTGAGAGTTTACCAGTGCCCCCACTTGTGAAGGGGAAGGTGGCTGAATACCCCTCATCCTTAGATGAGGTTAGGATTAGGTGGCTTGCCCAAACCTATAATTTTCCTTTGAATGCCGAATTAGTAAAACCGCGCCCAGAGGATCGGGCATGCTCCCCCCCTTTGGGGTTTGTTACTATTTACGAGGACAGTCTGCACGCTGGTCTCCGTGTGCCCCTCCCCGAGCCCTACTCCGAGCTCCAGAAGAGGTTGGGACTAGCATTAGGGCAGATTATGCCGAATTCCTTTAGGCAGTTTACCGACTTGGGTGTTGCGGCGATTGATAAGGGTTATCAAATTTCCGCCGAGCTCATTCACGAACTCTTCCTTTTCAAGAAGAGTGCGGGCTGGTACTATGCCACCGCCCGAGCTGAGTTCAAGGGGCGAACTCAGAATAAGGTGGATAAGTGGCACACGAAGTATTTCTTTTGTCGTCACCATAGCTTTGTCGACTTTGTTTGGCGGTTAGAGAAGCCTCGTGAGTGGGTGATTAGCGAGGTGGATAAAGCTTTAGGGTCCGCTGTGAGAGCGATGAGGGATCACGGTCCCTTTGAGGGTTGCTACAGTGAAGAATCCTTAGCTGAAGCGGGGTTAAGCCCGTACGAGCCCCAGAGGATGGTGGATCCTTCGACGGGTGAGGCCCCGCTAGTCCTCTTAGGGTTGTTGTATATGTATTATTTTGTTTTTTGATATTCGCCGTTCTTACTCCTTTTTTACTTGTTTTTGCAGTGAAGAACTTTGGTAAGATTAAGGGGGACGATGCCAAGGCCGCAGCTCGCGGTACCAAGAGGTCGAGGTCAACCTCTCAATCCGCTTCCCCCTCCGACCAGAGTCAGCTCGGAGGGACCTTTGACCTAGCTCCGCGCGCCGAGGCGGCGGGGCTTGCGGCGAACGTTCGCGTTACTCCCCCTATGCCACCCCAGAAACGAGCCAGGGGTGGAAAGCGGGTCGACGTAGAGATTCTCGAGATCTCGGGCGGCGATGCGAGTCCGGCAGCCCCTCTAAACAAGTTGGCCGACCTGCCTTTTCCCGAGGTGAAGAGTTTGCCTTTAGGACATATTTCCTGTAATTCTTGCCTGCGTAGCTAATTGTACTTCCTCTGACAGGGCATCGATACGGTCGTGGGGTGGCTGAAGAGCGGCGTTGAGGAGATGTCCGCGAGACATGAGGAAGACAAGAGCAAGTATTCTGAGAAGCTTATGGTGGTCACCGCCAGGGCGAGGAAGGCTGAGGCCGAGCTGAAGGGGGCCAAGGAGGAGATGAAGGTCGCGAGAGCCGAGCTGGCCGCTCAGCTCGCGAAGGCTGAGACGGAGGCGGGGAGGGCTCGGGTTGAGGCCGAGCAATCCCAGAAGCTGGAATCCGAGCTGCATGCAGCGAGGGATCGGGAGGCCCAGCTCGCGGCGAGCCAAGGGGAGGTTCTTCGGGCCTACACGAAGAGGCTACTGTTGTCGGAGAGCTTCTCCAGCCTAGCCAACGACTTGGCCCTGCTCATCAATGGGAACTTCGCTATGGCCGCTTTAGAGAAGGCCGCCGAGGATTTCCCTGCTCTGGATGTGGCGAAGTACGGCTTTGAGCGCCTCGGGGATGATGCTCTCCCTTCCCAGTATGCCAGAGTGGTCCGGGATTACCTCGGTCAGCTTCCTGTTTTGGAGAGTCTGGCTGGCTCGTCTGAGCTGCTATCTGCCGAGCAGGTTGCTGACTGCTCGGTAGATCGGGACGCTGACCTGGATGCCGCCTTTGCTTCTCTTCGCGACAATGAAGAAGAAGATAAGGATGAAGAGGAGCGTGAGGCCTCGGCTGGTGGAGAGGACCTCGGTGGTGCTGGTGCTGACGGTCCTTCGCAGGACCCCCCCTCTGTGCCGCCACTTTCTCAGGACAAGGAGGTCGATGCTCCTTAGATTTCTTTTCTTCTTTTTTGTAACTTGTACTCAGACATTTGCGAATAAATGAATTTTCGCTTTCTTTTCGCGTGTAGATTTCTAATAACCTTGGTATAGCTTCCCTTCATAAGCAAATAAGTTTCCTATCTCAAGATTTATCTGAACAACGGTCTCTAGCTCGGCTGTGGATGGATAAATGTCGCCGAGCTGAAGAGCTTTTTGCCGAGAAGTGTTCTTTGTTGAAATCAACTGAAGCCGAACTGAAGGAGTGGCAAATGAAGTTCGAGGCGCTTGGCGTGGAAACCGAAGTCAAGCGGATCGCTGCTCAAGAGCATGCTGATTTGCTTCAAGCCAGGCTTCTTCAGGCCGAGGAAGAACTGGAAGCTGCCCGAGGTCAGGTTAACCCTGTTTCTGAGGATCACAAGAGGATCTCTGAGGAGCACGGCGAGTACGAAGATATTATCCGACGTGTTGGTGGTATTACCATTTCCGAGGCGGAGCTAAAGATGAAAGAAGACTTGGTGACCTATGTCGATTTAAAAGAAGCCGTCGGTCCCGAGTCTCCTTTGCTTCAAGGTGCCTTTGACATGCTCAAAGAGAGTGCGGGCCGGTATAAGTGTATTCTAGAGCGCCGGCCAAAATTACGTGTGCTGCTGGCCAAGGGTGCGGGTGCCGACCTCCCGTCCTCTTCTCGAGCGGTGCCTGCTCGCGGTGTAAGGAGGGCTTCGCAAGGACGTTAGGTCGGCCCGAGCCGAGGTGGCCGAGTTGCGAGGCCGATGTCGGCGACTTCGCGAGGTCGGGGTCCTTCCTCCGGAAGCAGTCGAGGTCGAGGTCGAGGTCGGGTTTCAATTGATGATATTCTGGGAATCACTTCATTCGAAGATCGGTGGCTTAACTTTAGCAAGAAACCTCCTTCCTTGTAGACTAGCTCGTTTTTGCCTGTAACTTATGTACATACGAATATTTCGGGGTACCTTCATTTCCTGGACGGCTTCAATCTTCAACGGGTTGGCTTTGAGTCCCTCCGGCGAGATCCAGCACCCTAGGAATTTCCCAGATCGCACGTTGAAAGTGCACTTCTTGGGGTTCAGCTTGAGGTTGGCTTGCCTCAATACGTCGAGTGTCGTTCGTAGATCAACCACCGCTGAAGCTTTTTCCTTGCTTTTAACGACGATGTCGTCTACATATACTTCAACGATCTCGCCTATGTAATCTCGGAAGAGGAAGTCGACCATTCGTTGGTAAGTGGCTCCGGCGTTCTTCAACCCGAAGGGCATGTATTTGAATGCGAAGACCCCGAAGCTCGTGGCGAAAGCTGTCATGATCGCGTCTTTCTCCTCCATCAGGACTTGATAGTACCCCTTGTAAAGGTCAAGAAAGCTGAATACCTCGTATCCCACTAAGGATTCAATCTTCTCATCGATGTTGGGGAGGGGGTAGCAGTCCTTTGGGCAAGCTTTATTGAGGTCGGTATAATCCACACACATCCTCCACTCCCCTCCTTCTTTCTTGACCACCACCGGGTTAGATAGCCAAATTGGGTATTTGACCTCGAAAAGTAGCCCTGCTTTCAGCCATTGCTGCACCTCATCATAGATGACCTGGTTCCGCTCGGCAGCAAATGTTCTTCTCTTCTGCTTTACTGGGGTGGAGCTCGGGTCGATGTTGAGCTTATGTGTAATGATGTCCGATGACACCCCCGTCTTGTCCGTCGGCGACAAGCAAAGACGTCTTGATATTCCCTAAGGAGCTGGATTATCTGTAGGCGGGTTTGGGGCTCCCCTGCAAAGCCGACCTTGACAAATTTGGTAGGGTCTTCTTTGGACAAGGGGACTTGTTCCGCCGAGGTGTCAGAAATCGTTGTTGCCTCTTCCAACTCCTCGGGATACTTTGATTGCTATGCTTGCGGTTGACCTCGAAGGGCGACCCGCATGCACTCTTTGGCCTTTTTCTGGTCGCCGCGGACAGTCAGGATTCCGCCCGAGGTCGGGATCTTCAGCAGCAAGTGATATAGCGAGATAATGGCTCGGACCGCATTCAGCCAATCCCGACCCAGTATGATGTTGTACGGGGAGTTCGCTTTGACCACGTAGAAGTGGACTAGCTTGTTGACGCTGGTTGGCGGGCTGCCAATGGCAACGTCAAGCGCGATGATTCCCTCAGGTCGTGTTTCATGCTGAGTGAAACTTTTGAGTGGCAGGGGCGCTGAGTTTACCCGAGCTGGGTCGAGTCCCATCCTGTCCAAGTAATGTTGGAAGATGATACTGACGCTGGCCCCACTATCAACAAATACGCGGTGGACAATCTTGTTGGCCACTCCGACCTATATTACCAGGGCGTCATTATGGGGCGTTGCTGTTGGTACAGGATCGTCCTCGGAAAAGGTGACTGTTTCGCCCTTCTTGAACCTCTTTTTCGTTTGTTCCTCCTCCGATGGAATCGGTGGTCTGCGAGCTTCAGACCTCAGCTTAGTTTTGGTTGTGCCCGGGGTTAGCCCGGAGATGGTTGACACCACCCCATCGTACTGTGGCACGCCATCCTGAGGGTCGTCATCTTCCTCGTCATGACTGGTTTTAGCTCGCTTATTATCGGGAGCGCAGCGGCCCTGTCCGCCCTTTCGCTTCCCCCTTCTGTTCTTCTTTCCTCCGACCTCGTACTTCTTCAGAGCTCCTTCTTGGGCTAACCTGTCTATTTCCACCGCGAGGTCGCGGCAGTCCTCTGTGTAGTGCCCGTGGTCGTCATGGAAAGAGCAGTATTTGTTCTTATCCCGAGGTTTCGACCCCGACATAGGGCGCGGTCGCATGAACCAGTCCTCATGAAGTGCGAAGATCTCCGCATTTGTTTTCACAAAGGGAGGTCGCTGAGGGGGTTCCGACCCCGGCCGTGGACCGAGCCGGGACTGGATAGGTTCCGGTCCGAGCCGGGATTGGATAGGACCCCGCTGAAGGCGTTCGTGGGCACTTCTCCGATCGCGTTCGTTCCGGCCCCGATCACTTTCAGGCCTCTTCTTCTCCGTTTCCTCCCACTTCAACCGGTCCGCATCTTGACCGTCTGCGAACTGGTACACGATTCTCCACATCTCCTGGGCCGTCTCGGGTTTTTGCTTAGCGAGCTCCTGGTTCAGGGACCCAGGAGCGACCCCGTTTCGGAAAGCCAAGATGAGGAAAACATCGTCGATTTTATCGACCTTCAAGCTTTCCTGCAGAAATCGGGAGGCGTACTCCCTTATGGTCTCTCTGTCCTTTTGCTTCACGGACAGGAGGTAGGCCGTGTCTCGGCGAGCTTGGACTTTCATAAGGAATCTTTAAAGATTCCTTCGAGGTAGACCCAAGATCCCACGCTACCAGTCGGCAGGCCGTCGAACCACGCTCGGGCGTAGTCGACCAGCATTTCTGGGAACAACTTGCACATATGCTCTTCAGTGAGGCCCTGGTTGTGCATGTTGTATTTGAACCGCGTCAAGAAGTTGAGGGGGTCCTCCAGCCCATTATAGGGTGGTATGTTGGGTAGCTTGTACGTCGCGGGAAGCTTGGCATCGAGTAGCTCGTCGGTGAACGGGCTGACGAGCCGGGCCGACCTTCCCTCCCGTCGATGTCGGTTTACTTTGGGGCTATAACTCCTGGAATAGCTCGGACTTCGGTCCCTGGCTGGACTGCGATGTCGCCTTGGGAGATGGTGTTGCTTAGGACTCCGATGCGGGCTGGAGCTCCGGCGGCGGAGTGGGCTTCGCCGAGAGTCGTGCTTTCTCCTCAGCTCGGGCTCCTGCGCTTTGGAATGATGTGGAGTTTTGGGTATGGACCTCCGTGTGGAACTCTCCCTAGCTTCGGATATTGGGGACATCCTAGCTGTTGTAAGGAAGCGCTTGAAACTCTCCCTATTCGCTCTGGCGAATTCAGTTGTGGCGTATGCAGTGGCGAGGTCGAAGTCGCCGAGAAGATCCTCTCCTTTCGACCCAGATTTCTGTGGACCCTTCTGAGGGATGTCCTCTAGCGCGGGCATTCCTTTGAAAGGGTCTTCTTCTACAGGATTATTGCCGTGCCCCTCCTTTGGGACCGAACTGTCTTTCTGGCGGTTGTCCCTGTTCGTGGGGCGACTTTCTGCTTCGTCGGGGTTCCCACGCTGGCTTTGGTCTCCCCGCACGTTTTGCGATCGTGTTACCGTCATAGTTCTGCTACCAAAGAACCGTCGATCGTCTCCTTCCCACAGACGGCGCCAATGATAGATCTAGGGTTAGTAGAGATAGCAGAAAATAACAATAATACGACGACACAAGGATTTACGTGGTTCGATCGATGTGATCTACGTCCACGGGAGAGAATGTAGAGAGCCTTTATTATGCTTGAGAGTACAAAGAATATTGAATGAATCTAAACCTCTAATCTAGCATCTATATATAGGTCTTGAATTGAGCCCTAATCCTTCTAGGATTCGGATTCCTTATACATATCTTGTTTCCTAATACATGCATATCCGATTCCCATTCATAATAGGATTCTATTCTCCTCCAAAGTTGGGCTTCGTGACTTGGTCTTCAAGGTAGGCGTCAACTGTAATTGGGCTGAGCTCTTGGGCCGAGCTTGAATGTATAGGCCCACTTAGATTGGGCCTTAGGTCGGGCCCAAGACGAGGCCGGTACCATCAATATGTGAAGATATTGATTGATGTCAAGTGAGAAAGAATTATAAATCATCGTTTGGTATTCATAAACAAGTATATCAGATATCAGGTATGGATATCAGATATCCGGCATGAGTTTCAGATCAATATTTTATAATCGTGTTTGATATGTTGAAGATATCGATTGATATCACGTGAGAAGAGTGTAAAGATATGAGTCATATATGAAAATATTGAAAATTAGCATATCAAATATATCAATTTGATATCCATACACTAATATACCAAACACAAGGTATGGATATAAGTCATATTGATATTCATACCTGATATTGATATACGTATATATACCAAACGAGTCCTAATTTTTTTTTCTTTAGGTAAAATCTCTCCCTTTTTTTTTTTAATTCTCTCCTTTTTTTTTGTTATAACTCTGGAATATTCAGCAACTCAAGAAAATTATAGTTAACAAAATCTATTTAAAATTTTGTTGGTAAATATATATTTATCGTTCGAAAATTATTATATTTTAGCCCAATTTTTTTTTTTGGAGCATATTTTAGCCCAAAAGAAATTAGTTTCAAAAGAAATTAGAATAACATAAATTTTGAAAAAGAACTGCGTGCATTCTAAATCCCCCCATCTACTTAAGTCTCTCAAAAAATCTAGATTTCTAGTACACAAACCTTTCAAATTAATAAAAGAGTGAAACATTGAAATAGCACTTTTCAAACATAAAAGATGAATTATGATCTTTATTTTGAAAAAATAAAATTAAAATAGCCTCTTCAGTTTGTTTAGGACTTTTATACCTTTCATGTATACAAGAAGGTTGCATTTAATTTGTATCATACACGAAAATTAATTTCTTGAATGAATTTCCGGCGACATTTTCCGGCGAATTTTTCCTGCAAATTTTTCCGACGAAATTTTCTGGCGAAAAATTTCCGACTAATTTTTCCGGCAAAAGTTTGAATCATACACGAAGCCTAACTTCATGTATGCATCATACATGAAAACTGTTGGGAAATTTAAGTAAAGTTTTGATTGATTCCAAAACCAACTGACCCCAACCGAGTAGATGTTGCCAGATCCTAATGATAGCTTTTAGGCTAGCTGTTTGAGCAATGTTAAGATTTTATCTTTACAGGACTCCAGCTGAAGAAGGCAACAAGGCTTCACTCAGATAGAACATCAGTTGTAAGAAAGACAACTGAGCGTTCATCAGATGAGAGTTAAAAAGGGGGAAGTTGCAAGAGAGCATCAGATGGAAGAAAGTCATCTGAGCGTTCGAGCCAACTGATCAGATTCAGAACATAAGAAAGACAACTGAGCGTTCAAGATTCAGAACATCAGTTACAAGACTCAAATCAGTTAGATCAACAGTATGAAGTTGAAGTCAGCTGAGAGTTCAACTGTTAGCATTCAGATAGAACATCAGCTGAAGACAAGTCAGATGAAGATCAAAATTCTCAACCGACCATCCAATGTTGAAAGACTAATGTTGAGATTTGAAATTCAAATAAGGAAGTCACGTGAAGGTTTGACTCTCTGTCATTACCTCATTTGACCCAACACAAGGCTGTCTCAGATGGAAAGCAGAAGCACGCAGTTGCAAAATCCGAAAAGTCTGCAGAGATGAGAGACAAGCCATCGCTTTCAAAGAACAGAGATCAACGGCTCATCCAACGGCTAGTTGATTCTCTCCGCCTATAAATAGAGGCATTCATTCATTCACCAAGACTTACAGAACGAGAACGAGACAGACAAGTGCAAGAAGAGATTAAAGAGCGAGATAAAGAACGAAAAATTGCACTCAAGCAAAATTGCTGTTATCCTCTAAGAATATCACTAGTTGAGAGCTCTAGAGTGTTAGATTCTGTCTTCGTGTTTTTCGATCCAACCTTGAGAACATCACTAGTTGAGAGTTCGTAGAGTGTTAGATCCTAGCTCACTTCTTGTTCGAGCTAGTAGTTGGACCCACACACACACCCCTAAAAAGGTTGTTAGGACCCTACTCTTTCTGAAATTGAGTAGATAGGTTGATAAGTACCCGTAAACTTATCTGTAAGGTTGATAAGTACCCGTAAACTTATCTTAACGGTTGCAAAGCCCGCGTAAGCTTTGTGGTTTTTGTCCAGAAGAACTTGGACTGAGTTGTGTGGACTCACAACTCCCCGTGGACGTAGGAGTTCTCTCCGAACCACGTAAATCTTTGTGTGTTTGTGTTTATTTTTTCAGTTACTTATTGCATATTCAATTGACCAACTAACCAACATACAAAACTGCATCTTTGCATTCTAACTGACTTGGTTATTGACCGACCTTACATTTAAGCGTGAGTTGATTTTATACGAGTTAGTTTTTATCCACCACATTCCGCACAACACCACTCTTCAACCGAGTTCTCGTACTCGGTTGTGAATCCAGCTGAGTCTTTTTACTCGGTTGAGATATTTTCGAGAGTTGTTTTAAATTTTTCTATCTGGTGTATTCCCCCCTCCATACACCAGAACTCGTATCGGGACCATCAAAAACTTATCTTTGTGTATGTATCATACATGAAAACTTATTTTCATGTATGACACAAATTTGAATTTTTTGAAGGCAAAATTTTTCGTGTATGACACGAATCTTAGGCTTCGTGTATGATGCATACATGAAAGTCAGTCTTCGTGTATGATGCATACATGAAAGTCAGTCTTCGTGTATGTATCATACATGAAAAATTATCTTCATGTATGATACAAAATTGAATTTTTTGGAGGAAAAAAATTTTGTGTATGATGCATACATGAAAGTCAGTCTTTGTGTATGATGCATACATGAATGTTAGTTTTCGTGTATGATGCATACATGAAGTTAGGCTTCGTGTATGATTCGAATTTTCGCCGGAAAAATTCGTTGGAAATTTTTTGCCGAAAAAAATCTCCGAAAGTTCATACATGAAATTAGTCTTCTTGTATGATTTAAATGAAAGTTAGCCTTCTTGTATACTCATTAAGGGTATATTAGACTTTTTACAACTCAAACTGCTATTTTACAACTTTTAAACTTAAGGTGACATTTTAAATCTTTTGTTTCAAAAAAGTGTTATTTCACGATAATCCCTCTTAATAAAATATCCTTTTATAACCAAGTAAACCTCGAGCTCAAGCCTTTGGTTACTCGACTTGACTCAGTTTATTTACACCTCTAATCAGCGGGTCTAAGTCTAACATAGGCGGTTGATAGGCCTGGGTCTAACAGCGCCACCTTCACTTTGGTTTATACAGTTTTAAAATTTGATTGTGTACATTTAGAGCATGTACTACAAGGGTCTTGTTAGACCAAGGTCTAAGCACTGGGAAGCGTGATTTTAATGATTGGTGGTGTTGAGTTAGACATAAGTTGATTTTTCCACTACAATGGGGTTGAGTAAGACCTAGGTCTAAGCACTGGAAAACGTGATTTTAATGATTGAATAGATTTTATTTTGTTGTTTTTTTTTTATTTGTAATAAATATTATAAAAACTAACTTAATTAAATTCAGAAATTAATAAATGACAATTTTATTGAATTTAAAAAAAACTACAACATACACTAATTAAAAAAAATACAATAATTAAAAACTACAACATTACAATAATTAAAAAAAAAAAAGGACAACTACTCCTCCCAATTGAATTCCCTTGCAAGTTTGCAGCGAACATTTTCGTACCTCGCCTTTTGCTCGAGACTCGTATTCGACGTGTCGACAATATAGATATTGAACGCCCACTCCTCCCTCGATTGCTTGTTGAGGGATGCCAACTCTTCTGCCGCCTGCTCCCGTAGCCCATTTTTGCCCTTTCTCCCATTCTTCCCCGCTTTCACTCCTTCGGGTCGAACCTGCAGAGTGTTTGCATCGCTCGCGGATGTGGTGGATGCGTTGCCGCTGGCAGACGAAGTATACTCGCCGGATTCATTTATCTTCGTCCGCTTTGGAGCTGTTGGCTTCTGAGGGTTGGAGAAAGTCTGGATATGCCTCAAGAGCTCCCACGCAGCCCTATACGGGAACGGTTTGTTAAACTTTTCGGCGTACAGATCTTGGGCCCTTGTGTATAGATCGAAGTCGTTCTCCCCGCTTCCGAGCTGGTTTTCTTCTTGGATGTAGATGCCGGCGAAGTTCTGGACCTGTTTCTTGGCACGGCCCCATGCGCTCTTCATCGCACTCTTTTCTCTTGGGAAGGCGGGAGCTATGAACTCGTTGAAACGGTTCATTATTTTCTCCCAAAACGCGCTTGAGGTTTGGTAATTGCTGGTGATCGCGTCCATCCCGAAGTTAACGTAGCACTTTGCGAGGTATTCAATCTCAGCGGACGTGTAGTTAGGACCTTGCGCTAGCTTATTGTGCTCGTCGGATGAGGCCGCGGCAGCTTTCCCCTTGCGGCGTGCCTTGCCCTTCCCCTTGGCCGGAGAAGTGGCCGTGCTTGATGTCGCGACAGCTTTCCCCTTGCGGCGGGGTGGGGGCGGTGGTGTTGGCTCGCGTTCATCCGATTTCTCTTGGTGGGAATCGTCGTACGCCTCTTCCTCTTCCTCGTCCTCCACCTCAACATGGTCGTCGTCGTCGAGTATTGGCCGAAACCGGGAGAAGATGAGAATTGGGAGCTTGGATTCGCCAGATTGGGAGGTGGATTCGCCGGATTTGGAGATTGGTTTGGTAGGATTGAACCAAAAGTTTGCGAGTACCACGAATTAAACTAGTCGTCGGCCATTTTTTTGCACAAAATATGATTGAAAGAGTAATTTTTTTGTAGAGAAAAATTGATGAAGAAAGAAATTTTTTGGTGTGTAGAATGAATGAGATGCAGGGATATATATAGTGAAAAAATGGGATATAGCCGTTGATGATGAAAATGTATACGTTGGACACATTTTATTTTTTTACCGTTGATTTTGATTTTTTAATTCAGAAAAAAAAAAAATATTGACGGACCAATGGGGACACGCCACGTGTCCTCATTTTGCAAAGTGGCGGAGTCGAGGGGGGGGATCGAGCGATCGACATCGCGCTCGCCTCACCATCGACACAGGGCGGTGTCGATCCCCCCACAACGGCGTCGACACCACCCCTCGACTCCCGCTGGATATGCTCTTAGAATCTTATTACGTGCTGGTTGTGACATTATTATTATGAATTTTTTTATTGTGTATTTACAATGTTATTTGCTGAAGGTGAAATGATTATGCATTTTATTATTTTTATTATTATATACTATCTCCGTCCACGATAAATGTGGTTTAACCAAAAATAAACATGACTTTTTATCCCTTTTATATCTTAAAAGTTTATTTATTTACAAAATAATATTGAGTTGATTGATTTTCTACCATACATAGCAAATAACTATGTGTCTCATTTTCAATTTACAATACTTTTGCTTTTCTACTCTCCATTTATTAAAACATGTACTCTATCTGTCCACTAAATAGTTGTCGCTTTTATCATTTAAGGTCGTCCACGAAATGATTGCCACTTCCATTTATAATAGTAGGACGACATAATACATTATATTTAACCTTATATTTCTCACTACTTTATCCACACTTATTGTGGAACCACACACAACAATACTCCCAATTATCCACTACCAACTACCATTTTCTTAATGCAAATATTTGTGTGAGACTGGGTTGACCTGGTCCAAATCCGGGTTAACCCAGTCAAACCTGTTGACTTTTTTTTTTGTGCAATCAGCCCATATGTACCACAAAGTGTATTTATATCATGCACAACCATGTTCACTGGGATGCACCACGTTGTGTTTTCATATGCACAACCATTTTTTTCTGATTTTTTTAAATTTTCAAATTTATTTGTCCCTCTTTTTTTTGTTTGTTTGTTTTTTTTTTTTTTTTGTTTCTTCTTTGGTCAAGATTTGAGAGAGGAGAACCGAAGGCTTTGGATCGAGCCGAAAAATTTAAATTCTTGCTCGACGATTATCCTTATATTAGTAATCGTAGCAAAGGCGGAGCAGAAGGCTCCGACCAAAAAATAACTGGAAAAATAAATAAATTGGTGCATATACATCAATACTATTCATTGTGCATATCATTATATAGTACAATGCATATAAATCATGGTGCAGTGCATATGGGCTGATTGAAAAAAGAAAAAAATCGAAAAAAAGAGGGCACTGAATCAACTAAGTACTTACTTCCTAGTTGTTCGCAAGAGAACGAGGTCCTAATGTAGTACAACTAGCTAACTTGAGTCGAATCTCAAGAAAAGCTTAACAGGGCAATCGATTCATGCTTTGCACAAGAAAATAAAAACATCCTACACATTCTAATCCAATGAGTTTTAATGGTCAATATTAAAAACAAGAACAAGTTTAAATTCCAAATATAACGATAAAATTAAAGACGTCTAGGATGAGGGATTCTTCTACTCGAGATAACACAATCATTTATCATGCAACGTGCAATAGATTAATTCATACAAACTACCCAAACATAAGAATTGAAATACTAACTTTCGTATTCGTAAATCAAAACTTAGTTAAGTAAATTACACGAAATAATCCTAATTAGATTATGCGTTACAGATTAAATCTAACTTTGAATGAACCTAAATCAAATAATGAATTCTTCTATCGATCTCATTCATCATTTAACAAGATCTAACTTTGGCCAAAAGCTCGATCACATACAAACCAATTCAATCAAACGAACACGTGCACATGTTAAATGATTATATCTCAACTTGAATATCCATAATCCTAGACTAAAGAATTTAGTTCATAATAAAGAAAATAAAGATAAATGAAATTCTGGAAATAAACATTGCATAAACGAGAATATAATTCTTACAACATGCTTAAAAGTCGTGAACGATCAACAATGCAAAGAACTAAAACCAAATCTAAATTATTTGAACAAGGAAAATGAAATTCTACTGAGTTTTCTTTCTTTTCTACACTAAAAACGAGAGAGGAATGGAGAGTTATCGTCCAAAAATCGACAGAATGCATTTTACTGCTGAAGAAACCGTCCGCCAGCGCTAGTGGGAACCAGCGCCGGCGGAAAACGCCTTGCGAAAATACTTCCCACTTCGGTGGGAATTCCAGCTCCGGAGGGAATCCGATTCCCGCTTCGGTGGGAAACCCGCTCCGGTGGGAATCCTTATTTGCTTCCTTCTTCACCATTTGCACTTCTTTTTCTATCATTTTTCGATCCGAAAGTGCATCATCACCACCTACATACTTACATACTCCAAAAACCACATATACGATCACTACTAGTGGCAAAAAATGAACAATAACATGCAACACACGCACAAATAATAACACACAAAATACACAAAAACAAACTAAACAGGCACGTGCACAACACGCGTCATGCACACGTCTTACAGCGTGAGACGCATTGCACGAGAATGTTACTCTTTTTTTAAAACTTGTATTGTCTACGATGTGACAATCATTTCACAATCATATAAAATTATAAATAAACCTGGTAATGTAGAACGTTAAAGAATTTGGACCGATGCCCAATTTCTTCAAGTAAAGCACCATCTGAGATATTCGGCCCATCTTTTGCATTTCAAATAGAACCTTTTTCTCATTCTTTTGGTCACCAAAATTAGTATTTGTTGGCCTGTTGGGTATCCCATTTAGGTGCGTTTGCATGTAATTGGATTTTCTTATTATTGTGTTGCATTTTCCCTCTCAAATAAAAAATGTTTAACTTTAACCTTTTTTTAGAGTCGTATTTAAAATTTTTATACTAAACTATGTGCACAAAGTTATTATGTTATATAATGCACGTGAAATCTATGGAAGGTACGAGAATAGAAATATAACATGTCAAACCAAAAATATAAGATGTTTTATGCTCGTCAGTGATGATCGAATATGAGTTGTACTCCCTCGATTTTTTAATAAATGTCCTACTTCACACTTATAAATCATTCTCCAATAAATATTATACTCTATTTTTTTAAAGGGTAATGATAAATGGACAACTGTTGTCCGAACAACTAATCAATTTTAAGTTTGAAAATCGGTCCAATCAATATTATTTAAAACCGTCGGTTTTTTTCTTGTTTTACTATCGTATCCCTTAATTAAGCTCGAACGAAAGGTTATGCTAAAAACGATTAAAATATAATTTATAATTAATTAATAAAATTATTTATAAAAAAGAAAATGATGGGGGTAAGGAATTGGTTGGACCGATTTTCAAGAAAAAAAAATCGACGGTTTTAAATAATATTAGTTGGATCGGTTTTCAAGCCTAAAACCGATAGTTGTCCGGACAACAGTTGTCCGTTTGTCATTATTGTTTTTTAAAATATTATCCTTTTTAAACCCTAAAATTACTATCCTTTATCATTAATGGACCCACCCTTTTACCCCATTAAAAATAACTTTATTCCTAGTATTTTTTAGTAAACACAACAACTTTATTCAAACTTTTTGTTCAATACCATCATTCTTTTGTTATTATTATTTTTTTGCCATTATCTCACTACCTCTATATTAGTAACTTTTATCCACTAAAAACAACTTTAACAACTTTCTTAATCTCCATGCCAACTGCACAATAGGACATTTGTTAGGAAATGGAGAGAGTAACACTCTTCTGCAATGCGTCCAGTGGCGGATTTAGAGGGGTACATGGGGGTACAAATGTACCATTCCCCCCCCCCCCCTAAAAAAAAGTATATATATATAAGGTTGAGTTAAGATAAAAACATATCCTAGTGTGAGAATGCAAGAACATGCTTAAATCAATTCGTAATGATGCTTAAATTTATATTTTGGCATGCTTATTAAGAGTTATGTTTTTTATATAAACATTAATGCTTACATAAAATTATGCTTGAATCTATATAAATTCATGCTCGAAATAATCACAACCATGGATTATACAAAGATAGTGTTTATATTTAAAAATATAATCTTATTATGCATGACGATATATTGATTTAAGCATAACTACGTATGTATTTAAGCCTATTCTTACATTCTCACACTATGATTAATTTTTATATGAACCAATCCATATATATATATATATATATATATATATATTAATAATACTAATTAGCTCAAATGCCCAATTATATTTTGGCCCAACCGGCCATATGATAGCAATATAGTATTATTTAATTAAGCCCAATTCTATTTTATTAAAGGCCTAATACATTATTGAATTAAGCTCACATATGATAACATTAAAAAAAAAAGGAATTTGAAGTTAGAAACGGAGTCTGGAGTCTGGAGTCTGGAGTGGAGAGAAGAAAACTGCAGCGTAGAACGGTAGAAGAATACAGAGAGTGAGAGAGAACAGCTCATCCACCGTCCAGGAAATCAACCAAATTTTTTTCCTAATAATCGCCGATATTTAGGCTCTTATTTACTTACCTCATCTTATTTGCCTCCTTCTACAATCCACAATCCCACTATCCACTAATTTAAACCATAAATTTTAAATTAATGGTTAGTATATCACAATTTTGATTGATTAGTTGATTGGTTCAGTGGTATTTTAATTATTGGTGTTTATTTGATTGAGCTTGAGCACATTTTGATTCAATGATGAATTGGTGGTAATGTGAATTTTGTTATTTTTAGGACCTCTACGATAACCGAAAAAATTGGGTTGGGGGCCGAACCCCAATCAATTCTTCATGCTCCAATATTTCGCACCTCCAAATTGAAAATCCTGGATCTGCCACTGAACGCATCACACATTGTGCGACGCATGTTGTGCATGCGCCTGATTTTTTATTTTATTTTATTTTTACGGTAAGCTCACATGCACTACATTGTATAATGAGATGTACAACTAAGAGTATTGAGATGCACCATTTTTTTAAAAATTTCTAATCTTTTTTTTGGCTCCGCCTTTGGCTCTGATTTTACGGCTGTGTCTTCGACTCCGATTACTATATTAAGATAATCTTAGTGGCAACAATTTGGATCCTTCGACTCGCTCCGAGGCCTTCGGTTCCCCTCGCTCGACCATTGACAAAAGAAGAAGAGGCAAACACGGTGCATCTCGGTACATATAGTTGTACATATCATTGTACATAGTGGTGCATTTGGATAAACTATGTGGTGCATCTCAAATAAATAGGAGGAAAAAAATTAAAACAAAAATTAAAAACTGGTACATCTCAATATATATAGTGGTGTATCTCATTATACTACATAGTGCATATAAAAATACGGTACATTGCATATAATCTGACCATAAAAATAAAAAAAATAGAAAAAAAAATCCGACATACACAACATGCACTACGCGTGAAAGACGCGCACGTGCAACGCACGCGTCTCACAACTCACAAGAGAATTTACCTTTTTTTAAAGCGTCCATATCTATATCTGTATAACGTATTAGCAACTTCGGCTTACCTGTAATATCTAATATGGAGTATAAATATAGACCTTAACTAAATCACCAATCCAAATTTAACATAAAAAGTTCTGGGCCTTGAGTTAGATTTTTTTTTTATTAAGAAATTTACAAGTCCAACTAAATAAGCCCACTTCTCCATATATCAATAAAGCGTTACAAAACCAACATAAAACTAACTATAAATTACAACCCTAGTCGTAATAATTCATTAACGCCGCTCCTTCTTCTCCAAACTGTTTATTACTCCGCTGCTTCTTCCTCAAGTTTATGCATTTTCTTAATCAGGTATCTCTCTTCTCCTCAATTTTTGAATTCTTGAATTCAATATTTATGGTCTTGAATGCAGTATATCAATTTTGGAACAGAAAAAAGAATTAAGTGAGAAAGATCAAATCGCGCTGCCACAGATTCTCTGCCAAAGGATTCAAGATTAAATCGCACTGCCATGGTTTTGGGTATGTTTCTGTCAAATTGTTTATTTAAACAGATACTGTCATTTATTACCATCAGCCATATAAACGGATATTTCTTTGCCAATCGCAGATTCGATTTTGCCGCGCTCTTCTGTTATTGATTATACGAAATTATTGAGTGACTTGTTGAATATGAAGCGATACTATTTTGGTCAGCTTTCAAAAACTCTTGAAGGAGTTGTTGGCTCAGAAACTATGTGAACCTAATGAAATTACTGATCAGACTACAATTAATCGGGTTGATAGTATATGCAAGGATGGAATTGTTGACGATGGTCTTCAATTATTTTCTATTCTTACATTTACTACCATCTTGTTCATTATAGCAGTTTGATCAATGTCTATTGTCTGAATTGAAAAATGTATCATCAATATCTTGTCATTTGGATTACCCATCAATGCATCATGTATGTGATGAGAAATATTTGATTGATGGGTATTGTTTGCAAGGAACTAGGAAAAATAATTGTTTGCAATCCATCAATGTGATTAGAAATATTTGATTAATGGGTATTGTTTGCAAGACATTAGGAAAAATAATTGTTTGCAAACAGATTGATGGATATTGTTTGCTAGGATACCTAAATGATGATATTGTTTGCGAGGAGTGAGGAGAAATGGATGAATATTGTGTGTAAGGAGAATGATTATGTATATTGCTGATATTATTTTTGAAGTGATATGGAGAAATGACAATCTATGAATAGACAATCTATGTATATTGTTTGTGAAGATGGGAGTAATAGTTTTTGTTTGCGAAGAGGTGCAATAAAGTATATTTTTTTTGTGAATTGTAAAGATTTGTATATTATATACTTCATTCTATCAAGCTTTTTGTACCAATGGACGTCTTAGAAATATTGCTTATTTATTTACTCTATATATGTTTTAACTGTTCGGATTCTTAAATTTTAAACTTTATTATTGAATGTATTTCGGTTGTTAGAACCTTGTATTTACAAATTTGAAAAAAAAAAGAAAAAAAAGAACCTAACTTTAGTAGTAATTATATTATATTTTCAGCTTAAAACTTAGTTCTATATATAATGAGAGAGAAGTGATGCATTATATACCTTTCCAATAAACATGGATTATCTATCAACATTGCATATAAAATCACAATGATCATTAATTACACAAGCAAAAATTATTCATAATATGACCTTTTTTTAATTCTTTTACTTTCAATATAAGTATGATTTTTCTATAAATATCTTTTTGAGAAAGTTTTATTTAAAGAAGTCAATAAGTTGCTTATAAATAATTTCTATTGTTCGCCTAATTATTTTAGTGAACAATAAAAATAATAAAATTTCCACCACCAAATCTAGATGATACTAAGAAATACTATTACTAGTTTCTACATAGTTCCATGATCACAAACACTAAAATAGAAGTCGGTGAGTTTAAGAATTCTCAGAAAAATATGGTTATTAAATGTCATTATTGATTTTCTCAACTACTTATGGAGAAAGAATGGTTTTTATTATTTTTAAGTGAAAAATTGCTGAGCACGAACAAAATTTATTATGTCTTTTCGATCTTTCATGTTAATTTAGATTTGGCAAAAGATTGTGTACATGGTTCATATAGTATTATACACTTTTTGTCTTTTCTATACTTACTTTTATTGCAATTTCTGGTGGGTGCGTGGCGTTTGAGGTACATGCGTGCGTCCCCACATGCAGCTTGTCGTGTCCAAATTGCCTGAACTGAAATTGTTAGGGGAAGGGCCGATTACCTGCACCACCGGTTTACAAATTATATATATATATATGTGTGTGTGTGTGTGTGTGTGTGTGTGTGTGTTTGTGTGTGTGAGAGAGAGAGAGAAACTGGCAGGCCCGCTGAAACCGCCGGTTCCAATGGAAACTGGGCAGAAAGTTGGGTAGTGAAGAGCAACGACAACAGCTCAAACGGCTAGTTTTCTAGCCATTTGCTTCCCTTCCTCCACCCTATAAATACTTACCTTTTCCACTTCATTCCTTATACCTTCAATTTTCTTTTTCTCTCTTAATTTCTTGCAATTTAAACTCTCTTTCTCTATTACTTTTGTTGAATTTGTATCACCATTTCTACCACCACTCTTCACCTTTCCACCGCCACCTCTCCACCACCTCCATTTCCACCGCCACTCTCCACCACCGCGTCCACCTCCACCATCGTAACCGTCTCTCTCCACCACCATGTCGTCCTCATCTCGTGTCGACATGGGCAAGGCTCCCGCCGAAAGTCAAGGAGACGATGCTTCACCTCGTCGAGTAAGATCGGGAAAATAATCCTGTGCAATGGCGGTGGAAGAAATTTCTAGGGTCTATGCCGACAACTTCAAGCACAAGAACTTTATGATGAAGTTCATAGGTAAGAGGAGATATTGAACAATCCAACGTCGGAGACGAAGAAGAAGTGCAAACACCAAGTCGAGTTCTCACCTCGGATATCTTCCTAAAATACTTCAAGAAAGTGCCAAGACCACAACCTTAAGCAACGATCCCGCCGCCGATAACCGACCAAAATACAACGTATTTTGCAACTATTGCAAAAACGTCTACAAATGGACACACGGAGGAGGCTACGACACACTAAGGAGACTCATAAAGACATCTCATCTAGAAAATGCAGAATTCCAACAAACCAAACGCAAATTCGTGGAGCAACTTCTTCAGTGACGGGTACACTTTCTAATTTCTTATTTAAATATGATCATATGCCGAATATGTTATGATTAGATATTGTGCTGTGGAAAAACAACCTTTTAATTAAGCCGATAGAATAACGAATGAAGCATCTATAAGAGATGCATATTGCCCCCGCAAAAAATAAAAATAAAAAATAGTAGAAGTAATATGCTTAGACGAATTAGGAGACAAGCTTTTGATTAAAAAAAAAAAAACTAGAGTTAATGAAATATTTGGTAGGTTTAGAACACAAAGTTTCTATTTGTGCTGATATTTGGATGGATTGTTATCATATAAATAATTATATGAGAATTATATGTCATTGGGTTGATGATAAATGGATGTTACAAAAGCGTTTGATTGCATTTAGGGAGTTCGATGATCCACACAAGGCTAATAATATTGCTTTAATAATTATGACCGTTTTTAAATGAATATCAATTGATCAATAAAGTTTTTTGGGTTGGTTTTGATAGTGCATCGGCTAATACCGCTAATATTCCCAATTATTCGAAGCATGTAGTCCAACTTTTCAAGGAAAATATTTTCATAGTAGATGAATTTGTCGTATTTTAAATTTATATTTCAAGATGCACTTGAAATTTTTAATGAATCGGTTCAGCCAATTGAAAAGTCGTTGTAATGTTGTATAAAAGTACAAGTTTAGGCAAAAAAATGGCAAAAATAGTGTCGTAAAAAAATCTTCAATATAGAAGTTTTGTTAGAGACGTATCACACCGTTGGACTTCAACCTATGAAATGCTTAAAGAACATTTATGCGATTTTTTTAGAAAAGAATTTGCAACCACTCAATTAACCTTGTTAACTACTTATTGAGATAAATGCATAGATTTATATGGTTTAAAGTTTTTAAAAATGCCATTGTTCTATTGGGTATGTACTTCCGTTCGTGTATTGGAACACTGAATGTATATTGCTCTTAGTTTTAAAAATTAGTTTACTAAACCAAACTTGCAAGGTGTGATTTATTTTATGGTGCAAAAATGGCTAAAATATTTTATGGATATTCCTACCGTTTTCTTAGTAACTAAATTTTTGGATCCTAAATGGAAATATGATGGTGTTTGTCAAATGATAGATATTTATTATGGTGCTTTCACGCAAATGAACTTTTTAATTGTACGAATTGATAGAGAACGTATTTTCTTTGATCTTGCCAATGTACAATAAATAAAAAAATCATTTATAAATAACCTTAAGATCTTTTTTTTTCGAATATAGGATGACTCATTGTGATCTTGAAATAAATTAAACTCCAATTTCTAGTACCCCAACCTCTTCATTTCTAGCACTCGATATTATGAACTCCCTAGATCCCTTAGTTCAACAATTAAGTACCATATACCAAGGTAGATCCTATGAACTCCATAGGGACGAAGGTAATAGTGAGTTTGATATGTATTTGGGTTGTCGTTTCGTTTTTTGTATTGAAGATAGCACTACAAATCGACGTGATGAAGTGGTGGTCAAAGAAAGTGGAGTATTCAATACTCTCTATCATGGAGAAGGAGTTATTTGTCATTCCCGCATCCATTGTCTCGGTCGGACAAGCCTTTAGACTTGGTGGACTCATGTTAGATCAAAGAAAATCATGTTTGAAACCAAGACACGTCGAAGCTACGATATTGCTTGATGGTTGGTCGAGAGCGGATCTTAGAGCTAAAGAAAATGATAAAAAGATGTAGACGAGAGCGAAATTGAAGAGTTCACCGAGACCGACCGATCGGAGGCAGAAGAGAACTAGAAAATATGAATATGGTAATCGAACTATGTGGACTTTTATTCCTCTACGAGGAAATAAAGGCAACTCAATTTTAATTTTAAAATTGAACACAAGTCCTTTTTTCCCCCTTATTTCAAATATAAAATAAAGTATTAGTAGAATTTTAGAATAGTGTTTTCAAAAGTAGAAGTAATTTGAAAACAAAACCTTAAAGTTGTAATGTACTGTATCAAATATTACACTCAAATCTCAATTACCCGTTTCACGGTTGTCAAGTTCACTTGAATGTTTGTTTGGTTTGTGACGAACTGTGAAATGAGTAATTGAGATTTGAGTGTAATTTTTGTCGTATTTATTTTTAATTTTAACTTTCAATTCATGTTAGTTGTTTACTTGTTTTGTTCTTGTTGTTTGCTTGTAATGTGTATTGTATTTTAATTTTCAATTACTTGTTTGTTTGTAATTTGTTGGTAATCTTCACTTCAATTCAAGTTTCTATTATTTATGTTTTGTTTTCCTACAATTCAGGTGAAATAAGCAAAAAAGAAAAAAAGAAAATAGGCGGTTAAAACCGAAATCGTTCTGTTTTTAACCGAATCGGAACAGGCGGTTCCAAAGCCCTGCTCGAAACAAGCTACATTTTTGGCGGGCTGGTTAAGGTTCAAGGTTCCTTGAATCGTGAACGGGCGGTTCAAAGCTCGGAATCGGCGGGCCTTGAACTGTGAACGTGACTACGCGCAGCGCATGCATCCCATGAGTCCCCTTTTTTTATTTATTTTATTTTCAGATTTTTTTTACATCTTCTTTTTATTTGTCTTTTCTTATTTTGTTAATAGATTGAGCGAAGGGAGTCAAAGACCTTTGAACGATCCAAGCTATCCAAATTATTACCACTACGATTATCTATAGATTAAAATTGAAGCCGGAAAAAAAATTATCAGGAAATTATAAAAAAATTAAAAAAAAGATTTTCGTGGGATGCATGCGCCCATACGACCGCCAAAAATTGTGTGCAGAAAAGACAAAACATGAATATACAATTGATGTATACAAATGTGCCTCTTTGAATTTACTCTATAAAGTATTGGGGCCACATGCAAAGAGAAAAAGGATAACTGCACAGTGTTGTTGAGAAGAATCGAACTTGAATAAGTGTGAGCTAGGAAATCACAAGAAAATTGATTTTACTCATAAAAATTGGACGTCTAAGTCCGCCCTCATGATTGGGCCTGTTTTTTTGTGTAGGTCTTCTGTATTAACATTATTTTATTTAATTTTTTATATCGTATTTTGAGCAATATCTGAAGTATTTACGGTGAACTATATGTTATGATTGATGCATCATATTTTTAGTATTCATAATCTTTATTTTTAATTAATTAATCTTATTATGGTTCAATGAATTTTATAATAATAGTTTTATAAATTTTAATTGAAATGAATAAACTCTAATTGCACAACTGAACTGTGAAACTAAATTGGAACTAACAAAGCACTAATTATAATTAGAGTAATGATATTCGACACACTGTGGCCAGCCACACGCGCTAAAACTGGTAATATATATTTTGAAAATGGAAATATACTCTAATTGGGAAGCATAAACCCTAGGTGAAAAATGTGATTATTTTCATTTTTACAGTCAACTTTCTTTTTTTTAACGCGTGTAGCTGGTTACAGTATGTCCGAATATCATTCATTACTCAATTAGAGTAATAAATCTCAACTGAAATTAATACTCTTATATTTTAGTTAATTGTCTCTAAATAGCCTCAAAATATCCTTCTAATCACTCCAGAATTGTCCCTAACTAAGGCCAACTATTGGCTGTACCCAAACTTTTGCCTAAAATTTGTAGAAACTAGCGAAAACTCAACTAAATATAAAAGGTATTGACATTCTAGATTCCCTTTGATCGATCAATTCAACACCCTTTTTTCAAAATGCAAAGTTCTTTTGATAGCAATGGGCGTGATTAGCGTATCTAAATTCGAATTTCCTCGAGTCTCAAAGCTTATGGTGCTTAATGCGTTAATTAACTCGAGTATCAAAGCTAATCCTGCTAGATGCGTTAATTAATTCTCAATGACCCCACTCAAAAATCTAGATAATGTTTCTTAATGCCAGGGTTTCTATCACTTTCTTGAATCTCTAATTTGTTTCTTGGATTTATAGAATTGCAATAGAAAACTGATACTCGAGTAACGTGCTATACGAGACATGCCACTTAATTAGGGTAATTCTATATTAATTTTATTCAGTGGTCTAATTACAAACTTTATTCGCTTGAAGCTCGCATTTGCTATAATTTAAACTTTCTTCCTATATACTAGTATTAGTATTATAAATTCATATAGCAGATCTTATATTTATTAAAAATCATATTTGTGATTATATGTCTATCAAAGGTATTCTCTCTTTTAGAATTATACTAGCTACTTACATCTTGTATTCCAATATAATTTTTGACGTTAAATTCTTAGTTTCTTAAATTTTGCTAGACATTTTTGTTTATAATTACCGAATATTGAAACACATGTTTAGAATTATAATATTTTCAATATTCAATAAGATGAATAAAAGTACCTGAAATAAAGGGAGCAAGCAGCCCACAATTTTCAAGAGATCCCCCAAATTTCAGTCAAATCAACACCAATCATTGTGTAATAAGGAATTTAAGACATTATTTTCACCAATAATCTTGGATTATTCTTGTCAAGTGTGAGTCCACACGAAGCCACGTGTCCCCTTAAAAACCGTAAAAGCTTGTCAAATTATATGGTTCAAAATTCTAAAAGTTTTTTTTTTTTTGAAAACCGAAAATTCTAAAAGTTGTATTAAAAGTTTCAAAGAATTGTTTGGGTGTAATTTCCACCCACAAAAAAAAAATAATAATAATAACAAGAAGAAGAACTGTTTGGGTGTTAAGAAAATACACCCTCTTTCCACAAATAAATGTCCTACTTATATTTTTCGTACAAAAATAACCTCCTTATTTTTCAATATTTACTACCCATTGCCATTCTGGACTCACAATTAATTCCCTAATCTAATTCCCTAATTTCACCCCAAATCTCGAAAACAAATCCATCCACCAATTTGGCAGCCCATCGCCGCCACCTGACTCGTCGTCATCTTCAACTCCACCGCCGACGGCGTACGCCTCACAATTGCCGCCACCACCTTCCAGCGACGCTTCACTGCCACCGCCGAGTCCAGCTTCATCATCGCCACCGCCGAGTCCACAATCATCATCACCGCCGACGCCGAGTCCACAATCATCACCGCCGCCGTCGTCGAGCAGTGGCTCATTGCCGCCGCCTCCATCGCCGAGCAGTGGCTCGCCGCCTAAATCCTCCAGTTCGCCGCCGCCTTCTGGTAAGGAGAAAGACAAATCTCCGTCGCCGCCGAAGTCGTCTAAGTCGGACGGCTCGCACTCGCCGCTGTCTCGCTCCAGAAATGATAATTCGAGGAGCAATTCGTCGCAATTAGAGGATGCATCATCTGGAAAAATCGACGATTCGTCGAATCATACGGCTATCATCACCGGAGCTACTGCCGGAGAAGCATTACTGCTCTTCGTCTTCGTCGCCTTCATCATCTGCTGCTGCTGTAAAAAGAAGAAGCGAAAGAAGCCTAATCAGGAGCTCCAATACAACAGAGACGACAAGGAGAGGGCCCGCCAGTCGCCGCTGCGCGATTCCGTCTCAGCGACGCCGCCTCGGAACCAGTCCCCTTGCCGTGACTCCGTTGCTGCTGCGGCGGCAACGCCGTCACCTCTTCGGTCTCCGATCTACGGGGATTACTTGGGGAAACGATGTTTTCTTCTACTACGATGATGAAGGGTGATTTTTTGTCCCTCTCGCTACCGGAGTCAATTTTTGAGAGGAGGGAGAAGCTGTTTTCTTCTACTGCTTTGCTTGGGAGATTGATGCTTCGCAAGGGAGAGCAGCCACGCCCTGTAGAAAGCTTGGCGATATTTCACTATCTGTAAATATGGGAAAGGGATATTTCACTATTTGGAAAAGAAAAAAAAAATGTTCATTTCCTTACATTACAACAGTAAAATGAAATAAGCTTAAAAAAATTAGTGGTTTAGCTTTTGTGAAAAAAAAAGGTAAATGAACAAGAAAAAAAAAGCCAACCACCAAAAATAACAACACCTAAAAAGTCAAAAAGTAAATAAGGATTAGGAAATTAAGTGTGTCATTATCATTACTGTTACATTCTAACTTTTTTCCCACTCAAAACACCTTTATCAGCTTTCTTAAATCCCGTGGCCAAATCCAAATGGAACACTTATATGTGGACGGAGGGAATATAAAAGGAGTGGCCATACTTTTCACAAAAAGAAAAGTAAGGGGAGGGGTTTTTTTTTTGAAAAAGAAAAGGAAAGAATCTAGCTTCTCCATTTTCCTTTAGTTTTTCTCATTCGAGTTAAAAAAAAATTCAACTTTATTCTAATCTATATTTTACCTTTATATTATTAATAAGGTGATAAAAATCATAATTATATTACATACATGACATGCAATAATAATTTTCATATCACGTTGAACTTTTCAAGTAAAATGTGGTCTTCTACAATGCAATTGATAATTGTGCTAAACTGCGTGCAAAATTTCGTATTTCGTAATGCTACATAAAAATAATTTTAGATTATTTTATTTTATGTTTATTCTAAATACATATTCTTTAGGTGTTTCAATTTTCATGCAATGATTAAATATAAAATGAATTAATTTATCTACTTCTTTAATTACAGTTAGGAACATTTAATCAGGAACGAAGGAAGTGCATAAGAATATTCTTACTCAGTACTTACTTACAGCAGGGAAGAAAGTGTTGAATTTTGTAAGGGATTTTTTGACAAGTTTGGTTGTGCCAGCAGGAATTGGAAATTGTGTTGCTGTTTGGATTGAAAGAGTGTATCCCTACTAAATAGTAGTGGGCCTCAAAATTGAGTATAGGAATTGAGCGGGAAACATCACGTGACATTTCAAATTAGATGAGCATTTTCTTTTCCAATTTCAAATACTACAGTCTACTACTAGTATTAGGCATGTCATGACTCATGGGGATGAACTTGTACCGTTTGGATAACTTAGTAAAAAATGAGGATGACTTGCATGAGGCAGGTCGCATCTGTCCTGCGACCGGGTCGGGTCGGGTCGGGTCTACCCGGTCAAAGTTTTTTTTTTTTTTTTTTTTTCAGTTTTTTTTTCGTCTCCGCCTTCGATTCCGATTTTACGGCTCTGCCTTCGCTCCAATTACTAATATAAGGATAATTGGCGGGCAACAATTGGACTTTTTCGGCTCGCTCGAATTTTGACCAAAGAAGAAGCGGCAAACAAAAAAACGAAGAGGCAAACAAAAAAAGATGGAAAAAAATAGATTTTGAAACAATAATAATAAATAAAAGCTGGAAAAAAAAAACAGAAAAAAGTAAAGCAGTAGAAAACAGAAAAAAGTAAAGCAGTAGAAAACAGAAAAAAAAAAAATAGGCCCGTGTAATACACGCGTCGCGCGTGGGTGGCTGGCGCATGTATTACACGCACCCGCCGCATAGCATGCGACGGGTCGCATATAAGCTTTTGTGGTAAAAAATAGTCTGAATTCATAGTTTAAAATTGTAAAATTAAGTTCTACCAGCAATTTCTTAATTTAGTTTGCGCTACTATGTGCCATGGTTTAATACATGTGTGGAATTATCTTATAGTCTACATATAAAATACTACTCGTTATAGAACAAGTGACTCATTTTCAATATAGGGGTGTCTCATAACAAATGGTTTGTTTCCAAATAAGAAAACAATTAACCTTTTAAAGTTGTTGACCATACCAATTTAATCAATTTTTACTCTTCACCTTAATACCTGTGCTCAAACAATATAAGTCACTTGTTTCAGGACAGAGGGAGTAATAATTATGAAATTTTTGGGAACGAGTTAATGTAATGAAGTGAGGTAGGAGTTTGCAGTAGTAGTTTTGAAGTGAACAATATTAAAAATATGAAACTAAAAATATCAAGACTACATAATTTGAAAACTGAAGTTGGAACAAGTCAAGAACATTTCCATTTCCATTCATAAACCTTTACTCATTACACAAACTTTGTCAATAAATTTACACATTCTTTCTATCTATCGTAAAAAAAGAACCAGTGAAAAGAACTCATAGACAAGTTCTTCGTTAAGTTCATCTATGCAAGTCATGATCTTTAACTATCACTATCTATCACACAAAAAAAAAAAAAAAAAAGACACACACACACCACACACACACACTAAAAGTCATGATCTTCTTCAACCTTATTGCATGATACATGCATTCTAACACCGCTGAAACTAGTTCTTGATAGCACTACTTCGCTCAACGACATGCGTCTATTTGGGCCGGGTTCGGGCCTCTGTCTCGGAGCGCTTTGCGACCTTAACTTCGCCTTGGATGACTTTGTATTCGCCATGTAGCCGGGTTCGTTCGAGTATGGCCTAAGAAAACTATCACCACACACGCTCTTGACTGAGCCATCAGCCCGGCCCGAACAACCGAACCTCGGCGTGTTATGTGCTGTCATGGACTTGCATTCTTCTGGGACGGAGATGGCCCGGCCTGAACAACCAAACCTTGGCGTGTTATGTGCTGTAGCCGACTTGCATTCGTTAGGGACGAATCCCCAGTCGAAATCTTGAAGGTAGTGACGATCAAGGACGTTTTTCTTAGGAAGAAGAGGCGAAGAGATAGCTTGGTAGTAGTGATCATCGCTGCTCATTCTCCTCGACCTTGATCCGGGCCGGCAAGTGTCGATTTCGACTACTTTCGGGCTTTCATCCAGTGCATTCACAGATGGATCGAAACAAGCGGGAAACCTCTTGCTATGAAACTCGCTTCTCTCCTCAAACCTCTCCTGCACATTTAACAAAGAGATTACAACAAGTTCAACTAGTTGATCATGAAATCTCTACAACAAGGGCCCGAGTTTGTTCTTACAATAGACTTTCTAGACTTCATTTCGGGCTGGAATTTATTCTCTTTGTTCGTTACAATACGGGCCCGTCGGGATTGAACAACGGCGTGGGCCCGAATAAGAGCTTCCATACTATGAAGAGTTGCCGCTGCTCGCTTTCTTACAAGGTAGCCTCTAACAAGGGCTTGTAATTTTACCAGCCCTCTTAGAGCTCTTCGGGCTTTTCGGGCCTACAAAAGTATCATCACATTTCAAATTAATGAATACTCACAAAATTCGAGACGGCCAAAATATAATTTAGATTCAAATTGATTCAAGATTATCATCAATGAAAGTTTTCTAAATACTACATAATGCTAAATTTAAGGAATTGAAATAAATATAAAATTAATAGTAAAAATTAATACTCCATATATACGTATAACACATACCAAAAAGCCTCTAAAAATTGTCTGAATCTTGACAGCAGCCAATCTCTCTCTGCCGCCACTAAGCCGAGCTCCTCTGCCCTGGCTAGTGAGTCTCACCACTGCCACCGCCGCCTGCGCCGCGGCGACGGCGGCATCCGCTGCGGCGGCGGTGGCAGCTGCCACCGCAATCGCATGCTTGTTTTGCTCCTTATTATCTGAATCGGCAATTAAAGATCTCAGCCACGCCGTATCAACCGCTGGAATCTCCCTCAATCTGCCGGAATCTTTCTCCGATTTCGCAAAGCTCCATCGATTCTTCTCCTTTCTCTCTCTAGAAGTTGAATTACTGGTCACGTTTTCTTTACCTTTCTTCATTCCGAACAGCCCTCTTAGCCATCTTGTAGCTTTCCCCATCGAAGCAGGCTGGCAAAAAGACAGCAACTTTTCAGTGCGGAATTTTATCAAACATGTTGTGAACAGAGAAGGAAGAAGTGAACGCACAGTGTGAAAGGAAAATTTTAAACAAGGGATCAAAAGTTAATTAAAACCTAAATAATGTTCAAAATCTAGGTCTTATAAAAATCCCTTTTTATTGATTCAGTTTCTGAATTTTATACTATGATTTCATCCGACATAACCTCGTGAAGGACTGTTGAAAGACAAAAAGGCAAGACAGCAAGAAACATATTTTTAAAAATTGGGAAAGAAATTTACAGAATCAGTAAGGAAAGTTTGAAAAAAAAGAGAGAACGCCATAATTGAAAGTTTCCACTTCTACCAATCAGAAACTCGAGTAGTTTGGCATGAAAAAAAGGCACAATCATTTCCTTACAACCTCAAATTCCACGAGTTGTTGAGGTGTATCCAGTCAAAAAACATTGACTTCATACAAAATTCAATAAAAAGTAGCACAAATTTTCAAATGTTTCTTGAAATTTACTCATGAACAAACCTTCTTCCTCAAATTCAAAAATAGCACTCAAAATCTCCACTTCCTCCCCTATCTACTCTTTAAACAACTCTCTCTCTCTCTCTCTGGAGCAACGTGAGGTGTGAACAAGAAATAGCGCCCAGTGTTCTCAGCAGCTGACACCATTTATAGAATATTATATTCCGCCACGACTGCTGCCACCTTTTTAATTATTCAAATGAAAACTCAACAAACTGATTATGGGATTTTGCAAAAGATTACACCTGTACCAACTCTCATTCTCCTCTTGCCAAATGCCAAATAATGTTCCCAAACGCCAATACAAAAAAAAAACACCCTAGTATTTTAAGATAAAGATCGAAACTTTTGTACCATATTTATCTGAGCCCACAGAAAAATATGGAAGTACGTCAAAGATGTATGGATCCTTCATTTGTCCGTGGTCCTCTAAAATGATGTTCATCGGTTACACGCAAATCTTGTGGGATTTGCTTTGACTTTGGGGTGGTTTGCTCAGAAATCTCTGCCATTTTAGGTAGAAAATCTTTCTGATGACGGATATAGAAAAGCTGAGAGGTGTTTGTTGAAATGCATGACAGAGCGACAGCGGTGAAGTGCGTAAGCAAATCTTGAGAATTGGGAAAATTGAATGCTTAGCATCAAATTCGGTATGGAAGTGGAGACGAAGATAAAGCTGAATAATTCACACTAGTTACCTTATTCTTTGTGATTCGAGCTCGTTCGAGTTTAGTACAAAAGTCTAGAGCACTCTTAGAGACCTATACCCCTGTATTTCAAGGGTGTTTTATCTTTAATATTAAACAATTCTCCATTTTCATTTATTAAATTAGTTCATAAAATTCCATTTATGATAAAATAACATTAAACATTACATTAATTCAAATAAAATAAAATTTTACATTAATTAAAATAAAAAACATTACATTACTTAAAAAAAATTATACTAATTAAAAATGCTCGACTACTCGTGTAGAGGTCCAAATTTCTGGTAAACGTGCTCGATGAGATCATTGGTAAGTCGGGTGTGCTTTCGTTGATCTCTCAAGTCGGCTTCCTGAGGGAGATAGATCCTAAAGGCGATCGGACAATGCCTCCGGGATATCCCGCTAGTGGACGGAGAATCGGAGTCGGCTCTCCAATTCTCCATATCTTCCCGCTCGTCTTCGATGATCATGTTGTGCAAAATAATGCACGCGGACATGATGTCTCGGAGATGCTTCTTGTACCAGCACCGACCCGGAGCGCGTATTATTCCCCATCGGGCAAATAATTTTAAACGGCCATTAGCAGTTGAACGGTCGAATTTTTAAAAAATTTTATGTTAGGCGCGTGCGATTATATATATATATATATATATATATATATATATTTAATTCGCTTTGGCCGCGCGTCGTAGCCACGCGCCGGACTCGAGCAGCGCTCGAGCGCTCGGGCACGGCTCGAGCTGTCGTCGCCTGCCACGCGGGGTACTCGAGCCACCCCTGCTCGATCCGCGCTCGAGCACCCCCGCTCAAGCTGCGATACGCATAGTCTAAGTACCATACATTAAAATGTTCCAACATGTAGATAATATTACACATGCTGACGGATAGAATTATTATTTCATAGTAGTAAATGTTTCGAGTCTAATTTTTTTATGATAAAATATCAATGCGAAGAGTCGAAAATCGATAAGAATAGTAACGTAATGCTTATACAAATAATAATTTCCGTGCCAATTTCCAATTCGCCACGACAATTTTTTCATCTATTGGAGTATTAAAGAAGTAGAGAGAGGGAGTGCTAAAAAAAAAGAAGTAGAGAGAGGGAATAGAAAATAAGGCAACTTCAATCATGAGTTATGATGTAAGAGTGAGACAAAGACAGTCAATGATGTGACAATTTATTTGGAAAAAGAAATTGAAAATTATGTTAAATTAAATTAGTTTTTAAGTTTTGAAATTTGAATGACTTGGAAATCGAAATTTGTTGAGCCGGTTATGGATGCTACTCAAACCATGCAGTATTAGGAGTAATAATTATTAAAGAACACTAAATCGCTATTATAACAACAAAAAAATGATTATTTCGTTATTATAATAGTAAGTAAGTTACTGATGAAATTAAGGGGTGTATTGAATGGTGGAGTTTGAAAGATTTTAATGGAGTTGAATTTCATGGAGTTGGATGAATTTTATGAGATTTGAGTGTGGAGTTGGGAGGAATTCGATGTCGATTTTTAAGGAGTTGGGCCGAGTTCAACTCCACATCCTCGCGATCGTGGATGATGCACAGTCGCGCATGATCTCCCCTACTCGCGATCGTGGGTGGTGCACGGGCGCGGATGACCTCCCATTCCCACGATCGTGGGTGATGCACGGTCGCGTGTACCAATTTGGGGATCGGGAGTTAAATCCACACCCCAGCCCTAATTGCACACAGTCATCCCACATTCATCACACCCTAACCTCTCCTCAACCGCCGCCCCTCCACCTTCACCTCCTCCATCGGCGCCACAACTCTACCTCCCGCGACAGTTAGACGCCGGTCTCTTTCCCCGTGGTCGCGGCATACCCGCTATCGCTGGTGCCCTCCGTTTCACGCGATTTCACGCGATCGCGTGCTCTTTTCATCGCTGACGATGGCTCCTCGAACCAAGATACCTGGCAGTGCTACTCCATCAGACCCCCCCTATAGACTACACAGAGAGGTACGAGTGTCCATTTCACTTGAAATCTGATTTGGAGGGTCAAATTTACGTTAAGTTTTGTGATAATCATGTTAGCCGTCCGAGATATATTGATTGGGCTTTGATTAGAGACCTTCGGATTACAGCAAAAGTAGTGCGATATTTGAAGGTTTTGGGTCTGAAAACTTTTGCTAGAGATGGAGTCAATGCTTGTGCTTATGATAAATTCTGTATTGAGTTTTTAACTTCACTGAAGATCACTACTGATAAAAGCAAGATTTATGTTAGAATGAACAATACGATGTATATGATTAGTTTACAGAGGATGGAAACTGTATTTGGTTTTTCAACTAGTGGGGAACATGAGAAACCTAGAGGTTTTAATCCCAATTTAGAACGGAAAGAATTGAATGGATATGATAATTGGAATCCCGCCGGTATATACAATGGGTATTTTGACGACCCGGCTTTGATAATTGTGCACAAGTTTATTGCCTACAATATTTCTAGGAAGGTGGAGGCAAACAGGGTGAATTCCACTGAACTATATTTGTTGTCTTGTGCCAAGAAGGGCAAAGTTTATATTTCCAACTTCATTTCTACTGCTATACATCAGACACAGACTAGCCCTGGTTCTCATGATTCATTCGGTGCAATTATTACAGGCTTGACTCATTTCAATGAAGTTCTCTCTTCCAAATCGGGCCCCCATGAAGGTTATGAAGAACTTGAGCCTTACTTCATTGATTTCACTGAGCTGACTCGGTCTAACATCATTAAAGATCGACACAGTTTTGTGTCTCCGGAAAAAAGGCAATATGTTCGAAATTTCCTTGCCAAAAAGGATGACGCTTCAACATCCAATGTTGGTAATGAAGATGAAGCTGGAGAGAAAGAGAGAGAGGAAGAGCAAGAGGATGAAGAGGAAGATGAGGAGCAGAAATCGGGACAGTGTGCCACTGGCCCCACCCGAGCCTCATGGTTGTGGGAGTTTTCAGATTGATTTTTAGTCTTTTCGAGATCATTTTGACTCTGCTTTTGGGTCTTTCAGGCAAGATGTGAATCAACAATTTGCATCTATTAGGCAGGATGTCTACTCCAGATTCGATACTCAGCACGAGGAGATGACAGCGTTACAAGCACAATGGAATGCTTGGAGCGCTTTCTATCCGCCACCACAACCGCCACATCAACCTGATGAGTAGTGAGTTTTACTTGTATTTTGTGTTTAAATGTCCAATTTGTTTAACTTATTGTCACCCAAATGTTGAGGTTTTTGCAACTTTATTCAAATGGTATGGATCTGTCTTGATGAGTAGTTGTATGATGAGTAGTTGTATGATTATAGTGGTATTTTGTGCTTGTGCAGAGGGAAGACGAAGATGTAGCCAGCGACCACGGCATGCCAGCGATCGCGGCTTCTGATCAGTCCTCGCAACCGTGGATCACCAGCGGTCGCCGATCAGTTTAAAAATTCTGTTGAACTATTTAAAATTTTGTTGGACAATTTATTGTTATTGAGCTACTTATGTTGAACTATTATCATTGAACTATTTGTTTATTTATGTTGAACAATTATCGTTGAACTTTTATAGTTTATTTATGCTGAACTAATTTATTGTCTATGAACAAATTCAAAAAACTATTTTCTTTTGACAATTTATTTTATTTACAGTTGAATAATATAAGATGCTTATAAATCAATTGGCAGACAATATAAACTAAAATAGAGCATAAATAAAGTTTGATATGGTATTCTGTTCAAGAAACACAGAAGTTACCTCAATGATACATTAGTCCAAACACAAAAATATTCAAAACATTTTAAATAAATTACTACTCAGCATTCTCATCATCTTCATCTCAGTCATTGTTGTACATTGGCTCATTATCCCACATAGCATTAGCTATACTTATTCTCAAAGTATTCGCTTATGTTCTTTGTTGGAGTTGGCTTTGAGAAAGTCATTCTTCATCTTCGACATTATCATATTGTGGTTCTTCATCCTCCTCATGCTCTACTGAAAATTTATCAGTGTGACGCTCCTTTCGAAGAAAGTTGTGTTATCCAGCACAAGTCAATGCTAATTCTGCTTGCGTTTGAAATGGGAACGGTGGTGCCATCTTGAAAATTGTGAATCAAGATTTGAAAATACAAAAAATTCTATCAGTCACATTTCTCAGTGATGCATGACGAAGATTGAATAACTCACTTGCGTCTCTGGGATGACGACCTTGACCACCAAAATCTTTAAGATGATATCGAACACCGCGTAATGGAGCTAAAAATTACCGGCGGCTGGCAAATCCACAATCCACTAGAAAATATTTACCTAAAAAAAATCATTAATTAGTTTTCATTTCACAAATTAATAAATCTGTTTTCATTTCACAAATTAATAAATTTACATACCTTGAGGGACACGAAGTCCATTTTCTCTTGATAATGCATTTTGTAAGAGCTTTAAATCATGTGCCGATCCTTCCCAACCACTAAGCACATACATGAACTGTAAATCAAAGTTGCAAGCCGCCAAAATATTTTGTGATTGAGTACCGTGACGGTTACGATAGCTGCTTACGTCTCGACCTGTTACTGTTGCTGGGATATGAGTTCCATCTATAGCTCCAATACAATCCTAAAATAAAAACAAATACATGTCAAATAAAAAACTATAACATATGTAAAATGACCAAAAGGGATTCATATCTTGAAGAAAGGGTTAAATCGTAAACTTTCCCGAATTTTAGCGGGCATCCCGCTAGACAGCTTCACCATCAAGTCTGGAGCTATAGTGTTCAATGCATTCAAAGTCCTGTTGAAATTCTTACTAGTAGCAAAATGCGAACGCTTGAACCGTTGACGAACATTACAATATCGATCATTATATCCGACAATAATAAAAAATATTGCTACCATTTCTTAAACGCTTATGAATCTTGTATCTTCTAGTGGAGTTTTTTCTCTGATGAGAGAGCATAACTTCACAAACACATCTGGATATTCCTATACATTTGTCAAAAACTATGTGGATCCCCTTGCATCATATCACGTACAAAACATTCTCCAATGTTACTAATTGATCGTTGCTTCAAAGATGCTTCAATACGAGGAGACATCATAGCAAGCTGTTGTAATAAATCTATGAGGACCTTATTTGTAGCCAGCAACATCCTCAAGTCTTCTTCATCAGTTTCTTCTTCAGCATCTTCTTCCATTTCTTCGTCTTCTATTTCTTCTGTTTCCATCTCTTCGTATATATCATCATGATTTTCCATCTACATGATTACAAAATAATATTATTGATTGACCTAATTTCCTTGATATCATATGTCATATGCTTGCACGATGATATCGTATATCAGTACATGCATTCGACATAACCAGCGACCGCAGATGGCCAGCGACCGCGCGGTGCAGGGATATCCAACGACCACGGTCACCCAGCGGTCGCGGGTTATTTAATCCAGAAGAATTGTTATACACAAACTCAAAATTTCTTCACCATAAAAAATACATAAATAGCAACCTCAATCATTAAGATCAACTTCCATAATATAAAATAAGTAGAACTCAACCATTAAGATCAACTTCCATAATATAAAATAAGTAGAGTAGCAAAAAACCTCCAAAATATTACATGGAAAAAACAAAACAGGAGGTTCAGAATATCAGTAGCATGAGTACAAAATAATATCAGTAGCAATATCTAGTATATAGTTCAAATAATAACTATCCTCTAAGCTTGTATTTTATCCAAGATGCTCGCTCCTCAATAGTCATTTTGAAGAAACCGTTATTTTTGGACTTGGTGTTAAGCAAGTCAAACGCCTTAAGACGGGATTCTTCATCCAAATTTGGAACCTCTTTAATAGCATCTAGTAGTGTAAGATCGTTCTTTTTCTCTCTTCTTTAACATTTCACTCACTTCATCAAAAGTGGTTGTTAGCTTGGTAATGGTGTGAGTGAGAGTGGAGTGAGAGGCATTTTCAGTAGAACTAGAAGTTGACTCGTACTGAGTTCTACTCCTTTTGGATTGAAATTTTCTTTGGGTGGAAACCGGAGGCACTTGAGAAGTCACAGGAGGTGGTGGTGCGGAGTTTACTTGTGTGGAAGAAAGGGGTGAATCATTTTGAGGTTGGGATAATCCTATAAACATATCAGATTCGGCATCATAACTCAAATCATCTATGCGTACATTACTACTTTCATTATTTTTTACAGTGGATGTTCTTGCATCAGTAGTACTACCCAATCCCATCGAATTTTTTCCAACAGCAACACCATATCCTATAGCAATCTGTAAAAGCTCATAATCAGGACAGTCAGCATCGCGCAAGTTAACATCTTTTGGGTGACCCTAGCATAAATAAACAAACAAAAAAAATTATTAACTACAGTCTCAAAATGAATTACATGATATTATGACAATATTTTTAGAAGCTTACCGCTAAGTACGATTCTCATACTTCATCTAGAGCAGTGAACTTCTTAGTAATGTGATCATACCCAAAACCCGAGCTAAACTGCATAAGGTTTGAATAGGATGTTCAACGTTGTTTAAACCATTTGAGCCTACTTTGATAATTAGTATAGGTTCTGTTACACTTCATTTTTTCATTAAGGATAGGAAGTATTCTTTGTTCAACACTTGATTTGCTAAAAATACCACTATTGTCACGCCATCCCCGACGCGCACCATCAACCATTAATTCTAATAATAGGTCAGTTTGTTCCTTAATCCATGCATCATAAGATGATGTCTTTCTCTTCGTATCTTCTTGTGAATCTCCCATATCAATAATACTAATAGAACACAAGTTCATACAACAAATAACTTAGAACATGTAAGACTGTGGGAAAATAAAAATCTATACCAACAACCACGACATGATATATGCAATGCAGAAAATAATATTATGGCCAAAAGCTATCAATCATAACATACTATCACATGCTTCATGCTCAACATAACAAATCAAAAGAGTAGAACTAGAGCTTGCACAAATTATTGAACCAGAGCTTGCACAAAATGGTGCTACTTCAATGAAAACACAATTGAAAACACTATAAACAACAAATTAAAAGGTAAAAATTATAAAGATAAGAAGAGTACCTTCCAAGAACTAGTGGAGCTTCGATGAGAATTAAGCAAGCTGAGACAGGAGAATGGGCATGGCGTGAATCTGTGAAGTTTTGTTAAAAGTATCGAGACCTTTCACATTCCACACGCGACCGCGGGACATACACGCCCGCTTGAATATTTCCATACCAGTGACCGCGGTATGGCCACGATCGCGGGAGGTACACAATTCCAGCGGTCGCGTGTGGCCAATGCCAACTCATACCAACTCCATGAAATTATGAGGTACAGAGGTCGGAGTTCAGCCTGCGTATTTTTCATCATCAACTCTGTCCAATTCCATCAACTTTCATAAATCCATCAAACTCAAGATCAAATTGAATACCGCTAGATTTCAGAATCTGTAACACTCCGCCAATTGAATACCCCTAAATTTTGACAGATTTTAAAATCTGTCACACTCCGCCAATTAAATACCGTTGGATTTCAGAATCCTTATTTAAACTTCACCATCCAATACACCCGCTAAATTACGTGACGGAAACACGCATAATTACAGGATTCACATGTAAGACATTTGCTTTTGTGACAAAGTTAAAGATTAGTAGGGGAAAGTAGATTGTTTTCTACTGGACACGGTTAAAGCTCAAGCAAATACTCCACTAATTAAGAATCACAATTCACAGTGACTTGAGTGCACTACATGATGTTGTGAAAATTATGATATTATTTCTGTATTATACTGACCCTAAAAATTGTAGTACTTCTTAAGTCTTGTTGAATTTGGTCTAATTCTTTTCGGTTAGGAAACTACGAAAAAAAGATTAGATATAAAAGGTATATTTAGTGTAGTTAGTATAAAATATTTTATCGTTGATAGTAAAGTAAAGATAGTGTTTTTTTTTCGTTGTTTCTTATAAAGGGTGTGTTTAATATAGTTGGTATAGAATATTTTATTGTTGATAATAAAGTATTTTTTTGTTAAAAAAAGTGAACAAATCAAATTGAGTGGAACGCCTAAAAAAGAATACATACCAAGTTGAACGAGACGAATGAGTATTTTTTTTTTTTTCTCTTTTGGACATTACCCACTTCACTAATACAGATATTAAACCTTATTTTACTCAATATCTCCAAAAAAAATCTATGTATGGGCCGATAATCTAACCTATAAAGTTGCGAGACATCTTTCTCCACTCAAAACACCTTTATCAACAACAATCTTAAAACCTACTCTCCACCACAATTTTCCAATTTCCAGTGATGGATTGAGTATTATTTTAGGATAAACATTGATAATTGTCGCGAAGGAAAATTATCACTTTTAATTTGTATCTAAGTAAAATATTTAGTGATAATTATTAGAAAAAAGAATAATAATTATTCTGAGAAAAAAGTGACAATATAGATCAATTGAACGGTAAGATTAAAACCAGTCAAGTCAACCTCTAAAAATAACTCAACAAAAAGGCTATTTTGTAGACTTTGTCTGCTTTTAAATGTTTATTACTCATCAAATTTTTCAGCTTTGGAAACAAAATTCACAAAAAATCATATGCGAGCGTACGATCACCCTTGATCATGGATAATGAAGAAATTAAAGGGATAATTATGATATAAGACTTGATTAATTAAAGATTGATCACTATCAGTTTAATTAAAACTCATAATTAGAGTTGTTGTTTTTAATTGAATCATAATTAGAGTTCATGACTGCACCTCAAACTTGCAGTCGACCGCAATTGAGACCAGCCGATAAAAAGATTTAGGTCCATAAGATTAAATTTTTAGCCCGTCCATTTCTATATGCCTTGAGGCCCACACTATTATCAGCCCAATTAATTATTTTGATAATATAGTAGATGATTAAATAGTGATTGTTATAAACTAGATAGACTAGAGAGATAAGAGGAGAGTAGAGAGAAGATTGTGAGAATGGTGTGTCTTCCATTTGAGGTCTAAGTCTCTATTTATAGTAGTACATGGAGCAAGTTTAGGGATAATTACTTGCACGACAAGCAACTCGTATCTTGGCCATCAAGTAATTAACTACTTGGCCACCAAGCAACTTGTTTGGGTGTCACTCATATATTTACAACACTCCCCCTTGAGTGACGCATCCCTAAACTGATGTTGCCTCATTAAAACCTTGCTAGTAAAATCCAGTGGGATAAAACCTAGTCGAAGGAAAAAGAGTACAATTGCTCCCCCTGATCTTGAGATCACTGTAGATCTTTGAGCCGACGCATGCCGATCTTGTGTATCAACTTTCTGAATGTTGATGTCGGTAATGCCTTCGTGAATAAGTCCGCCAAATTATCACTTGAGCGAATTTGTTGAACGTTGATATCACCACTCTTTTGGAGATCGTGAGTGTAGAAAAACTTGGAAGAAATGTGCTTTGTTCTATCGCCTTTGATGTAACCTTCCTTGAGTTGTGCGATGCAAACAGCATTGTCTTCATACAAAATGGTTGGGTTGGTCTTTGAGGAAGCTAGCCCGCACGACTCTTGGATATGACTTGTCATATTTCTCAACCATACACACTCTCGACTTGCTTCATGGATTGCAATAATCTCAGAATGATTTGAGGATGTTGCTGTCAAGGTTTGCTTCACAGACTTCCATGATATAGCAGTTCCACCAATCGTGAAAACGTAGCCAGTTTGAGACTTAGCTTGATGTGGATCAGATAGATAACCTGCATCTGAATACCCTACAAGAGATTGATCTGAACTTTCCAAATAAAATAATCCAAAGTCAATCGTACCTTTTAGATACCGTAGAATGTGCTTAACACCATTCCAATGTCTCAAAGTGGGTGCAGAGTTATATCTTGCGAGAAGATTTATAGGAAAAGCTAGGTGAAGTAGCAAGAAGTCGTCAAGGAGATCATAATGTGCATCGTTCGAAAAGCGAAGGACAGAGACAAAGGAAGTAAGCCCCCTATCAGGTCTAGTGTTATTAGCCAGATAAGTTAATGCTCTAATCGCGCTTGGATACGGTACTTCAGGACCAAGTATCTTTTCACCATCTTCAACAGGTCGAAATGGATCTTTCTTTATATCAAGAGATCTAACGACCATTGGTGATGCTAATGGATGAGCATTATCCATGTAAAAGCGCTTTAACACTTTTTCTGTATATGTGGATTGATGAATAAACGTTCCTCCTCGGACACATTCAATTTGCAATTCAAGACAAAATTTTGTCTTTCCCGAATCTTTCATCTCAAATTCTTTCTTTAAATATTCAACAGTTTTATTGAGCTCTTCAGGAGTCCCAATTAAATTTAAATCATCAACATAAACTGATTGCAAATCCATTTTCGGTTTTCTTTATGAAAACACAAAGGCATATATCATCATTCTTGTATCTTTCTTTCAAAAGATACTCACTCAGTCTATTATACTACATACGTCTAGACTGTTTCAACCCATATAACGATTTTTGCAGTTTAATCGAAAACATGCTTTTGGGTTGTGATTTTAATGCTTCAGGCATTTTAAATCCTTCAGGGATTTTCATGTATATGTCATTATCCAATGACCCATATAAATATGCAGTTACTACATCCATAAGGCGCATATCAAGCCTTTGTGACACAGCTAGACTAATAAAAAATTTGAAAGTAATTGCATCCATTAATGGAGAGTATGTTTCCTCATAATCAATTCCTGGTCTTTGAGAGAAACCTTTGTGCTACGAGTCTTGCTCTATATCTCGTAACTTCCTTTTTCTCGTTTCTCTTTCTAACAAAGACCCATCTGTATCCAACAGGGATTTCAGATGCTGGAGTTAGGACTATAGGTCCAAATACTTTCATGTTATCATAGGAATTCAATTCCCTTTCTATAGCTCTTTTTCACATTGGCCAATCATTTCTCTATTTACATCCAGTAACAGATTGTGATTCAGGATCCGGATCCTCATTTAAAATTTGATGAGCTATATGAAAGGCGAATATATCATCCACGATGATATTTTCTCTCTCCAGTATCTGAATGAGGATGCATAATTTATTGAGATCTCATGATTTTCACATACTTGTAATTCTTCAGGAATTACATCACTTTCATGTGATTGATTAGTCACTTGTAATTCTTCAGGAATTACATTGCTTTGATGAGTCACTTGTAATTCTTCAGGAATTACATTGGTTATTTTCGTCATTGCTTGGTTTCCATCTTGCCTCTTTCTTTTTCTGGGCACAGAATCTTTGGAACCAAGTGGTCGACCACATTTTTGACGAATTTTAGACTCATTTGCTGCCAAAACTATTTGTCCTTCAGGGACATCAATTTTAGCTGGAGTATTTGCAGCATGTATATAAGATTGTGTCACCTTTCTTGTATCTACAAAGGCATGAGGGATTTGATTTGCAATTCTTTGCAAATGAATGATCTTTCAACTTCTTGTTCATATTGATTACTTCTGGAATCAAAATGTGACAAGCTTTTCTCATTCCATGATATTTCCCTGTGCTTTTCAGGATGTAGATTTGTTCCCCCTAATGTTGGAAATGTCATTTCATCAAAATGACAATCTGTAAACCGTGCAGTAAATATATCACCCGTCAAAGGTTCAATATACCTTATAATCGATGGTGAATCAAATCCAACATATATCCCAAGTCTTCGTTGGGGACCCATTTTTATTCTTTGTGGGGGTGCAATTGGGACATAAACCGTGCAACCAAAAGTTCGTAAGTCAGAAACATCAGGTTCTCGACCAAGAATAATTTGCATCGGGGAGTAATCATGATTACCCGATTGTCTTATTCGAACAAATATTGCGGCATGTAATATGGCATGACCCCAAGTAGTAGTTGGGAGTTTCGACTTCATAAGCAATGGTCGAGCAATTAATTGAAGTCGTTTAATAAATGACTCTGCCAAGCCATTTTGAATATGGACATGAGCTACTCAATTCCAATTGCCATACAATAATTTTCAAATGCTTGAGACCTGAACTCACTAGCATTATCAAGACAAATTCTCTTAATAGAATTGTCTGGGAATTGAGCTCTTAACTTTATAATTTGGGTAAGTAGTCTAGCAAATGCTGCATTTCTCGTAGAAAGCAAGCATACATGTGACCATCTAGAAGAAGCATCAATCAATACCATAAAGTATCGAAATGGTCCACATGGTGGATGTATAGGTCCACAAATATCTCCTTGAATTCTTTCCAAGAAAGATGGAGATTTCACATTAACCTTCGTATATGAATGCCTAATGACTAACTTGCCTTGCGCACAAGCATCACATGGCAATTCATTTGTCATAAGAATCCTTTGATTCTTCATGTTGCGCCCATGTGAATTATTAATTATCCGGCGCATCATAGTAGCTCCAGGATGTCCAAATCTACATGTCAAAGCATAAAGCTTTTTGTGTCAATGAACTTCAGGTTCATGACATGATTTGTCTCAATTGCCTTTATGAATGTATAATACATTCCAGAAGGTAGCGTTGACAATTTTTCTTTTGTCTGCTTACCGCCAGACGCAAAAGAATTTATACAAAGATATTTATTGTCACCTTCTGATATAGTTTCAATGTGGTATCCATTACCGCGGATATCCTTGAAACTTAGTAAGTTCCTCTTAGACTTACTAGAATACAGGGTATTTTCAATATCTAATTTAATATCATTTGGCAAAATGATACAAGTTCTTCCGGAGCCTTCAATGATGTTTAATGCACATGTTATCGTGTTAACATTATCCTCAGCTAATGTTAACTTAATGAAATACTTCTTCTTTTGAAGAATGGTGTGTGTGGTGGCACTATCAGCAAGACAAATATCACAAGATTCCATTTGAATTTCTAAAAATATTTTAAAGGAAGATCAATTATTTTGAAATAAGCAATTGATTTAACGAAAAATAATAACTGAAATAAACAAAACATTTTTATTAACTTGAAATTCATGATAAAGGACTAAACAATGTTCATATTATTGTCTATTATTGGATCAACAAAGAAGTCGGAGACATCTAAATGAGTAGTATCAATTGAACTGTCAAAGTCAACGATATTGGTTTCCTTATCTTTTCCCTTAATTGAATCTTGATATAGATTCACAAGGTGTTTTGCCGTAAGACAGGTACATGCCCAATGTCCGGTCATGCCACACCTATGACATGCTCCTTCCTTTTTAGATGAATTAAGCTCGTAGGATGTTCTCTGCCTTTTGTTGCTAGAGGTTGTATCATTTGGTTTACCGCATCCACGACCGCAACCATATCCACGTCCTCTCCCACGCCCTCTTCCACGTTGGTTCCCACGACCATTTTCATGGTGAAAAGTTGCATTGGCTTCAGGCAATGCAGCGGAACCAGTGGGGCGGAGCTCGTGGTTTTTCATGAGCAATTCATTATTTTGCTCGGCAACCAACAAGCAAGATATTAATTCAGAGTACTTTTTGAAATCTCACTCTCTATATTGTTGTTGTAACAACACATTAGAGGCATGAAAAGTGGAGAATATTTTCTCAAGCATATCAGCATCAGTGATATTTTCTCCACATAATTTCAACTTTGAAATAATTCTGAACAATTAAGAATTATAAGTACTCACAGACTTAAAGTCTTGCAGTTTAAGATGCATCCACTCATAACGAGCTTTAGGAAGGACAACCGTCCTTTGATGATCAAACCTTTCTTTCAGGTTTGTCCACAATTCTTTTGGATCTTTGACAGTCAGATACTCAATCTTTAAGTCATCATGAAGATGATGACGAAGGAAAATTAATGCCTTAGCGCGATCCTGTTCGGATGCGTTATTTCCTTCTTTTATTGTCTCCCCCAGACCTTTTGAGATCAGGTGAACATCAACATCAAGAGCCCATGACATATAATTCTTGCCCGATATATCAAGAGCAATGAACTCAAGTTTGGCTATATTTGCCATCCGTGCAACTCTGCACAAAAGAATCAAGGATAAATACATTATCCAAATATTTGCTCTTCGGGGCTTGTAATATTCTTCAGGAATATTACTTGGGCTATTTTGAGTGTAATATTCTTCAGGAATATTACTTGTACTATTTCCATAACATCAATAAGATTGAATGTAATATTCTTCAGGAATATTACTTGTGCTACTCAAATAGCATCAATAAATTTTCAAGATTATTCGTGTTTCCTCATGGAATCACGATTCAAGATTAAAATCGAAGCATATATAAATGAAAAGTAATTGAGATTTTCAAACTAAAAAAAAAAAAATTGTACCTCGTTGGAAAGACACGATTCTTTCCTATAACATACCTTCAATTTAGTTTATATGGTTGGAGACTCGTGGCTAGAGAGCCGTACTTCAACGATCGTGAAGAGAGGTAGAGCTTCGAACTTCTAGGATTTGAAGAACTTCTATCGGTGAAGGAGAGGATCGAGAGAGGTAGAGCTTCGTACTGATAACGTGTTATAAACTAGATAGACTAGAGAGATAAGAGAAGAGAGTAGAGAGAAAATTGTGAGAATGGTGTGTCTTCCATTTGAGGTCTAAGCCTCTATTTATAGTAGTACATGGAGCAAGTTTAAGGATAATTACTTGCACGACAAGCAACTCGTATATTGGCCATCAAGTAATTAACTACTTGGCCACCAAGCAACTTGCTTGGGTGTCACTCATGTATTTACAACAGTGATAAACTATTTTCATCGACGGCAAAGATAATGCTGGTTAAACGGTTAAACCTTGAAAAAGGTTACTGGAGCCGAAATTTGTTTTGAGTTTATAGCGCACTAATATTGATGGTTTGCAACGACTCCAACAAGTTGTTTAACCGAGATAAGAACATTCATTGTTCAATTTTGCTCTAGCTATAATATAGAAACTGCTAGTGCTTCAATAAAGAAACGGTTAAAAATGTCTCTAAGTAGACCCGGACCCGTATAGTAGAGGATCCTATTTTAATGAGTTGGATACGGGTTCGGGTAAACAAGGCGGTTTTAGGTAGGTAACCGCAAACGTCCATCCTCACAAATTTATTTTCGGATGTGAGAAATTAAATTATGCAGTTGGTCAACCATTCTATTTTGGCTTTTCATAAAGCATTGCTAATGCAGATGCAGTAGTATAGTCATACTTTTCTTGCCTTTCAAGGTCAACGGTTAGTTGTTCGATCAAATTAATTTAAATAATTAATTACTAGATGATATTATAAATACTTAATTAGTATCGATAAAATGTTAATCCAATCCCTTCACGTGCACGTAGTTCATGTGAATAAAGATAATGATGTCACGTGCAATTATTTCACTCAAAAATGTCTAAGAAATAGTTTTTCTTTTTCAAAGTAGCGGCAACATGTTCTACAACATAAAATAATAATAATAATAATAATAATAATAATAATTCCTCGGTCCCAAATAGGTTATTATTATTCCTTGGTACAAATGTAGTGAAATTGAATTGTTTGTACTAAAATTTATAAAGGAAAGTAATTTTTTGAAGGAGTGAGAGAATAAGTTTTTTGTGAGTGTATTTATAAGTTGGGTAGTGCTATTTGGATATATTATGTTTGGACATACGATGTTAAAAATAGGGATTTTACGGATTTTTTTTAACTAATAATTTAATTTCATAGTTTGGATAGTTTGATTGTTAATAAACATATATTTTTAAAATTTTAATTATAAAATTTCATCCCAATTTAAATTCACAAGTTTAGGAGTTAGGTGTGGATGAGAGAAAATTTTGGAAGCAGATGTGCATGAGATCATATTTCGGAAGAGGGTCTGAGTATGAAGGAAATTTTGAAGGCAATCGGATAATTTTTTTCCTATTTCAAGCACGTATGTCTGAACATAGTATGTCCGAATAGAATATTATTATAAGTTATATTCAAAATATTTATTTTTCTTGAATCCTGTTAAAGATTTTTTTATGTGTTGTGGGCGTTGTTATTACGATGTTAAGAAATTAACGCTCATATAAAAAAGAGTTCAAAGTCTTTTTACGCATGTGACTTTGGGTGTTTTGCAAATGTAGGATAAATTTTTGCGGGCTTGTAATTATAGGACAAATTTTCAATTTTTTGGCATCCGTAGGACAAATTGAGCCAGATCGGGCTAAATCGCTTATGCATCTCACGTGACTTAATTTCATACGGGCCAATGCCTATGTGGATGACAAATAAGTTATCTACTAAGTTATTGCTTAATTCTTATTTATCACGATGTATAATAAAACCTCCAATCGAAACCTGCACAATTTCTTCAAAGAGCTCTCTATCTGAAATTAATAGCTGGGAAGTATTTCGTTCGCAACTATCATTTTATGTTTTTTGTTTATCTTGCTTCTAATTAATCAAGTTTGGTGTATATTTATTTTTGAAGATGTTAGTTGTGTTCTGAAATATTGCTAAAAAATGGCTTCACATAGGAAATTTAGTTGTTAAATAATTACTCCCTCCGTATTACATATAAAGTCCTATTTCACACATTTCACATGTATTTTTTAAAAAGTCTCATTTCACTTTATGAACTCATACACCCTCAAAAATCTCTCTTATTTACACTCAGTTGTCATTGATGGACCCACCTTCCAACAATTTTATCACTACCTTTTGTCAATACCACTACCTTTTTGTCAATACCACTACCCCTATTTTCTAACTTTTACCCCACTCAAAAATACTTTACCAGTTTTTTTAATACCCGTGCCCATTTAAATTGGGACTTTATAACTAATACGGAGGGAGTAATATTCTCTCCGAATAAACTTGAATTGCAATTCTTCATTACAACTTGTAGCTCCAACGTGCATTCAACCTCCGTCATATCCCGAAATGATTGCATTTGCTCGAGCACACATTGCGGGATCTTTCGATTCAAAAAAAAAAACACACCTAGAACTTTGAAAAACTATGAGATTTTTAAAATGCGTCCGCATCAACGATCTAGGGCATGGAAATACAACCAAAAAAAGTAAAGCATTTAAGAAAACTCACACAGGATTTGGGGCAACATAGTTACCTCTTCCCCGGACTATCCACAATGTGCGACAGATGGCTCTCACGGTCGCGCACTTCTCGCTTTCACCTTGCATTAGAGTCCATATCAATTCGAAATAGGCGCAGGCTGCCAACAAAATACTTCTCTCCTATCGATTTCAGACTAGAGTTTTTTGAAGAAATGGTGCGGGTTTCTATTTGAAGGTTTTATTTCACATGTGGTAAATAAAAATTAAGCAATAGCTGAGTAGATAGCTTATTTATCATCCATGTAGGCATTGGCCCGCATAAAATTAAGTCACGTGAGATGCACATGCAATTTTAGCCCGATCGGGCTCAATTTGTCCTATGAATGCCAAAATTTTGAAAATTTGTCCTATGATTGCAAGCCCGCAAAAATTTGTCCTACGTTTGAAAAACACCCCAAGTTATGAGCCTAAAAAAATTATGGACTCTATAAAAAACCAAACCTATTGAATTATGGCCCAAGATGAATTTTTGTTCGAATTACAACGAGGTATATATATATATTACTCCCTCAGTATTACATATAAAGTCCTATTTCACACATTTCACATGAATTTTTTAAAAAGCCTCATTTCACTTTATGGACTCATACACCCTCAAGAATCTCTTTTATTTAAATTCATTTGTCATTGATGGGTCCACCTTCCAACAACTTTATCACTACCTTTTGTCAATACCGCTACCTTTTTGTCAATACCACTACCCTTATTTTCTAACTTTTACCCCACTAAAAAATTGGAACTTTATAACTAATACAGAGGGAGTACTATCGAATAATATTATTTTAATATTATAATTTATATTATTAAAATATTAGCATATGAGAGGTGGGTGGGTGTACTACATGTACACCCACACAAAAATTCTCTCTACACCATATAAATATAGGATCACTACACTACCCCGTAGGATGAGACTACTACACCATCATATAAAAATGGAAAATCTACACCACACTAAGATTGGATTGAACCTAAAATACCTTCTTGCTAACTAGAGTCTTGGGTACCTCACCTTTGTCACTTAAGCTATGCTTCATTGCCCCATGGATAAAACTAAAATAACAAAAACTTATAAACTTTTCCAAGGGGGTAGGAGTAAAATATTAGACAACCGAGTGTAGTGTTCCCAATAGTAAATAAATAAAATTGAATACAATTCAAATACAGTTATTTCTGTATAAATAAAATGTAGACAAGCATAAATTTGTTCTTCCTGTGTCGTTTTTATTTAACTAGCATATAACCCGTTGAAAATCGATAGGAAATTATATTTAAAAAATTGATAAAATTATTAGATAGTAATATGTTATAAATTTTTAAAAAAAAATACTTATTAGTAATTGTTTTTGCGTTCAATCTACTAAATTCGTTTAGAATTTGTATATACTTAAACATATCTCAAATTCAATTAAAAATTAATTTTATCGCATGTTTACGTCACAAGCTCATATAGTAATATCTGTGAAAAATTATAATTTAATCTATCCTTAATTCTTTAATAATTTTCAAAACTCTATTCTTCTCTAAAATTGATGTGGCAAAAATATATTTGATGCTCAAAGAGATTGTTGTACGTCGACTTAGTATAAAAATTGAGATGGATCTTTTTCATTTCAAATACTCCTTGTCCCACATTGATTTAGAAAAGAAAATAATTTTAAAAATTGTCTATAAGAATGAAACCAGTCATAAATACCCTACCTTATGAGTTCAACATAAGATTAATTAAAAATAAGAAAGTTGAACCACCACTTCGCAATCATCCCGTCTACCCCTACCGTTCCGGGTCGGAACCGGCCTGTGGACTACAATACTGATTTAGTAGAGAATAATAGTAAAAGCTTAAAAAATAATTTTCAACTATAAATTTTAAAATGCATAATTTTATTAACTCGTGAGTTTAACATAAGATTAAAGAGAAAAAATAAGTTGAACCACAACTTCGCAATCATAATTTTTAAAGCTCTCTTACTTCTCAAAATCGATGTTGGACAAAAATATATTTAACTCTCAAAAAAATTGCCCCACATCAATTTCATATGAGAATTGTGATGAATCATTTTGACAACAATTATCTTTTGGTCTCATATTGATTTGGAGAAGAAAAATAATTATGAGAATTGTTGTGATTCATTTGGATAATAAATATCTCTTTATCCCATATTGATTTAGAGAAAAAAAAAATCCGTTTCATATCTTAAAAATTACTCCTCTAATAAAAATTGTAACTATTTTTAGTTGCCCAATTAATTTAATGGATGGATTAAATTAGTGTGTGGTGCACACTACAAAGAATGAAAATTTAAAGTTTTAAAGATGTACTCCCATAATAAAAATTATGACTATTTAGTTGCCTAATAAAATTTAAAGATTTTATCTTGTTAAATTGTGGAGATATTAGTATTACATTATATAAAATATGATAAGTATTATTTTGTAATTCAAAAATTTGAGAATTTAGATAAATAGGAATGACGACATTTGGGGATGCCACATATGTTTTTTTCGAAGCAAGAATCATTCTGGGGATGCCACATTGTTTTGTATATGAATCGAATAATTTTGGCTCGCCTCAGTATTCGATTCGAATTTTTGATATTTGAATTCAAAAATTTACGATTCAAATAAACATACGAATACCTTTTTTAATTCGATTACTTAATGAATACGAATTCAAAATATGAAATTCGAAAATATTCGATTCAGTATATAATATATATATATATAATATACAAATATATGTATATTTAAAAATTAAAATAAAGGCCAAAATAAAACAAAAATAATAATCTATTTCTCAAACAGTCAAACCCCATATTTTCTTTCTTCAAAATCTATCTTTCTAGTATCAAAGGCAAATTTATTGGATATAACATTTATTATCGAATTGAGTGTTTGATTGTTTCTTAGGTGAAATATTATTCCTAAATTTTCCATCATAATTTCTTAGTGTAAAAAAGTTTATAAAATTTTGAATCAAATATTCGAATAGTATGTTTATTATTCGGATCAAATTCGTGAATATCATTACAAATCGAATACGAATCAAAAAAAATATTCGAAGTCAATTCGAATACTGATTCGAATATGTGATAATGTCACAAATTCGAATTTGGAACCATTTATTCGGCCAACTAATAAATTGGTTCCCTACAAAAAAAATTATTTATTCGGCCAGCTAATAATTTGGCCAAATTAAATTAAATTAAACTATAAAAATATAGTTATTTATTCGGTCGACTGATATATAAATGAGCCAAATAAAACTTTTGGTGCAAAAGATGAGAAAATACACATTAATTCTAGGTATTTATAGATTTTTCAATAGGTGATGTTTAATTGAATAACCAATGTGGGATACAAGATTTTAGTAAATATTTAAAATCTATTCTTTTATGTTAAAAAATTAAAAAAATTGAGAATTTAGATAAATAAGAATGTAGGATTAAGAGGAGTGCCACATACACAAATCCGTATTTGGAAACATTTATTCGGCCAACTAATAAATTGGTTCCCTACAAAAAAAAATTATTTATTCGGCCAACTAATAATTTGGCCAAATTAAATTAAGTTAAACTATAAAAATATAGTTATTTATTCGGTCAACTAATATATAAATGAGCCAAATGAAACTTTTGGTGCAAAAGATGAGAAAATACACATTAATTCTAGGTATTTATAGATTTTTAAATAGGTGATAACCGATGTAGGATACAAGATTTTAGTAGATATTTAAAATCTATTCTTTTATGTTAAAAAAATTTAAAAAATGAGAATTTAGATAAATAGGAATGAAGGATTAAGAGGAGTGTTACATAAGATTTTTTTAAAGTAAGAATTATTTTCTTTTTAGTAATATAAAATGATAATGATTGCAAATTTAGCTTATATAATTGAAAAAATATCATTTTAAATCTTAAACTGTTTTTTTTTTTTTTCAAAATATCTTAAACTATCCTATAATAGTGTCAACAAGAACTACTCAAATTATAACAAAGATGTTATCGAATTCCATTTTTGTCATATAAATAAGTATTTTTCGAAAAAAATACTATAAATCAACAACACTATTATACTCCCTCCGTCTACGAAATAAATTCTTAGTTACCCAAAAAAAATTGTTCATCAAATAAACTCCTACTTCACTTTTTCCAATCACATCATGTGGGACCTTACTATATTTCCCACAACTTCCACTCCCATTTCATTTTTTCCACTCATAACAAGTGAGACCTTTATTCCACTCACAATAACTTTAACTCTATTTTATTTTTTTCACTCACAACAAGTGAGATCTTTATTCCACTCACAACAATTTTAACTTTCACTCTCAACAAGTGGGACTCAAACTCCACTCACAACACCTTTATCAATTTTTTTAGCTTCCGTGCCGAGTATGAAATGGAAGTTTATTTCATGGACGGATGGAGTAATATATATATATATATATATATATATATAGTTATGTTCATATAAAAATCCTCCTTATCATAAAAAATGAGAATTGATCTTGTTTCAACTTTTTTAATCCTAAGTTGCACGCAATTAAACGTGATCTTTGTAGATTAAGCAAGTTAACCCAAGTATCGTCTCACAAGGAAAACATAGCAGGGAAATTATCTGTATCGCAAACAGAAAAGAAAAGAAAGCAATAAAACCGAGGGTTTGATTTTTTATTACTAAGCGGAAGAAATAACTAAGCATAAATTAATCTAGACAAGAATTGAAATAAAATTTAAAACGAATTAAACCTAGACGCAAATTGAAAGGAGAAATTAAACATGAATTAAACCTAGGCAAGAATTGAAATTTAATCTAATCTCTGAAATAATAATCTCTAATCCTATCATAAACTCAAAGGAATTAATCTAAAAGAAATTAAAGCAGAAGAAAATAAAGACATGAATTAAAGAACTCACAAGCTTCAATCCAAATTGCATCATAAACAATTAAGATAGAACCTGAAAATAAATCCGTGATGATGTTGTTCTTGAATCCGGAATAAGAATTACAATACTTAAAATAGCAGAAGCAAAGCTCAAAAAGAAAATAAAGAATAGCCGTCTCTTCTGTCTTGCTAAGCCTTCGAATATAGCAGAAAGCAAAAACTAATAATAAAAACCAAAAGAATCCGCCGTCCTTCCCGTCAAGAAAACGAAAACCTAAGCCAAAAAGAAAAGTCAACCTCCAATCAAATTTAAAAAGGTAACCAGCCCTTTTCCTAATTATCTCACGCAGGCGGCGGCTTTAAGTGACCCTGGGCAGGGAGCTCTGGTCTGACCAGGGAGCTCTGCCCTTAAGTCCTGCACCAATAATTAATAGACAGGGCAGGGAGCTCTGGTATGACTAGGGAGCTCTGCCTCCACTTGCTGGACGCGCAATGAACAAACGAGCAGGGAGCTCTGGTTATGCAGAGAACTCTGCCCTCTACTTCAGCTCTACTCTCTTTATACCGCTTCGTTCCAAAAATCGGATTGAGCTTACGTTGTTCTTTAAAACTTGCAATTCCGGTTCAAAACCTACACTTTCACTCAAAATACTCAAACGAAGCATTAGTGCCATTTTTAACTTAGAACAATAAAATCCAAACGAATTATCATAAAAAACACACCTAAACATATATGCAAAATAAGACAAAAAATAGGATAAACAACCCCTCCACACACAAAACCTTGCTTGTCCTCAAGCAAATCTCATTTCAAACTAAATTGAAAATGACCAATCAAACTCAACGAAATATGCCCCGATATCTTATCAATCACAAAATATTCCATCATTCCTCAATCGAACATGATTCACACATAGCAACGAGTGGCCCTCCACACAAGAACTCAATCCACTCATCATTCAAACACAGAATTATAGGGAAGGAGATATCACCAATTTCCGTTGTATCCCAAAATTCTAAGCCACAGTACAACTAAAACGATAAAAAGGTGAATTCTAGGCAAAATTCACTAGGTTTACTCTCGAAAAATTTCCGGCATCCTAGCGTGGTTTCCCATACTCATTTCTCGTAAAATAATTCAACTTGAACATACAAGAAAGAGGGGTAGAACCTTTCAAATCACCAAATAAAAATTTAGACAATTTTAAGTCAAGTCGAGTTATGTTGCTATAATTCATGAGGTCTAAACATTTAGAGGTTATCTAAAGTGTCCTCATGTGGTTTCTCATGCTCATGGTTCCCAGAAGAGCAGAAGCCTCTCAACTTGACTCAAAATTTTTCTTATTTTATTTTACTGTATTTTTTTTCTATTTCTTTTTTTTTTCTTTTTTTTTATAATAACACGGCTCCTAGACTTGGGATACAACACCTAAAACACAATCTTCTCACCCATAATCCCACATTCAAATATCAAACAAATCTCATTTCAAACATGGCAATGCCCCACAGTTAACTATATGCTACTCACAGACAATCAATTCATACCAGAATGTCCTGATCAATCAAGTCTATCAAAGCATCATTCATCAAATCAAAATAAGACTAGTGAGGACAAAGCAAGATAATCAATGATAACAGACACCTTTCCCCCTCTCAAGAAAAACAGACAATGTTCTCATTGTAACAATAAAATAAGAGAGAGGGATATGAGGCTTCACTGAAGGAATGACAAGAATCAACTGAGGAAATAACAAAGCTTATGATCCAACAACCTAGAAAAACTAAATGAAAGAGAAAAAAAAACTAATTAAAGGAAAAAAAATTAACGATTACCAAACCGTGGGTTGCCTCCCACGCAGCGCTAAGTTTTAACGTCGCCAGCCAACGGGAACCGGTGTTATCCAAATTCCTTGTCGAGTTTGAGCCATTCCATTGCTTGGATTCGCTCATCTTCATCCCGCACATCAACTGGTCCTACCAGTAGATAGTCCTTAAAATCTTCCTGCAAGAAACGACCATCAGCCAATGTGTCAGTAGCATCAAGGAAAGAGCAATTCTGAAGAAATGAATCAGATGGTATGAAATAAAAATCTGAATAAGAGAAAAATTTGGCAATAATCTTGGAAAACCCGAACACTGGAAAATATTTTTCTCCATTCTCTTTTCCATCCATCAGATCCGGAAGGCATAGCTCACTTGCACATTCCACCACAACAGGCTTAACCACATACTCAGTCTCATCATTCAGTTCTTGAGCGCATAGCTCCTCTACATCCTCCAACACTATCGACTCAATCAGGTAGTCATCTTCATCCAATACCTTTGGACTAGTCAACTCCTCATGATCATAGTCATCAGAATTCATACTCATTTAAGAGGAAGTGTCCTCGTGTGCATCCACTTCATCGCTCTCGCCATCACTAAGATAAGTGTCAGTATGTGCCTGATGAGGCTGCCATGAAAGTTGTTGTGCCAGATTCTGTTGCATCATCACACTCACTGTCTCAACAATCTGCTCCACCTGTGTGGTGGGGCGCTCAAGTGCATATCCTTGTGACTCCCTCGCTTGTTTGCTTTCACGGATAAAAGCATTCATTGTATCCTCTAAAGAAGATTTTCGAGGAGAAGGATATTGGAATTGTTGATGTGGAGGTTGAAATTGAGATTGTTGCATCAAGTATGACATCTACGGAGACGAGTATTGTGGAGGAAAGTATTGTTGCTGAGGAGAAAAATACTGTTGTTGAGGCGAGTACGGCATTTGCTGCTCATAAGATAGTCCGAATGGATATGCTGAACCCGAACTCTGCCATTGATTTTGATTCCACACATAACTCGACTCATTAGTCCAATATGTCTGGTAACCTTGCATATTCTCCGGATCCCAGCAACCCGAAGAACGCCCCCAGTATCTCTAGACTATTTCTATAGTTCTTGCGTACACAAAAATAAGAAAACACATCACGCGCAACTGGGGGAGAAAAGATTTTAACAAGAAGAATAAAAATAAAGCAACACAAATAATCGCCTAAAGTTTTCCCCGGCAACGGCGCCAAATTTGTTTCAACTATTTTAATCCTAAGTTGCTCGCAATTAAACGTGATCTTTGTAGATTAAGCAAGTTAACCCAAGTATCGTCTCACAAGGAAAACTTAGCAGGGAAATTATCTGTATCGCAAACAGAAAAGAAAAGAAAGCAATAAAATCGAGGGTTTGATTTTTTATTACTAGGCGGAAGAAATAACTAAGCATAAATTAATCTAGACAAGAATTGAAATAAAATTTAAAAAGAATTAAACCTAAACGCAAATTGAAAGGAGAAATTAAATATGAATTAAACCTAGGCAAGAATTGAAATTTAATCTAATCTCTGAAATAATAATCTCTAAACCTAGCATAAACTCAAAAGAATTAATCTAAAAGAAATTAAAGCAGAAGAAAATAAAGACATGAATTAAAGAACTCACAAGCTTCAATGCAAATTGCATCATAAACATTTAAGATAGAACCTGAAAATAAATCCGTGATGATGTTGTTCTTGAATCCGGAATAAGAATTACAATACTTAAAATAGCAGAAGCAAAGCTCAAAAATAAAACAAAGAATAGCCGTCTCTTCTGTCTTGCTAAGCCTTCGAATATAGCAGAAAGCAAAAACTAATAATAAAAACCAAAAGAATCCGCCATCCTTCCCGTTAAGAAAATGAAAACCTAAGCCAAAAAGAAAAGTCAACCTCTAATCAAATTTAAAAAGGTAACCAGCCTTTTTCCTAATTATCTCACGCAGGCGGCGGCTTTAAGTGACCCTGGGCAGGAAGCTCTGGTCTGACCAGGGAGCTCTGCCCTTAAAACCTGCACCAATAATTAATAGACAGGGCAGGGAGCTCTGGTATGACCAGGGAGCTCTGCCTCCACTTGCTGGACGCGCAATGAACAAACGAGCAGGGAGCTCTGGTTATGCCAGAGAACTCTGCCCTCTACTTCAGCTCTACTCTCCTTATACCGCTTCGTTCCAAAAATCGGATTGAGCTTACGTTGTTCTTTAAAACTTGCAATTCCGGTTCAAAACCTACACTTTCACTCAAAGTACTCAAACGAAGCATTAGTGCCATTTTTAACTTAGAACAATAAAATCCAAATGAATTATCATAAAAAATACACCTAAACATATATGCAAAAGACCAAAAATAGGATAAACAGATCTCATCCATTGATTTAGGAGGGATGGATGGTCAAGATTGGACCGGGTCAACCTGGGTCAACCCGAGTCAACCAGTTGACTTTATTTTTTATTTTTCGATTATTATTATTATTTTTTTTATGGTCAAGCCATATGCACCGCACCATGCATTCATATGCACCACACTATACAACCGAGATGCACCACTAAGTACATTGAGATGCAAAATATTTTCATTTTTTTTTAATTTTTTTTTTCATTTTTTTATACTGTATTCATATGCACCACACTATAAAACAGAAATTCGGTGCATCTCAATGCATCTAGTGGTGCATCTCATCACACTTTGTGGTGCATACGAATGCATGGTGCGGTGCATGTGGTCTGACCGTAAAAAAAAGAAAAAACTTAAAATTCGGTGCATCTCAATGCATCTAGTGGTGCATCTCATCATACTATGTGGTGCATATGAATGCATGGTGCGGTGCATATGGTCTGACCGTTAAAAAAAAAAGTCAATGGATTGACCCGGATTGACCCGCTTTGACCAGGATCAAATCTTGACCATCCTTCATGCAAAGATGTGTGGTTGAAATTAATTCTCATTTTTTAGGATAAAGAGGCTTTTCACAAGAGTGAATCCATATATATATATATATATATGGGATTAGATAAAAACCATCCTCTAGGTGTTAACTAAAAACCCCATCTAAAGCCTTCATTTTGGTTTCATCAATGAACAACATTAATAGTTGATTTCTTTTTTCATTCTTTAAGTTAATTTCCGATAATTCTAATAAGGGTATTTATGGGAAATTAGAATCATTAATTTTGTAGTGTCCGTATATCATCATTCCCATTTTTCAAGATTGAGGGTTTGACTTAACTTATTGTATTTCTTATATGGAATTGTTAGCGTAAGTGTGAATCAATAATTCAATTATTCCTGCTTTGTATGGTTATGGTAAGGTAGTGAAGATGGATTTATATTATATTTGTAGGATATTTGTATCTGTATTGAGTTGTGTTCTATTAATGCTAGGTCTTTGATATTATAATGTTTTCCTGGCTTAATGTTTGTTTTGTATCTATCAATAATTTTTGGTTTTGATTTGTTGCTAAAATTATATTTGTTGGTCTAATCTTTCATGCTTTTTGATACGCATAATAATGTTGTTGAGGTGGATTTATAGTGTTGTGTATATAGCATGTCTTTTTATGAGAAAATTGATGTTGTGTTGCATATTTAATATTGTCTATGGTAATAGTATAATGTTTCCCTGGTGTTTCATTAATGTTTTTATTATCTAATTTTCATGTTTTGGAGTTCGTGTAATAATGTTGTGAGATGAAATCCATAAATAATATTTATTGGCCAATAAAAAATATTATTTATGGATTATTTGATTTCTCCACTAGTCTAATCTAATATTATTGAAAGCACATCAAGAATCTCAAATCAATGTAACCGTTATTACTAGCTTAAATTTATCTCAAATCAATGTAACCGTTATTACTAGCTTAAATTCACTGTAGTTAATCATACATGATATGGCATCAAATACTCTAATAAATGGATTGTTTCGGTTACAAAGAAACCCAAAAGACAAAACAAGCCCTAACGTTAAAAAAGAATTAAGAAAACAACAAAATGATAACTTTAAATCACAACCATTGATATGATAAAATCAACGGCCTTGATGAGGTTTCTAGTTAATTCCTAGAGTATGGTTTCTATTTGATCCATCCTCTATATATATATATATAAAGATCATAACGTTCCACCTCTATGTCAGCCATAAATCGAATGTCAAATTATTAGACTCTATGCAGTGGGGTGTTTCTATGGGGTGTTTTGGAGATAGAGATTTAGAGATAAAGATAATGAACTATAGTGGGAATGTCTTTATGGGGTGACTCTATCTAAATTGTGAATTTGTATTTTGCATTACTTTTAATAAAAAAATTCTAATTTTATTAATTTAAATAAAAATAATACATTACTAAAATTAAATAAAAAATACATTACTAGAAAAAAAAATAAACTACATTATTAGAAATAAAAAAAAAACATTACTAGAAAAAAAAATAGTCGTTGGTAGGGGAAAAAAATTACGCTCATCCTCGACGTCGCTTGATGTCGGCAACCATCATCATATGCATCTAGTACTGCTCCAACATCACGTGTGATGTATCCGTGTTGATGATCCTTGCATCGGTGACGTCTTGCTTCGTCCGAGCACCCTCCCTCATTGGCTCGACGAGGTTGTTCTTTGCCTCGATCATGCCGCTTAGCCGGACATTTGTTGAGTCGATCAACGACTCGAACTCCACCTTCTCGGTCGCCTTCTTTTTCCCCTTTGCCTCGTCTCATCCATGTGGGCGGAGAGAGCCGTGTTTTCCCCTTCTGTCGCCTCGCTCGATCTGTGGGGCGTTCCAGATGAGGTGTAGGCGTCTTCCTCTGTATTCTTCGTCCTCTTCATGGACGGAATGTCGGGAAATTTTTGGTGGAGGAATTTGGGATAGTCCTGCAAGATTTCCCAGGCACCAAAGTGCTTGAAGCGGCTCCCTCCTTGATGGTTGGCGTATATCTGCTGGGCAGACTCGATCACCATATCGTCGAAGGCGCCGCTGGGCCTTTTCTTCATCGCCTTGGCGTAAAAGATCATCCACTCCTTCCCCCAGACAGAGATCCGCCCAAAAAGACTCTTCACTGTCTTTGGGTTGAGTTCGTCGTCGAACATGGCATTGTACCTCTGCGCCATTTTCTCCCAATACTTCTCGCAATGTTGATATTTGCCGAAAATGGAGTTGCACGTCTCCTCTTTCCAGATCTGGGCGACTGCGGTGCCTTGTTCAATCGTGTAATTGCGCCGCTTCGTCATTGGTTTGGCGCCTTCGACTAGAGGAGGAGGAGCGATGTTTGCGAAGGTGAGATCGGCTTGTGCCTTGCCCTTTCCTTTGGCCGTCCTCTTGCGACTCGTCGTGGCCTGTGCCGGCTCGTATGAGGGACTCTCGTCGTCGCCCATGACATTCTGGAAGGACTCGCCGACGGACGAGTTGAGGTTGATAGAATCAAGCCACGTCGGTGTGTATGTGTTGTATGCTTCGTCCGTCATTTCGGGGGGAAACCACGACGACGACCACAGATTATTTAGATCCATTTATGAGAGGTGATTGTGTGAAAATTTGTGAAAATATAGAGAGAATTGTGTGAGAAAGTGTAAATTAAGGTGTTATTTATAGGTAACATTTGAATAATATATATATATATAGCCGTTTGGCTTAAAATTTTAGCTGTTGCCGATTTTTTTTTTCAATCAGGCGCGTGCAATAATTAAAAAAAAAAGTTCAGCACGTGAATTACACGCATCAGATCGAGATAGGCTCGAGACGGTGGCAATCACAGTGGAGTGTCTCGTGGGCGTGGGTGTCTCAAGCACCCGACGGGACTCCCACGGAGAGTCTTATTACAATCTGAAAAGCTTGAGTCATTTATTAATAATATCAATAATTTTTTAGAATAGTTATTTAGGCTATACACAACGCGGCTCGAGCAAGGGTGCTCGAGCCGAGATCGAGCAGGGGGGGTGCTCGAGACAGGTGCGTGGCGGAGCTCGCGAGCTTGAGCACAGCTCGAGCACGCGCGTGCAACGCACGCGCCTTCGAAAATTTAAAAAATAAAAATAAAAAACGTCCGGCGCGTGCATTGCACGCGCCAACGTTAAAAAAATTTAAATTCAACGGCATTGTTGCCGGCAACGGTAACTTCAGATTTTTTTTTTTTTCATTTTAACACCTATATATATTCATTTCACCTCCAACATTATCACACCTCTCATTTTATTTTCATCTCTCAAATTTTTTCATCTCCAACAATTCTTCAACAAATTCATCCAAAAAAAAAATGGATCCCAACAACCCATATTAGGCAGCGTGGTATCCGGACATGTCCGACGAAGCGAACTATTTTACGGGGGCGGGGCTTGATTCAATCAACCTGAACACCCCGGTCTCCACCGAATCATTCCCAACGTTCTATGTCGACACCGACTCTCCGGCGACAAACACAGAGGATCGTCTCATTGTGGCTTCACCGCCATCCTAGCCCGCTGCCGGAGGAAGAAAAAAAAGGGGAAGGGCAAAGCCATCGCCACCTCCGCCGCCGCTGCCGACGAAGATGAGGAACTCGTCCGGGCGAAGCGGCACAACTACACCGACGAACAAGCCAGCTACATGGCTGAGATTTGGGTGGAGGAGACCTGCAACTCCATCGTCGGATGCGATCAGTCCGGCGAGAGATATTGGGGCGCTATCCAAGAGCGCTTCAACAGAAAGTTCAACTTGGAGCTCAACAGGAAAGCCGTTAGGAGCTTCTTCGGCCGCATCCAGACTGTTGTTAAAGCCTGGATTACTGCTTTCCAGAAAGCCCAATCTCGCCGGCCAAGCAGCGCCGATGACGGGTATGTGATTGCCCAGGCCCAAGCCATCTACTAGTCCAATACCCAGGGACCTGCTTTCTGCTATTTCACAGCTTGGGACATTCTCAAAGACAACCCCAAATTCGTCCTTACCAATTTCCCAGACGTACCGTCTATGAAGAGGACGAAGACTACGGCGGAGGGTAACTACACTTCTTCTCAGTCCCAGCCGTCTGGGAGGAGGCCCAGTCCACCGAAGGAGAAAGCGCGCCTCCCCGACCGGAGGGTCGAGATGCGGCAAGGGCTAGGGCAAGGTCCAAAGGAAAGAAGCCAGTAGAGAGCTCGTCCCAATTCGAGTCCGTCTTGGGTCGATATGGCGACCGACTTACCCAGTTCGCCGAGGCGAAGTATGAGATCGCGGTGGCGATGCGTGAATCAGCTCGAGCGAAGCTGGAAAATGCACGCATCCGGGCCGAATATGTTCAGCAGAGACGTGATGCGATCGACTTGGAAGTTGTCTCTAGGGACACGAGATTTATGACGCTGGAGCAGCAGGAAGTTCACCGGAAGATGGTGGAGGAGGTGAAGCTACGTCGGGGGTGGGCGTAGTTTTATTCGTCGGATGTAGTGTTTTTTTTTATTAATAGCTGTATTTCAATGTATGTAAAATTTTTCAATTTTCAAATATTAATGGAAAATTCGTATTATTTAACTTTTAGTGTATTTTAATTTATTTACAAATAGATGAATTAATTTAATAAATGAAAATGGGGAATTGTTTAATATTAAAAATAGAACACCCTTAGAGCACCCTTGTGTTGCAGGGTAAAATACTCTAAAGGTGCTCTAGTATTATAGTACCCCTTAGAACATCCTAAAGGTGCTCTAAGGATTGCAGATAGCCTTAGAAATAAACATAAAATTTGAATCAAAATAATATACCATATGATATGATAACATCGAATCTACCAAATTCTATCGTAATAACGAATTAAATTTAAAAGTGCAACAAAATAAGGTATAAATAGGAAAGAAAATATTAATAACGTGGAGATTTTCAAAAATAGGGAAACAAAGCTTCAATGGCGGACTTTCCACCTCGACACTTGAAAGTAAAGAAAACTCACTCAACTTAACAAACCACCCACAAATAAACACTCTCTTTCCATTCTTTCTCGTCCAGACTACATCCCAATTTCTCTATTTTTCCGTGATTTGACTCTTTCCCAACTTTTTTCTTTTTCTACCATTTCTTTAATTCGTTCGGTTTCTTGATTCTTGCACCGCAAAACTGTTTGGGGGAACTCCAAAGATTTAATCTTTCAACAATTTATTTTTCCTATTCCGGTTTTTGATCGCGTGAGATCGGAGATGGGGAAGGTGGCGGTCGGGGTGGCGGTGATCGGGACCGCTGCGGTGGTTGCCGCGGCGGCGCTGGTAGTGCGGCAGCGGATGAGGAGTTCTGGGAGGTGGGCCCGGGTGAGGGCTCTGGTGAAGGAATTTGAGGAGAAATGTGCGACGCCCGAGACTAAATTGAAGCAGGTTGCAGATGCGATGACTGTGGAAATGCATGCTGGATTGGCATCTGAGGGTGGCAGCAAGCTCAAGATGCTCATCAGTTTTGTTGATAATCTCCCCACTGGGTATAATCTCTCTCTCTCTCTCTCTCTCTCTCTCTCTCTCTCTTATTATGTATCTTTTGTCTTTTATGGTATGGATGGATTGTGGTACTCTTGTAGTATTCTCTCTGTTGTTTTTTCGAGTGGGGAATTTTTTTAGTTTCTTGGAAATTAAATGATTCTTGATGTGGATGTAGAATTTGTAAAGTGTATTCTTTGAGAATGTAGTTTGATGTATTGTTATTCTTGTTTGTTTAGAATGCAAATTTCGTAAGTGGAAATTCTTGTCAATTTGATGATTCTTGATGTTCTCTATCGTATTGATGATAAATATAATTGACGAGTAATATGATTCCTCCTCTCAGATGCCTCTTTTCTACATCTGAATCAGTGGTGTTGAGATTATCCCTCTTAAAAGTATTGATCTAAACTCTAAAGTGATGTATAATTTACTAAGTGGTCGATGTAATTTATGCGCCATGAAAATGCTGATGAAGAGATCGGACATTCTTGTCTAAGAGCTACTAACATCAATTTGAATGTTGCTTCATAGCTGTGATTTTGAGTTTGTTTTATTCGTGTCTGTGATGTGCATTCGCTTTTTGTAGCACATTTTGTTTAGAACATGATAGCTAAAACATTTCTGCCTTTCACCATTCTTCCACACCAGTGATGAGGAGGGAGTCTTTTATGCACTAGATCTCGGTGGGACAAACTTTCGTGTGTTGCGTGTTGAATTAGGAGGGAGAGAACGTGGCGTTGTCCATCAGGAGTTTGCCGAGGCATCAATCCCCCCAGCACTGATGAGTGGGAGTTCAGATGTGAGAAATTATTTATTGTTCTAATTGACTGAGTTTTAAGAAATTACTGAACTCCCAAACTGCTATTTTCAGGCACTTTTTGATTATATTGCGGAGAAGCTGGCTGATTTTGTTGCTGACGAAGAACGGATCTATGAACAACCTGCTGGAAAGGAGAGGGAGTTGGGTTTCACTTTCTCGTTCCCGGTGTTGCAAACTTCGATAAATTCTGGAACTCTAATTAGGTGGACAAAAGGATTCTCTATCGATGACACGGTACTGCTTCATCTTGAGCACATTTACTTGTTTTCTATTTAATTAGTTTATTGGTTGCTTGTGTAGAACTTCTAAATTTTGGTCGCATCTGGTAATAACTAGAGCTCATTCTGCTGAATTTGTATGAAAAGAGTAGTATATCTTGTTGTTCGTATTGGTATTGATATTTTAAGTTTTGCTGGATGAAACTGTAGTTTTACAATTTATTTTATCTTGAATTTATAATTTTTGTTCCAAGAGTGATCGTCTTGTTAATCATGCCAAAAATTGTACCACTCTGCTCAATGCATATGCCAAAAGCAATTAAAGTTACCCGCCTAATCTTTATCTCTAACTTGATTTCTAGGATTATGCTCGAACTGATGTTCTTAATTCCAGAATTGCCAACATCTCATTTTACCCTGATATTTCTATTGATCATTGTAGGTCGGCCAAGACGTGGTAGCTGAACTGACAAAAGCCTTGAAAAGAAAGGGTGTTGACATGCGTGTGGCAGCTTTGGTGCGTTATGTTTTTGGTTTCTTGAGGAGTTTGTGGGGAAATATCACGTTTAAGTCTCGTATATGTCGACCGTTTGTTTTCAGATACTAACGTTTATGTTTGTGATGATAATGCCAGGTCAATGATACAATTGGAACATTAGCAGGAGGGAGACATACTGACCCCGAAGTTTCTATTGCTGTAATATTGGGTACTGGAACGAATGCTGCATACGTAGAACGTGCTCAAGCCATTCCGAAATGGCATGGTGCTTTGCCTAAATCTGGAGAAATGGTTAGCAAATTATTTAGTGTTTTATAATTTATTTTAGTTCTTTGGTAATGTTTGTCTTAGTACTGTTAAGACTCGAATCTTACACAATTCAGGTTATAAATATGGAGTGGGGCAACTTCAAGTCGTCACATCTTCCACTAACGGAGTATGACACTGCAATGGATGCTGAAAGTCTGAATCCAGGTGAACAGGTAGGAGTGATGCGTATATGCTATTTTTATCTGCATTTTAGGCCTTATTCGATTATTTTATGTATGATATAAACTTTCTGCACAACTCCATTAATGGTCATGCGCATTTATTTATGCATACAGATATTCGAGAAGCTAATTTCTGGGATGTACTTGGGGGAAATTCTACGTCGAGTTTTACTTAGGTTGGCTGAAGAAGCTTCCTTTTTTGGTGATGAAGTTCCAGCCAAACTTAAGATTCCATTCATATTAAGGTATTCCATGAAGAAACCTTTTTGTTAATCGATTTTAAAGCGATGATTTGATCAATCTTAGTACCATAGTTTATTATGTGACTATTCATAGTATTTCTGGCCTATAAACTTGAATTCAGTTGGTACATGAGAATCATATCCTACGTAATTTTGTAAACTGCGACACAGAAAATAATCGAGCTATGTGTGCAGCTGCAGTTCTGGGATTAACAGAAAGTTAATATTGTTATTGTGTGTGTTACATGGTAAGAAACTGTTACTCTGTTTGCTTACTAAGTCGAATTTCTGTTTATCCGTGATAAACGCAGGACTCCTGAAATGTCGGCCATGCATCAGGATACGTCGTCTGATCTGAAGGTGGTGGATGAAAAACTAAAGAGTATATTGGAGGTACATCCATGCTTTAAATCTCTACGTATTTCTTTGCTTGTTGGAATGTCTTGTAAACAAACAAAGTTCCTCCCAGCTTCCCATTTGTCCATTTGAGCCATGTGTGGGTTTCTTTTTATTTTATTATTATTATTTCAAGCAAGGGTATATTATTCAATGGCTTATTTGTAATTTTGATGGTGTTTGGTGGTATTTGGATTCGGGTCATGATCCGTCTTACGGTCTTACGCAAGATTCCCTCGATTGACAATGTATCTCTGTCCCATCTTTCTGCAGATATCTCATACATCCCTGAAGAAAAGGCGGGTCGTGATCGAGCTCTGTAACATAATTGCCACACGTGGTGCCCGTCTTGGAGCTGCTGGGATCCTCGGGATATTGAAGAAACTGGGGAAGGACACTCCCAAGGAGAATATGGAGAAGACTGTCATAGCCATGGATGGTGGCTTGTACGAGCACTACACAGAATACAGCAAGTGTTTAGAGAACACGGTGGTTGAGCTACTCGGCGAGGGAAGCGGATCGAACATCATCTTCGAGCACTACAACGATGGTTCGGGCATCGGCGCTGCTCTCCTTGCTGCCTCCCATTCGCTTTATCTCGAGGAGAAGTCATCGTGAGAACCATCTGTCGAGGCTGCTTCCGGTCATCTGCCGGTGCTTTCGGGTTTTTGTCTTTTTCTTTCATGCAATGTTTTTAGCTATATGATAGAGAACTCTTAGTTCTCTTTGAGACGTAGAAACCGCGACGATTATAATGAGGATTCTGTTCAATTTATCTGTGGCCTTGAGATTTTTTGCAGAAATAGGAGAAATAAAGTTCTAAATTTGAAATATTTTTCTGTTGAATCTTGTCATATGAAGAATTGATGTTCTAATTAGGTCAAAAGTAATGAAAGTAGGAACAGTAAGTGTAGACAAAAATTTGCAGTTAAATCTGGACAAGAAAATATTACAATTACATATAGTTCAACAGTCTCTCTCCTCAATCTCTCTCTCTACAGAATTCGAGAAACCTAGGATTGAACAACATAAACACAGTTTATCGTACACTTCATCCCTGCATACAAGCATGGGATTCAAACAAGCTACATTTGAAGCCTCTCTCCAATATTGTCTGAGACAGCAGATCATAGGCTGAGTGGGCTTCATTTCTGTGAAGCGTCGGGAGCGAGATGCTTCCTCTGTTTACCGCCACCTGTAAGAAACGTGGCCGAACATTTTTCAGTAAGAAACAGGGTCGAATCATTTTCATTATACGAACTTAACATCCATGTTAGAGTTAAAGCAGAACTCACGTGAAAATGTGGGGAGTTCTGAGCTTTTCAAAACGCGTAGCCTCTTAACAGTCGAGACGAACATGCTGCAAGAATTCGAGCATTTGAAGAGATGATGAGTGATTGAGAATGTGGTGGACAATGCTGTGCAGATTTAACGAAGATAAAAGAATTTGCGGAATTTTTTTTACTATTTTCATAAGATCACATCGTACTACACTGCACCAACAAACGTCTAACAACACGGCTGATGCAGTGAACCACAAGATGGAACTCTGTTTAAAAAGAAACAATCAAAGGAGAAGAAAAAGGAACTTATTAATTAGCAAGATGTGCCATTGCACCCGGATGTCTACGAACATACTGATGCAGTGAAACGCGAGATAAAACCCCATTTGGAAAAGGAATAATCATAAAGCAAAAAAAGGAATGGTATCCGCAGAGAGGGTAAGATGCTTACTGCCAAGGCACATCACCAACAAGCATCCGATCCCCTTCATTATCTTCATACACAAGGGTATATTCTCTGTTCCCATCGAGTAACCCCCCGATCACCTTCCCTCCATCGCTCTCGACTCCCCCATCACCTTGAGCTACACAAACAATCAAGAAAACAACATATGAACACCAAAAAGGACCAAACAAACCAGACCATAGCCGAATTCAATATTCTAAAAGAAGGTTCGATATTAGGCAAAGCTCACCAGCAAGAAGGCCTCTAAAGAGCTCATCAACAGCATATGAGAGCTTCTCATAGCTATCATAGGCTTTAAGATCCACTTTTCTTCCTATGGGAATACCATCCATGTTTATCTTCACAAACATGGTTTTCGCGCAATTTTCTTTAGGTTTTGAATCCGAATATTTGTTCTCAACCACATCCCCTGACATTGAGGCCAATTTAGAAGTACCACCACTTGCAAGATTCTTTCGAAAAGATCGGATAGGAGGCCATCCCACTACCGGAGCAGGTGCAGTTCTATAGTTTGTAGCAATAAGGTTATTATGTATTTAATATATTTGTTACCACAGCATGAATCAGTTCAACAAAAGCTTGTATTAATCTTAAATATGTCAAACTGCAACTATCAAATTATACAATTTGCATGACTAAGTCTATTCGCATCATCAAAATATGGAACTGCATATACATAAAAACAGCCTAACTCCCACTATATAAAAATTCCAAGAATGCATCACAAGATGTAATAAGATAAGAAATTCATGTGACAAAGCAATAAACAATAGAGGACTGCAAAGAAGGAAACATAAAAAAAACAAATTTAGATTCTTACATGAAACAGATAAGAACAACATAAGGAAATCCATTGTACAATAGACAATAAATAATTTGAAACGGAACCCTGGACCACAGCATGAAACGAAACAAAGTGAAAAACTACAACCAAGAGAGAGAGAGAGAGAGAGAGAGAGAGAGAGATATAAAGCTGAATCACCTTTTCTGAGCACTGTTGTTGGGCACAGCTGGATTTGCAGGTGGAAATGTCTTATTTTCTGGATTTTTCGAATCTGGTGCTGCTCTATTGCAACAGGACTGTGACTGAAGATGGAGAAAATGAGAAGATGTTTGCTGTTGTTGCCATGGAGATTTCAAGACAGGAATTTGAGCACAAAAGTTGTCTGAAAAATGGCCAAATCTTGAGGAGTTTTTGTTGTTGTTGTTGTTGTTCGTCCAATCTTCTTCACCTGGTGGAGCAAGCCTTAGTTCGAGCTTTTTCTCTTCTGAAAATCCATGGCTTTTTTCATCTGAAATTTTAGCATGCAAATCTCTCTCTTTTGGAGCCAAATCAAGAAACTGATGACAACCCTCCATTTCTTTCTTGAGGAAAATAACGATTTCACTTAGAATAAACAAAAAAGGGAATGTTTCTGCTGCAAAAAGAATCAGAGATACTATATATCAATAAACTGAAATGTTCAATCAACATATAAAAACAAGTGATTTTTAGGAAGAAAAGTCCTACCTTGAAATGTTTATCCAATAACGCACATTCTTAAACGTTTGAAAAGGCAAAGACAAATCTTGTCTGAAGAAAAAGAAAAGAATCAAGAACTGGGGATGCAGGAGAAGAAGGCTTATGAAGAGAGAGTGCTATTTTTATGGCTGAATATTTTGGCACACGATTAGAATGAGACCAATGGGTTTGTCTCTGTCTCCTCCTCTCTTATCAATTAAATACAGGGACTCTCGCTCCTTTCTCTCCTTTTTGTATTTCTTCTTTTTAATATTTAAAAGCCGTTTTGGTTGTAGTTATGCCAACAACATTAGTATTAAATAAAAACAATAATTTGTTTGAAAGTATTTTAGGCAGCAAGATAAGGGAGAAAAACAAAGAGTGCCCTGAAAACAGGAAAAGGATTAGAACATTAAGCACGCAACCCAGCCACAAAGCGTGGTCTCCTCTCTCTCTCTCTCTCTCTCTCTCTCTCTCTCTCTCATCAAATGAAACAGTGACACAAATACGCTACGTAGGACTCAAGAATATAGCAGCAGCACACTGCCCAAAAAACATCCCCCCTCTACTTAAAACTCGAAAGGTAAAAAGCCCTTTAAAGTCAATCAAGAAAAAGATTTAAAAAAAGTAGTGTAGTGCTCTTGTGATTTGTCACTTTATCCAACATAAATATAATACCCTATTTCCCCTCTTATAAAATCATACTGCTAAACGGCTGAAAAAAAATTTGAAGATTCACACTAAATGCACATGTAATTTCTACGTTATTGAATAAGTGTTTCGTGTTGTTAAAATTATTAGTTGACTAAAAAAGTGGATAAATTAAATTATTCCTTATAAAACTATTTATTACATTAAAAACCAACTAAAAAATATGAATTGAAAATAATGATAAAATGAAAAGTTTGAAATCATACTTTTATATAGTATTTCAAAATCAGATACGATACTTACTTTATTCGAAGATAGATGGAGTATCTATAATAGTTTGTGTGTAAGTGTGTTTGCCAATTTTGATTATAGTAAATAAAAGTAAATTAGATTCCTTTATTAAGAAAGAATTAAGAATATGAGAGATAAAAAAGTAATAACTATAAAATAGGATCGGAAAGCTAGTATGGAACAAAAACATGTATGTATCCCATGATCTTGTCGACGGCGTTGGCTCGGCCGGAGCAGTTAGAGTACAAGATAGTGAAGCGGGCACAAAGGTACAAGTCAAACAAGAAGAGATTGAAGAATCATTTGATCCAACGGCTGCGGAAAAACACATGTTGTTCGTTTGACCTTTTCTATGCGTCTTGGGCTTGGGCATGCACAGTTCAAAACTCTTACGGATTGGAATAGATGAATTTTCATCTCATATAGATGTTTTATTTCTAATTCTAATGTATATATATATATATATATATATATATATATATATATATAGGGAGGAGATCATATGCACTGTAAGAAATGAAAAGCGATTTGGACCACCATTGATCTTTATAGATCTATGGTTGAGATTGATCGATGTATTATAATTGAACACAGAATGTATTATCATTACAATGCATTGTAGTACTTCAAAAATGCATTATTATGATGATGCATTGTAATAATACACTAAGGGGGTATTTACTAAGCATTATAAGTCTGGATAAATAAAAATAATATAAGTTAATCTAATATTTACTTTTAAAGATTAGACTCAAAGGATATTAGACTCAAGGAATCCTTACGATGGTGATAAGAATAGTCAATCCATATCCCACTTAGTAAACACCCCCTAAATACATTATTTTAATATATAAAATGCATTAATTTTACTTTTTACTGGAAAAATATTTTGTATGTAAACCAATCTCATATATATATATATATATATATATATATATATATATATATATATATATACTCATCATCGCTCATGTGTTGCTATATCTATATTGATATTAATAATATGAAATATTTCATTATTATATATGTGTATATATATTATATGAAAGTATGAATATAATTAAGGAAAAGAGAAAACTAAAAGTTGGCATGTGAACGGCAAAAAAGGTGCAAGGATCTCATACCGACATGCATGCAGGAACATGGATAATAATAATAATAATAATAATAATAATAATAATAATAATAATAATAATAATAATAATAATAATTAACGAACAATTTTTGTCCTGGTTCCGCCATTTAATGACGAACAATTTGATTAATAATTAACGACACTTTTAGAAGGTAAGCGACTGATTCTTAATGGACAAACGATGTATGTTTCAATTATTAGCACTATGATTTTCATAAAGGGTTAGAATCCCACATAGATTACTCGATTCATCCTGAAATTAAATAATACTTAAATCACAATTTTCCTGATATAAATCCGTATATAATATTCAAATTTAGGGGAAAAAAGTCAAACCAATTTTTTTTTTAATATAGCATTAGCTACAATGATTTATGAGACAAGCAACAACAAATTGGGCTATTGTTAGTCGAATTAGTAGGTATAATGTTCCCTCAAAGTCAAGCATTTTGACTTGCAAATCTTTAATCAATTTAGAAAAATTAAGCCTATTTGTTAAAATAAAATAGATTAATAAAGTCAAGAAACTGGCCATCCGAAAAAACATATTTGTAAGAGAAAACTTGAAAATGTTTATGTTATTATTTTCGCACGTGGGGATGCGCCATTATGATTTAGTCAAAAAAATTTAATGTTTTGACCGAAAATGATGTGTGCGTGTGTGTGTCTCAGTCGAGAATTCCTTAAAATTGGACTATAGACCAAAAATCCTATTTTTCACCTAATATTTAGTCTAAATGTGAGTTATGGCCGGTTGGAACTTGGACGATACAATAACTTATACTAGTAATACATTTTAGAGTATGTATATTTGTGATTTTATAATTCTAACGACTACACGTGTCATATAAATTTAACGATACGAGAAAATATAAATAATTTGAAACTAAAAATTGCTTGATTTTTTTTTTCTTTTTTAGCGGATGAAATCTCTGGTCCACTAAGTTTTGTATCTGGTCCACTGTATGAAAAACTTTAAACAATTGCTAGGAATAAAGAAATCGGTCTATATTAAAGAGAGAATGATTTTTCATCATCTCAATTGAAATATTCCTTTGTGTTTTTTTTCTTTCTTTTTCATCTGTCTTTATTCAAGTGGACTTTTTGAGCAAAATTTATAGATAGAATGAGACTGGAGATTGAACCCATTTATGTTTAATTTACAATTATCTATGTAAAATCTCACAGGTCATACATACTAACAATTTTCAACTAAAAAAAGTAAAAGTAATTTTCAATCCTAATGATGATATAATCAACACATTCGAAAAATAATATATCTTGTCTGTAATTAGAGAGGTTTGGATCTATCTCTACCGTTCATTATTTTCCAAAGTAAATAAAAATAAAGCTTATAAAAGTCACAATAATTTTTATCAACCTTATTAATGATTATTAACTAAGAATTCATTAGTACTAACAATAAAACCAATCCTATATATAAATAGACAAAGGCTTGGGTGAGACCGGTCTCTTGGTGCGTGAGGCGTGTGTGCTGTCTATCCATGCACTAGGCTTTCTTTCAATTTTTTTATTTTTTTTTGCTTTTGTTTTAAAATTCGAGCGAAGGGAACCGATGGCCTTAGAGCGAGCTAAAGGACATAAATGTTGTCACTACTATTATTTATAAATTGAAATCGCAGTCGAAGGCAGAGAAAACAAAATTAAAAAAATATATATAAAAGTTAACACGGGTCAATCCGATCCGATCCGAATTTAGATGGGGTCGAACCGGTCTCTAGTAAGAGACCGATCTCACATGAGTCTGCCTCTTATAAATAAAAAATAAAAACATAGTTAAGCAAGCAAATTAGAAAATAAATTATTTACTTTCAAAACGTTCATTATAGTATTAAATAAACTCGTGAGTCGTGATTAATTTTTATGATAAAGACAGCTCGGTGCATGTGAGGTCGGTTGCAGCTTTGGTGGATTGTTCATGGTAGACGCCGCTGCTACAGAGCTATCGATTTGCCACGTGTCAATAGCTGGTACTTTGTGTGTAATGGACCAAAAGTAGAATCATAAACCATAAGTATGCGCCCGGGGGTGGGGGTTTATGCCCCCTCGCCGGCGTGATTATTTCACACAGTGGAGGTGCGAATCATGCAAGCATTAAATTAAGGACAATTACACTATTTATAGAAAGTATACGTACCGAGTCGATTTAATTTAATTTCAAAATAATCACGATAAACTTTCTGTCTGTTAATTAAACGATTGGTCAACGAGAAATAAAACCCTCTCATTTAAAAAAAAAATCATTTAATTGGTGATATCTTCTTGATGGAAAATAAACGGTGCTCCCTACTTTAGTGCTCCGTTCTGATTTTCTTTTATTCCGGTATTTTTTATCAATTCATAATATTAATATTATATAATATATTTCAATTCTTAATAAATATATATTTCTAAATACAAATTATATAACTCATTTTCATTATTAATTATATGTTTAAAATTATGAAAAGTAAAACTATTTTTTAAGTTAGTCTACAAGTAGCACAAATAATTAAATTTAAAACAACAAAATAAGCAAACTTGCATTTAAGAGGCAAATAGAAATTTTGTAATCGAAAATCTCTATGAAACTTAATAAATATATTTAATCAATGTATCTATATGGAATTATCTTTATCTTTAATTCATATTTTTCTAAAATCTTCGTTACAAAATACTACTCATATCACATCGAATTTAATAAATGAATAGATAGCTATAAAAAGAAAAAGAAAAAAAAATTCTTGAAAATGTAAATATATTTTTCTCGGCCTTTGGCCAAGATTAGAGATATCAATTTACTATAAACCAACAAGACGATTCAAATCAACTAGACGATTCAAATAGACATATAAAGAACAATTTTTACTAATTTTAGTTGATATTAACTTGTAATGTTTAGATTTTTATTGAGTACTATTACTGAACAGATTTGCGACGGGTATATACAATAAAGTCACAATTTTAATCAAGATGTAGAAAAATTCTAAACAAATTTAGATTTGAAAAATACATAATGAAAATGCAAATATATTTCTCGGCATTTGCCTAAGATTAGAGATATCAATACCACAAATCAACGAGACGATTCAAATGGACATAAAAAGAATAATTTTTACTAACTTTAGTTAATGTTAACTTTGTAGTGTTTAGATTTTAATCGAGCAATATTACCCAACAAGTTTGCGACGAGTATGCATGATGAAGTCACTATTTTAATCGAGATGTAGAAAAATTATGAACAAATTTAGACTTGAAAAATACATAATGAATGAGTAGGTCTATTATCATTCATAATAATAAGTTTAGATACGTGAAATATAATTTATTTACTAAGTTTGATTTATATATTAAAACTATTTTTAAAGTTATAAAAACACAACATACTAACAACTTCTAAATAAGATATAAAACTATTTTTAAATATAAGACAATCTTTGCAGAAAAATTCTAGAGAGAGAGAGAGTGACGGCAAGCGTTGAGAGAGAAAGACAAAGTTTTTTCAAAGTTATAATGGTATGAGTTGTTGTTTGCATGATTGTTTTATCATTTGCAAGATGTTTGTATTTCTTCCTTTGCTCACTTTGGTTAAAAAAAAAATACTATTTACCAAAAAATTATTTTTAAAGTATATTTATATAGATGAAAATATAAAATTATTTTTCGTCGAATCTCGACGGGCTACCTACTAATTTGTATTAAAGTAAACGAAGAAACAAATATATATATGCACGCCCTAAGAAATTTGACAAAAACTCTGGTGCAACTGTTGCACTGTAGAACACCCACCCGTTTGACCCGAGTCAAACCCCCCTTTGACCATTTTTTTTAATTTTTAAATTTTAATTTTTCAGTTTTTTTTTTCCAATTTTTTTTTTATTGTTTGCCGCTTCTTCTATGGTCAAGATTCCAACGAGGGGAGTCGAAGGCCTCAGAGTGAGCCGAAAAAGTTCAAATTGTTGCCCGCCGATTATCCTTATTTTAGTAATCGGAGCGAAGGGGGAGCCGAAGGCTCCGTCGGAGAAAAAAATCTGGAAAAAAAAAAGCGCGTGAGACCCACGCACGACACATGAATCTCACGCACGGATCAGAATGGCGCGTGGCGGGTCGAGTTATGTGCAGCTTGGGTGCATAAGTCTGCACCCAAGTCTTTCTATAGAAATTTATAGGACACATCTACACACACCTGCAGTATATACTAATGCACATACATACAAACATCGTAAATATAAAATTTTGCTGGACAAATTTTATGACTTACCTCATCCATAGGGAATCACTGAAAGTTTTAAGATTTATTTTTCTCAAATTATACACATAGAAATCACTAAAAAATTATGTTTTCTTTGTGGAACTATTCTCGACTAGTACTAGTAGATACTCGTACTAGTCGATAATTTTAGGCAACTTGGCTTAAAGACATTATCAGTTATCACAGTTCAAGATTAATTATTAGTACTATGTTAGATTCAAATATGTGTTATTTATGAAATCATGGACTCCATCAACTAGGTCACATTTTGGAAGTTTAGACTCTCAAATAAGAATAATGGTTAATCTACTATAAAAAAAAATGAATTTAATTAAGTAAATTAATTTTCATACTCTAAAAATATCCAACCAAACGAGGACTAAGATGCAACATTCGGCATCTTGGTGTCTCGTCAACTATTTCGTTCGATACTTTATAATCCAATAAGGCAATAATTCCCCTGAGCTAATCTAGACCGTTCAAGTATGAATCGGACGGATGATAAAGGTGGGGTAGGAAGAGGAGGCAACTCGTGATAAGTTGTCAAATCAAAAGGAGCAACTTGGAAGGCTGTGAAAGTCGTGTTGCATTACAACGACATTTAGTCTTTCATTATTTTGATTAGTAATTAAGAATATGTATATTTTAATGGAGAATTTGATATACCGCACTAGATAAAGAATTAACACCCCTTGTCTCATGGCATTATATATATATATATATGAGAATAAATATTATCCTAAGAAATGAGAATAGATCTTTACTATAGATCTATTGGTGATGGAGGATCAAAATTTGACCAAGTCAAAGCGGGTCAAACCCGGTCAACCCGTTGATTTTTTTTCGATTTTTTTTTATAAACCGTCACCCAAGATGCACAACTTCACATATTCGGATGCACCGCTCTACATAACTAGATGCACCACTAAGTGCATTTAGATGCACAAGATTTTCAAGTATTTTTTTTCAATTTTTTTTAATAAACTGTCACCCAAGATGCACAACTTCACATATTCGGATGCACCACTCTACATAACTAGATGCACAACTAAGTGCATTTAGATGCACAAGATTTTCAAGTTTTTTTTTCAATTTTTTTTTGTTTTAATAAACTGTCACCCAAGATGCACAACTTCACATATTCGGATGCACCACTCTATATAACTAGATGCACCACTAAGTGCATTTAGATGCACAAGATTTTCAGTTTTTTTTTTTCAATTTTTTTTTAAAACAGTCACCCAAGATGCACCATTTCACATATTCGGATGCACCACTATGTGTAGTGAGATGCACCGAATTTGAAAAAAAAAAAAACTGAAAAAAAATTGGATGCACCACAATGCGTAACTAGATGCACTACACATTGTAACTAGATGCACCACATAGTGTAACTAGATGCACAATGTTTTACGAAAATAAAAAAAACGAAAACAAAACTAGTGCATCTTAATGCACTTAGTGGTGCATCTCATTATATAGTGTGGTGCATATGAATACATGATGTGGTGCATATGACCTAACCTTAAAAAAAACAAAAAAAAAACATAAAAAAAAAACTTAAAATCTTGTGCATCTCAATACACTTAGTTGTGCATCCGAATATGTGAATTTGTGCATCTGAATATGTGAAGTTGTGCATCTTGTGTGACAGTTAAAAAAAAAAAAATCGAAAAAAAAGTCAACGGCTTGACCCGAGTTTGACCCGCTTTGACCAAGCTAAATCTTGACCCTTCATGTAGATAAGATCAATGGTGGAGATTAATTCCTATTTCTCATTTTAAGGGGAGTTTGCATGGGAATCACTCCCTATATATATATATACATATATACATATATATATATATATATATATATATATATATAAAGCATAAAATGAGTCAACATATATTGATAAAGAATTAAACACCCCTTGAATTTAATGAATTGATTGAAAAATTGATATTTTAAATTGATTTACATTTAGTTTGCCGGATTTGAAGTACAAAAGAGCTAGGTCAAATTAAGTCACTCCTAAACTCGCAAGGTGATATGTTGAATTTTATAGTTTCATATATTGGGTAGCGAATGGTCTGATTTGAGATTTTCGAATGTTGATAAAGCTGACAATATTGGCAAACACATGCTTATGTGAAGCGAATAGAAAGTGTTCGGACAGTTATAATGTGGAAGTGATAATAATTACATCATTTGCGGGTATTGAGTCAAGTTCGAACCCTAAAGTCCGATAAAGATTGAAATGAGGTGAGCCGAAATCCAAACTGATTTTACTTTATTTTGCATCAACTTTTGAACTCGTGGTGTACCAACTCGCTAGTTCTCAGCCTTTTATTCAATCATAACTCCAACTTATGATAATAATGCATGTCAATTTCATTAAGAAAGATGCCCTAAGTGGGTAGCTAGGCATGTTTTCTATCCCATCTTGGACTCAATCAACCTTAGCTACTAAAAGTGACATTGCTAAATTCCTTTTAATCCTTTCTATCATGATATATAGCCTAGTTATTACAATTGAAATTTGAGAGCTCTCTTATTACGACTAACTGACCAATATTGTGGAATATTATAATTTATAAGGGGTGCATGTGTTGTCTACTATTTATTTACATACACTCACATGTCAATGTACTAATAACTATATGTGACAAATACTAGCTAGAATCACCAAAATATGGACGGAGTTTAATTTGTGTGTGTGTATGCGCGCGCGTGTGTGTTTTCATGACAACGAAGTGGTTGGGCAGGAGGAACACTGCATGCTTGGTGATAGAGGCTGCTTTTCCATTTGTAGAATATATGCATAAGTATGTATCTATTCCACGTTTTTTTTTTAAATCCCAAAAGAGTGTAACTTCCACCAAGCAAAAACAAATTATGGCCCTATAGTTTTTTTAAATGGATAGAAATAGAAAGAGGTGCTCTCCCATCACTTTCTTGAGATGGGTAGGACCCTCCCCGCTCCTAATTAATTTGATCTGTATTCGTTTTTCGTGTTTAAGAATTATATTTATATACTAACTATAATTATCTGCATGTCTACGTGTAGACCCATTTTGGTAAAATGCTCAAACATCATTTTTATGTGTGCATATCAACCAAAAGGTTCTTGCTTTGTGACATTTTTTCATGATTTATGGCTTATCTATTTCTTCAATTCATTGATCCTCAACCAGTGGCGGAGCCAAGCCCCCAAGAATTAGAGGGGCAAAATTCATTATCCCTAATTTTTTCAAATTTTTGGTGGGGCAATACTAAATAATTTAATTATACAAATTTTTACAGGATTGCACCTAATTAAGGGTAATTAAATTTTTTTGAGGTGGGGCAATAGCCCCACCAAACTAACATGTAGTTCCGCCACTGTCCTCAACCCCTATGGTTTAGGGATGGATGATTGCATGGGCGAACTTACATCTCTTTTTATTAAAACTACGTGGGACCTAAATTCATGGAGAGACATTGAATCCGCATCGGTATTAATAATATATAGATTTGTAAATATCGCTAGAAAAATGAAAGAAGTATAGAACACATCTCTCAAAGCGCTTTTTTTACCATATAAAGTTAACCTAAAAATTGCAATTTCTCAAATATAAGCTATAATAATTATGGATAGTTATGCATGCACATTTAATAATTTCCATAAAAAAAGACAAATTTATGAAATAGTATTTACACTGTATTTTTTCTATTCGAAAAGAAATTGTCGATTGATCTTCTTGGCCTTGATTTTTATTTTAATAACGTTAACTCCAAGGATTTTCAACTACTACGTTTGGAGTATCCAACAAACTGCATATATACTATATATTCAACAAGATTTATTATTATTATTATTATTATTATTATTATTATTATTTTATTGTTATTATTATTCAGTTCAGTCTCTAGCTAGCTTAATGATTTATAAACTTTCAACAAACTTTAAATGAGAACTACTTTGTGAATTTGCAATTTTTTTTATCATAAATGAAAAAAAGATAGTAGCCAAAAGCTCAAAAGATTTTAAAAACCAGCATAGCAAAGTATTGATATGAACAAAACCCAACTTTTAGGGTATATACTAAAAAGGACGATTTAATTTCTTACAAAGAGAGTTGAGATACAAACATATGATTATATATACAATATATCTACGTGGGGTTTTTATTAGAGTAATAAAACACACATAGTTACACGCATGCATGCGTGTCCCTGACTTTCAATCTAAAAGTATACGTTTATTTGATCTCAGACATGATGAGGGGGTTTACGAGTCGGATAACTTTATTTGAATTATGATACTAACATCTTTTTCACGTAAGAAGTGGTGTTAGGTAAGATAATTACTTAATTAATCAATTGATTAATTTATAGTTAACCAGCGTTTTCCGTTTTCTAATTTCCTCAATCTTCTAGAAAGACAAAACTCGATTTTTTTGGTGACAAAGAAGATGTAGTAGTTGCTATTTGTGGATGTGCTCCGAGTAAGAATCGCACCTATGTATATACATACAACATTACAAGTACAATTAGTATATATCACACAAAGGGAGTGGATCTGGTAAAACACTCATCCTAATGTGCATGAGCATGTAGAAAACATGCTTTAATATTATTTTGGAAATGTACAAAATGCAGTGTTTTAAAACATAAACATGGCGAGGACAAATTATAGTAACTTAACGCAATATTTAATATATTTTTATGCACAACCTGCAACAATTTAATGCACCAATTAAATCGACAGTGCATACGAGCATCCTTAATGAAGGTTCACTAAAAGAGGGTTCACAAGCACTTTTTTGTGGGCCCCATCAGTGTGAACCCCTCCTTAAAAAATTCCCACAGTGCAAATTTCACAAGTTTGGGGTTCACAAATTTTAATTTTCATATTTTTTAAAACACACCCTCGTCCTAGTAGTAATAAAAATGTTGAAAATTCAAAAATTAAAAAAGATGAAGAAGTAATGCAGTGCACCAGGTTCGCTATTGTGAACCCCTTCATTGAACTTCCATGGCCACAGTGCTGGGGTTCGCCGGCGCACTGAGTTCGCGGGCAGCGAACCCTTGCCCGCAACCCCCACTGAGGATCTAAAAAGAATCAATGTTTCAATATTTTCATTATTAAGTATATTTGTGCATTAATCTATACGATAAAAGTGCATGGTCCCTACAAACTCATATAAAGATGAACTCTTATATGATTCTCTCCCATTACACAAACTATATTTGTTATGCATGAGGAACGTTCTATGCGATGAGCCTATTAATTTAAAAAAGAATAAGTGAGATTAAAAATTATCTTCAATCACGAATTCAAAACTAGGTATCTTCAATTTTCGTCAGTGTTGCCTCTATAATTAGATTTTAAAAACCTAAAGTTCTCTTAAAATATTCTATTTTGCTTCTTTTTAATTATTTTTTTTTGGGGGGGCGCTGGGGGGTGTGTGGGGGGGCTATAAGATTGAGACTTTGGAAATTTGAATAACAAAGGGAAATCCACAAAGTATGGGGGGGGGGGCAAGTGAGACTTAGAGTAGAATTTTTCATTTTGCTGAATCTTGAAGGCTCTATTGGAAAAAGATACTAGTTGCGCCATAAAATTCCTGTGTAAAGTAAGATATATACACCTGAAAACAAATTGGGCTTCCATCGCTTTTAATTCTGTTGTGGGTTTGGCCTCGATAAGTTTGCATTGCGGACCAATTTACTAAGGCAGACATGGATTCAAAATTGTTTTGGACTTATTTAATAAATCTAGAATTAAGTATTTTTAAAGCCCAATTCATTTAAGTTTGTCGTGTCTTAATCTATGAATTTAGAGTTGTCCCGGCTTAGTGCCTTTCAGGTTTTGCTTGATCGGCCAGATTGCTCCATTCGACAATTCTAATTGTTTTGACTATATCATTTCTTAAAAATTGAAAAAGAAAATTAAAATTTCTTATTCCAACTTGTAATGTTAGGACTTAAGACTAGTCTCATGATAGGAATAAGAGAAAAGATTAATTTAAAAGACACATGGCAAGACAACATTTTACGTAATTATGAGCTTTCACACAATATTTATCATACAAATTCCATGCATAGTAGTGATTATTAATAAAAAAAACATATAAACATAATAAATCCTCAGATATTTATGGTAAACTAATATAAAATCAAGAAAAATAATTAATGTTTTTAAAATAAAAGGCCAACAGAGAACAGAATTATAAACTGAATCCAAACTGTCCCCACAAGAGAGAAATGAGTGGCCAAGCAGATGAAGCAAACAACTTCAAACGATCCACACTTTTTTCCCACCTCTCATGTTCGATTACACGTCAGTTCATTGGATAATTCTTCAAAATCGCGAAATCAGACATACTTAGAAAAACAATAACAAAATTCCCATTTCAAAAAACGGTTGAATTCCGCTCCATAAACTGTGCTGTTGTCTAATTTTCTAACAGAGCCCATTTCAAAGTTTACAGCTTTCTGTGTTTGCTGGGAATTTCTTGAACTGAAAATGAGGGTTTAGCAAACTACTAAGGATTTTCATTTTAGTGAGGTGTTTTTTGATTGACAATGTTGCCTGTTTCTTCAGCTACCACCAGCTGTTCCTGCCATGGACAGGTAAACAAAATTTCATTTTTATGTATTTATTCTGTTGTTGATTTATTGATCTTCTGTTCTCTTCAGTGGAAGTATTTAATATGTTCTTTAAAAAATTTAGTTTTGTTAATTCTTTTAGGTTTTCAGTCTCCTTGGTTGCTTGATTTGGAATTTTTTAATGGGATGCCTTTTTTATGATTTTTATTTTTATTTTTATTGAATTATTGAATATAGGTTTAGTGTGAAATTGATGAAGTGTTACACATAATTCTGCAGATTCCTGTCTATGGAGGTTTGAAATCGTTTTCTTCATATCCTAAGGCATTTGATTGCAGCAATGTGAATAACTCAGTCAAGAAATTCTCTAGGAGAAGAGCTGTTAAATGTTTTCACTCGAACTATGTCATGAAAGGTGAACAATGCAGCACTCATTTTCGGGTTAATAATGAATTACACGGTTTGGGGCCTAATTTGGTTTTTGTAGACAGCTCGAGTGAGTCTTCTGCAGATTATCAGTTAACTGACTTTATCAGTAAAGCTGTTGATAATACTGATCTCCAACAAAACTATACCAATGCTGAGCTTCCTATTTCTGTCAATGACGTGCCTGTTGATTCTGATTTGGTGTCTGATGCATTGGTCGTTGATGTGAATCCGTTGTCTGTCCTAAACACACAATTCTCGGATATTGTTGAGGGAGGAGAAGATGTTTTGGACCAATCAATAGAGACCATAACCTCTTCGTTGAATGCTACTCTAACAAGGGCTAATGAGGCAATTGATAAAGTTATCCACGACATTAGCACGTTTCTAGATCAAACTGGAGAATCAGCTGGTAACAAGCTGAGTGGTGTGTCGAGTGGATTAAAGGAAGGATCAGGTGCTGCAGGGTCCGCTGCAGTTAATGTGTTGAGACGAACAGTTGTAACAGTTGAGGATTTACTGACATTTGGGACAAAGAATATTGGATATGCTTATGATTCTGCAAAGGAAATTCTCCCTCAAGAGTATCGAGATGTACTTAGATTATCTGAAGGACGTGTTACAGAAGTATTGAGTCCGATTGGTGCTGCATTTCAGCAGGTATATTTGAGTGATCAAATAATAGTAGTACTATACTAATAATAAAATGATCAAATATTGTTAACTCTGGAAAATTTGCCTTGACCTTTGAGGCTGTTACAAAACTCGGAGATTTTTATTTATCGTGTTACCATTTTGTTATGTAAAGGTTTACATTGTGTTGGAGGGATTTGAAGAAAGACTCGGCGTGGACCCTAATGATCCGCTTATTCCAGTATTTCTTGTACTTGGAGTTTCAGCCATTTTGTGGTATAAATTTCTTGTTTTCTCTTTGTTCAATTTCTTCTCTAGTCTCAAGTTAGTATTCTCTTTTAAATGTAAGTTACATTTTTCATCAGATTTTTGCAGGGGTTCGTATAGAGTGTTGAAATATAGTGGCTATGCTGGAGATTTATCTGCCAAATCAGCTATGGAACTCTTACGAGGCAATGATAACGCTGTGCTTATTGACATTCGGCCCGAGGCAAGAGACTACTTTTTCTTGCATTTTTTGGGTGGAAAGTTACTCATTGTAACACGCCTTCATAATTTGGTTCATTTTGCATTTCGTTCTCCTGATTTCATTTTTCAACAGCTTCATTTCTTTTGCAGAAGTTGAACTTAAATTTCTTCTCTAACATTGTTATATAAGCTGCTGAGATGAAAATTAATTATGATCCGGAGAAATAATCCAGTTTGCCTCATTTTACTTCATATTCTTGTTGATGACATGATTTTTGCTCTCATTTTGTGGTTTGCACCATTTTTGGATGTGAAGAATCTCAGGGATAGAGACGGCGTTCCTGATCTTCGAAGGAGAGCTAGGTCCAGATATGCCAGCCTAGCACTACCGGAGGTTTGTAGTCTAAACTCTTGAATTTCAAGACATGACAAAAGTTGATCAGGTGACAAATAAATGTTTCAACCATCTTAATTTCTTTATGGCATATGAATTTTCAGGTTGACAGCTCCGCCAAAAAGCTGCTGAAGGGAGGAAGAGAGTTGGAGGATGCTTTGCTGGCTGTCGTTATTCGTGACCTTAAAGTCGTTCAAGTAAGTCTTGACTCTGTATATTCTTACATCTCATCCCAAGGTGTTTACAACGAAACTCGGTGCATTAAAAAGTTCTTCTTTACCCCCAATGGTCAATTTTCAATTATCGAGCCCAATGTAGCGAAGGCCAAGCTATGGAGAAAAAATTATTTGGACAACACTTGCAAATGTTTTCTGGTACTACTAAGTATTTTATGCCCGAAATCAATTTCATATTTATAGGACAGGTCCAAGGTTTTAATCATGGATGCTGATGGAACTCGTTCGAAAAGTGTTGCAAGATCACTGAAGAAGCTTGGGACTAAGGCAAGTTTAATCCAGACAAGCTACTGACTTTTGCTCTATGTTTATGCCATTGGAATTTATTACACGAAAAAAGAGCTTCATAACCGCTAAAATCCAGCATAGATACATTGATTTCTGGTTCGTACATTGATTTCTAGTTCGTTTTTTGGTAAAATTTTCTGCAAGCCAGAGACCTTATCAAGTCCTAGGTGGCTTTCAATCTTGGGTGAAAGAAGGGTGTCGTGTTAAAGAGCTTAAACCTGAGACGACATTTACAATACTCAATGAGGTACGTTTCTGCTTCTCTGATTGCTTAGTCTAACATGCTGTTCGACTGTTTATGCTTATCTAATATTGCTACCCCTCCAGATTTTGTTTTTTCCTCTTATTTGATCTCGGCATACTGAAAAAAGCTGTGTTTATAGGAAGCTGAAGCAATCTTGGAGGAAATCAAACCAACCCCATTGAAAGTCATTGGTTTTGGAGTGGTAAGGATGTTATTCTCGCCAACTTCCGATGATCCGATATTTTTCGTGTTGCGTTTCAATCTCGTGTTTCTTTGTTCTGTAGAAAGGTTTCATGTATAGATATATATTATATTGAAGGTTTGCAACTTCATGGTTTCGGCAGATTTTATGAAACAAATAAATTCCAATTATCTGATTTATTTCTTGCCCTAACAACTTACCAACACTTTTTTGTCTTTCATGTATAGGGCGTTGCTGCTGCAATTTATTCATTATTAGGTAACGACTTCCCATATTTGCGACTTTATTGGAGTTTAGATTGTGACTTAATTCAAATTTTGACCCGTCAAACAGTCGTCGGATAAAAACTTCCTCTTATTTTCCTCTCCCTCACTCAACTAAATGCTTATATGCTTTTTGCAGAGTGGGAAACGGCGCTGCAATTCATCGGTGTTATCGGTATCGGACAGGTACAAGAACCATCATCTTTAAGGTAGCACTTTTGTTCGAATTCAAAACTATCCGAATCTTACATCGTACTACATTCGATAATCGACAGACCATATTACGACGAATCGTTTCATATCAAGGCGCAGAAGACTTTCAGCAAGATTTAAGGTACCACCCAACAAACAAAAGCTTCTATAAATACGATTATATCCTATTTAACACACATTTGGTTTCAATACTGTGAACTACCTTAGGTTTCTGCTAGCTCCAGTTGCACTCGGTGGTCAAGCAATTTCATGGGCTGCTGGAAAGCTCGAGACGAACCGGAACGGACTTCCGACATCGCCTTCGTCGTCGGACGTCCAAAGCAGGGTGCTGCAAGCAGCAGCAAAGCTAGAATCTCAACCTCCTGACAGTACAGAAACACAAGATTTGCCTCAAGTTGCAGCTTCTGGTAATGAGGAAGTAAATATATCTGAAGCATAGGAAATAAATAAACTCAAAATACTTACATTGAATCGGTTCGATTCTGCTTCCTCATGTTGTAAAACATCTTCAATAAAATTGATGCGAACCGGTCCGGATTGCATCTTATAGTTACTTTTTGTTGAGCAATTAAGTTTGATCAAAGGATAACATTGTGAACTGAACTGAACTGAAGAAATAAGCAAGCAAAGGTCAGGTTATACAAGCAATGTAGTTTTTCCTTTGATATAATAGCACTATAGTTTAATTTACCAGAAAAAAAAGGTAACAGAAAAATATTAATGTGATTCTTAGAGGGTGCAAGACCCAGAAACAAAAGAAAATGGGAGAGACAGAGAGAGAGAGAGAGAGCCCAAACTGAAGCCATCATGTTCTTCTCTCTCCCAGCAATCTATCATATTCTGATCAAGAGCAACTATTCAGACATATCATCCTCCTCTGCACCACTAAAATTATCAGCTTCCATGTCTCGACTCATCCTACGCAATCGACCACCACCCCCATCCATGCCGTCCCTTCCACTTCTCGAGTTTAGGTTACCCTTTGACGGTACAAAATCCTGATGAGTGTCGGAGAGTGAGAACCTGCACTATATAGATAAAATCCTGATGGGAGTAATGAATTTTTACGTACCTCTTCTTCTGTCTCTACATGGATATCGACCTCGGCTCGCCTCCTTACTGTCACTGATCTAGGCACTGGAAATTGTTCCACCTCCTCGGTTGATTTTCCCTCTCGCGCACGCTTTTTCCTCAAGATGAGCTTCTTTGGAAGGGGCTGCACGAAGAAGAATCAGTCAAGCATGCCAATTGGATAAGGAATTACAAGCTAGAATGGAGAAAAGGACAAACCAAGTATCTGGCTTCTTTATCACTAAATGTCACAAGGTATGTTGTGGGATCATTTACATCGTCACCTCGTACCTGTTGAGTCATTAAAGGACATAATTAAATAAGAGAAACAGTTGCAGTAATAAAAACAAACCAGAAAAAGAAGCATCTTGGAAACATACATCATAGTGATACTCGCGGACCCATGAATATGAGATATCTTCATTTTCATCATATATATCCTTCTCTATCTGTCACCATAATCAAGAAAAGAATATCAAATAATCTTTGACGAAATCTTACTGAATATACACAAATTCAAACCTTAATTTAAGAAAATTCTACCTCATTTATTGATGGCACCATGTACGCCAAGAACCCATCAGTTTTTTCTGAATCTGTGCTTGTTGAGCCATAACTTTTCATGATTGCCTGCAAAGTATATGACTCGTTACACGGGAAGATCCCATACTCCAAAACCATCTAAAATACTAATAAATATCAGAGAGAAGCCAATGGATCTGCAGATAATGACCAGGAGGCGAATTCGGTAGTGACACAATGGCCTCTACATACCAACATTGCAATTGCATTTGACAGTTGATCAATGTATACTTACTTTGTGTTCATACTCATCGCGATCAGCTGCACTCAATTTTCGGTAGGGTTCTAAATCCTCTGTAGGAGCACTATCAAAATTTGCAACAACATAACGGTCATCGGCCCTGAAAAAGAAATAAGGATCATTAAAAGATTATCTTCTGGTCTAGCAAAACTACTGCAGAAAGCTTGAATTGTAACATAAAATCTGCAGACGCTATCATGGTCAATTTGCGGATGAAGCACAATGATACTTCTATTTAGAATGGCTATCACTCCAACACGTTACCCTTGATCAATTTTATTTTTATTTTTATAGAAAAACAATCATTTAATAGATTACTAATTAATGAATGGGTAGTGATATTTGGCCACACTGTGGCCGACCACACAAGCTAAAAATAGTAATATAAGTTTTGAAAATGGAAATACACCCCAATTAGGAAACATAAACCCTAGGGGGAAAATGTGATTATTTCCATTTTTAGAGTCAACTTTCCTTTTCTGACGCGTGTGGCTGGCCACCGTGTGGCCGACCATCATTACCCTTAATGAATATAACTAAAAAAAAATATAACTATAAAATTATTAACATATATTTAATTTTTGGATGGGGAAGCAAAGAAATCAAATCATCTAAAGAAACTAAAAAGTATGCTAATTTGTCGAATTTCATAAGAAATGATGAATTTGTCAAGGAAAAGTTAGGGAAGGAAAACCAGTGTCCTACATGCTTACAGAGGTATATAGAAGAATTAGAAGAACAAAAGATAGAGACCAAGGCGAAAGGAGTCTATTTTTTGCTACAGGTTACCCAAGTAGAAATAGATATAGAGGATGGGAAGTGCAAATAAACAGAATCTATTTGTCCCACAGGTTACCCAAGTGCAGATTGAAGATAGTAAGTGTAAAATATATGAAGTATAAAAGACAATATACTTGTCGAGATTAGGTAAAAGCGGGAGAATCCTTCTCGGTTTTAGATGGGGATTAGCAGCATGAACAGGCTTGGACTTGCACGCCTCAAAAGATGCCAAAATATCCTGAATTTTCCTTTCCCTGAAAAAAGAAACAGGAATCAACAAGGTATTTGATGTAAACGGCAAAAGAATCATTCTTTCTTGCATAACAGAATAGAAGTCAACTAACCTACTGTTGAGGTTCTCCAAAAGGATCCGACCTCGAGATTCTCGCAATTCTTTTGCTTGTTTTTCAGTCAACGACTGCAATTTATATCAATTTTTCTAGTTAAGCTTCCAGTAGAGTCTGCAATAATTCATACTGAGCAAATAAACCTACTATTACCTGCTTAGTTGACTCAATACTAAGAGGCGATATGTACTGAGTTTTAACAAGCCAAGAGACACCTTTGTCTGTAGGTCTCTCTTTCTTTTTGATGCCATCGGTCTTACTTGGGGTTATAGGATCATCATCACGCAACAACTCCTCATCCTCGGGATCAAGGGGTATCCTTTCACCTTTGGGAGGACTGATCAACAGAGAGTGAAAGCCCAATCAGAAGAGCAGCTAAACCTAAAAAGCATGAAAGAAAGAAGGGCAAGAGAAGTTTACTTGTATACACTCAGGTCAAGAAGGTCCAGCGGTATCCCGAGATCGGGTTCAACATGTAGCTGAGGTTTCCAGTTCTTCTCCAACGATGTTATTTGATATTTACAGTATCTGCAAAAACCATATATATCAGACTTGAAGTAGATCAGCATCAAGTGAACCGATCTAATCGATTAACGAATTTGTGAGCGCTGTACAAGGGGTTGAAAAAAGAAAGAGCATGAAGAGCTCAACCAAAGTTCTTTCCTTTTTCTTAAAAATCTTTTACAATACGTTATAGCCAATGGACGGTATAATTAAGTCAACTTCAAATTGAAGAAAAATATTGCTCAATACTCTGGAATTATTTGCTTCTTTTAGTCCCACTGCATTTTAAGGAGAAAAGCCCCCATGCTGAAAATGTTAACTTATGATAGAAAGAGGTGTTTGCATGATTTCAAACCACCAATAGATTCCGCCTCAATCATCATATAAATGTATCATCATGCTATCGGAGTACCCATCAGTCATCACCAGGAGATAAGACAAGTTTAAATTCCCATTACTTACAAAAGGAAAGGTGTTATGAAGTTTGTGGGCCATAATTAGATTATTTATGGGGATAAAAGACAAAAATAGCATCAAGAGTGAGATGGGTGCAGCAGTAAGGCGCTAAAATAGATCATTTGACACTAACCAAAACTGAGATGGAATGATCAGAACATGGACTAAAAACCTGAGTTTCAGCAAGTAAGAAGTATTATAACACCATTGTGGCCGTTCAATTATAAATATGATGCAGTGCAATGCTTCATACCTATCTGGGTCTCTTTTTAATGACAAAAGCTTCATCTTTGCAGATGGATCAGGAAGTTCATTCCGAAACCTACAAAAAGCACAAAAATGCTAATCAATAGTCTATCTAAATAATAAGAGAAAAAGTGACAGCTCTTATGCATATTAAGCGAATGGCGAGTTCTTTTCCCTGGAAAGGCCTGCCTTTAGTGCAAAGTTCTCCCTTTAGTATGTTCTTTGCACCAGTGCTTTCATCGTTACTACTTCGAGGAAAACGATAGGACGATAATTGTAAAGCAAGAGAAAATTGTGTACCCTTTGAACCTCAGAATTTGCCTTAATAAAGTAACAACAAAGGTAAAATATTTAAGTAGTGTGGCAACCAAGGTCTGGATTTCAGCACCTTTCTTCAGCAGCTAACATGATTTCCAAACCAATTACACAAGCATATCAAAAGCAACTACCACTTCTTTACTAAAACTTAATTGGCAATGCAGAATCATTCTTGAAGTGTTCTTAATTCACACACTACTCTACGGTGTTAGCAATTAACGCAGAAATAGGCTAAACTACAGCAATAGAATAATGAACACAATTAAAGAGCTTATATTACTCACTTCAACTTGCAGAGGAAGGTTGTTGGCTTCTTCAGCCGGTTTTCGATTCTATCACCACTTAATAACGGAGTGCTCCTTTTGTCACCCATATGTGATCCACTAATCGACCCGTGACCCTTGGCTCCCGATGCCAACATTTGGGTCTTCTGCAGCACTTTATTCTGCGACTCTCTGAGATGCTGCTTGAGTTTCTCCTCTTGCTTCTGCTTTTCATACTCCCTCTTCTTTCTCAACCTTCTTTCTTCGTCTGTCTCAACTCGACCTAGTGGTACTGGGCCCTGCCCGCCCGGTCTTTTACTACTAAACGGAGGCTTTTGCTCCTTCCTAGATGACGATGCAGGATTAGGTTGCCTACTTTCCCTGCTTGCACCCGCAGCAACAGGCACTGAAGAAGGTATTGGTGGAGGGGATGAGGGCTGTAATGGAGGTGGTGGAGGAGGAGGAGATGACGGCGGAGGCGGCGGAGGTGGTGGTTGCATAGACGGAGGCTGATTAAACTGCGAATATTGAGATGATGGGAAGTACATTGCAGTCGCAGGGGCAGAATGCGGCGGTGGAGGTGGAGGCGGGTAAGAAGATGACTCTGGCGGAGGAGGAGGAGGAGGCGGCAAATGGTACGGCTGCTGTTGAGGGGCCGGAGGGTTGAACTGCTGCTGTTGCGATGAAGACGATCCATAGCCTGGAAGCTGATAGTTCTGACTGTAAGTCGTGCCATCGCTGCCGCTGTAAGGTCCCCAATTCTGCGAATACTGACTGCCGCCGCGCGGCGGCGGCGGAGGCGCCGAAGGCTGCAACGGGTTTTGGTTCGACGGCGGTGGAGGTGGCGGCGGCGGAGCAAACGTTGACTGTGGCGGTGGATGGAATGGCCTGTACGACGCCATGGCTAGATTTCGCAACACAAAAGGTTAAACCCCACAAATTCAAAGTAGACAATGTAATCTTTTCTCAAATTCTATGCTTGGGCCATGCAAAAACAAAACCCTAAATCTCGAAAGGGGAAACTTAAAAGTTAACGTCTCAACAAAATTTATCTTAATCTATATATCTAGGGAAAATTTTCCTTCCGCGAAAAGAATCCTAATTGAACTTCTCAACCGGAGAATGCTCCGAGAATGATCAAAGGAAAAACCCTAGCAACGAACTGAGGCGAAATTCTTGACCCGCAATCAAAAAGTTGAGCAATTGAGATCGCAGCTGAGAAATAGGGATCGATTTTGGGGATATGTAAAAAAGATCCAGTCTGTCAAAAGGGGTAATTGGGGACTCAAATCCAAAACCCCAAATTTAAATTCAAGACCCTAGGCTAGCATCTGCATACGAGCTGAAACACCGACTCTATTTACGAAATCTTGAGAAACAACATGCATCACTATGTGTACTGTGTGTGTTGAACAAGGAACACTATTTCTTTTTTGCAGGTGCTCCGGTTTATATCTACTGTATTTGATTATGCAGTTTCATAATTTGTTTTTATACCTTTTATTTTCAATTTTTCGGCACCCAAGAAAATTGTAGGAAATTATGACGAAAATTGTAGGAAATTAGGTTATGTTTCTCCTTAAATCTCACAACTTTTATTAACTGCTGCATGCTTTTGTAAAATAGGAGATAGAAATAATATTGTAAAATAGGAGTTAGAAATAATATACAGAGTATTTTCCTTTTTCATCTTAATTGGTCGTTATTTTCATTATATTACCAAATTTATTTGGCAATTTACGAGTACCAAATCAAATTAAGGCTAGTCGTTTAAAACCTTTATATTAGGACCATGAAATCTTATTTATATAAAAAGGGAATTGATAATTTATCATTATTAATTAACAACATAGAAACTTTTGCATTTCTCATCGAGAATACTTAAGAAATTGGAAGGAAAAAAAAGGTTAATAACATACAAGTAGGAGGCAAAAAATGGAATACAACTGTATAAGACCCCAAATATAATCCAAACTGTCTAAATTTCTCATGTGGAAAACTTGTGTTCAATTATTTTAAATTTCACTAGTGTGAAAATAAAAAGAACACTAAAACTTGAAAACCGGTCGCATGCCATGCGACCGGCACGTGCACGCGCCAGCCGCCCACGCGCGGCACGTGTATTACACGCGCCAGATTTTTTTTGCCTTTTTTTCTTCCAATTTTTTTTTTTAATTTCCTGTTTTCTTCAAAACCTATTTTCTGATTTTTTTTAATTTTCAGCTTTTATTTTAATTTTTCCTTTTTAATTCCACATTTTTTTTCCTCTTCGTTTTTTTTGTTTGTCGTTTTTTCTTTGATTAAGATTCGAACGAAGAGAGCCGAAAGCCTCGGAGCGAGCCAAAAAAATTCAAATTATTATCCGACGATTATCCTTATATTAGTAATCGAAACGAATGCAGAGCCGTAAAATCAAAGCAAAAAAAAAAACTAAAATTTAAAAAAATTCAAAAACAAAAAATTATTTTGACCAGGTCAATGGTTTACCCTACCCAGCATGGCGGTAGGTCTAAGAGCATTTACTACGGTGTGTCGAAGGGGGGGTGTTGAAGGTGGTGTCGAGTGGATCGACACACCCCCCCCACTCGACGTAGCCTATGTCGAGCCATAGTGGGCGCTCAACACACCCCTATGTCGAGGGGTGTGTCGATGGCGGAGTCGGAATTTCGACCCTCCGCTCGACTCCATGATGATGCAATATGGGGACACTTGTCGTGTCCCCATTGGTCCCTTATTATTATTATCTTTTTTTCGTTAAAAATTAAAAAAGCAACCGTTATTTTTTTCTTTCTCTCCAACGTATACATTTCCATCTCCAACGTCTATATCCCATTTTTTCCCTATATATACCCCTTCATCTCATTCATTCTCCACACAACCTAATTTCTCCATCCATTCTTCTCCCAAAAAAATTTCATTCTTTCAATTTATTTTGTGCAAAAAAATGGTTGAAGAGGGATTTAATTCGTGGTACTCGCAAACTTTTGGTTCAATCCCACCGAACCAATCTCCCAATCCGGCGAATCCAACCTCCAATCCGGCGAATCCAACCTCCCAATTCTCCTCTTCTTCCGGTTTCGGGCAATACTCGGCCCCTGCAGGGTTTGCAGCGTTTTCGCACACGCCGGGCTTCTCCCAATTTCCCCCGTCGTCGGGTTTCTCTCAAGTTCCTCCGTCTTACGGCTTCTCGCAGTCGCCAGGCTTCTCGCTTGCACCGGGCTTCTCGCCTGCGCCGGGCTTCTCGCAGTCGCTGGGCTTCTCGCCTACGCAGGGCTTCTCGCAGTCGCCGGGGTTCTCTTAAGTACGGGCGACATCCGAGTACTCCCAATTCTCGCAGCCGCCAGCGGGTACGGCTCGACTCAGACGATTCAACCTCAACGACGACGACGACCATGTTGAGGTGGCAGAAGAGGAAGAGGAAGAGGCGTACGGCGACTCTCACGAAGAGGAATCAGACGAACGTGAGCAAACACCACCGCCCCTCCCCCCGCAAGGGAAAAGCTATCGCGACCTCAAGCACGGCCACTTCTCCAGCCAAGGGGAAGGGAAGGCCACGCCGCAAGGGGAAAGCTGCCGCGGCCTCATCCGACGAGCCAAATAAGCCACTTCGAGGTCCTAACTACTCGGCCGGTGAGATTGAATACCTCGCAAAGTTATACATTGACTACGGGATGGACGCGATCACCAGCAACTATCAAACATCAAACGCGTTCTGGGACAAAATAATGACCCAGTTCAACGCGTTCATGTATCCCGCCTACCAAAGAGAAAAGAGTGCGACGAAGAGCGCATGGGGCCGCGCCAAGAAAGAGATCCAGCACTTCGCCGGCATCTATATCCAAGAAAAAAGGGAGCTCGGAAGCGGGGAGAACGACCTCGACTTGTACAAAAGGGCCCACGATCTGTTCCTCGCCAAGTACGGGAAACTGTTCCAGTATAGGACTGCGTGGGAGCTCTTGAGGCATGTCCCGAGTTTCACCAACCCTACGAAGACAACTGCTCCAAAGCGGACGAAGATAAATGAATCCGGCGAGTATACTTCGTCTGCTAGCGGCACCGCATCCACCACATCCGCGAGCGATGCAAACACTCTGTAGGTTCGACCCCAAGAAGTGAAAGCGGCGAAGAAGGGGAGGAAGGGCAAAAATGCGATACGGGAGCAGGCGGCACAAGAGTTGTCATCCCTCAACCAGCAATCGAGGGAAGAGTGGGCGTTGGGCGTCTATCTCATGGACACGTCGAATATGAGTCTCGATCGAAAGGCGAGGTACGCAAATGTTCGCCGCAAACTTGCAAAGGAATTCGGTTGGGAGGAGTAGTTGTACTAATTTTTTTTAAATAATTATTGTAATGTTGCAGTTTTTAATTATTGTATTTTTTTTTTAAATTAGTGTATGTTTTAGTTTTTTTAAATTCAATAAAAATGTCATTTATTAATTTCTGAATTTAATTAAGTTAATTTTTATAATATTTATTACAAATAAAAAAAAACAACAAAATAAAATCTATTCAATCATTAAAATCACGCTTTCCAGTGCTTAGACCTAGGTCTTACTCAACCCCATTGTAGTGAGAAAATCAACCTATGTCTAACTAAATACCACCAATCATTAAAATCACGATTCTCAGTGCTTCAACCTACGTCTAACTAAATACCCGTAGTAAGTGCTCTAAGGGGAGTGCTTCTCAAAAAAGAAATATACAAACCAAATAGTCGCAAACGGCGCGAGACCTTTGAGTCTTTAAGGTTATCCGTAGCTCAAAAATTTTGTCAAAATAATCATAGATGTTATAATTATTTTTGTGGATATATCAATATACAGAAACCTAACAAATTAAATAGACGTATCTAAAGAAACCACAATCTCACCATTTCATGCTCACTAACACACAAAATTCACCATTCTACATCTTACATTCAAGCACCTAAATCCTAACTTTCTTTATGCAACTCACAGAATTCATCATCAAATTTCAAGAACGCGTTCGAGTTTCAGAACGAAACGAAGCAAAAAATGCAAGAAAAGAAAAGGATAAAAATGACAATGTTTACACAGCGGCTGGATCAACGATAGTTACGGTAGTTGGGGCTGTACATACAGCTCTCTGCATATTTCACCAGATTTTCTGGCTGCGGCAGACGAGTGGCGAGACCTGTATAGCAAAGGAAAAGATGAGAAAGATTGCGTTACTTTCTTACAGATGTGTTCTGAGTAGCTCGACCTTGAGGGCGTTTGCAGAATGACGAACTTACCGAGTTCATAGGCTTTAGCTGCTACTTTTGCAGCGATCTGGGCTGAAATCTCTCTGATGTTGGTTAATGGTGGGTATATGAGCCCTTTATCTAGGTTATCTTGGCTAACCTGTTCGGCTAACGCTTCCGCTGTTTCAAGAAAGCATATAGACGACTGAATCAGAGTATGATTAGAAGCTCGAACATAATTTACTCGTGACCATAAGAATGGGGCATCCTAGTTTTCATATTTATTAGAGCCCTTGTTTTCGTGCAAAGTTGTTGATATCAATATCTAGACGTACGGGTGTTGGGCGATAGCTTAGATAAATAGAAATAATATAGGCTAATCCACCATGTACTCGATCATATGTATTGGCAATCTAGTGTTTAAGTGAACTTCAATTTGCAAATGTCTTTATCTTTCGATCATATAGTGTCAAAATTAGTACAAAAATCTATGGAACTTACAAGCTGCAAGAAGCATGTCGTCGTGAACACGGATGGCGCCGGAGATTATCAAACCGAGCCCAAATCCAGGAAAGATGTATGCATTATTGGCCTGCACGAAGAAAGTAGAGTTCAGATTCGTGCGGAAGTTCTGTAATAAGTCAAATTTGGTGGATTGAAATTTAGATTGAACCTGGCCAGACGCATAAAATTTGCCGTTATATTCAACTGGGCTAAATGGGCTCCCACTAGCGAAAATAGCTCGACCCTGGTGGAGACATAAACGAGGATAAGTAAGTAAAATAGATCATCATATGAGGCGAAATTTTTATATAAAAGACCAAAGCTGACTCATCACCTCGCTCCATGTATAAGCTTCCTCAGCCGTGCATTCAGACTGCGAGGTTGGGTTTGACAATGCGAGAATGACAGGTTTCTGAAAACGGATGAAAGAGCAGTCTTGTAAGGCGAGCATGTTTTCTCGTGGACTTTATGAAGTTGGGATTATACAAGATTAAGTACCTCATTTAAGGCGGACATTGCCTCGACAACTTCCTTTGTGAAGGTTCTTCCTGCTCCTGACGATCCGATTAATATTGTCGGCTTGATGGCCTATCAAAATGTGACATAAGATGATAGGTATTTGTTTTGGCTGTGGTTTCTGTAGTCGAGCAAGTACACATAAATGCAAAGAAATGGGGAGACAGAGAGAGTATGTACCTTCACAGCATCTAACAAAGTTCTGACAGGTTTGTGTTCATGTGCCCACGGCCTCTTAAAATGTTGAAGGGAGTCGATACGCGATTGAACAATCAAGCCCTTAATAAGAATCGCGGATTTTAATACTGAAGACGGATCAAAGAAATGGAAGTGCCAAAAGAAAATGTTGAGAACCATATTACCTTTGAGTCTACGAGAAAAATCTTCTTGCGAGCCTCTTCCACTGGGACGTTGGTCTGCATTTAAAAAGGGCATTTAAATTGTAATGACAATTATTCCAAATTTGATACCCATCGAGAAGATAAACGTACAGCAATGATCTTTTTTAAAATACCTGTTTTGATATTTCAAGAGCTATGAGCTCTGCAATACCAGTACCAGCCTGCAATAAAATCAAAGTAGGTAAGCATATCAAACAAAAATGATAATATTACGAGCAAAGAGGAAGACAACATGTAATCATCGTGTGGTATAAAACAAATATGTATATTGAGATAAATAATGAAAACACACCTCTCCAGCTCCAAGGAATAAGAATCTATGATCAGACAAGGTACCCCGGACTAAATTCAGTGCTGATATCAGCCCGGCAAGGACGACAGATGCCGTACCCTGATACAGAAAGCAAAAAAGAAATGAGAATATACGACAACTAATAATGAAGGGAGATGAGAGAAGGAATGCAAAGCAACAAAGATGCGGGTGCCCGACGAAAATTATAAGTGATGTGGAAAGAAATGATCAGTGCATAGTTACCTGAATATCATCATTGAAAACGAGATGGGTAGTTCCGTACTTAGCAAGGAGATCAAATGCATTGTGGTTTGCAAAATCTTCAAACTGCGCAGTCCTCAGAAGGAAAATAGTGTTAAATCAGAATTACAGAACTAATTGGTTAGCACAACTTGCACTTATAAAAGTGGGACCAACCTGGATTAGAACCTTTTCTCCATAATTCTGCTTCACTGCGTTCATGAACTCGTCTAGGAGCTCAGCATACTCCTGCAAATAAAGATAAATAACATTAAGTTAGTGAAAAAGGTACGTCTACGTTAAGATTTATTCTGAGAAGTTGGCATGATCAGATTATTAACCTGTCCGGTTGCCCTCCTCCTCCTGAGCCCGATGTAAAATTCATCATTCAACAACTGCTCGTTGTTTGTTCCCACATCAATGGTCACGGGCAAGCACTGAAAGTATAAAAAAAATTTCCGATTCAGTATAAAAGAGACTAGCAATACACTAAAATTATCAGCCACCATTTCAATATTCAAACTTTGAGGTAATAATTACTATATCGAAACATGTATGCGTGCAAAAAGTAACGTTTTTGGAGCAGCCAGAAACTTACAGCAGATGGACGAATGCCACCAAGTGCTGAATACAACGAAAGCTTTCCGACAGGTATCCCCATTCCCTGGTGAAATGAAAAGATTTTAAGATTTAAAGCAAATCGTACAGAAATATTTACATGCAAGATAGATAGCATGGGCTAAGAACACCGAGTTGCAATGAAGCCAGTAGTTTACAATAATGGCTGGATTTCAAAACAGAAGAAAAGACCGAGTTACCTGGCAGCCAAGATCTCCAAGACCCAAAATCCGCTCACCGTCTGTCACCACAATGACTTGAATCTTCTTCTCAGGCCAATTTCTCAATACCTCGAGAATTCTTCCCCTGCAAAATTGCTACCAATTATCATATCTGAAAGCTCACAACAGAACCTCCCAGCAGAGATCGTAGTCGGATGAAACATACTTTTCTTTCAGACTGATGAATAGACCCTGCGGTTGTCTAAAAATGCTCCCGTACTTTTGGCATGCTTCACCAACAGTCGGAGTGTAGACTACAGGAAGCAGCTCCTCGACATTTTCAATGAGAAGCTTGTAGAAAAGTCTCTCATTTCTCTCCTGAATAGCAAAACGTAAAATTAAACACGAGCATAACCAGTACATGCAATCTAAATGCAGTTCAGATAATTTCAAAATTTATTAAGTTACAACATGTGTGTTAGATAATTACAAAATTACCTGAAGATCCATCATAGCCATGTACCTCTGCAGCGGTACTTGGTACTGGCGCATGTTGGCCATCATCTTCTTAACCTACTCGAAAGAAGAAAGCAATAATGCAATCAAATAATTATTTGATTCCATGGATGACTAAAATTAACGAGGATATTTTTAAAAGACTAGAAATTTGAGAATGTGCATATTATGCTAACCTGGAGCTCTTGGCTTACAACCACAGGCGGGAGAAGGCCACGTAAAAAGTGGGCATCCCTTTCTTTCAAAGTGAAGGCAAGGCCTTTGTTGTAGTGAGGGTCGCGCAACAATGGATATCCACTGTAAAGAAAATACAAGAAATTATGGCAACATACATACGAAGAAACTCGCATCAAAGGAAATGCCAAGGGGATAGTCCTACATTCATCGTGTTCATACGAAACACTAATGATCAACCTATCAATAAAATGCAATCTCAAGACACATTTATCAATTTTAATTCATCATATTCATAGGAAACATTAAGGAGTAACCAAACACCAAAATTCTCATATTCACCAAAGAAATTAATTTATTCCCAATCATAACACATTCTACAAAGGTACTACAACTGAGATCAAGCAACGAAGGAAAAAGATTAGAAATGGAAACAAGAAAGAAGAAAACAATTTTTTATCCCTGAATATAATTTCAATCATTTCTTGAGGCCCACTAGCAAATAAACACAAGGCAAACTTCCAAAATAATATTTCCCAAAAAAGATTGAAAAAAGAACAATTTATATATTGGATCTTTATAAGGCGTAGAAAACTGATCTATTATTTAAATAAAATATTAAAAGAATTTATAGAAAAATCTCAACATAGAAATCATCGATATCCAAAATTAGGAGAAAAGTTTTCCTTATAGATGAATTGATCATCACCTTGCTACAGTGACAGTCCAAGGGGTGATGTACTGGTCCTCGGTGGCGCTATCCTCACCGTACACATCTTCGACGCCACCGCCGACGGTGGATTTCGATTCATTCTCCATCACCTGCGACTGCGATGATGACGAGGAGGAGGGAGCATTCTCTCTCATCTCCTTCAGAGTATTCTCCATCAAAACGCTGACGTTTCGATCTGCAGGCTTGCCATTTGAGCTCACTGAAGCAACCACCACAGCTGGAGCTGAAATCTTCTTCTGTGAAGATTGCGTCAAGCTCTTCGACACCCCAGAGAGAGAATTATTCTGCAAAAATTAAAGGAAAACCAGACATTTTCAACATCAGATTCAAGAAAATAAGACATGAAAAAATGGGTCTTTTCGGTTGAATTGGCCATAATTCGAAGAATGTCGGATTATTTCCATCTTTCGTGAGATGGGAATTTCCTAAATTAAGAAAATGGGCCAAGTTCATTTCTCTAATCAGACAAATTCAGACGAACAAAAAACTGAAACGGCGAAGAGGAGACAGCTAAAAAAACTTAAAAAATAAAACAGTAAATAATTGGAAGTTGCTTATAGTATATTGGTAAAAGAAGATGAAATTGGTGCAGAATTACCAGAAACGCGCTTCCATTCAACGCAAACATAGTGGCGGAAGATTTAGGAGGAGTGTCCCTGTTCTCAGTGTAGAGAGAGGGAGAAAATTAGGAAAGAGAAAGAGAGTGTGGTGATGGGAGCTACTCTTTATGCGATCGCCTGAGTCGCGATCTCCCTCTCTCTCTCTCTCTCTCTCTTCCTCGCTTTTCCTTTCTCTCTATATAGCGGGGAAGCAGCGCAAGATTTATGACTCCTTCTATTTCTCCACTGTTTCTTGTTTTTAGATACACCCCCCATTTCCAAAATTGTTAGCTGTTTAATTAGAAATGTAGTTATGCACTGTTTGAAAATACTTTACCAATAAATTCTTTTTGAAAATGTATTCCTTTTTTCTTTTACCATTTTATATTTGACGATTTTTAATCTAAAAGTGTACAGATAGAATTTTCCATTTTGGCGTATGCAGATTTTGAGTATATCATCTTATTCCATCGTTCCAATTTTATCGGATGTCCCCGAAGGGACGAGTATAGACTATTGTAAGTTACTACTATATATTATATTCACCCTAATAGCAGCATAGTAATAAAAGTCCCAAAATAAATAGGACGAAAAATTGGATCAGCCAAAAAGATGCAAACTTTAATATGATTTGACAATTAGTAATTAGTAATTTCTAGTACATGTTAGTAGTCACCAACTATAGCACAATAATAATAAGAATAACATGTAGAGATACTAAATTGAAGCACCAAAATTACATTTCTTTCGCCTCACTTAATAAAAGATAAAAGAATGTAACATCATGTATCCGATTTTGAAGCATGTAGAGTGTAGTAGTAGTGTAGTACCATAAATTACAAGGAGGAAAAAATGGACCACATAAACCAAAGATAGCTTATGTCCGCCCGCAACTTGCATGGCGCGCACGTGGTAGGGGATGTTGGGAATCCATTATTATTATTGAATTATTTTTTTTTCTAAATATTTTTACTAAATATTTATGATGTAAGTAATTGATAAATGGGTAAAATATACAGATTCAATCAAACTATCCTTAGTATTTATGACTTCACAATTAGAATATATTTCTAATTTTAAAACTTATATTATATTTTTTTTTTACTTTGGTTGCTTCAAATATGTTCAAATAACACTACTCATATAGATTATATCCTAATTTTTAGACCAAGTTATTAAAATTGTATGACCTTTAAGATATGCAAAAAGGGAAATTACGACATTTCAGAGAAGTTATAAATGTATTTATAAAGATTTTAAAGAAAATTAAGACTCCGATGTATGTTAGTAATAGTAACTCTTGATCATAAATGTGTGGCTAGCCCCTACAAATTTTATTAAGTGCCATAATTTGAATTTTCTAAAATATAATGTGTACACTTTTATGATTTGAGTAAATTGTAGTATTGAGTAAACTTTGTGTGACGAGTCTAATTAACATAACTCTTACTCCGATACTTACTAGATCATCCCAAGCTGTACCACTATTAAATTTGAGAAATTATTGCCAATCAAGCATAATCTTTTCAATCATTTGCAATAATAATATCGCTTTTTATCAATGACATATCAAAACACAATATTTCAATTGATTGCAATTGATATCACTCCTTATATTTTTGGTAATCGGAGAGATAACGTGAACTTTTTTTATATGGCATTTTACTTATAGTTTGAATGATATTTTTACTCATTTTTTTACTATGTACTTCTATTTTTCCTTATAACTAACATCATGCACATTTTCTAACAATTCAAATAAGTAGTATCCGGTAAAAAAATAAGTTAAAATGTCACATAAGAAAAATCCACATCAATTTTCCGGTCACCGGACTTTTAATCGTGATTTCAATTGCAATCAGTTGAAAGGTTGTGCATTGATATGTCAATAATTAAAAAAAAATGTTCTTATTATTGTGAATGAGCGGAAAAGTTTTGTCTTAATTTGCAAACCCTAAGGTGGTGGTTGGTATGCTGGAATGGAATGATCATTACCGCTTCTATTTCTCATCCCACGGCTGGTATAGTTTTTTTCGTGAGGAATGATCATTCCTTAATGAGTATGAGTTTAGTCATTCCTTCCCTCCCCCCTAGCATTAGCTATTCCATATCTTCAGGAATGAACTTTATTATTATTATTATTATTATTATTATTATTATTATTATTATTATTATTATTATTATTATTATTAAAAATAATTCTAATGATTATAATTAAATAATATTAATATTATTAAATTATAATTTTATCAATATTAAGATAATTTATACTAATTAACTATTAATTGTATTATAATAATATTAAATCAATAATAAATAATATTATTATTTTTATTATTATATATTATCATTGTTATTATTGTAGTTAGCAAAAAAATATTATTATTACTATTATTAATATTATTATAATTAATATTATTATACATATCAATTATTAAAATGATAAATAATATTAAAATAATAATTGATTATTATTTATTTAATATTTTAATTATTATTAAACTAATTATATTAATTATAAAAAAAATAATTAAAAAATTCATTCAATTTCTTACGTATACCAGCCATAGGAATAATCCTTCTTCATTCCATTCCATTTCCATTTTCATTCATTCCCATTTTATTCCATTCATGTGTATCAGTCATCACTTAAATTTTATTATGAAATTTACGCTATATTTGTTGAAGTACGGTTTTCAACAAATTATGATATAATTAATTATATGTGGACGATATTATACGAAATTATGATAATTTAAGGATAGCATGATTGAAGTTTTTAGGGGCATCAATTATGGTCCTGAGCAAATCTCTTGGTGTTTTAATATATCTTACTACTATTTAACCTTATTTATACTTTTTTTTAAAAAAAATTTGGAACGGAACTTCTCTATACCTAACTCAATCAAATTTGCCAAATCTAATTAGTGAGATTTTAATAAATTTAGTGAAAAAGATGGGACGAAAAGATAGATGCTGACGAGGAGGTGTTTCAGCATCATCGCCACAACCGGAATATGACACATGCATGATGCCACGATTGTCATGGCTACACCTTTGGATTCTAGGATCCTATAATATTCTAACAATGTAAGAGAAATATATATATATATATATATATATATATATACTAGGTTTTTTTTTTTGAGAGAATATATATATTAGGTTGATTCACATGCAAGGTACTTTGATATGAATCAAAATAATGTATTTTTTGTATTATTACAATGTATTATTATAATAATAATAATATATTTTTGAATTATTTCCACAACTTTTTTTTAGAAAATTACAACAAGATATATATTTATAATCAAATAAATCGTTACACCATCATATAGGTAGGACCTTTACACTATATAAAGGATGAAGGGACCGCTATACCACCATTTCATGTTCAAATATATATATATATATTTTCCCTTCAAAATGTCCTAATGGGTTCTTGCTTCATATATTCCTCCGACACTGAGGTGGCTGGTCCTAATTTTGACATGTGTTGTCTTTCTGTTTATTTATAATTTTATCAAGTATTATGCCTCAGTAAAACCGAAGTAAATTAAGATTTTATTTTTGTCAACTACTAAGATATTTTATTGGTCTCAAACATATGTTACTTATATATATGATATTATGTTTGTAATTTGTCAGTAGTTACGCACGGTGCACTCTAAATAACCTCATGCATAATTAACCAGCAAATCAACGATATAATTTTATAGTGTATAAGAACAATAATATATTTTTTGAAAGAATAAAGTATGATAAAAGGAAATAATCAGATCTAAAGAAACATAATTTAGAGCTAGGCTAGCAAATCAAACCCGGTCGAACCGAGGCTGCAACAAATTAGACCCGACTTGTTTTTGGCCCAGCCCAAAACTTTCCTTCGGTTAGGTGGATGTGGAAATACTAATTGAGTCGTATTCAATTTGGGAAAATATAATTATGACAACAAAGTTGAACCAAATTAAAGAGGATGAGGACAGCTTTTCACAGCACTTAAATTAGCACAACATTCAGCCATACGATACAACTACACACAGCAAATTCTTTGGAGCTGTTACATCATTAAACATTGTAGCATCCATCACCTTTCAATTTTTTTGTTTGGCAGTGAAATATTTTGGGGATAAAGCAATTAACAGTATCTTTCACACAATATAATTCTTGCAAGAATATATTTTCGTCCTCAAATGCATGTATGAAATTTCATATATATGAAAAAAAAAAAAAGTCAATTCAATTTTCAAAATTATCATCTTTATTTTCTACTATATATTAAACCTAAACTGCAAAAAAAATTAAAGCAGTTGAACTCACCAGGAAATTAATCCGGACGATTTTAGGTTGGTGATTTTCTTGGTAATTAGAGGAGGAGTTGAGATTAGGCCAACTCATTTTCGATAATTCAACTGACTAAATTTTGGATGAGTATTGCACCTTCTGCAATGTAAATTGGAATTTGGGTATATACAGAATTCAATTGAATCAAATCCATAGAATTTTTATCATTATAACACATGTTTATAAGATCGAATTAATAATTCCATATATAATGACGGTCATAATGAATTGAAAAAAAAAAATAGCTGTTTCATTGATCAATTAAGAAGTAATTAAATGAGAGAGGTCAGTCTGAAGTGGATTAGTAGCCATAATCTTCCCATCTGGAACAATCGAAATGAGTTGGTGTTCAAAAAAAAGGCAAGCTGTTGCAATGACCTAGTCGAGATGATTAGAGTACGTTTTTGGTTTTGGATTTCTAATTTATCTCGTCTTCGTGTTAGCTTTAGTTTGGGAGATTGAATTTGTAATCCATCTCTTTGTTTTGAGCTCTAATTTCTTTGTAGAAATGAAATTATATGTATTAACTAAAAATAAATTCTGACCATTTATTTAGATAAGTGTACGGTCAAGATTAGTGAGATTTAATAGAGGTTTATTTTCGTCGTTTAAAATTGAAAAGGACAGCTACGGATTTTGACATTGACATTCCTTAATTTGTGGAATTTCATCCTTATTTTTTGTTTTTGCTTTTGTGTGTTTTTAAATTTGGTATTAATCTACACAGTGGATACGGGTGGTTTAAATTATTTATTTCTAAGTTTGAATCAATTGTTTATTTCAATTATATTTGTCTATGTATTTATTTTTATTGTTTTCTTTTCCCCATGTATCAATTTAATATATTTATTATTTAAGTGCTTATTTAAATTATTCTTTTTAATATCAACTATCAAATTGCACGATAAAAATCCTCAAGAATGCAATAAGATGTTTATGTCAATGCAATATTATATAACTATAAAAACAATAAGTTGTTAATGTCAAAACACTAATATGTATCAATAAGAACAATAAGATGTTAATGTCAAAACAATAATAATATAACAATAAAAACAATAAAATGTTAATGTCAAAACAATAATATATGACAATAATTAAAAACAATAAGATGTTACTGTTAAAACGATACATATATAACAATGAAAACAATAAGATGTTACTAACAAAGCAATACTATATAATATGCATTAGTAAATTAACTAAAGAATAATAACAAAAATATTAATAAACAATTAACATTTCATAAAAAAAACCACAAACTATTGCAAAAAAGAAAATATAATATGCAACAATAAATCAACTAAAACGCAATAAACATTTAACCAAAAAATCAATCACAATGTGAAAAGCACTCCAGAATTTTTATCCGTCATATTCTCATACATGCATATATTATTCTACCTATCTAATTATATATCGTAAAGAACATTTAAATAAATTTTGCCTTGATTTAACACCCTTAGCTGCCGCCTATTATGTTGCACACGTGTTGCATTAGTGGTTAAACTTACCATGATGCTCTCATAATTAACAATTAATTATTCACTTAATATATCACCTCAAATTTCGGAGCAATCTCCACCATACATATCTATATGATCAAAGGTGTATATTTAATTCTATTTAATTCTATATATATATATATATATATATATATATAATTTTAGAGGCTTTTGTAATTATATTGTCTCATCGTGTATTAAGTACGTTATTACGTTATGCAAGATAAGGTTGTTTTAGTATACACTTCTTTTTTTTAATAAATCGTGCATCATGTTCAAAATTATTCATGTTCATATTTATTTCTGTACAAGTTATTATCGTATATGATCATTATCGAATCAATCTAAATAAACAATTGATAGCCCAAGAGTGTGGTTCTTGAGAAATCCGCATTGACTCGCTACTTCAATTTTAAAAGTATACTAGTAGTAATAAACATGGCCACTAGTGTCTCTATAATTCTATAATCTCCGTCCACTCACACGCCTCTTTAGTTCTATTTTCTTTCTATAGAAACTACCCTCCTTTTATGATTGAGCGATTGAAACTAAACCAAGTTGTAGTAATATTTATTTTGGTTATATCTTAATGTATATTTCTTTGTTTCAGAATATTTAGCGACTACTTTATATGCTCGTCCAACGTGTAAAATCGTCTAAATTCTTAACATAGATTTCTCTTTGTAACCCAAACTTCAAAATCTGGCATTTATTTAGTCTATAATATTGCGGTTCACTTTCAGGGGCGGGGGATAGGACTTTGAGGGCCCTGTGCAAATTTCTAAAATTGGCCTTTTATTTATAAATAAGAAAATCTATAAAAAGTTATGAAATTAATAATATTTTTGTAAAATAAAATTTATTTTTTGTCAAACTTTATATTAATAAACAAAAAACTAGAGTAAGCACTTAAACAATGTTATTGTGCTTCAAATTTTATTAAAAAAATTAAATTATTATTAAACATTTATAAAAGTTAATAAATGAGCTTTACAATTTTAGAACTAGAACTGAAGGATTCAACACGTAAAGTTCCTTTATTGGATTATGGTCCTTTATTTATATGGTTAAAAAGTAAAAAATTTATGGATTGATAATATTTTAGTCAATCATAATTTATTAATAAATTGCATGATAAACAAATAAAAAAAATATCTAAGACAATCATGTAAATAATGTCGTTAGATCTTAATGAAAGTTTTATTGTTACAAAACAAAATATACTTAGAAAGTTTATAAGAATTAAATAAGGTTCATATGTTTTATGGGGCCCTATCCAGTGATATACATAAAAATTATAATAATTATAAACAGTATAGAATATAACAAAGTTGGACTTTTAATAGAATATAGAAAGAGAATTAATGCAAACTAGTGTACATTATACTATAATTATAAGTATGTAATCATAAAATTAATACAACATTATCTATATTAAAGTAATTTTTATTTTGGACACACTATATTAGAGTAATATATATATATTTTTGAAGGGACTATATGAGAGTACAATAATTATATTCGGACACACTGCGGTTTGCCACACGCATAAAAAATGAAAAGTTAATTATAAAAAAAAAGAAATAATCACATTTCCCCTTAGGGTTTGAATTCCCTAATTAGGATGTATTTCTTTTTTTCAAAACTTATATCACAGTGTATCCAAATAACATTAGCCATTAGAGTAATATTATTTGTACTGTGGTGTTGTCAATTGTTAGCAATTTTTCTACTTTTAGAGGTGCGCAGCTACAACTACTCGACCAAAAATGTTCATCCCCAAGATGTGATATAATATGCTCTCTCCGTTCCCACTTAATATGGTGTTGGGGTCGTGCACAAGTTTTAAAAAAAAAGTAGATAAATATTTGATAGGAATATTTTAAGTGGATGAAGGGATTCATTTACGATGTGTTGTTAATTTCTTAGTGGATGAAGAAACTTTATAGGAGTAAATATATTGAACTTTTACGGGTAAAAATGTAAAGACATGTCCAAAAAAAGAAACATCATACTAAGTTGGGACGGCTAAAAAAGAAAAGTAACCATACTAACCTATTATTTAATATTATTAAAAAATTATTTAATATTATTTTGGAGTAATAATATTTCGATAATTGATCAAAAAGAGTATTTCTTTTATTCTATTATATTTCTTTAGCTGCAAGAAATCAAACCAACTTTTTATTTTTTTTGTACAAACTAAACATAATTTTAAAATATGAAAATTATATATGATGTTAATTGTTATATACGTCTGATCATCTCGTCACAAGTTAATATTTTGAGATCTCTTTCGTCATTATACTCAAGAGATTGCAACATATTATCAATCATGTTTAGGTTTGATTATCTCGTCCTACATCAATTGTTGTAATACTTACAAAAAAAATTATATATTTTGTCAAAATCAATTTTTATGATAAACTATTGCCCCTTTTATATAAGTTCTCCAATTAGTGAAGAGAAAATAAATATTGATTTTGAGAAATTATAATGATTCATCAATAATGTAGTTTTATTAAAAATTGACATTGGATATAAATTTCTATATTAAAATTATATAAATATGAATGAAAAATGCAAAAGATGCATAGATTTAAGATAAATAAGAATAGGGAATGAAGAACGCGCTACGTGTGACCTTGAATCTGTCATTTTTCTACTAATATATGAATTTGATATAATAAAATATATGAATAAAAATGCATAATATGACGATTTAAGATAAACATAAATGAGGTTGTTAAGTCCATGATACACTCGAATAGTCACATGTAAAATTTAATATTGACAACATAATAATTGACAATGCTAAATTTTAGTTCTAGTTTGAACCATCTCGTTCAATTACAATTAAAAATTGAATATTGACAACATAATAATTGATAAAATTAGTTAAATTTTAAATACTAAAAGTTAGACTATTTATATCCGATTAATTAAATGACAAAATTAAATTAATTTTGCAAAAAAAAAAATTCAGGTCGAGAAAATAATATTGATTTTAGGTATTTATATAGATTGTTCAAGATTGAAATCTTATTAAAAAGCAATGTGGGATGAAAAGTATGATAATTTTTACATATTGATTTTAAGTATATATAGACTTCTCAATGGATGAAGTTTCATTGGAAAAGCGAGGTGGAATAGAAAATTAAGTAGAATATTTAAATTCTAATATTTTGTGTTTAATAATTCGAAAAATTGGAGAATTTAGATAAATTAAAATACTATGATGGTCCATTGAGCTAGCTGATTATTTATTAGTTCTATCGCTTATTTATTTAAAGTACGCATAAAGACCTATATATACATTTGGGGGCCCTCGTTTTTTTGGGGCCCGTGCGGTCGCCCATTCCGCACACCCTTAAAACCGCCCCTGTTCGCTTTGAGTATGCGTTGATTCTTCTTCAATAACTCAACACCTAATTTATATAATTAGATTCTAGTCGAGATTCATATTTTACTAACAAAAAGTATATTTAAGCTTAATTCATGTATTTTGTAAGCAGAATATATTTTACTTCTTGAAAAAGACCAGATCAAACAAATTCATTTAATGAAGAAAAAAATTGTTGTACTCATAAGGGTTAATATCATGAAAATACACGAACTTTGAGTTAACTTTCATTTTTCCCACGAACTTTCAATTTTCTGTGACAATACACGAATTTTGAGCCAACTTTCAATTTTCCCACGAACTTTCAATTTTTTGTGGCAATGAACGAATTTTTGGTCAACTTTCATTATTCTCACGAACTTCAACTTTGGTCCAACTTTGAGTCAGCTAATGTGGCAATCGAGAGTGTGTAGTCTTTTCGCCCAACAACTAAATTAATTGATATCTTCTTTCAATCTCATACGCCATCATTTAATCTCTAATTAACTGACCTATTTAATTGTCCTACTAGAATTTTTGGTGATATAATTTCTCCTATTTATTCAATCAAGATATTTGGGATGAAAAACACATTAGCGTATGAATTTTTATTTTAGCAAAAAGATTAATGGCAAAATTGAAAATTTTAAAAGAAATATGGAGAAATTTTGAAGAAGATGACACTCTTGTCTTCATAGGAGAAAAATGGAGAAATGTTTGTCCTATATATCACCATAATCTCTAGTAAGATAATAAAATAGGTTTGTTAATTTTAGGATTAAACAACGAGGTATGAAATTTAAAAATACGGTAGTTTAATTTAGCCGATTGATGAAAAGATTTACGCTCGATAGCCACAGTTTTGGCAAAAAATGATCATGAGAAAAATCGAAATTGGAGCAAAGTTTAAGTTCGTGAGAATAATGAAAATTGATTCAAAATTTGTGAATTATCACAAAAAATTGAAAATTTACGGAAAAATTGAAAATTAACTCAAAATTCTTGTATTATCACAAAAAATTAAAAATTTATGAAAAAAAATAAAATTTGAACTAAAATTTGCGTATTTTCATGAAATTAACCACACCCATGATGTAACCTAGAAATTGGATTTAGGCCCACGTTTAGTGTTGGGCCAGTAATCATTGTGTTTATGCATGAGGACAAAATAGGGAATGTGTATTGTTTCGACATTTTGGAGGGGACGTGCCTCATTTTGGGAAATGACCTCACTCCATATCCTTATTTCAAATCTTGCAACAATTTATTATAGTTGGTTAATTTCTCAACTCAAAATCAATTTACCAACCATTTTTCTGAATTATGTAATGAACTCAAAGTGTTACACTAACGGTGAATGGGTAGAAATCATTCCAAGGTGTACCAGATTGCGGTTTTCAAGTATATAAAATTTGATAATTTAAGGACAGCATGATTGAAGTTTTTATGGGGCATTATGTGTTTTAATATATTTTACTACTACTATTTAACCTTCTTTTTATCTATTTCAATTATAATCACTGAGATTTTAATTAATTTAGTGAAAAATGGGAACGAAGAGATAGATGCTGACGAGGAGGTGTTTCAGCATCATCGCCACCACTATAATATATGACCCCCTTTGGATTTTAGGATCCTAAAAAAAATCCTAACAATGTAAGAGAAATATTTATTTATATATTTGTGTGTGTTTTTATCTTTTTTCTTGAAATATGCATCACTCTTTGACTCTTTGTCTTCATGGGTTCTTGCTTCATATATTCTTCCGACACTAAGGTGGGTGGTCCTAATTTAGACATGTGATGTCTTTTTATTTTTATAATTTTATCAACATATTATACCTCAGTAAAATCGAAGTGAGTGAAGATTTTATTTTGTCTTAACTATTAGTAAGATTTTTCTATTGATATCTCAAACATAATATATATTTATATATAATAGTATGCAAATCAACAATATAATTTATGATTTAAGAATAATAAATATTTTTGGAAGAAAAAATATTGTAATAAAGAAATAATCAAAAAGTTAGACCCGACTTGTTTTTGGCCCAGCCAAAACTTTCCTTCGGTCGGAGGATCCGGAAATGTTGACTAATAGTATTATAAAAAACTAGCGTATAAATCGACGGGAAATTATATAGACTAATAAAATTATTAAATAGTACTAATATGTGATAGATTAAAAAAAATATTATTTATTAATTATTTTAGCGTGAAATAATTCGATTATATAATCTACTAAACTCGCTTAGAATTTATATCCTTTGAACACATCTCAAGTTCAATTAAAAAATAATTTTACCATATTTTTACGCCTCAAACCTATATAGTTATGTTTGTTAAAAATTATAACTAATATATTCTCATTACTTTCGATATTTGTTAAAGCTCTGTTCTTCCACAAAACCGATGTGGGCAAAAATATATTTATCTCTCAAAGGAAAACGACTCTTAAGCTGAATTTTTTAGCTTTTTATGAAGAAAAAGAGGTAAGGGAAGGAGCGGATAGTGAGAGAGAGAGAAGAGATATATAGATAGCGAATAATATTATAGATGTTGAGATTGTCTACAAGATGAAAGTGAACCTAAATACCCCACATTTTAAATTCAACACAAGATTAAGAAAAAAATAAATAAGTTAAACCACCACTTCACAATCATCCCGTCTACTCCGACGGTTCCGACCTGGAATCGGCCTATTGACTACAATACTGATTTTAAATTATATAAATAATCATCTTCCAAATATAATCACAAAAAAATTAATGATGACATTTATTTTCTTTTTACCTAAAATTAATATTTAATTATATACATAACTATATTCTAAAAATATTCACACAATATTTAATAAATAAAAATTTAATTATAAATTATATAAATAATCATCTTCCAAATATATTTATAGAAAAATAAATGATGACATTCGTTTTCTTTTTTACCAGCTTTGAAATAACTTTTTTAACTGAGAATAGAACTTCAAGAATTGTTTCACTATGTACTTGGTAGTTTTTCCTTTTTACAAAATTTTATGTGGAATGATTGTTATTCATAAAATTATTTAGCCAATGATATAAGATAAAAGTTGACCATAAATATTCTTAATTTTATGAGTTCAAATTTTATAATATATTAAAACAAAAAAAGTTGTCTCGCAAGTATTGAATTGGTCCGTCTACGCGCACGATTATTGGTCAGAATTGACTCGTTGATAAATCGTTAGTAATTTTTCTGCCAATTTTCCTACATATTCTATATTTTTCAACGGAGACGATTAATTAAACAATTTGAGATGATGTGTTTAGGATTATTCAATCTTGTTTGAAATTTAAATACTCGTACTTGTTTAAAATTCGATTAAAAAATTAATTATTTGTGTTCTTTTCTGAAAAAAATTCGTATATTAGTCTACCACCACAGTTCTGCGTCGAAACTGGCTTGTTGACCACGACTCTGATTTATAAGTGCGTAATTTATAAAATTTATCTAGAATTTATATTGATCCAAAAATTTAACAAAAATAATAATTGTACTATTCGTTATCGTCCTTAATCGTATAGTAATATTCGTTAATTAAAATTATAAATTATGCAAAGCTGGAAACCCAACTACAAATAACGTAAAAATTATTTCATGGATGACGATTATAAATTTTAGAAAATACATGAAAAAAAAGTATAAAATGAAAAATTTCTCGAGTGTCAATTGAGAATTGGCTCATTTACCGCCACGGTTCCGGGTCAAAATTAACCCGTTGACCACGATTTTGATTTATAAATGCACAATTTATGACAATTCTGGATTTTAGAAAATATATGAAAAAAATGAATAAAATGAGAATTTTAAAATTAATAAAAATAAAGAATGAAAAAAATGTATCACGTGGGATCCCGAGTTGAGGTACTCGTCAGTTGGGGATTGGCCCGTCTACCTAACTAATTGACAAATTAGAAATTACTTATTTTTTATCAAATTAAAAAAAATATTAGACTATTTCCAAATTTAATTCGGTCAACCAATAAATTATCCAAACTATTTTGGAACCATTTATTCTGTCAACTAATAAATTAGTTCCCTAATAAAAATAACTATCTATTCGGCCAATTAATAAATTGACCAAATTAAATTAAATTAAACTATAAAAATAAAGCAGTTATTTATTCAACCGATTAATAAATAAATTGGCCAAATAAAACTCCTACAAAAAATAATTATCTATTCGGCCAATTAATAAATTGAACAAATTAAATTAAATTAAACTATAAAATATAGTTATTTATTCGGCCGATTAATAAATAATAAACAAATTGGCCAAATAAAACTGGTGGAGCAAAAAATGTGAAAATACACATTGATTCTAGGTATTTATAGACTTTTCAATAGGTGAAATTTTATTGAGAAATCGATGTGGGACACAAGATTTTAGTATAGATATTTTACATCTATTATTTTACATTTAAAAATTCATAAAAAATGAGAATTTAGTTAAATGTGAATGGAATAATATAAGGGGTGTCACGTAGAATTTTTTCAAAGTAAGAATCGTTTTCCTTTTAGTAATATAATGATGAGGGAAAAAGATATGACAACAAAGTTTTTTCTAGAAGAATATGAAAACAAAGTTGAACCAAATTACAGTGATATTTTTAAATTAATACTCGATAAATTAATAATCTTTTTAATACAATAATTTTTTCTGGTCTCGAGTTGGGTCTTGGGCGTAAATTAATAATTTCGATAAATTGATAAGATAATAAATTTTTCGAAAGATCCTTATATAAATATAAGGCCCCAACAAAATCATAAATTAATAATTTCTTAAAATTATATAGATAACTAGGACAACTTAGTAAAATATGAATTAATTGTTGTTTGCATTCTATTGAAATTTATGTCAAAATTAATTTCATCACTAACTTTTCTCACGACACTCAAAAGCACCGGTGTGACATTTTCGAACTGCAACAAAAAATTGTGAAGGTTTATCTCTTTTGTACTTGCATGATGCCTTACGTATTTGGTCTATCATGGTTGTTTTTCAGACTCCTTTTAGATGAGAAGCCATTGTATTTTTGGAATAATTTTAAAACCTTCTATTTTGTTTATATAATAGTTTTTTCATTAATACGGAACATCGAACGTCAATATGTATATAGTTAAATGTTTTATGAATAATTTAAGAACATACATTTGTTGAATTAATTTTAAATTTGTACTAATGTAATACATGAATCTAGTTTTCTAAAACATTGCACTTACCACTCGTTGAATTCATGTATTGTAATTCATCTCAATTCACTTAATACAAGGAGCCTCCTTTAATTAATAAATTATTAATTTATTCATTAATTAATACCTCTCTAAGATAATAAAATTTCACCGTCCCGAATGTATTATGTTATAGAAGTTATACTGTATATAGAGGCAGAGGACAGCTTCTCATAGCACTTAAATCAGCACAACATTTGATTCAACCATACGATACAACTACACATACCAAATTCTTTGGAGCTAGTGAGAATGTATTTTAAAATACCTTTTTATAAAACATAGAAGTTTTTTACACTCATTCATAAGAGTATAAGTTTTCTATACCAAAATCTGTAAAAAGACTAAATTACCCCTAACTAAAAGAATTGAGATGTTTTGACTTTAACTTTTAGCCTTTTTTTAATCTTTTTCGGCACACTTGTATTTCTTTTTTTTCCTTTCTTCTTCCTTGAACCCAAAACCCTAAACGAAAAAAAAAAAAAAAATCTCATCACCTTGAACACATTAAATTTTGAACTATACTCATTTATGATTTGCAAGAGAGGTTGTTTGCTCTCATTAATTTTCGTCAACAACTACTAACAATTCTCTACATCTCAATTCTCTATCCTATACACAAGAAAACTCACGACACCAAGAAGAGAGAAGAGAGAAGTGGGTCTCCAAGAAAAAAAAAACGAAAATTCACGATAGTTAAAAAGAAGAAGGAGGTAAAGCTCAAACGGAAGACTTTCCTGTTTCTGGGTATAAAGAAGGTATGCAACTATATTCACCACGTAAAATATGATTTTTTCAACGAATTTTTATACCCACGATGGAAACCAACGATAGATTCATTTTTGCACACGATTGTAGAAAATTTTCATGTACATGAATTATATGTTGATATTTAGTCATAAGAGAGTATATTTGCATGTTTAGAAATGTTATTAAAAGTAAAATAGCCGTAAAAATATATCCACTGTCGTGTGTGTATGAGAATTCTGCATGTTTTGAGCCCGTTTTTTGCAACCCACGGTGGCTACCCCACGATGGGGCAACCAACGATGGACTATCCAACGATGGACCATCGTGGGTTGCCACGCTGGGTAGACACCGTAGGTTTCCTAAAAAGGTGTCCACGGTGGACACCAACGATGGGGCAACCCACGATGGCCACGATGGTTCATCGTTGGTTGCCCCATCGTGGGTAGCCACCGTGGGATGCCTTAAAATGGTGTCCACGGTGGACACCAACGATGGTTACCACCGTGGCAACCAACGATCGTGTGTTATCCATCGTGGGTAGGCAGTAGATGCATTAGAAGCGTGTTTGATTCGATTTTTTTATAATTTCTTGACTATTTTGTATTTTTCAGATGTCGTGGCAACGTGTTTTGATACATCACAGCGGTCGTTGGGATCGATCGACTTATATAAATGTGGATTCTTTTTTTGTCTTCATCGATAGTACCATAGTGAATCGTGCAAGCATTGTTGAACTTATTGGAGAAGGGTTGAGAAATATAAATCCGACCGATTACACGTTGTGGTACTTGACACGCATGAACAATGGAAATAAAGTAAAAGTTTTATTGCGGAGTGATATCGAGTTACTGCGTATGTTAATTGAACAGAAAGACGATCCGGAGGTTTACGTCGATTACGGCGGCTCATCCGCCCCCAGGGTTAACTTTTGTGGTAACAGCTCCGGATTTGAGCACCACGACATTGACAACTGCATGCCCTACTCACATGAGCAATATGAAAAAGATGAGGAAGATGAGGATGAAGATGGTGACTACGACGAAAATGAAGAAGATGAGGTGAGTTCGTCTGGAGACGAAGCAGATGATCGTCGTAAAGAATTGCTTGATTCGCTATCTATTGATTTTCTTGCTTGGATGCGATAACCGGCACAAATGGATAGAGTTTTTGATCATCGGAACTTCACATCGGACCATCAGTCCGAACGGGAGACTGAGCATCTGCGTGCAATGCACACTTGAATCATTCCATTCCCCGATCCTGATTGCGCCGGAAGATTAGGTTAGGTCGAGCAACCACCACCAGTGCGTGGGGAACTCGAAGTGGGGGTCTTATCTAGGTCCAAGAAAGACTTGAGGATCACTGTTGGAATGTATTATCTGGAGAACTTTTTGGAGTGTAGATCGAAACGTTCTGCTGGCAATCGTACGACGTTCCTATGCAAGACTAGCAGAAAGAATTGCAGGTTTAGGATTTGTGCTGTTGAGGGCGGCACCATTTGGAGAATTATTAAGTTATCTCTGGATCACACCTGTCACCAAGATTTGAATCGTGCTGCTGCACTGTCGGTATCTTCTGATGTTGCTGCATTTTATTTTGCCAAGAGATTGACCGGCGAGGTGGCTACGTTGAAGCCAAGGAAGATGATGGAAGAGATGCGTAGAGTGTTTGATATTAACATTCTATACAGTTCTGCTCTCCAGACGAGAAACATAGACATAGAGAATACGTATGGAGGACACATCTCGTCGTATCAGAAGATCCCGTCGTATCTATATTTGTTGAAGCAGCATAACCCGGGGAACTGTTTATGACTTGAAGATGACCATCGAGGGCTCGCTATGTCACTTATTTGTGGCGCTCGAACAGAGTATTCGAGCGTTTGATAAGTGTCTACGGCCGGTGCTTGTAGTGAATGGGACCCATCTTAAGGAAAAGAACCAAGGAATTTTATTTGTAGCCGTCACGCTGGATGGGAACAACCATGTCTTCCCCCTTTCAATTGGCCTCGGTCCCAAGAGGAATGATGAGTCGTGGGTATATTTTCTCTCCAACCTGCACATATGCTACAACCCTCCAGATGATTTACTGATTGTGAGTGACCAGCATTTGAGCATTATGAATGCAGTTCGAGCCATCTACCCGAATGCATTCCACGGGTTGTGCTACCACCACCTTCAGAAAAATCTCACGCCTTACGGAAAGCACGTAGCCACTATCTTCCAAGCTGCAACATATTGTAATCGTCACGAAGAGTTCGACGATTTGTTCTCAAAACTGCATCAAGTGAGCCCCAACGGAGCTCACAGACGGCTTTCTGACATTGGACGGGAGAGGTGGGCTAAGTATAAGTGTCCGGTCCAATGCTATGACTTCTTGACCTCCAATTATGCGGAATGTTTGAACTCTCGTATGCTATGGGCGAGGCGTCTCCCAGTGCACTCAATGATTGAGATGTACCGTTTCATTGTAGAGAAATGGACCGATGAGCATCGAGAAGAAGCTGCATCGAGAGATCATGAGTTGATAGAGAACGCATTGGGAAAACTTTCTTTATCTGTGCAACACGGTATCCGCCTTCCAACTCGAGGTAACACCACCATACATGTTTACAGAATTGAAGAAAGAAATGTTTCTTATCACGTTGATCTTAGAACCTGGACATATACGTGCCGAGCGTGGGATTCAGATTTGATTCCATGTCGCCATGTTGTTGCCGCTATAAGGTAACATGTTCAATTACTAAATATTGTTTGGTTGCACCAATTTTTGAATTAATTTCCATATGTTGAAATTGTCGTCATTTTCTTATTTAGGTGTCCTATTTATATTGCACCAATTTTTGAATTAATATCAATTTGGTTTGGGTGTGTTACACAATTTTGTTTAATTTTTTAACAGGCGTGCAAATAACGGTTTATCTGTGTACGATTTTGTAAGTCGTTATTTCAAACATGAGACATTCAGAGGGACTTATATGGAGCATATTAACCCAATACCGCATTCAGATGAGTGGGTTGTGCCTCCGGAGATCTCCGCAATCGTTTGTCTTCCAATAGATGAGGTACGTCAGGCTGGGCGCTCAAAAGATAGTCGTGCACGATCTGCAATAGAAAATTTGATGAGACGTCTCCAAGTATGCGGTAGGTGTCATGGAAGGGGCCACAACAAAAAGACTTGCACAACATCCATCCCGTTCAGTGGTGTTGACTTGAATAACCTCTCTGAAGATACAGAAGAGGCCGAGGGAGAACTGGTAAGGCAAAGGCGTCGACGGAAGAAAAAGTGTAGTATTTGTCGTCTTGATGATCATGATGTGAGGAAATGTCCCTATCGTGAAACGTAAATATGCTGTTTTTTTGTTGTTTAAGATGAATTTATGATTTGTTTTGGGAGAAAAGGCATAATTAAATTCTCATTTTTGTAAATATTTGAACTTATTTTATATGTTTTTTGAACTTGTTTAAGATGTGAGTGATTATACTTGAATGAGGTTGAAAATAGCAGGTGAAAAACATCACTTTCGGGAAACCCACGTTGAGCAACCCACGATGGGGAGCCCACTATAGGTGCCCACGATGGGGAGCCCACGATGGTGGCCATCGTGGGCACGGTGGTGAGCAGCCACCGTGGGCATAAGAACATGTGTGAATTTCATTTTTTGTTCGATTCCTTCTTCGATTTTGTTGTTTAGTGCTTCTATAATAGCTTATTTTTCAATTTAAAACTACTAAACAACAAAATTCAAACACCCACACATGACCTTCATCTAATTCATTAGTAAATCAGGTACTTCGTACAAACGCTGAAGTAAGCGATACATAACCATTATCAAGAGAATCACAATATTGTACGCATAGTATAAGTTATATTTTGCACAAAATGTAACATAATTTCATAAGTAATCATTAAATTAACAAAATGTATCATATACTATACGTACAATGTTGCAATTCTCTTGATAATGGTTATGTATCACTTACTTCAGCGTTTGTACGAAGTACCTGATTTACTAATGAATTAGATGAAAGTTACGTGTGGGTGTTTGGATTTTGTTGTTAAGTAGTTTTAAATTGAAAAATAAGCTATTATAGAAGCACTAAACAACAAAATCGAAGAAGAAATCGAACAAAAATGAAATTCACACATGTTCTTGTACCCACGGTGGCTGCTCACCACCGTGCCCACGATGGCCACCATCGTGGGCTGCCCATCGTGGACTGCCCACGATGGCCACCACCGTGGGTTTCCCGAGAGTGATGTTTTTCACCTGCTATTTTCAACCTCATTCAAGTATAATCATGTCACATCTTAAACAAGTTCATAACATATAAAATAAGTTCAAATATTTACAAAAATGAGAATTTAGTTATGTCTTTTCTCCAAAAATAAACCCTCTACTCCTAACCAAAATATTCTAGTTGCAACAAAAAACCTATACTTCTCAATGTATCTATCATCAATTGACACATTACGATGTTTCGATGTTAAATTGATGAGACGATCAACATACATAAGGGCGTATGAGCCACAATTTGTCTCGTCGGTTTGGATGAATTGCTCCTACTCAGGCATCTTAATCGGGAACGGAGGGTTTTTGAGCCTTTGCATGTGGAAATTTTGCTCCCAGTAACATGATGCGAGCAACAGTCGAGGTAAGAGATCGGCCACACACTGTAATTGCTCCTCGCGCACGTTCGTGTCCCTGTGATGGATCATGGTCGAGTCATACAGCTCGACAATCCAATCCTTCAGACAAATGCGTATCGTGACCCAATGATTCCCCCCGACATTGCACACTGTTATGACATGTACACGACAATGAGCAATTTAACTATATTAAAAAAAAATTATAGTAAACTATAAATATGATATTATTTTAAAATATAATAACTTACATGGTTAGCTTGCCACCAAGCCGTTGCTAATTCGCTTTCTGTGCCATCAACCATTTGTTTAAGAGCATCAGGTACTTGCCAATTAACATATAGTCTAAGCCTTGGAGGAACTTTCTTTCTATTGCCCTTAGCATCAATAGTGAGTGATTAACTATCCTTCCTATTTTGAGGTGATTATTAATCATGCATCCAAATCATTTGAAAATTTCCAATTTCGCTCTCATTTTTTTCCTAATTTTCAACATCAATATTCAAACTCTTGTTTCTCTCTTACTCTCTCTCTCTTCAACTCTGTGGTACCTATCTCTCTCTATTTATCCTAAGTTAATTAAAATAATAATCAATTTAACCAAACGTATGATAAATAATCTAAATACTATAATCCTATCATATTTATCTATTTTATTTATCCTATTCTTGAAACCAAACATGCCCAAAATTAACTATTTAAGCAAATTTGAATGATGGTAGTAATTGAACAACTTTTCTAATATTCCTAATCAACAGTCTTTTTCTATATTTTTATTTTGTGCATAATATGAAACGTGCACTCCAATTTGCTCTAGTCCAGTTTTGTAAAATTTTAGCATTATCATGATCTTAAGAGATATAGAATTAAAATATTAAAATTTGTATATTATTGATTGGCCGTGGTTTGGTAATATATTTTGGAATATTTTTATGGCGTTTTGACTTTTATCATTTATATAATCATATTTATAGAGTTAATTGGATATTTCTTGATCTATTATAGGTGTTGATCTTAATTTGGAGGAATAAGCATGAATATAGAGAATTTTTGAAGTCTTAAAGATGTTGAGAGGAAGTTCTGGCATGTACGAGCGTCAAGCGGTATGGGCATACCGCACAGTATGTACTGAAGCTGAAGTTGAGCGTTTGGAGATATTATTGGAAGGTTGATTTGCACGTGATTTTTGGGCTGCTGCACGAAAATTCACCTTTTGGCCTTTGGACTATTAGTATTAGATTTATTATTATTATTATTCGACTTTATTTAATTAATTTTCTAGTTAGATTAGAATTAGATATTTTATTTTCTTATTATTATTATTATTATTATTATTATTATTATTATTATTATTATTATTATTATTATTATTATTATTATAAGTTTTATTAGGTATTTATATATATACTCCTTGTAGGAGCAGACAAATTTTTAGAATAGGTTTTCACGTTCCTTCTCTTTTTCACAGCGATAGTTTTGTGTTTTCTATCTCTAGCTTGAATTTGTCTATGAATTCAAGCTAGGCACTTTCATTCTGGTGAAGATTAATGAAGCCCTAGCCTATTTATTCCGTGAGATCTAATGCGTTCTTATACTTTAATTCTATGCATGTATCTGTGATTCTCTGTGTTTAATGTTATTAATTGTTTCGATTCTGCTAGGTAGTTGCAAATATTTAGTAGTTCGGAATTAGTTAGTAGCCAATTAAATCGATCATCCGTAATTGTAGTTTAGATTTGATTTGTGGTACATTAATTCTTCAGAATCAAGTGAAGAACAGTCTTAATTCGATAATCATGTGTCAGAGTTTATTGGTTTTGAATTGGGTCTCTCTCGTTGTTAATGTTGTTGGCTCATTAAATCTATAGAGTGTCTCTTACGGTTGTTAGTCGATTAGGAAAATAATTGGTGAAGTATCTTCCCAATTATCGAACAGTTAAGGAGAGATAAGATCGCATCAGAAGTGTCTTCGGTGGTTATAACCGATTTGTTTGCAGGAGTTAAAGTTATCATTGCATCGAGGATCAGAATAATCAAGCTAGGGTGGAGTTAATTGGAAACCAGAATCTTTATTATCTTTGTTTAATTCTAATTTCTTGTTCGTTAGTTAATTTAATTTCTTTGTTTATAAACTCCAAAAATTTGTCATTTAGTTTCGTTTAGTTAAGTATTTTGCAGATTGAAAATTAGGAGAATTCTCACCGGTTCTTTGAGAAACGATCTTGCTTACCACTGTATATGCAGTGTGAGCACACCAACTGTATATCTGATTATTTTTTATGAAAAACGATGCACTACTTACCAATTAGAGTTAGATGGACTGAAATATGTTTAAGGTTTCAGCCCATGAAGTAGCTTAGATAGCATGTTTGGTGGACATATGCATGTTGGGGTTACAAATTTTGTTGTACATGTTTGAACTTAATTTGGACCAGACCAATTCATTCGCACAAAGAATTTTGTGAATGTACATGTACAGTAGAATCTCTATTAAAGAATATTTTTGGGACTATAAAAGATTTATGGTAAAATAGAAGGTTATTTTTAAATAGAGTTCAAAGAAGATTTTTTTTTTCTTTTCTAAGTTTAATATAAATTAACAGTAATTATATATTATAATTACCAAATACATGAATTGATTTATTTCACTTCGACATATGCCACGTAGGATACCGAACTGAGTTACCCATCAGTTGGGAAATTGACCTGTCTACCAATTAGTTGACAAATTAGAAATTGATTATTTTTTTATCAAATTAAATAAAAAATTATTAGACTATTTCAAAATTTAATTCGAAAAACCAATAAATTGGTCAAATTATTTTGGAACCATTTGTCGGTCACTAATAAATTAGTTTCCCACAAAAATAATTATTTATTCGACCACCTAATAAATTAGCCAAATTAAATTAAAATAAATTATAAAGAGATAGTTATTTATTTTTCCGACTAATAAATAAATTGGCCAAATAAAACTGGTGGAACAAAAGATGAGAAAATACACATTGATTTTAAGTATTTATAAGCTTTTCAATATGTGAAGTTTCAATGAAAAATCGATGTGGGACACAAAATTTTAGGAGATATTTAAAATCTATTATTTTATATTTAAAAATTAAAAAAATTGAGAATTAGATAAATAGGAATGAAAGATTAAAAGGGGTGTCACATAAGATTTTTTTCAAAGCAAAAATAATTTCTTTTTAGTAATACTAGAGTATAACCCGTCGAAAATCAACGGAAAATTATATATTTAAAAAATTAATAAAATTATTAGATAGTAATATGTAATAAATTAAAAATATATATTACTTGTTAATTATATTTGCGTTCAATATTTGATTATGCAATCTACTAAATTCGTTTAGAATTTATATGTACTTAAACATATCTCAAATTCAATTAAAAAATAATTTTATTACTTATTTACGTCTCAAACCCATATAGTAATGTCTGTTAAAAATTCTAATATAATCTATCCTCATTTCTTTGATAATTTTCAAAGCTCTATTCTTCTCTAAAATTGATATGGGCAAAACAATCTTTGAGCTAATCTAATTTATCCTCCTTTCTTTGATAATTTTCAAAGCTCTATTTTTCTCTAAAATCGATGTGGGTGAAAACATATTTGACTCTAAAAAATATTGTCCCAAGTGAATTTGTATGAAAATTGAGATGGATCATTTTCATTGCAAATACTCCTTGTCCCATTGATTTAGAAAAGAAAATAATTTTGAAGATTGTCAATAAGAATGAAACCGATCATAAATACCCTACATTATGAGTTTAACATAATATTAACAAAAAAATAGAAAACTTGAACCATCATTTTGCAATCATCCCGTCTACCCCACGGTTCCGACCCGGAATCAGCCCGTTAACTATGATTTTGTAGAAAATAATAGCAAAAGATAAAAAGTCAATTTTCAACTATAAATTTGAAAGTGCATAATTTATTAAACTCGTTTAGAATTTATATAAATTCAAATTTAATTTTAAAGTGACTGTAATATTCGTTTTCATCCTCAATTTGTATAGAATAATATTCGCTGATTATTTGAACTCGTTTGAATTTATAAATTATGTAAATAATCAAATATTATGATAAAATTTGTCATAAAAAAAAATCAAATACATGTCACACAATATTTAATAAATAAGAATTCATATTATATATAGAATCGTCGGTTTGGAATTGGTAACATATTAAATTTATAATAAAAAAATAAACTATTTATTTGACCAACCGATTAATTCGGCCCTATTTTTATAGATGATTTTTAAAGGTCTCTTACTTCTCAAAATCAATGTGGGACAAAAATATATTTAGCTCTCAAAGAAATTGTCCCACGTTGATTTTATATGAGAGTTAAATTTCTTTTCAAAATTGTGAATCAAATAGTGTAAAAAAATTATAAATTTTCGAATCGAATATCTGCGAATATCATTATGAATCGAATACGAATCAAAAAAATATTCGAAGTCGATTCGAATATTGACTCGGATATGTGAATAATGTCACAAATTAGAATTTGGAACCATTTATTCGGCCAACTAATAAATTGATTCTATACAAAAAATAATTATTTTTTCGGCCAACTAAAATATTGATCAAATTAAATTAAATTATTAGGCTAGAAAAATATAGTTATTTATTCCGCCGACTAATAAATAAATGGGCCAAATAAAACTTGTGCTGCAAAAGATGAGAAAATACGTATTGATTCTAGATATTCATAGGCTATTCTATAGGTGATGTTTCATTGAATAACCGATGTGGGACATAGAATTTTTTTCAAAGTATGAATCATTTTCTTTTTAGTAATATAATGATGATTAGATTGATATATATAATAATTATAATGAAGAAAATATATTTATATTGAAATTATTTTTTCTAACCGAACAAAGAAACAATGGATGAAATATTTTAATATAGAAAATAAGGATAGATGTTAATTCAGTTAAATTTGGAAAGTGAATCCAACGTTAATTTTTTGAGGCTAAATCTTACCTTAATTTTATGTAAGATTTGATTTGAGAATTAAAATTATTAGAATATATATTTATAATTGATTTTAATTTAAAAAATTTGAGAATTTAGATAAATAAGAATGAAGGAATATGAGAGGTGCCAAAAGTTTAATTAAGGGGTAACGTTGTTCCAAAAGTTTAATTAGTGGTAGTAACTATTCTAATTTACCCCCTCAAAGAATAATAATCTAATTTAAATCGCGCCAATCTGATCAGCTTAACTCTTAAAAATTAGTCCCAAAACGACAAAGTTCCAAGTATGATGAAAAAAAATTCTTCTCATATTAATAAGTAGGCTAATATTTGGGATTTTATCACTGTACTTATAACTATTTAAACAAGAAATATAAGTCATGTTTAATTTAATAGTACTAATTTAACCGATTCACACACTCTACTACAACTTTATAATCATCTCATATTGATCACAAGAGAGACCCAGCTTCACATGACACTACTACTTAAATCTCATCTAAATATAACTTATACCCCATTCGTTCCCACTTCGTATGGTGTGGAGGCCGTGCACAAGTTTTAAGAAAAATCAGATAAATGTTTGGTAGAAATATTTAAGTGAAGGAAATGCCCCATTTAGAATGTGCTGTTAATTTCTTAATGGATTAAAACATTTTATATGAATAAATATATTGAACTTTTAAAAATAAAAGGTAAAAGATATATCCTAAAAAGGAAACACCATACAAAGTTGGGACGAATAAAAAAGAAAAATAGTTATACTAACCGGTAACGGAGGGAGTAACATTTTCAAAACTATTAAGTACAATTCACATTTATTTATTTATTTTGAGCGTAGGAAATGTAATGTTAGACAAGAGAAGCTAATTCTGATGGTTATGTTGCAGATTTTGTGGGAACTGAACAAATCGTAGAGTTGAATGGAAATCTTGCATCATTTACCCGGGTAAAAACTATTGATTCAAATCTTTTCTTAGTATGTGTAGCCTACAATAGACTTTTTTCGATTCATCTAAATTGAGGCTCAAGATGGACCCTTTTAATATCCTTGAATGTATGAGTTGCCTATTGTCAGCAATTTCTACCACGGTCTTGCAAAATAGTTGGACTTTATTTAACGGTCATCAGTAGTTAGATTGCTTAAGATATCGTGATTAGATTCATTTTCATTTCGTAGCCTATTCGATTGATACCCCAAAAAAACCGATTTTAACTTGTTAAAATCTTCTTAACAGTGCTGCAACCTCTTCTCCAAGCATACAAAACAGCCATAACAGCAATGGTGGTGTTTTTCTTTTTCTTTCTTTTTAAACCTCTTGCTTTTCGTAGACGACATGTTTTTTAGTTTTACAAAAATCTGAAATCCTGAGACATGCTCTTTTTTAGCCATAACAAGTGTTTGTGTGGACTGATTCTGCCATACGAATTTATCATGCTAATATCTAACTAAAAGACCTTTTCTTTTGCTATGCTTTGAGGGCTTCAGTATGTTGATATTGTTATTAATGGAATGTCGTAAACTTTCCTTTGGTGATTGAAAGTTCTAACATTATCAGAGTATATTTTAGTGTTCCTGTTTCTTTATCAAGAACTATCAGTGACATACTCTGGAATTTCATATTTACATTCTTAATCCTTCTCTACATGACTTGATAAGGTTATTTAAGGTGTCATGAATCAGCGTTTGTGCACAATAATTATCTTATTGGCCATATTTTGTGGCTTAATCATGTGCTAAAGTCACGGATAAATGAGCTCAAAGTTCTCTTAGCTATCATGCACTGATATCTTCGGACAATTACACGTGTGTACTTATTTGTACATTGCAAAGGTAAGTTTTTTCCATGATGAAAAATCATGCCAATATTTTTCAGATTTATCCTGAGTAGGGTGTGCTTCTTAATACAGATTTTGGAACTTGAATGCCTCCTCAGGTTAGTTTACATCTGTATGGTCTTATAGAAAATAGGATATTGCATGTGTTCCAACTCCTGGGCATGGCTTATTGACTTTTCTATTGTTTATTAACCAGGTAGATACTTCTCTAAGGTTCATTGAAGAGCCTGTATAATAGTTGTCGAGTTTTCCAAGTAATCCTGTGCCTTAGCCTATTATCGACTGTATCCTCTTGTGTTGTGGAAGAAGAAGAAAATTGACCTTAAGCCTACTGTCGACTGTATCGTCTTGTGTTGTCAAAGAAGAAGAAAATTGTACACTGTTTTGATATTGTCTTGGTATCAACTCAATTCTCCTCTCTAATTGTCTTGGTATCATTTCCTATGTATGCTTGTCCTTATGCAAGTATTATCGCAATGTTAGATCACATACCGTGTTAGTTTAGTGAAAGCAATGACAGTTCATGGTGTAAAAACATTGATTTACTTGGGCATTTGTCTAACTAATTATGGAGAGCCTGAGAAGATGCCACTTGCAGAAAACGGCCCACAAATAAGGTAGCATGTGATAACATAGAACAAATTTTTGTTTTAATATAACTTTTATGATTTAATTCTACACAACAAGCCATATAGATAAGAGCAAAATTCGTGTTATTTGTTCGATTTCTCTTGATATTTGTTTAAGTTAGTAGATGATACGGAAATGACAGATTGTGTCTTTATGGTGCAGTATGCGAAGAGTTGAAGTCTTTGGAAATGGATTGCAAGATGGGGGATTTATCTCGACCCAATTGAGGAGTCCCTTGTGATGATTTTATTGGATTGAGTTCAAATTAGAGCAAATTATCACTTTGTATCAGATAGACTATATAGCTTTTGTACGAGTTTATAGATGAGATATGATATTTTTCTTAAATAATAAATATATTTATGTTCCACTTTAGAGTTCTAATGCTTTTATATTTTAACATTTTTCGTATTTTCTATTTCTTGTGGTGTTAGGTTGCATTTCATCACAAACTATAATGTCATAAGAAGATTTTTATTATGACGCTTGAAAATGTTGCGACATAACCTTTTTCATTACACATTACCTGCTCGGACTGCAAAGGCGTCTTAGTCATGATCTGTACAAATGGGGTTTGTTGGCTCGCTTACTGCTACCACGTTGTGAGCTCCGACGTCAAATACAAGACTGCTCAAAAATGGATGACCGCGCTAGCTGCCGTCGCATTTACTCTTAGTGTTGCAGCACCAGTGGTGCGTATGGCGGTAGGGTTGTAAACGAATTAAATCAAAGCGAATAGTGGGGTACTCGATTCGAATTCGTGACATTATTTGCATATTTCGATATTCGAATCGGCTTCAAATATCCTTTTGATTCGTATTCCATTCGGAATGATATTGACGAATATTTGATTCGAATCGAATATTCGGTTCGTTTTTGAGTTTATTATAAACATACTATAAGAATATCGATTCAAAATTTTATAATTTTTGTACAATATTCAATTTGCAATTTTGAAGGAAATTTCTTAAATAATATTTCACCTAATAATCAATTAAACACTCAGTTTAATGATAAATGTTATATCCAATACATTTGCCTAATGAACACTCAATAATAGATTCTAAAAATATAGATACCGGACAAAAAAAAAGATGGGGTTCACTGCTTGAGAAATAAGTTATTATTTTTGTTTTACTTTGACTTTTAGTTTAACTTGTAAAGAAATAATAAATTTATATATATATATATATATATATATATGTATGTATTAATATATAAATATACATTATATACCGAATCGAATATCATGATTTTGAATTCGTATTCATTAATTCATCGAATAAAAAAAAGTATTCGTATGTGTATTCGAATCATAAATTTTTGAATTCGAATATCACAAATCCGAATCGAATACTGAACCGATCCAAAATTATTCGATTCATATACTACCCTACTCCCAATGTGTTTCCGGTCATTCATGAGCGGACACTCTCCGCTATTGATGCAATGACTGCTAGTTCCGTCCTAATCATTGCTATAATCATGAAGGGAATTGAGGATAAAAATGTTCTGTTCATCTTATCCTCAATTCTTCTTGTTTTCGCAATGACATCCTTATATGTTTGTGTCTACAGGGTCTGGAGAGTTTGTCGAGTAAAGGTCTTTACCTACTCGGACTGCATAGGCGTCTTAGTCATGATCTGTACAAATGGGGTTTGCTGGCTCGCTTACTGCTACCACGTTGTGAGCTCCGACGTCAAATACAAGACAACTAAAAAATGCATGACCGCCCTAGCTGCCGTCGCATTTACTCTTAGTGTTGCAGCACTAGTGGTGCGTATGGCGGTAGGGTTGTAACCGAATCGAATCAAAGGGAATAATGGTGTATTCGATTCGAATTCAGTGACATTATTCGCATATTCGAATCGGCTTCAAATATCTTGATTCGTATTCGATTCGAAATGATATTCACAAATATTTGATTAGAATCGAATATTCGGTTTGTTTTTGAGTTTATTATTAATATACTATAAGAATATCTGATTCAAAATTTTATTATTTTTGTACAGTATTCAATTTGCAATTTTGAAGGAAATTTCTTAAATAATATTTCACCTAATAACCAATTAAACACTCATTTGAATGATAAACATAATATCCAATACATTTGCCTTAAACACTCAATAATAGATTCTAAATATATAGATACCGGACAAAAAAAAGATGGGGTTTCACTGTTTGAGAAATAAGTCATTATTTTTGTTTTACTTTGACTTTTAGTTTAACTTGTAAATAAATAATAAATATATATTAATATATATATATATATATATATATATTAATATATAAATATACATTATATACCGAATCGAATATCATGATTTTGAATTTGTATTCATTAATTAACTGAATAAAAAAAAATATATTCGTATGTATATTCGAATCATAAATTTTTGAATTCGAATATCACAAATCCGAATCGAATACTGAACCGAGCCAAAATTATTCGATTCATATACTACCCTATATGGCGGGTCATTAAATACGATCAATCTTAATCTTATCTTTATATTATCTTATGTTATGTTATGTGGAGTGAGTGACACACTCGAGCACCAAAACTCTTTTTTTAATGCTCCATATTTATTTAATTTTTCTGTATTTCCGGAATATGAGTGTGGTATGAATTAACGGATAAATATATTTTCTTAGTTTTATCATGAAGGGAACATTGCTGATGCATCTTCGACATAGACAAGGAAGCATCGGGTTGTTTGAGTTAAAGAATCTAATAAACTCTGAGTGAATGAATTGATTTTATTTATTTGAATTAATTATAACTATTCTATAAGATGATCGCATAAGAACAATGAATGTAATTACTACTGCTTTTATTTGTTGTTGTTTCTTGTCTTGTAAATTGTTATCTTTCTGAGGTCTGGTAAATTTTTACTCTTGAGTTAATTTTATCTCTTTCAGTTTATAACATTGAATTACTCTTTTCGATGATTTCTATGGTATGGGGCTTTTTTTCTTATTAGATTTATGTAATGATTTTTGGAACAATTGGAACAAATTAAAATATTCGTCTCAATTGTACCACATCCATAATTTGGTATAATTGGAACTAATTTGTCGAACCTTGAAAATTCAGGCCTAAAAATTTCGCCCAAATACAAGTAAATAAGAATAGACAAAAAAAGGAATGATAGAACGGTCACTTATTCGCGATAAATTTTGAAATAGAGTTTATTCAAATTATAAAGTTTAAAGTTTTCAAAGCTGAAGTTTATATTTCCATACATATGCATAAGCACGAGCATTTCATATTATTTGTCAAATGTGAAATAAATGTTCTATGACATTATTATTTGATTTTATGATTAATTAGAAGTAATAATGTGAATTATATAATTCACATTAGGTGAATTTGGAATGGCCTTAGGTGAGCTCCCCTTTAAGTATTTGGGAGTCCCGTTGTCATCAAAGAAGCTTATTGTAGGCCAGTGTTAGCCTCTCATACACAAAATTGTGGCGCGAATTGAATGTTGGTCACCAAAACTCCTCTCTTATACAGGTAGGATACAATTGATAAAAGCTGTTCTTTTTAGTATCCAAACCTACTGGAGTAAAGTTTTCTTGCTTCCACAAAAAAATATTAAGCTGTTGGAAGCGGCTTTTCGATCTTTTCTGTGGGCAGGAAAAACTACAATAACAAAGAGAAATCTTGTGGCATGGGATCATCTTTGCCTACCCAAGCATGCAGGCGGATGGAACCTCACAAGTATGCAACACTGGAATAAGGCAGCCATTGCAAAACATTTTTGGAGTATTGCTTGTAAAAAAGACAGCCTTTGGGTGAGATGGGTTCATGAATATTACATAAAAGATAAAAACCCTCAGTCTATGCCACTGCCCTCACAAGTGTCATGGGTAGTAAAGAAGATTTTGGGTGCTCGGGAATATTTCAGTTCTACTACAGGAGAAAACTTCTTTCTGCATGAAAAAATCTCCATCAGGAAAATGTATACTGCTTTGCGAGGACCTAAAGAGAAGGTTGATTGGCACCCGGTGATCAGTAGGAATCTGGCTGCTCCGAAATGTATTTTTATCATCTGGCTCACAATAATGGGAGGCTGGCAACATGTGATCGATTAGAGAGATTTGGAGTGCCTTGTGATCAAATCTGCTGCTTATGTAGTAGAGATAATGTAAGCTTAAACCACCTATTCTTTGCTTGTGACTTCTCCTCTCAAGTTTGGAAACAACTAGCAGCGTGGAGTGGAGCTCATCAACATAGCTTAGATTGGGAGGGAGAAAAGGATGTCATGAAAACGCAGTGCCGATCCAAAACAGGTAAACAATATTGACCTATCGCCTTGTGCTTGCCACAACCATTTATCATGTCTGGAAAGAAAGTAATGGAAGGAGATTTTGTGGAAAATTTAATAGCATTGAGCATGTGGTCAAGCAATGCTAGCTACACATAGCAGGCCGAGCTCAAAGAAACGAGACAGTGCGGAGCTACTTAAGGAGTTGAAGATGCTGAAGTAGTTAGTTTGAGGTGTATTTTGTATTAGAAGAGGTTCTATGTTTCTGTTGTTGGCTTCGGTTTGACTTGCTTTTGGTTAAATAAAATTTACTATTTACCAAAAAAAAATGTGAATTATTTAATTATTTATTAATTTTTAGAGAGAATGCCTATAAAATTTATATTCAATATTAGGCTCGTTGGAACCGAAATAATTAATCCTATTTATTTACTCAGTCTAAATTACAATTCGACTAAGATACAATGCATTACTATCCGAAAGATGTAATAAGATTGTAATATCCCGAATTTTCTAAATAAAATTTTCAACAATTTAGGACTCTTAAATATGATAAAAAATATTTTCACTTTAAAGAAATAAAAAAAAGTCTTTAAAAAAAATATATAAATAAATTATTTTAGATTTAAGCTTGTAGTTGATTTTAGTAATCTTTACTTATAAATTAGTATCTTTACTAGATTAAAACCATAGAGTATAATAGTATATATATATATGAATTGGATCATATAAATCCTAGGTCTCATGTGAGAATTAGGAACTAATCCTACCCCTTTATTTTGATTCATCAACGACTGGAAATAAATTACTAATATAATTGATGTTTATTATTTTGTAATGTGTATAGATAATAAGTGGGCATATAAGTACTTTTCGTTTTGACCGGAACCAATTTCCCTTCAAACTTGGGATTTTTTTTTTTTTTGTTTTTTTTTTTGGTAATTAAAAGTTTTATTTCACCAGTAAGAAGATAAAGGATACAAATCGAGCAAACACACCACCACACAAAAACTGAAGCTACCTCCTCAACAACCTAACCATGCCATGATAAGTTTGGCATCAAATAGCAATAAGAATTTGGCAAGCTTGTATTATCCCTGCTGCATCCTGACTAACTCCCTTAAATCTGCGATCGTTTCTCTCTTTCCATATCTGGTAGATCACCACAGATAATACCATTCGATACATCCTTTGAGTGTTATTTTTAGAGCCACATTGGGTGATCATGTACCTCTTCTCCTCATCCCAATCCCCTGGTCTTCTTCTCTTCCCACTCCATGTAGACACCTCTTCATACACTTCTCTGGAAAACCGACAACCAAAGAAAAGGTGCTTGATAGATTTCTCCTCATCTCCACATAAGGAGCACGTAGACTCCACCACAATACCAATCTTATAGAGATTATCACATGTCATTAGCTTTCCCAAAATACACAGCCACATGATGAATATTGCTTTTGGAGGAGCAATATTGCAGCATGTCATTTTCTTCCATTCCACTTTCTGGGCTGATCCACGAATAGCTTGGTACATTTTCTTGATAGAAAATAGGTGATTTCTCAACAACTACTCCCTCTCTCCATTTCCTGAGAACAAGCCAATATTTTCTTTACAAGCCATGAAACATGTGATGGAATTCTCATTGTGAGGAGATTCTGCTGCTTCACATAGTAACCATGAATCCATTTTATCCAAATCTTCTTCTTCAGCTTAGTCACACTCCAGAAATGCTTACAAATAGCTACTTTGTTCTAGCTGTAGATGTCAATTATGTTCAACCCTCCTTCACTTTTGGGAAGACAAACCTTTTCCCAAGCCACTAAAGCTCTCCTTGAAATTCTTGTCCTTCCAGTCCAGAGAAAAACCCTGCAAGCAGTTTGGATGGATTGCAATACCTTCTTTGGAAGTAAGAAAATTTGACTCCAGTATGTTTGGATACCAAACAAAATGGCTTTCACCAGTTGCACTCTTCCTGCATAGGAAAGAAATTTAGTAGACCAGCTCTCTATTCTAGTCAGAATTTTTCGAATTAAAGGTCTGCATTGTAATACTGTGATCTTTCTTGAGGATAAGGGAACTCCCAAATATGGAGCTCTCCTTTTACTAAACCAAACTCTGCCAACATCAACTCTTGGGTTTGAGTATTAACTCCCCCAAAATATATATTACTTTTTGATTGGTTTGCCTTGAATCCTGACACTTCTGAAAACTTGGCAAAGAGTTGCAAGAGCTGTCTCACTGAATTGATATCCCCTTTTGTAAATAGGAGCAGGTCATGTGCAAAGCTCACCTCCACAATCCCCAGGTTCTTACACTTAGGATGGAACCTGAACAATCTGTTATCCTTCAACTTCTGGAGTAGCCTATGGAGATACTCCATACATATGACAAAGAGATAAGGAGACACTGGATCTCCTTGTCTCAACCCTTGTTTACCTGCAAAAGAAACTGAAACCTCCCCATTCACACAAACAGAATAGGACACTGTATTTAGACATGCTATGATCCACTGCACAAAGCAATAAGGAAATCCAATCTGTAGCATCAAATATTTCAAGAACGGCCATTCCACAGAATCATATGCCTTTTAGATGTCTATTTTCACTATACATCTTGGTGAAATAGATTTCCTGTTATAGCCTTTTATTATCTCATGGCTTAGGATAATGTTGTCAAATATAACTCTTCCTTTGATGGATGCAGATTGACTTTCATGTATGATGTCAGGGAGTACATCTTGCATTCGGTTACCTAGGACTTTAGATATGATTTTGTACAAAACTGTACAACATGCAATTGGCCTATACTCCTTCACTGAACATGCTGAACTAGATTTGGGAATCAGGGTAAGCAATGCAATATTGATTTGTTTAGGAAGAAAACCTGTTGCAAAGAATTCTTGGATTGCTTCTGTAATCTCCTCTCCTATATGTTCCCAAGCTTGCTGAAAGAAATAGGCATTGAAGCCATCTATTCCTGGAGCCTTATTTGGATTCATAGAGAAAATTGCTGCTCTAATCTCTTGTGTTGTACATCTTCTGCATAAAGAGCTTTGTTGATTATGGTTGAGCACAGGGCCTCTATTAACTACTTCTCTATCTACCAGAGGTAGGTGTGAGGCTGCACTGCCCATCTATTGCTTATAAATGTGAGAATTTCTTCCAAAATTTGTTGTTGGGTGGTGCATCTGTCCCCTGAGGCAGTGACAAGTAGTTTAATGGCTTTGCTGCTCTGCTTGGCTTGAGCTAAAGCAAAAAAATACTTTGTGTTAGAATTTCCTAATTTCACAAAGTCATCTATGGACTTTTGCTTCCATATACTCTCTTCTACTTTGCTCCATTTCTCCATGTCATCTAAGATTCTGTGTTCATCAGATATAAGAGTAGTGTTCAACTCATCTTGAGCCAATGCATGCTGAGTAATTTTCAAATTTCTTCTTAGCTCCTCCAGCTTTTTTGAAACATTTCTGAAATGAACATTATGCAGGAGTTTGAGCTTGGCCTTTACCTCCTTTAGCTTGTACCACACATTTAAAACCTTGTTATTATGTTTCTGAGCACTCCATCCCTCTCTTATTATTGTTTGAAACTCAGAGTGAGTAGCTAAAACATTAATAAATCTAAAAGGGTATCTTCTGCTTTCCATGTCATCCTCAATTCTCAAATATTGAGGGCAATGGTTTGAAAAATTCCTCTCCATGAGCTCCACATTGACAGATCCAAATTGTTTGTTCCATTCGACATTGCCAACACATCTATCAATGAGAGATAGAATCCTATTCTCTCCCTCCTGATTATTGCACCAAGAATAGGTGTGGCCTATTATTCTCAGGGGAGTAAGGTCATTTGTTTGCAAGCAATCCTCAAAGTCCCTTGTATCAGCTCTGTAACTGCTTGTCCCTGAAATCTGTCTTCAGAGAATAAGGGAGAGTTAAAGTCTCCCCCAATCAGAAAAGGGCCAGCAATGCTAGTACTGATGTTTGTAATAAACTCCCAAACATTCTTCCTTTGCTCTTGACTATTCATAACATAGATTGCCACCATATTAAACCTCTTACCAGTCACCATGTCAAGCACTTCAATATGAATTCCTTGAGCATGAGTCTCACATTCAGCTACTGAAATTTTGTGGGGATCCTATCCAATCCAAACCCTCCCATTTTCAGCATGTGCATAATTATGCAGAAAATCCCATCTCTTATTAATATTTTTGGAAATTTTGGGGAAGTTGTTGTTCTTGACTCTAGTCTCAAGTAAAGCTACCAAATCAATATGATTATCAAGCAGAAATCTTCTTATTTCCTTCTTCTTGAAGGGCTTATTACAACCCCTAACATTCCATATAATCATCTTCATATTATACCTAAGGGGAGAAGGTCCCCGCCCTCTTGAAATACCTCCCCTTCATGCTGTAACATTTGATATGAGTTCTGTGATATAACCAGAGGAGTTTTATGTGATTGCACAGCTTGGCTATAGGTTCTTCGTGGTACAGTCCACCCTTTAGTATTCTGCTCTTTTCGCTCTTCTTTATGCTCAACTATAGGGGTAACAATTTTAGCAGTTTCCTCCACAGTCTTAGGGGGTGCTTGTGCTTTTGGTATCCACTTTTTCTTTACTTCAACTTTAGGTTTCTCTTGTTTAGCACAGTTATGGCCTACTACATTGCATTGCTGACAGAATAGAGGCACCCATTCGTATACAACCTTTTGCTCAATACAACCTCCCCTTCCATCATCTATCAAAACTTTATGCTGCAATGCTGCAGTCACATCAACTTCCACAAGCATTCTCGCGTAGGAAATTCTAGATTGTGATGATGTGTATTCATCAGCACAGATTGAAGATCCTATGATACTACCGATTCTGCTGAGAGATTGCTCTCCCCAACAAGAGAGGGGTAGATTTGGGAGTTGAATCCACAGGGGAACCATTTTAAGAATTTCAGATTCGAAATTGAAGTTAGGCTCCTATTTTCTATTAATCATAGGCCGGTTTGCAATTGTGTGAGGCCCCTCCATCAATACCAGATCTCGTTCAATTTCATTTTTGAATAGCACCACAAAATATCCCTCCTGGTGATAGAACACCTCTAGATCTACGATTTGTAGCTGCTTTTCGAAAAAAAACTTGAAGATATCGAATGGTAGGGGTATCTCCTATAACATATAGTATCACCGCATTCTGCCATTTGCATATTTCCAGATCTACACTATTCTTCTCTAAACATGCAACAAGCTGGCCATTAACGAGTGAAGGAGTAATATAGTTTAGCCTCATACCTTTGTTAGCCTGAATCGTAGCTCCCGAGCTGGATTTATCCTTATCTTGAGTGCTGCTTTCAGCAGTGGTCTTCTGAATCAGGGATTGTGCTTGCGCCATGCGTGAATTTTCCCCTGAATCCTTCGCCAAAATCACTGTTTCATTGGTGAGTTCAACATCTACTTGAGGTGATTCTCTTTCCGATCCTTGCTCTTTCAATTTCATCAACGCCGGTGATGATCGCAGCATCTCCTCTGTGATAACGATCTTCCGTGGCCGGCCTCGCCTAGCCTTCATGGCGAGTTTCATCAGAAAAAGCGTATGTTAGCTAATCGCCACTAATGTACGCCTGGAGAGCGAAGTTTTCTTTTTGACGTTCTTGGGATTTGTTTTTGTTAGTGTAGTTATTTACGGTTACATTGAGCATTTATTTGGAGATTAATTTATTTGAAGAGTTTCATAGAATTGTAATTGTACGCTTCATTTTTCTTCAACGTTTTTTCTCCATTTTCGGTTGAAGAAGATGATTGTCAGGCAATGTTTTATACTACTTTAAGCTTTTATATAGTAATTCATCTTGTATTACATAAATTTTACTAAAAAAAAGTAATTTCTATCTTGTTTTGTGAGATGCTTAAAAGGTGTCATTCTGGTATCATTTTGGTATGCTATGATTTCTTTTAATTTTTATGGTTTCTAATATTTTTTCCGTTTAATTATTAATGTGTGCTTTATTGGCGATGAAAGGCACATTTAGGTTTTCATACAATAAGAACTAATAATAACATTTTCGTATTTTTAATTAAGCATTAATGTTATCTCGTTTAAGCATGTATTAGTACTATTATAAGCATGGTATCTTTTATTATATTGGAATGAATAAATTAACATTATTTATTAATGCATTATTTTGACATGCGTTTTTCTTAATGTTACACTTAATAATGGTTAAATATAATTGTATATATAACCAATTTAAGCATGGAATGAGAACGATAAAAGCATTGAATGAAATAGATTTAAGCATGGAATGAAATTCATAAAGCATGTAATGAAACTGATCCAAGCATGGAATGAGACTGATAAAATTATATTGGATGAAACAGATACTATAAGCTTAGAATGAAACTGATTAAAGCAGAGAATGGAACGGAGAAAAGTATGGAATGAAATTTATAGAAGCATGGAAAATACGCATAAATTACATAATTGATGCACAGTAAAACCATGTGTCAATACAAATATATACAGCAATATATTTGAATCCATATATTAATGGTTTAAAGCATGAAAATTCAAACTAAATTTAAATTTTAATATATAATACAAACAAAAGGGAAAAATGAAATTAGTCATCCTTGTTTTACTGTCTACATTTATATAATCTTAAAAGTATTTAATAATATTATATTATAAACATGAATCCAGCTCGTATAGATACGTTGAAAATTCTATCAAATAAGTTGCATGAATTACGGGATTGCGTCGACATACGTGATCCTGTAATACCCTTTTCCATCTTAAATTCTAATATAACAACTAAAATAATTAATCCGTTTAAATAATCTTAACCACACATCTCTATGACATAGAAGGCTAGGATGAGTTCCTAGTTCTCACATGAGAACTAATTTTTACAATAACTCATCCATATATATATATATAGGGATGAGTTAGTATAAAAACATTTCCTAACGTGAGAACGTGAGAACATACTTAAATTAATATGTAGTCATGCTTAAATTTATAGAATGTCATGCTTAATAAGATTCATGCTTTTTATATAAACGTTGGTGCTTATATAAGATCATGTTTGAATCGATATATATCCATGCTTCAAATAATCACAATCATAGATTATACAAATATAATGTTTATATAAAAAGACATGAACATAATTAAGCATGATAATATATTAATTTAAGCATGATTACAAAGTAATTTAAGCTTGTTCTCATTTTCTTACGCTAAAATTGGTTTTTATATGAACCAATCCCTATATATATATATATATGTCACAGCCCCAAATTCCGAGGGACGGCAGAAGCCGGGGTGCGACTGGGGTTGGATTGAAGAAGCAGGGAAGAAAGGGGATGAAAGAATAAACATACCTAAGAGACGACATAATTTCCATGAACAAGACTTCATTAACGAAAGAAAGAGTTGATCTTGAAAGATCACTCGACAAAGTACTTCAAAAGTTTCTAAGTTATATTACAGAACTTAGACTACAGTGATCATTGTACATAACATCAAAAAGAGTTTAGAGTCTAGCAGCGGAATTGTGAACTATATACAAACGTCTTCCTTAACTCTTATTCAATTCTAACTTAACCGTCGCCGCTTCGTCGCTTCAACCTGCACATTTAGAAAACATATGCAGGGCTAAGTACAATAGTACTTAGTGGGCACGTTGCCGAAAATATAATCATAAGTATAGATAATCAGGCATTTCATTTCTGTAGCACACCGAAGTTTTTCATTAAAGTCCCGTATCTACTAAACATTTTCTTTCTCATTTTCATAAATTAGCTTGCGCAAGCATTTTCATAAATGTTACGTTCAAATCTTGACCAGTCATAATTCACCGTGGCTGGCTACCCCTCAACAGGATACCACATACACCACAGGCTACAAGTGCACTAACTTTGGAAAGTCCCTTTTGACTAACTCAAAGCCGATCGTTAGTTAACCCCTTTTGATTAACTCATAAGGTACAAGAGAACTCACATAAAACACAAAACAGTTCATGCCTTAATTATCACTTTGAAAACACGATTATCAAAGCGATAAAGAAAAGGTTTTCGAGCATTGCTCGTTTTGTTTCATATATAAAAGCCCACCTTGATTAAATACAGAACAAAGACACGTGCTTCTGTCTTCTGATCCTCCGTCCTAACCTTGGTGTCGACTTCCTTCTTCATCGTAAAAATCATACTTTAAAGCTCGGTCGCAAACGATAAACGAATACGAAAAATTCGGAGTACTATTGTACTTAGCCCTGCATATGTTTTCTAAATGTGCAGGTTGAAGCGACGAAGCGGCGACGGTTGAGTTAGAATTGAATAAGAGTTAAGGAAGATGTTTGTATATAGTTCACAATTCCGCTGCTAGACTCTAAACTCTTTTTGATGTTATGTACAATGATCACTGTAGTCTAAGTTCTGTAATATAACTTAGAAACTTTTGAAGTACTTTGTTGAGTGATCTTTCAAGATCAACTCTTTCTTTCGTTAATGAAGTCTTGTTCATGGAAATTATGTCGTCTCTTAGGTATGTTTATTCTTTCATCCCCTTTCTTCCACGCTTCTTCAATCCAACCCTAGTCGCACCCCGACTTCTGCCGTTCCTCGGGATTTGGGGCTGTGACAATATATTAACATATATGTTAATTGAATTGATTTCCTATTTCAATGTATATATACACGTAGTTAATAGATATATTATATTATCTTTAATGAACTAATTAGTGAATATTTTAGAATATTATAATAACAAATTAATATATACAATATATATGTTACGTAATGCTAGCATGTGGATGGGACAAAGTGATTTGTATTATTATTAATAATAAATGATTAGTATATATATATACACACACGTAAAATTTACATGGATCAATAGGTTAATAAACAATTGTTATATTGACTTGTATGTTTTGAAGTGCATCGAGTTTCCTATTTTTAGTAAATTGGTATATATGAATGATTTAATTATTTTTATATATATAACACTACCTTTATGAATTCTTATCTACGTACGATTAAAGCATGAGCAAGCAAAGTTATATAAGGGTGACTAATTAGAGCTATGTATGTGATTCATCAAAGCTATACCTATATTTTTCATCCTATAAATACCTTAACGTTGTCCCAATTCATTTCATTGCATACATCTAGGATAGTTTACTTTAGTAAAGTTATATCTATAGAAAAGTTGAGTCGTTCTGTGCAAAAGGCTTCAATAACCGGTGTCTAATTGAGAGCAATATTGCAGCTGCTTATATTTATACAGGTGGTAATGTTTTAGTGTTTGAGTTAATGAACTCTAAAATAACAAGAAAATTCAGTTATTCATAAAATATTTTTATCTGCGTTCTATATGATATACTCCATGTTTATCGATCGAGGTTCTAGCTAGTTTTACACTAGTTGAGAACTGTGCGCACATGTTTGTCACTTATGCGGTGCATGATCACCATCGCGTACTTGGCCATTGATTTCTGAGGGCTGATTATATCATCTTGGGAGGTCCAAGTTTATGGACTATGGTAATCATAGCTATGGTGCCTAGTCATAATATAAAGATCGAACATCACATCATGCATCAAAAGTATGTTTTGTATGGTCAGGGGTGGTTTTCTGTTTTAAAACCCTCTGAGGCATACCATGTTAAATGGACAATCTGCTATGGTTCCAAAATTATTTCCAAAGTGGCAAAGGCCCACTGAGTACTAGTACTCAGCCCAAATGTTTTCAAAATATTTTCAGGTCGGGAGGCAAGTGGTGAGGCGTAAGACTGAGACGGGGTTGTGGCTGTTTACGTGCTTTCGCTATTGATCACTAGTTTGCCTAAGCAATATTAACCGCACTTTAACGGGCTATTGTAGCACTAGTAACGAGTATCGTATCCGCAAAGACCATTAGCTCGAATTTATATTGAAAACAAAATTTATGCACCTTCCTACTATTCAAGCTTTGCAAACAACATGATTGTTGACTAATTAACGCACTTGAACATAAGATTAAAACAAATAAGCAAATTCAAGTAAACAAACGATTAATAAACGAACAAGGAACAAATTGGAAATAAAGTTGGTTCTAGGGATTCAATCCGATTCTAGATGGCTTGATCGAGACTTTCTAATTCATGCAACCAAATTTTAATCTCCTAATTGAGAAGCAATCACAAAACCATTCACTATTCTCTCTCGACAAATAGCAAAAGTAGATCAACTCGACGACTGTCTCGGCTAAGACTCAAGACGACGAATTAACTCCAAAAAGATCATAGGACTTAAGCTTCCATGCATGCAATCTCACAACCTAAGTCTCAAAAGCAATACATGATGTGCAATTTGATTTCCATGCATGTAAAAACCTACTAAGATTTCTACAAATATTTGGCATGCAAGAAAGGTGATTAACAATTCCCACATGAAAATAAGCTCCAAATCCACATTCAATTAGAAGAAGGAAATAAGAATTAAAAAGCTATGATCATTCCATCATTAAATCATCTTAAATCCCCAAAACCAACAAGAAAATTTAGCTAGACATGAATGAAATTAAAGCAAAACAAAGGAGAAGTGCTAGAGGGTGATGAAATCGCGAAAAGGGCAAAGTCGTCCAGTTTTGGACGAAAAAGACAAAATCGGTGCCTCAATTATCACAAATCGGCGGTCCAGCGCCCAAAATCGGCGGTCCGGCCTCCGAGCGCCACGTAGACCGCCGATTTGGGTTTTATACTTGAGATTTACTTCCGAGATTTTCGGCGGTTCACTCGACGGCCGGTTTTCACATGTGAACAGCCGATTTCTTCCCTTCAAGCTCCGGTTTTCAGTTTGTGCTCCTTTTCATCCGATTTTTCACTTTTTCGTCCCGATTCTTCGACTCCGCTCTTCTACGATCCTTTTATTCCAACTTAGCATACCTTGATAGACCTACACACATGCACAAATTCCACCAAACGTGAAACTAATCCAAAATAATGAAATCATTCCAAAACAAATCACATTTAACAGGCAAAGCTTGACAAAAAGTGGTAAAAACACGTTTAGTTGCTACAAAATGAGTGTTTATCAGCTATATTATATAAATAAGCTACTCTGAATAATGTTCTAAATATGTGTTTTGAAATAATGATCACTTGATCATCTTGAAGTTTGTAAATATACAAATATGATTTTGCTTTAACTATGTTATAGAATGATATTGTCTAATGTGTGTCTCTTGCGTTATTTATTATTTGTATGGAGAGTGCCTTGTGATCAGCTTCTCTTGGACGCTCGAATTCCCACTCCTTCATGATAACACCATTTGGTGAAGTGGATGTTCGACTCCTTTTGTTATGCTAGATACAGATTTACCCCATATTTTATTTTAAGGGGTGTAGCGCGGTTGTCGCCTCACTTTATTGTATTGTATGTTGCTATGTAAGTGATGAACCCATATTTGTGTCCATCTTTTCTTGTGTCTTTCTTGTGTTTTTAGTCTTTATCGAGTCATTATGTGTCTGGGAGGACATGCAAGTCGAGAGATAGTGTGCAGGGGAAGAACAGGTGGATGCTGGGCAAATCCGATGGAAAATCTGTTGTTGAGATGGTGATACGATCCAAATGGGCATAGGGCTGGAAGCTTGTAGCTGGGCAACATTGAAACATTCTTTCTACAAGTCAGGAAACACCTCCCCATATCTTTAAGCCAACAGACAGAGTACTCGGAGGAGCTAGGATCGTGGTCAACACCGGAGGCAATTCAGGATGCAGACGATGAAGGGCAAGATGAGAGTCGAGCAGCAGCAGCAGATTTCTTTTCCTTCAAGGAAGAGGATAAGGATCGGATGTTTCCTTCCTTATCCTAGCCGAGCCAAATCATGGAATAAATCTACCACGCAAGGAAAGAAGGATCGTGCATGCGAAGGAAAGAGAGAGAGGCGGAGGTTATGATATGCATGGGAAGAATCCTTATTCAACAAGGAAACTTTCCTAAATCCTAGAATCTCATCGCCTATATATATGGCCGACTCTATCATGTAAGAGAGCTCTTCAAATTCAGTAGTTTAGATTAGTTCTGCATTCTAGGTTGAAAGAAAGTGAGGAAGAAACAAGTCCTAAGGGTAAATTACTTTAATTTCGTATTTTACTGTTGTAAGTTTAGTTGTTGGCGTGAAGCCAAGACCCTGGTTGCTGACTACGCTTTTGGGCAGCAATCCTTTTCCAGATTTATGTTAAGTATGCTTTTCTTTATTTGCTTTGTGTTCTTATTTAATATTATGTCTAGCTAAGTTTATTGTTTGGGTTGGATGTAGATGAAGTGATTCGAAATTACTCGTTCAAACTTGTGAGGTCTAATTGTGTTAGTTCGTTAATTGATTTTGTTCCCGAAACACTTAGGATTAATTCTAGACTTAATTGATATTGAAGTTGATTGATCACCATCTAGATATTGAGATTAAGTCATTAACAGAAATTGGGATCAACACGAGAGTGTCTTTCGTGCCCATGAAGGTAAAGGGTGTTGGAGAGCAGTCGGTATTGACCTACCTCTTGGCTGTCTTGGGTCTATCTATTCTTAATGCCTGTTGGGCAGCATCGTTACTGAAGTGTCTTCATGACTTTGCTGATCAAGAGAGGAGATCTAGCCTTTTGGTCAAGATCTGTAAAATTGATTAGACATGGGTTAAGTGTGTTAGCATCGTGACTTCGTAACCTTAGGGTGTTAACTAATCTTTGCCTTAAACCAAGTGATAAAATTAGTTAATTGAATATCTTTGCACCGATGAATGAGTAAAGAGTAATTAGGATCATGGATTCGAAACCCAATCCAAACTCTTTTGTTATTTGATATTGTTATTTGTTGAGTACAGGTTATTAAGATACTTCGTGACCAAAACCCTTTGGTTGAGCAACATCTGAAGAATAAATTACGCCGAGTCCCTTGGGTACGATCCCGTTTGCCGCTGACTACTACCTTGTTGGGCAAGAGGTGTTATAAATATTATTTGTGCGAAGTGTGTGACGACATCGCTCCGTCAAATTGGCGCTGTTGCTGGAGACTTGGTTTTAAGCTAGTTTGTTCTTCTAGCTTGTGTGTGAGCACAGTTTATGCCCAAGCCACATCTAGGAAGTGACGGAGATCCACAAGATCACGGTGCTTGCCCGGAGGTGATAGCTAGGAGAAATCGAGCAGAACAACGCAAGAAGAAGAGAGATCTGGAGGAAGGCATCAACGAACCTTCAGAGTCACAGAGCTTGACAGACGATCAGGATACTGAGCAAGAAGTCGAATCTTGCTCAACAGCCAGTTCAGACAGTGAGAAGTCAACATCCAGTTCAGAAGCAAAAACATCAACAATCATGGCAGGAACACCGGAGAGAACCATCCGTCAGATCATGTTCCCTGACAACAAGGGAATCCGACCATCAAGTATCCAGTTGCCCACCATCAGTGGCAATTGGGAGCTCAAACACTCGCTGATACGCCCAAGTTCAGTGACCATCCTGGAGAAGACCCCCAAACTCATCTTCAAAACTTTGAGATGGCGATTAGCACAGTAAGGAACAATGCCACTACTACTACCAGGAACAATGGGGATAGACAAGGACAAGTTGTTAGGAACGATGCTGAAGTTATGAGGAACCAAGATGCTGCCCAAGACACCTTTCCTGACTACGTAAGGTTGCTCACGTTCCCGTTCTCACTTCTTGACGGGGCACGTGAGTGGCTTTACACATTGCCAGAGGGAAGCATTGATACGTGGAGCAAGATGCAGCAGGCCTTTCTTGACAAATACATACCCATTGGCCGGATACAAAGTGGAAGGAATGCCATTTCATCGATCAAGATGGGGGGAAGTGAGTCATTATATGACTACTATGAAAGGTTCAAGAAGTTGTTGGCAAGATGTCCTCAACATCGGATTCAGGATATCGATTTGATCGAATATTTCTTGAAGGGATTAAGGGCATTAGAGAGAAAATACATCATTGCAGCGTGTGGAGGAGCCATAGTCGATCAACTACCATCTGAAGTGTTCAAGAAGATAGCTGCCATGGCTGAGCAATCCCGAGATGAAGATGATATCCCAAGAGGGGGGTACGAAGCCAGCAAGGGCAACCAAGACAACTTGGTCAGCACCATGAAAGACTTCATGACCAAGATGTCTGGCCAGATGGAGGATTTGAAGAAGCATGTCAATGGCAAGGAAGTTCAAAGAGCTGTGAAGAGATGTGAAGTATGCCAGGCAACATCACATGTCACCTCAGAATGTCCCAGTTGGTTGGTGGAAGAAGGAGAAGAGGTGAAGGCAATAGGTTAGAACCAGCAAGGAGGAGGGCAACAAAGGTTCCAGTATGGCAATAACAATAACTATGGCAATAACTATGGTTATAGGCAGAATCAGCACGAGAACCTGAGGTATGGCAACAACCACTATCAGATACCTCCTGCCCACCAACAACCGCAGCAGCCTGTTGGGCAACAACAACAATATGTGCCTCCACCTTAACAACAACCTCAACATCAAAATAATTATGTACCTCCACATCGAGAACCAGCGAAGACGGAATTCATGAAGGAGACCATTGAAAGGTTTACCAACGAGAACCAAAGGCTGAGGAGAGACTTCGAGAACTTCCAACTAGAAAGTTGAGGACAGTCCAACAATGACTCATATCAACCAAACCTTGTCAAGGTTGGTAGAAGACAAGCCAGGCAGACTTCCTGCCCAGGTAGAGGTCAACAAGGAGCAAGTCAATACTGTAACGTTGCACAGTGGGAAGAATTTGCCAGAGATGTTGCCCAGGACCCAACCCAAGGAACCAGCTCGAGTAGAGGAAACTAAAATGAGTTCAGGAGATATTAATGACATCTACGAGGAGTTGAAGGCAAAACGTGAAGAAGGGATAAAGGCCAACAAGAACTCAGTCTTTGATAATGAGGAGGATGAAGCCTTGTTTGATTACGTAAAAATGGAGAGATCTAAGCTGGGATTTGACAAAGATGACGTGATGCTGGAATCTTTGCAGGCTGAAAAAGAAGCAGAGGCTTTGGCCAAGAGGACCGTTCCTCGCACTACCAAGGCCAAAATCCCATATCCCAGAAGTTTTGCCCGCGATCGTGATCAGAGGGAGTTGGAGAACATGATGGAGGTGTTCAAGAAGGTGGAGATCAACCTACTGTTGTTGATGGCATTGTAATCTATGCCTAAATGCGCAAATTTTTTGCGAGAGATGTGCCAAAAGAAGACAAAGTACCCAGATAATGCTCGTTTTCATGTGGAGAATGTGTCAGCCCTAATGAATTCCCAGATCCCGACCAAGAAAAGGGATCCAGGCATGTTAACTATTCCATGCACAATTGGTACTACGTCAATACCAAGGGCGATGCTTGATCTTGGAGCTTCGATAAATGTGATGCCAAGAGCCATGTTTGACGAGATGAGTTTTGGACCTCTTTCTTCTACACGTGTTCCCATCCAATTAGCAAATTTATCCACAGTCTACCCGGATGGAGTGTTGGAGGATGTGTTGGTCAAGGTGGGGGATCTTCTATTCCCAGCCGACTTCTATGTTCTTGACATGAGAAAGAAAGCAATCAAGAACCCAGTGATCTTGCTCGGGAGGCCATTCTTGAGGACAGCATGTACCAAGATTGATTGCGATACTTGGAAGTTGACAGTCCAAGTAGCAGAAGAAGTAGTAGAGTTTGATGCTTATAGGCAAAATCAAGATGATGCCCTGGAACACCTCAACACCCTCAGTGCATGTGGAAAGCAAGTGGAGACTTTGAATAGCTTAAGTTGTTTCGTCGAAGACAACGAAGATGCAATCCAGGCGGAATTCAACCTAGTTCAGGATCTTGACCAGGATCCTGATCAGCATGAGGATAATGAGGAAGATGGTGCTCTGATGCAATTCTACGAAGGAGATGAGTACGAGAGTTAGAAAGATTTTTGGGAAGAGTCAGTTCATGGACATAGCTTCGACTGTAACGATGAGGACTACTCCACGGACGAAGAGTTGGAGAATTACGTATTTGAAAACATCCGTGGAGATGATGGAGATCAAGATGTAGGGGAACAAAAACCCCTTGGTGAGTTTGATGAGGAACTTGAGGAGTTACCCCATGATGAGACCGAGGAGTTAGTAGAGGAATTTTGGCAACAAACAGTTCTTGAGGAGGATTCCAGCTTGCAAACAGAAGAGATCTTGCCCAGAACGAAGAGCCAGTAGATGTAGAGGAATGCAGTTACGCCAGGATTCCGGGCAACATCCAACCTCAGGGGTTTGAACCACTCAATATCCCTGAACTAAAACCGGAGGACATGTTGGTGCCATCATTGCAAAAAACACCTACTTCAGAATTGAAGCCCTTGCCCAAGCACCTGAAATACATCTACCTTGGCAAGAACGAGACCTTGCCCGTGATCATATCATCAGAGTTATCAAGCATGGAGGAGATCAGAGTTGGTGAGGTGCTGAGCAAGTACAAGGAGGCAATAGGATGGACGTTGGCCGACATCAAGGGCATTAACCCTTTGGATTGTGTTCATCATATTTTGCTCGAGGAGGATGCTGCCCCAGTAAGAGATCCACAACGAAGATTGAATCCAGCCATGAAAGAAGTGGTTATGAAGGAGCTACTTAAGCTTCTTGACTTAGGGATCATCTACCCCGTCTCTGACAGCCGATGGGTGAGCCCTGTGCACGTGGTGCCCAAGAAGTCAGGAATTCAGGTTGTGGAGAACGAAAAGAACGAGATGGTGGCTATGAGACTACAAACCGGATGGCGAGTGTGCATAGATTATCGAAAGCTCAACCAAAAGACGAAGAAGGATCATTTTCCTTTGCCCTTTATCGATGAGATGCGTGAAAGGTTAGCTGGTAATAACTACTATTGTTTTTTTGATGGTTATTCTGGTTACATGCAAATCTGGGTTGCTGACGAGGATCAAGGCAAGACCACATTCACGTGCCCGTTTGACACTTTTGCATATAGGAGGATGCCGTTCGGTTTATGCAATGCTCCAGGGACATTCCAAAGGTGTATGATGCACATTTTTTCAGACCTTCTTGAAGAGTGCATCGAAGTCTTCATGGACGACTTTACCATCTACGGCAAGACCTTCGACACATGCCTCAACAACCTGGATCGAGTCTTGAAGAGATGCGTTGAGAAGAACCTAGTGTTAAATTACGAGAAATGCCATTTCATGGTCAAGGAAGGAATAGTTTTGGGGCATGTCATATCGGGAAAATGAATTGAGGTGGATAAGGCCAAGATCGACATCATTGCCAAATTGCCTTACCCAAGATCCGTGAAGGAGTTAAGAGGATTCCTTGGGCATGCTGGATTCTATCGAAGATTTGTCAAGGACTTTGCCAAGATCGCCCAACCAATGACAAGACTACTTCAACATGAAGTACCATGGGAGTTTAACGAAGATTGCAAGAAGGCGTTCCATGCCTTGAAGGAGAACTTGATCACAGCCCCCATCATCCAACCCCCGGATTGGGGCATGCCTTTCGAGTTAATGTGTGATGCCAGTGGTTATGCCATAGGAGCAGTTCTTGGGCAAAAACGAGGAAAAGAAAGTTATGTTATATACTATGCATCCAAAACATTGAATCCTGCCTAATGCAACTATGCCACAACGGAGAAGGAGTTGTTGGCCATCGTCTTCGCCTTTGAGAAGTTCAGATCATATTTACTAGGAGGCAAGACCATAGTGTACATCGACCACGCGGCATTAAAGTACTTGGTGAGCAAGAAGGAGTCCAAGCCAAGATTGATTAGATGGATTCTTTTATTACAGGAATTTGACATAGAGATCAAGGACATTAGTGGTGCCCAGAATCAAGTTGCCGACCACCTAAGTCGAATCCTCCAGCCAGACGATGGGGTGCCGATCAAGGAGACCTTTCCCGACGAGCATCTGATTCTTGCCCAAGATGAACCATGGTATGCTGATATCGTGAATTACTTGGTGACTGGAGAAATTCCCTCAGATCTTGGGCGTTATCAAAGAAACAAGCTGAAACATGAGAGTCGTTTCTACCTATGGGATGAGCCATACTTATGGAGAGAATGTGCGGATAAAATAATTAGAAGGTGTGTCGAGGATAAAGAGCAACGAAGCATTCTTGAGCATTGTCATAACAAGGAGTGTGAAGGACACTTTGGGCACCAACGTACTGCAAGGAAAATTTTGGAGTGTGGTTTTTATTGGCCAACATTGTTTAAAGACTGTTACGAGTGGGTCAAGATGTGTGAGAAGTGCCAAAGGGAAGGCAACATCACGAGAAGGAACAAGATGCCCATGATCCCGATCTTGCCCGTGGAAGTTTTCGATATATGGGGCATGGATTTTATAGGACCATTGCCAAGTTCCAAAGGCAACAAGTACATCATATTAGTAGTGGATTATGTCTCGAAGTGGGTAGAGGCTCGTGCTTTATACAAGGATGATTCGAAGGTGGTTTCTAACTTCTTGAGAACTCAAATTTTCAATAGGTTTGGCGTTTCTCGAGCTATAATCAGCGATCAAGGGACTCATTTTTGCAACGCCACGGTGACTGCCTTGTTCAAGAAGTATGGAGTTACCCATCGTGTGTTAACAGCCTACCACCCACAAGCCAATGGACAAGCGGAGTTGTCTAATAGAATAATCAAGACGATCTTGAGGAAGGCTGTGGGCACAACAAGGAAAGATTGGAGTATGCGCTTGGATGATGCCTTGTGGGCGTATAGGACTGCCTTCAAAACACCTTTTGGCATGTCCCCTTATCGCATGGTCTATGGCAAGAGATGTCACTTGCCCGTGGAGCTGGAACATCGTGCGCATTGGGCTGTTGCCCAACTTAACCTCGACTGGAATGAAGCAGGGAAATCAAGGAAGCTCGAGATCCAGGAACTCGACGAGATCAGACTCCAAGCATATGACAATGCCGGTCTATATAACGAACGGATGAAGAAGACCCACGACCTCTTGATCAAGGAAAATGAGTTTCATTTTGGGCAACATGTGCTGCTCTATCAAACAAGATTTAGGCTTTCATCGGGGAAGCTTTCGACCAAGTGGGCAGGGCCCTATGAAGTGCAAACTCAATTCCCTAATGGAGCTGTTGAGATCAAGGATCCCAAGAACGGGAAGATTTTTAAAGTTAATGGCTAGCGCTTGAGGGCCTATCTTGGGCAAGAACAGTTTTTTGAGAGGGAACCATCTGGGTTTCCTGTCGAGGAGGACCTCTGACTTCTAAAGAGGGAGGTGTCTTGCCCAAGACCTTAAATGGGGCGCTGTCCAGGAGGCAACCTGGTTAGTATTTTATTTATTTTATTTTAGTTTAATTTTGTGTTTTTATTTAATTATCTTATTTCCGTAAAAATATTAAAATCCAAAAAAATTCATAAAATCATGAAAATCCAAAAAAAAATTAGTGTAGTTTAGCTAGTTTATGTTTTAAGTATTTTATTTTAAAGCATTTTATGATTGAGTCTAACCATAAGGGGAAGTTTGTTTCGGAGTGTATTTGTGTTTCTAAATGTGCAGGAGATGTTGAGCAAGATGCAGGTTGTAGATCAGGATCCACTCTAAGGGAAAGAGCTGTGGGAGTAGAGCAAGGATTCTGGGCAAGAGCTAAGTTGTTGGTCAACAACGATTGAGGCGGTTACTGTACCCCTAAAACTACGCGCCCTTTAAAACCACCCTACCACGTCTATACCCCCACTACCCGATTTCAAATTCAAGTCTGCAACTTCTCATCTTCTCTCTTCTCTCTCCATCAAAACTCCCAAATTCCCTACAATGGTATCTACTCGCCCCAAAAACAAATTCAACAAGATCCCTTCCAGAACCAATATCGACCTCACCACCGAACACCCCACTACCACTACTACGAAGCCCAAAATCATCACCAAGAGGAAACTACCCATGGAACCCGCCAACCCTTCTGCCGACCAACACCCAGAAATTTCGATCGGAACTACTGTACCCAAGAGTCCGCCGGTCGACGCCACGCTTCTGATGAGCGATGAAAACCCTAGCCTGATGGAAGAGGCGGAGAAGCAGCAGGAGGAGGAGACGCAATCGAAGCAGGTTTCTGAGCAAGAGGAGTTAGAGGAAGAAGCAGAGGAGGAGGAACACGACGGCGAGGATGAAGAAGAAGAAAGAGGTGATGAAGGAGAAGGCGACAACGATGATGTGAATGAAGTCATTGACGCAGTGGCGGCGACGCTGGCAGCGGAGGCGTTGGTGGAGGCAAAGGTCAAGGCAAAGGAAAGTCCGGCGAAGAAGAAGGAAGCTAAGACTGCTAAGAAACGCCCTCACGGTGGCGAGGGGACGCCGGCGAAGAAGCATAAGTCTGCTACTTCGGACGCCGGGTCTTTTCAGCCGTCTATTTCGAAGGGAACTGCCGCCAGCGAGCAAGAAGAAGGCGACGAAGTTGAGGAGGAAGAAGATGATGACCAGTCTACCCCAGCAAGTGCTAAGAGCAGGAAGAAGAGGAAGGGGCCCACGGTGATGACGTGTAGCAAGCCCAAAGAGTGGAAGGTGACTGCACCTCGAGTTCTCGACTTCAAATTCTAAGAGAACTTGGGTGTTGCCCAGGAAGTAAGAGAGTTGTTCAAGGGGATTGGCTGGAGTAAGTTTTTGGAGTGGCATGTGGAGGTCTACGAGGAGCAAGTCAAGGAAGTTTATAGCACGACGGCAATAACAAGTGACCCTGAGAACCGGGTGAGCATGATTTCCTTCTCGCTGTTGGGCGAGAAGTATGAGATTCAAGTCAGTGCCCTCAATCAGATTCTCGGGATGGTGTGTCTGCGAGATTTGGCCAGGAAGGAGTTCATGGAGGCTAGGACTAAGGTGCCATCCCCAGGAGATGTGGTTTATGAGGAGCAGTGGAAGGAGATCAGCAATGGGATGCCCTACTATGGAGCCAACAACAAAGGCACTGAGCTAAGAACGCCTGCCCTGAAACTTTGCCACCGCATCCTTGCCTACAACTTGTATGGCAAGAGTGATAGCGGCAACATCTTGAGCAACAAGGAGCGATATCTGCTGTGGTGTATGCATACCAAAACCAAAGTCAACTTCGCGGCGTTCCTTGGTGAGCAGCTTAAGACTGTGTTGACAAAGCAGGCGTTGGGATGCACTTGTGGCCACTTTGTGACAGCCTTCGCGAATGGAGTTGGGGTCTATGGTGATCTGAAGGGGAAGCCGAAGATGCCGGTCAACATGTTGGGAGAAACTGCCTTGAGAAAGATGAATGACATCGAGATCAGGAATGGCAGATATGTGTTTGTTAATCATTCCAAACCAGCATCTAGCAGACGACCACCAGTGGGCAAGAAGGAGGAGGCAAGCACCAGTGCAGCGGTGCTGCCCAACATTGAGATCGAGACCAGGCTGGCCAATGTGGAGAGGTTGTTGACCGAGATCAGAGATGCCCAGCTGGCATTCTTTGCACACCAAGGATTCAGGTATCCACCTGAATCTTCTCTTTGATTTGTGTTCCTCCCTTATATGTTAGTTTAGGATTTTATTTTTCGTTTTTGTATTTTATTGTTGAGTCTTGTTTTGTGTTATTTAGTGTCTTGCTGTCGAGAGGGCGAATTTACTGTCTTCACCCACAATTTGCCCAACAAATTGTGTGGTGAAGACCTTATTGCCTTCTCGGTTGTGTTTGTTGAGTCAGTTTGTTTTTGTTTGTTTGTTGCCAAATATTTTACCCACTTTGCCTAAGGGAAAGTGTGTGGGTGTTGGGGTGTTAGTTTGTATTTTTAAAGTATGTCTGAGTCGTTGATTAGCATGTTAGCATGAAGGTTAGAATAGGTTTATGGATGATGCCGTATGTAAATAGGTAGGACGGAATGAGATATTGGGCATTAACTGTGAGGATTTGAGCTTTTGAAATGCTATATACATATGCAACATTATTCTTTCTTGTGTGATAATGATCAGTTGACATGTGTTGATCTAGAACTTGCCTGCATCTCTTAATTAAAACTTCATGTAACTTAGTAGAACTACTTAGATGAATTAGGCAATTTTTGTTCAAAATAGTCATGGCCTAAAAATTTCCTACCATAACATTTATCCTTTGATTAGCCCCCTTGAGCTTGGATCGTATTCTTTCTATTCACTTATAGAAGCCTGAATTTTAGCTGTCCCGGTCAAGAACTCAGGTCTAGAAGAACGAGGGATGAAAGGAAATGTTGGGTAGCACATAGTGGGCAGAATCACCTAAGATAGAGGTGTTGGGTTAAAAAAAAAAAGAGAAAAGAAAAAAAAGTAAAAAAAAAAAGAAAAAGAAAAAATATAAATAAATAAATATATAAGAAGCCCATAATAAGTGTGCTAAATAAAGAGGAGTAAGGAATCAAGGGCAATGTGTTGCTCGAGAACCTAGTTCTTGACTTAGCCAGTTTCCATATTATCCTACCTTTTGTCATAAGCCACATTACAACCCAATGAAGACCTAAGGATAAGTAGTTTGAATTTGTTCGAAGAAGTAGAGATGTAGAGGGCAGGAAAGCCTATGGAAAAATTTTGTTGATCATGGTCAAGAGCGTAAATACTTAACCTTATACACTTGATAGATGAGTGCTGGTGAGGATGTCCTTGTTGCCCAATAACTCTATCTTGACCTGTTTGATGGCAAAATCTGTTACATATTTTGTTTTGACTGACATGTGAGATGCTGATCTGGTTTGAGTCTGTATTTTCTGTTTTGTCTTTCCTGAGTTTGAGTCTTGGGCAAAGTCGCAGCCATACACTTGAGGGCAAGTGTAATTCAAGTGTGTGGGTGTGATGAACCCATATTTGTATCTATATTTTCTTGTGTCTTTCTTGTGTTTTTAGTCTTTATCGAGTCATTATGTGTCTGGGAGGACACGCAAGTCGAGAGATAGTGTGCAGGGGAAGAACATGTGGATGCTGGGCAAATTCGATGGAAAATCTATTGTTGAGATGGTGATACGATGCAAATGGGCATAGGGCTGGAAGCTTGTAGCTGGGCAACATCGAAATATCCTTTCTACAAGTCAGGAAGCACCTCCCCATATCCTTAAGTCAACAGACAGAGTACTCGGAGGAGCCAGGATCGTGGTCAACACCGGAGGCAATTCAGGATGCAGACGATGAAGGGCAAGATGAGAGTCGAGCAGCATCAGCAGATTTCTTTTCCTTCAAGAAAGAGGATAAGGATCAGATGTTTCCTTCCTTATCCTAGCCGAGCCAAATCATGGAATAAATCTACCACTCAAGGAAAAAAGGATCGTGCATGCGAAGGAAAGAGAGAGAGGCGGTGGTTATGATATGCATGGGAAGAATCCTTATTCAACAAGGAAACTTTCCTAAATCCTAGAATCTCACCGCCTATATATATGGCCGACTCTATCATGTAAGAGAGCTCTTCGAATTCAGTAGTTTAGACTAGTTCTGCATTCTAGGTTGAGAGAAAGTGAGGAAGAAACAAGTTCTAAGGGCAAATTACTTTAATTTCGTATTTTACTGTTTTAAGTTTAGTTGTTGGCGTGAAGCCAAGACCCTGGTTGCTGACTACGCTTTTGGGCAGCAGTCATTTTCTAGATTTATGCTAAGTATGCTTTTCTTTATTTGCTTTGTGTTCTTATTTAATATTATGTCTAGCTAAGTTTATTGTTTGGGTTGGATGTAGATGAAGTGATTTTAAATTACTCGTTCAAACTTGTGAGGTCTAATTGTGTTAGTTCGTTAATTGATTTTGTTCCCAAAACACTTAGGATTAATTCTAGACTTAATTGATATTGAAGTTGATTGATCACCATCTAGATATTGAGATTAAGTCATTAACAGAAATTGGGATCAACACGAGAGTGTCTTTCGTGCCCAAGAAGGTAAAAGGTGTTGGAGAGCAGTCGATATTGACCTACCTCTTGGCTGTCTTGGGTCTATCTATTCTTAATGCATGTTGGGCAGCATCGTTACTGAAGTGTCTTCGTGACTTTGCTGATAAAGAGAGGAGATCTAGCCTTCTGGTCAAGATCTGTAAAATTGATTAGACATGAGTTAAGTGTGTTAGCATCGTGACTTCGTGACCTTAGGGTGTTAACTAATCTTTGCCTTAAACCAAGTGATAAAATTAGTTTATTGAATATATTTGCACCGATGAACGAGTAAAGAGTAATTAGGATCATGGATTCGAAACCCAATCCAAACTCTTTTGTTATTTGATATTGTTATTTGTTGAGTATAGGTTATTAAGATACTTCGTGACCAAAACCCTTTTGTTGAGCAATATCTGAAGAACAAATTACGCCGAGTCCCTTGGGTACAATCCCGCTTGCCGCTGACTACTACCTTGTTGGGCAAGAGGTGTTATAAATATTATTTGTGCGAAGTGTGTGACGACAGCGCTCCGTCAGTAAGTTATGTAAGCCGCTTTCTTTCCCGCTTCTTTACTCCCTCTCGTCGCGTCCCGGTTTATGGGAATCGGAATGTGACAAAGGTATAAAAGTAAATATTATAAATTTATATATATATGTGTGTGCGCGCGCGTGTTAATGTATGGTTATATGTCTGTGTGTATGTGTATGTTAGTAATAAAAGAGTTGATTTTTTTTTTTTTTTTTTTTTAGAGATAGGAGAACAGCAGGCGTGAGAGAGATATGAGAGAGAAGAAAAGAATCTCTAGTTAGATATTATTTTTAGCCATATAATTACCTATTTTTCGAACTCCTTAAATGATCACCTCTATTGCCCAGTTAAAACATGAGACGTTGAAGAGAGAGGAGAGAATAGCAGATATGGCTTGTAAAATTACAAGAGAACAAGGAATTCGACTTTTGAGATTTTGGAGATAAAATCAGATAATTAGATTTAAACTTGTCCATAAACAACTCTCCTTACCCTATGGGGCACCCCTACCCCCAAATGAAAATTGAAGCTGAAAAATTATGGATTCCTCGTTCACGGTGGGCGGACGCAGGACTTCAAGTAAGGGGGTCAAAAGTTATAGTAACTAGCAAATTAAACATAAAACTATATAACAAAATATACTATACAAATAGTCTATAAAAATCTAATAGATCTATATTTGGTCCCAATGGTTTGTCATATTTCAAAATTTATGTATAATATATAGCGTCAGTTTGAGCAATACTTGTATACCTTTTATTAAGATTCACATTAGGCAAAGACGAATTTTTTGGTTTGATAATATATACCTCAACATAGACATAGTCGGCATAAAGTTTTTCAAAGAAACAACTTATCAATATGACTATATATAATTGATATACACACATTAAAGAGACATGTATACGAACATTTGAGCTACATTTGAGTTCTTGGGTTAAATTTCTCAATTATCTTTTTTTGATTTTTTCCTCACATTTCAGTAATCTTTCACAAAAATAATACAATACCATAAACTATATTATTTGAGTCAATCAACATATCATACTATATAATAGCAAATAAAAATTAATTTCTTTTGCCTATGGTTTGAGTTCAATATTCGATCGCACACAACATCCTTCTATTTCTTTCTATTAATTCATAAGCACAACATGCACTACTCTCTTCATTCAACTTTTCTGTTAAGACCAGTCAAAATCTCATTGTGTAGTACAAATCAATCATCTATTAGAGCATTCACAGTTGATCCCTTAAATATTTTCTCTTAAAAGTACTCCTAAAGTCTCCCTTATATTATTTATAGTCCCTATTTTACAAATAAATACAACAGATCTCCAATTTTCATTAATTATCTTGTAAAAGTTGTGGGCCCAACAAAATTAATTTGTGAGATACGAGAGGATTTAGGGATGTGTGAATTTAAGGAGAAACATAGTGGCTTAATACCTGCTGTAATTCTGATTCGAGAGAAGAAAAGGATTTTGAGATTTTGAATTAGAGAAAGAAAAGAACAAAGTACGAAATCATACGTAGAAGCTGAAGTGTAAGAGTTTGGAAAAAGGTATAATAATGATAATAAATTTATTAGGAATATAATGGGTATTTCGCATGAAAAACCAAGGGGGTCAATTGACTGTCCTTGGCTACATGTAGATCCGCCCATGCAAGTCATGCACAAACTTGAAATTATGACTCTTGCAAGAAAAACTTAAGATAAACCAATAAATAAGCTCTCCATCTATCTTTCCATCTCGGCAGACACATACATCACCAACACAAGTCCATCTTTCTCTCCATTTTCATTTCTATCCACCAATACCACCTCTACCGCCACCCTATCGCCACCTCGGTTCTATCATTGCCGACGACGGAAGCACCATGGAAATGGACAGATGAGCAGGTAGAGAGAGAGAGAGAGAGAGAGAGAGAGAGAGAGAGAGAGAGAGAGAGAGAGAGAGAGGTGATGACAAAGTATGAGAGATAAAAAGATTGGAGCTAGCTAGCTAAGTAGCTATATGGCTAAACTTGTTACTTGCATTTGTGTTCTTGTATTTACATTATAAGAGCATGCTAGGATGAGGAGTAAATGTTGCGAATCATATGAAGGTCAATCTGCGTATTTGGTAACGAAAATCTAACTTAGAAACGAATCCCTAAAACTATAAATCAAAAGTAACACTCATGTGCATAAATCTGCACCATGCAGATAGGTTTTGACCTGACCCGATCCGCCCACGCGCCCCTCTTTTTTTTCCAGATTTTTTTTTCCGACAGAGCCTTCGGCTCCAATTTTACAGCTCCGTCTTCATTCCGATTACTAAAATAAGGATAATCGGTGGGCAACAATTTGGATTTTTTCGGCTTGCTTCGAGGCCTTCGGCTCCCCTCGCTCGAATCTTGACCAAAGAAGAAGCAGTAAACAAAAAAGAAGGGTAAAAAAATTGAAATAAAAAAAAACACTGAAAAAAAATGGTCAAAGGGGGTTGACCAGGTCAAACACGGGTCAACCTGGTCGGGTCTGGTCGGGCGGGCAGGTATTTGTACCGTGCAGAATATTCACGGAAGTTTTGTTCATAAATCAAATATGAATAAGTGAGCTACGTATATGTGGTTATATTGTGTTTAGATGAAATTATGAGTTACAGTTTCATGTTTTGTTATGGCTTGAACGCATGATGTATGACTCTATATGCTCTAAAAACGTGTTATGTGTTACCGTATGAAGATAGTGGCTGATGCACTTGAGCTACGAGTTCATTTTAGTTGAGCATGATTTTTGACAATTCGTATGTCAAACTTTTGCATGCATTGTTTGACGTATATCTCTTGATTTAGTCATTAGATTAGAGTGAATCCAACTCTCTGTACATATTTGATATGTTGAGTCTATGGTGTACGAAGATGAGAATGTTATCATAAGTTTAAGTAGCTCAAATCGATCATGAGATTAAGTTGCACAGAAGCCGTCAAATCTGTATAGTTAGGAAATAAGTCGTCATATCTTGAAAACTACTAAGAATTTTAACGAACAACTTTTTAGAGTGTGTCAAGGATATTCTAAGCTATCTAAAATGATAAGATTCACTGGTATAAGATGAAAATTCGAGTCTTGGTAGAAGTTTTAGTAAATAGGACTGTGCTGTAAATTTTCAGGGAATAGGTAGACCTAGGATATTGTTATAAACCCGTTAATCTTCTCCTTGAATTAAAAGGCCTAAGATTGTTAAGACCATATTTTAGGAGACTTTGGCAATAATATTCAAGGACCGGACTTATCTCTTCGCAAGTGAAAGATGGGTTATTCTGTTTTCAAGTGTGGGTTAGATTTTCATGAGGTAACATTTCGGGTTATTAAGCCCAAAAAGCTTTTTTACTTGATATGCATGCTTAAATGTTTTTAGGCTCAATTGCTTGTGGTTGACCAAGTGTGAGACATGTTATATTAACGATCGACCTTGAGCTCCGATCAAGCCAAGATAGTGTGCACAAGAAGTTATGACGGTTAGGATAGAGGGAGGGCTCCTTTCTATTTAAACCGGGATGGTAATCCAAGAATGTGAGAAGTTTGGCACGCTTGCTATTTTGTTTTACAAATTGTTTTGCTTATGCAGGTTGTTTTCTCTAATGCAGGTTGAACAACGTGGAGGTTGAGGAGGTGATGTCGTTGTTGTCAAGCATATGTTGGGTGACGGCCTTGCGAGTCATCATCATTGGCTTTATGTCTTTTATCGGTCTAAACGATGATATACATGGATTTTCTCATCTTTATAAGTTTATTTGATGTCAATTTGTATTGGAAAATTATGTTTGTAATGAGTTTTATGCTTAAGTATTGTTATTTTGTGAAATATGATGCTCGTTCGTACTTTGTTTGATTTTGCAGAAAATTGGAGTTAATCTTATGTAAATTGAGCATGATAGAATAAAAGTACAGTTCGATAGGAATTCGTAGGCGAAAACGGATCCAAAATCGAAGTTATAACGAAGGAGAACGAGCCAAAACAAAAATGTTGCGCGTTGGCCCAGTATACACGCGGACAACATACGAATTTTCGAGATTTATCATATTTTTGGTTATTTTCTCCTATTTTGGTTATTTTCTACTCCTGTTAGGTACAACCTTTTCCTTTCAACACCTATATATATGTCCTCCAATACACATCTATCACATCTCTCCTTTAATCCTCTAATTTCTTATCTTTTTTTTCTATTATTTTAGATTAGGTTAGTTTAGATTTATTTTCTTGGAGGAGTTTTGAAGATTGAGATACGAGAAGAAGAGGCACTCAAGAACTAAGGATTTGCCTACGGGTTTTATATTATTTATTGGATATTGTCTATGATGTCTATGAGTAACTAATTTCCTTTTATCCTAAGGTTAGAGAGTAGATGGATAATTAACTTTGATTTTTATTTGATTGATCAATTACGACCCTCGCTTCTTTCTTGTGTTCTTGGTTTGATTGTTTGCTTAATTGCTTAGCTACCAAATTTGTATGATTTGATGTGTTAACTTGAGATCGGAAAAAAGATAGTTAATACTTGATCTAGAACATAGGACATACATTGCAAAATAACCGGGAGGGGACGAGCCTTGTGTACGAGCGCTAATCTAATCAATCTTTTTGAGTTGCATGTATATGATGTTTGTCGGGAACAAAAACCCTTGCATGTGATCAACGGTTTATTCGCTACGGGAGTAGGTTTAAACTAATTGTGTGATTGTTCTAAGAAAAGAGTTGAGTCCCAGTGTTAATTGATTGATTGATTGAATCTTGAAGTTGATTTTCCATTGAAATCGAAACCTTAGGATATCTTCTCTATCTTGAATCTTTAAATCTTTTCCTTTGCTTTTGATTTTGTAATTTTGTTTAAATATTTACATCTTAGTTTAATTAATCATTAAAGTTCTAAAGTCTAAATAGAGGAAGAACAATTGAAAGTAGTACTCATTGGAATTAATACAATCCTTGTGGAATATGACCTTGCTTTCCTATGCTCAATTACACCCGTGCACTTGCCGTGTGAAAGAAATTAGCGAACAAGTGACGTGTTTGCATTCTCGTCGAATTATAAATCCTTGAATTCTGTTACTTCATTTTAACCTCAACTATCTAGTTGTGTTTTTGAACGCTTCCGCAGTACGGGGCCAGTGTTCTCATACATCGATCCCCAGTTATCTTAAGTTAGGGCAAATGTTGTTTCAAATAATAACCCACCTTAACTCCTCTTATTCCAACTCTTATACTTTGATTAATATCAATAATCATCTTTTCGCTTTCATTTACTTTCGGTTCGAGTTAATATTCAAGATTAAGTCTTTACGGTTTTATCCACCCTCGTAGCAGCCGCCCTGATTCGCATAGGCTCGGGTGGCGGGGCGCTACATAATTAGATCATTCGTCCCAATTGTACCAAATCTGAAACAATTGACACTAATAAGACTAAATTTGTATCAGATGTACTAGAATAGTTGGCACTAATAAGGCTAAATTTGTACCAGATGTACCAGATGTCTGATACCGCCCCGAACCGACCCGCGCCCGCCCGCATCTGACCCGACCCGCTCCGCATTTCATTAAGCGTATTTTTCTCCCAAATTGAAAATAATGGCCGAAATTTATAATTTTTAAGAAGCTGAGCCAAAATTTTTGTTTTAATGCGCATTATGACTTTTTCAAAATTTGTCTCAATATTTACAAGGGGGAATGGCCAGAAAAGACATGAAATTTTCTCAAATTCTGATTTTTCATATTAACTTTTAATTTTGTCAAAAAATACACCAACTTTAGATTTAGTTGTGAATTTCACATGGCTTTGACTTTGGGTATAATCAAATTAATTATTTGTCAAATTAATTATTGCTCGTAGTTATTAATATATAATACATTAGATCCATATTCATAGGTGTATTGATAAAAATGAAACTTGTCAAAATATATTAGAAGAATCAAACTTAAGCTCGAAAATCATGATTGTATGTTTAAAATTCATTTCACTTCGAATATCAAATAAAATTTAGATAGTTAAAACAGACGGATTAAGAAATTTATAAATAAAAAATTGATATCACTAAATTTCTAATTAGCTAGGAATATAAAATTTGTAGTCCAAGCATATAATTTTAGCCAATTTCAATTATGTGTTTAATTAGCAATATTTGAGAAAATTGTGATTATTATTATTGGTTACACCTAATTATTTATATATTTTTATGCTTGCAAATTGAATAGATCTTATTTGTTTAATTGGATTTTTACCTAAAGTCAAAGTCATGTGAAATTCGCAACTAAATTCACAATTCATGTATTTTCTGGCCAAATTGAAAGTTTATGTGAAAAATCAAAATTTGAGCAAAATCCATGTGTTTTTTGGCCATTACCCCCTATTTACAATGATGTTTTATGTCAAGAAATATATAAAGTAAAAAGAATTACAACTATTGAAGGAAAAAGAAAGACCAAAATTACTTAAATAGGTTGATTAATAAAATTAAGTAAATGAAATATGAAAAAGTTGTGGATCTGATTAGAATTATAAGAGAACATACTAGTACTAGATATATTAAAACCGACCCTAGATTCCCGAGGAAAGCACAAGTCGCAATTTTGAAAGTGAAATTAAGGTGAAATTGTATCTCAAAAATATACTCCAATGTCTTCATTATAATTGTGTTATAAAATTATTTTACTAAAGAAAACCTTACAATATTTGTAAAAATTGATGTGTGGGGTACTAAATAGCTGCAAAATTAAATAATTAAATAAAAATAATGTGTTCAGTAAAAATTAAATGTACCTTTTAAAATTTTGTAGAATGGAAGGAGGACTATTTCTGAGATAGATGGGGTATATTATTTTTATTGAACTAATTCAATGTATGTTAATTAACTATACACATATATTTTTAGAGAACTTGATTCATATAAAAAGTAGTCGGCATGTAAAATTACAAACTAATCTCAACCGATAATCATGACATGGTTCACGGTTGTTAATAGTGTAAAGCATGAAAGTATGTAAAAAAACATAGTTTTATGTAAGCATTATTTTTTTTATACAAAAAGTATAAAGTGAAACAAATCATAATTAAGCATTATTGTATCTATACTAATAATAAAAAGAGTCTTGTTTTACAAATGGTTTGCCTAAAATATCTTTATTATAAATTTAATTTAAGGGCAATGACGTAATATAATAATAGGAATTAAACTTACCTTATAATTTAGAATTCAACTTACCTTATAATTTAACATACGAGTTTATTACAGTAAAATCAAACTTACCTTATAAATTAATATATAGATTTATTATGTCTATATATTCTAAATTGGTCAATGAGTTTAAGAAAATGACTTATATTTTACAAATTTATATGATTTTATTCGTTAAATTAAACTTTCTTTATTTAATAATCAATAATACTGTAAATGATTTAACATGCATGATTGATTGAGATATTTCGTGTCACAGCCCCAAATCCCGAGGGACGGCAAAGTCGGGGTGCGACTAGGGGTCGGATTAAAGAAGCGGGGAAGAAGGAGGATGAATAAGAATGAACGAATAAACAGACATTAATAACAGAATAAACTACTATGAACAAGACTTCATTATATAAAAGGAGTCGACCTCGAAGGATCGCTCGACAAGGATGTTCTCAAAAGAAACTAAGTTAATGTATGAATTTAGACTCAAAAAAATATATACATCAACACAAAAGAGTTTAGAGTTTGGCAGCGGAAAAACGTAGAACTTAGACTCCGATCTTCTTTCCTAAAACCATTCTACTCAACCTCCGCCGCTCCCGTCCCTCAACCTGCACATTTTATAAAACATATGCAGGGCTAAGTACAAAAGCACTTAGTGGGCACATTGCCGAAAACATATCATAAGTATAGATTAATCAGGCATCTTACAAATAGCGCATCGGGGTTTTTCATCAAATGCCCGTGCCTATTAAACATTTTCTTTCACTTTTCACAAAATAGCTTGCAAGCATTTTTCTGACAGATGTTACGTTCGATTTGCCCAACATTCCTCACCGTGGCTAGCTACCCCTCAACAGGGTACCACACACACCGGCTACCGTGTACACAAACTCTGGAAAGTCCCCCTTGTATACTAACTCAGAGTACGATCGATTTAGTTAGCCCCATTGTATCTAACTCATAATTTCTGGAAAGCAGTCGGCTAACTCAGAATGGCACAAATGAACTCACATAAAACAAATATTTCATGCCCTGATTATCACTTTGAAAACACAATTATCAAAGCTGTAAATAAAGATTTTCGAGCATCGCTCGTTTTATTTCGTATATAGAAAAGCCCACCTCAATCGTTTACAGAACAAACTTTAACCTTCTGTCTTCCGTCTTGTCTTCAACTCCGACTTCCTTCTTTTATCGCAAATATTCAAACTTTAGTAATCGATCAAGACGATTTAAAGAAAAGAAATTGAATTCGTTTTAGACTTTTAGGCCTTTGCACTTAACTACATTCTTTTGATTAACAAAGAAACGAGACTCGATCAATTCCCATTTATAAACTGACTCGGCTCATTACTCGACACTTAGGTCAGTAGATAATGGATGTCGATAACTTATAACGACTTAGAAGTTCACAAGGAACAAAGTTGAAAAGAATTCAACTTAAGAATTTAAGTTTTGGAAACTTACTGCACAATACAGTAGTTCTGGAGTTCGTACAGAACAGAATATTCTTAAACAGGGGATGTAATTTATACTAAAAGAAAGCCACGGGTGTCTAGTTTACTCTCCAATTTATGGATCTCGATTTCGTTAAACGAGCTAAACGTTATGACAGTTTCCGTGAAGTGTCGCAAAACAGTCCGTGCGAACCCCTAATGCTCGATAAAACTCGACGCACGATTCCCTAGGTTCGATCAATACTATTCCACTTTTATTTTCACGAAATTTCCATCTCAATGCAGTCTACATGCATGTCCCTTAATCGGGTACACAATCACGTCTTATGATTAAACAAACGACGAACATTTTCTCGTCATTTTCAACTAACCAATTACTAAACCAATTCAATTTCAATTTCTATTTCATTCAACAACTTCTCGTTTATTAACTAAAACTCAAATCATCTCGTATCTCGGATGGAAAAGTCGTTAACTACAATATCGTTCGTCAATCCATAACAATCATTATTATCAAAAAGGTTTTCCTTATTCAACTTTTCTATCGGCTTTTAATCTCGATTCTCCGTCTCTTATAAAAAATCAAATCTTCTTAGAATTCGTTCAAACTTTACAGTTACGATCATTAACTAACAAGATTATCATAGGTTTGAATCACAAACCTAAATCATTATCTATTCTCGACTTATTGACGATTCTTCGTCTCTTAACAAAATTCCGACGTTCTCCATTTTCGTTCAAATTTTACAATATCGATCATTATCTATCAAGAATCACTAATATGCAAACCATATTCTAAAAACATTAACGAGCTTCAACTTATCGACGGATTTCCGTCTCTTACGTTTTTCAATTTATTTTTAGAAAAATCCCAATTAATTATATATTCATCTACATGCATACTACATCTCATTTCCATCAACACTTCATGCATATCATATCATCTTCTTCATCAAAACCTCACTTGTTCTTCTCTTACACTTTCATTTTTATTTTTAGGAAATTCTAGATTAATTCATGAAGTTATCTAACATCATGTAGATCACTAATTCATCAATTAAACAACAAGAAAATCGAACTAGCAAAAAAAACCCCTAAATCTCAAAAAAAAAAATCGGTAATTACAAAATTCAAAGGGGGATGATTTTCTACATGATTCGATCCATAAAACCTAATTCTATACATACTATATCATGAATTAAACAAGGGTGCATCATCCTACTTCAATTCCATTTTTTTTCGAAAAAATCAAGTAGATGGAATAGAGTTTTTGTTCGGTTCATATCGTAGAAGAAACTCCTATCTTGCGAAATATGAAGTCGGATATGAAATCGATCGGTAGATGAGAGACTTGTGTTCTTCAGAAGAGCTTGGAGATGAAGTTTTAATGGAGGAATTTGAGAGAGAAATGAGAGAGAGAGAGAGAGAGAGAGAGATGAAGATGGCGGCATGAAGGAGTGAGGGAGAGAGAGGGATGACACATGTATTTACTATACATAAAGGTATAAAAATCTAACAACAAAGGTGGTGATTCACTAAGGAGCGTTTGGTTGCGTTTTAATTAACCGAAATATCTCATTTTCGGGTCTAGAATGACGTTTAAAAAGTCGAGAAATAATTTCTTGGGTGGTTACGTATTCGACGAAATCTAATTCGTCCGTTAGATTAGAAATAAATCACGTACTCGGAAAACCTAATTCGTTTTTCAAAATCCGAGAAAAAGTCGGGATAAGATAGTCTAAAATTTGCCCGGAAAAATCATAAAAACTGACTTTCTTCGGTGAACTCGTATCGAAGAAAAAGTGAATGTAAATTCTGACAGTTTTTTAATCTGAGTTTTCGGACGAAAATTCTATCGGACGCGAAAATCCTAATACAGTAGTCGTTCGACCGACTTCTGGAATTTGTTTTCAGAAACGAATTTAACCGCAAATCTTAGAATCGAAAATCCTTAACTTAGGCGTGCAAAGCCTTAATTATTAATTAACTTTTTATTTTAAAGACGGAATAATTATCCGGGGTATTACATCCTACCCCTCTAACAAGAAATTTCGTCTCGAAATTTGCATACCTTCTTCAAAAAGGTAAGGGTACTTCTTTTTCATCTTTTCTTCGAGTTCCCACGTAGCTTCTTCTTGCCCGTGGTGATTCCATAGCACTTTTACTATTGGTATCGACTTGGTTCTTAACTCTTGTATTTTACGATCCAAGATCGTTAATGGTTTCTCTTCATAACTCAAGTCAGATTCAAGAACGACGTCTTACTGGTTAATTACGTGCTTAGGATCAAAAACATATTTTCTTAACTAAGATACATGAAACACGTTATGGACACTTCCTAGACTTGGCGGTAAGGCCAATCTATAAGCAACATGTCCTACTTTTTCGAGAATCTCATAAGGTCCTATAAACATTGGTCTGAGTTTACCCTTAACATCGAATCTAACGATTCTTTTGGATGGTGAGATCTTGAAGAAAACCTTATCCCCAATTTCAAAACTAAGATTGGTTCGACGGTCGTCGGCGTAAGATTCTGTCGGCTCTGGGCCTCTTTCATTCTAACTCTAATCTGACGAATGATCTCGATCATTTCACTGACCGCATTGGGTCATAGGTTCTTTCTTTCACCTACTTCATCCCAATAAAGTGGCGATCTACATTTCTTTCCATACAATGCCTCGTAAGGCGTCATTCCTATCGTCGCTTGATAACTGTTATTGTACGCGAATTCAACTAAATCTAAGATATCTTCCCAATTCGCGCTTCGATCCAATACTACCGTTCTTAACATATCAATAAGTATCTGAATCATTCTCTCGGATTGTCCATCCGTCTGGGGGTAAAAAGCGGTACTAAAGTTAAGTTCGGTACCTAACTCTTTCTGCATCGTGATCCTAAATCTCGAAGTGAATTTGGCATCTCTATCTGATGTTATCGACTTTGGTATTCCGTGCAGACGTACAATCTTACGGACATACAGCTGTGCTAACTTCTCTGACCCATAGGTAATCTTAATCGGTAGAAAATGAGCTGATTTAGTGAGTCTATCAATAACTACCCAGATGACAGTATTTCCTCTTCTTGACTTAGGCAAACCTGTCACAAAATCCATAGCTATATCCTCCCATTTCCATTTTGGGATACTTAATGGCTGTAACAATCCATATGGTCTTTGGTGTAGAGCTTTCACTTGTTGACAAACCAAACATCTTTCTACAAATGAGGCAACGTCTCGTTTCAAACCGTTCCACCAAAAATTCTTTCTTAAATCCTAATACATCTTCGTACTCCCTGGGTGTGCTGTATAAGGCGTATCGTGAGCCTCACTCATGATATCGTTCTTCAATTCGTCGTCTTCAGGGATACAAAGTCTGCCTTCAAACAAAATTGCATTATCTGGTGCCTCGGAAAAACCGTCTGGTTTATCCGTTCTTATCCTCAGTCGAAGCTTCTCAGTTGATTCGTCCTTTCTCTGCGCACTTATGATTCTTTCTCGTAAGTCTGGTGTAGCTACGAGTGCTGCTATATGGTTTGTTATTATTTTAGGTGCATCAAGCACTTCTAAGTCCATTTTCTCAAATTCTCTTACAAGAGCTTCCTCCTCAACAAAGAGACATCCTAACTTGGTTGGAGTCTTGCGACTCAGCGCGTCAGCTACCACGTTTGCTTTTCCTGGATGATAGTTGATTCCGCAATCATAATCCTTGACTAATTCGAGCCATCGTCTTTGCCTCATGTTTAATTCCTTTTGCTCGAAAAAGTACTTCAAACTCTTATGATCCGTAAAAATCTCAACCCTAACACCATAGAGATGGTGTCTCCAAATCTTCAGCGCATGCACAACGGCTGCTAGTTCTAAGTCGTAGGTTGGGTATTCAACTTCATAAGGTCGAAGTTGTCGTGAAGCATAAGCTATCACCTTTCCATCTTGCATCAAAACACAACCTAATCTGTTCTTCGAAGCATCTGTATAGACCACGTATTCCTCATTTGCTTCTGGCAGAGCCAACACTGGTGTTGTGGTTAACTTCTCATTGAGTGTGTGAAAACTCTTCTCACATTCGTCCGTCCATTTATACTTGTTTTCCTTCCGAAGTAGTTGCGTCATAGGTCTAGGAATCGTTGAAAATCCTTCGATGAATCTTCTGTAATAACCGGCTAAACCTAAGAAACTCCTGATTTCGTTCGGACTTGTTGGCGATTTCCAATCGCGTACTGCCTCTACCTTGACAGGATCTACCTTGATGACTTCTGCTGACACGATGTGTCCAAGGAACATTACTTCCTTCAGCCAAAACTCGCACTTACTGAATTTGGCGTAAAACTTTTCTTCTCTAAGCGTTTCTAATACTATTCTCAAGTGTTCCTTGTGTTCTTCCCCATTCTTGGAGTAAATGAGAATGTCGTCGATGAATACTAAAACAAATTTGTCTAAGTATGGGTGAAAGATTCTATTCATGAGATCCATGAATACTGCAAGAGCGTTAGTCAAACCAATGGCATAACTAGGAATTCGTAATGGCCATATCTGGTTCGGAAAGCAGTCTTAGGTATGTCCTCGGGTTTGATTTTCAATTGATGGTACCCAGATCTTAAATCTATTTTTGAAAAGACTCCTGCGCCCTTAAGCTGATCAAAGAGGTTTTCTATCCTTAGCAAAGGATACTTATTCTTAAGGGTGATTTTATTTAATTCACGATAGTCTAAGCACATCCTCAATAGGTGTTCTTGGCGTTCTTGACCAAGAACATGAAGATTTAAATATGATTAAAATTAATGATAAAATAAATTAATTAATTATTAAATTAATTAATAAATTAATTTCGATATTAAATAAAAATAAAATAATAATAATAAAATAAAATATTAAATAATATTATATTAATATTAAATTAAATTAAATTAAATTAAATGAAAAAACTATATAATATTTATTCATGAAAATTGGAATTTTATTTAAGGAATTAATTGATTAATATTAAGTTTAAAAGGTTAATTCTTAATTGAATTTAATTAGTTAATGAGTAAAAATGAGTATAAGAGTTAGATAATGATAAGGATATGAAATGAATTATAAATTAGAAATTGATTGATTAAGTTGGAAATGAAATAAAATTGGTTTAGTAATCGACTAGTGAAACAACAAGGGAATATTTGTCGTATTATTAAACCGAGAAAGGATAAAGTATTCTCGAGTAATGATTAAGTATGATGAATGTCCTAAGAGTAAAATTTCGTGAGTGTAAAGTGGCGTAGCATTGATCGAACATAGCAAATTATACGTCGAGTTTTATCGAGCCTAGGGTTAGTTCGGGCAGTTCTGCGACCTTTTACGAAAACTGTCATAACTCTTAGCTCGCTTAACGAAATCGAGATCCGTAAATTGGAGAGTAAACTAGACATCCGTAGCTTTCTTTTGGTATAGGACACGTCCCCGGTTTCTTAGTACTCTGTTCTGTATAAACTCCAGAACTACTGCCTTGTGCAGGAAGTTTCTAAAACCTAATTTCTTAAGTTGAACTCTTTTCAACTTGATTTCTCTTGAACTTTTAAGTCGTTATAAGTTCTCAACTCTTATTATTTACTGACCTAAGTGTCGAGTAAGGATCCGAGTTAATCCTAATCGAGATGAGTTCAAGTCTCGTTCCTTATTAATCAAAAGTAACTAGTTAAGCGTGCAAAGACCTAAAAGACTTGAACCGATTTCAATAATCCTTTTTCTTTAATCGACTCGACCACTTATCGAAGTCTTATTATTTGCGTTAAAGGAGGAGGTCGAGTTTAGAAGACAGGACGGAAGACGGAAGCTCGAGTTTAGTTCTGTAAACGTTCAAGGTGGGCTTTCTATATAAAAACAAAATGAGCAATGCTCGAAAACCTTTTGTTTACAGCTTTGATAACTGTGATTTGAAATGATTATCATGGCATTAAATGATTTGTTTTATGTGAGTTCGTTTGTGCCTTTCTGAGTTAGTCAACTGGGATTAACTAAATCGATCGGACTCTGAGTTAACCGTACGGGATTTTTCAGAGTTAAGTGTACACGGTAGCCGTAGTGTGTGGTACTCTGTTGAGGGGTAGCCATGCCGCGGTGAGTTAAATGTACGTGGGAGAAGTATACTCTCCCCCGGCGTTGAAACAGAAGTTGGGCAAATTGAACGTAACATGTATAAAATGCTTGGCCAAGCTATTGCGTTTTGTGAAAGAAATAAAATGTTTAGTAAGCTCGGGTCTTTATTGAAAAACCCCCGGAGCGTTACTGTTTATGATGCCTGATAATAAATACTATTATACTATGTTTTTGGCAACGTGCCCACTAAGTACTTCGTGTACTTAGCCCTGCATGTTTGTTTTTAAATGTGCAGGTTGAGAGACGAAGGCGGTGGTGGTTGAGTAGGCTATAATTGAAGAAGAAGACTAGTATGCTAGTTTACATTTCCGCTGCCAAACAATTTCTATTAATGTATAATTTTGAAGTCTAAGTTCCGTACTTTAACTTAGTTATATTTTGAGAACAACTTTCGAGCGATCCTTCGAGGTCGACTCTCCTTTAATATAATGGTATCAAGTTCATAGAAATAAACTGTTATAATTGTCTGTCTATCTGTTCAATCCCCCTTCTTCCCCGTTTCTTTAATCCAACCCCTAGTCGCACCCCGGCTTTGCCATCCCTCGGAATTTGGGGCTGTGACAGAGTGGTATCAGAGCAGTCATTTTTGCTCTGTATACAAGTCTTCTTTCAAGTAGTGTGGTAGAGCATTTGCATATGCTCTACACTTGAGTTTTTTTTCTTTCAAGTAAGATAGGTCGTATCACTAAGTCTAAGAATGTAGTAACAACTCAACCTCCCGCTTCGTCGACTCAACCGAGCAAGGGAAGAAAGTAAGGTTTGTGAGTATAAATTAATTTCATGGAAAGTATTATGGAACACAGTATGTGATTGATTTGTGAATCAAGTATGCCAAAAGTGAATTATGTGAAAGTTTGTGACATTATTTGAGTTATAATGTCGTTTACTTTGAAAAGTATTTTGAAATGAGAACTTAGACGTGCTCTAAGGCTTCTCCCGATTCTATGAGAACTTAGACGGTTGATCTAAGATTCCCGGAGAACATAGACGTTTTTAAGAAACGTTGGTTCCAAATGATTTCGAAAGGAGATCATGAAACGAGAAGGACTTTTGCATACGAATGTCACTTACGTATAGTGACATGAACAAGGTTGACTCTATCTTGTTTTAATAATCGAGAACCGGTACGAATATCTTTCGAGGAAGCAAAATGAATAATTATGCGATAAGTTAAAGCGTTGGAAAAGTCTCGGGAATTTGTTTATTAATTTTAAGTACTCGAGAGCAATTACCTAGAATTGCTAAGTGCTTGGGATAAGTTGTCGGTTAAGATAATGTTATGAATAGGATTTTGCGTTTACTGATCCGTATTCCCTAAAAACCTTGTAGGATGGATACTAGTTATGACTCAGCTCAGGAGAGCCAATCTCCACCGCAACGTACCTGGGCAAACATGAAAGTAGATGAGTACTATGATTTTGAGGTAGACCCGAAACATGATATAGGACAGATAGTCAGTAACTTCTCAGCAAAGTTCAATTCAGTATGGCGATCTGTTACGGATCGACAGGCCATAGCTAATTTGACCACACATTTGCCAGAGGAATGGCGTGGTTGGGCGCATAATAGAGCTTGGTACAGTCTTGCGTTAGTTGGAAATGACACCGAGCCGACAGGGGATTACAAGGGATTCGCTTATGTTATACATGAGCGTTTCTTTCAAAGAAGACCCATGGTAGCAGTTCCTATTCGAGAGCACCCCCTTTACCTCCATTATTCACTGGAGCAGGACCAAGAGACAGAGCCTACTATCTCGCTTGCAGAATTGGCCGCAATGCTAGAGATGCCACTAGTTCTTACACCCATTGAGGAGTTGATTCCAGGACTAGAAGATATAGAGATTGACACGGAGGTAGCTACTATGTTAGGGTTACCATCTCCAAGTATACCCGAGCCTTCTGTGAGTTTATGGGGACCGTTTGAGATAGGATCAGGGTACTTAGGGACAGACGCAGAGCATACTGCCCTGTTACAGTTACTAAATCCACACAGATTACTGGACGGGATTTGTGCAGACTTGACCAGAATTAGAGCAGTGTATGAGGCAGGACTGCCCCGAGTCCGATCTAGTGAGGAGTACGATCCCAGTACAATTCCAGAACACTTACTTCCTCCAAAGAAACGGACAGCAATGAACAGTGGTAACAACTGGGTCCCACACTTAGAGAAGATAGTTTCGAACGAGCCTTCACCCCCACTCTTGGTACCTTGGGACGACTTCACAATGGACGAGATGCTACAGTTAGTCGACGGTTCAGGCTCAGAGGATGAGGATCCGATGGAGGAGGATTCGGAGGATGATTATGACGAGGATTAGGAGGAGGACTCCGCAGAGTTCAGGCTATAGAGGGCAGTTCAGAGCCTTGGATATGTAGTAGTATAGTAAAAGCCTTGTATATAGTCGGATCAGTAAATTTTCTTTCATAGTACTCTAGTCGGTTACGAAATTTTACGAATCATTTCCGTTCTAAAATTTCCAGTAGGTATAGGAATGCATTTTGTTAGCACATTCTGTACGTAGATAGGCAGTTAGCCTAGTCTAGACTAGTTGTAGTCTAGTTTTGTATAAGTCCTCGTCGGAGGCAAAAGTATTACTCTTTTATATATATATATATATAGATCGTGAGTGGGTTGTGATCCAGTGAACGTTTGTTTCATACCATGAGTAGTCAGTTGCACTTATTTAACGTATGAAGTTGAAAGGGACTCATAGAAACCATATTGATACCGTCATTGATTTTTCTTCCGAAAAACTTGTGTAAAGTTGGAAGAAATCTTAAAGTAAAGATTAAAGGCAAAGATGCTAATAAGAATTCCCGTTTCTATAGTTTCATAATGCCGCCGAGAGTGAACAACCGAAGGGGTAGAGGACGTGGTAGGCCTGGAAGGCCAGGTCGACGTCAAGCACAGAATAATCGAGAGGAAGAGCATGAACATAACGAAACCCCTCCACCACCATCACCATCTCCACCACCTCCACCCCCACCCCGTCGTGTGTTCCTCAAGAGAAACCCACTCATGGTTAACAGATCGGGCAACCCGAGCAATGCTGAGCTCTGGGTACGATCTACTGAGAAGATTTTCAAACTCCTCAGATGTACTGATGAGGAGCGTATGTTATGTCTAGCATTCCAACTCTCCGATTCAGCTGACTACTGGTGGGAGGCTAGGCAGAAAGTCATACCAGCCGAGCATCTGGCTCGCTTTACTTGGGAAGAATTTAAGGAGGCACTGTATGATAAGTACGTGCCTAGGATGTATAGGGCTCAGAAGGAGGCTGAGTTCTATAATTTAAAACAGGGTAAGATGACGGTCATAGAATATGACGCAAAATTCTGTGAATTGTCGAGGTATGCACCCGAGCAGGTGGATACCGAGGAGAAAATTTCTAGAAAGTTCCGAGAGGGACTTAGGCACGAATTAGGGGTAGCTCTAGCCAGTCATGGAGGACTGAGCTACACTGAGGTTTTAGGACGAGCCCTAGAAATGGAGGCCGTAATGCCCGAGGAGAAGAAAGCCATAGTACCCACCCCAGCCCCGAACCAGAATCGAGGCTATTTCCACAATAACAACAATAGTAACTATCAAGGCAAAAGGAAATGGAAAGGGGGAAACGGTAGTGGCTACCATCAGTACAATAATAACCAAGGAAACCAGAGAGGCTTTCAGCAGCCTAACCAGAACAACAACAACAACAATGGCAAGAGGCCATGGCAGGGGAACAGTCAGTCGGGACTGTACTTAAGGGAATAATCAAACCGGGCCATGGAAGGGAAATAACCAGCAAGGGCAGCAGAGGAACCACAACCAGCAGGGCTAGTTTCAGGGTCAACAAAGAAACAACAACCAAGGAGGATATAACCAAGGAAGGGTTAACATTCCTGCCTGTCCTCAATGCAATAAGATGCACCACGGTGTCTGTCAAGCAAACATGGGAGTTTGCTTTAACTGTGGGCAAAAGGGACACTTTAAGAATGAATGCCCGAAACCTTTACAAGCAGTAGGGCCAAACCGGGTAGGTCAGCCTCAACCTCTAAGGGCAATCCAGGCACAGCCACAGCAGCAGATGACCCAGCAGCAATTCCAGCAACACGCCCGACAGCAGCAGGATGCCAGGGCATGTGCTAGCAACCTGAACGCGCAGAATAAAGGAAAGAGAAACCTAGCAGGAATGGGTAAACTCCTTAACACCCCCATTAAGATATTGTTTGATACTGGTGCATTGCATTCCTTTATTGCTGGCTCATGTACGGATAACCTAGATATCAGACCTGTAAGAGCTAATCACCCTATGAGAGTCACTACACCTTCAGGAGAGATCACTACCTCTACGCATGTTTGCTCTAACCTAGAACTAGAAATCGGAACACTTAAGGTTAAAGCGAATGACTTGCGTGTTATGATAATGTGGGATGTAGATATAATCTTAGGAATGGACTGGTTGTCTGAGAATCATGCCACGATTCTCTGCAACGAGAGAAAAATCTCTTTCCAACCTCCGGGTAGAGAGCCAACCGAATTCCATGGAATTTCAATGGGTAGGAAAATACCGATCATATCTGCACTTCAAGCCAAGAAGTTGATGAAGAAGAAAGGTACCACAGCCTATCTTGTGTACCTGAATGGGGAACTGGGAACCGAACGGAAAATACAAGACGTAAAGGTGGTTAAAGAGTACGAGGATGTCTTTCCAGAAACACTACCAGGGTTACCACCAGATCGTCACGTAGACTTCACAATCGACTTAGAACCAGGATCAGCTCCTAAATCAAAAGCTCCATATAGGATGGCGCCTAAGGAGTTAGAAGAGCTTAAGATACAACTCCAAGAATTATTGGATGTTGGTTTCATCAGACCGAGCGTTTCACCTTGGGGAGCACCCATTTTGTTCGTTAAGAAGAAGGATGGTTCTATGAGATTGTGCATAGACTATAGAGAGTTGAATAAGATTACCCTTAAGAATAAATACCCTTTGCCAAGGATAGAAGACCTCTTTGACCAGCTTAAGGGCGCAGGTGTATTCTCTAAGATAGATTTAAGGTCTGAGTATCACCAACTGAAAATCAAACCCGAGGACATACCCAAGACTGCATTCAGAACCCGATATGGTCATTACGAATTCCTAGTGATGCCATTTGGTTTGACAAACGCCCCCGCAGTGTTCATGGACCTTATGAATAGAATCTTCCACCCATACTTAGACAAATTTGTCTTAGTATTCATCGACGACATTCTCATTTACTCCAAAAATGAGAAGGAATACGAAGAACATTTGCGGATAGTATTGGAAACACTTAGAGGCGAGAATCTCTATGCCAAATTCAGTAAGTGCGAATTCTGGCTGAAGGAAGTAATGTTCCTTGGACACATTGTGTCAGCCGAAGGTATCAAGGTAGACCCTGCCAAGGTAGAGGCAGTGCGCAATTGGAAGTCGCCAACCAATCCTAATGAGATTAGGAGCTTCTTAGGTTTAGCCGGTTATTATAGAAGATTCATCGAGGGATTTTCTACAATAGCTAGACCTATGACGCAACTACTTAAGAAAGAAAGCAAGTTCAAATGGACGGACGAGTGTGAGAAGAGTTTCCAAACCCTCAAGGAAAAGTTAACCACAACATCTGTGTTAGCTCTTCCGGAAGCCAATAAGGAATACATGGTCTATACGGACGCGTCGAAGAATGGATTAGGGTGCGTACTAATGCAGGATGGAAAGGTGATAGCTTATGCTTCACGAAAACTTCGACCTCATGAAGTTGAATACCCAACCCATGACTTAGAACTCGCAGCTGTTGTGCATGCGTTAAAGATTTGGAGACACCATCTCTATGGTGTAAGGGTTGAGATTTTCACGGACCATAAAAGTTTGAAGTACTTTTTCGAGCAAAAGGAATTGAACATGAGGCAAAGACGATGGCTAGAATTAGTAAAGGATTACGATTGTGGGATCAACTATCACCCCGGAAAGGCAAATGTGGTAGCAGACGCGCTCAGTCGTAAGACTCCAACCAAGTTAGGATGTCTTCTTGTCGAAGAAGAAACCCTTGTACGAGAATTCGAGAAAATGGACTTAGATGTACTCGATATACCTGAGACGATAACAAGCCAAATAGCCGCACTCGTAGCTACCCCAGACTTACGAGAGCGAATCATAAGTGCTCAGAGAAGTGACGAATCGATTGAAAAGCTTCGACTTAGGATAAGAACGGATAAACCGGACGGCTATTCCGAAGCACCAGACAATGCGATTCTATTTGAGGGTAGACTTTGTATTCCCGACGATGACGAATTAAAGAATGATATCATGAGTGAGGCTCACGTACACCATACACAGCACACCCAGGGAGTACGAAGATGTACCAAGATTTGAGAAGGAATTTCTGGTGGAATGGATTAAAACGAGACGTAGCTTTGTTTGTAGAACGATGTTTGACTTGTCAACAAGTGAAAGCTTTACATCGACGACCACATGGATTGTTACAACCTTTGGATGTCCCAGAATGGAAATGAGAAGGTATAGCCATGGATTTTGTGACAGGACTGCCTAGATCAAAAAGAGGAAACACTGCCATTTGGGTAATTATAGACAGGCTCACAAAATCAGCCCATTTTATACCAATACCGACGACCTATGGATCAGAGAAATTAGCACAACTGTATGTCCGTGAGATTGTACGTCTACACGGAGTACCAAAGTCGATAACATCGGATAGAGATGCTAAGTTCACTTCTAGGTTTTGGATCACGATGCAAAATGAGCTAGGTACTGAACTAAACTTCAATACGGCTTTTCACCCCTAAACGGACGGACAATCCGAGAGAACTATCCAAATACTCGAGGATATGTTAAGAACGTTAGTATTGGATAAAGGTGGAAGTGCGAATTGGGAAAATCTATTACCATTGGTTGAATTCGCATACAACAACAGTTACCAAGCCACCATAGGAATGGCGCCTTACGAGGCATTATACGGACGGAAGTGTAGGTCACCACTTTACTGGGATGAAGTGGGCGAAAGGAAAAATCTAGGACCGGATGCAATAGACGAGATGGTTGAGATCATTCGACAGATTCGAGTTCGAATGAAAGAGGCCCAGAGTAGACAAAAATCCTATGCTGATGTGCATCGATCCGATTAAAGTTTTGAAATCGGAGATAAGGTTTTTCTTAAGATTTCCCCGTCTAAGGGAATCGTTAGATTTGGTGTGAAGGGTAAGCTTAGACCCAGATTTATAGGTCCTTACTAGGTTTTGGAGAGGATAGGACCCGTTGCTTATAGATTGGCTTTACCGCCAAGTGTAGAAGGTGTCCATAACGTTTTCCACGTTTCGCAATTGCGAAAGTATGTCTTTGACCCTAAGCACGTAATTAACCAACAAGACGTTGTTCTTGAGTCCGACTTAAGTTACGAAGAGAGGCCGTTGTCAATCTTGGATCGAAAAGACCAAGTGTTACGAAATAAGTCGATACCATTGGTTAAAGTGCTGTGGAATCACCACGGACAAGAAGAAGCCACGTGGGAACTCGAGGAAAAGATGAGGGAGCGATATCCTTACCTTTTTGAAGAAGGTATGCAAATTTCGGGACGAAATTTGTTGTTAGAGGGGTAGGATGTAATTCCCCGGATTTCTCTTCCGTCGTAAAATAAAATTTAAAAAAATTAAATATGGCTTTGCACGCCTAAAATAATGAATTTCAAATTCTAAGATCAACGGTGAAATCCGTTTCTAAAAATAAATTCCAGAAGTCGGTTAAACGACTACTGTATTAGGGTTTTCGCGTACGAAAACTTTTTCGTTAGAAAACTCAGATCGAAAAAACGTCAAACTTTACATTCACTATTTTTACGATACGAGTAAGATAGGAAAAGTCAGTTTTATTATTTTTCCGGGCGAATATTTGGACTGTCATGTCCAAAACTTTTTAAAGTTTTTAGAAATTGAATTGTACTTTCCGAATAAGAAAAATATTCCGGAACTAGTGGTCGAATTAGTTTCCGCCGGAAATGTACCCATCTAGGAATTTATTTCTCGATTTTTACTACGCGGTTTTAGACCCGTAGAACGAGATATTTTGAATTAAAAACTCCCTCCCAACCGCCTACCCCCCTTAGTCATCCTAGGATATTTATTTATTTTATACTTTATGCTAAATATCACCATATGACTCACCATCTTAATACTAATACCTAGTAGTATAAATATACCCTCCAACCTCACATTTTTCCTCCCATTTCCCTCTCTTAGCCGCCACCCTCCCCACCTCCTCTCTTGTTATTTTTGTTCTTCATTTGTTCATCAAGTTCATCCAAGGAATCATCATAGCTTGTTCTTCATCCATTCAATCTTAAATCTTGATCCATAATTATCAAGGTAATACTTCTAGCTTTAATTTTATCCAATTAAAATTCTTTTCTTTTTATTTTTGTAATTTTCGAAATTTTATTAAGTTGGAGGATTAATGATTCAAGTGAATTTTCTTGCTATTGGAAGGATTAGAAATGGATTCTACGGTTTAGAATCGAGTGAAAATAAATTTCCTAACTAATTTATTAGGACCGAATTTTTATGAGAAAAAAGGTATGATGTTCTAAGTTTAATTACTTGGTTTCTTATGGATAGAAATGGATTTCTATGGTTAATAATCGAATAGAAAATCGAACCCCTTGATTTCTAGCTAAAAACCGAAAATTAGGTAAGGTTAGGGTTTGATTCTATAATTTTGGATTATGTTGTTAGATTGTGTTATAACTTGGTATTAGTGAAATTGATGATGAATTATAAGATATGAAATCAAGAAAATCAAGAATGAATGAAATAAATTAAATACACATGAAAATCGATGGAAATTAGTTCATAGTAGTTTAGTGTGTGTTCTAGGTGTTCTTGGTGTTCTTGACCAAGAACATGAAGATTTAAATATGATTAAAATTAATGATAAAATAAATAAATTAATTATTAAACTAATTAATAAATTAATTTCGAAATTAAATAAAAATAAAATAATAATAATAATAATAATAATAATAATAATAAAATAAAATATTAAATAATATTATATTAATATTAAAAAAATTTAAATTAAATTAAATGAAAAAAAATATAATATTTATTCATGAAAATTGGAATTTTATTTAAGGAATTGATTAATATTAAGTGTAAAAGGTTAATTCTTAATTAAATTTAATTAGTTAATGAGTAATAATGAGTATAAGAGTTAGATAATGATAAGGATATGAAATGAATTATAAATTAGAAATTGATTGATTAAGTTGGAAATGAAATAAAATTGGTTTAGTAATCGACTAGTGAAACAACGAGGGAATATTTGTCGTATTATTAAACCGAGAAAGGATAAAGTATTCTCGAGTAATGTTTAAGTATGATGACTGTCCTAAGAGTAAAATTTTGTGAGTGTAAAGTGGCGTAGCATTGATCGAACATAGCAAATTATACGTCGAGTTTTATCGAACCTAGGGTTAGTTCGGGCAGTTCTGCGACCTTTTACGAAAACTGTCATAACTCTTAGCTCGCTTAACAAAATCGAGATCCGTAAATTGGAGAGTAAACTTAGACATCTGTAGCTTTCTTTTGGTATAGGGCACGTCCCCTGTTTCTTAGTACTCTGTTCTGTATGAACTCCAGAACTACTGCCTTGTGCAGGAAGTTTCTAAAACCTAATTTCTTAAGTTGAACTCTTTTCAACTTGATTTCTCTTGAACTTTTAAGTCGTTATAAGTTCTCGACTCTTATTATTTACTGACCTAAGTGTCGAGTAAGGATCCGAGTTAATCCTAATTGAGATGAGTTCAAGCCTCGTTCCTTATTAATCAAAAGTAACTAGTTAAGCGTGCAAAGACCTAAAAGACTTTAACCGATTTCAATAATCCTTTTTCTTTAATCGACTCGACCACTTATCGAAGTCTTATTATTTGCGTTAAAGGAGGAGGTCGAGTTTAGAAGACAGGACGGAAGACGGAAGCTCGAGTTTAGTTCTGTAAACGTTCAAGGTGGGCTTTCTATATAAAAACAAAATGAGCAATGCTCGAAAACCTTTTGTTTACAGCTTTGATAATTGTGATTTGAAATGATTATCATGGCATTAAATGATTTGTTTTATGTGAGTTCGTTTGTGCCTTTCTGAGTTAGTCAACTGGGATTAACTAAATCGATCGGACCCTGAGTTAACCGTACGGGATTTTCCAGAGTTAAGTGTACACGGTAGCCGTAGTGTGTGGTACTCTGTTGAGGGGTAGCCATGCCGCGGTGAGTTGAACGTACGCGTGAGAAGTATACTCTCCCCCGGCGTTGAAACAGAAGTTGGGCAAATTGAACGTAACATGTATAAAATGCTTGGCCAAGCTATTGCGATTTGTGAAAGAAATAAAATGTTTAGTAAGCTCGGGTCTTTATTGAAAAACCCCCGGAGCGTTACTGTTTATGATGCCTGATAATAAATACTATTATACTATGTTTTCGGCAACGTGCCCACTAAGTACTTCGTGTACTTAGCCCTGCATGTTTGTTTTTAAATGTGCAGGTTGAGAGACGAAGGCGGTGGTGGTTGAGTAGGCTATAATTGAAGAAGAAGACTAGTATGCTAGTTTACATTTCCGCTGCCAAACAATTTCTATTAATGTATAATTTTGAAGTCTAAGTTCCGTACTTTAACTTAGTTATATTTTGAGAACAACTTTCGAGCGATCCTTCGAGGTCGACTCTCCTTTAATATAATGGTATCAAGTTCATAGAAATAAACTGTTATAATTGTCTGTCTATCTGTTCAATCCCCCTTCTTCCCCGTTTCTTTAATCCAACCCTTAGTCGCACCCCGGCTTTGCCATCCCTCGGGATTTGGGGCTGACATCTTGACACATTATATAGAGCTTTCTTTCACTGTCGAGTAAGTTTATTTTTTGATAAAGATTTTAAATTTTCTCACTTCATTCTCTCCCGTTATTAAATTTTCGGGAAGGATCTTGACAACTAAATTTATGAAAATTCTGCTTCTACTTCTTTATTTAGATTTCTATAGTATAAATTCATTCGATTAGTTTTATCATTTGCTACCTTTCTTTTTGGTTACTGGTGATATATGAAAATCTAATAAGAGTTATGAAAGTTTGCTGACAGCAAGATGATCAACATCAACAAACATTGGCTGCATCATTTTAAGGAGGAAAAAAATTATCAAATTTCTTCAAGAAAGCAAATTCTAAAAATAAAGAAATCAATTCTTCATACATATTCATTATCATGCTTTATTTTTTTTTTTTCAGTCTTTTTAATTGTTTTGTACTCTCCATACTATTCACATCTCAATAATTTTTTTATTTTATTTTAGTATGAATGATCAAATATTATATTTTGAAAATTGTAAAAATTCAATAAAAAAGATAATAAAAATCTTAAGTTGTAATATAAAAATAAATTGACTCATAAAAATTTATTTAGTATAATCATTGTTTTTAACGTGCGATTGCACGTTAATTATACTAATGTATTAAAAAGCATGATTATATATTGAATAAAGCATAATTTTTAGTTTGTATAAGAAGACTAGTTTTTTATAGTACTTATATTAACTCATCTCTATTTTTAGACATCTCAATTCTCAAAATAAAATATCTATTTCCAAATGCAACAATGATCCAATTTTGTCAATATCCATATTTAGTAGTTTACGCATTAAAAAAAAAAAACTTTAGAGCATGTACAACGGTAGGCTTAGGATAGGGCTAGGCGAGGACGAGGCGAAGGCTATCGCCCGGCAGTAGGGCTAGAGCCGTTGGTGCCCTACGCCGGGCTAAGCCCCGAGCTATCTTTAGCTCTACCTCTCGCCCTTCATGCATTTCTTTGATTTTGTCCTTTGTTTTTTAAATTTTGTAAATAAAAAAAAATAAAAATCAAATGAAATGCGGCAGCAATGAGTAGCTGCTCTCCAACGGCTACAACATTTTCTTTTTACGCCATTTTTTTACTTATAAATACTACAATTTCCTTCTTCTCATTTTACACCTCTTCTACTCTCTCACTCCGTGAGCCATTGATCTATACCAAAATTAACTAATGAACTCTAAAGTGATAAACTCCACCATTATAGTCATTTTCACCTAGGACTCCCAATAATTGGGATCCACCAAAAATACAACAGATACAATAAATAATAGATCATCCTAAGAATATATTTCATCCCATTTTATGGATGCTCTTAGTTATTTACCGATCACAAAATCTTGGGTAAGAAATGCATTGGTAATGATTGGCTGAGAAGATGACACTTCAATGAACTATAACGCGACAAACCATTATATGGGAAGTGACTTTCCCCGATCCATATCCCTTCTTTGATCCGGAATAAAACCCAACATGTATCCAAATATTTCCATCAATCCTTCCTGAATACTGGTGGTGCTTAAAATTAGCGGTCCTAAGCATTTATACATGCATGTTGATTTGGGCTGGAACTTTAAATATATCCATCTAACTGATTAACAATATATAAAATTAAAAGGAAATCCGTTTCTGGTTTGTAGGACATTAAATTGCTATTTTGAATTCAATATGAGAAAATTTGTTCAATTACACTGAATTAAATTTTCAACAGGGGTTAACTTTGGGTTTAACATCCAAATTCCATAACCTAATTAACGTGTACAAAATTTTAATTAGTGGTAGTAACTACTCTAATTTATCACATTAAAGAATAATCTAATTTCAATCGCCAATCTAATCAGCTTAACTCTTAACAAATTTTAATAGTCCCAACATCCTCAAAGTTCCAAGTATGATAAAAATTGCTAATATTTGAGAGTCGATTGTATTTATTGTTCATTTTATCACTAACTTGTTACAACTATTTATTTAAAAAAGAAATACCGCTAGATTTAATTTAATTGTACGAATTTAACCGATTCACACCGAACCACATGATACGAAATCCAGATTCATATAGCACCTTTACTTAAATCTCATCCAAATACGAAATACATTATATGTTACAATATTTTCAAAATTATTATGTACAATTCACATTAATTTCCTCCTCCTATACATATATCTCTACTTCTACCTCATCTGAAAATTGAGTGTCTTGATGCAGTAAGCATACATGAACGCAAAGAAAACTGCAAAACCAACCAAAGCTGCAGCAACCGGCCCTTTGAAGTTGGGATCATAACCAAAATGATCTTGAATATAGTCTTTGATCATAGGTGATGTTGATCCAGAATTCCCTGCAACTGTAATAGTTGTTGTCACATCTCCGTACTGTCCGATAATTAGGCCATACACGGTCCACGCCACGGGGCACACCCAGTAGTACCAAACCCACCATTTTGGAATTTTCTGATAACAAATATAAATCAAGAATGAATTAGTGAAAAATGTCCGTGTTTGATGATATCGTGATTATGCATGTTTTAGTAGTACTAGGTTGTGTTGGCCTTACCGGTCTTGGGATGAAGAAGCCTGAAAATAGGTTGAAAAGCGCATAAAATGCGGCTGCAAAGATGGCCGCGACTTGGTGGTTGGGAGTGATAGAGACGGTCATCATGCCGTAGTAGGTGAAGTACAGGAAGGAGAAGAGCGTGACGAAATAGAACCAAAAGAATTTGGCTGCGGTCCACTCAAAGCTCACCATCGCGTACACAATTATGGTGTAGTACGTCGTTTGGATGAGTACGTATGGTATTTCTACGATCACCTACACATTTTGGAAACTGTAAAAGTTAAATTGAGTACGTCAAAACATCTTTACATTTTGAAAATTTTGACCCAACCGACCAAAAGTTAAGTTTGGACTGAATTAAAAAGATCCGATGTTGACCAAATTTGACCTACCCCTCTTAATTTTCTCTAGAAATTAGACCAAACAATACAAATCAAATTATGTGAAAAAAATATATTCAATTTAATAATCAAACTAGATGTAAAAAAAAAAAAAAAAAAAAAAAAAAAAAAAAAAAAAAAAAAATCACATTCCAACCAACTACTTCTAGTTGTTACCTGAGACAGGGCATAGGGCAATGCAGAGTACATTCCTGCAGCTCTCTCTCTATAAAAAACTGTTCTTTCAATGGCGACGACGGGCTGAACCGTCGAACAATTATTGATTCCGACGAACAAAACAGAAGCATACATTGCTCCGATGATCGTCAACAGATCGGTGTCACTGTTCCTGAAGGTGAAAACAACGCAAAACAAGCGTTAGAACACGAATATAATTATGTAAGTGTATGTGATTAGTTGTTGAAAAGAAAACACGAACTTTTTGGTGCCGACTCTCCAGAAAACCGTGCCGACGAGGAGGGCGCAAGCGAGAGTGAAGAAGTAACGGACGAGGTTATAATCGGGGCTTCTCCAGTAAGTCCACCACTGTTTCCAGAGGCAGGATTTGAACTGCCCCCAGCTTGACTGTGAGAACTGTGTGTCGAAGTGTAAGTCTTTTGCTCCCGGCGACGGCGTGCTTAGTTCGTTCACGAGTGTCTTGTTTCGTCTGCAAATAGAATAATAAATTTATATACATGAGATTCAGATTGATGGAGAGATGTAGTTTGTAATAAATAAGGATGGATGTTTGGAGATAATGTAGTTACTGGTAAAGCTCAGAGGTTTTGTAGTATTCTGCAAAATCCATTCCAAGTCGGGATTCGGTGGCGATGGAGCTTGCTTCGAGCATCCATGTTGCTGGATTGTACTTCTCTTTGATTCTCGGAACTGCTGGAACTCCCTGCATTTTCAAACAACTTCTTACATTTCTCTTGTCGTGAAAATAAAAAATAATCAATTTTTTTAGGTAGTTTGTCTGCTCTGTTTGAATAAAACGGAAAACTGTTCGGTTAATTTGGAATTCTGTTATTTCCATTTCAGAGTTCTTTTTAAGTAAACTAAACTGAATACTCTACTCAACGATAATTGTGAATCAAATCATGCAATTCTGTATAATTTGATGTATGTTTTACCTCAAAATATTCAATAATTTTTTGGGAATGGCGGCCTAATGGCCCTGCATAGATCACCTGCCCTCCTCTCTTCATCAGCAGCAACTAATTCAAGTAGAAAAACATAAGATTTCATCTTCCAAATTCAGTGAATTCATGATGAATGATGGAAAAAGAAAGAAAGAAAGTTTTTTTGTGTGTGTTTTACCTCGTCAAAAGATTCAAAAATATCAATGCTAGGTTGATGGATGGTGCACACAACAGTCCTGCCTGTATCAACTGTGTTTCTCACAGTTCTCATAACAATGGCTGCTGCTCTTGCATCCAGACCAGAAGTAGGCTCATCCATGAATATAATAGAAGGATTCGCAACGAGCTCCACCGCGATAGTCAGCCGTTTCCTCTGCTCCGTCGACAGCCCCGTGACTCCAGGGATCCCCACAATGGCGTCCTTGAGATTCTCTAGCTCAACCAGATCCATCACTTCTTCAACAAACGCCTGCAAATTAATACGTATCGATTGTAAGCTAGGATTTTCTTTAATTACTGAAATAATACAAGTTTTTCTATCAAAACTTGAGAGAAAAAGAGCAAACAAATGCTACAAGTTGTGCAACGATACGATTTCAAATCAAAGACCCTATCGTAAACTGGCTTACCATCTTCTGCTCCTTGGTAACATCTTTCGGGAGGCGAAGGAAGGCGGAGTAGATCAATGATTCACGAATAGTCACTTGAGGCGAATGGATGTCGGTCTGTTCGCAGTATCCAGAAATTCTTGCAAAAGTTTCTTGATTCTTAGGAAATCCAGAGATCATGATGTCTCCTTCGATGTAACCGCCGGTTTTCCGACCTGCAAGAACGTCCATCAACGTCGTTTTTCCTGCTCCGCTCACTCCCATCAATGCCGTCAGCACTCCCGGCCTAAACGCCCCGGTTACTTCGCGTAGCAGCTGCAGTTTATCCTCGTTCACTCCCTGTTCCCTCATTTCCTGCAATATTAGGCCAAGTGTTAGTGAAATATGCATTAAACATCGTTCAACGAGGTTTTCTGGCTCGAGTTTCCGAGGTTCTCACCGGTGGCATGTCGACAAAGTAGTTCACATTGTCAAATGACATAGCTAGAGGGGTGAATGGTAGCACCATTCCTCTCTTTGGCGCAATGCCTCGTGCTCCTCCTAGGCTCGACTCGTCTCTGCTCATAGACGAATGGCTGCTCATCCGTTGCATCGCCACTTCCACTGAAAGAAAGAGAGACAAGAAAACTCAACATGAGCAAATTATGCTACTTTTAGCATCAATCGATTTTGTGCTTAGATTAATTTGGTGATCTTACATGTGTTGTTTCCATCTCTAGATGATAATGATCGAGGGTAAGAGTCGTTTTTCGACTTCGTTGGCCCAAGTCTTGGTGCATCATCTCCAAAGTCTGTTTCCATCTCCTTTGCTTGCTCTTTGGATATTATAGCTTGTGGCTTTCCAAGAGCTGTTGCGTCGAACATCAAGCAAGAGAATGAGTCGCGACATTAGAAATATACGCGCTATAGAAATCTATAGCGCGTATATTTACTAAATTTAGAAAGAAAAAAAATATTGATCTTTCCACGACTTACGGTTGAGATACATGAGGGAGAATGTGAAGAGAATGTTGAAGAGCAATGTGAATCCTACAAGAGCTCCAACTCCAATCCAGTACCAGTTTTTGTCTGGGAAAATGTTGAAGTTGTTCAACACTGCTATGCCTAACGGTGTGATGCCGTCTGAGGCCTGCATAACTCGAACAACGTTAACTTCGTCTCCTTCTTAAAAGAATGAGAAATGTGTACCAAATTGCAAGAGTAGTACCGCTTGGTTCATCCATCTGGGGGCAAACATCTCGTTTACTGCAATGGCGTTGTATCCGTAGCTGAGGGGCGAAACCCAGTAGCCCCATCCCCACCAGTCTGGGATCTTGTCTGGAAAAATCAAGAAAATTTTAGTTTTGATCATATTGATTATCATAACACAAATTAATAATGGACTTGTTACTAACTTTTCGGAAGGATGAAGCCGCCTAGAAGAAACACGAGGAGGAGCGTGAGGGCGCCTCCCGTGTTGGCCATGATCATGGTTCTGCACACTCCTGCAGTGAGCCTGAATATCCCTGCAGCCATCTGCTGGATCACGAAGATCAGCAGAAACTGCTTGAAGAACCTGAGAAGAAAGGGAAATGCTCGTTTCTTTAGCCTGATAATACATTATAATTAAGATCAAATTTGTAAATATTAGTATTAAACTTACAGGCTCGCTTCCGGGGCGAATCCAATCGTGTAATATGTTGTTACCATCCAAACGATGGCCTCAAAGACTGATATAGGGATTCTGAGAAGAAATGTAGGCAGAGTGAAGGCCCAAGGAGGGTGGAAGAGAAGGTCCCTTTGCTTGTAGAAGACAGGAAGCCTTTGTATGGTGAGAGAAAGTTCAGCGAAGCCGTTGAAGGTGTTGCAGATCATGCTAAATAGCAATGCACCAATGTAGACGGAGGCGTCGTCTTCATTCCTAGTGTGCATGTGAGTCCTCAAGAACAGAGTCGAGGTGATGATGGCAACGATGAAGATCTGCACGGTCTTGAAGACGTAGACGAAGGAGTTGCGTTTGATGAGGAGCCACTCCTTGTCGAAGTTGGCCTTGAGGAGCTCTAGTATGGGGACAGAGTATTTCTTGAATACTAGGGATGCACTGTGGCTTCTACTTCGGTCGTAGGGGACGGAGAGCTCGTTTTCGAGGCGTAGGCCGACGTGGAAGCGCTTGAATCTCGTGGCGAACTCGCTCACCGGAATGTACTTGTATGCTCTGTGTCTATCTGCCCAGTATTGCTCTTGGTCTTTTCTTGATGTCACCTGTTCAAAATTTAGGTAAATATTGTGTTATTTCGGGTGATAAATGCTAAAAAAAAGAATAAGGAAAATGAGACAAATGTGGGATTGTAATAAGGTACCTCTTGTAAGAAATCAGCAGTTCCTTTTCTTTCAGGGCATTTGAAGCCACAGCTTTCAAAGAACTCAACTACATTCTCTCTTGGGCCTTGGTAGACAATCTGGCCTTCGGAGAGTAAAACGACGTCGTCGAAGAGATCGAACGTCTCGGGTGCCGGCTGGAGGAGGGACATGAAGATGGTGGCCTCAGTTAGATGAACAATTTGCTGCAAACATTTCACAATTTGAAATGTTGTGGAGCTGTCTAGGCCTGTTGATATCTCATCCATGAAGAGTGTTTTTGTTGGGCCAACAATCATCTCTCCTGCAGTTATAAAAGGCTTTAAAATTAGGCCCAATAATAGTAAGCCCATTATTCGATTTAGACTTCGTAGTGAAACACGATTTGTTGGGCCAAGAAGGTTTGTTTGGTGTTAGGTATGACTTATGACCTATTTAGTTTCACTTTTCACATTTCAGTTGGAATATGATGTATTGTGTTAATCTGTCACCTATTGAATGCAGCAGATAGGATTTGGTAATCCCACTATGGAATTTGTCAACAAATGCATTTATCTCTAACTCTTTGCTATAAAAATGATAATATTTTGTTTTTATTTAATTTCACGCGTTTGAATCTTAAATTGGTAAACTATCATATAGTGGGACACTAAATGAAATAGCAAGTGTACAAAAATTTATCTTCAAATTTGGTTTTGTTATTTTCTGAATGCAACTTTCTAGCTCTTGCTTTAGACATTGGAAAAAGGCCCACTTATTAAGTTTACATATTACACTTCCTCAACTAATGTTTTACTTAAATTTCAAAAAATAAAATGAAAAATAAAATTGCATTAGAACCTGTTGTAACACGTTTCTTTTGGCCTCCAGATATTCCTCTTATCATTTCATCTCCAACAATTGTGTCTCTGCACACATCTAGCCCCAATATCTGCATTTTTATTTATTTTAATACAAAAACATATCAGGAACTAATTGAACCACTATTTACAAAATAAAATATGATATAATTGAATAGAGAATATATCACTCCAATATTAATCAGTTTAAGAATTCAAAGTTCCTCCTACCCTTAAAGTGTAGTCTGTTATAAGGCTGCTTTCTACTCCCTCCATAGCAGTTGCCTGTTAAAAATTGAATATTATAATTTAATAATTCATAGTTAATTAGTTTAACTAACATAACCCAACTGCTTAATTAAACCTTTTTTTTATTACCTTCATGAACAAGTCAACTTCTGCCTCAGGAAAAATACCTGCTTCTCTTTCCCTTCTTGCAAGCTCAGTCAAAAGTTCTGTTGAATTATTTCAACGTTAATATTCTACTTAAAGTAATGAAAAATTAATTATATAATCATAAGATTGCAATATCGTGGTTGAGAGTAAATAAATAAATAAATGTAACAATACTATTAGCGAGTGCGCGTAGATAGTTAAAAAAAAATACCATATCGCGATCCAACCCCTTGGCATCTTGCTGAGAAATCTAGGGTTTCTTTAACAGTCATTTCTCCTACATGAACATCATTTTGGCTAATGTAGGCTGATGTTTTCTGGGGTACAAATTCATCTAGCATATGCCCATTGTATGAGATTTCTCCCCTTGTCTGTTTAAAATGAACTTAATCAAGCTTCAAGAATTGACTATAGAATAGTAGTATAATTGTCGTCTCATATTTTATTGCAGTGGTCGATAATAATTATATCACCGCTACATACTGATGTAACAAAATACGTAAAAATATATTGACTATCCAGTGGCATAGAAGTCAAACCTTCAACGTTTGGTCTAATTTTCCCGCGAGAGCCAACAAAAGGCTTGTTTTCCCTGAGGACGGTGGACCTAGTAGAAGGGTCATCCTGTCACAATTTATGACCAATCAAAATTAACTCTTAGCTTACGAGTTGTAACTTATCACGACAACTTGTATAAATATTGAAATACGAGACGTAACGTTAAATCAGAATAAGACACTCTTGAAAATTTTACCTTGAAGGTTTTACAGTTCCCGAAATGTCTTTGAGTATGGTGAGTTTTGTTTTCTGAGCTAACCTAATTCCTAAGAGACCCAGCGCTGTTTCCCCAATATTACGGGCTGCGTTGAGCAGCGTAGGAAGAGCCCTATCTCCGACGAAGCAATCCGCCTCCACGGTTAAATGTTCGAATCTCACTTCAACAGTAGGTAGTGAAATCCCGACTCTGTACAATCAAGAACAAAATTATCAAAAAATATACTATAATATTTATAAATCATAGTATTAATCATTGACTTAAATGTGGTGTGAAAGGGTTTTGTATTATTTACATGTTAGATTACTACATGTCACTTCAACTTAACATTATACTGTAAGTCCTTGTTCGTATTAATAAAAATAAATTCAATTTTAAATGACAACTCATCTCTAGTATCTAGCTAGATTCCATGAGAAATTCTCCCAAATTGTGACATTAATCTAATTTGGTATTTTACAATTTTTGTTCTATCAGCTTGGATTTTAAAATAAGTCCCTTTCCTCAAATTAAATTCATGAAATAAAAAGTGGATACGTCGTTTACGTTAGATAAAAACAAAAGTTCCACCAAAATTAGTAAATGCATTGAACCAAACATAGAACGTCATGCATAGATTTTCAACATGCAAAAAAAAAATAAAAATGAAAATGTATTTGGTTAGCATTCGTTTTCACTTGCAACATAGCCGACAAGCATCTTAGCTTCAAGATCGGTGTAATGAAATAAAACGACACTTAGCAACATATAAATAAAGAAAATAATTAGTAACTAATATTTTCAATATTTCATACCATGATCGCCATGAAAATTAAATCTGTATTAATTTGTCTCGACTCAATAATAATTACATTATAAGTTAGTATAGGAAATCCCATGCAACATATATTTCGATTTGATAAAACTCAAAGCTCGGCTCAGTTCGTAAAACTTGATAAGTTTCTTGAATTAGGTTCGTGACCGCTTCATATCTAATTTAATTATCAACAAATGAAGAACCTTATACTTATTTCATATTTGGCCCGACTCGACTCGATTCGACTTGTTTGCATGACCAACCACCATACATTGGAAACGATAAAATTATTAACTTACTTCTCAATGCGATCTCTGAACTTCCTCAAGAACTTTTCGTTATCTTCCTCAGCAACTCTGAAGAATCTATCAATGAATTCTTGCTTCTCATTCATGTCCATTTTCCTTACATCAATTTCTTTGTGAACGATCGTCTTAGCAGTTCCTTGATTCGGATTCTCCATAAATGATTTCAGAACTGTTTTTCTCAGGCGATCGTAGGTTGGCAGCTTCTCGATCGCCGCCCACCTCAGCGCCTCTTCATCCTCCTCTGCCCGAGCGCTCTGCCTCGACGCGGTGGAGCCGGTGAAAACCTCCTCCACTGCCCAATTGCTCACACTGCCACTGCGGCTCGTTTGCCGCCTCGAACGCCTCATTCTGTCCTCCATTTCTTGTGGATTGTTTCAAGAAATGAAGCAAACTTGTTGACGATGATATGAAAAAGAAAAAGTAAATGGATCAAGGATTTGGTGTAAAAGAAGATGAAATGGGAAGAATATTGGAAATGAGTTTGGTGAGGGAGTTGAAAGGGTTAAAAGTAAAAGTGTTTTTTTGGTGTAGTTTGATTGTTTCCAAAATGTCACTCTCTTGTGAAAAAGTCTTGGAGAGTTTTGAGAAGTGATGATTTTGGAAAAGGAATTGGTTTGGTTTGAGGCAAAGTCTAATGTGAAGTTGAGGCCTTTTATAATGGGGTGGGTGGGGGGTGGTTGGGGTTCTCCCCTCAAAATTTTCACTCTTAGCTCTTACTTCAATCTCCTATACTTTTTTGTAATGATATACTTGCTCGAATTTCTTTTGATCAAATTCGATTGTTTATGATTTTTTAATTTTTAAATTTACTGCTGGCAATACTTTTATTTAAATCTAGTCCATTATATATACGTCACAGATGTGAGATATTTTGATCACGAGCACACGTTTTCAAAACTCAATGAATTTTATTATCCTCTATAAGTTTTACCTCATTCAAAATTTACTTCTATTTTATTCTTAACTATTTTTAATATGATTTTATTAGTGTATATATATATATATATATATATCTAATAATATTGATAAATTAAAATGTACTACTCCATCCGTCCTACTCATCTTATCTACCTTATGTGCATGGACACGAAGATTAAGAAGAAGTTGTTTAGTGTATAAAGTTATTTGAATTACTTTATTTAGATGTGAGTGAGTAAGGCTTTTTGTGCTTATTTAATTCAATGTGGGCCCCATTTATTTTTAATTGAGACCCTAAATTTATTGTTAAATTATTTTTTATTTGAGAGTAGAGAAAATGAATGACATGTCCATTTAAGGAAGGATAGACATGATGAGTGGGACATAGGAAATACTATTTTCTTCTTTCAAGGTTTGGCGGCCGGGGTAGGGGGGTCAGTTCCATTGGACCTTATAAATCTGCATGGATTATATTGAAGAATTCAATCATTCACCAACTTGTTAAGCGATTTTGAATTTGGTTCTTTTCTTTAGTTTGATTTTCTAATATTGTTTTGGACTTTTATTTCTTTCTTTGTTTATTATACTTGTGGTACTGGACGGGCTGGAGGTCAGTAGAAAATACTTCCTTATCCGTTTAGTGTGATTGTTGAATTGAAAAAGAATTGAACAATAAAGTCAATTTAAAATCAATTATTGCTCTATCAATTTATGGCATGAACTAATTAAGAAATACTAATTCTACCTTAAGTAATTACCCTACATGTTACATCTTCTAAATGTTAGTCATCAAAATCAGAGTTTGGCTGAATTTAATTAAAATAATTAAGGATCAGAAAATACTAGAAATAGCGAACTTAATTCAAAGATGATTGGCAGAAAAGTAATCAATTGAAATAATGAATTTGCCAACTTGGAGAAAATGTTAGTTTTGACTTTTCTTTGAGTACAGATTCGTGTAATTTGATTGACTCTGGTCAGCTTATTAAGATTGTCTCGACATGTTGAAAGAAAGTTAAGGAAGTTTCTTACTTTCAGAGTTATTACATCTTGGTGTTGCCCGTCATGTCTTAATCTCGACAATAGGGAAGAAAAATTTTGGTAGATTATCCAAAAAAAGAAAAATGAAAAAAATATAATCATGGTCGAGAATTTTAAGTTAAAAAATAGTCCCATTATTGTAAATCGAATAGTTTTACAGTTCAATAAAATTTGACCCTTGAGTTGATAATCCAGTCTGAAACAAATGGAGTAATATAGTCTGAATAATTCAAAAAAATGATGATTATATCCGAAATCTTCCAACTCACGTATACCATTTTATAAAAGTGGAAAATACCAGTAAATAGTTTTGTCTTTTAGTTTTTGAACTTGTTTTCTTTTCTGTTTTTACTTTTTAGTTAGAGAGGACGAATTGAGGATCAAAACTCTTATCTCTCACTTAATTTGTAAAGACGGGATACATATAAATAGTTTTTGTCTTTTAGTTTGAAAACTTCTTTTTTCTTTTTTCTTTTTCCTTTTTTTTTTTTCTTTTATAGCCAGGAGGAAGGAACTAATTAAGGATCAAAATCACTTGATAAATGTGAGAATTAATACCACTGCATAATTTCGTCTTTCAGTTTTTGAACTCTCTCTTCTTTTCTTTTCTTCTTTAGTTAAAAAGAAGGACCAAAACTCTTCTCACTTTGTAAAAGTGAAAAATTGGCTAACTTAGTTTTAGATTTTAATTTTAATAAAATTACCAATATTTTATGGTGGCTGTATTTAATGGTACTACATAGTATTTTGAAAAACAAGCTCATACCTCACACTTTATATGTTTCTTACATTAATGACTTGAAAGGAATTGAGAATCAAACTCAAATATTTTTATCCCACGCTTCTTAGCTCACATATTACTAATATAGTATTTTTGTTCATTGTCATGATCTGAAATATAAATGACATAAAAATATCCTGACAATGAACAAAATAAACAAAACATGTATTACTTATACACACACAAAAACACACACTCTGGCATGGTAGGTTAACTACATGGTTTCAATTTATGTGTATGGTTGATCACCATCAATCGGTATAACTGAGGAAGCAAAATGTAACACAAGAATAATAAATTAAATTTGAAAAAAGTAGTAAACCATAAAAAATAGTCGCAAACTGTCTCGTCAGAAACCTATCATGACCTTTTTCACATTCATCAAATTATAAGGTGATTTCTTTTAGCTCTACAATAAATTTTAAAGGCCGTGTGACAATTGATTTGAACTCGAAACCCTCTCATGAGCTTCACATCATCAAGTTTTAAGGTGATTAATAATTAGTCAATATCAATGATATTGTAAATTCTAATAAATACAACATATTTATATCACCTCTGATACGACCCTTGTATCAATATAGCACAACTATAACATGTGCTTGCTCCAAAGAATAGGATTGAGAAAGAAAGAATAGAATTTAGAGAGAGATAGACAAGAAATTGAGAAGAAGAAGGATAGAATAGGATAGAGAGAATAGATAGAACCGAAGAATTAGATATTTGATTAATTAACTTGATACGTAAATCCCTAAACATGGAACTATATATAAGAATATAAACTACTTATTGAACAAGAAACTAAATAATAACTAAACAAATATATTAACTAAACAATATATATCCTAATCTATATGATAAGATCGTATCATTCCATCCCCCTTAAAAACCACCTTGTCCCCAAGGTGGAGCTCGTAAAGCTCAGAAACGAACTCTCAATAAACTTCCTTGAGTGCGTAGAATTTTTAAGTATTTATACATCTTGTGCCCAAAATTCTTCGAGCCAAAATATGATGAACATTATTGCCGACATCTTCCTCATGCTCTTCTTCCCTTGAATGAGTAGGTGTGGTTATTAGCAAAATACTCCCAACATACGTGGACACATTTATCGCATCACTCCAAAATGGATCAAAGGATAATTTATCTTGCTTCAAAAAATAAACTTCATTTTGAAAACTGATAAGTGCAATAAGTTTGGACTTTTCAACAATGACCTTGTATTGCGGCTCATATTCTTGCTCACCAATTGAGTCATCATCTACTAATTCAACCCTTTCATCCACCGGCGCCAGCAATACTTCCCTTTTCACGAGAGTATTCCCAACTACGGTTTTGGCCTCTTTTAGCATAGAACTAGAATTTGGGAACGATTCGTCTATAGATTGAACAAGCATAGAATTTGAGCTCGGAAATTCCTCCGGCACTGAGGAGCTTACAAGATTATCTTCGTGTTGAGAAGTTCCAAAGCAAATTGTCACCTTCTCTTTAAAATCAGCCCAAGTGGTTAATAACTTGTTACTCTTTATCCACCTATACCATTCGGCTCCTTCCCCCTCCATGTTGAATGCTACCATCCGAACTCTTTGCTCATCATATTAAATGGATCGATTCCATCAAAGCAAGGCAAATCTATTGTCTTCCCCGTGACTTTCGATATAGTTAACTCATTCAATTTGTCAAGTATCCTCTGACATAATTGATGATCCACCATTGTAAAATCAATTTATCCTCTAATAAAGTCACTCACGAGCAAAATATCAAATCTCTACTTAAACCACTAGCCACCAAATTTATTTTGCTTCTCTGCCTCTTTTTTTTTAAAAATCACAAGTACCGAAAAAATTGAAACAATAGGATACCTCAATTGTACGTGCAATTCCTCTAATGGTAGCGATGAAATCTACTTTTTCTTTGGTTGATCTCTTGATCTCCAGCCACGATCAACTTTTTTTTTTTTTGGAGATACTTTGATGAGATTTCCCAATGAAAACACCAATTGATACGATCCTGGTATCAATATAGAACAACTATAGCATGTGCTTGCTCCAAAGAATAGGATTGAGGAAGAAAGAATAGAATTTAGAGAGAGATAGACAAGAAATTGAGAAGAAGAAGGATAGAAGAGAATAGAGAGAATAGATAAAACCGGAGAATGAGATATTTGATTAATTAACTTGATACTTAAATCTCTAAACATTGAACTATATATAAGAATATAAACTACTTATTGAACAAGAAACTAAATAATAACTAAACAAATATATTAACTAAACAATATATATCCTAATCTATATGATAAGATCGTATCATTCCATCCCCCTTAAAAACCACCTTGTCCTCAAGGTGGAGCTCGTAAAGCTCAGAAACGAACTCCCAATAAACTTCCTTGAGTGCGTAGAATTTTAAAATATTCATACAATTTGTGCCTGTTGAGGTGTGAATGAATAAGGAGCTTCAATCTTGAGGGACTTGATCGTGGCAAATCAGCAAGGCAAGGACTAATTTGCAAAGTGGTTATAGAGTTAGTTACACCGCTAGCTAAGGAAAGCATGTGGGATCTTGTTTGTTGCGGTGGATAGCTGAGATCAATTCCAACACGTGAGAGATGCGAAGCTTATAACTAATCTTATCTGGAATCTTCTTCTTAGCTCTGATATATAAGGATAAGAGTGAGGATAGAGAATAGATAAGAGAGAGAAAAGTAAAAGAGTGAAACTGTATAGCTGAGAATTCTATAGTGAATAGATAGGCTAAGAGTTCATCTTTCTTGTGTAAAAATATGTAATCTTCCATCTTGGTTCTAGTAACGAGAGTGTCGACTAACCTCCCGTAGATGTAGATCATTCAAGATCGAACCACGTAAATCACTGTGTCTATTTGCTTTCGAATTGCTTTAGCATTTGAGTTAGGATTCTTAGTTTCTACTGTTCACTGCATGCATGTGTTGCATTTGAGTTTGGGAAATCAATTTTGATCTGGATCGCTCGTTTGAATTCACAATTTGGCGCCGTCTGTGGGAAGCGGGGTGAACGAAGACGCCAGAACTGATCGCGATCGGTGGAATTGCGATTGTGTGAGCTGAGGTGGAGAGTTTCAATGGCGACGGCAAGATTTGAAGCCATGAAGTTCAACGGCAAGAATGATTTTGCGCTCTGGAAAATCAAAATAAAGCCCATGCTTGTGCAGCAAGGTCTTGCTGAATTTCTCAAAGAAGAAGAGCTTGTAGATCCCAAAGGAAAGGGCGAGGTCAAGCCCGATGAAAAGCCCGCTGCAAGTGACTCCAAGAAATAGGAATTGATGGAGAAGGCACATAGCGCCATAATTCTGTATTTGGCTGATAAAGTCTTGAGAGAAGTCTCGAAGGATGAAGCTCACAAAGAATGAAGCTCTCGTTGAAGGACTGAATGTGAAAGGCAAGTCTAAGAAGGAAGGAAAGTTCAAGAAGAAGCCTGATGCTGCAGGGAAGAAGTTCTCCAAGAAATCTAAGAAGGAAGAAGATGAAAAGGAAAACATGAAGTGCTTCTATTGTAAGAAGCCAGGCCACATCATGAAGAATTGCTATTCTTGGAAGAAGAAACAAGAAAAGCAGCCCAATGAATCCAGCTCTGCAGGTGTTGTAGAAGGGTGTGAGAATGCTGAAAGTCTCAATGTGGTTGAGAATGGCATAGATGATGAGTGGATCATGGATAGTGGGTGCACTTTCCACATGTGCCACATCAAAGATTGGTTTGAAGACATCCAGTTTGGCAACAGAGGAACTGTAGTGCATGTAAATGATGATTCGTGTCAAGTTCAAGGCATTGGAAGCATCAAGATCAAAACTCATGAAGGTCATCTCAAGATTCTGCAGGATGTGAGATACATTCCCAAATTGAAAAAGAATTTAATATCTCTTGGAATATTGGAGAAGAATGGTTTTGATTTCATGTCAAAGAAGGGTTTCCTATATGTAATGAAAGGAAGTAAGGTGGTATTGAAAGGAGTAAGAAGGAACAGCTTGTACCATCTTATAGGTTCTACTGTGGTTGGTGAAGCAGAAGTGAATGTGTCCAGTGAATCTGAACTGTGGCATAGAAGGCTTGCTCATGTTGGGGAGAAGGGAATCAGGGAATTGCAGAGGCAAGATCTCATCGAGATTTATACTCCAGTGAAGGTCAAGGTTTGTGAAGATTGCATACTAGGCAAGAGCAGGAAATCTCCATTTCCAGTGGGAAGAATAGTGACAAAGAAACCTCTTGAATACATTCATAGTGATCTATGGGGGCATGCAAATACTAACACCATGAATGGAGGAAGGTATTTCTTATCTTTAATTGATGATTACAACAGAAAATTATGGGTATTTGTCATCAAGTATAAGTTTGATACTTTCTCAAAGTTCCAAGAATGGTGTGTTGAGGTTGAAAATGAAATTGGTTTGACTGTGAAGTATTTGAGAACTGACAATGGCTTAGAGTTTTTGTCTGAAGAATTTGATGGTTTCTGCAAAAGAAAGGGGATCAAGAGGCATAGGACTATTCCTGCAAATCTACAGCAAAATGGAGTTATTGAAAGAATGAACAGAACCATTCTTGAGAGAGTAAGATGCATGCTAACTAGTTCTGGAATGCTAGTGAAATTTAAGGGAGAAGCTGTTAACACAGCTTGTTATTTGATCAATAGAAGTCCATCTTCTGCAGTAGGGTTCAAAGTTCCAGAGGAGTTATGGAAAGGAAGAGCACCTGAGTATTCTCATTTAAGAGTCTTTGGGTGTCAGGATTTTGTGCATGTGAAGCAGGATAAGCTACAACCTAGAGCTGTGAGATATGTAATGCTTGGATATCCAAAAGGTGTAAAGGGATATAAGCTATGGTGATCGGAGTCTGGAAATCAGAGAGCCGTTGTGAGTAGAGATGTGACATTCATTGAAGATAAAATGCCTTATCTTGAGAATGTTGATAGTGAGACAATAAGAAGAGAGGCAGCTCAGTTCGAGGTGGAGTTTACAGAACTAGAACAACCATTGGATTTGCAACAAGGACAGAAAGATGTTGAAGATCAGGAAGAAGATGCGAGTTCACAAGAAAAAGATCAAGATGATGATCTGAGGAATTATCAACTAGCAAGGGACAGAATTAGAAGAGCTGCTCATCCTCCTGATAGATTTGGTCAAGCAGACATGATCTCTTATGCTCTTAATGTGGTTGAATAGATTAGTTATGATGAGCCAAAATCCTACAAGGAAGCTATACATTGCAGTGAGAAGGAGAAGTGGATTCAAGTTATGACAGAAGAGTTGGAATCCATGTTCAAGAACAAGACCTGGATTTTGGTGGATAAGCCTAAAGCAAAGAACTGTATAGGCTGCAAATGGATCTTCAAGAAAAAGCTTGAAGTGATAAATGGAGTTGAGAAGCTCAGATACAAAGCTAGGTTGGTTGCAAAGGGATTCACATAAAGAGAAGGGATAGACTTCAATGAGGTATTCTCACCAGTAGTAACACACACATCAATCAGAATTTTGTTGGCTATTGTTGCTCAGCAAGGATTGGAGTTAGAGCAATTAGATGTAAAAACAACTTTCTTAAATGGTGATTTAGAAAAGAGCATCCATATGGTTCAGCCTGAGGGTTTTATTGCTGCTGGTGATGAAGGAAAGGTTTGCTTATTGAAGAAATCTATCTATGGTTTGAAGCAAAGCTCTAGACAATGGTATAAGAAGTTTGATGAGCATATGCTGAGAATTGGATTCAGGAGATCAACTTATGATAGCTGTGTTTATCTTAAAGTTTCTGAAAATTCTGATGTTACTTACCTGTTATTATATGTTGATGATATGTTGTTAGCAGGTAATAGCAAGAAAGAGATTGATCAGGTGAAGAATGATCTTAAAGCTCAGTTTGAAATGAAAGACTTGGGACAAGCAAGAAGGATTCTGGGAATGGACATCTACAGAGACAGAAACAAAGGAAAATTGTGGCTATTTCAGGAAGATTATGTGAAGAAGATATTGAAGAAATTTCAAATGCTTGAATCCAGAGCTGTGCAAGTTCCATTGGCGCAGCATTTCAAGCTGAGTGCTGAACAGAAACCAAAAGATGAAGCTGAAAGGAGGTATATGAGAAATATTCCATATTCTAACATTGTTGGGAGTATCATGTACTGTATGATCTGTACAAGGCCAGACTTGTCTCATGCTATTAGTGTGACTAGTAGATATATGAGTGATCCAGGGAAGCATCATTGGGAAGCTTTGAAATGGATTTTAAGGTACTAAAGGGTACTGCATATCATGGGATTGTGTTTGAAAAATAGAGAGATTGTGGAAGTGATTTTCTAGTTGGATTTGTGGATGCTGATTATGCAGCTAATCTTGATACGAGGAAGTCACATGCCCAAAATTCTTCGAGCCAAAATATGATGAACATTATTGCCGACATCTTCCTTATGCTCTTCTTCCCTTGAATGAGTATGAGTGGTTATCAGCAAAATACTCCCAACAAACGTCGACACATTTATCGCATCACTCCAAAATGGATCAAAGGATAATTTATCTTGCTTCAAAAAATAAACTTCATTTTGAAAACTGATAAGTGCAATAAGTTTGGACTTTTCAACAATGACCTTGTATTGCGGCTCATATTTGATAAACATGGATTTTCTTATCTTTATAAGCTTAATTGATTACAATTTGTATTGGAAAATCATGTTTGTAATGAGTTTTGTGCTTAAGTATTGTTAATTTGTGAAAATATGATGCTTGTTCGTACTTTATTTTATTTTGCAGAAAATTGGAGTCAAAATTATATAAATTGAGCATGATAGGATGAAAGAACAGCTCGATAGGAGTTTGTAGGGAAAACGGTGCCAAAATCGGAGTTGAAACGAGGGAGAATGAGCCGATCGAAAATTGTTGCGCGCAGGCATAGTCGCATGCGGTCCGGGATGCTGCCGCATGGAGCTCCCATTTTCGACTTTTCTTCGCATTTCGCATGCGGTCCGGCATGCGACCGCATGGTGAGTCGGTTTGGCCTAAAAACTTCCCTATTTTGGTTCTACTCTTTTCCTAGTTAGGATTTTATCCATGCACGATTTTTGTTGGATTTTTAACTATATATACTCCTCCAAAACACATCCAGGCATCTCTCATCTCATCTTTTAATCTCTTATATTTTTCTTTTATTATTTTAGATTAGGTTAGTTTAGATTTATTTTATTGGAGGAGTTTTGAAGATTGGAAGAAGAGAAGAAGAGGCATCAAGAACTACAGATTCGCCTACAGTTTTTATGTTATTTATTGGATATTGTCTATGATGTCTATGAGTAATTAATTTCCTTTTATCCTAGGGTTAGCGAGTATATGAATACTTGGATTTGATTTTGGTTTAATTAATTGATTGGGACCTTCTCCTGCTTTCTATATTCTTGATTTGTCTTGCATGCTAGTTGATTGATCACCAATTTAGCATAATTAGTTGTGTTAATCCAACAGTCGAGAGATGAGAGTTAATGCATGAACTGGAATGTAGGACATGCATTGCGAAATCACCTAGAGGAAAAGGCTTTGTGTGAGGGCATTAATCTTAGGATCTTTTTAGAGTTACTTATGATGTTTGTCAGGGATGAAAACCCTAGTGAGTAATCCACGGTTAAGTAGTACGAGAGTATGCTTTAACTAATTTTGTGATTGTCTTAAGAAGAGTTGAGTCCCTTGTTAATTGGTTAATTGGTAAGAGTTTAAGTTTGATTATCCATTGAAATCGAAGCCTTAGGATATCTTTTTATATTTGAATCTTTAATTACTTTTGTTTGCTTTTTGTTTGCTCTTGTTTGCTTAATTAGTTTAATTAGAAACCCACAATTTAAAGTTCGAAGTCTAAATAGACGATGATGGTTGAAAGTAGTACTTGTTAGGTTATTACAGTCTCTGTAGAATACGACCTTACTTCTCTGTACACAATTACACCCGTGCACTTGCGGCGTGTTAATAAAATAGCGAACAAGTTTTTGGCGCCGTTGTCGGGGACTGTTTTAATTTTAGCAATATTATGATTAGATTGTTTGAAACTAATTTAGACATATATTACTACTATTATACTAATTTTTATTTTTCTTATTGAGATTCACAGGTAGTGCATGCAAAGGAGGTCACAAGGACAACCCTTGGAGCCTCTTAACCCAGAGATTGATGTCGTCGCAACAACGCAAGAAGGGCTCGAGAAAAGAATATGGAGGGCCACATGAACAATCCAGCTCCCGACCCTGCAATTAGAGCTTTGCAAGAATAGATGCAGCAGTTTTTAGAGGCACAGAAGGCTAGAGAGGAGACGTCAATCAAAAGTGAGTTCCAGCTAGTGGTGCCACAAAGAGGAACCTTCGGTTCAGCTATTAATGCTAACACGTTTGAGCTTAAGCCGACACTTATTGCTATGGTGCAAAATAATCAATTTGGAGGAAGGCCGGCTAAAGATCCTCATGCACATCTGAGTCAATTTCTGGAGATTTGTGAGACGGTCAAACATAATGGAGTTCCACATGATGCCATAAAGCTCTGTCTCTTCTTTTTTTCCTACGAGATGAGGCCAAGCTTTGGTTCCACTCTTTGGACCCGACCACAATCACGACTTGGAATGATTTTGTGGAGATTTTTCTTTACAAATACTTTCCTCCAAGCAAGACAATGAAGCTGAGGTCAGAGACTCAACAATTCCGTCAATTTGATGGAGAGACTTTCTACGAGGCATGAGAGCGATTTAAGGGGATGCTGCGAAAGTGTCCTAACCATGGGATTTCTGCCAATGAAAAGGTGCTGATTTTTTACAATGGATGCAATGGAGAAATCAAGAATCTCTTGAATGCTGCTGGCCAAGGAGATATTTTGGAGCGTGGATATGCAACTGCAACGGACATCATAGAGAAGTTGGCAGCTAACAATCATCAATTGTCGGATTCAAGGAGTGCACCGAAGAAAGTGGCGATTCTAACAAACGATGATCCCATAGCCAAGTTGACAGCTCAAATGTCGAACTATATGACCAAGATTGAAGACATGATGAGTCAAAGGTATGGACCATCTCAAGGGAAAACAGTGGATGTTGAAGATGTGAACTATGTCAACCGCAGATGAGAATTACAAGCAACCGTATGGGTACCTTCCTGGAGTAGCTTATGGGACATCGCAAAGGCCTCAAAATCAATACCAAGGTAATAGGACCAACCCTAACATTTCTTATGCGAATCCCAATAATGCATTGCTACCACCGCCTGGATTTGCTGTTTCAAACAGCGAAATTGTAGAGGAGAAGAAACCACAGCTTGAGGAGATACTTGCTAAATTCATGCAAGCAAGTGAGGTTCGAAACAAGGATATGGAGACACGGATGTCGATCTTGGAGAAACAAATGGGTTATATTGCCAATACCTTGACGAGCCAACATCAACAAGGGTAGTTTCCAAGCAACACCGTGGTCAATCCAAAGGAGCAATGCATGGCCATCTCGCTTAGGAGTGGGACTTCATATAAAGAGCCGAAGATTCCAATTGAAGAAGCCAAGAATGAAAGCTCTAAGGATATTCAAGTGGTGAAAGAGGAGAATCAAAGCCTTGGGATAATCTTTCTCTTATTCTAATCCAAATTACTTTTCCTTACTTTTGTTTTTGCTTTTGTTATTTTTGTTTAAATATTTGCATCTTAGTTTAATTAATCATTAAAGTTCGAAAGTCAAATAGAGGAAGAACAATTGAAAGTAGTACTCATTGGAATTAATACAATCCTTGTGGAATATGACATTGCTTCCCTGTGCTCAATTACACCCGTGCACTTGCGGTGTGAAAGAAATTGAAGAACAATATTCTTGCTCACCAATTGAGTCATCATCTACTAATTCAACCCTTTCATCCACCGGTGCCAGCAATACTTCCCTTTTCACGAGAGTATTCCCAACTACGATTTTGGCCTCTTCTAGCATAGAACTAGAATTTTGGAACGATTCGTCTATAGATTGAACAAGCATAGAACTCGAGCTCGGAAATTCCTTCGGCATTGAGGAGCTTACAAGATTATCTTCGTGTTGAGAAGTTCCAAAGCAAATTGTCACCTTCTCTTTAAAATCAACCCAAGTGGTTAATAACTTGTTACTCTTCATCCACCTATACCATTCGGCTCCTTCCCCATCCATGTTGAATGCTACCATCCGAACTCTTTGCTCATCATATGTATCATGCAAATCAAAATATTCTGGAGCTCGTAGAATCCAATTAAATGGATCGATTCCATCAAAGCAAGGCAAATCTATTGTCTTCCCCGTGACTTTCGATATAGTTAACTCATTCAATTTTTCAAGTATCCTCTGACATAATTGATGATCCACCATTGTAAAATCAATTTATCCTCTAATAAAGTCACTCACGAGCAAAATATCAAATCTCTACTTAAACCACTAGCCACCAAATTTATTTTGCTTCTCTGCCTCTTTTTTTTTTTTGAATCACAAGTACCAAAAAAATTGAAATAATAGGATACGTGCAATTCCTCTAATGGTAGCGATGAAATTTACTTTTTCTTTGGTTGATCTCTTGATCTCCAGCCACGATCAACTCTTTTTTTTTTTTTTTTTGAGATACTTTGATGAGATTTCTCTCAATGAAATCACCAATTGATACGACATTGGTATCAATATAGAACAATTATAGCATTTGCTTGCTCCAAAGAATAGGATTGAGGAAGAAAGAATAGAATTTAGAGAGAAATAGACAAGAAATTGAGAAGAAGAAGGATAGAAGAGAATAGAGAGAATAAATAGAACCAGAGAATGAGATATTTGATTAATTAACTTGATACGTGAATCCCTAAATATTGAACTATATATAAAAATATAAACTACTAATTGAACAAGAAACTAAATAATAACTAAACAAATATATTAACTAAACAATATATATCTTAATCTATACGATAAGATCGTATCAACGGCATCCTAATGTCATCAATTTGGATTAAACAAATGCATGATCTTTTTATCTACATACTATATTTTTAGACTTCGATCTTGTCATTTTTAAAAGACCCCATATATATGTTTCCTGATAGAGTTGAATTATTCATTTACTTTTTTTTTTTGAGACTGAAATGTATCAGGAATATATTTGGGTCTTGAGTCGAATTCTCAGGCACAGAATATTTAATACTAGTATAATTATATAGTAACTAGCGTATGACCCGTCGAAAATCGACGGAAAATTATAAAAATTAATAAAATTATTAAATAGTATTAATAAGTGATAGATTAAAAAATATATTATTTATTAATTATTTTAGCGTAAAATAATTCGATTATTCAATCTACTAAGCTCGCTTAGAATTTATATCCCTTGAACACATCTTAAATTCAATTAAAAAGTAATTTTACCACATGTTTACGTCTCAAACCCATATAGTTATGTTTGTTAAAAATATAAGTATATTCTCATTACTTTCGATAATTGTTAAAACTCTATTCTTCTACAAAACCGATGTGGGTAAAAATATATTTCTCTCAAAGGAAAGCAACTCTTAAGCTGAATCTTTTAACTTTTTATAAAGAAAAAGAGGCAAGAGAAGGAGCGAGTAGTGAGAGAGAGAGAAGAGAATATATAGATAGCGAATAATACTATAGATGTTAAGATTGTCTATGAGATGAAAGTGACCCTAAATACCCCACATTATGAATTCCACACAAGATTAAGAAAAAAAAAAGTTAATCCACCGCTTCACAATCATCCCGTCTACCCCGATGGTTCCGATCTGGAACCGGTCTATTGACTACAATACTGATTTTAAATTATATAAATAATTATCTTCCAAATATATTCAAAAAAAAATATTAATGATGACATTTGTTATCTTTTTACCTGTAATTAATATTTAATTATATACATAACTATATTCCAAAAATATTCACACAATATTTAATAAATAAAAATTTTAATATAAATTGTAGTATTATATAAATAACCATCTTCCAAATATATTCATAGAGAAATAAATGATGACATTTGTTTTCTTTTTTACCAGCTTCGAGAATAATTTTTTTAACTGAGAATAGAACTTCAAGAATTGTTTCACTATGTACTTGGTAGTTTTTCCTTTTTACAAAACTTTATGTGGAATGATTGTGATTAATAAAATTATTTAGTCAATGATATAAGATAAAAGTTGACCATAAATATTCTTAATTTTATGAGTTCAAAATTATATAATATATTAAAAAAAGTTATCCCGCAAGTACTGAATTGACCCATCTGCGCGCACAATTCTTGGTCGGAAATGGCTCGTTGATAAATCGCTAGTAATTTTTCTGCCAATTTTCCTACATATTCTACGTTTTCCAATGGAGACGATTAATCAAACAATTTCAGATGATGTGTTTAGGATTATTCAAACTTGTTTGAAATTTATATACTCGTACTTGTTTAAAATCCGATTAAAAAATTAGTCATTTGTGTTCCTTTCTGAAAAAAAATCCTTATATTAATCTATTGCCACAGTTCTGCGTCGGAACTGGCCCGTTGACCACGACTCTATAAGTTCAAAATTATAGAATATATTAAAAAAGTTGTCACGCCAGTACTGAATTGACCCCTCTACACACACAACCTACAGCCACAGTTCCTCGTCGGTACTAGCCCGTTGATCACGACTCTGATTTATAAGTGCGTAATGTAAAATTTCATTTAGAATTTATACAGATCAAAAAATTTAATAAAAGTAATTGATTGTACTATTCGTTATCGTCCTTAACCGTATAGTAATATTCGTTAATTAAAATTATAGATTATGCAAAGTTGGAAACCCAACTACAAATAACGTAAAATTTACGCAAGTACTGAATTGGCCCATATACGCGCACGATTCTTGGTTGGAATTGGCTCGTTAATAAATCGTTAGTTTTTTTTCTATCAATTTTCCTACATATTCTACGTTTTCCAACGGAGATGATTAATCAAACAATTTGAAATGATGTGTTTAGGATTATTCAAACTTGTTTAAAATTTATATACTCGGAACTTATTTAAAATTCGATTAAAAAATTAGTCATTTGTGTTCCTTTCTGAAAAAAAATCTGTGAGATCCCGAGTTGAGGTACCCGTCAGTTGGGAATTGGTCCGTCTACCTAATTAATTGACAAATTAGAAATTACTTATTTTTTTATCAAATTAAATAAAAAAAATATTTGACTATTTCCAAATTTAATTCGGTCAACCAATAAATTATCCAAACTATTTTGGAACCATTTATTCTATCAATTAATAAATTGGTTCCCTAATAAAAATAATTATCTATTCGGCTAATTAATAAATTGACCAAATTAAATTAAATTAAACTATAAAAATATGGCAGTTATTTATATGGCCGATTAATAAATAAATTGGCCAAATAAAACTCCTACAAAAAGTAATTATCTATTCGGCCAATTAATAAATTGATCAAATTAAATTAAATTAAACTATAAAATATAGTTATTTATTCGGCCGATTAATAAATAAATAAATTGACCAAATAAAACTGGTGGAGCAAAAAATGAGAAAATACATACTAATTCTAGGTATTTATAGGCTTTTCAATAGGTGAATTTTCATTGAGAAACCGATGTGGGACACAAGATTTTAGTAAGATATTTAAAATCTGTTATTTTATATTTAAAAATTCAAAAATTTGAGAATTTAGATAAATATGAATGGAGGAATATAATGGATACCACGTAGAATTTTTTCAAAGCAAGAATCGTTTTCCTTTTAATAATATAATATAATATAATATAATATAATGATTTGATTCATTTCAAACCTTAATTAAAATACATGCTATAAAAAAATCAGCCCGGCCCTCTCATCCGATGTACTGGCCCGAGATTGGGCGGGACCTACTAATACTATTATTATTGATACTAATAAGTAATAACTTAGTGAATGTGTGAAATTGGTGAGATATATTGCGACCATAGATAGCCCTTTTGGAACTGTCTTATCTTTAGACCACATATTGTCTTCTCCGTTGAAATTTAAGTACATTTTTGTTGAAATTTCTACCGGTTCTCAATATTATATATACTTGATTTTACAAGATTATTATAGACTAAATAAAGTTATTAAAGAAAGCCCAATAAATATATACCTAGGTCTAGATGTTTAGATCGCCTGCCTTTCTATTTACATTTATAATTCATTATTCCTTTCTTTGATTAGTAAATTTGTTTATATAACATGTTTCATTTTTGCATTTATTTCAAAAGTAATATGCACATAAGATTTATCTAAGCAAAATAACTTGCAATATATTTTTCCTCTCATTTTGCATATCATACGCAAATGATTGCACAATTCTCAATGCAAATTCATGATTTTTCATGTTTCTATTTTTACATGTCATTTCAAATTTTCAAATCCAAATATTAAGTTTTGAAGTTGACAAATTTTCCTCCATTTTGCATGTCACATGCAAATAATGCACAAATTTCAATGCAAATTCACGATTTTACATGTTTTCATTTTCTCACGTCATTTCAATTTTTCAAATTGAAATAGTAATATGTTTGAAGTTTGACAAATGTAGCTCACTATATAATAATATGTACATTGAATTATTAGTACTAAAATATAGTAATCACGTTAATTTAATTTTTGTATTTGCTAAATGTATTATTTAACGTAAGAATGTTCACTAAGATGAATTTTATTAATTTGAAATATTTAATTATAATATAGACATAATAATACCTAAATGATGTTCTATTAACTCTAAAAATGTAGAATTGAAAAATATCCAGCACCACCATGCGCGGGTAAATCTTGTTAATAAAGAATAACAACATAAAAGTAATCTAAAGATATAAATATATTAATTTTATCTCTAGCTTTCCATATTTTCACCAAAAGACATAATGTTGCTTTCTGAATTGGACTAATACTAATGAAAAGTTATTAAAGAGATGTAATTAAGTGTTTCATTCTATTTGATTAAGTGTAATTAAGTGTTTCACCCACCCCCTCATCCCAAGTTCCCCGGTGTTGCCACGTAGCTAAAAGTGAAATTTAAAAGGTAGGTGGCAATATTTTAATTTGTAATTTTGTACGTATTCATTACTATATGGGAGTATTATTATTGGACACATAAATTAAAAATAAGGATAAAAAAAATAAGAAGTGGGTAGGTCCCATCGTTTTTAAAGGATTTTGAAGGATAAATTATTTTCTTATTGGTATGTAATAAATTGAGCGAGACATCCATTTAGGAAGTGAGACAAAATGAGGAGGATAGATGGAATAATATTTATATAGCTAATGACACGATCATTATCATTACTTAATATTATAGCTCTAATGACACGATCACAATAAAATCTATTTATCTTAATTCATATTTTGTCATATGAAATTCATCTGAATTCTAGGTGTCACAAAATTAGACTCTCTTTCTGGTATAGTGTTGTATGTATGTGGCGGTTGTCGTCTTCAACGTGTTGATTGCAAACGGACATTTCTTATACACTCACACTTGTTAATTATTTGTTTGACATTTGTAAGTGGAAGTTTTAGTGCTGTAATTTGGAGAGAGAGAGAGAGAGAGAGAGAGAGAGAGAGAGAGATATGTTGAATCTCTTCTCTTATTTTGCACTCTATTCTGATTTAGTTTTCAAACTTGCTATACGATTGTCTTGAGTTTTTGGTCATAAAAGAAATGAGGTTATGAATTTTGCCTTATGCCGTAATTATATTCTTAAATTTAATTTGGATGTAATTGCGCAATGCTGCATTACAATTATACTCTGAATCACTTACGAATCATGATTATGTCTAACTAGAACATACTAATACAAAGTTACATGTTTCATATAAACCAAACAAGGACATCACAACTCAATTACACCGTGTTAAAGTTAAATAATGAAAATGAAATGTTAAAAGTGAAATCACAAAAAAAATTCTAAACACATATCGAAGTTATAAAAGTAAAATTATTATTCCAATTAAAATATAACTCGAAGGTCGTCCCTGAAAGAGATGCAACATTAACAATCTACAAACATAGTAGGAGTACTATATAAGAATAATATAAAATCAAAAGGCTTTTGAAATGACATAGTGTAGAGTGGTAAATGTCTTAGTTTTAAATCTACTAATGCATCTCTGTTTCGAACTGTGGTTTAAATGTACTGACGACACTGTGTTGTTTGTAGGCCATATTGAATATAAAAAAAAATTACAACTACGGTTAATTATTTGTCTGTTTCCGTCCATTAAGCGGTTAATTCTTCTACCTATTATAAATAATTTTTACAGGTATCAATGAGAATGGGGGAACAAAATTTCACTTGAGAGGTCAATATTTAAGAATTTTGTGTTTTATCTTTTGAAATTGAAATATTGTGTTTATTAATTTTTTAACATACGGTTGTTGAGATTTGTTTGACTTAGCCCAGAAAAGTCCATAAATTTGTTGTTGGTTCACAATATCGGCTGGTGGGCCCGAACTTAGCCATCAAATTTGTTGGAGTTTTGAGAAATAAACCAACAACCCCCAAATCAATAAATTATAGATCAGTGATAAAATATACTTCAATCAATATTCCGGGTAGCTTACTTTTTAAATAAAATTGAAGACAAAAATTCTGGTGCAATTGTTGCACTGTAGAACATCCGCATGTTTGATCCGATCCAATTCATTTGATTCGGTTTTTATCTCAATCCTTTTTTGACCAGTTTTTTTTTTTTTTTTTTTTTTTTTCAGTTTTGTTTTTTCAATTTTTTTTCATTGTTTGCCGCTTCTTCTATAGTCAAGATTCGGGTTAGGGGAGCCGAGACCTCGAAGCGAGTCGAAAAAGTCCAAATTGTTGTCTTCCGATTATCCTTCCTTCGGAGAAAAAAATCTGAAAAAAAGAAAAGAAAAAACTGGGCTCGTGGATCTCACGTGCGGGTCGGAATAGCGTGTGGCGGGTCGGGTTGTGTGCAAATGGGTGCAGACTTATGCACCCAAGCCCTTCTCAAAATTGAAATATATAGCGTGATAGCTTAAGTATTTTATATTAAGAGAATTGGCATGGATTCGATCGATTAGTATAACAACAGTAATTCCACATGCAATTTTACTAAAGTAACCACCGTTATACCCTCAATACAATTACGTAATAGATCAATCATACTCAAATACAATTAATAGAAAAACCATAGATTAAAAAATAGGAATTGTATTAATTGTATCATTCTATAAAATTTAAAACCTCAAGTGAAGGGTTGGTATTCATGTTATTGTAGGTTAACTACATTTTCAATAAAAGTATTAATAATACAGCCTATGCAGAAATAGGTGGACAAGACATGGACTAATGATCAATCATCAATATGTACAAAAAGTAATTGAACATTATATCAGCACTTGAAAGTTAAAAGAGAAAGAATAAATATTAATCTTGAAAAAATAAAAATAAAACTGAAAAGTGGTTTATAATCTTGCATAGTTAGTTACATCACCTAGTCTGCCTGGAGTATTTAGACGAATGCGTTTTATGCATAATGACTGACGATTTTAATATATTTATCTTGAATTATTTATTGAGTATTTAAGATAATCAACAAGGAAGCCAAATGAAAACTAAATAATCCCCTGGGTTGAATAGAATTGGGCCTATTTCTTCAGGTCCAATATAAATTTATTTGGCAATTATATCACATTTCCAGATGCAGGAAAAAGTTATGGAGAACGTGAACACTGAAGCTTCTATTAGGGATGACAATGGGTCGGGTTTTCGTGGGTACCCGCACTTTTCAAACCCTGATGGGACGAGTTCGGGAAATATTAAATGGTTTTTGAACGGGTTTAGGTCGAAACATGCAAACTCGTCACGGGTTTGGGTCGGGTTTGGGCAATTACCTCCGGGTACCCGCTACCCAAACCCATTTATATATATAAGATAAAAGATATTATTATATGTATATTTTATTATATAATTATAAATATTAGTAGATTTAGGGTTTTATCTGATTTTCTTAACCCACACACACATCCGTAAGAGTCAAGTCTTTAATTTTTCTCCTCTACTTTTGTAAATCTACTTTCGAAATATGACGACACAACGACAACGTAACATCAATAATCCATACTTCTAGTTATGTTTTAAGATTTTGTAAGTTCTTAGTACTTTGCTTTGAGATTAATTTTAGTGAAATTTTATGCTGATGTTTATGTTTTAATCATATTTATAATATTTTGTTATTTGATGTTTACTTTTTAATATTCGGGTTTTTAGTGGGTAATAAACGGGTATTACCCAACGGGTTCGGGTCGGGTATGGGTTTTAAAATTATTTTTTGATCGGGTTTGGGACGGATTTGGGTATTGAAAATTTTCATAGGTTTGAATTTGGAAAATGCTTAATGGGTGAGTACCCGACCCATTGCCATCCCTAACTTCTATGTTTTCTATTTTTATTTATTTTCTATCACCACTTTGAAGATCCAAACTTGCCGGTCTAACGATTTTATCTAGAAAAATTAAATATAGGGTTAATTGAAAAATTCAATTACAATCCATCCGTTTTTAATGTGTTGCAAATTAAATTACAAGCTATTCATTTTTTATTAATTACGATCATGCCTAATTATTTTTGAGGCGTGTTTCCATGAGTCCGTTGCATACTATGTGACTAGCGCGTGAACCACAAATGCACGGCGCGTGCACAAAATTAGGCGTGTTTCCATGAGTCTGTTGCATGCTATGCGACTGACACTTGAACCACAAACGCGCGGCGCGTGTTGTGCACGCGCCGTTAATTTTCTTTTTTTTTTAATTCTAGATTTTATTTCCAGTTTTTTTAATTCCAGATTTTTATTTTCCTCCAGCTTTTTTTTCATATTTTATTTTTGTTTTCATTTCCAGTTTTTCTTATTTCCATATTTTTTTATTTCCAAATCTTTTTCCCACCCGGTTACTAATATAAATTCTTCGGCTCGCTTAACTGTTAACGTAATTATTGTCGTTGAAAAAATAAATATTATCATTAAGAAACATAATGTTTCACAATCATTACATTTCGTCACGATAATGTCTACTTTTAAACTTGACAAGTTCTACTTTTAGTCAAACGTTAAAGTAATTATTGTCATTGAAAAAGTAAACATTGTCATTAAGAAACATAAAGTTTCATAATCATTACATTTCGTCACGACAATGTCTACTTTTAAACATGACAAGTTATATTGCTCCGATTTTAAGGCTGCGCCTTCGGCTGCACCTTTGCTTCGATTACTAATATAAGGATAATCGTTAGATAACAATTTGGATCGGCTCCTCTCGCTCAAATTTTGACAAAAGAAAAAGCAACAAACAAAAAAACGAAGAGGCAAACAAAAAACGAAGAGGCGGAAAGAAAATAAAGAAAATCTGGAAAATAAAAAAGAAGTAAAAAAAAAAGCAGAAAAATAATAAAAAAAGCAGAAAAAGAGAAAAAAATATGGAAAATAAAAAAATAGAAAAAAAAGAAAAAAAATTGGAACGAAAAAATCTGGAAAATAAAAGGATCCCCGCTCAAAAATTCTAGTAATTAAGAATTGGGGAACAACATCGCGCCACTCTCGTTTCTCCTTTTTCGGTGACAACCCTTCCAATATACCCACCCATCAAAAGATCCCTACCTGTACTTTCAAACTTGGGCGTCCGCATGAACAAAGGGAGAGAGAGAATGACTCGAAGTCGTGGCGTTGGCGTTCTTTCTTTCCTCACTTTAATTATTGTTTTAATTATTTGAGTTCAATTGCTGCTTTCATCGGCAAGAAGAAATGCAATTTTATTTCTGATTATATTAAAATCTCTATTTGCGATGACAAATACTAAATGCACGTAGAAACTGCCTCACATTTTGGTTAAATTAAATTTTGTAGAAAGAGAAGCTGCGATATCAAATATTGCAATTTTGCGGCGGGGAATCGATGACGATGGCGGAATCATGCCATTGATTAATGGTATGTCGGCGGTGGAATTTTGGGTTTGAACGATAGTTGTAAAGTAATCTTTGCTATTTTTAGAATGCATATAATGATAACTATATAATGTTAATCTACTTTTTTATGTATATATTTAGATGATTGTTGCGATTCTTTGTCTGATGCACAAGTCTTTGAGATGTTGATTAGGAGTGATGACTTCTTTTAGATGAAATGAGATTTGTCATAAATCATAAAAACATATTTGTACTACGTATAAGTGTGAATTTTAAAGAATTTTAGAAGGTGACAGTTACTTGTGCTAATTAATATAGATGGTTATGTTATGTTTATTAGAACCTCTTTATCTGATATCTCTAGAATTCAGTGACAACATATTCTCCCCTACAAATAGATTCCTCTGTCTTTCGTAACTTGGTTAAAATGTTAAGTCAGAAAAGTTTTTCCATAGAATTGGTTTTAGGAATACCTAATTAATAGAAATATATTAATACATTGTATTTGAGAAAAAATCAGATGATGCTGCTAGATGATGTAATCAATGTCTAGAGTAGTTAGCATATTTTAATATTTGGAGACAATAGCAACAGATAAATGAAAGTGGTGTAAACACATTTTAATGATTAAATTTAAAGGTAATAAATCACATTGCTCAATATAAATAGTGAAGAATAATAAGTTTATGGATTGAAGCACATTAACAAAGGAAATCAGATAGAGGTTGACATTAAAGTACAAGACTTTGTTCATTTATTCTTTGGGAAGTTTTCTATGCCAGCCTTGTTAATTGTGAATTTGAATACTTAACCGGAGAAATTGTACTCCAAATATTATTTACAGGGTCCAAGCTGATCTAAACGTTAAGTATTGCTTTGATTTAGTAAAATGAGCTAAGTCATGTTAGTTTGTAAAAAACCATTAGTTGTCTTGTCTTGTTAAGATATTTTTTTTTCTTCTTTAGTAGTAGTATATTTTTAGTTTTGTTTTTGCAGTTGTTTAATTATCATCTTACCATTAGCTTCCATCAATCCTAAATTCAATGTAAGTTTTCTGTATCCTATCCAGGCTCTTATATTTTCTGTAACAATGCTTCTAGTACTTTGCAATATCATGTACTCATTTATGATTATTTGATTTTGAACAAAGATTTTAGAGATATGATTTCTTTGTATTTCTTGTGAATGTTTACTAATCATTTTGCTGGTAAGGTTATGAGATAGAGGAATAGTTTATGAAACTTGTGCATTTGGACTACATCTTATCTAAGAAATAGAAGCACATCACAGAGTTTGATGACCACCTGGATTACATGACATTAGCAAGTAAGAACCACATACATTTTTTTCTATTTTATCCACGTTATATAGCGCAGTTTTTGGTGTTGCATTTGTCGCATGAATAATAGCTAGCTGTTGTTTATGATGTTTTTGTAGTGATTGGCTAACTCCCAACTTTTTAATTAAGTTTCAGAAGTTCCATGATTACTCTATAGTACACTCTAACATTGTGTAATGTTTCATTGTTTGAATTGTTGCGTTATTGTAACTTGTTTTCTTTGTGTTAATGTGAAATATTGCAGATTGTCTTGGACAAGATGGGAATTGATACAAGAATTTGTTAGAACAAGATCACTAAATTTTAAAGGGGCTTCTGTAGTTTAGATGGTATTGTTATTGCATTTCGTATTCTATAGAAAAAGCTTTCATATGTTGGACATGAATGATAAGATATGTCATTTGTGTTGTTAATTTAGTTTTTGAAATGTCATTGACAGTATAGATTTCAAGTAAATTTACATTCAATATAAATTGTAGATGCATTTTTTTGTTATATGAGTGATAGTATTTATTGATATACGAATAAAATATAGTATTTAGACTTTATGTATAATATAAATAATCAAAAATACAATTACGAGACATCTATGTCATTTAGATATGTAAGTGCCTCAAAAGTTCATTTTAGGGCATAAATAAGTGCCTCAAGACGTTAATTTGGGGACATAAAATGAATGTTGAAGCTACACATTTATGTTCCAATACTTATGTTGAAGGTACAAATAAGTGTCCTAATATTTTATTTAAAGCCACAAATAAATATCTCTATAGGCTTATTAATAAATTTTTAAACTTTTAAAGTGCATTTGTATGTGCCTCAAGAAATGAATCTCGCGACATATCAAATGTCTGGAAAGCTATGAGTATAGAGGCAATTAAAAAGTGCCCCAACCCTATTGGGACACAATATTTGGAGGCATTTGTAAAAAGTGCCCCAATAATAGAAAGTATCCCAATAGAGCACATATTGAGGCGCTTTTTGGTGTCGGGAAAGCCCTTTTTTGTTTGCTGGGGCGTCGAGGGGAGGCAAAAGCCGGCGGGTTGTTTCTGAGGTTGGTTTGTGGTGCAATGAAGCTCTGTAAATGTGCAGAGCTCTATGTATAAGACCAAAAACTCATTTTATTTTACTTATATAAGAGTTCTAAAACCACGTTCTTTTGTTCGTCGGATTTTTCAAGCGGCCATGTCAGCTTTAATGTTGGGGGAATTTGACATCAGAAAAAACACCGCGGCCATATCAACTTTAATTTTGAGGGAATTTGACGTCAAAAAACAACAACAACAATAATAATAATAATAATAATAATAATAATAATAATAATAATAATAATAATAATAATAATAATAATAATACGTAGTTGAATATTTTAGAGGCATAATCTTTGATTGATTTGCAAAATAAGAATTTATGGAAAGTTCAGTGTATTTGGCCTTTTCATTTCTTGTTGTTGCCTATTATTCCCTTCCTACCGCTCAATTTGTTACGGAAGTGTTGGATTCGGATATCAATAATAAGCTAAAATAATATAAAGTGGATAAAGAATTTTAAAAGATTAATATTTTTCTTATTTGATACGTGACAAATTGAGTGAGATCTTCGTTTAGAAAAATGAAACAAATTGAGGGGGACATCAATTTGTTGAGCAACATGCGTAACAGAGCAGAAGCTGTTGAGCAACATGCGTAACAGCAGCAGATTTCTTCTTTTCCAAGAAAGAGGATAAGGATGAAAACTTTTCTTTCCTTATCCTAATTGAACGTGATCTAGGAGATATCTACCATGAGAAGGAAATAAATCTCCAGCAATCCATACAAGGAAGGAGGCGATAAGGATGGAAAGAGTCCTAATCCAACAAGGAATCTATCTTAACCCTAATTCCATCGCCTATATATACGTGGACGACTTTGGACGACTTTGATACCACCACCACCACCACCACTTTTCATATTGTCTTTTATTAGTTCTTAGTTAGTTTGCATTTAAGTTTCGAGAATTCTTAGATTAGATTCGTTTTTAGTATTTTACTTTAGATTTCTGCTGTTGGCTGTTGACCAAGACCTACCTTGTTGACTTCGCTGTTGATCAGTTTTCTTTTATAGAATCTGTCCCTCTGGATAGCACTCTGTGGGCTATCTCAGAATTTAATCGTTTGGTTGGAATATCTGGTTAGCACTCTGAGGGCTAACTCAGAATCCAATACTCTGGTTAGCACTCTGAGGGCTAACTCAGAAAAGCATAAGAAAATTCACATAAACAATTTATTTATGCACTGATAGATGCTTTAATACACACTTATCAACAATACGTAAACACTTTCGAGCAACGCTCACATAATATTACTTCATAAGTAATGGCATTCATCGGAGTTTTTGGTTTTAGAAAGCCCACCTCGAACAATTACAGAACTATAACACGTGCTTCCGTCTCTGATCTTCCGTCCTGTCTTCTAATCTCGACGTCATCCTTCTTTGAGCGCAAATAATCACATTTTACTATTCGGTCGAGACGTTAAAAGAAATAGGAAATCGGAATCGGTTAATGACTTTTAGGCCTTTGCACTTTAACTAATCTCTTTGTGATTAAAGAAATGAGACTTGAACACTTCTCGTCTAGAACTAACTCGGTTCCTTACTAGACACTGAGGTCGGTTAAAAACGGAAGTCGATAACTCATAACGACTTAAAAGGTCTTAAGGAATCAAGTTAAGAAGAATTCAACTTGAGAAACTAGGTTCTTATAATTACTGCACAGATCAGTAAGTCCACCCAGAACAGAGTTTTTCGAAACAGGGGATATATCTTATACCAAAAGAAAGCCACGGATGTCTAGTTTACTCTCCAATTTACGGATCTCGATTTCGTTAAGCGAGCTAAAAGTTATGGCAGTTTCCGTAACGCATCGCAAAACAGTCCGCGTAGAAACCCTAGTGCTCGATAAACTCGATGCACGACTTTCTAGGTTCGATTAATGCTATTCCACTTTTATTTTCACGAAATTTTCATCTTAAGGCAGTCAACACGTGCCATCAAACGTGATGAACTCCTTTTCTTTTCTCGATTAAGAACTCGACGTATATTTCCTCGTCATTTTCAACTATCAATTACTAAACCATTTCATTTCAATTCTATTTCAACTTCTCGTTCACACTTCTCGATTATAAATACAACTTATATCATTTCATCTCGGATGGAAATATCGTTAACTACAATCTCGTTCTCTTATCAATAACAATCATCAATATCAAAATACTTTCCTTGTTCGACTTTTCTATTGACATTTAATCTCGTTTCTTCGTCTCTTATTAAAAATCCAAACTTCTTAGAATTCGTTGAAACTTTACGGTCACGATCATTAACTATCAAGATTATCAAAGGTTCGAATCACAAACCTAAAACATTATCTATTCTCGACTTATCGTCGATGGTTCGTCTCTTACTAAAAATCTTACGTTCCCCGTTTTCGTTAAAATTTTACAACAACGATCATCATCTAACGAGCATTACTAATATGCAAACCATATTATCAAAACATTAGCGAGCTTCAACTTAACGACGTGTTTCCGTGTCTTACGTTTTTCGTTTTATTTTTAGAAAAATCCCAATTAAATATATAATCATCCTCATACATCTTATACCTCATTTCTATTAATCAATCGAGCATATCATAACATTTACTACATCGAATCAAGCATTCTTCCTCTCTTATCTTTCAACTTTTATTTTTAGAAAAATCTAATTCAATTCATACGATCATCTATCAAAGCATAGAACATGAATCCATTAATCATTCATCCAAAAATCGAACTAAACATCAAACCCCTAAACCTTAAAAAATTCGGTATTCATTAGCTTGTTAGGAGGATGATTTCTTCATGATTTCAATCCATGAAATCTATTCCTAGCATACTAGAACATGTATTAACATAGGTTCATCATGCTTCTTGATCTTCACTTTTTCGAAAAAAAATAAGATTGATGGGAGAAGATTTTTGTTTGGTTCATTACGTAGAAGAAACTCCTACCTTGACGAATACGAACTCGGAAGTAAAATCGATTGGTAGATGGATGACTTGTTGAAGCTTGAAAGCTTGAAGAAGATGACTTCAATGGAGGATTTGAGAGAGAAATGAGAGAGAATGGAGATGGGGGTGGGGGGGTAATGAGTGTGAGAGGGAGAGAGGTGATGACAAGTTAGATAATATCTCTTTAGAGTAGGATGACTCACAAGGTGACTCACTAAGGGCTGTTTGGCGCGAAAATATATGACGGAAATATCTCGTTTCCGGGTTTTAAACGACATTATAAAAATCGAGAATTAAATTCTTAGTCGGTCACATTTTCGGCGAAAACTAATTCGACCATTAGTTCCGGAATAATTTACATAGTCGGAAAGTATATTTCGTTTTTCGAAATCCGATAAAAAGTCGGAACATCACAGTCCAAAGTTTATCCGAAAAAATAAAAAAAAAGGATTTTTACTAACTTACTCGTCTCGCAAACAGAGTGAATGTAAAATCACGGTTTCTCAATTTGAGTTTTCGGGCGAAAATTTTATCAGACGCGAAAACCCTAATACAGTAGTCATTCAACCGACTTCTGGAATTTATTTTCAGAAACGGATTTCACGTTAGTCTTAGAATTGGAAATCCTTAACTTAGGCGTGCAAAGCCTTAATTAATTAGAAATTTTTTTATTTCTCGACGGAAGAAAATATCTGGGGTATTACAGCACGAGGCTAAACGACGGCTTCGTCATTCCTGCAATAGAATATTCTCATTTAGTTCGATTGGTGTAAAAGTAGATAAAGAACTCGCATCTGCAAAACGGGGAATCCATTCTTTTCGAGCACAAGAAATGATTTATCATGATCTTCCAGGTTTGATTCTATAAGATAGAGCTCCTGGTTTTTTCCAGCTATATTTTTATGAGACATAGAGTGAGGTTGAGAGCAAGATGAGAATAATGCAAAATCAAAATATATTGGAAATAGTTGTAAAGAAGCTCATCAAAATTTTGGAAGTCAATCCGTATGCGAAAATCTTTCGAAGATTGAAAGACTATCCTTTAATGGATAATGTTCATCTTCATGTTTCAAAAGATGTGAACTTAGATCAACGAGTATACGATTCCTTACAAACAAATGAAGTTGCGGCTATATGGGTTGAAGGGAATAATGATAATATACCATTAGAGAAATATATTGTAGTTCATGCTCATTAAAGGTGAAAGATATAGAATAAAACATCACTACAGATTTTATGACCCATTACAATATATATCCACTTCTTTTCCCAAGAGGCGAAACATGTTGGCATCAAAACATTAAGAAGAATATTGCCTAGACGTCTTCAGGTCTAAATCTCGATAGTACTTCTGCACTATCAAGAATCATAACAGCGGATGATATTATGTGCGGAGAAGATCAAGGTATGTTTATAAACTTTTATAGATTATAATTTGATCTGCATAGTTTAGAGAAGTGTTCATATACATTTAAGTCAGAGACAAAAAGAAATTTATTTCTTCTAAGCAAGACATAAAGACAACTCAATCTTCTATCTAACTCGCTAACCAAGTAGTGAATCATATTCTGATCATAAATAAAACCTTAAATATTCTCTGTAGAAGGAATAGTTGTTATGAAGATGAAATGAAATGCATTTCAAAGCTGCTAATTATGTGATACTACTAATTAGTCCTAGAGTGAGAGATGGAAGTGAAGAAAGGGATATGATTTGGATTTGCAATTAATATGTTTGCCAATGTCAAATTTTACAATAATGTTGGGATGAGATTGAAATCCTATAAGTGAAAAATGGTGAATAATAATAATAATAATAATAATAATAATAATAATAATAATAATAATAATAAGTTCGTTATGCAGAGATCTATTATTGGGCCGTTAAACAATTAATCAGGTGAAGAGAGAGACATTTAACTTCTTTACATCTTCAAAAAAATCGAACATGTCATCACATAACACACTACTTTCCTTCTCTTCCTCTGCAATGATTCTCTGAAAATACCTCGACTGGTGATAAACCATCCGCAATACTTTGACAAATCCCATGCATAAGAGCTCTCAACACTCCATGCAAGATAGTAGTAGAAACGAAGATTGGTTTAGCCAAAGCAAGGATGATAGATGCGGCCGTCGTCATTTCTCGCAATTGCACCCACACCACCCCGGCCATTTTAGCACCCTCGTTTGGGACAACTCCAATCTGTACTACCTTCTAAAGGAAGAATTCTCTGCTGCAAGACAACTTGTTCTCGTGCAGAAGCAAAGCCTGCTTAGTAATCTTCACAGTCCAAACGTAAATCTCTACACTGCCTATTTATATTTTTGTGTTTCTCCTCACACAATCTCTTCCAAATCAGTCACATTCTCATAAGCCATAATGCAAAATTTTCTACTCGTGTTCATTTTTAACAATGATAACTTTTAATTTTCTTTTTGTTTATATATAATACTATTTACATTTTCATAAATTCATTACATTAGCAATATTAAACACTACTTTGACAATATTTTAAAATTATAATATATTTGTCTTGTATAAAAAAAATGGAAAAAATAACTGGTATTGTTGCACATGCGTTTCTGCTAGTATCTATACTTATATAAAAAGAGCCTTGTTTTACAAAATTTGAATGCCTAAAATATCCTTGTTATATATCAAAATTAAGGGCAATATTATAATATAATTAATATAAAGATATTATTAATTACAAGAAATACAATCTTAATTACCTTGTTGATGATATAAATATACACGTTTACAAACTTGCCTTTTTAATTTTATTATTTATTCCTTCCTGATGCTAACAAGGGAGACCGTTGGTAAGCTGTAATCACAAGAAATAAAATCTTACAAGAAATAAAATCTTAATTACCTTTTTGATGATATACATACAAACTTGTCTTCTTAATTTTATTATTTACTAATACAATTAATATAATGATATTATCAGCTACAAGAAACGAAACGAAAACTTTGGGACGGAAAATTTGATTCCTTGATCGCCAGAAGTAAATCTGAATATTTTTTCGTCCCAGCGACAGAAGCCGCTCTGACCGAGAAAGATCCGTTTCTTCCTTGGTCGTCATTGACAGCTACTCTGTTGGATGTAAACGCGCTGACGGAGAAAGATAAAACTTACCTTCGAGATCGTGATTTTAAAGTTCTAATAAAATCTAAATATTTTGTCGTCGCCGGAAGACAGAAGCCGCTCTGACCGAGAAAGACCGTTTATTCTTACTCATCATTGGCAGCTGCTCTTTGGGATGGAAAATTTGATTCCTTAATCGCCAGAAGTAAATCTGAATATTTTGTCGTCCCGGCGACAGAAGCCGCTCTGACCGAGAAAGATCCGTTTCTTCCTTGGTCGTCATTGACAGCTGCTCTGTTGGATGTAAACACGCTGACGGAGAAAGATAAAAACTTAAGTGTGTATGTGTATGTTTTTTTATTTTTTATTTTTATTTTTAAATCCCCTGAATATGAGGAAGTTGAAAGTTGTTGCCTTTTGTATCAGACAGCAATATTGGTCCAGAAAAACTTTGAGGCCACCTAAGCATTGGCTGCACAAGAAGACATTTTGGAGAAAGAGCTAGGTGAAATTCACAAGGTTTTACTTTCTATGTAGGTAGATATTCTTTATTCGACTTATAAACTCAAGTAGGATGATTATGTCGAACACCATTAAAAGTTAAAATTAGAGTTTTAATCACCTGCTGAAACATTCTATGCAGCAAAATGCAAATAAATATCCTTTCCACTTTTTACCTTGTTGTTTGCTCTCATTATGAATGGAAATGATAAGAGCGTAAAGAAACACCATGTCGTAATCGTTGCTAATAGAATTAAGAGAGCATAAAATCAGGGAACTGAAATTCTCAAACCCTCAGACTGTTCCTCTTTTAAAACATTCTTCTCCTGCAACACTTGCTCCCACTTTGTTCTCTGCAATTTCACTCACTCGGATTCATTATTATATAAGAATATGGTTTTTGGTTGTTGGTAAATGTAGTATTTGTGGTTCGACATTAGTTCAAATGCAACCACTAAGTCCTCTTCGTCTAAATTTGTCGAAAATCAAAGCCCTCCGGTTGCAAACCTGGAAGCTAGAACATCTATATACCTTTTTTTGTTTTACCAGTCCTTGCATTATTCTTGGATAGTTTTAGCAGTATCTGTTGGAAATTCGGTCTAAAGTGATAAACAAAGATGCTTTCTTATGTTCGTAAAATCTTTTCGTAAAATCTTTGTTGAATTGATTTCCAATTGATGATAAGCTGCTTAATTTAGACGCCACGTATTTTCTGTATAGTTTTAGGAAGAAATGTAATTGTTCTTGCAGAGTTATTCTTATTTTAACCAATAGATGTTCTGAGTTTGGTCTGAATCTTACTTCTGTTCGTCGTCTGACATTTGTGTAGGAGCAACAGCAAAAGCAGCTCGAGATTCCTTGATCGCCAGAAGTAAATCCGAATATTTTGTCATCCCGGCGACAAAAGCCGCTCTGATCGAGAAAGAACCAATTCTTCCTTGGTCGTCATTGGCAGCTGCTCTGTTGGATGTAAATGCGCTGACAGAGAAAGATTCGTATCTTCCTTGGTCGTCATTGGCAGCTGCTCTGTTGGATGGAAAATTTGATTCCTTGATCGCTAGAATTCTCTTCGACAAAGAAGGTAACAAACTGATTTAGTTGAGTTTTAGGATTCACATATATATGCATATGTCATTTTGTTCTTTTGTAGAAGTTAATTCCGTGAATGCATCTACTTATTTCATCTACGTATGAAAAAGTCGCAGGAAGCTATTATTACTTACAAGAAATACGAACTTAATTACCTTGTTCATGATATACATATACGTTTACAGCCACAAGAAATAAAAACTTACCTTCCAGATCGTGATTTTAAAGTTCTAATAAAATCTGAATATTTTATCGTTGACGGAAGACAGAAGTCACTGTGACGGAGAAAGATCCGTTTCTTCCTTGGTCATCATTGGCACCTGCTCTGTTGGATGGAAAAATTGATTCTTTGATCGCCAGAAGTCTCTTCGACGAAGAAGGTAACAAACTGATTTAGTTGAATTTTAGGATTCACATACATATGCATATTGTCATATCATTCTTTTCTAGAAGTTCATTTATATGCATTCATGTATGGAATACAATCCGTGAATGCATCTACTTAACTTCATCTACGTATGAATAAGTCGCAGTAAGATATTATTACTTACAAGAAATACGAACTTAATTACCTTGTTGATGATATACATATACATTTACAGCTACAAGAAACAAAAACTTAACTTCTTAATTTTATTATTTACACCCACAAGAAACAAAAGCTTGCCTTCTTAATTTATTATTTACCTTAATTATCGGTTTCATCTCTCGTCAAACTTCTTATGAGCAGGTAGTTCATTGCACAAGTTAGCTATTCACTATGAGAAACGGCGCATTAATCAAGTCTAGCTCATCTTCAGGTAATTTTTAATTTTTAAGTCATTAGAAGAATATTTTTATTTTTATGTCTGCTACAAGCTCATTTGAATATTTATGTATTACAGCTAATGATACGACTACAACTACAGAGGTCTATTGACAAATAAGACTTCTACAAATGAAAAGGAAACGCTCTCATTTAAAACAAAGAAAATCATGTGATTTGAATAGTAAGTAAATATAATGTTTCAACATAATTTATTAGATTTTTATGTTATTTTGTGAAACCATATTTTATTATACTCAACAATGTTATTTTTGCTTGTAGGTTCAGTACTACATGGACTTGAGAAAGTGTCAAATTGTATTCAATGCGGTGCAGCGAGATTTCAGTACGAACCTCCTACCTTTTGTTGTCACAACGGAAAAATTAGACTTTTGTTTTCTGAAGTTCCTGATGAGTTGTATGAATTGTTTACATCTGAGTCACAAGAGGCTATGGATTTCCGAAGAAATATCCGTTCATACAATTCCATATTCTCATTTACTTCATTTGGTGTAAAGTTGGATAAGGAACTGGCATCTGCAAAACGAGGAGTGTATTCTTTTCGGGCACAAGGAATGGTTTACCATGATCTTCCAGGATTGATCCCACAAAACACAACTCCCAATTTTTTTCAGTTATATTTTTATGAGACTGAGAACGAGGTTGAGAATAGAATCAACATTTTGCAAAATCAAAATATATCAGAAGTGGTCGTGAAGAAGCTCATCAAAATAATGGACGACAATCCTTATGCAAAAGTTTTTTGAAGATTGAAGGACTATCCTTCAATGGATAATGTTCAACTTCGTATCTCAAAGGATGTGAACTTAGATCAACGAGTGTATAATTCTCCACAAGCAGATCAAGTTGCAGCTATATGGGTTGAGGGGAATAATGACAACATACATCATAGTCCATTCTCATTCTGGTGAGAGACATAGGATAATGCATTATTATGGATGTTGTTGGGAGTAAAGTTTTGATTGATTCCAAAACCAACTGACCCCAACCGAGTAGATGTTGCCATTTCCTAATGTCAGTATTTAGGCTCGCTGTTTGAGCAATGTTCAGATTTTATCTTTACAGGACTCCAGCTGAAGACGGCAACATAGCTATACTCGGATAGAACTACAGATGGAAACTCGGATGTGGAACATCAGTTGCAGAACTCAATCTGATAAATCGACAACATGAAGTTCAAGGCAGCTGAGGGTTCAACTGTTCCTCTTCAGACAAAATGTCAGATGAAGGTAGCGATCAGATGGAACATCAGCTGAAGACCACTCGGATGAAGATCAAACGTCTCAACCGACTAACCAATGTTGAAAGACAAAGGTTGAAATTTGAATTTCAAATAGGAAGTCACGTGAAGGTTTGACGTTCTGTCATTACCTCATGTGGCCCAACACAAGGTTGTCTCAGAAGAAAAGCAGAAGTTCACAGTTGCCAAATCGGGAAAATCTGCAGAGATGAGAGACAAGCCATCGCTTTCACAGAACAGAGATCAACGGCTCTTCCAACGGCTAGTTGATCCTCACCGCCTATAAATAGAGGCATTCATTCATTCATCAAGATAGAAGAGACAGAAGAGCGAAGGAACGACGATATACTGCGCACAAGCTAAACTGCAATTATTCTCTTTCTAAGAACATCACCAGCCGAGAGTTCATAGAGAGTTAGAATCTGTCTTGGTGTTTTCGATCTTAGTTTGAGTCTTCATTTGTTCAAGCTTAGATCCTAGTTCACTTCTTTGATAGAGCTAGTAGTTGGAAAACCACCCTTATACACATCCCCTAAAAAGGTTGTTAGGATCCTGCTCTTCCCGAAATTGAGTAGAAAGGTTGATAAGTACCCGCAAACTTATCTGTACTGTTGCAAAGCCCGCGTAATCTTTGTGGTAGTTGTCCTAAAGAATATGGACTGAGTTGTGTGGACTCACAACCTCCCGTGGACGTAGGAGTTATCTCCGAACCACGTAATTCCTTTGTGCTTTCGTATTTTCTGTTCAGTTACTTTTTGCATATCTAACTGTCCAACTAACCAGCACTCAAAACTGCATCTTTACATTTCAACTGATTTAGTTGTTGACCGACCTTGCATCTGAGCGTGAGTTGTTTTATACGAGTTGTTTTTGTATCCACCACATTCCGCAAAGCACCACTCTTCCAGCTGAGTTTTCTTACTCAGTTGTGATTCCAGCTGAGTCTTCTTACTCAGTTGTGGTATTTTTTTCGGGGGTTAGACTCAGATGTGGTATTTTTTTTGGGGGTTGTTTTTAAAATTCCTATCTGGTGTATTCCCCTCCCCCATGCACCAGAACTCGTATCGGGACCATCAGATGTTATGACCCATTGCAGTACCCAATTCTATTTCCAAAAGGCGAAACAGGTTGGCATCAACACATTAAAAAAAATATTCGGAAAGAGTCTTCAGTTCATAACATGAATCCCAGTGATACTTCTACAATACCAAGAATTAGTACTGCAAGCAATATAATCTCTAGAGAAGAGCAAGGTATGTACGTATTTAAATTCAAATTTTATTAAAAAGTAATCATAATTATATGTATATTATTTATATATATGTGTGTGTGTGTGTGTGTAGTTAGAACTAAGATTCGCAAGAAACACATATAACACACACACACACACACACACACACACACACACACACACACATATATATCCAAAAAATAACATTCACAAATTTTACTTGGATCATGTTTGTAAAAAGCATAATTCTTAATCATAGAGATTTTGCACCTAGCAAACAAATGCAGACATCAAAACATCTTTAATAAGGACTTCCACAATCAATGACTTCTTCTTAAAATTCATTAGAACTAAGAAAATAGTTCAGGCTAGGCTTTCACAAATATGAAGAAAAAACTTAATTAGCAAATAAGGTTATAAATACATACCTCATATGCAACCATCTTTTAGTATCAACAACATTGCATCGTATAATGGCTGACTCCAAGCTTGAGGGATAAGGTCACTATTCAAACTAATGGCAGAGCTTGAAAAGATTCCTTGTTTGAACTGTAAAACATTAAGCAAGTAAATAAAGTAAGTATTAAGATAATAGTTGGATGTATTTTATGAAGCAACATGTCTTGACAATAGTATTTTTTTTCTCCATAGTTTAAACTGAAATAGCAACTAGCAAAGTGTATAAATTATTTATTTGCTTGTAAAATAATAATTTTTATCATTTTAGATCAATTTTACAGTAATATTATGAAGTAAGATTATATATTGTAGCAGCATCAGTGCATCAGTCATCAGAGCTCAGTTTAAATCATCATATCTCATTATTTACATTACAAAATCCATAAGTTTTTTGTGTAAACTTTAAACATAAATTGCTGAAACAGAGATTAAATAACCTATTCTTATGATAGAGTTTTTATTAACGAATCATCTCCACTTTACACTTCTAATTCTTACATTGTCAAGACTCAATTTATGAGCTTATATAGAATGAATATATTATATGTTTCTAAATTATAACTCTTAAGATCTTTTGTTTTGTATTGTTTATATTTTATAGGTGTGCAAAAACAGAGTGAGAAGAATGTCTCATGCAGAGAATATATTTGTTATAAGCTACAAATTAGAAATCCAAGACACTCCATACTTTTATTTGCAGGAAGGTTGTTACAACAACTTGCAGTTGATATGTATATAAAACTGGAGACGACAAGGCTAGACTTTATACGTCAGAATCAATCGACAATGAGAGCTGAATTGTATCAAGGAATTGTAGATAGTGTATTCAGAGGAGAATTGAGAGGAAATGAAGTAGGCAAAAGAATTGTTCTTCCGGCAACATTTATTGGGGGTCCAAGAGATATGAGGCGACGATATCTTGATGCACTGACATTAGTTCAGAGATTTGGGAAACCAGATCTATTCATTACGATGACTTGCAACCTTGAGTGGAAGGAAATACAAGAAAAGTTATATGCTGGACAAACAGCTCAAGATCGGCCAGATTTAACTTCAAGAGTATTCCGAGCAAAGTTGCAAGATTTAAGAAATCAACTCTTTAAGGATGAAATCTTTGGACATGTAGCTACACATGTCCATGTCATTGAGTTTCAGAAACGGGGTCTGCCTCATGTCCATATGCTAATTATCTTTACGCCCGAGTATAAGATACATACCGCTGACAAAATTGATAAGTTTGTTAGTGCGGAACTTCCTGATGAAGAAAACAATTTTGAATTGTTTGAATTAGTGAAAAAAGCATATGATGCATGGTCCTTGTGGGGAGAAGAATCCAAAAAACTCTTGTATGGTCAAAGGAAGATGCAAATGTCATTATCCAAGACCATATTGCGAAAGCACTCTACAGGGTAAAGATGAATATCCAATTTACAGAAGAAGAAATAATGGATCAATTATACATGTTCGAAATGCAGATCTAGACAATCGGTGGGTTGTACCATACAATGCGTATTTATTGCCCAGATACAATTGTCATATCAATGTCGAGGTATGTTCTGGTATCACAACTGTGAAATATTTGTACAAATATATATATAAGGGACACGACTGAGTGGCGATTCAAGTTAACCAAAATGATGATAAAAATCAAGTCGATGAGATTAAGCAATTCCAAGATGCACGGTGGGTATCTGCTCAAGAAGCAATGTGGAGAATTTTTGAATTTGGGTTAAATGACATTTCTCCAGCAGTCATCAACTTACAGCTTCATCTCCCAAATCAACAATTCGTAGCCTATCATGCAAGTCAGAATTTGGAAAATCTTTTGGATTGCGATCATGTTTCAAGAACAATGCTCACTGAATATTTTTCATTGTGTGCACGAGATGAAAAAGCAAGAAAATATCTTTACAGAGAATTTCCGGAGAATTATGTATGTGATAAGAAAAGCAAGCGTTGGATTGAAAGACAGAGACGCAAATGCAATGTTATTGGGCGTATTGCTGCTGTAAATCCAAGTGAAGGAGAAAGATATTATGAGAAACTACTCGTGAATCATATTAGAGGTGCTACTTCTTTTCAATATTTGATGACAATCAATGGTATGTTGTACTCCAGTTTCAAAGAAGCAGCACAAAAGAGAGGATTGTTAGAAGCTGATCAAAGCATTATTGAGTGTCTAAATGAAGCAATAACATTTCAAATGCCAAATGAATTATGATGGTCCCGATACGAGTTCTGGTATATGGGGGGGGGGGAATACACCAGTAAAGGCTTTTAAAAACAACCCCCTAAAAATAACACAACCGAGTAATGCAACTCAGTTGGAATCACAACTGAGTAAGAAACATTCAGCTGGAAGTGAAGTGCTGTGCGGAATGTGGTGGAAATTAACTCGTATAAAATCAACTCACGCTTAAGTGCAAGGTTGGTCAATAACCAAGACAGTTGATATGGAAAAATGCAGTTTGTATGCTGGTTAGTTGGTCAGTTGAATATGCAATAAGATAACTGAATAATAAACACAACACACAAAGATTTACGTGGTTCGGAGATAACTCCTACGTCCACGGGGAGTTGTGAGTCCACACAACTCAGTCCAAGTTCTTCTGGACAAACCACAAAGCTTACGCGGGCTTTGCAACCGTTAAGATAAGTTTACGGGTACTTATCAACCTTACACATAGGTTTAAGGGTACTTATCAATCTATCTACTCAATTACGGGAAGAGTAGGGTCCTAATAATCTTTTCAGGTATGTGAGAAAGTGGGTTTCCAACTAATAGCTCGAACAAGAAGTGAGCTATGATCTAACACTCTACAAACTCTCAACTAGTGATGTTCTCAAGGTTGGATCAAAAGACACTAAGACAGAATCTAACACTCTAGAACTCTCAACTAATGATGTTCTTAGAGATTGAATGCAGTTCAGCTCGTGTGAAGTATTTGGTTCTTTCTTTCGCTCTTTGATCTCTTCTCGCACTTGTCTGTCTCGTATATCTTGGTGAATGAATGAATGCCTCTATTTATAGGCGGAGAGAATCAACTAGCCGTTGGATGAACCGTTGATCTCTGTTCTTTGAAAGCGATAGCTTGTCTCTCATCTCTGCAGACTTTCCGGATTTGGCAACTGAGTGCTTCTGCTTTCCTTCTGAGACAGCCTTATGTTGGGCCAAATGAGGTAATGACAGAGAGCCAAACCTTCACGTGACTTCCTTGTTTGAATTTCAAATCTCAACATTAGACTTTCAACAAGGGATGGTCGGTTGAGAGTTTCGATCTTCATCTGACTTGTTCTTCAGCTGATGTTCTATCTGAATGCTAACAGTTGAACTCTCAGCTGACTTGAACTTCATGCTGTTGATCTTCTTGGTTCGAGTCCTACAACTGGTGTTCTGAATCTGAACGCTTAGTTGTCTTTCTTGTATCTGATCAGTTGGCTTCGAACGCTCAGTTGTCTCTCTTACAACTGATGTTCTCTTGCATCTTCTCCCTTTGAATACTTAGCTGTTGCTCTGAAACTTGAACGCTCAGGTGTTTTTTTTACACCTGATGTTCCATCCGAGTGAAGCCTTGTTGCCATCTTTAGCTGGAGTCCTGTAAAGATAAAATCTTAACAATGCTCAAACAGCGAGCCTAACTACAAACATTAGGATCTGGCAAACATCTACTCGGTTAGGGTCAGTTGGTTTTGGAATCAATCAAAACTTTAATAAATTTCCCAACAATTTTCCCCTTTTTGATGATGCCAAAACCCTTATAAAAACCTTTACAGATTAGGCTGATCTAACTCCTACTGATCTATCTAAAATCTCAGCTGAAATTCTAGACAGTTTATAAGATTAAAACATCAAAGGGTTAGCACAGTTATAACATGATATTGAAATAACTTTGCGATTCAGAGCTTGGACAATGAGAGATTGTACGTCAAGTTGAATCGTATAACTGAATAGTTTTTATTACAACTGATGGTTACAAGATAAGCACAAAAGACTAAAGATACATCAGTTGCTCAAAAACTAACTGAGCTAAAACTTAAGCCCATACTTGCTAAAAATTCTAACAAAAATTTCTCGCTTAGCTTCTGACTCCTTTGATATGTCAACCCCGTGCTCTCGGCAGACTTGCCTTGCCTCAGCTGATATCTTCGTTCGGTTGGGGTTTCGAGAGTCTGAAAGAAAGGGTGGGAGATAGGTGACCTTCTGAGGGACCGGGACTGTGTTCATGTCCAGTTTTACTTCTATCATGGCACGCCTGAACTGGCTGAACATGCCCGGGTCCCCAGTGTGCAACTCGGTCAGCGCTTCCTTGAACGCTCTCCTCGGATCGTCGGTTGAGTACATCTTCCTATAATAGAAATCGTTCACAAATTCCTGCTTGAACGACTCCCAGTCCTCGTTCCACTCGGCTGGCATCCACTTATATACGTGCCTGAACCGACTTTGGACCTTCACCTTCCCTGGCAGCCTCTGTTGCTTCAACCGAGCTTCAGCCTTAACCTGATGTTTATCTATTCGGCGACGGCTGCAGGAGGCGATGTTCCGGTCCAAATTCTTAGTTACTTTGTTAAGCTCATCCTCGAACTGGTTGACTCGCTTAGCTTGGCTAGCTGCGAACTTCTTAATCCAGTCGTTATTCATGTAATCCTTTTCTGCAACATCCATATCCTTGGCAGCAGCAATACACTCTTCGGTTGTGATACCGTCGAGTTCTGAATCAAGCTCGGCTGCGATCTCGGCTATGGAGTTATAGGAAACTCCAAACTGCTCCGCCTGCTCCAAGTTTTTTGCCATTTCAGCTCCACCTACGTCGGTTGGCTTGGGAGCGGACTTCTTCTTCTGGGCAGTCTTCCTCCTCGGCTGAGATTTTGTAGGAGCTGGAATCTCTTCCTCAGCCTGGGTCTCATCTTCCCCCTGCATCTCAACATCCCCAGTCTTCTCTTCCCCCTTTTTGGCATCAGCAACAAGGCTTGCTACTAATCCATCCAGAGAGGTGAGTTGTTGTTCGGCTTGTTGGATGCGGTTGAAGAGTTCATCGACCGCGCACTCTATTCCGACCTTCTTCGCCAGTTCAGAGTCATGACGCTCTTGTTCGACTTTCCTCAATCCAGCGAAAGTTTCACTGACCTCGGTCTGGAAAGCAACGAACTCAGCCCATCTTGACTCAAATCGAGACTGCCATTCTTCATCCTGAGTCTGTTGTGATTTGGCGAGGTTGGAATCAGCAATGGATTGGAAGACATTCAGTTCGGAGCGGATTCCATGGACGGTTGTCTTCAGGTCAGAAATGTCTTGGCTGGTGGAGGTTGAGAATTCATTCAGCTTTATCTTCAGTGAAACATTCTCCTCCAGCAGCTGCGTGTTCTTCTCATCTTGTGCTTCCAACATCCTCAGCTGATCTTCTTTGTGTTGCTGGAAGTTGGCAAGCATCTCCATTCGTAACTGGTTCACCCTCTCAGCTATCAGCTCGCAAATATCTTCAATTGAGGGTGCTGGCTGATCAGCTGGAGCTTGGTGTTCAATCAGAGCTGGCTGGTCAACTTTAACCATGCCTTGTCGGTTGGCCAGGTATAGTTGAAGCTCTTCTTCTTCTTCCTTGGCGGCTGCGGCGGCTGCATCAAGATCAACAATGAAGTCGGCAGATTTTGCAAGCATGTTGTCCAGGAACTTGATGCAATCCTGTTCAGCCATTTCCCTCGTGTCTGAGCCTTCCGCCTTGCTCAGGTCCAGACGACGCGTGAGCAGCGTAACCTTGTTGTTGTAGGCGACCTCCAGATTTGAGAAGTTGAAATAATCTCGGAGGCGTGACTCGTCTGCCTTCAACTGGTTCCAGCTGTGTACCCTTATCGTGTCTTCCTTCACATACGAGTGACTGAAGATGAGGTTGAACTGGTACAGCAGCTCGGTTCCAAGTGTAGCAAAAATCGGCATGTCGCGAGCTTCTGGGAACATCCCGATCAGCTTCTGGAAGCAGTAGGCCACCTTGCCTTCATGCTCCATCGCAACAGCCTGACGATCAGCTTCGTCATCGATTGGGGAGGGAGAAAGATTTTCATATGGCAATGGTTCAAAAGTTTCATCAATGTTGGCCAAAGAGGTGGTCTCAACATTGGCATCGAGCTGGGAGCTCGGAATATTGGATTCTGTGGGGAGTGGGGTATCAACACGTTCATCAACATTGGCCGAAGAGATGGTCTCAATGTTGGCATCGAGCAATGAGCTCGGAATCTCTGGTTGTTGATCGGTTGAGAGAGCGAGAGGCTCTTGGGGCGGTACGACATCAGCTCCTGCCGTGGGGGAGGTTGGAATGTCTTCAATTTCCTCAGAGGAGGAAGAAGCATCCGAGGTCAGATCTGTTTCCATCCCTTCAGCCTCATCAGTTCCAGCAGCGCGAGGAACGATCTCGAAGGCAGCTGCCTCAGCTGGGTGGCTCGACTCGGATGGCTCCTCAGCTGGCGCCTCGACAGCTGGTACCTCCTCCTCAGCTGGCGTACCCTCAGCTGGCACATCCTCAGCTGGTACATCAGCAGCTGGCTCCTCAGCTGGAACATCCTCAGCTGGTACATCAGCAGCTGGCTCCTCAGCTGGAATATCCTCAGCTGGTGCTACAACCATTTTCTTGATTCTCACCCTCAGCTTCTTCTTGGCTGGTTCTGCCTCTTTCTCCATCTCCGACTCATCCCTTAGTCGGCGTCCAGCTGTCGATTTAGATTTACGGCCGACAGCTGGGGCCAGCTCCTCAGCTGTCTTCACAGTATCCTTCTTCTCCTTAAGAGTATACACACTCCTAACCACATCTTGAGCCTTCTTTGTTGTTGGGAACAACATCAGCTTCTTCACAAGGGTCTCTTCGCAGTCTTCCCAGACCATGTTCTGACCCTTGGTTGCGAGCAGGATCAGAGCGGAGATTTTGCAACCGAAGTTGAGAGTTCCCTTGACACTCAACAACTTCTCCCCGGATTCAGATGTGGTCTCGGAGATCTTTTGCCTCTCCACAGTCAGCTGGTGTTCAAAATACTTGAACCAGTCGACGTTGTGCTTGTGTTTGTGCTCCAAAGCAATTAATTTCTTGAGCTTCGGTCGGCTGATGTCTCCGAAGGCACCACTGTAACCGAACACGACCTTGGAGACAACATCGAACAAAAGTCGATGCTTCGGCTTCAACTTCGTCCTCTGCATATTACTCTTCAACTTTTTCGGAGTGATGAGAGCACTCTCCAGAAACTCATCGGCTTCCGTGTCGGTTATGTTGTCGATGGTGTCTGTGGCGGTATAATTCGACGGAATGACTTGGTGAAGAATATCGGAAACTGCGATAGGGACGGTGACACGGCGAATGGTTCTGACCGGAACGTCCCATTGACGGCAAGAAACTTCTATAACTACTCCATCCCTGCTGTCGATGGGCGATTGCATATTCACGTAGAACTCTCCTACCTGGCGCCTGAGAAGATGGGAGGGGAAGAGCTTCGCCCATTCCAGTAGGCTGTTCTCCCTGAGAATATCGGCGAGGGGAGACAGCACTGACGACTCCAATTCATCCTCTGAAAGGATCTGCTCAAAGTGTATCTTCGAAATCAGCAAGTCGAACGATTCTTCATAAGATATGGGGACTAGAGAGGGTCCGGAGGAAGCCATTTTCTTTCCTTTGGGTGCTATTTAATACGTTTGAGAAGGTATATATAAGAAGGAAAGAAAAAACTTGCAGTAAATGGTTAGACAGAATCTAAGAAGATGAAGAACAGTTACTGCAGATAAACACGAATGAGGAAGGTAAGAGATCACTTCCTGATTTTTCGCCTTTTATAGGTTTTAGGCTCGGTTGAAATCGATGGCTAGGGTTGAATGGCGCGAATCCATCAACGGCTGAGATTACGCGACTGTTGACTAGCTTTGACTTGACGTCACGAACCGATTCCAACCAGCGCGTGAGAAGGTGAACTGTTTTTCATGTCAGCCCAGTCGCACTATAAAGTAGGCTATTGATGTTCAGCCGTACTTTACATTAAATGCGTCATGATGGCTATTTTAATGTAACTGACATGCTCAGGAATGTTTGAATTTATTTCAAACATTCTCATTTAAGATCATAACACCTTCAGCTATAAATGTTACCTGCCAACTGATGTCGGAATCAGCTGTGTTCACCTGTCAGCTGATGTTGGAATCAGCTGTGTTCCAATGTTGCGGCATACCATCAGCTGACTCGAGTTCGTCTGTTCAGCTGGCGTCTGATCTCTTCGGTTGACGATCCGCATCCGATGTCTTCGATTGGCAATCCGCATCTGAGATTCCCCCTTCATCTGAGCTTCCCCCTCAGATGGATATCTATCTCTTCACCTCAGCTGGTTCCTCATCTGATGGATCCAACAATCCAAGTAAATCACATAACATCTTGAAAACCGTGCTTCGGCTAGAGGTTTGGTGAAGATATCTGCTCTCTGAATCTCAGTTGGAATTTTCTCCATCGATACATCCTTCTTCTCAATATGATCTCGGATAAAATGATGTCGGATGTCGATGTGCTTCGTCCGAGAGTGGTGAACCGGATTCAAAGAGATAGCAATGGCACTTGAGCTATCACAATAAATGGGAACCTGTCCAGTTGCAACTTCATAATCTCTCAACTGTTGCTTGAGCCACAACACTTGCATGCAACAGCTACCGGCAGCCATATATTTTGACTCGGTTGTAGAAGTGGCAACACATGCTTGTTTCTTGGAGAACCACGAAACTAGCTTGCTTCCCATGAACTGACAGTGTCCAGATGTGGACTTCCTGTCCAACCGATCTCCGGCTAGATTTGCATCTGAGTATCCGCTCAGTTGGATATTGTCGTCGGTTGGATACCACAACCCAACATTAATTGTGCCCTTCAGATACTTGATGATGTTCTTTGCTGCCAACATGTGTGCTTCCCTTGGTTGAACTTGGAACCGAGCATACACTCCAACCGCGTAAGATATGTCTGGCCGACTGGCAGTTAGATATAGCAAAGAACCGATAATCCCTCTATACTTACTGACATCCACGATCTTTCCCTCAGTTCCAGGTTCAATCTTCCAGTTAGTATTCATCGGGATCCTTGTGGTCTTACTTGTCTGTAATCCGAACTTGGTGATGAGCTCCTTTGTATACTTGGACTGAATGATGAAAATCCCTTCTGGAGACTGCTTCACTTGTAATCCAAGAAAATAATTCATTTCGCCCATCATCGACATCTCGAATTTCTCCTTCATGAGAGTTGAGAATTTCTCACACAACTCCTCCGACTTAGAACCGAATATGATGTCGTCGACGTAGATTTGCACAACAAGTATATCTTCTCCAACTTTGATGGTGAACAGTGTTTTGTCAACTGACCCTCGTTTGAACCCCGAGTTCAGAAGAAAACCACAGAGAGTGTCATACCAAGCCTTGGGTGCTTGCTTCAATCCATAGATTGCTTTCTTCAACTTGTACACTCTTCCATCTCCAGTCTCGAAACCGGGAGGCTGTTCAACATATACATCTTCCTTAATATCTCCGTTAAGGAAGGCACACTTCACATCCATCTGATAGACCTTGAACTTGTGAAATGTGGCATAGGCTAGAAAGATTCGGATGGCTTCCAGCCTTGCAACCGGCGCTAAGGAGTCCTCGAAATTGATTCCTTCTTGTTGGCAATATCCCTGAGCTACCAACCTTGCCTTATTCCTCACGATGAATCCAATGGCGTCTCTCTTGTTCTTGAAAATCCATTTTAATCCAATGACTTTTACACCATTTGGTCTTTCTACCAACTCCCATACACAGTTGCGTAGAAATTCGTTCAGTTCTTCTTGCATGGCTGTTGTCCAGTGAACACAGTTGAGAGCTTCCACAACATTCTTTGGTTCTGGCACATCAGCTACAAAGCAAGATATCATGACGACATCTCCAGCTTGCTCGAACTCCTCAAGAACTGCCAACTCCTCAGCATATTGGGCATAAGTGTTGGAATCTTCCTTGGTTGAATCTGGATTTGCAACTCTGCTCCTTGTACGCACACCTTCGGTTGGATCCCCGATGATGTTGTCAGATGAATGATCTTCATACCATCTTCTGTTGCGTCTTCCTTCTTCTTCCAACATTGGTTGTTCTGTGATTTCAACTGATGGTAAATCCTGAGCTGTGGGAGATGCTGTAATCTTCAGAACTGGTGATTGATCAGCTGTTGAGTCTGGATCCTCAACATTGACAATATTTTGAACCGGGCTTGGTTGGGCTTCGGATGCTGATGCAGTTGGAGTGACATCAGCTGAAGTTCCCTCTTGAGATGAGCTGGGGTCCTCGCATTCATCTTTAGAGGAGTAGGGATCATCATCCTCGGTTGGCCATACCGGTGGTTCAGCTAGATTCTTTTCCCTTAGAGCCTGCGATCTTGTGAGAACAGGTGGAACTTGTGGATCAGCCTGTTGTCCTTTAGCTTGTTTCCTGCACTCAAAAGTAGATTCATCAAAACTAACATGAGGTGTTATCTCCACAACACGAGAGCTATTGTTGAAAACTCTATAAGCCTTGATTCGAGCGGCATATCCGAGAAATATGCCTTTCGAAGCCTTGGCATCAAAAGTTTTCAACTGAGTCTTCCCATTGTTGGGAATATAACACTTAGAACCAAAAACGCGAAATATGAAATATCAGGCTTCCTGCGTCTCCATAGCTCGTATGGTGTCTTTCCCAACTGCTTGGTCAGAAGAGACCGGTTCTGGGTGTAGCAGGCTGTGTTGATGGCATCAGCCCAAAATCTCTTTGGCAGAGCTGAGCTTGTCAACATGGATGTAGCTGCATCCTTCAGCGTTCGGTTCCTTCGCTCGGCTACTCCATTCTGTTGCGGAGTACGCGCAGCTGATGTTTGATGAGTAATTCCATGCTTCTCGCAGTACTCAATGATGGTTTCATTTAGAAACTCGGTTCCACGATCTGATCGGATAGAAATAATTTTCATCTCTTGTTGGTTTGATATCCGATCCATCAGCTTGGGTAGCTCATCTCGGGTTTCACTCTTGTGACGCATGAAAATGGTCCACGTGTACCTAGAATAATCATCAGTAACAAAAAGAGTATACTCGTTACCATTCATGCTTTTTGGTGTAACTGGCCCGAAGAGATCCATATGGATCAGCTGTAATACTCGGTCGGTTGATGGAGTTGTTTTCAACCGGAAGGAAGATCTAGCGAACTTTCCCAGCTGACATGCACTGCAGATATGTGTTGTTGAAAATACTCGGTTTGGTATGCCTTTTGCATGTTCTTGTCTGGCAAGTCGGTTCATAGTCTTGAAATTCAGATGGTTGAGCCTTTTGTGCCACAGCCAACTCACATCTGAACTGCTCTTTGATAACAGACAGGTGTCAGGAGGACTACTATTCCAGTCAGCATAGTAGACATTCCCGGTTGGAGATCGATTTCCCAACAATATGACCTGCTTTGATCCGACATTTTTAACCCTGCAATTGCATCAAACTTGACAGAGAAACCATTATCACAGAATTGGCTGATGGAGAGCAAGTTATGCTTCAATCCATCAACATATGAAACATTAGAAATTGACACGTGATTGGTTTTAAGGGTACCGTAGCCTCTGGTGTGACCTTTTGAGTTGTCACCAAAGGTAACTGATGGTCCTTCTTTCTCCACGAAACTCCCAAGCAAATCCTTCAGATTTGTCATGTGTTTCAAGCATCCACTATCCATTACCCACATGGTTCGTGATGCCTTATTCTTTCTCAGCTGTTTCTCTTGTTCCTGCACAGAGAAACTCGCTCAGGTCCCCAATTTTAGTTGGGTCTTAGAGGGTTAGAACCAGTTCCCCCTTGAACTGTGGATTGTATACTCGGATAGATTTATCATTCCAGATCACTTTTCCTTCATCATCAACTATAACAACACCTCGGTTATCCTTAGGCTTGTTGTTAGTAGTGATGTTCTGTTTTTTGGGAGGAGATGGATTTCTCCCATTGTGAGCTTTCGGAGGAGAGGCTTCCCCCCTGTTTTGATGGCGCTTTTTATCCTGTTGGATTTGTCTATGAGGTCGGACGCCATGTTGGAATCCCTGTGACTGAGTCTGATTCCATCTTCCTGACTGTCGATGATAGCTGTTCATGCCCTGTTGTTGGTTCATGTTGTGGCATGAATATCTCCAGTTGTTCGAACTGTTCCTCATTGGTTGACTCGGTTGGAACCTCTTGTTGAACTGACGATGGAACCGCTGTTGATTCAGATGGTTGGATCCTTGTTGGTTCTGCGGTAGGTTCCATTCTTTCTGATGTTGGCTCTGAGGTCGGTTCAAAGGTCGGTTCTGAGTTCGGTTTCGATTGTATCTCCGACGCCTCTGGTTCCTCTTCTGACTTTTGGAACATTCCCCCTCGGTTGATGTCCCAACCGATGGAATGTTCTGTTCTCCATCCACCGCTTCTTTTCCTTTCTCAGTTGAAGTTTCCTTAGTCGGTTGAGCTTGCTGAGAAGTGGAGGTTGGATTACTTTGGGGAGATTCAGACTCTACTATGTTAGGTTCGACAACCTTGACCTCCACAGCTTTGATGAAGGTTGCTGGAGGAATTCCAGTATCCTTGATCACATCATAACCGAGTCCTGACACGTCATCCATTTGTCGGGTGTAACTGATGAGATTCTCGATGATCTTGGATGACTGATATAGTTTTATCAAGTTGTCCTTCTCAGTTTGCAACTCTTTGAGGAGAACCGCTATATGCTTGGTCTATCCGTCTGACTTCTTTATCAACTGGTCGATCTGAGCCTCTTGCTTTTTCAACTGATCATGCTGCTCCTGGATTTGCTTCTTCAATTCCTCATCGGTTGGAGCATTAGTTCGGTTGGCCGTATTCAGTTGATTTTTGAGATTATCAATCTCTTCAGTTTGGCTCTTAATCAGATCGTCTTTTTCGGTTAAGGATTCTTCAAGTTTGGTGAACTGTTCTTGAAGACTCTTAAACTCAATCGATTGTTGATGTAGTTCCTCACTGAGTTCTTGAAAGTCACTCCAGGAGGGTTCCAACTCTTCATCCATTTTTCCTGCATGTTAGAAATATTGGAAGAATTTAAATTAGAAGGACTAGAGTGTACCTCAGTATCATCCTGGACGGTTCCAAGTGCCATGAGGCATTGATCCTGACCGATAGCGTTGTTGGTGGAAGTCAGCTCATCCTCATCTTCAGTGTCAGTGAAGATGTCCATGTCGTCAGTTGCTTCTTCTGCAACCATGACCTTGTTCTTTCTAGTTTGCTTAGCCCTCAACGCTTCTCTTTCTTTCTTAGAAAGGTCTGGACAATCAGCTTTGAAATGTCCCTCCTTGCCGCATTCAAAGCAACCGTTGTTCACAAGCTTTGAGTTATCTCGAGTTCGGTTAGATTTGTAGAACCTGTCCATGTCAGCTAGCTTCTTTGACAGGGCGGCTATATTCTGTTGCAGCTCTTCTATGCTTGGCTCCTTCGTGGATGTGTCCGCAGATCGTGTTGGCCTTGATGTTCGCGGCTTTGAATAGTCAGCTCGGAGTGCTACTGACTTTGTGGCTGAACCAACATCCTCATGTCGACTCGTCTGAACCGAGGACTGAGTTGACCTTCGTCGGTTCACCTTGTACTCATTTCCCTTCAGAATTGAGAACAATCTTTCAGTTCCCATCTCACCAAGGTCAGCTCGGCTCTCATGGATATTGGTGAAGGTATCCCACTCAGCTGGTAGAGCTTGTAATACTTTGAGGTTGATTTCTCTCAAAGTATATTTTCCTCTTCGGATGGACTGGATCCTTCTGATGATGTCCATGAACCGGAGCTCTAACTGATCAATTGTTTCATCAGTTCTCAGACAGAAGTTGTCAAAGTCTTGACAGGCATGTGAGAACTTGTTTTCCTTTGTTTCATCGCTTCCTTCACTCAGAGATGCCAAGATATCCCACATCTCCTTAGCGGTGTCGCACTCTTCTATCCAAGGAAGATAATCTTGTCCAACTGTGGACATGATCGTGCTCTGGGCCCAGATATCCAACTGGCTCACTTTGGCTTCTTCTGGAGTGAAGTCTTCTGGCTTTTTCTCCACTAACTCCTCAGTTGCATCCCCATCATTGGGATTTGTAGGAGTGCGAGTGATTCTCTCTCTGATGATGATCGGTCCGGATGTGAGTACTTGTTGCATTCGATGATGCTTTGACAGTAGGATCTTCTTCATCCGACTTCTCCAAGATGTATAGTTCACAACCGAGAACATGACCACGATCTTGTCTTTTATATCCATCTGCACACAACAACAGAAGAAAGATGCAGTCAGATATGCACTAGCGTGATAAAGAGATTTGTTCAGTTGACCACTGAAGAAAACGCCTCGAATTCACACCTTGTGAAACAGAGTCAGCAGTTTTTTGAACCACCGCTCTGATACCACTTGTTGGTCCCGATACGAGTTCTGGTGTATGGGGGGGGGAATACACCAGTAAAGGCTTTTAAAAACAACCCCCTAAAAATAACACAACCGAGTAATGCAACTCAGTTGGAATCACAACTGAGTAAGAAACACTCAGCTGGAAGTGAAGTGCTGTGCGGAATGTGGTGAAATTAACTCGTATAAAATCAACTCACGCTTAAGTGCAAGGTTGGTCAATAACCAAGACAGTTGATATGGAAAAATGCAGTTTGTATGCTGGTTAGTTGGTCAGTTGAATATGCAATAAGATAACTGAATAATAAACACAACACACAAAGATTTACGTGGTTCAGAGATAACTCCTACGTCCACGGGGAGTTGTGAGTCCACACAACTCAGTCCAAGTTCTTATGGACAAACCACAAAGCTTACGCGGGCTTTGCAACCGTTAAGATAAGTTTACGGGTACTTATCAACCTTACACATAGGTTTACGGGTACTTATCAACCTATCTACTCAATTACGGGAAGAGTAGGGTCCTAATAATCTTTTCAGGTATGTGAGAAAGTGGGTTTCCAACTAATAGCTCGAACAAGAAGTGAGCTATGATCTAACACTCTACAAACTCTCAACTAGTGATGTTCTCAAGGTTGGATCAAAAGACACTAAGACAGAATCTAACACTCTAGAACTCTCAACTAATGATGTTCTTAGAGATTGAATGCAGTTCAGCTCGTGTGAAGTATTTGGTTCTTTCTTTCGCTCTTTGATCTCTTCTCGCACTTGTCTGTCTCGTATATCTTGGTGAATGAATGAATGCCTCTATTTATAGGCGGAGAGAATCAACTAGCCGTTGGATGAACCGTTGATCTCTGTTCTTTGAAAGCGATAGCTTGTCTCTCATCTCTGCAGACTTTCCGGATTTGGCAACTGAGTGCTTCTGCTTTCCTTCTAAGACAGCCTTGTGTTGGGCCAAATGAGGTAATGACAGAGAGTCAAACCTTCATGTGACTTCCTTGTTTGAATTTCAAATCTCAACATTAGACTTTCAACAAGGGATGGTCGGTTGAGAGTTTCGATCTTCATCTGACTTGTTCTTCAGCTGATGTTCTATCTGAATGCTAACAGTTGAACTCTCAGCTGACTTGAACTTCATGCTGTTGATCTTCTTGGTTCGAGTCCTACAACTGATGTTCTGAATCTGAACGCTCAGTTGTCTTTCTTGTATCTGATCAGTTGGCTTCGAACGCTCAGTTGTCTCTCTTACAACTGATGTTCTCTTGCATCTTCTCCCTTTGAATACTTAGCTGTTGTTCTGAAACTTGAACGCTCAGGTGTTTTTCTTACACGTGATGTTCTATCCGAGTGAAGCCTTGTTGTCATCTTCAGCTGGAGTCGTGTAAAGATAAAATCTTAACAATGCTCAAACAGCGAGCCTAACTAGGATCTGGCAAACATCTACTCGGTTAGAGTCAGTTGGTTTTGGAATCAATCAAAACTTTAATAAATTTCCCAACAAATTAAGAAGGTTGTTTGCAATAATCCTCGTACATTGTGCACCAACAGATGTTAGAATCATTTGGGATACATACTTAGATGCACTATCTGAAGATTTCAAAAGAGAATCAGGTATATCATTTGAATTGCGAGTTTCCAAGACTTTGAAAAGTTTGGGTGTTTTTTTTGGAGAGTATGGGAAAGAGTATAAATTCCTATGATCTTCCCGATGTTTCTATTTATAGTGGTACTGTGGAAAATGAATTTCCTAGGGAGATATAAGATGAAATGTCAATAGAAACACCCGATGAAGATTATAATGCAGAGTCAAAATTGAACGGTGATCAGCGTAAAGCTTTTGAAATGATTTTAAGTTGCATCAAGAAAGGAAAAGGTGGAATCTTTTTCATAGATGGACCGGGTGGAACTGGAAAGACATTCTTATATCGCGCACTATTAGCACATCTCAGAGTAAAAAATCAAATAGCACTCGCAACTGCAACATCTGGAGTTGCAGCAGGGATAATGCCAGGAGGAAGAACGACACACTCACGTTTCAAGATACCAATAAATGCCGATGAAATAAGTGAATGTTCAGTATCGAAACAAAGTACAATTGCAGAATTACTACGTAGAGCACAACTAATTTTGTGGGATGAAGCACCTATGGCAAAATAATGGGCAATTGAAAATGTAAACAAGTTGTTAAAGGATGTAATGGGCAATGATAAGGATTTTGGTGGGAAAGTGATCGTGTTCGGAGGAGATTTTCGACAGGTGTTACCGGTTGTACCTAAAGCTACAATTAATCAGACTACATCTGCAAGTTTGGTTAAGTCTTACCTATGGCCCAAAATGGAAAAAATCATTTTGTCTATAAATATGAGATCGAAGAATGATCCAGAGTTCAGTCAATTCTTATTAAGAGTCGGAAACGGTGGCGAGCCAATGGATGCTGAAGGTAATATCAAAATTCCTGATGAAATGGTCATTGAGTATGACAATGAAGCAAATTCCATAAAAAGACTCATCAAGGCCATTTTTCCTAATTTAGGCAAAAATGCATATTCGGCAGAATACATGACAAGTCGTGCAATATTAACACCAAAGAATGAGCATGTGGATAAGTTGAATGATGAGTTGATATCTATGTTTCCAGGAGATGCAAAAGTTTTCAATAGTTTTGATGAAGCTATTGATGAGACAAGCGCAAATTATGATATAGAGTTTTTCAACTCTTTGACTCCAAATGGCTTACCTCCACATAAGTTGATTTTGAAGAGAAATTGTCCAATAATTCTATTACGGAATTTAGATCCGTCAAATGGACTGTGCAATGGAACAAGAATGGTATGTAGAGAGTTTAAGGGCAATGTAATTGATGCAGAGATAATGTTTGGACAACACACTGGAAAACATGTTCTTATACCAAGAATTCCTCTTTCTCCAGCCGAGAATGAAAGTTATCCATTTCAATTCAGACGGAAGCAATTTCCTATCCGGCTTTGTTTTGCAATAACAATAAATAAAGCTCAAGGACAAACTATACCAAATGTTGGTGTATACCTACCATTTCCAGTATTCTCTCATGGACAATTATATGTTGCTCTTTCTCGAGGAACTTCTATGTCTACCACTAAAATATTAATTAAGCCTGACACGACAAATGCAAGAGGACTGACCAAGAATGTTGTGTACTCACACGTTTTGACTACAGGTAAAACTTTATTTCAAGCAATATTTAAATTGTTATTCAACATTGACAATAATCAATTTTATATGTTTTTTACTAGAGCACCAGAATCATCAAGAGGATTGCAGAGAACATGATATGGAAACTGTAGATAATCTGTGACCATATTATAACATGACTACGTGCAAGGAATTGAAGGTAATATTGTAGCATGCATTGTGAGATAAGTTAACATCTCATTTATTTATTTATTTTAGTAAAGACTTATATGCACACACACACAAATATATATATATATATATATATATTGTAGTTATTCTTTAAACTCTTTCAAAATTATATGCATTAATATAGTAGACCATCCACCCACTTAGAGTTTGCCTTAGTCTTTCCCATTTCTGAAGGTGTAAAATAGAGGCTATGCTATTACTTATGTCATGTAATTTTCTCCATGCTGTATTTATGCAGGGTCATTGGCTCTATTTTGTGCTTATTGCAGCCAAAATTAGAACTCGCATTCTATGTTGAGCACGTTCATTGGAGTGAGCCAATAATTAGAATTCGCAATCTATACTCTATGCTTCTTAGTGGGAGAGGACGAATTTTAAATTGGTCAACACTCATGTGACATCAAAATGAATATGCTTTGATCTTCTTACTTATGGTAGATTGTTAATCAATTTGATGCACTATGCATTAGATCTTATGATTGTGTTATATTAGTATGGAAAGAAGTTCAGATATATTATGAGATTTTATTTTTAAGAAGTCCTATAATATTTGTCGGAATGGATATGTCATCAAATTTACTATTTAACCAACAAATTCGCATCAACAAGCAAATGCATACCCGACTACTTGTCAATTGAAGAATAGAAACTTGTAACTTCAGTGACATACCAAAATAAAGATGTTGATTTAAGAGAAAAAGAATTATTAAGAAAATTTTATAAGTAAATTGAATTCAAGTAAGCTAATTACCGCAAATCGTGAATGATGAAAAAGGGTTGACTGATGTGCACTGTTAAGTGGAGCATTTCGTCGAACAAGAGAAAGGCTGATTCTTCCACAATTCTTTTTTATCCAACAATCTTCTTGATCACTGATTTGAGCTTTGCCAATTTTTGAGATGGAGTAGTTATCCCACCATTGCTCATTCCATTGTGATTGTAATTAGCATTCTATTGAAGCAATTCCAAAAACGGGTGGACAAAATAAGGAGGATGTGGGGATTTTTTTCTCCTTAGTTTTAAATTTGTCGAAATTATTAAAATCGAAGTTGAGCCACTACCACAAGTGATGTAAATGAAAAGAAAACGTCAAAAATCGGAGATAGAAGCTATTGAAATAACAATAGAAAAAGAATGCAGAGAAATGAGGGAAGAGAAAAAGATAGTAACCGCCATTGAAGAGTAAAGAAGGATGGAGAAGAAGGAAATAATGATTTAAAGAAAACACCCAAAACAAATACGTTTCTATTAGTATTTAGCACTTTCAAAAAGTAACAAACCCAATAGTATATGAGAATGCTATTGTTTTCTTCGAAATTGAATCAGCAAAGTGAATAAAAAAATTAATTCTTTTTCCCTCTATTCAGCTCAAATTATTAATTGTAATCACACTACTTTAAACAAAATTATGACCTTATTATCAACAACCACCTTATGAACCGAAGCTTCATTCGTTATCCAACTCCCATCGTCTCTTTGCAACTTTGAGATATAGTTTACCTTCCTCCTCGCAGTAGCCATTGCGTGAAAGAATTTAGAATTTTGATCGCCACCTTTCAACCAAAATTGTTTTGCCCTTTGCTTCCAGTGAGGCTCTTCTTTCAACATTACACGAGCCAACTTCTTCTTTGTTTCAATAAGTTCATGAACAGAGCCTGCATCTGTACGCCCTTGTAGTTGTTTAATCTTTGTATCTAGAGCACGTTTCTCAATCTTCACATCCGCTTCAATACCCCGAGCCCACACCATCAAAGATTCAGAAGTTGCCGTCAATCTCTCTAAAATGTCCAGACCGTCCAACAATCACAGACTATGTGAGGCAAGTCCGGCTCCAAACACCACTTATTTTCAAATTTAAATCTCCTGGTATAATAATGCAGATTTGCACCCAAGAAGCTTTTCTTCGTTTTCTTTCTGGAAAGCCGTAAAAGCCTGTCAATCTCCAGTCACCCTCCACCTCCATAATCTGCATATCAATATGATTTCTTGAATAACCAATAAGTTTACAAGAAGAAGAGTTACGCCACAGTAAACACACTCCTCCGCTTCTTCCTACACAATCGACTGTAAAACACCCCTCAAAATTTAGTCTAACTCGAATTTCCTCTATCCTCTGTTTGTAAGAAGATAAAATCTGGCCTGTGAACTCTCACAAGTTCACAAAGTGAAGGAATCGCAAGAGATTGGCCAAGCCCCCTGCAATTCCAGCTTAAAATGATCATTGTGCCGATAAGAAAGGAGAATCATCATTGTCATCTTCAGCGTAACCCAAAAGAAGAACATCTGATGATATTGAAGAATTCATATTACCCGATTCATTTTCGCGTCTGCGTTTCCTCTCCTCACAAGCAAACGCCCTATACCTTCCGACAAGAATCCAGCAGGCAAGTCATGTATTTGAATCCAAAAGGGTAGAGTATCCAGTGGAACCTGCAATGGAAATTCCCCGCTCTTCAGGCGATGATGCATGATAAGCGGAATGTTTGCAAAGTCTCAAGGTCTACCACATGAAAGAATTGGAATATAAATCGACCTTGCCCGATATCTCTAATGAACACCTTTTTTCCAGGCTTCCAAATACTCGCCATACGATTCCGCATTAGATTAACATTCAAGAACCTTCCAACCAGACAGAGATCTACCTCAACACTGGATTCGCGAGTAATTGCGTCGTCCAGTATAAGTTCATCCTCCTCAGTAGAAAGATTCAGTCCGGCCATATGTGCCTCCATTCGGGGATTCACCAATTTTGTAGAAAAATTTCGAATCAAAGAAACTAAGAATAAGATTCAAAAAGACAAAAATCTAGGTTCTCAACCAAGGAGAAATAACAGAGCCTCTCGACTAAGGAGAGAGAAATTTTTAATTTAGCATTAAACTTATCTAGAATTTTCTACTCAGGCCCATACTAAAAAGTTTCCAATTTTAAAAATATTCCTTTTAAATACTTTTAGTAATAATTTACTTCTATATATATAATTTCCTTCCCTTCCCATGGTGACACCGTATATTAACAACTTTTCTTTCAACTATCTTTATCCCAATATAAACTACATTGTTACCTCTATATATATGTATGTATATACAAACACCATACTCATCTTGTGTCAATACCAGCAAACGAGTTCCTCTTGCTGCAAAATTTTTAAAAGGTTCGCTGATTTCCATGCCCATGTAATCATTGTTTTCTTTATTTGTTAGCAATATGATATAAATAATTTGTAATTCCACACATGTGTTGTGAAACATGATTTATTTGAGCAGTAAGGCGAAAACTATATTGTGTATTCTGCTGCATCTTGTTCCCAATATTCATTATTCGCTATCAATCCCTATTGTTTTTTTTTTTTTTTTTTTTTTTTTTTTGGTATTTTACCTATTAAACTCTTGCATATGTCTCCAATATAATCTTGAATATTGATTATGAGATGCAGTGGATTTTATCAAGTATAAGATTTATTTTTTGCCAAATTAACGAGTAGTAGCCTATAATATAAGAAAACTTTTGATTTTTATTTTCCTTTGCCTTTTGCTTTTCTACGTATTTAGTTTGTTTGATTTATTAGGTTTCTTAGTAAGTCTGTTCCGTAGGAATATTATTGACTGCAATATTTTTATGAGTAAAATTTGTACAGCTTGTGACTTGATACCATTTGCTATTGAACAATTCTCCAACTTCCTCAACAGCTTGCAATCTTTATTGCCGACTGCAACAACATGATTAGGATTTCTACTAATAATCCATTCGTACACATATATACTGGTGTCAATATATGTAAAATCTTAATACCAATATTGCTGTCTAAAAAGTATGCCAAAAATAAATTTATCTATCTCTTACTCTTTACGTATAACTTACATATAGCTTAATTTGTACTCTTTTTCCAGATGTCAAGTGATTCAACATAGTTGTTGGTGAAAGATTTACAGATAAATCAAAGATCGTTTACTATACGATTAAAGGTTTTACGAATCGGTTATGAGATTATATGTGGGAAAAATTTAAGCACAAGAGTTCGTAAACTAATAATGATGGACAACGAGGTATATAACAAATCAATTTAATATTTGTATATTTTATTTTATATTAGATATTTCGATATAATTTAAACTATTTGTAGGGTGTCCAAATTGGAGCTACGATCTTCAATGAAGATAATAGTTATTTCATCAAAACATTCAAGGCTAACAAGACCTATTCAATAATCAATGGGGATGTTAGAAAAGTTGATACGCGATATCCTAGCGTCCATCCCGAGAAGGAATTAACACTCAAAAAGTATAGTGTTGTGAAGGAAGAACCATCAAACAATATTGAAGGTGATATACAATACAAGTTTGTGGAGTGCAAAGATGTGGAATCAAAGTTTGACAAAAAGGAGGAGTTTGGTAAGTGCATCTTATTTCAATTATTCTACATAGTTGATTGCATAATCATAGTCAATCTCTCGAATGACTTTATATAATTTTTATGTGGTATAGTTCTCAATCTATTACTGTATAATGTTGTACAGATATTAAAGGAGTTTTGGTGCAAGTCGAAGAAAGCAAGCGATTGTAGTTAAGGAAACAGGAGCATTGAGGACTTTGAGAAATATATATCATGAAAAAGTAAGTAAACTATTTTTCATTTATTTAGTATTACTATATGTGCTCTTTAACAATTCAACAAATTTATATTCGATAATTAACAATAATTTAATTTCTATTTTTACAGATCTGGAGGAATAAAGATATGTCTATGGGAAGATTTGGCAAAAAATGAGGGAAAAGAATTACAACTACTGGTGGAACAAAAGCCAAGTATTGCCATCACATATGTCTATGTAAAAAAGCAATTGGGTATAACACATATATATAGTCCTTCATTTATTAAATGAAATTGAACATTGTATTATATTTCTAATTATCTTTTATATTTTAGGTGATCTTGAATTACATAGCACAATGAGATCCGTATTGCAGATCATACCAACATGCGAAGAGCTTTATCCAATGCAACAACCGTAAAGACAATAGTTTTTTTTAAACTTATTTTCAGTATTAAGACATTTGATTTATTTACTTTAACTATATATCATATGTAATATGCAGTTCTTGTGATATTGATGATCCATTGAGAATCAGTAAGTTGACAATGACCCAAAAAATGGCTCGTGCAAAAGAAGTGGCTCTAAAAGATCTTAAAGAAAATCAACATATATTATCTGAGGTAATATATTTATCTCAATTTTTTTCCTTATATTCTATTGCTAATTAATTTATATAACTACTATTAAATAGTTAAATCTTGCTCTTAATTTGAAAAAAAATGATACATTTTCCTTGAAATAGAAATTGTAATGTGCATCATTATGTAGTTCTTACTTTAAAGGGTAGAAAAAATTGGGCTTAAAGTGTATGTAAACATGAATCTTTATCCTTTTGTACACTTCAATGTGTCAACTATTCTTACTGTATTTTTCTTACTATTTTTTATATTTGTAATAACAATAATTATTTTAAAACTCAAATGTCTTTTTGTAGGATGTTTCTTATTGTTTTAAGGGCATTGTTGACGAGATTGAAAATAAATCATCAATTTGGTACGATGCATGTAAAAAATGCAATAAATCGTGCCCAAAGAATGGAGGACTCACAACATGCGGAAAGTGGAATGAGGAATTTGTTGAGACAACACCAAGGTAACAAAATTTAAATGCATAATTTACTAATGTAAACTGGTGCATGTTGTGCTAACGAATATTTTATACAATACAGATACAAAATAACTCTAAAGGTTAGAGAAGGCGACTACAGTGCTCGTGTGACAATGTTCGATGAGGTTGCAACAGTATATGTAGGATGCACTATAAATGAATGTTTTTCATCCATCAATAAGGTAAGTACTTACTAAAAATAATTATTACATTAAGTTATTTTATATATATATATTCCACTGCTAATGAATTATATATAATGGTTGTCTATCTTTATTTATATTCATTAAAAAAGTTAAATGATTCATTCAATTTAGTATGTGCTTATTTTCTTAGGGCGAAAATAATTCCACGTACTACAAAGGCCCGAGCACAGAATCATCGACTGAAATATGTTTTGTAACTGCACTCAAGTCTATGAAAGAAGAGAAAGGAAATATGAATATTATAGTAAATGGAATTCAGAAGATGAAATCAATGGACAAGATGGCTGCAAAATCTACAACAACGAGTGAATCAATTGAAGAATCAAAGCCACATGAAGAGGAAGGAGAAAACACTAAACGTACTGAAGTGGGAAGAAACAAGAAAACAAGTTCCAAGTTGCAGCCCCCTGAAGTGCAAGATAAGAGAAAAAGAAGAATCACAAGGAAGAAGATGGATGATTACATTGAGGTTCCAAGTGATGACGAATTTCCGTTGGCCAAAGTGATATAAGGAAGCAAAAAGAAAAAAATTCCTACACTCAAGAAGATCAAACAAGAAAAACCTTAATAAGGATCATATTTAATTATTTTAGTTTATACTTATCATTCTTAATTTTTCGTGCAACTCTTAGCAAATATTAGTCATGTTGATGAGTATAATTTTTCAATGATCTTATTGATTTATTTGATTCCATGTTTAGCACATTTGTATAATTTGTGGACTTTGCATGAAATATTATTTTTGCTACAAATTAATAATATTTTAAATTTGAATAAAGATATCCGGCCACACTGTGGCCAGCCACACACGTAAAAAAAAGAAAGTTGACTATAAAAATGGAAATAATCATATTTCCCCTTTAGGGTTTATGCTTCCCAATTAGGGTATATTTCCATTTTAAAAATATATATTACCATTTTTAGCTCGTGTGGCTGGCCACAGTGTGGCCGAATATCATTACCCTTTAAATTTATAAGCAATGATATGGATTAAAGAAGAAAATAATTGGTCTCACGTGTCGTATGCTAGTAAAAGGAAAAGGACATTAATTGTTTTAAGCTTTTGTACGTGGCTCAAAAAAGCAAATGTGTATTTTGAAATCATATTCTGACGCGAAACATATAATTCTAATACCGAAGATATGTCAGGGGATAGTTTTGTAACTTTTAGGAATTTTAGATATAATAATACAATTAATTAATCGTGTGGATATATAAACAAAATGCTCATTTGTTCGGCGTTCAAGAATTTTTATTTGGGCAGTTCTATACATGTGTTTTGATCTAATTAGATTTCAATTCTTCCGTGTTTCAGTGTCTTTCCACTTTAACTAATTACATAATTTTCCAAACAGCTAGATGGAAAAGTTTTGAAAGGAAAAAGAAAGAAAAAGATTAAAGCTCCTTTTTGATTTGGTAATGAAAAGAGCTAGCCACCGTTTTTTGGGTGCATGATACTATCATAACGACGTGGACAATTATACATCTAACCCGTAATCGCAAGAATGATATTTACACGCCGTAGCATGCTGTTGCTGGTACTAATTATTCCCAACAAGCGAATGTGGAACCTAAATAAATAAAGCCAAGTAGTTTATAAAATAATTCCGAAAATAGGAACTAAATTGAAAGTCCAAAATCTTCCTATAAAAGGAACGATCACCACACAAATCTTATCAAAAAAGCCTCATTATAGTAGAATGGGTCAAATGGCAGAGGCCGAGTTAAAGTGGAGGCACACTGCACTTCTTGTCATTGATATGCAGGTCTCTCTCTCTCTCTCTCTAAATTTTGCTTCTCCTTTCAATTCTCTCTCTGAATTTTTCCCTTAAAAAAAAATCTTTCTCTAAATTTTACTTATATATTCTTTAATTTCAATTCTGTGTCTAAATTAATTACTTTGTTGTAGAAAGATTTGATCTTGCCCTATAGTTCGGCTTCCGTGAAAGGTGGTGAAGCCATTGTGCCTAATGTTATCAAGACCGTTGAAGTTGCTCGAACCCGTCAAATTCCTATCATTTGGGTATATATATAATTTCTCTACATTAATTAATGTTATACATAATATTGTTGGTTTGTGCATGGTCACACATCTCCAATTTAAAATTTCATTTATAGTTCAAATTCAAGAATTTGATTATTTGTAATATGACTCTGATACTATTATTCGGCCTGTTAATTAGCAAGGAAGAAAATAGACATGGTTCAATTTCCTATCGAGCTTTATTAAGGTCTATATTATTTTGGGCTGGTTATGCACAAACTGACCAATTTTCTAGACGATTAGTGTGTTTTGCTAGATCAAAATACAATAATTAATTTGCATTAATTTGATTTCACTATGTGGGTATACATTAGCAGTCATGCGACGAAATACAAAAATAAAAACCAATTATGAATTAAATTTAATTCGATTTTGAAAAATTTAAACTGAATCGGATCAAACTAACAAAAAGTTTGAAGTTGGAATGAAGTGAGCGAAAAGGCCAAACTTGAAATGACAGAAGATATTGAACCCAAATAAATTTTGGATGTTTAACACTGAACTGAAAGAAAGTGATAAAATAACCAAATGAAACTGAATTACATGCTCTGTCTACAAAATCATTAGGCTAATAGTTAATAAATAAAGTAGTTAATTAAAATACTATGTTTGACATACATTTATTAATTTAAGGTTGTCCGTGAGCACGATTCTCTCGGAAGAGACGTGGAATTATTCCGCAGGCATTTCTATGCGGGAGATAAACCAAAACTGGTTGTAAAGGGCAGCGTTGGGGCGGAACAGGTGGAAGGTCTCGAGATCAAACCCGACGATTATAAGCTGGTCAAAACGCGATTTAGTGCGTTTCTCAACACACACTTGCACTCGTATTTTCAGGGAGCTGGAATCAACAAGTTAGTAGTAACCGGTAATATATACTCCATAACTTATCTCGAAATTTTCGTCTTCTTCTACTTCTAGTTAGATGATTATAACCATATCATATGTATATATATATGTGTTAATGTGTGTGTAGGGCTCCAAACTCCAAATTGTATACGACAAACTGTCTTTGATGCGGTGTCGTTGGATTATCATCAAGTCACGGTCATTGTTGATGCAACTGCCGCCGCCACATCTGCTATACACAACGGTATACAGTATATATATTTCCTCGTTATATTGAATGTATTGTATGTCTAGTCACAATGATCTATAAATCCCTAAAATTTGATTAGTAGACTAATAATGTTTCATCATCTCATGTTGTAGCTAATATTCTCGACATGAAGAACATCGGAGTGGCAGCCCCGACACTAGAAGAATGGTGTAACTCTGATAATTAAGTAGGAGTACTACATTATCTTGCATCTATTAACATATAAAATCATTGTGGATCAGTCAGAAAGTGTGGTTTCCACAGTTGAAGTTACGCATCTATTTATGTTGTGTGCATTTGTAATAACGCTGTACTATTGTTTCCTCTGTGCTTTGACTTTTATATATTTTACTTGGGTTATCCACAATTCGGTTCATCTGTCCCAACATTTTGTTTGTCCCAATATTGAATTAACGCAAATACTCATATATGGCAAGTCTTGCCCCATGCGACCGCGCGTGGGGTACACGCGCCTGCCCTTTTTTTTCGTTTTTTATTTTTATTTTTCTGACTTATTAGGACACTTCTCCTAATAAGTGTGATTTACCATTTTTTTGTATCACAATATCTAATTATTTTTTAATTATTTTTTCAGTTTTTTTTTTTTAATTTTCAGATTTTTTGTTCCTCTTTTTTTTTCCCTCTTCGTTTTTTGGTTTGCCGTTTCTTCTTTGGTTAAGATTCGAGCGAGGGGAGCCGAAGAACTCGGAGCGAGCCAAAAAAGTCCAAATTGTTTCCCGACGATTATCCTTATATTAGTAATCGGAGCGAAGACGGAGCCGTAAAATCGAAGTCGAAGGCGGAGCCAAAAAAATAATAATTCGAAAATTAAAAAAAAAAACGACCGGGTCAATGGGTCAAATCAGAATTGACCGGGTCAACCTGACGCGACCCGGTCGCATGTCACCTGCGGCAGGTCGGATGCAAGACTCCCTCAAAAATGATTTAATGTAGTAATACAAAATGACGGTTGAAGAAATTTATATATATACTATAATTTTGAAATCAAACCCAGTTAATAACTAAAAAATGAAAAAAATTTACTAAAAACTACCTATTAACCTCAGTTGATATAGTGGATCATAGTTAAAATTTATAAAATTAAATTTAAATACCAGAAATTCTAGTCATGACAAATTATTTGGTCTTTTAGTTAAGAAACCCAAGCAAATTGTAGCCCAAAGTCGTTTGGGTATATATTTGTCCCAAAGGCAATCTCATATGGCATCCTTTAAAAAAAAAAAAAAAAATCTAATATAGCATCCTAATTTTCTCTCTACAACAAATTGAAGTATAAAAACAATTTTATCTGATATTGGCGCCCTTACAATGCTCAAACTGCAGTTTGCCAGCGAATTTTAGAAATTAACTTATTTTATCATGAATTATGTTAAAGTTCTAAGCCATTTGAAAGCTACTTGATTAATTTAGCTAGATCCAAAACAGAGCTAAAAAATAGATTTTTTATTCATATAAGAAATTCATATGTTTTGTTAAAAATAAATTTAGTCATAATTTTTCTTAGAAACATAGAATGTCATAATTATTGCACTAAAGGTTTTTTTTTTTTTTTTTTTTTGGAGGATAATTATTGTACTAAAGTTTTGCCAATATAGTGGATAAATTACAGAGAAGTATTCCCGGCATTTGGCCATTTGATTCACAGCTATTACATAGCAGGGTCAAATATTAAAAAATTAACCACGTAATTTTGCTTTTCCAATTGGAATTGGAGGTACTATATAATTTAAAAAAACAAAAAAAAAAAGACATTGATTGATCGATGTGATTGTGTGATGTGTTGAAGTCCCCGTTTATCTTACATCAATTTGGTAAAGAGTTGAAATTCGAAATACCCACTATGGGGATAATGTATACTCCAAATACCCACTAAGATAAATAATTACTCCACATACCCACTTGGCCCACAATTCTTACTTTTCAGATGTTTTTCTTCTCTCTTCACCCCATATTTGACCGAATTGAGTGAGAGATTATCGAGGTTGTCAGTTTTTTTAGCCCATCTATTTTATATTTATTTATTTGATCGAATTTTACTCTTGTTAAACCCTAACCACAACACATGCAAAAAATAACGCATGAATTGCAGCCTACCTGTACAGTTTTTTCAGTGATTTAACCCCCCACCCACCTCCTGCCAGATTCTTCAATGAGAATCAATTCCCCTCACGTAAAAAAATAAACGGTAAAAAACAAATTTATGCACCAATAAATTCTGAGTTCCAATACCAAATCTATACAGATGAATTGTTATACAGATTACTCAAAATTTTTATCACTAAACCCTAAACCCTTAAACCCTTAACACTAAACCCCTAATCCATGGCGTCAATATCGGGTTCAAAATCAAAAGTTAGAAGAAAAAAATCGAAGAATGAAGAAGAAGGTTTAACTGAAGTCCAGCAACAACATTTACAAGAGGTAAAATCCTTACAGTTCGACTAAATAGTATACAGGTCGATAGAATAAATTTTTAAATATTACACGGCCTGTATAGTTTTTGTCTCGATCTTTATAGTTTTTGTTAACACTAATATTATTATAAATAATTTAGACACATAATAGATTAGTTTTTTTAGATATTTCTATGTTTAATGATTTTTATTATGCTAATTAGTTGTATGTGGATATAATTAGTTAGTATAATGTAAATTAATCGAATAATTAATATACTTACACTAGTTTAGTACCATAAGTAATGTTAATCATAATATAGGAAGAAAAAAAAGTGTACAGGTCGGTTAAAAACCATAAAGGTCGGGTTCTTTTTTATACCGCCTGTACACTTTTTTTTCGATCTTTATAGTTTTTTTTTACACAAATATTATTTTATTTTCGATCTTTAGATATCCATTTGCCTTTATGATTTTGATTATGGTAATTTGTTGCATGTTGATATAGTTAGTTAGTTTAATATTAATTAATCGAATAATTAATATAATTACTCTAGTTTAATACCATAAGTTATATTAATCATAATATAGAAATAATTTAGAGCGAAATCCTTTATAAAACAAAGTATACCGGTCGCCTAAACAGTGTACAGGTCGGGTTCATTTTTTTGTCGATCTTTATAGTTTTTTTTGTCGATCTTTATAGTTTTTTGTCGATCTTTATAGTTTTTTTTTTAAATAAATATTGTTGTGATTAATTTAGACACATAATAGACTTGTACTTTAGATAACCATGTGCCTTTATGATTTATATTATGGTAATTTGTTGCATGTCGATATAGTTAGTTAGTTTAATTTTAATTAATCAAAAAATTAATATTATATCTATATTTAAATACCATAAATTATGTTAATCATAATATAGGAAAACTTAGATCGAAATCCTTTATAAACGAAATTATACAGGCCGTATAAAAACAATACAGGTCGTGTGAGTTTTTTTCCCGACCTGTATAGTTTTTTTACGACCTGTATAGTTTTTGCTTTAATTCTGATTACATATTTAATTTTTATTTAATTAATTTCTTAAGTTTATTAAATATGCATGTATAATCCGGGCTGTACAGAATATATTCCATGTGTATATAATTTTTTTGTAATTATGTTTTTTAATTTTTTTTAGTTCTGTTTTGTAATTGATAATTGCTTTTATTTGTGTTTCAGCATGGTTGGTGTTGGCTACGTAAGACCTTGCAAGAAGTGACGTGTACAGTGAACACGTACAACAAGCTCAGCATGTTGGCATTGATAGAGAAACGACTGTTTGAAGTCGGGGGTGCAGAGCTTGTTCAAACATTTGCTGTGGGTGCTTTTGGCCATTTTTTCAGAATGTATCAGGGTAAAGCGTGTGCGAAAGCGCTTCATATGGTCGTGGCTAGAGAGGTGAAAGTGGCCGGTGCTGATCCGATGGATCTGTGGTTCCGTATTGGTGATAGAAATTTGAGGTTTTCACCCCGTGAGTACGCTCTTATTTCGGGACTTATGTTTGGAGCGTCTGCATTTGATCCACACGGTGCAGATTTGTCGACGGAGAATGTGGAAGCATGTCGGGCCTTTGCTGGTGACGTCCGAATATTCAAGGACGTGTTGGATGATTTTTTGAAAGTGGATGGTTTAGAAGCACATTTATATCTTCGAGTAGCCCATGTGCTGGTCGCACAAGCAGTGTTATTAGGTTGCGACGTTAGAGGCAAGATACAGTCGTGGCTTTGGGTATTATCGGATGATCTCAACCGATGGAACCAATTTCCTTGGGGCGGCTATTCATACAAAGTGTTGAAGAACTATGTCTCGGCGGCACCGAGCCACAAATCTGTTTTTGGAAAGAATTTGAGGTATAACATTTATGGGCCGGTTTGGGCACTGCAGATGTGGATGAACGAGGCTATACCTTATTTGTCAGCAATTACTGCGAAGAAAGTGGACGAATATGCTCTTCCTCGTTGTCTGAGATGGACGCTGGATCAGGCTTTGCAGCGCAATTTGGATGGGGCTTTTGTCGATGGGGTGAATTGCCGAGATTCCCTGCACCCTGAAGAACAAGAAGAAGGGATGTGGTACTGGTTCTCTTTGGTTAATGCTGAAAACCCCCTCGCGGTGAATTATGTGAGGCCCGTCAACCTACTATCCGAGGGTGAACAGCCTGAACGTCGTGCCCCAGTTCAGCGGCTTTCTAATGACCCTCCAGTGTCAGAGCCTAGCGTCGAGCCGAGTGTTTATGAGCTGAGAGACAGGCCCCCACCTAAAGATATGACGAAAGCTAAGAAGAGTAAAGGAAAACGTCCTCGCGTAGTGCAGTCGTCATCATCCAGCAGCGGCACAGAAACCGGCATTCGGAGAGAGGGGAGAAGAAATAAGTTCATGGAGGAATTGCGAGGCCTCGTCAGAAGTGAATTGACTACACAGTGGAGAGAGGTGTTTTTTCCAGAGATCAAGTCTTTTTTCACAGACTTGTTTAAGAAGAAGAGTAGCCGACGTTCTAGCCCGAGTGGACCTGTACCACCACCGCCCAGTGCCTCAGCCCGCGAGAGTCCAGTTCACCAACCACAACAACCCTTTGCGCCAGCCCGTCATTCAGCGCCGCCGCTTCAAGGCACAAGCCCCGAATGGCTTAGAATGAGTGGCCCTCAGTATGCTTATCAACCAGATGATCCTCAGCCCATTCCGGCGACACCCGTAGCTGTTCGGATTCCTGATGAGAACCCTCAGGATGTGTTGTACAATCCCGCTGCATATGCTGATTTTGCTAAGAAGTCGTTCGGGCAGACACAACCGGATGAGCCAGGAACAGGGAAGAGCACCGGCGCCGAAAGCTCACGCCGAGACACGAGTCTACTTCAGCAAGATCAGGAAGTTCCTCCTCTCGATCTTCACGACGAAGATAAATGGAGCAGATACGACATGTTTTTAAACAACAGAGACTCGTACGTGTATGTGGGAGCTTTGACATGCAGCGATAGCTACTTTCGCCGGATTGAAAACCCGAAGGCTGACATGGATCATCCAGTAAGATTCTAAACTTTAAAGTTGGTACAGGGTATCATTAGTTTTACGATATTATATTAAATAATTTTTTTTGGTGTTTATTCTCAGGTTTTCGTCTTTGCCGTCCAGTTGTTGCAACAGCGTTTGAAGGAACGTGTGCACATCATGGACCACATTCATGAGGCTAACACTGTCATTTTGAACGTCGACTTCTTCGTAAGCAAGCTTTTATATTAAAATCATTATTTTTATTTGTAATCCATTACATCTACTAATATTTTTCGTGTTTAGACGACATTCGTGCACCAACTTAACAAAATGGAGAGGTCGACCAGCTTGAGTGCGAGCATCACAATGCCACTTGATGTAGGTGTTAATGTCAAAAGTTGGCGGCAGGCTGACACGGTAAAAAATCACTGCATACAAAAATTGAAGTTATCATTTACATTATTTTTAATATTCTAATTATTTGTAATATTCTGATTATTACTTACAGATAATAATTCCAGTACTGGTCGGTCAGCATTATTTTGTTCTCCGCATCAACATGGGTCAGTGGGTGATGGATGTGTTCGACTCAAAGTCGCACTTAGAAGATGCTCGGAGACATCGAGTAGACACACTGAAACCGTTTGCTCGTAAGTTCTGGACGATCCTGGACAATGGAGGCTATTGGCTGACCCAGAGAAAATCGAAGGCCAAAAACAGGAGTGACAGTCTGGCTATACGGGTTCCGCATAGGGCTTCTCAGCGCGACCCGCTCACACAATTTAGACAAGACGACAGTCACAGTTGCGGTCCATTTGCGCTCATGGCCATTGAAAGAATGATCAGTGGAGCCCCGAGTATCAGCTGGGGTAACCAACCAGCGAATGTCGAACTTTATAGGAGGAAAATTGCTCGTGACATTTTGTGCAACGTTGGCCAAATCCGGGAATAGTATTATTATTTGTATTTATGTGCAAGGCTGTCGAACTTTAGAGAATTTTATTTTTTAATTGTTTAGTATTATTATCGTATTTCATGGTAATAATAATAATAATAATAATAATAATAATAATAAACATGGTAATAATAATAATAATAATAATAATAATAATAATAATAATAATAAACATGGTAAGAATAATAATAATAATAATAATAACTGTAATAATAATAATAATAAACATGATAATAATAATAATAATAATAATAATAATAATAATAATAAAAAAAAAACTATAAAGATCGAAAAAAAAGTCTACAGGCCGTGTTAAAAAGCGTAAAGGTCGGGTTCACTTTGTTTACCGCCTGTACACTTTTTTTTCGATCTTTACAGTTTTTTTTTAAAACAAATATTGTTGTCATTAATTTCGACACATGATAGACTTGTACTTTAGATATCCATGTGCCTTTATGATTTTTATTGTGATTAATTTGTTGCATGTTCATATAATTAGTTAGTCTAATGAACATTAATCGAATAATAATAATAAACATGGTAATAATAATAATAATAATAATAATAATAATAATAATAATAATAATAATAATAAAAAACTATAAAGATCGAAAAAAAAGTCTACAGGCCGTGTTAAAAAGCGTAAAGGTCGGGTTCACTTTGTTTACCGCCTGTACACTTTTTTTTCGATCTTTACAGTTTTTTTTTAAAACAAATATTGTTGTCATTAATTTCGACCTTCCTCTCCATTAGAGGATGGTTGATATTGGTTGTGCAAGTATGCGTCGGTTTGAATAGGTGAATATACCAATAGTTGCCCTCTCTCCTTCCGCGCAATTCGAAAGGACAGACATCTCGAAACTTGCATTTGTAAGTAACACGCCCTGAATCTGATCGATCTGTACAAAACTCAGCTCGTTGTTCCAAGTGCGACAACCCAACTGCAAGCCTCAACTGCTCTTTGTCTTTAAATAGGGAGCTCATACTCAAAGGACCCTCAGACATGTTATCTAGAACAGTTTCAACAAGAGAAGCAGCAGGTTCCAGTGGAATCATGGGAACTAACCAGTTTTGTAGGTCGGCCGCTTCAGAGGCGAGCTCCGTCTCCTCGTCAACAAGGGGTGTACGCCTTTTCTGCATCAGCATTGCCAGGAGCTTGTTCACACCGCCTTGAGTATGCACCCAATTAACAAATTCAGCAAAAGTTCCAATTTGCAGAGTGGCTGTCTGTTCCTCTTCGTCATCAGTATCGTCAGACTCAGATTCAGCAGAATATTCTTCTTCATCATCATCATCATCCTCCACGACAGTGGCATAGGATTGAACAGGCTGTGGCTGCAGCCCCGGCGCTTGTGATTGCCCCTGAGCAATGACAATCGCTGCACTTTCAGAACCCATTTGCGTCTCGCCAAGCCAATTGCATGAAGCCATACGTGCGAGGGAATCGTCGTACTGCGAGTACTGAGACGGATACACATCATCATAGACAAATTGCGAAGAAGCATTCAAATCAAAGCTAGGTCTATACACTGAATCACTAATATACAACGTAGGCTCAGACTCAGTACCACACAATCGACGAAGTTGATCATCATTACTCAATTTAAATTTTTCGACGCCGAATTGAGACGTTGAAAAATAGAATATTTCAAAATTCTCACTTAACGATCTAAACATCATTATGAAATTTATTTGTTCCTTAATGTTGGAAAAACTTATCATATCCAACGGAAGATAGAATGTGCGCTCTTCTCCGCCATTATAAACAAAATCGTCCCAAACGCCGTTGAATTTAACGCGGAACATCTTGCATTCCATCTGCCACAACAAAACCAAAATTTAATAATTAAATATACATAAATAAAACTAAATTATTTTATTAAAAAATTCAATTCTGTACAGATCTAAAAATAACTATATAGGTCTAATAAAACTAATTCCGGACCTGTACAGTTTTTTTTAGATCTGTACACTTTTTAAGTTTTTACAAATATTTAATTAATATTTTAAACACTCCAATTTGTAAATTTAAATGAATTTACCCTCTTTTGAAGAAATGCCTATATATGGGATTTCGAACTTAGAGTGTATTCATGTAAAATACATATATTAATGTTATAAAAAGAACATAAAACATAAATATATAAATAAATAATATAATTAAAAAAAAAAAATTATACAGATCTAATAAAAACTATACAGATGGCTTTAACAAACTTTTGATCTTTACAGTTTTTTCTCGATCTTTACAATTTTAAATTTATTCAACAATTAAAGTAAATTTTAAATACTTACATTTGGAGAAGAAAATTGCAAAATCAATGTTAGTTCTCTTCTACCTTGGATTCAATTCGTTTGAAAGATGCCTAATTGATATTTCTGTAAAATACAAACAATAATGTTATAAAAACTATATAACAAAACATAAATATATAAATAAATAATATAATTAAAAAAAAAATTATACAGTCTTATAAAAACTATACAGATGGCTTTAACAAACTGTCGATATTTACAGTTTTTTCTCGATCTTTACAATTTTTTTTTAAATAATAAAAATTTGTATCATGCTCACCTGACTTTGAAAAACGGTAATGACTACTATAACTCTTCGATCTAATATTCGCTCAAGTTTTCTCTCTATTTTTTTCGTTCTTATGTTTGCATACAGCTCCTTCGAACTATGAATCTTATATAGGCTGAAAAATTCCAATTCAATAATGCATTCAATTCTATATCTACCCGCATGCAAAATTACTGTTAAAATTGGTACAATTTTTGCATGCATGCCAATTTTAATAGGCTTTATTCACGTGAAACTTACACATTGCATGCATGCACTCAAATAAATTTTGGCCTTATTCAAAAAGTTGACTGACTAATGAGATTGGCTGCATGATTGTACCACAATTGAATAAAAAATGACTTAAACAAATGGTGGAAAGTACACTTTGTGGGCCAAGTGAGTATATGAGATAGTAAATTATCTTAGTGGGTATTGAGAGTACATGTTATCCTCAAAGTAGGTATGTATAATGATTTTCTCTTTGGTAAACATATAAATTAGTATTCAAATTAAAGAAGAAGGAATTAAAGACTGAAAAGAAGACTGTATGCTGACGAAACCAGCGAATCCTTCTTTGTTTACGTTAAGGATAAATTTGTCGCATGATTCCAATGAACAACTGGAACTTCTTATAATTTCATTTGTACTATATTTTATTTTAAGTATGGAGTTTGCTTGAATTATAATATATGCGCCACCCATCAAAGTGAGTTTTGTTCTCTTTTTTCATCCATCAAAGACACGGAGTAAGTGCCTTGCGTATGACGTCGAAAAAGAAAAAAGGAAACCAAATATTTAATATTAAATTAAAAGTAAAAGTACATACAGAATAAAAAACAATGTTCCAGTAAGTCTCATAATTGTTCAAAAATTATGTCATTACAATAAAATTGTGATGGGTATTTATATTTTACTCTTTTTTTCTTTACATCTACTTCCAGTAATCAACATTTGGTAAATATTAAGTCATTAGTTACCTAACATTAATCTATATATATTTAGTGATTAAAAGGAACTTGCTTTAATTTATTAACATACATAGTAATTAAATTAATTAAATAAAGTACTTTTTCACTTGAAGTTTTTCTAGCTAAAGCAATTTAATGTGAACATATAGAGTTTTCATATAGCGATTTCGGGTATTGGGCCCCGGCTTCCGTCGTTAAGTAAAAAGGATTGGAAAAACAATTAAGAGCATAAGTTGAAGACTTTGAGAAGCACATCAAAAAACAATGAAGATTTTAGCAAGAAGCAAGAGTGGGAAGGAAACCTATGGTCCAAGATGGCAGAGTATGGAATCAAATAGTTGTGAAATTAATGAAAATGATATTGACACCTGCCTTCTTTCACCTTCTTTTGAAAAACCTCCAGTTTCCGATGCTTCACCCACGCCGGCAGTCACAGCTGAAACAAACCACACGGTCATCGTCGTCGATAATGAAGATCAAACTCAAGAAACATCGGAAGGTTAGCTCATCTTTTTTTTTCTTGAAACGAAATTTGTTATCCCAATATTCTTTATTTGCTAATAACTAACTTTATTGAGCAGTCATTATGTTTTTGTAGTATAATCTATACAAATTAACAATATCTCCTCTACAAGTTTTGTTCAAGTAATAATTATAGTGATTTTTTTTTTGTCTATCTATTTGCATATCACTTAATAAGTCCCTAAATATGTAACATACTTATAACACTATACTAAAATATGATTGTTTACATTTTCCAATGATTTTTTTTTAATTAATAGTCTCGAACATTAACATTTTCCAGTGAAATTTGAAACTACTATTAATTAGCGGATATATATAATCACTTTCTAAAGTTAGTAGATTACTAATTTAACTATTAATTAATACCTCTATATATACTATTAATTTACACAGGTTTGAATGTATTTCAACAGGGATAAAAAGAAAACAAAGTCTAACAAAAAGTCATGAATCAATGTATAGAGCTACACTACAAGGTGATTGTGTGGCTGCTGAAATGCTTTTGGAGGAATTTCCAAATTTAGCAAGTGACGAGATCAATGAAGAGAGAGAACGAGCTCTTCATCTAGCTGCAGCCCTCAAACACAAGAAATTTGTGGAAATTCTAGTCCAAAGAATGAGTCCAAGTGACCTAGAGTTGCTAGATGGGCATGGCTACACAGCATGTTGCTATGCCGCGATATCCGGTGTTGTAGACATTGTTGATTTATTTATAAAAAAGAGTCCAAATCTGGCCACTGTTCGAGATCGGGAAAATAAGACACCCCTTTACAAGGCAGCTTTGCGTGGAAACGCCAAGATTGTTTCATATTTTCTGAAAACCATTAGAGTCGAAGATTTGCCAATGGCAGAATGGTTTGATCTTTTAATCGTAACTATACGCCGTGAAATGTATGGTATGACTTTATTTAAATTTATCATACAATTAACTCAATTTATGTCGTAATTGCATGTTTTCATCTAATTACTATATTAAGTTATGTAATAATTTTGAACTATATAATCACGTACTTTTTTTTTTTTTTTTTTTTTTGCAGGCGTGGCTTTAGAGATATCGAGAATGAATGAACAACTTTCTACAATGAGGAACGATGAAGAAGGAACAGCTTTGCACCTTTTAGCTAAGCAACGGTTCACCAAGACTAATGGTACGTAATGATATTTATTTAAAATAAAATTTGATATAAAAATTAGGAATTTGAAGTTTTTAAAAATGATATGCACTATTTTTTACAATAATTAAACCTAATAATTAATTAGTTAAAATTAAAAAAAAAAATTATTATTGTATATTTGACATGAATAGTGATGTATACTTGTTAGATATGCCGTGGTTCCCTGGATTAGAGCGACCACATATTCGGAAATTGGCAAAGAAGTTGTTGGAAGATATTCATCATGTATTAGGAAAGGGTGAGGCGGTGGAGCTGATGAAAAATCCTCCGATTCTTCACCATGCGGCGGAAGTAGGGAACGGCGACCTCATAACTATGGTCGCTCAGAGTTACCCTCAACTTGTGTGGCAAAAAGACAGTCAGGGATATACTATATTTCATATTGCTGTTATACATCGACACGAGAACTTGTTTTGGCTTATTAATGAGATTGGAGCAACAAAGGATTTGATTGCAGTCTCACAAGACCAAAACGGCAACAACATTTTGCATTTAGCTGCGAAGCTAGGCCCTCTCGATTGGAGAATCCTTCCAATTCCACTCTTTCAGATGCAATGGGAGATGTTGTGGTTTATGGTACGTTATTATTATTATTTTTCATAAGGTGAGGTCATAATTAAGTAGATATATAATAACGTACTCAAATTTTTTTACAGAATGTGGAGACAAGTGTACAACCGGTGTGTATAGAGATGAAGAATAAAGACGGAGACACACCAGGGGAGTTGTTCCGTAAGGAGCACGCGAGCTTAATGAGCGAGAGCCGGACATGGCTGAGGAACACATCAGATTCGAGCATGCTTATCTCGACTTTGATACTAAGCGTGTTGGTGGCTTCTGCATTCGCTGTACCGGGAGGATACAATCAGGAAACCGGGATCCCCCTTCTGTTCAAGGCGAGCTGGTTCACGTGTTTCGTTGCTTTTGATGGGCTGGCTATGTTGTTCTCTGTGTTGTCGATCGCGATATTCTTCATCTCGTTGATGCTGTCGAGTTTGAAAGATGAGTGTTTCGCGGAGTGCATACCCAATATATATATATTGGGTCTATTGGTGCAAGGCTTGTCTGTGGTTCTTGGAACCTCAGCTTTCGCCTCTGCCTACATTCTCGTCTACGTTCAGACAAGGCCAGCTCTCATGAAGTCGGGTGTTGCTATTATTTATGTTTTTCTTGTTTCTATAATGTTCCTTCTACTTTTTTTCTTAGTTGCTGCGCATCCAAAGCGGGTCATTTGGCTGCGCACCCGTTACAACCTTTTCAACCCGCTCTAGCTCATTCATTCATTTCTAACATTTTTATATTATTATTATTATTATTATTAAAAACAGCTCTCCATAGATACTCTTATTGCAATTACAATTTTAAAGAAACGTATGGGATTGCCGGCACCCAACGTATAAAATTAGGTGCATATTGTCCCTCATTTTCTAACGAGTGTGACGTCGTTTGAATTTTTCAATTGGTGTTTAGTTTTTAAAATATTTAACAAATTCATGGGACTTAATAAATCCGAATTGTTATTAACAAATCCAAATTACTCCTTAATTGCTTCCCGGATTACCCTCTAATCCCTTGATTATCCCTAGTATAATTAGTCCCAACATAGAATTGGTTGTATCAAAGTTGTTATCCTTTTGTTCCTTTTAGATTGATATCTTTTTTTTTCATTTTAGTAGGCCAAATAAATACTTCCTGTTCGCATTATTCTCGTCTTGTATTTATCTTTAGGTTGTCATTATTCTTCCTATTTCTTTTTTCGAGCCGAATCAAGCATTATTAAAATTCTATTTAAATTGCTAATGTGTCTCTTATTTCTTCTAATTATCTCACCTTTTACTAATCTTTCCCGCATTTTATATGTAGTTCATTATCCACTCTCTTTCTACCCACTTTATTTAACTACTACTATATCATTATTTCAATAGTATAATCCACTTTATTTTACTATTTGTACCATATTAAGTATTCAATTAAAAACTCCACTAACATTCCTTTTATCTCTAATTTTTTTATTCTTAATACTCGTGTTCAAAAGAAATGAGACAAGAATAACGAAGAGGGTACAATCTTATCTTTTTCTAATTTAAGGGATTTTAATTCAAGTGGTTGTAGTTTAGTGGTGAGAAAAATTTAACGGATTTTATGGGTCCGTTTCAATTTCCGTTATTTAACAACGCAGCCCGATTCCAGCTAAAGCCTAGCAACTCACATCTACTAAGAATTTTTCTAAAAAATCATGAGGCATTTGAGCCAGAAAGAAGACCAATCTCCCAAAAAAAATGTTTCAACTTTATAAAAAATAAAATATTACTTTCTTCTAAGCTGACAATCTGATTACAATGTCCTTAAATTGTAAAACCTCTGTATTTAAAGGACTTCATTGCAATTTTCAGGGACACAACATGCGAGTGAATGTGTTGAAACACATTTCTCAGCTTTATACATCGTTTTGTGCACAAAAGTATCTTTCATATATACTTTGCTTGTAGCTTATAATGTTTTTTTTAGGAAAATATAGATATCACAAAGAAAAGAAAAGAACTATATATACTTTATGCAATATTTTTATAGTAACTAAGTGATAATTATAATGTATATTTATGTAGAATATAAACTAGGAGTATGTTTCTTCATCTTCATAAAAGATTATCGATAGTATGATTATGTACCAATATGCGTGATGCTTAAATAATATATCGATATTGCTCAAAACATTATGTTTGTTTGCATATTATAACACTAACGTAAAAACTAATAAAATAATTGTGTAAAAAGTTTAAAAAATAGTACTAATTTATATGCACAAACTAAATGAAAAAAAAATAAATAGGAAATAAATGAATACTAATAATAAAAGAGGAAAGTATAACAAGATGAAACATATCAAACCATGATAACAAATTAATAAATAATATTTAAATCATTAATAATACAAGCACACAACAATTGCTACGTTATGATATGTGGAATAGATCCCGTTTATTAGGGCGTGAAACGGTTAGCAATTTTTTTTGCCAATTACAATACTAACCCAATCTCATTTAAAAAACCAGTATATCGACTGAAATTTGGAATTTATTTTAAGACCGTGGGTCACAAAAAAATAAAGGGCTAAGATGGATTTTTTGGGTAACTTATGGGGAAGTTTTATATTTGAAGCTCCCCCAATATTTATAATTACAAAATCTTAAAATTATGAGGCATTTGAGCCACAAAGGAGACCATCTCGCAAAAAAATGTTTTCAACTTTTTGAAAAATAAAATATTAGTACTTTTTTCTAAGCTGACAATCTGATTATAAAATATTTTTTTATTTTTAAAACCTCTGTATTTAAAGAACTTAATTGCAATTTTTAGGCACACATCATGCATGTGAATGTGTTGAAACACGTTTCTCAGCTTTATAAATCGTTTTGTGGACAAAAGTATCTTTCATAAGTACTTTGCTTGTGGTTGATAATGTTATTCTAGGAAAATATAGATATAACCACAAAGAAAAGAATATTTCTCCCACATCCTGATTATGCCCTATTAATGTGAATTACTAGCTAGTTTGTTATTTAATCATGAAAAAATTGATTAGTTCATTATATAAATTTCCAGATTACATTCATAAAAGTCATAAGTAAATGAATTACAGCCTAGAATTATAGCTACTGTTTTTCTCACTATCTCATGCATAAAAATATTAGGGAAAATCCACGATTTTAGCAATTACATAGATTATTTATACTAATTCTAGCAATTAATATAAAATATATTAAATCTAGCAATTAAGGTCTGATATACCCTTAGGCCTTTTATTAAATGAAAATCTATTAATATAATTTTTTGTTCTTTTATTTTTTTGTCTGCGGTTTTTTATTTCGTGTTCTTGATGTATGATGCGAATTCACAAGAAAAAAAATTGAGAACTTACATGAAAAAGAATGCGGAATCACATTATAATTAGTGTGATTTCATATCTAATTCGTATTCACATGAAAGATAATGGGAATTCATGTGAAAACTAATGTGAAATCACATTAAAATTTGTGTGATTTCATATCTAATTCGAATTCACATAAAATAAAATGAAAATTTACATGACAAAATGGGGATTCACATGAAAAATAATGCGAAATCACATTATAATTTGTATGATTTCGTATCGAATTCAAAATTCACATGAAAAATAATGAGAATTCACGTGAAAAATAATGTGAAATTGAAAAGATAAATTGAAATCTAATACACATAATATTACCCGTAAATACATTTATATTGTAAAATTGAAAGAAAAGAAAAAATATAAAAGGGTAAAAAAGTCTAGAATTGTTAGATTTTATATGTTTTAAAATTGTTGCTAGAATTAGTATTTTTATCTATAGAATTGCTAATATCCCATTTCTCCCAAAATATTATACCATAAAATTCAATGAAGAAAAAAACTACTTTTAAAATATCCACCACACTCTTTTTTCATAATATTAAATAAACCCTAAATAAATAAAAATATAAAAAAATTATAGTAAAATAAAAGAAAATTTACAAAAGAGTAATTATAATCGGACACACTGTGGCCAACCACACGTGTGAAAAAAAGGAAAGTTGACTGTAAAAATGGAAATAATCACATTTCTCCCTTAGGATTTATGCTTCTCAATTAGGGTATATTTTCATTTTAAAAACCTATATTACCATTTTTAGCGCGTGTGGCTGGCCACAATGTGTCCGAATATCATTATTCTTTACAAAATTGAATATAATTATACAATAACCATGAAAAAATCAAGAAACTTAATTATAGGGACATCGTAAAAACATTGAAAGTCTATACTAGAGCAAGGCTCACTTCAATTCGTAAAAACAAATTAATTGTTCATTTTGCTTAATAAGCATTACAATTTGAGAATCTTGCTGAATATGAAATGGATTCTCACACAGTTCACTCACCAAAGAAAGGCATCTACCTAAATTTGCCTATAAATTTGCAGAATAAGTAAGAACACCATATTCGTTAACTGAAAATTTCATAGCTAAAAAATGAAGAGACTAGTTAGAAGCAAGAGTGGGAGGCAGATTTATGGACAAAAATGGCAAAATGTAGATGGAAGTAATGAGCCCAAGAGCGATGATGACCTTCATTCAGCCTCGACTGGAAAGGAAGTGGCCATCCCTACAACAGGAACTTCTGCAGAACCACCAAGAATTGGAGGTGGTGATGAGGACAATAAAAATCAAATTCGCCAAGGTTGGAAATTTTTCTCTCTCTTTTTTTTTGTTTCCTTCTAAAGTATCGTGAAATAGCCATACAATACGCAAAACAAACTCATAAGCTTTACTTGATATTAGAGTTATTAAGCCCATTTAAGATTAATTATATATGAATTGATTTATAAAAATAAAATTATATTAGGGAGTCGTCAGGACATGGAATCCATGCACCGAGCTGCATTAGAAGGAGACTGGCTAGCTGCTGAGATAATCTTAGCTCGGGATCCAAATTTAGCCATTGATTATATAACAGAAGGAGGCGATCGAGCTCTACATGTAGCTGCTGCCATGAAGCACAAGAAGTTGGTGCAGAAATTAGTGGAACGGATCAGTCAAAAGGACTTAGAATTGAGAGATGAGCGTGGCTACACGGCATGTTGTTATGCGGCTATATCTGGTGACGTACAAGTTGCTCGTCTTATGATCGATAAGAATTCACATCTGGTAACTCTGCATGATGCCAACAATATGACGCCGCTTCACAAGGCGGCTTCGCGTGGACGCACGAATATGGTGTCTTATTTTTTGAAGTCCATAAAAGTTGAAGATTTATCGAATCAAGAATGGTTTGATATTCTCCTTTTCACAATACGCAGAGAAATGTTTGGTATGATATATATATATATATATATATATAGCCTCCTCTCTTGTCTCTTCTTTTTCAAGTATCTGTACGTGTTTGCTTTAATTTCATGTTTGCGTGCATCGATGTGTTATTTCCTGGGATATATAGTAGTGATATTCCATTTGAAATATTTAATTGAGCATGCAGATTTGGCTATCAAGATAGTGAAAAAAAACGTATATCTTGCTACAATGACCAACCAAGAGGGAACGGCTCTGCATTTTCTGGCTCGACATGACTTCTCAAATACAAACCCTTGGCTCTCAGTAATATATACCTTAGATATGAGGTTCAAAGGTAACGTCCACACAATATTTATTTTTCTCTCTCATCAGATTATTTGAATCATGTCTCTATGTTCCAATATTTCAGAAAAAAGACGATCAGATTTTCAAGTATTGGCTGAGAAGTTGTGGACTGAGATGCAAAGATTGGAAAAGGCTAGCGTTGTTGAGCTAATACAAAAGCATTATTGTGGAAAGGCTTGTGTTCATGATGCCACGCAAGCAGGCCACGTGAAGATTGTGACGATGCTCATTGGATCTTACCCTCAACTCATCTGGGATACTGACAGCAGAGGATACACTATATTTCACATTGCTGTCTTGCATCGAAGGTCTAAAGTGTATGATCTGATCCACCACGTAGGAGCAAAGATAGATATGAGTGCGATCTCACAAGATCTAAACGGTGATAACATTTTGCATTTAGCGGCAAAATTAGCACCTCCTACCAGAATGAAGATACACCAACCAGCCCTTCAAATGCACAAAGAAATGTTATGGTTTAAGGTACGTAAGAATTATTTAATTAGGTTAATTTAAGGCTTGTTAAAAATTATGTTTTTTTTTTTTTTTTTTTTTTTTTTTTTTTTTTTTTTTTATATATCGTGTGAACCCGCAACCGCTACTTTCGGTGCGTTCCGTTCTTGTGCAGTAACCTTTAAACTACATAAGATAGATAAACCACAATCTCCAAGTACAAGTGTGACGTGCTCGATCTGCAAAATGGGTATGGGGCCATCTCTACGGGGACAAAATTTTATTAACATTTACTGTTTATTTTGTTATTTTTTTCTTAGTTTTGTCATTACGAGTAGTAACTGTTCAACAAAATTTTTCGAATGGAGCATCCCATCCCATATATATAGTTTTGACATACGACATTGATTTAATGGAAACAGAATGTGGAGAAAAGCGTTCCACCATCTTGTCAGGAGACGAGAAACAATAAAGGGCAGACACCACAAGACTTGTTCTCGGAGGAACACAAGAGGTTGATGGAGAAGACGGAGACATGGATGCGAAACACAGCGGATTCATGCATGCTTGTCAGCACTATCCTGCTAACCGTGGTGTTCGCCGCCGCTTTCGCCTTGCCAGGCGGAAACAGCGACTCATCAGGTTTGCCGGTGCTCGAGGACAGAATCTGGTTTAAAGTTTTCATCGCATCCGAAGTGGCAGCCCTCTTCAGCTCACTACTCAGCATGCTAATGTTCTGGTCAGTCATGACTTCAAACTTCGCGGAAGAAAGGTTTCTAGCCATTCTGCCATTGCAGCTGATGTTGGGACTCGAAGCTCTAGTATGGTCCGTAATGTGCACGATCTCAGCTTTCATGGCGGCGATCTTTCTCATCTTCGACAAAAAGTCAAAAATAGTGTGGTTTGGTTACGGCGTTTTCTTCTCGGTTTATTACATCCTCTTCTGGGCAGCCGACACCATAAGGCTTATTAACTTGGGCAAGAAGATGACGATGGGGCATATTGTTGTTTCTTTTCTGACTTTGATACGAAATCGATGGAATTGGAGGAAGCGTAACATTTTCAGCCACTACCATGCAACTGCCAACACTTAATTAATTAAAAACATATACTCCCTCTTCGCTCCTAACATATCTTCCTATCTTTCCTTTTTTATTCTCTCCATATATTTTTCTAGCTATTTTTGGACATCATATTATTACTCTCTATCTTTACTTTATCAATTTATTTACCTAAAATATCAGATATGGTCAACCACTATCTCAATTAATTAATATATCACTCACCACTATCTCAATTAATTAATATATCACTCTTCAATGTAGGACCCTTTCTCTACTCAATACAAACTCAATCATCGTTTATCCACTCACAACTTTTTTCTTAATTATTATGTCACTCCCTCCTAGAAAGATATATCAGGAAAGGAGGACAGAGTCCGACTCAAGGAAAAACCTTTGGAATGGTGGGAGTTGCTTTTTATAACTTTCCGTTTCTTTTTTTTTTTTTTTTCTGATAAAATTATAAGAATAAAATAATTGCTTGGTCGGGCCAAGGGATTATGCGCCTATCTTAGTGGATCCCCCTTGCTTCTAATATATGTATTTCAATCATGTACTTTCGTTTTTTCACTAACCGTGTTGCAGGGAATCATTTTACACTACGCCAAAAACCCCGAACCCCGTTATCTATGTGCAAAAACGTCCGTCAAGTATAATTGTGTTATCTATGTGGCGCTCATAGATAATGGATATTTATCCGTTACCTATGTTGAAATACATAACGTTTTTTTTAATAAATAACGTTAGAAAATCCGTTATCTATAAGTGTCTATACATAAAGTTTCTTACCGTTATAAAAGATCATAAATATCCGTTATCTTTATCTTTATTGATAACGGTAATTTTCATATACATTACACTCTTTTTTCCATTATCTTTATCTTTATACATAACGTTTTATTCCGTTATGAAAAATCAGTTTTCTCCGTTATCAAAGGTTTGTTAGATAACGGTCGTTTTTTTTTTGAATCGTTATGTATGCTATAGACAGATTCATATATATATTTTTTTTGCAATTAAAATTGACCTAAAACAACAAAATAATAAAAACCATCTGTAAATCATGTCGTACAGCATCCAAAATATTCATACAATCATCATCCAAATATATTTAATATTCTACACATGTTTTATCAAATGTATGTCCAAATAAAGATAACAACTGCAACTAGCTAGCTAGGCCTAGAAAATCCGAACAACGTTCCTACGAAGTTGAGAGGCGCTCATGCATTCAACTCAACGGCTCAACTGCAATTTTGTTCACATACCTGGTGACATAAAAAAGTATAAAGACATCATGACTCGTAAGAAATCAAACTAATGTCATCATGTATGCTGCATAAATTCACCGACAATGTCTATTATAAACTAACTCGTGAACAAAAAATTAATTAAATGAAGAACCAAATGCAATAAGTCATCTTCACCGAACTATCCAAGAAAAACTAAATGAAAAACAATTAAAGTGTCTCAAGCAAAAAATAAAATAAACTTTAAACAATATACCTATCAATGCATGATTTATCACACATGTTGCCCATTCTTCACGAAACTCATTGAGTTGAGCTTAACTAAGTGTAAGCATAAAAACACACAACACAAACACACATAGAACATATAATCGGCTCCAAGCCATCACCACAACAACAAATGGAATGTAACAATGGAATCTTAACATAAGAAAAAAAAGAAAATAACAAAGAGGACATGCATATATTCCCACAGTTCCAAAAAGTAAGCAAAGAATAGATTATCAATGTTCGTTGTGTTCTCATGCCAAAGTAAGCAAAGAATAGATTAACCATTTAGGTGCAACTAAGATAAACCTCAAAGTAAGATGCTTCAGCATTTTGAATGGCAAACTATATCTTATGTACTTTAAAAATGGGTTCACTTATATACTCTCTCTCCTTAGCGTTTCTCTAGTTACTGCGATGGCCACAACTTTTAACATATAACGGAGTTGTCAAAATAGAGTCATTTTGATCTATGTAGAACTCAAACAGAGCTGGAACAATATGAAGGAAAAAAGACACACACATATGTTCAACTGTCAAACAATAACTGATTATGAGTTGAATGAAACAAGATTTATTACTCATTCAACAAGATAAATTAGAACTAGACAACAAAAGCCTAAAGCTCATACCATTATTAGCAAGTCTTTCAGAGCTGATAACACTTGCTCTTCCATAATCTGCAAAAAGGTGCAACAGCACAATTGTGTAATTATATATTCATGAGAATATGTTGTAGTAACTAATATTTCATCCAAAACATCAAGTTATGCTTATGCAGGTGGTGGAGATTTGGATAAGTATTAAAACCGTTTTTATGAATTATTTTGTACTACTAAATAAATCTAGAATGTAATATGTATAGAACAGATACGTGGATAATATCAACATTCTTATTGCATACAAACATATCAATCAAGAATGTATATAAAACTCAATATCTTCTCCACAATATAACATCTTCATGAAAGTAACAATGCAAATCTCCTCAGAATGTGCAGACTTACATGTCCATTTTTCGAAAAGAATCTCATCTCATATAAGCGGAAAGGAAGGTGGATGAAACGCATTAGAAGAGCTGTCGCAACAATTGTTGCCCACCTAAACGCAAATCCAACAATCAATCCAATATAACCAATTCACTTTAACAGAACGTTCAATTTTTAACCTAAGAAGAAGAAGATTATACTACTTGCCCTCACCATCCAAATCCAGTATAACAGTGCACATAATCAACCAAGTGCTTGCAGGCGGCCACCGGAGGGAATACATCTGCATAGTAAATCAACAACTGGAAGCCGGAATCTGAGGCAGCAATGGCGACTTCATTCACCACCACCGGAGCTGCGGCCTCCAACGCCTTATCCCCCACCACGGTGGCTGCATCATGTAGAGCCTGGATGTTTGAAGGAAGCTTTGAGAAATTCCTATGGAAAATCAACCCATAGGCTGCCGGAATGTTGGATCGCATAACAGAACCACCTGATAGCAGGGGATTGCCGGCATTGTGTCTGGGTATAAGAAAACGGCTGCTCTAACTATAGCAGTGGCTGCTGTAGCAGATGGAACTATAGCAGCCGGTAAAGTGAAGTTCGCCGGAGCCAAAAACGCAGTGGAATCAACCGTTGAGTTGACCGGAAGAGAAGAGCTCCGATTCATGGTCGCCATAGCCACGACAACAACAGCCCTTAACAAATCCGATCACCACCGCTACCGAAAAAAGCAAAAACGGTGGCGCAACCCCTTTACCGCGATGGCTTTGAAACCATCGTTAGAAGCGATGAAACTTGACGATTCCAAAGCATATGTTGAATGAAATTCACCAAGGAGCAAGTATAAGTGAACGTCGAAGGTCGATTCGTCGTGTCGTTGCCGGAAATTGCAGTCAAAGATCGACGACGAAAAAACCCCCAATATTCAGATCTCCCTCAAAACTTGATGAAATCGATCGATTCAAAGTGCTAACCTTATGGGATTTTCCTCAGGAGCTGATATATATGAGCGCCATTGATCAATTTTAGCCGTAGAAGCTGGAAAAAATAGATCGCGACCGGTGGAACTCTAGAGTGCGCGAGAATGGTAGGTATCTCAAATCGGAATGAAATCCAACGATTCAAAAGCCTAACTTCAAGAGAAAAGTCCCAGGAATCCAAGTCTGTTGTCGCTGTTGATCAATTGTTGACGGCGAAGCCAGAATTTGTGATCTTATAGTCGGAAGCGAAAACCCCAAAAAAATCGAAACTCACTCAAAATTGGATGAAATTGTACGATTCAAAAGGGTAGTGTACTCGATTTTGAAAAAGGAACAAGAATCCTCGATCAATTTCTGTAATTAATGGGTAAAATTCGATCGAAAGATTGAAAAAATATGAAAACGGAGCCTTCCTTAAACTACAAAATCATACCGCTTTTAACAATAGGGTTAAGGGATTTTAGGGAGGAGGAACGGCGGCGCGGGCGGAGGAACGGCAGCGCGGGCAGAGGAACGGCGGCACGGAGGAACGGCGGCGCAGGCGGAGGAACGGTGGCGTGGCGGAGGAACGACAGGTGGTTCGTGCGCTGAGGTTTAGGAAGAAGAGGATGAATGGCGAAAATATTGGAAGAGGGAGGGAAATATTGGCGGAAACATTCCCGCTAATAATTTGGGTGAAAAAGCCAAAAAATAAATAAAATTAAAAAAAAATTCTAATACATAACATACTTTAATAACGGTAATATTTACCGTTATTAATGTACTCATACATAACACAAAGCATAACGGTATTAAAAAAGCGTTATTAAAAATAAAATAAGTAACACTCATAGATAACGTAAGACGCAAAACCGTTACAAAAGATTAGAGATAACAGTATCTTCATAACGGATATTTCGAATATCCGTTATCTATGTAAAAAGGGCGCTCATAGATAACATATATATTAAATATCCGTTATCTATGAGTCGTTATCTATGAACGTTTTTGGCGTAGTGTTACTTTTTTATTAAGAACTAGTAGAGAGATACGTGCGTTGCACGTATAACTCCTTGTTTAAGATAATTAATTTATTATAAATATTTGTAAATAAAATAAAGTTGTAATATATATTATTAATTTTGACTATTATTAACTACAATAATTATTAGCAAGTATGTACAAATAGGAATGATAATGGATCTACTATCTCCCATCAATCAATTTAACATAAATCAATCTATAATTTCGCTATCTGATTATGCATAACCAACACCTTCATAGTTGAAACTTATAAGTAAAATTAATGAAAAGAGGGGAAGTAATGATCCTATTCATTTCAATCCCTTTTGTCATTTTCTTCCAAATTATAGCGTATTTTATTAGAGAATAAGTTTATGTTAATATTTTTACCTAGTATAAAAGATGAGGTCATCAGTCTGAACTTAGCTAGATCTCACTGTTTGAGCGCAGAGATTTTATCTTACAGGATTCAAGCTGAAGAAGTCAGCCAGACTGAAAAAGGAAGTTCATGATGAACTTGATCAGTCACACGAGAACTCGACTGACTCCAGAATTGATCCATGCAGCTCATGCATGTCGAGTAGATGTGTTGAAGTCAGACGTCCCAAAGTCAAAAAGCGAAGACTTAGAAGACGTTGAAGAAAGAAGAGTTCACATTCAAATTCAAATCTACTCGAAAATACAAGACAGCCTGTAACTTTTCATAAATGGACCGACTGCAGAGACTTGCATAAAGCAAGAGTTGCAGCTACCATTTTAGGAAAGATTACAGAGGAGTAGGTGGAGTGCCATGCTTTTTAGCATAGATCAAACGACTTTTTCTAACGTCTAATTGATCTCCCTCTCTATAAATAGAGATCTTAACAAATGCAAGAAGATGACTTGAAAGATTCACGCACACAAGCATTTAAGCAGATTCAAGAGAGTAGTATTCTCCCTAGTAAGAACATCTAAGAGTGAGAAGCCAAGTTGCAGAGAGTATCCAATTCTTCTGATTAGCTTCCTTCTAGCCTCTCAGAATTCTCATTCTTTGATCGAGTCTAGAAGTTTGGATCTTGATGTATCTAAGTAGACTCTCTGAAAGATCGAGTCTCTAAGCTTTAGGTAGAAGCCTCCACTTTTTTAAGTATTGAAGGCTTCATAGTAGGAAAAACATCCAACCCCACCCTTAGATTTTCTTTGAACCCAAAATCAAAGAGTCTAGGTCCCTTAAAACCCGCAATCTAAGATAGGTTGTGCACTTGCCCGCAAAAGTGTTGTAAGGTCTTGTTCGAATCCGTAATCGAACTGGTTAGGCTGTTTGGTACCCGTAAACTAAGCGGAACGTTTGATAAGCATGTGCAAGCTTATCTAGTAGATTACTTCCTCGAAAAGAAAGTCGTGGACGTAGGAGGTCGATCTCTGAACCATGTAAAAATACCGTGTTCTTTATTTTCAGTATTTACATTCAGTTTTCTAACCAACTAACTTTGCATACAAACTGGTTTACAAACTGCACTAAGTATTTGAGAACTTGACCTTCCCCTAAAAATTTTAGTTTATGTAACGAGTTTAATTTCCACCAACTTCTGCATAGCAAAACTCTTTCAAACCTCAGTCAGAGTCACACAATTGACCCCCAGTCCTAGAAGTCAACTATGCGCCTAACTGTGTGACAGCTCCAACTGGCTTCCTCAGCTGTTGAGTGTATGAACTGAGCAGTTCAACTAAAGAAAAAGGTTTTAATTTCAAAATTCGCTACTGGTGTATTCACCCCTCCCCCCCTCTCCCCCTCCCCCTCCCTCCAATACACCAATTACTCTTTACCGGGACCATCAACCCCCTTCATTGTGGTGTGACGGAGAAATTGTAGCCAACATCAAAATTTTATTTTAAATTTTTATAAATATTTTTATTTTAATACTTTGAGATATTATGATAAAGATTTTCACTTTTTCAAACTAAGCAATATCAAAGCCCAATTGTTGAAGTATAATTATATCAGTCATGCTTGATATTTCATTTAGTTTTATGGTGTAGTGTGATATTATGCTTTAAAGCTATGAAATTAATCTATCAATCACTAATTTCTTGACTCTCATCATAATAACCATGGCTGGAGACCTATATAGGTACTTCATAAATCATATATGTAGATATCGAAATTTAATGATATATTTTATTGATTTTATTATCTTACTTTATTTTGGAATCTTATCATATCCATATTAATATAAGTTATTTAATTGATAAATATGTCTTTATATGGTGATAAATATCTATTTCTTTGGCAACAAGTAAAGGATATGCATCAATATTCAAGAGCCAATGAGATTGCGCCACCTCATCCCTCAAGCCCATGATGGAGTCAGAAACCTACTCAACTTCTCTCTTCCTACAACTATAAATAGGGGTCTCCACACAACTTCAAATCACACCTAAAAATCATCTTCAAGAGCTCAAGAATTGAAGCGAGAAAATCTCTAAGATTTCTCTCTCAATACTCAAGGTGTCCCGGCGAGATTCAAGGCGTTCTACGTGGGAAGCAACGCGTTCTTCGGCGGAAATATCTCAAGTAGCGTTTGATCCGGAAACAAGGCGAGAGTCCTCCAAGTCAACGTTATAAAGCTCGACGCTCAACGTTACTTTAGAAACAAGACAAAAGTCCACCACATCAACACCACCAATCACAAAGCTCAAGTCAACGCCATCAAGTCAAAGATCAAGTCAAAGCTCAACGTTTACTTAGGAAGCAAGGCGAAAGTCATCTACGTCAACGTTATAAAGCTTGAAGATAAAGTCCAAAGAGATCAAGGAGGCATACTTCTTATCAAATCTCAAAAGCCATCAAGTCCAAGGAGGTCAAGGAGGCATACTTCTCCATCAAATCTCAAGGGCTGCTTGAAGACCATTCGAGAATCAACTTGAAGAGAAGAATCGGAGGATCAAATAGAGATTGAGCCCGCGCGCATATTCAAAATTCGTATATTTGTATTCATATTTGTGTTTATTGAATAAATACATATTTTGTGTTTACATATTTTGGCACGCCCAGTGGGACAATCTCTACCTCTCATCTCTTCTCTTTGCCAACTTCAACAAAGAAAATGTCTACAACTCTTGAGGAACAAATCGCAAAGTTGACAAAGCTTACTGAAGGACTTGCCAAACGCTTTGAAAAACGAGATCTTCAACTCGCAATGCTGGAAAATACAAATACTTTGGATACGAGAAGCCAACAAGCAAAGGACGATCAAGAAGTCGAGCTTTTCATGGAGCCAAAAGAAGGTGACAAATCTCCGACTAAGGAGCTTGAAGTCTCTTCCGATGGATCGATGCATGCCGATCAACTCAAAGCATTCATCAAGAAGGCAATCAAGGACAAGCTCGAAGGGACCTCCAAATCTTCATGGACGTGTAGCAAGCCATACACTCCAAGGATTGAAAGCTTGAAGATGTCGATCGGCTATCAGCCTCCAAAATTTGAACAATTTGAGGGCAAAGAAAATCCAAAGCAACATATAGCCCACTTCGTGGAGACTTGCAACGATGCTGGCACTTATGGAGATCACATGGTGAAGCAGTTCGTGCGTTCTTTGAAGGACAATGCCTTTGATTGGTATGCTGACTTGCAACCAAACTCCATTGATAGTTGGGGGCAATTGGAGAAAGAATTCCTCAATCGCTTCTATTGCACTCGAAGGACGGTGAGCATGGTCGAGCTTACAAAGTCAAACCAATGGAAAGAAGAGCCCGTCATCGACTACATCAATCGTTGGAGGGACTTAAGCTTAAATTGCAAAGATCGATTGTCTGAAACTTCTGCAATTGAGATGTGCATCCAAGGCATGCATTGGAGTCTTCGATACATCCTTAAAGGAATTTAACCAAAAACCTTCGAAGAATTAGCTACAAGAGCTTATGACATGGAGTTAAGCATGATTGCAAATAGAGTTGAAGATCTTTCGATTGAAGAGGGTCACAACTTTGAAGAAAATCAAGAAACAACCTATGGGGGCAAATCTCCTAAAGAAAGTTCAAGTGATGAAGAAGCTACAAGTGAAGACGAAGAAGATGCTACAAATCAATCTTCTAATACTTGGTGGAATCCATGAAGCCAGCGCTCCTTGATATGAGCTTAAACTGTCTATACAGCTCCTAGATACGAGCAAAAACCATCTAAACTTTTCAACATAACTTCAAATGCTCCTTGATAAGAGCTTAAACTGTCTAAATTGCTCCTAGATGCGAGTAAAAACCATCTAAACTTTTCAACATAACTTCAAGTGCTCCTTGATAAGAGCTTAAACTGTCTAAAATGCTCCTAGATGCGAGCAAAAACCGTCTAAACTTTTCAATCAAATAACTTCAAACGCTCCTTGATAAGAGTCTAAACTGTCTACAATGTTCCATGACGCATGAGCCTAAACTGCATGTTACTCCTGGCCCGCATGAGTATAAATTGTGTACGGCCCCCTCCTTAAAACTATAATCAAATTCTTTGAAGAATCGTCCAAGTCAAAGACTCCTTAATACGGTATAAAATGTTTACAAATTCAAATCAAGTGAAGACTCATTGACACGAGTATAAAAGGTCTACAATTGAAATCAAATGGATGCTCCTTGATACGAGCATAAACTATCTAAAATCAAGTCCAAATTCAAGACTCCTTGAAACGAGTTTAAACTTTCTATCAAATTCAAGACTCCTTGAAACGAGTTTAAACTTTCTAACATATTCAAGAACTCCTTGAAACGAGTATAAACTTTCTTTCAAATTCAAAGAACTCCTTGAAATGAGTTTAAACTTTCTAGCAAATTCAAAAACTCTTGAATATGAGTATAAACTTTCACAAGTTGAAGTTCAAGAACTCCTTGGTATAAGTATAAACCATCTAACAAATTTAAATTTATCGAGACTCATTCATTTTCACGACAAGTCGTCCATGAACAAGTCTCGAGGGGGCATTTGTAGATATCGAAATTTAATGATATATTTTATTGATTTTAATATCTTACTTTATTATGGAATCTTATCATATCCATATTAATATAAGTTATTTAATTGATAAATATGTCTTTATATGGTGATAAATATCTATTTCTTTGGCAACAAGTAAAGGATATGCATCAATATTCAAGAGCCAATGAGATTGCGCCACCTCATCCCTCAAGCCCATGATGGAGTCCAAAGCCCACTCAACTTCTCTCTTCCTACAACTATAAATAGGGGTCTCCACACAACTTCAAATCACACCTAAAAATCATCTTCAAGAGCTCAAGAATTGAAGCGAGAAAATCTCTAAGATTTCTCTCTCAATACTCAAGGTGTCCCGGCGAGATTCAAGGCGTTCTTCGTGGGAAGCAACGCGTTCTTCGGCGGAAATATCTCAAGTAGCGTTTGATCCGGAAACAAGGCGAGAGTCCTCCAAGTCAACGTTATAAAGCTCGACGCTCAATGTTACTTCGGAAACAAGACAAAAGTCCACCGCATCAACACCACCAATCACAAAGCTCAAGTCAACGTCATCAAGTCAAAGATCAAGTCAAAGCTCAACGTTTACTTAGGAAGCAAGGCGAAAGTCATCTACGTCAACGTTATAAAGCTTGAAGAAAAAGTCCAAAGAGATCAAGGAGGCATACTTCTTATGAAATCTCAAAGGCTATCAAGTCCAAGGAGGTCAAGGAGGCATACTTCTCCATCAAATCTCAAGGGCTGCTTGAAGACCGTTCGAGGATCAACTTGAAGAGAAGAATCGGAGGATCAAATAGAGATTGAGCCCGCACGCATATTTGAAATTCGTATATTTGTATTCATATTTGTGTTTATTGAATAAATACATATTTTGTGTTTACAATATAATAATCCTAAATTAAAAGGTCTTTTTCTCATTCAGTTTTGAGTAATAGAAAATGTAGGACTACATTAATTAATATATTAAGTTGAGTTATAATAGGAGTAGAACTGTACTATTAAATTATAAAAAAGAAAAGAAAAGTTATAGTAGGAGTATGACTAATATTATCTATTTATAATATTTATTATATATATAATATAGATTTACACTATTGTCCTTAAAATAAATATAATAATAAGGATATATTAGGCAAATCAAATTTTGTAAGAATCCGTTCTTTTATAATAGGTATAGATTATTACCTCAATTATCATATAGAAAAATGTATATTACAGTTTACACTTAGATAGTTTATCTTGTAACGAAGAGAATTATGTGAGAATACTTTCTTACGTGAGAAAATGAGAATAAATCTCTAGAACCTTAATCTTTTATTGATCAATTAATCTCTAGAAAGTGATTAACTATTTGTTCTCGTCCTTAAACCCTGTAGTATTATTCGCTATCTATATCTATCATCTCTCTCTCACTACCCGCTCCTTCTCTTGTCTCTTTCTCTTCATAAAAAGCTAAAAAATTCAGCTTAAGAGTCATTTTCCTTTATTGAAAATAAATGATTCAATAAAGAAAAACGACTCTTAATATTGTTGATTGCAACAGATGACGATAATATTGAACCTAGAGTTTATCCACCCGAAATGATTCTAAATATATAGTCATAAATCTTTAAAATCCGATTAATAAGTAAATGATTTACTACTCATTTTCATCTCATATAGAAAAAATCGATGGAAAATTATTATTTAATAAAATTATCATATCTATTAGACAATAGTGATAGAACTTTTTTTACTGTGAAAATATTTAGCATAATTTTATTTTAAAAAAGATGAACTGTCGTATGGAATCGGCCCGTCAACCACCACGGTTCCAGGTTGTAATTGTCCCAGACTACGGTTCTAATCCAAATTTAATTAGAAAGTAATTAACTATTCGTTCTCGTCGTTAACCCCTATAGTATTATTTACTATCTATATCTCTTCTCTTTCTCTCACTACCCGCCCCTTCTCTTGTTTCTTTCTCTTCATAAAAAGCTAAAAGATTCAACTTAAGAGTCGTTTTCCTTTATTGAGGATCGTCTGTCAATAAAGGTGATGTTAAATATTATACATTATGAAATTAACATATCTTTTTTTAAAGTAAACCGTCGGTTGAGTGTTTAATATGCAAAGAAGAAATTTTGAGATTGGTGGAGAAGAGCTATTAAAATGTCCAAATTTATTTTTTTTTCCGTGAAATACCAAATTAATTAATTATAAAAATGGATATCTATTAAAATTAAGAATGAATAGCTGTTAAAATTTGATATATATATATATATATATATATATAGAAAATATGGTAGAATCTATATAAGTTATTCATATATAATAGTAGTAATATAATAGAACATAATAAATATTATAAATATTGATTTTTGATTTTTAAAAATTGAGAAATTAGATAAATGAGAATTAAGGGATTTGGGGTGCCACATAATTTTTTTTTCAGAGACGTTTTCGTTTATGTAATATATAGATAGAATATAGATGTTGTCTCAATGAATTTTTTAATTTTTAAATGTTCAAACTATTTATTTTGCCTAAATAAATTATTATGCTCAAATTAAATAATTAATAAACTATTTATGAAATACAATTATTTATTCGGTCAACTAATAAATTGCTTCTCTACAAAAATAATTATTTATTCAACCAACCAATAAATTGACCAAATTAAATTACATTAAACTATAACATTGTAATTGTTTATTCGGCCAATTAATAAATAAATTGATCAAATAAAACTCTAGGTGCAAAAGATGAGAAAATACGCATTAGGTTTTTATATGGTTTTAAGTAGGTGAAGTTTAATTGATGATATAATGACAATAATGATTATACTATATACAAAATATTTGTGTGCAAATTTTTCTTTAAGGTAATAATTGGCCATTTAATAAATGGGTTCCCTAAGTAAAATAATTATTTATTCGGCCAACTAATATATTGGTCAAACTCAATTAAATTAATTAAACTATAAAAATATACTGTAGTTATTTATTCGGCCAACTGATAAATAAATTGGCCAAATAAAAGTGGTCGTGCAAAAGATGAGAGAGTACATATTAATTCAAGGTATTTCTAGACTTTTCAATTGGTGAAGTTGTATTGAAAAACCGATGTGGGACACAAGATTTTGTAGATATTTAAAATCTATTATTTTATATTTAAAAATTCAAAACTTTGAGAATTTAGATAAATAGGAATGGAGGAAAATTTTTTGATGTTGATTTATTTTGTATATTTTAATCAACATATATGTATGAAATAGAGCTTGAGAATATTGATGAATTTCATATGATAGACGTGTTATAAGATGCAAAATATTGATATCTAGTAGTAGGATATATATATATATATATATATATATATATATATATATATATATATATATATATATAGATATGACTTAACAATGTACATAAAATATATATTTAATCAATAAAATAATTGATTTGTGAGAATTGTGGAGCATGTAAATCGTATGATATATACAAATTGAAGAATTGAAATCTAATTGATATCCATTATATGATAAAGGCAAATTCTTGCAAGAGACACGTCTCACGCTGTGCGACCAATACCTCGAAATCATCCGAAAATCACCCCAAATACACTACGAATCACCATAAATCATATGAAACTTGTGAAACATAAAAAATGAACACGAAAATACCATTAATTCCGGCTAGATCTATGATTTTCTAGAGAGAGAGAGAGAGAAATAGAGAGAGAGACAAACCAAAGGAGAGGGAGAGAAGAGGGAGACTCTAACCATGAATTCAGGTGTAATACTTCGAGCAACACGGCGTTTGGGAGGGGCAACAGCAGCGGTGGCCGTTTTCTGATGGGATTTTGAATTCTTTAGAGAGAGAAATCATGGGAGAGGTGAGAGGAATGAGAAGAAATGAGAGGTCGGAGGATAGGGTAGCGGCGGAACCTTGACGACGGTGGAATGGAGACGACGCGCGTGTTGTGCACGCGTCCTATTTTTTTTTTTTTTTGCAATAAGCCCATATGCACACCACTTAATGTTCATATGCAGAATGGAAGAATTTCGGCCAAATTAAATTAAATAAAATTATTAAAATAGTTATTTATTCGTCCGACTGATAAATAATTGGCCAAATAAAACTGGTGGTATAAAATATGAGAAAATACATATTGATTCTAGGTATTTATAAGTTTTTTAATAGGTGAAGTTTCATTGTAAAATACACAAGATTTTAGTGGATATTTAAAATTTATTAGTATTTTATTTTTAAAAATTCAAAAAATTGAGAATTTGAAAATTTAGGGGCTTGAGAATATTGATGAATTTCATATGATAGACGTGTTATAAGATGCGAAATATTGATATCTAGTAGTAGAATATATATATGACTTAACAATGTAAATAAAATATATATTGAGTCAATAAGATAATTGATTTGTGAGAATTGTGGAGCATGTAAATCGTATGATATATACAAATTGGAGAATAGAAATCTAATTGATATCTATTATATGATAAAAGCAAATTCTTGCATGAGACTCGTCTCACGCTGTGCGACCAATACCTCGAAATCATGCGGAAATCACCCCAAATATACCACGAATCACCATAAATTATATGAAAACTTGTGAAACATAAAAAACGAACACAAAAATACCATTAATTCCGGCTAGATCTAGGATTTTCCATAGAGAGAGAGAGAGAGAGCGAAATAGAGAGAGACAAACCAAAGTAGAGGGAGAGAAGAGGGAGACTCTAACCATAAATTCAGGTGTAATACTTCGAGCAACACGGTGTTTGGGAAGGACAACAACAGCAGTGGCCGTTTTCTGATGGGATTTTGAATTCTTTAGAGAGAGAAATCATGGGAGACGTGAGAGGAATGAGAAGAAATGAGAGGCTGAAGGATAGGGTAGCGGCGAAACCTTGATGACGGTGACAATGACGGTGGAATGGAGACGACGCGCGTGTTGTGCACGCGCCCTATTTTTTTATTTTTATTTTTGGCAATAATTCCATATGCACACCACCATATATTTATATACACAGCACTTAATGTTCATATGTAGAATGGAAGAATTTCGGTCAAATTAAATTAAATTAAATTATAAAAATAGTTATTTATTCGTCTTACTGATAAATAAATTGGCCAAATAAAACTGGTGGTGTAAAATATGAGAAAATACATATTGATTCTAAGTATTTATAAGCTTTTTAATAGGTGAAATTTCATTGTAAAATCGATATGGGACACAAGATTTTAGTGGATATTTAAAATTTATTATTTTATTTTTAAAAATTCAAAAAAATTGAGAATTTGGAAATTTAGAAAAACTAGTGTTGCAAATGATGAGAAAATACACATTAATTTTATGTATTTATAGGTTTTCAATATGTGAAGGTTCATTCAAAAATCGATGTGAAATACAAACTTTAGTAGATATTTATATCTTTCATTTTATATTTAAAAATTAAAAAATTGGATAATTTAGATAAATAGAAATAGAGGGATTTGGGGGATGCCACATTAGTTTTGCAGAGTTAGAATCGTTTTTATTATAGTAATATAGTAATAATGATAATAATTAAATAGGGATGAAATATTATTAGACTCAACGTGAGATTCAATTGTATTCTCCATTATATTTAAAAATTCAAAAATTTGCAAATTTAAATAAATAGGAATGGATGATTAAGAGAGATGTCACATATAATTTTTTCAAAGTAAGAATCGTTTTCCTTTAATAATATATAATGATGTGTTAGTAAATTGCATGTAAACATATGATGCATAAAAGCGACAAGCGTCATTTTGTTTCTCCAATGCTTTACCTTTTCCATTAACTTTTTTTTTCTATGTTACATTTCCTATTGCATTAATAAGCGAATAACATGTAGTATGACTAAGAATTTAAAATTTATATAAAAAGAAGGTTATGAATGTAGATACCGAAATTTTAAAGATATTTTTATTGATTTTAATATCTTATTTTATTATGGAATCTTATCATATCCATATTAATATAAGTTATTTAATTGATAAGTATGCCTTTATATGATGATAAATATCTATTTCTTTGGCAACAAATAAAGGATATACATCAATATTTAAGAGTCAATGAGATTGTGCCACCTCATCCCTCAGGCCCATGATGGAGCCCAAAAGCCCACCAAGTCCACCATATTTTTCCCTATAAATAGAGGTCTCCACACAACTTCAAATCACACCTAAAACTCATCTTCAAGAGCTCAAGAATTGAAGAGAGAAATTATCTAAGATTTCTCTTTCAATATTCAAGGTGTCCCGGCGAGATTCAAGGCGTTCTTCGTGAGAAGCAACGCGTTCTTCGGCAGAAATATCTCAAGTGGCGTTTGATCCGGAAATAAGGCGAGAGTCCTCCAAGTCAACGTTATAAAGCTCGACGCTCAACGTTACTTCGGAAACAAGACAAAAGTCCACCGCATCAACACCACCAATCACAAAGCTCAAGTCAACGTCATCAAGTCAAAGATCAAGTCAAAGCTCAACGTTTACTTAGGAAGCAAGGCGAAAGTCATCTACGTCAACGTTATAAAGGTTGAAGATAAAGTCCAAAGAGATCAAGGAGGCATACTTCTTATCAAATCTCAAAGGCTATCAAGTCCAAGGAGGTCAAGGAGGCATACTTCTCAATCAAATCTCAAGGGTTGCTTGAAGACCGTTCGAGGATCAACTTGAAGAGAAGAATCGGAGAATCAAATAGAGATTGAGCCCGCGCATATTCGATATTCTTATAATTGTATTCAAACTTATATTTATTTGAATAAATACATATTTTGTGTTTACAGATTTTGGCACGCCCAGTGGGACAATCTCTATCTCTCATCTCTTCTCTTCGCCAAATCCAAAAAAGATGTCTACAAGTCTTGAGGAGCAAATCGCGAAGTTGACAAAGCTTGCAGAAGGACTTGCCAAACGCTTAGAAGAACGAGATGTTCAACTCGCAAAGCTGGAAAATGCAAATACTTTGGATACGAGAAGCCAACAAGCAAAGGATGATCAAGAAGCCGAGCTTTTCATGGAGCCAAAAAATGGTGACAAATCTCCGACTAAGGAGCTTGAAGTCTCTTCCAATGGATCGATGCATACCGATCAACTCAAAGCATTCATCAAGAAAACAATCAAGGACAAGTTCGAAGGGACCTCCAAATCATCATGGACTTATAGCAAACCATACACTCCAAGAATTGAAAGCTTGAAGATGCCGATTGGCTATCAGCCTCCAAAGTTTCAACAATTTGATGGCAAAGGAAATCCAAAGCAACATATAGCACACTTCGTGGAGACTTGCAACGACGCTGGAACATATGGAGATCACATGGTGAATCAGTTCGTACGTTCTTTGAAGGACAATGCTTTTGATTGGTATGCTGACTTGCAACCAAATTCAATTGATAGTTGGGGGCAATTGGAGCAAGAATTCTCCAACCGCTTCTATAGCACTCGAAGGACGGTGAGCATGGTGGAGCTTACAAAGTCAAGTCAATGGAAAGACGAGCCCGTTATCGACTACATCAATCGTTGGAGGGACTTAAGCTTAAATTGCAAAGATCGATTGTCTGAAACTTTAGCAATTGAGATGTGCATCCAAGGCATGAATTGGAGTCTTCGATACATCCTTAAAGGAATTTAGCCAAAGACCTTCGAAGAACTGGCTACAAGAGCTCATGACATGGAGTTAAGCATGATTGCAAATGGAGTTGAAGATCTTTTGATTGAAGAGGGTCACAACTTTGAAGAAAATCAAGAAGTAACCTATGGGGGCAAATCTCCTAAAGAAATTTCAAGTGATGAAGCAGCTCAAAGTGAAGACGAAGAAGATGCTACGAGTCAATCTTTAAATACTTAGTGGAATCCATGAAGTCAATGCTCCTTGATAAGAGCTTAAAGTCTCTACAGCGCTCCTTGACAAGAGCTTAAACTATCTACATAGCTCTTAGATGCGAGCAAAAACCATCTAAATTTTTCAATCAAATAACTTCAAACGCTCCTTGATAAGAGCATAAACTGTCTACAACGCTCCATGATGCATGAGCCTAAACTGCATGTTACTCCTGGCCCGCATGAGTATAAACTATGTACAGCGCCTCTCCTTAAAATTATAATCAAATTCTTTGAAGAATCGTCCAAGTCAAAGACTCCTTAACACGAGTATAAAATGTTTACAAATTCAAATCGAGTGAAGACTCATTGACACGAGTATAAAAGGTCTACAATTGAAATCAAATGGATGCTCCTTGATACGAGCATAAACTATCTAAAATCAAGTCCAAATTCAAGACTCCTTAAAACGAGTATAAACTTTCTATCAAATTCAAGACTCCTTGAAACGAGTATAAACTTTCTAACATATTCAAAACTCCTTGAAACGAGTTTAAACTTTCTATCAAATTCAAGAACTCCTTGAAACGAGTATAAACTTTCTAGTAAATTCAAATTTATCGAGACTCATTCATTTTCACGACAAGTCGTCCATAGACAAGTCTCGAGGGGGCATTTGTAGGAACCGAAAATTTAAGAAATATTTATTAATTATTTATATTTATTTGATGATGGAATCTTATAAATATCCATATTAAAATAAGTTATTTAATTGATAAATATGTCTTTAAATGGTGATAAATATCTATTTCTTTGGCAACAAATAAAGGATATGCATCAATATTCAAGAGCCAATGAGATTGCGCCACCTCATCCCTCAAGCCCATGATGGAGTCCAAAGCCCACTCAACTTTCTCTTCCTACAACTATAAATAGGGGTCTCCACACAACTTCAAATCGCACCTAAAACTCATCTTCAAGAGCTCAAGAATTGAAGAGAGAAATTATCTAAGATTTCTCTTTCAATATTCAAGGTGTCCCGGCGAGATTCAAGGCGTTCTTCGTGGGAAGCAACGCGTTCTTCGGCAGAAATATCTCAAGTGGCGTTTGATCCGGAAACAAGGCGAGAGTCCTCCAAGTCAACGTTATAAAGCTCGACGCTCAACGTTACTTCGGAAACAAGACAAAAGTCCACCGCATCAACACCACCAATCACAAAGCTCAAGTCAACGTCATCAAGTCAAAGATCAAGTCAAAGCTCAACGTTTACTTAGGAAGCAAGGCGAAAGTCATCTACGTCAACGTTATAAAGCTTGAAGATAAAGTCCAAAGAGATCAAGGAGGCATATTTCTTATCAAATCTCAAAGGCTATCAAGTCCAAGGAGGTCAAGGAGGCATACTTCTCCATCAAATCTCAAGGGCTGCTTGAAGACCGTTCGAGGATCAACTTGAAGAGAAGAATCGGAGGATCAAATAGAGATTGAGCCCGCGCGCATATTCGAAATTCGTATATTTGTATTCATATTTGTATTTATTGAGCCCGCGCGCATATTCGAAATTCGTATATTTATACTCCAATGCATGCCTTGAGTGCACATCTCAATTGCAGAAGTTTCAGACAAGCAATCTTTGCAATTTAAGCTTAAGTTCCTCCAACGATTGATGTAGTCGATGACGGGCTCGTCTTTACATTGACTTGACTTTGTAAGCTCCACCATGCTCACCGTCCTTCGAGTGCTATAGAAGCGATTGAGGAATTCTTGCTCCAATTGCCCCCAACTATCAATTGAATTTGGCTGCAAGTCAGCATACCAATCAAAGGCATTGTCCTTCAAGGAACGCACGAACTGTTTCACCATGTGATCTCCATATGTTCCACCGTCGTTGCAAGTCTCCACGAAGTGGGCTATATGTTTCTTTAGATTTCCTTTGCCATCAAATTGTTGAAACTTTGGAGGCTGATAGCCGATCGGCATCTTCAAGCTTTCAATCCTTTGAGTGTATGGCTTGCTATAAGTCCATGATGATTTGGAGGTCCCTTCAAACTTATCCTTGATTGTTTTCTTGATGAATGCTTTGAGTTGATCGGCATGCATCTATCCATTGGAAGAGACTTCAAGCTCCTTAGTCGGAGATTTGTCACCATCTTTTGGCTCCATGAAAAGCTCAACTTCTTGATCGTCCTTTGCTTGTTGGCTTCTCGTATCTAAAGTATTTGCATTTTCCAACTTTGCGAGTTGAACATCTCGTTCTTCTAAGCGTTTGGCAAGTCCTTCTGCAAGCTTTGTCAACTTCGCGATTTGCTCCTCAAGACTTGTAGACATCTTCTTTGGATTTGGCGAAGAGAAGAGATGAGAGGTAGAGATTGTCCCACCGGGCGTGCCAAAATCTGTAAACACAAAATATGTATTTATTCAATAAACACAAATATGAATACAAATATACGAATTTCGAATATGCGCGCGGGCTCAATCTCTATTTTATCCTCCGATTCTTCTCTTCAAGTTGATCCTCGAACGGTCTTCAAGCAGCCCTTGAGATTTGATGGAGAAGTATGCCTCCTTGACCTCCCTGGACTTGATAGCCTTTGAGATTTGATAAGATGTATGCCTCCTTGATCTCTTTGAACTTTATCTTCAAGCTTTATAACGTTGACGTAGATGACTTTCGCCTTGCTTCCTAAGTAAACGTTGAGCTTTGACTTGATATTTGACTTGATGACGTTGACTTGAGCTTTGTGATTGGTAGTGTTGATGCGGTGGATTTTTGTCTTGTTTCCGAAGTAACGTTGAGCGTCGAGCTTTATAACGTTGACTTGGAGGACTCTCGCCTTGTTTCCGGATCAAACGCCACTTGAGATATTTCTGCCGAAGAACGCGTTTCTTCCCACGAAGAACGCCTTGAATCTCGCCGGGACACCTTGAATATTGAAAGAGAAATCTTAGATAATTTCTCTCTTCAATTCTTGAGCTCTTGAAGATGAGTTTTAGGTGTGATTTGAAGTTGTGTGGAGACCCCTATTTATAGTTGTAGGAAGAGAGAAGTTGAGTGGGCTTTGGACTCCATCATGGGCTTGAGGGATGAGGTGGCGCAATCTCATTGGCTCTTGAATATTGATGCATATCCTTTACTTGTTGCCAAAGAAATAGATATTTATCACCATATAAAGACATATTTATCAATTAAATAACTTATTTTAATATGGATATCTATAAGATTCCATCATCAATTAAATATAAATAATTAATAAATATTTCTTAAATTTTCGGTTCCTACAAATGCCCCCTTGAGACTTGTTCATGGACTACTTGTCGTGAAAATGAATGAGTCTCGATAAATTTGAATTTGGTAGATAGTTTATACTCATACCAAGGAGTTCTTTAACTTCAACTTGTGAATAGTTTATACTCATAATCAAGAGTTCTTGAATTTGCTAGAAAGTTTAAACTCGTTTCAAAGAGTTCTTTTAATTTGAAAGAAAGTTTATACTCGTTTCAAGGAGTTCTTGAATATGTTAGAAAGTTTAAACTCGTTTCAAGGAGTCTTAAATTTGATAGAAAGTTTAAACTCGTTTCAAGGAGTCTTGAATTTGGACTTGATTTTAGATAGTTTATGCTTGTATCAAGGAGCATCCATTTGATTTCAATTGTAGACCTTTTATACTCGTGTCAATTAGTCTTCACTTGACTTGAATTTGTAAACATTTTATACTCGTATTAAGGAGTCTTTGACTTGGACGATTCTTCAAAAAAATTTGATTATAGTTTTAAGGAGGGGCGCTGTACACAGTTTATACTCATGCGGGCCAGGAGTAACATGCAGTTTAGGCTCATGCGTCATGAAGCGTTGTAGACAGTTTATGCTCTTATCAAGGACCATTTGAAGTTCTTTGTTTGAAGTGTTTAGATGGTTTTTACTCGCATCTAGGAGCATTTTAGATAGTTTAAGCTCTTATCAAGGAGCACTTGAAGTTCTTTGATTGAAAAGTTTAGATGGTTTTTACTCGCATCTAGGAGCTATGTAGATAGTTTAACCTCTTATCAAGGAGCATTGACTTCATGGATTCTACCAAGTATCAGAAGATTGATTTGTAGCATATTCTTCGTCTTCACTTATAGCTTCTTCATCACTTGGACTTTCTTTAGGAGATTTGCCCCCATGGGTCGCTTCTTGATTTTCTTCAAAGTTGTGATCATCTTCAATTGAAAGATCTTCAACTCCATTTGCAATTATGCTCAACTCCATGTCATGAGCTCTTGTAGCCAATTCTTCGAAGGTATTTGGCTGAATTCTCGTATCCAAAGTATTTGCATTTTCCAGCTTTGCGAGTTGAACATCTCGTTCTTCTAAGCGTTTGGCAAGTCCTTCTGCAAGCTTTGTCAGCTTCGCGATTTGCTCCTCAAGACTTGTAGACATCTTCTTTGGATTTGGCGAAGAGAAGAGATGAGAGGTAGAGATTGTCCCACTGGGCGTGCCAAAATCTGTAAACACAAAATATGTATTTATTCAATAAACACAAATATGATTACAAATATACGAATTTCGAATATATGCGGGTTCAATCTCTATTTGATCCTCCGATTCTTTTCTTCACTTTGACCCTCGAACGGTGTTCAAGCAGCCTTTGAGATTTTTTGTAGAAGTATGCCTCCTAGATCTCCTTGGACTTGATCTTCAAGCTTTGTAACGTTGATACGGATGACTTTCGTCTTGCTTCCGAAGTAAACGTTGAGCTTTGATCTTTGTGCTTGATGATGTTGACTTGACCTTTGAGGTTGATGGCGTTGACTTGAGCTTTGGGGTTGATGGTGTTGATGCGGAGGACGTTCGCCTTGTTTCCGAAGAAAACGTTGAGAGTCAAGCTTTATAACGTTGACGTGGAGGACTTCCACCTTGTTTCCGGATTAAACACCACTTGATATAATTCCGCCGAAGAACGCGTTGATTCCTACGAAGAACGCCTTGAATCTCGCCGGGACACCTTGAGTATTGAGAGGGAAATCTTGGAGAATTTCTCTCTTCAATTCTTGAGCTCTTGAAGATGATTTTTAGGTGTGATTTGAAGTTGTGTGGAGACCTCTATTTATAGGGAAAAATATGGTGGACTTGGTGGGCTTTTGGGCTCCATCATGGGCTTGAGGGATGAGGTGGCACAATCTCATTGACTCTTAAATATTGATGTATATCTTTTACTTGTTGCCAAAGAAATAGATATTTATCACCATATAAAGGCATACTTATCAATTAAATAACTTATATTAATATGGATATGATAAGATTCCATAATAAAATAAGATATTAAAATCAATAAAAATATCTTTAAAATTTCGGTATCTACAATGAACATTATCTATAAAGTGATTTACGACATATTCGTTCGCTCCTAATACAAAATACTCTCTCCGTTCGACCAGGCTTGTCTTGTTTCTTTTGGGTACGGAATTTAAAGAGAAAATAATTAAGAATAGAAAGTATGTTTGGTGGTGTTTTTAAAGTAAAATAAAGTGGGTAGAGAGAGAGTGAATAGTGAAATAAAGTGAGTAGAGAGAGAATGAGAATAGTGAATGACACATAAAATGAGGTGAAAAAGTATGATGAAAGGTGTAAAGTCGATTATTTAACAAATTAATTATCTCCTAATTATTTCCAAAAAATGAAACATGACAAGAATAACGGAACAGCCCGAAAAGGAAAACAGGACAAAAATAACGGGACGGAGGATATATATATTTGGCCCAAAATATATTGCTAACTGAGCCGATCCAGAAAGTCCAGACCAACCAGTATTTGGAGGCCTTAGGTTTTATATTAATGGACCAAAAAATTGGTCAGTCCGACTGGCCCAAGAAATCACATGGTCCGGTCCAATTAACAACAATAGTCCGACAGAACTTTTTCAATATGCCTCAGGTTTTCTTCTCACATGATATGCCATGTGACGTGGAGTGTAGCCGAATCCTACATAGCCGACACATAAGCTATTAATTTTATTATTTTTACTCAAAAAATATTACTCAATCTTCTTCAATTTTGACACTAGATAAAAAAAAAAATACATTTAAAAATAAACTATATGCAGTTGTTCTATTTTGCCTTTATTTACTGCACACATGATTTTCATGTTTCTCTTCTCGGAAAAAAGATATTTTATTAAAATTTGAATTAAGAAAGTGGCCATGGACTATGTTTTGGGAAATGAATAAGAGATTAATTATACTCAGTGCGCATCGAAAATAGCGGATACGGGTTTCCACGACATAAAAAAGAAAAAAAGAGAGTGATTAATTATACGGAATGGAGAGAGTAGCAAATATTATTCTGAAATTTGTAGGGCCAGTGTATCGTATTTTAGCAAATAAATTGAAAGTAAATTAAATACTGTCGAGGCCTGTTATGAGAATTAGAGAATCAAATACTGAAACCAAGTTGATTACAAGATATTGTATTAGTGTCACAAAATCAAATACATACAAGGACAAACACAAACTCAAATTCTTACTAGAATATTCGTATTTAAATGAATCTTATAAGACCATACACTCCTAACTCTTAAGTGACAATTTGTTAACAGAAATTGCTGAAAATCAGAATTTTAATATAAAAACGTAAACTGAAATTAAAGGCAACTCCAAATACTTGAACAGGTCTTTAATTGACTTAAATTCTTGAATTCCCATCTCCAAAAGAGAAGGACTTGGGTGCATAAATCTGCACTCATTTGCACACAATCTGACCCGTCACACGCCATTTCGACCATCCACGAGCCGCGCGTGGGTCTCACGCGACCCCTTTTTTTTTTTAATTTCAAGATTATTTTCCCCGGCTCCGCCTTCGGCTCCGATTTTACGGTTCCGCCTTCGCTCTGATTACTAAAATAAGGATAATCGACGGGCAATAATTTGGACTTTTTCGGCTCCCCTCGCTCGAATCTTGACCATAGAAGAAGCGGCAAATAATAAAAAAGACTTGAAAAAAAAAAACTGGTCAAAAGGGGGTTTGACCGGGTCAAACCTGAGTCAAACGGGTCGGAGCAGGTCGGGTCGGATCAAATAGGCCGGTATTCTATGTTGGAACAGTTGCACCCAAGTTTTTGTCTCTCCAAAAAGTTTGAATAAGCACTTAAGTATTCATCCTTCGTCTTGAATTATCATTCCTCAACATCACATGTAACACCGACTTCAAGATCAGAGAAAACCCAAACACCATCAACTTTAAATGGGTATTTTTTATGCAATGCTTTTCTGCATTCCTGACACAGACAAGGCTCCATCTCATCATATATATTAGTATGGAAGAGAGAGAGAGAGAGAGAGAGAGAGAGAGAGAGTTTTGAATGGCTAACCTTTTTCTACATATGAGAGTGATGACTTGAGAGTATTTGCTCATTTCCATGAATAATTGGCACTGACATAATTGTTGATTCGCTTTGCGCAAGTCTCAGCCAAGGGGTTGCAATCAACCAATTCCACTGTAAGATAAGATGAGAATCGAGGGATCTGTTGCAAAGTATAGCAGTTTTTCATGGTTAGACGCAAAAGATAAGGGAATGTATCAAATCCGACTGTCCACTGCACAAGATCTGTATCTTCGATAAAAAGATAGCTAAGTTTTGAAAATCCCCCATCTTCTACTTGCCACTTTTCTCCTTGAAAGGCATAACACTGCAATTTGAGCGCTTCAAGATTTGGCATTTCAGCAATCATTCTCATTTCTTCCCACGGATATCCAAACCCGCTCAAACTCAGCTTGCTAAGACTAGATATGGAAATCGAAAGAGATGGAGATGGGACTATCGGCTCACACAAGATTTCAGGGTTCAAGACCAAAAATTGAAGAGATTTTAGTTTATAAAGGTTGGACACATGATCAAAGGTTTGAGCATCATCATGATGCGGCAAATCGAATATTTGAATTCTTAGTTTTTTCAAATTGGGGATACTTTGAAGAACCCTCTTGCTACAACTTTGAGCACCAACATCTAATTAAAGTTTCTTTAGATTGGGTAAAGTCTCCCCACGAGGAGGATCGGGTTGGTTTCTTCCCATGATTTGAAGATACTTCAAAGCCTTCAAATCCCATATAGTAACAGGCACATATGATTGAACCACACTTTCCTTGATGCTCAAGTGTTGATGCAAGACGAGGCACTCAAGGCTCCAAAGCTTGGATATGGAATGAGGGAGATTCTCGCTACAAGTGAGGGCGAGATAGTGTAAGCGAATTAGCTTCACTACATCAAGTGGAAACTCGTAGAATCAGATAGTAAGAGCATCGAGTACCCTCAGAAGCCTCCAGTGCTCCAAACATATCGGCACTGGATATTGATGATACGGGCCTGTACATAGTACAGAACGCACAGTTGAAACCGATGCCATTGAGTGACGTACCTCTTTGATGGCGAACAAGATGTTCTTATAGATGGCAAGAATTCTTGGCTTGCTAATTTCTATAAGTTGAGACGAATCATCTGCGTAGTCAAGAATATGGAGAAACTTGTTTTTCTCAACTTCTCTCTTACAAAGATATCTATAGGCAGAGTGGAGGCTGCATGCTTTAAAGTTGTCATGACTACTCAAGCTTCTCTGGCGAACCACAACAAGATTAGTAGAAACAAAGTCATAAAATTTTGAGCTTAGAGGAATTTTAGTATCTCTAAACACGAATTCAAGAAATCTCTCGGCTTGCCATAAGTTGATGATCTTGGAGGAAAAGCTCCCATATAGAGAAAACAAGCTTTCAAGTTTTGAGGGATGTAGTGGTAGCTTGGTAATAGTACCTCAGACATTTGGTGATAACCATGGTCAAATACTGTGTTGTTTTTCTCTGCGACCTTGTTCCAATACTCTAAATCCTTGTGGGCTCTAGACAACGTGTCGGACACCTTGAGAATCAGCAGGGGAAGTCCTTGGCAATTGTCGGCAATCTTCCTTCCCGCCTTTTCAAATTGATAGGGACACTCTTGGTCACCAAACACCTTCTCTTTGAGAGGCTCCCAACTTTCATCGTGATTCAGAAACCGCATTTCGTAGGCGAAATACCACTCTGAAGCCGCAAGGGCGACTGTTTTTTCCCTACAGGTCACCAAGATCCGACTTCCATTATCTTCGTGGGGTAGCAAGGATTCAATATTATCAATGTAATCGCGAATATCCCAGACATCATCGAACACAATGAAATATTTTGTATCGGACAATATGTATCGGACATACTCCTCCAAATCCTCATCTCTATCTCCATCTCCATCTCCATCGACATTTAGTTGGGCTAAAATGTCTTTAAGAATCTCATACCTTTGGCCCACCGTCACGAAGACCCGATGATCAAAGCTCATCTCGACTAAGCCGTCGTCAAAGAGCTTAGTAGCAAGCCTAGTCTTGCCGATACCCGCCATGCCACTGATGGTGACGGTTGTTCTTTCACACTCTCTGAAGTAAATATCTGTCATGCCACATGTTAGATTCGAGCATGCAGCTCAATCAAGTTAGCAAGTTTATGTAGAAGAAGATCAGAGTGAAATGTTACAATATGTGCTGACACAGAATGGAGATTCTATTCTTCAGTCTCAGCTAGAGTATTATGGAACAAGTTGGAACAGATTTGAAAGATTCTTTCCATTTTTAAGCGGATTTCCGGAGATCTTTTCCTTATCCATTATTGATGCGGAGAAGATCGTATCCGGTGAAGATTTTATTTGTTCCACAAGATAAGCCTCCAAAGGAAGTTTCTATCTACAAGGAAACTAGGGCAAATCGATGGAAATCATATCTAGGGTTTCTCAAGACCTATATATATCGACATCAACATCATTTGGAGGATGCCGTTGTTTTAGCTATATTCATTATATTCATAGCTAGTATACTTCTCGTGAGAGAGTATTTTTCATATTGTACTTGAGAGTATTTATTCATATAAAAATACTTGGGAGAGAGGTGAGCGTTGGGTTGCGACTCAAGTTTAGATTGTTCGAGTGCGTCTTGAACATTCGTTGGTTCACGTTGGGTTGGGAAGTGTGTGAGTTAGGAGACTTCATATGGTTGAAGAACTATATGTGTAAGAGTGTATAACTACAACTTACAATAGTGGATTGATTCTCTCTTGGGCAGGAAGGCGCCCCAGACGTAGGTTGACTAACCGAATTGGGTTACCACTTCTGTGTGTTCTTTACTTAGCATACTCGTTAATTTCTGTGCTAATCTCTGTGCTAAGTTTTGCAGTAACAGATACAAATTACATGCATAAATTGTTAGATTAAATATTTCACCACGGAGCGTGGCAACGCTTCTTTCGCTCTCATCGATAAGCGTCTTTCTGATTGAGAAAAATTGATCGAATAATCCAACCATGTCGTGCTCGATTAAGTCACTGGAATCAAAATCAGAATGAGTAGCATCATCAGCAGCAGCAGAATCGTGCAGTTCCTCGATGTATTCGTCGTCAAGTTGTGAAGCTGCTCGAGCAAAGCTAATGAAATCTTGTCTTAAGTGATGGAGGTCGAGGGAGAGTCGGCCATTGCAGGCTTTGGGATTGGGAAAGAAATTGGGCTGAAGCTTCAGATTCGATGGAATTTTCTAACTTCCGCGTTTCGTCTCTTATTCGTGCTTCCACGGCCATCACTCCATGGCTGTTGTTTTTAATCTGGTCGTATTTTTCGAGTGCGCGCTCTAGCCACTCGGCGCTCTCGTAAGCATATTGTAGGAGTTTCTGAGTGGATGAGGCGACAGAAAGATGGGAAGAATATTGAAGGAAGTATATTGTGTATTTCAGAGAAGTTACAGCAGCGTAAGCCATCTCAAGGAAAGATGTACGGTGGTGGTGGTGGTGGTGGTGGGAGCATCGTAATGTAGGACAAGAAGGGGGATGATATACGTACTTAAATAACAAGATCGGGTGTGCGTGTGTTAGCCAAGTGGTAGAGTGATTAATGCCCAGGCCAAAGGTCACGAATTCGAGTCCACCATCACGCGGCCTTTAAATTTCTTGTAATATTGTAATTAAAAAAAAATTAACAAGATTGACACTATGGTGCGGTAAACTGCACAGTACCATTTGTGCAGTCCATCATTTTTTTAGTTAACTAAATTTAATTAATATTAGTTTAATAAACTCTAATTGAGATTAGTAATAACTAATTAGGATTAACAAACTCTAATTATTATTTTTATTACCTCTAATCCCATGATTATTTCTTAATTATATGGCCACATGCTTGGTGCAGTGGTGATAAACTCTCATTTTGTAGCAACTAAACGTATTTTCTACTACTTTTTGCCAAGCTTTGCCGTTAAATATGATTTGTTTTGGAATGTTTTCATTATTTCAGATTGGTTTCACGTTTGGTGGAGTTTGTGCATGTATGTAGGTCAAATAAGGGACGTTAAGCTGGATCGAAAGGGTCGTAGAAGAGCGAAGTCGAAGAAACGGGACAGAGAAGTGAAAAAAACCGGACGAAAAAGAAGTTAAAATTGAGAATCGGCGGTTTGGACTTAAAAACCGGCGGTTCAGGGGTGAACCGCCGGTCCAATCACCGAAACTATCGGTAATGGAAAGCAAGGCAAAAACCCAAATTGGCGGTCTACCCGGCGCCTTAGGCCAAGACAGCCGATTTTTGGGGCTGGACCGCCGGTTTTTTGGTGTTGAGGCGCCGATTTCTATAATTTCGCCCAAAAGTGAACGATTTTGCCTTTTTCGCGATTTTATCATCCTCTAGCACTTTTTCCACCCTATATATAGAGGAGCTCAGCCCCAAAACGTGTATCATCTCACCTTAGCTTAGTTTTCCCTTTTCCAAAGTTTCCATTTAGGGTTTAAAACATTTGATAATCTTTGTATTAGTAAAATAAGGTTGGATTTGAAGACTATTGGAAGATTTTCTCATTGGGTTCTTAGTATTTCAATTATGCAATTAATTCTCCTTTGTTTTGCTTTAATTTTTATCCATGTCTAGCTAAATTTCATTTGTTGGTTTTGGGGATTTGAGATGATTTGATGATGGATTGATCTTAGCTTGTTGATTCTAGTTTCCTTCTTCTATTTGAATGTGGGTTTGGAGCTTATTTTCATGTGGGGATTGTTGATCACCTTTGTTGCATGCCAAATGTTTGTAAAAATTCTTAATAGGTTTTCACATGCATGGAAATCAAATTGCACATCATGTATTGCTTTTGAGACTTAGGAAGTGAGATTGCATGCATGGAAGCTTGTTGAGAAAGTCGTCGAGTTGATCTACTTTTGCTATTTGTCGAGAGAGAGAATAGTAAATGGTTTTGTGATTGCTTCTCAATTAGGATATTAAAATTTGGTTATATAAATTAGGAAGTCTCGATCAAGCCATCTAGAATCGGATTGAATCCCTAGAACCAACTCTATTTCCAATTTGTTCCTTGTTCGTTTATTAATCGTTGTTTTACTTGAATTTGCTTATTTGTTTTAATCTTATGTTCAAGTGCGTTAATTAGTCAACAATCATGTTGTTTGCAAAGCTTAAATAGTAGGAAGGTGCATAAATTTCGTTTTCAACATAAATTCGAGCTAATAGTCTTTGAGGATACGATACTCGTTACTAGTGCTACAATAGCCCGTTAAAGTGAAGTTAATATTGCTTAGTCAAACTTGTGATCAGGTGGATCACGCATATGTTTGGTGCAATCCATCTTACTTCTTTCAACATTTATAATTAATTAACATTTCATTAACATCAATTGAGGCTTAGTAAGCCCTAATTAAGGCTTAATAAACTCAAAATATACATATCCATCCATCTCATTTATAATAGCCACTTTCTTTTCATCAGCACGGGTATTAAAGAAAAAATAATTAGGGATAAAAGGTGTGTTTGGTTAAGTTTTTATTGAATATGTAATATTGTTGTAACAGTGTAATAAAATTATTTTGCTTTTTGGATGTGAGTGTAATAGTGGAATAGTGTAATAGTGTAATAAGAGGAAAGTTGTTTGGCCAAATAAGGAACTTGCCAACTTATGGACGTCCTGAAAAGGAATACAGGTCATTATAAATGAGATGAAAGAGAGAATAATAAACTAAAATCACTAAAAACCCCAAATTATCCTCTAATTGATCCCTAATTTCTTTAATTGTTTCTTAATCTCACAAATTATTCTCTATCTAATTACAGCCAAATTGGTCGTACTAGTTGTTACGCACATTAATAATGTGAACGTTGATTTAAATTTCAAACTTTATATTAGTTACTTAATATTTAAATCCATTTTTGTTATTTTCGGTCTATTCCAACATATAATTATATGTAAGTGAAAACAAACATATAATTAAATGGAGTTAATTGTTAAAGTAGGACCGTAACTTGTAGTATGTTACGAAATTTGAAAATGAGGGACTATACCTTTCAATTTTTACATTTGCGCTTTTATTTTGGGCTAAGACTGCTCTCAGCGGTGGTCTCGTCGACGGTCTCGAGACACCGTCGTCGACAAGACACCGCGCTGCAAGAGTCGAGAGCTTGAGAAGGTCCTGTCGAGTCGAGACTGTCTCGATCCAACGCGTGCGGGACACGCGCTCGACGCGAAAATTAAAAAAAAATCGGGCGGTGCGGGTGGAGTTGGCGGAGGTGGAGGTGGATTTGGTGTTGGTGGTGGAGGCATTGGCGGCGGTGGAGGTGGAGGAGGAGGTGGATAAAATAGTTTGGATAATTTATTGGTTGACCGGATTAAATTTAAAAATAGTCTAATACTTTTTTTATTTAATTTGATAAAAAAAAAATAAGTAATTTCTAATTTGTTAATTAATTAGGTAGACGAGCCAATTCTCAACTGACGGGTACCTCAACTCGGGATCCCACGCGACACATTTGTATTCTTTATTCTTATTAATTTTATATTTTCATTCTTTATTCTTATTAATTTTAAAATTTTTATTTTATTCGTTTTTTTCATGTATTTTCTAAAATCTAGAATCGTCATAAATTGTGCATTTATAAATCAGAATCGTGGTCAACGGGTCAATTGTGACCCAGAACCGTGGCGGTAGATGAGCCAATTCCCAACAGACACTCGAGAAATTTTTCATTTTATGTTTTTTTTTCATGTATTTTCTAAAATCTATAATCGTCATCTGATCACTAGTTTAACTTAGCAAATAATCCGCACTTTATCGGGCTATTGTAGCACTAATATCGAGTATCGTATCCTCAAGGACTATTGGATCGAATTTATGTTGAAAACGAAAATTTATGCACCTTTCTACTATTCAAGCTCTATAATTGTCATGATTCGTGAGATTTTCAAACTAAAAGAAATAAGAAATTGGTATGAAAGAGCAATTAAAAGCAAATAAACAACTAACAAACAAATAGAACAATATAGAAAAAGGATTGGTTCTAGGAACCTTGCTCGACTCAAAACGATGGGGAAATCAACTATCAATCCATTCAACCATTTAATCTAATTGTAGTGAAGGAATCACTCATGTACGTACACTCTTTCTCTCGACAAGAACATGCAAGTTGATCAACTACTTATCTATCTCGATTAAGACTCAAGACCAAGCATTGACTCCCAAAAGCACTCAAGATTTATAGCCTTCCATGCATTGATTAACTTCCGCTAGGATCCTTAATCAAACATACCATGCAAACTTGAATTCAATGATTATAAAAACCGACTAAGCATTTTTACAAACACTAGGCATATTAAAATAGAGGCCACCTATTCTAACATGAAAAAAAAGCATCAAGATGCATGAACCACAAATTAGAAGGCAAAATATCATCAATAATCAAAATCCACCATCAATTGAATCTCACAAGCTCCCTAAAACCAACTAAAGGAAATTTAGCTAGACATGGATGAAATTAAAGCAAAACAAAGGATAATCAATTGCATAAATGAAATATTAATAACCCAATGATAAGATCTTCCAATTGTCTTCAATTCCAACCTTGCTACTTGATTACAAATGATTAAAAGCTAATTAAACCCTAAAAGGAAACTTTTGGAATAAGAATATAAGCTATGGAAGTTAGCATCCACGTTTTGGGCTGACATAGGGTATATATAGGAGGGAAAAAGTGCTAAATGAGGTTAAAATCGCGTCAGGGGAAAAATTATCCAAAAATTGGACAAAACAGTAAAGATCGGCGGTCGGAGAGCCAAAGTCAGCGGTCCAGGCCCGAAAATCGGCGGTTCAGACCCGAACCGCCGAGTGGACCGCCGATTTGCACTTTCTTCGCAGCTTCCATTCCAGAGATTTCCGGCTGTTTGGCCGGCGGTTCACCCCTGAACCGCCGGTTTTTGAGTCCAAACCGTCGAAAACAAGTGCTGCAGCGCCGGTTCTTGATTTCTTCCCCTCTTCGCTCGGTTTTCCACTTTTCCGTCCTGTTTCTTCATCTCCGTTCCTCGACAACCTTTCCATTCCGACTTAGCTCCCCATGCTTGACCTACACACATGCACAAACTCCACCAAAACGTGAAAGCAACCCAATATAATGAAAACCATCTAAAACAAGTCACGATTGGCGGAAAAATAAGGCAATTAATGCTATGAAAATGCGTTTAGTTGCTATAAAATGGATGTTTACCATCATCCATGAAATATTTTTTACGTTATTTGTAGTTGAGTTTCCAACTTTACGTAATTTATAATTTTAATTAACGAATATTACTATACGATTAAGGATGATAACGAATAGTACAATCATTACTTTATTAAATTTTTGGATCTATATAAATTCTAAATAAATTTTATAAATTACGCACTTATAAATTAGAGTCGTGGTCAACGGGCCAGTTCCGACGCAGAACAGTGGCGGTAGACTAATATACAGATTTTTTTCAGAAAGGAACACAACGAATGTTACTATACGATTAAGGGCGATAACGAATAGTACAATAATTATTTTTATTAAATTTTTGGATCTATATAAATTCTAAATAAATTTTATAAATTACGCACTTATAAATCAGAGTCGTGGTCAACGAGCCAGTTCCGACGCAGAACTGTGGCGGTAGACTAATGTACAGATTTTTTTTTTTCAGAAAGGAACACAAATGACTAATTTTTTAATCGGATTTTAAACAAGTACAAGTATATAAATTTCAAACAAGTTTGAATAATCCTAAACACATCATCTCAAATTGTTTGATTAATCGTCTCTATTGGAAAACATAGATTATGTAGAAAAATTGGCAGAAAAATTACTAACGATTTATCAACGAGTCAATTCCGACCAATAATCGTGCGCGTAGATGGGCCAATTCAGCACTTGCGGGACAACTTTTTTTTAATATATTATATAATTTTGAACTCATAAAATTAAGAATATTTATGGTCAACTTTTATCTTATATCATTGACTAAATAATTTTATGAATCACAATCATTCTACATAAAGTTTTGTAAAAAGGAAAAACTACCAAGTACATAGTGAAACAATTCTTGAAGTTCTATTCTCAGTTAAAAAAGTTATTCTCGAAGCTGGTAAAAAAGAAAACGAATGTCATCATTTATTTTTTTATGAATATATTTGGAAGATGATTATTTATATAATACTACAATTTATAATTAAATTTTTATTTATTAAATATTGTGCGAATATTTTTGGAATATAGTTATGTATATAATTAAATATTAATTTCAGGTAAAAAGAAAATAAATGTCATCATTAATTTTTTGTGAATATATTTGGAAGATGATTATTTATATAATTTAAATCAGTATTGTAGTCAATAGGCCGATTTCAGGTCGGAACCGTCGAGGTAGACGGGATGATTGTGATTTTGTGAAGTGGTGGTTTAACTTTTTTTTTCTTAATCTTGTGTTGAATTCATAATGTGGGGTATTTAGGGTCACTTTCATCTTATAGACAATCTTAACATCTATAATATTATTCGTTATCTATATATCTCTTCTCTCTCTCACTACTCGCTTCTTCTCATGACTCTTTTTCTTCATAAAAAGCTAACAAATTCAGTTTAAGAGTCGTTTTCCTTTGAGAAAGAAAAATATTTTTGCCCACATCGGTTTTGCAGAAGAACACAACTTTAATAATTATCGAAAGTAATGAGAATATATTAGTTATAATTTTTAACAAACATAATTATATTGGTTTGAGACGTAAACATGTGGTAAAATTATTTTTTAATTGAATTTGAGATGTGTTGAAGGGATATAAATTCTAAACGAGTTAGTAGATTGCATAATCGAATTATTTAACGCTAAAATAATTAACAAATAATTTTTTTTTTGATCTATCACATATTAGTACTATTTAATAATTTTATTAATTTTAATAATTTCCCGTCGATTTTCGACGGGTTATACGCTAGTTATCCTCTAATTGATCCCTAATTTCTTTAATTGTTTCTTAATCTCACAAATTATTCTCTATCTAATTACAGCCAAATTGGTCGTACCAGTTGTTACGCACATTAATAATATGAACGTTGATTTGAATTTCAGACTTTATATTAGTTACTTAATATTTAAATCAATTGTTGTTATTTCCGGTCTATTCGAACACATAATTATATGTAAGTGAAAACAAATATATAATTATATGGAGTTAATTGTTAAAGCAGGACCGTAACTTGCTGTATGTTACGAAATTTGAAAATGAGGGACTATACCTTTCAATTTTTGCATTTGTGCTCTTATTTTGGGCTAACACTGCTTACAGCGGTGGTCTCGTCGACGATCTCGAGACACCGCCGTCGACGAGACACCACGCTGCAGGAGTCGAGAGCTCGAGATGGTCCCTCCGCGTCGAGATTGTCTCAATTCGGTGCGTGCGCGACACGCGCTCGACGCGAAAATTAAAAAAAAAAATCGGGTGGTGCGGGTGGAGTTGGCGGAGGTGGAGGTGGATTTGGTGCTAGTGGGGGAGTTGGTGGTGGAGGCATTGGCGGCGGTGGAGGTGGAGGAGGAGGTGAAGGCAGAGGAGGAGGTTTGGTGGTTCAAGACATGGTGGTGGGATAGGCGGTGGTGCTGGTGCCTAGTGGAGGGTTAGGAGGTGGAGCTGGTGGTGGTTTAGGAGGTGGTCATGGCGGTGGGTGCGATGGAGGAATTGGTGCTGGTGGAGGGTTTAGGAGGTGGAGCTGGTGGTATTTTCATTTTTTTTTTCAACTTTTTTCTTCTTCTTTTTTTTTTTAGTTTTTTGTTTCATTTTTGTTTTGTTTTCAGTTATTTTTTTCTTCTTTGATTTTTCTTTGCACTCTTTTCTAATGTAATTTGTTTTTATTTCAAGTAATGTATTTTGTATGTCTAGTAATGTAATTTTTTAAATTAATAAAATTTTTGAATTTTCTTATTAAAATTAATGTAAAATACATATTAAAAAATTAGATAGACGCACCCCATAGAGACAAGCTCACTGCAGCTCACTGTCTCTATCTTCAAAAATCCAAAGAGACACCCTTTGAAGACACTACCACTACAGGTAATCTAAAAATCACTTATTTGGACTTTTTGGTAACACCTAGAACCCGTTGCTGATGTGGTCGTGCTATGTCACTTTTTTGGCAATTTTCCTCCTTTATTTGTTATTATCAATTTTCTTAGCATATTTGCTATTATTAAAAGAAAGAAAGACATCAATTATTTACCATATTTGCACCCTAAAAGAAAAATAAGAACTTAGAATGAAAGAAACTCGTCATTTCCGTTCACCCGAAAGAAACTCATCATATTGACAATTAGCTCAATTATATGTAATAATAACACAATGCATATTGTACAAACTTTCAAAACCACTACAATAAAATATTGTGCGAGTGTGTGAACTCAGAGATGGGGATGAAAGAGCAAGGGTATTTCCGCCGCCCATGAACGCGTCAAATACCTAACCTAAGTACTCGAACAGTTTCTCAGCACAAGTGTTTATTACCAAAAAAAAATATTCATTAGATTTTATAGTGAGTGAGTGGGTTTGTTTTAACTTTTTACAAGAAACCGACCCTATATATGAAACAATTAATAATTACTTTCATTTGTTCTCACGGAGACATTTAATCGATACAAACTTTAATCTTTAATCTGTAAACATTAAACGGCTAAAGTCTAAATATTTATAATGATTGCATTTGTTTGTAACAATCAACCAACAAAATTACAAAACGAAACAATTAATGATTGAGTAAAGAGATTCTCAAAAAAAATAAAAATAAATAAATAAATAAATTAACCTGCCGTTCTTTTTTCTTTTTCCTTTTTCCTTTGTTTTTTACTTTACAGCCAAACCCAACTACTTTATTTCAATTCGTCAATTCCCTAGACCGTGATTTTTATTTCTTTTTTTGTATGGGTATTCTTTTTAACGTTTTTTATTTTACAGAAGTTGTTACATATGTGAATGTGAATTTTGAGTTGATTTTTTTGAGGGGGTGTAAATTGAATTGATAAAATCAGGGATTTCAAAGGTGCCGTTAAGATAAATAAGGCTTCTCGGTGGGGAGGGTCCGGGGTCGTATATCAACCAGCTCAGCAGCAACCTGCCCTCCCTGGTTATAATAATCAACATAATATATTTGAATCATTATATATATTAATCCTAATGATCTAAGAGTAACACTTGTGCAGATGCATGCACCGTGGAAATGGATCCCGCCCCGACCCGATCCGCTCACGCGCTCCGTCCGACCCGTGCATGAGGTACACGTGCCGCTGCAATTATTAAAATAAGGATAATCGGTAGACAACAATTTGAATTTTTTCGGCTCGCTCCGAGGTCTTCGGCTCCCTCGTTTGAATCTTAATCAAAGAAGAATAGGCAAACAAAAAAAAAGGTGACAAAAAAAACTGAAATTAAAAAAAAAATAAAAAAAAGAAATCGGTCAAAGGGGTTGCCCCGGGTCAACCAGATCGGGTCGGGCGGGTCAGCAGGCATCTGCACGGGAGTTTCTGTCATGATCTAAAATAGAGGAGGTTCCATATTGTTACGCATTAGAATATTATTTCATATATAGTTACTCATTAGAACGTATCTCCGAAAATTAACAAGCCATATTGTTGGGTGTAATGTTTCCATATACAACAGATGACTATATTCGTTCATGGAAATTTACGCGAAAGCATCACTATTTTATCACGCTTCTACTTGAAAAATGTGTGATTAATCTCTCCAATGTATTTTGAAGGACATGTTAACTCAATTCCATATACTGTATATTGCACAACTGTAAGTTCTCGCTATATAATAAAAAGATTATTAGCTAGCTAGCTAGTTATAAGTTAATTGTTGAACGTTGTAAATGTGATTGTTCTTTTTCCTTTTTCATTTTTTTGGGTGTTTTTATTTCAAAGGTGCAGTTCAGTTTAGTAAGACTTCTCGGTTAGGGGTCGTCGTCTATCAACCAGCTTAGCAGCCAACTGGCCCATGGTTATAAGGCTATCCACAATTTTTGAAGATCATTAGTGGTCTTTAAGGGGTTTTCAGTACCCACTTTTTCACTAGAAACAGCTTAGAGACACCTATCTTTGCAACTCAACGGTCTACAAGCTGTCTCTATCTTTAATATTATACAATTCCTCATTTTCATTAAATTAATTTATATTGGAAAAAAAATACACTAATTAATAATAATTCGAATTTTTCATTAATATTTGAAAATTGAAAAATTACATGCCTTCACAATTAAAAAAAAATACTAATTAATTAAAAATTAAAAATTACATAAAACTAAAAATTACGAAAAAAAATTACGCCCATACCTGGCGTTCCTTCACCTCCTCCACCATCTTCATGTGAACTTGGAGCTGCTCCGGCGTCATTAATCTCGTAACCCTGGAGATAACTTCCAAGGCGATAACATATTGTCGCGCCCGAGCAGCTTCGAGCTTCGCCCGAGCAAATTCGAGCTTCGCTTGAGCTGATTCCTGCATTGCCGCCGCAATGTCATGCTTGGCCTCGGCGAACTAGCCCAGTTGGGAGCTGTATCGATCCAAAAGGAAGTCGAGCTGGGACGACTCACCTGCCGACGTCTTTCCTTTGGCCCTTGCCTTGGTCCTTGCCGAATCTCGAACCTCTGGTCGGGGAGGCGCGCTTTCTCCTTCTGTGGACCGGGCTTCCTCCGCCGACAGCTGGATTGCAGAAGATGTGTAGTTGCCTTCCATCGTAGTCTTCGTCCTCTTCATGGAGGGTACGTCTGAGAAAGCTTGCAGGAGGAACTTGGGATAGTCTTTAAGAATCTCCCAAGCTGTGAAATAATGGAAAGAAGGGTTGCCCGTTAATGTCTTGTAAATTTGTTGGACATCATCGAGCACCATACGGTCATCGGCGCTGTTTTACCGGCGAGCGGTCGCTTTGCGGTAAGCGACAATCCAAGCCTTAACCACTGTCTGGATGCGGCCGAAGTAGCTCTTGACCTGCTTCTTGTTGAGATGCAAGCCGAACCTCACGTTGAAATGGTTTTGGACCGTTCCCCAGTATTTGTCGTCGGACATGTCACATCTGACGATGGAGTTGCAGGTCTCCTCCACCCAAATCTGTGTCAAGTAGGTGGCTTGTTCGTCGGGGTAGCTGTGACGCTTGCAGCCCTTGACGGCTTCGTCATCATCTTCATCGGCAGCGTTGGCGGAGGTTGCGATGGCTTTACCCTTGCCTTTGCCCTTTTTTTCTTTGGCAGGGGGCTGTGACGGCGGCGGCGGCGCCGCCATAATTAGGCGATCATCTGTGTTTGTAGTCGGACTGTTGGTGTCGAGGAAGAAGGACGGGTAGGACTCGGCGGAGGCCGGAATGTTGAGGTTGATTGAATCAAGCCCCGCCCCCATATAAGCATATATGTTGTCGGACATGTCGGGAAACCGCACCGACGAGAAGGAGTTGTTGGGATTGTTGGGATCCATATTTTTTTTAGATGAAAGAGAGTTGCAAAAGTTGGAGAGATGAAGAAATGAGGTGTGAAAAATGGAGGAGAAAAACATGTATTTATAGGCAAAAATATGGAATAAAGAAAATAATAAAAAAAATCGGAAATAGTCGTTGAATTTTGCCAGTTAGGCACGTGCATTGCACGAGGCATTTAACTTTTTCTTTTTTATTTCGGCCGAGCGCGTGCGCTTCACGCGCTGCTCGAGCCGGTCTCGAACCGCGCTGGACTTCAATGCGGTGGTCTCCACGAGCGGCGGTCTCGAGACCCCTTGGAGACCAGCCACTCGAGCCGCGTTGCGACTAGCCTAATAATCGAACATGATGTTTTTCTTTAGAACATCAAACATTTAGATCCTTAAGATTTGTATTAATTTTCCAAACATCATCTTTCCAAAAATAAGAGTATTTTTAATAGAATATATCTCCCAAAACAAGTCATGAGGTTTTTTTTTTTTTTGTTATGTGAGAAAACAAGCCATAGTTAAAACATATACTTTCCCATATATATAGAGCACGCTATATTCGTTCACGGAAATTTTCATACATAAAAAATGGAGAAACTAGTTAGAAGTAAGAGTGGGAGAGAAATTTATGGCCTAATCACATAATAATAAAATTATAGCAAGAAGGTACTATAAATATAGTTTTTTTTTTTTCTGAGAATATAGTACTCTCTCCGCCCACGAAATGATTGTCACATTGTGGACGACACGAGTTTTAAGAAAATGATAGATAATAGTAAATTATAATGAGTATTGTTGTGAGTGAAGTAAAAATCCCATAATAAATATAATTAGAATAACAAAAATGTCAATTATTTTATGGACAACCTTAAATAACAAAAATAGCAACTATTTCATGCACGTATTAAATAATAGCCACCAAGAAATTGCTAACCATCCGCGGGAATATTTTTAAAGTAAAAGTAAAGACAAAATATATACTCCACGAGAATGAAGGTGGATGTAGGGCAAACGGACAAAATGAAGGTGGGTGTACTACAAATTATATTAAATAATAATGAAGAAATTGCTAACCAGTCCACGAGAATACTTTTAAATTAATGATCCCATTTTAGTACGGTCTAAATGTCTTATCTTAATGGAGTATATAATAATATAATAATATAGTGATTTATATTAATATATAAAATTTGTTGTTATTCACTTAAAAAAGACAAAATATATACTTTTGAATTAAGGGTAAATAGACAAAATGAAGGTGTTCAATTCGCAACAATTACAAATATCACAGGGTAATTGTAACATGTTAAAAGTCCAAGTCAAAATTACACGTAAAGTAAAAGGTGATGCATTATTTTATACTTCCTCCGTCTATAATTAAAAAAAGTGCTCCGTTTGGATGTCGACACGTGTTTTAAGAAAGCTAGTAAAGTTATTGTGCGTGGAGAGTGGAAAAAGTAAAATGAAAGTTAAAATTATTATGAGTAGAATGAATAAAAACAAGTGAAATAAAGTTAAAATTGTGAGAGGAATAAGAGTTCCACTTATTTTAAGTGGAAAGAATAAAATGTGAGTAAAAAGTTGTTATAAATGTGAACTGATGTAATTGAAAAAAATGAAGTATGACGCTTCTTTTGTGGACAAATATAAATGTTTTTGTGGACAAATAGAAATGTATTAAGTAGGTCTCACATATTTTATGCACTTTGTAGTGGACCGAGGGAGCAGTACTACTAAAAAAAGTTAATTAGAATGAACGAATGTTTAAATAGAGTATCAGTTGCTAATAAGAATATATTACTGTAGTGTAATCTACAATTGGTTTAATCAAATATTAATTGAATAAAACTGAAAGAACACAAAAAAATTAATTGAGGGATGGACCTCACCGTGCGGGCGCCGCCCCTACTTATATATACCAGAGAAATAGAATAAAGGTGCAGTTCTGAAATTCAAAAGAATTTGAGTATAGATAAGTAAGATGAAGAGATTAGTGAGAAGCAGGAGTGGGAGGGAAATCTATGGCACAAAATGGCAGAATTTGGAAGCTTCTAGTTCCCAAAATGAGGAGGATGAAGCCCTTTATTCAGTTGCGCCACCGGTGATCGAAACTAACTGCCAACCTTCAGAAGGTCAGCATATCGTTATGTTTCTGGGTTTCTGTTTTCGTAAACGAGATATTGTAGAATTATTTCATATATTATTCAAGGAATTAATTTAAACATAATTTGTACTAACATTAACATGCCCGTCATCATTTTTCTCGGTTGCCGCAAAATTGATTGAACAATTGGCTCCGCCCCTAGCTGTATATAGAAGACCGTATCGAATACATGAGTTAGATCTGGCAACCTAACTCAATATAGGTTTTTTTTTGTGTGTTATTTTAAAAATATATTCGAGTAAGGGTAAATTTGTACATCTACACAAACGTGGAGTACTACCTCCGGTCCCAAAATCTTTTCATATCTTTCTTTTTTGGGATGGTCCTCAAATTTCTTCCTAGTTACTTTTGGACATTACCTCACAACAAATTATTATCTTTTACCCTTTCTTTATCAACTTATTTACCTAAAATACCACATATGACCCACCGCTATCTCAATTAATTAATATATCACTACTCTCAATGTGGGACCCTTTCTCCACCCACAACAAATTCAATCACTTTTTCTCTACTCATAACTAACTCAACAACATTTTCCTTAATACTCGTGCCTTTTCCTCCTAGCAAGAGACTTGGAGACCGGAGATAGTATAATTTTATTTTATTTTTAGTTGTAGCTAATTTTCAGTAATTAACAATGTTGTTGATTTATATACACTGTATTTGAACAGGGATGAATGGGCGAAGAATTCGTGTTTCAGATAGTCATGGAACAATGTACAAAGCTACATTAGAAGGTGATCATGTGGCTGTTGAAATGCTTTTGGAGGGAGATCCAAATTTAGCAACTGATGAGATTAGTGAAGATGGAGATAGAGCTCTTCATATAGCTGCTGCCGTTAAACATCACGAAATCGTGCGAAAACTAGTGGAAAAAATGAGTCTAAAAGACTTAGAGTTGTTGGATGGTAATGGTTACACTGCGTGTTGCTATGCTGCAATAACGGGCGTAGTCGACATTGTTGATTTAATGATAAGGAAGAATCCAACTCTTGCAACTTCACGAGATCGGGAAAATAAGACACCCCTATACAAGGCAGCTTTCCGCGGTAAAGCAAAGATGGTTTCGTATTTTTTGAAATACGTTGAAGTTGAAGATTTGCCATTGGAAGAATGGTTTGATATTTTGCTTGTAACTATACGCCGCAGAATGTATGGTATGATTCTCTTCATGCTTCCATTTTTGTTTCTGTACACCCATATTTTTTTGGTTAAAATGAGAAACTCTAACTTGCAAAAAGTTTCCAGTGATATAAATGTGTGTTGGTTATTATGCATTTTACAAAAATTAGTGACATTTGGGAGTGTAGCTAACGTCTACTCTAATAGGGTCAACCTAGATTACCTATGAGTGTTTCATCTGGTATATGCACTTATTTATGGTTATATTTTTGGGTAATATAATAAACCTAGTCATCATTAGATATATAACTTGACTCATATGTATATCTTAGTCTATGATTTTGTCAAAACGACTTTAGTGTTGCATATCACTAAATTCTACCATGAAGTGGTTAGGTAGATGTTTTGGTAATTTAACAAAAAGTTGTGCTTATATTTGCTATTGTGTTATTTTAAATGCAATTAGAGGGAAAATCGATTGATTCAATTGAATGATATAATTTTGCCAAATTTATTTTACTTATGATGTCTTTAATAATCTTACAGCTAGTTAATGAAATTGTTGTGTAATTATATATCGTAATATTTTGAATTTGAATAAGTTGCATTATACTGCTGCAGACTTGGGTTCAGAAATATTGAGGAAAAGTGAACAACTAGCTACAATGACGAATGACAAAGGAACAGCTCTGCATATGTTGGCTACACAACGTTTCTTCATGACTAGTAATATTTTTTTGAAAATTTGGTACTAGTATTTTTTAATTGGATCTTGAAATTTCGTGAACTCATGAGTTACAATAAGCAAGAGTTGTAAGGATCCAATGGAAGTGAATTAAAGAGAAAATATTTGACGTTAATGGTAATGCATGCATGTTAGGAAAGCAGAGGAGGAGTGGAGTAATGCGAAAAGATATGCGGATGTTGGCTAAGAAGCTGTGGGAAGGTACTCAAAGATTGGGACATGCTAGCGCGGTCGAGCTAATGAAGAATCCTCCGATTCTACACGCTGCAGCAGAAGCAGGGAACGTGGAGCTTATCACTATGCTCACTCAGACTTACCCTGATCTAGTATGGCACACCGACCACAAAGGATATACTATATTTCATATTGCTGTTATTCATAGACAGGGGAACTTGTTCGGGCTTATTGGAGAGATCGGAGCACGCAAAGATTTACTTGCAGTCTCCGAAGATGAAAACGGCAACAATATTTTGCATTTAGCCGCGAAACTAGGGATTAAAGGCCAGAGGTCGCCGACGCCCATGTTTCCACCTTTCCAATTGCAAAGGGAATTGCTATGGTTTCAGGTAATTGAAATAAAATTACTAAAAGATTACTTAATTAATCGATACCTTAGTATCTGTATATGTTGACGCACGTATGTCCAGCGTGTGAAAGCAATTGTACCGCCACACTGTTTGGAGATGAAAAATAGAGAGGGGCAGACGCCACGTGAAGTATTCTCCAAGGAACACAAGAGCTTGATTGAAAAGAATGCGACGTGGACGAGGAATACTGCAGATTCTTGGATGCTCATCTCGACTTTAATATTTTCCGTGGTGTTTGCTTCGGCTTTCGCGGTACCAGGAGGATTCAACCAAGAGACGGGGATCCCCGTACTCTACAAGTCAGATTGGTTCACGTGTTTCGTCATACTTGAAGCATTGGCTATGTTTTTCTCAGCTCTGTCCGTCCTTCACTTTTCACGCACCATGATGGCCAGCGAGGAAGACTTATTTAATCGTCTACCACATATGATTAAACGTGGGCTTCTCTGGCTCTCCCTGTCTGTGTTCGGTGCCGTCTCTGTTTTCACCTCAGCATTCTTTCTGGTCTATGTCGAGGAGAGGGCACCGCTCGTCATGTCCATTATTATTACTTTTTACATCACACTCGTCACCTTTGTTTTTCTCCAAAACGTTTTCTTTCGGCATGGCCTCTCGAGGGGTGTCTTCCCACAGGGTCGTCACTCTCTTTTCAAGCGACATGCAGATGCAGCTCACACACTTGGACACAATAAATGCTGCAGACTAGTCTTGGGTTTTCTGAATTTGTGATCCTTCCTTCATTCACAGATATATTGAACCTCAAAATCTTCTCACTTATATATGAATTGCTGATATTTTCTTCACCTTCTTTATATGATATATTATGCTTCGAATTCTATTAGGTGCGATTACTTTTGATGATAATTTTTTCTTGAAAAAGGATGAATAAGAAAAGATGAGAAAATATTATCATTTTCACACTTTTATATCACATGTTTAATAAACTGGAAAAGAATATTATATCACATGGTCCTCCCACCTTCTCCTCACTTTTATGGCTTTTGTCCTATGGAAAATATTATCACACTCCTCCTTCATATTAATATTTTCCACAATTGTAGAGAAAATGATGCAAAATGGGCTACTCACCCGGAGAAAATCAACAATTGTATAAAACATGTGAAAAACATGAAAAAAAGTTGCAAATATTTATTTTCCATCCTTTTTCCAACAAAGTAAACGCACCCTTATTAAATTTGTGATTTATTTGAAATAGGGTCCAAATCATCCAATTTTAACGATCAGGAAGCAGGGATTTGCACAACGATTTATGGTGCGTTTACTTTGATGAAAATATTTCTATTGGAAAATTATGGATTAGAAAAAATGAGAAAATATTAACATTTCCATCCTTTTCTTATCACATGTTTACTAAGATGGAAAATAAAATTATCATATGGTCCCCCCACCCCTTTTCCATTTTTATGTTTTTTTATCCATTGGAAAATATATCACACCTCTCTATCCATGTTAATATTTTCCACAATTGATGAGAAATGGATGGAAAAGGGATTGCCCGAATTGGTTATCATTCTGCCCGAAAAAAATTAATCACCGTACGTAGTAAACTTGTGAAAAAGATGAAAAAATAGTAAAAATATTCATTTTTCAACATTTTCCATCAAAGTAAACGCACCCTTAGGGTAAGGACGTAAATGCCTAACTGGAGATAAATTGTTAAGATGGCAACCAGCTTTACCCCCTGTGGCAAAACAATATATAACACTTTTTTCCGAGCTTTGAAATAGATGACACTAAATTTTAAGTTAATATATTAAAGAATGGCCAAAAACGGATTTATTCATGTTTTCTTCTCACATGATATGCATGTGACGTGCTAAGTGTAGCGAATGAATCCTACCTTAACTGATATATACTCTCACCGTCCACGAAACGGTTGCCACTTTTGCCATTTAAGTTTATCCACGAAATAGTTGCCACTTTTGCTACTACACTCACATTTATTATGGGACCCTTACTCTACTCACTATAATTCACTACTACCTATCATTTTCTTAAAACTCGTATCGTTCAAAATGTGGCAACTATTTCGTGGACGGAGGGAGTATAAGCTACTGATTTTTTTCATTTTAACTCATATAAAAATATTATTCTATCCGTCGCACCGAATTAGTCTTCTTCAATTTTACACATTAAATAAAAAATTGCATTTAAAAACATAAACTATATCTAATTGTTCTATTTTGCCTTTATTTACTAAACACATTATTTTTACATTTCTATGAATAAAGATATTTTAATATAATAATATTATATTGGCAAAAACTTCTGTACACTAGGGTGTACCGGTTAGACGGGTTCTAACCTGCCCACACATCCGCCCCGATTCGGCCCCCTTGACCCGCTCGATTCAAAAATATTAAAAGCCATTTTTTCCCCTCATTTCTCATGATTTTCTTTCTTTCCCTCAGTTCGTCTCTCTCTCCCTCACCCTAGATCTATAATTCTCCACCATGAAAGTTATGGCCGCCGCTTTGCTCCGTCGCCATCTCTTTCATCGACGTTGTCTATTTTCCTCTATAACAACGCCAATCCCAATTCTCATTCTCTCATTCTATTTACGCCGCTCGCCCATCTCCAAATTTCTCCATTCGCGGCAACCGGCGGCAGAAATGGCGATGATTCAGTGGTGCAACGCGGCAGCGCAGCGTATGACGTCGACCGTGGAGCAACGGATGGTGTTATTCTCTCTCGCGTCGTCCAGGAGATGCGATCAAGTGCGGTCGAGGAGAGAAGAGGACGAAGAAAGGAAACAGATTCAAAGACTCGTTTGGAAACAGCAGACCGAAAAGGGACAAGAATATCAGGAGTATTAAGGAAAAGAATGAAACGCCCAGGTCCACTCCTTGGCTTCTCCCAGTCAAGCTCATTTAAGTTTTCGCGATATTTGTCGTTGTTATTGGCGATGATATTGTACATTTTCCATGAGCTAATAGGAGAAATCTAGGGGTTTATGGAATTGATTCACTTGAAACAGCTCATGGTTGAAGCTAGATTTGATTAAGAGGAAATGCACTCATATGTCATTAGCAGAAATGTAATATCAAAAAGGATCACTAGTTCAAATTTTATCAAATTTTGTCATATGTTTACTTTTCGGACATTTATACCCTTATATTTTATACCTTATTCCATCCTAGTACACTCTCTATCCTACTTTTTCACTTTATTTTTCTCTCTTTTTTTCTCTCTCTTCCTCTCTTTCCCTCAGCTCTCATCTGTTTCTCTCTCTCGTTTTTTTTTTCAGTTTCTTCTTCTTCACGCTCAATTTATCTGGTGATTTCTCCATTGTTGTTCCCTCTCCGTCGTCGTCGTCGCCATCGCCATCGCCGTCGCCGCTGAGTCGTCGTCGTTGATTAACCGCTCGCCGTTGTCTCCATCGACGTCATCGTCGATGTTTTGTTCCGCGGCGATGGCCCTTCTTTGTTGTCGCCGTGTCTTCTGATTTTGTGATCGCGATTAGCTTCGTCGTCGCCGGCGTTTATGTGTTTTTGCTGTGATTTTTGCAGCAATTTTATGGTGCTGTGTTGATAATTTTTTTATATTTTGTTTTTTTTTTATTCAATAATTTTTGTTGCGATTTTGTTGTGGTTGTTGCTTTAATTTTTGTTTATAAAGTGTTACGGTAGTTCAGTTGTAATTTTCCGGCAATATTTGGTTGTGGCGTCAAAGCCATGGAGGTAAATTTTCGGCGACTGTATTTTCTGGTTCAGGTTGGTACGTTTTCTCTGAATTGCGTATTGGTGCGTACCAAGTTTACCTGGTACGCAGTACGTATTACCATTACGTACCAAGTGTACTTGGTACGCAGTACGCAGTTTTGAATGCGTACCAAGTGTACTTGGTACGCAGGTACGCTTTGATCAATGCGTACCTGGTTAGGAAATTCCGATGTGGTACACTTGGTACGTAATTGTAATTACGTACCAAGTTTGCTCATCAGAACTTGGTACGCCGGTACGCTTTTGAGAAAAACGTACCGGCGTACCAAGATCGGATGAGTAAACTCGGTACGCACTTACAATTACGTACCAAGTTTGCTTACCCGAACTTGGTACGCCGGTACGCATTTACCAAACTTGGTACGTAATTGTAAATGCGTACCAAGTGTACCTTATGTAACTTGGTACGCAGGTATGCTTTGATCAATGTGTACCTAGTTAGGAAGTTCCAATGTGGTACACTTGGTACGTAATTACAATTACGTACCAAGTTTGCTCATCAGGACTTGGTACGCCGGTACACTTTTGAGAAAAACGTACCGGCATACCAAGATCAGATGAGCAAACTTGGTACGCATTTACAATTGCGTACCAAGTTTGCTTACCCGAACTTGGTACGCTAGTACGCATTACCTAATGCGTACCATGTTTTTCTTCGATGAAGTTTTAATTTGTTTACACGTTTTTAAGTTTAAGAAGGAATCCCCACTGTCATATGTTCATGAATATTATTCTACTACGACGTGGCGTGAGATTTATGCTGATGATGTGATGCCTATTCCGGATAAAGATTCGTGGAGTACGCCGCCACATGTTGCTTCAAGGATTGTTCTTACACCTAAGGAACCTAAGCAAGCTGGACGGCCGCGTACAAAGAGGATTCCAAATAGATCTCATACCAAACGCAGTCGGGGGTGTTTGTGGTGTCATGAGAAAGGTCATTATATGAGTACATGTCCTCTAAGACGCCGCTTGATTAATCCGGAAGAAGAATGGAGTAGCAACCAACCAAGCATCAAAGCGAAGAAATGTGGAATTTGTGGTGTTGCAGGTCATACTCACCAAACATGTCAAGATCCACATAGATTTGATTGATAATTGGGGATTTATTTAATTCTATTAGCTGTGTAGTGTTTGTCATGATTTTTGTTTGAAATTTTTGACGTTTTAATCAATATTGTGTCAAATATTATTGTAAATCTTTGTACTTTTTGAAGTAAATTTTGGTACGTTTTGTTTAATTGATTACCTTGCGTACTAGAAAAACTGTTACGAACTTGACTAAAAATGTACCGGCGTACCAAGTTCGGATGCGGTAAACCTGGTACGCATTTATAATTTCGTACCATGTTTGCTTATCAGAACTTGGTATGCCGGTACGCATTACCCAGTGCGTACCAATTGTTCTAGTAAATCTTGGTACGTTTTGTTTAATTGCTTACTTTGCGTACTAGAAAAAACTGTAAGAAATTACAATTGCGTACTGTGCGTACCAGAATTAAATACATAGTTATCTTATGAATAATACCAATATGTTTGTTTATATTAATGTTTATACCAAAATATACTAACGTTTATGGATTTACAAAATACTATCCATCATGCACAAAATATTAACACGAATTCACTGTTCATTCATTTGCCTTCATTTGCCTCTTGTATTTCCATCTGTGTTGCAATAAGAAAAAAAAAAGTCAATAACAAATACATATTCACTGTTTAGTCATAATCTGCTTGGTAAAACTGGTAAACTTTGACAAATACGTACTAAAACTCTAGATACGCTTGGTACGTTTTTACTAATGCGTACCTAATGTACTTGTCATGTAGGTACGCATTTGCAAATACGTACTTGAAAATAATGAAATACTGGTACACTCGGTACGTTTTTCACAATGCGTACCAAGTGTACCAGTAAAGTAGGTACGCTTTTGTGAAAACGTACCTACATTTCAATGAAATATTGATACACTCGGTACGTTTTTTAAAATGCGTACCAAGTGTACCAGTAAAGTAGGTACGCTTTTGTAAATATGTACCTACATTTAAATGAAATACTGGTATACTCATTACATTTTTCACAATGCGTACCAAGTGTACCAGTAAAGTAGGTACGCTTTTGTAAATACGTACCTATATTACAATGAAATACTGGTACACTCGGTACGTTTTTCACAATGCGTATCGAGTGTACTAGAAACACACTAGTTTTCTTGGTACGTATTTGCGAAAATCGTACCAATTTTAAGCATACAATGCCATATTCAAATGAACCAAATGCAAAATACATCATGCATAAAGAATTTCAGAAATTCAACAAGAAGTTATCCACAATTCCAGAAATTACAGATCTGCAAATCTGCAAATCGTACCCTAATTTCCATTCTACTCAACAAACTGGGTACGCAATCGACATTCAAAACATAGTAAACCCGCGAATTCGAAGAAATCAAGTGATAATCAAACATAGTACATGTATTTTACTTGATAACTCTGTACGTATTTACAAAAACGTAACAAGTTTATTAGGTACGCAGTACGCATTTATAAATACGTACTGCGTACCAGGTACACTTGGTACGTACTGGTAAATACGTACTGCGTACCAGGTAAACTTGGTACGCACCAGTACGCAATTACGAAAACGTACCAACCATGAACCAGTAACTGCAGTTCTGCTCGGAAATCAGAAATCAGAAATCTGCCCAAATACATCGAAATCACTCGGAATTCAACCCAAATACACTAGAAATCATCCGAAACTCAACGAAAAACCTATAAATGAGTAAAAACAAGGCTAAAAAATCATTAATTGAAAAAAAATTCAAATAAACTCATTACCCCAATTTTAGATCTATGACTTTTCGGCGAGATCTATGGATTTCTGGCGACAATAGTTGGTGTAGTGGTTCTGGATGATGCAGACGGTGGAGGAAATGAGTGGGGATGAACGAAGAACGGCGGCGGAAATGAGTGGGGATGAACGAAGAGAATGAGTCGCCGTTTTTAGGGTTTTTTGCAGCGATGGTTCGACGATTTTCGCCTTTTTCGTGCGCAGCGCCATGTAGTCGGGCTTTAGGAGGTGCTTGGCGGTGGAGAGAGATGGAGACGCGGAGGAGAAGAGGTGGTTGGCGGTGGAGAGAGATGGAGACGCGGAGGAGGAGAAATGGAAGAGAGAGAAAACGGGGAGAGAGAATGAGAGGGAAGAGAGAGAATGAGTGCAGTAGTATAAGGGTATTTTAACCGTACACACCCCAATACCCTATAAGGGTATTTGAGTCAAATTGGGTACAATTTTACCCAATTTTTATCAAAAGTGAACTTTTGACAAAATTTGTTATTACCATGTTGGGTAATGACATACTACCATTTGCCTCTTTGATTAATGGCTTTTGATTTGGTGATAGTTCACAGAATGAAATGGAACCAAACATTTGAGTAGCTAATTTCTGTTTATTATTATGCTTGATGAGCTGATTATTGCTAAATTTTGGTAAAATCTACGAAAGAGGAAAAAGAGAATCAACCGGCAAATATGTTTGTGCAATCCCTAACTTACAATGGAAAAAAATTAATCAAATAACTAAAAGTATACATTGTCGGTAGCAAAAGTAAATATTATCTTGAAGAAAAGTAATGTTTTTGAAACATTACCTTCCTTCATATCAATGATTATTTTTCATTACGATAATATTTAGTTGACCAAATAATTAAAAGTATACGTTGTCGTGAACTAAATAAAATTTTTCATTACGATAATTTTTAGTTGACCAAATAACTAAAAGTATACGTTGTCGTCAACTAAAATAAACATTGTCGTTAACTAAAATAAATATTGTCGTGAAGAAAAGTAATAATTTTAAACATTACATTTCTTTATATCAATGATTATTTTGGATTACGACAATAATTACTTGACCAAATAACTAAAAGTACAAATTGTCACGAACAAAAGTAAATATTGTCGTGAAGAAAAGTAATATTTTTGAAAATTATTTCTCTTTATATAAATAATTATTTTTTCTTACGACAATAATCACTTACAAGTAATAAACATTACATTTCTTCATATAAATAATTATTTTTCCTTACGATAATAATTACTTGACAGAATAACTAAAAGTAAAATTTGTCGTGAATAAAAAATAACAATCGTCGTGAAGAAAAATAATATTTTTGAAACATTACTTTTGTTTATATCAATAATTATTTTTTTTACGATAATAATTACTTGATCAAATAACTTAAAAGTACAAGTTGTCGTGAAAAAAATAACAATTGTCGTAAAGAAAAGTAATATTTTAAAAACATTACTTTTTTTCATAGCAATAATTACTTTTAATTATAACAATAAATTACTTGATTTAAAAAAACACAAAAGAAAGGAAAATTAAAAATTAAGAAAAAAAGAAAATAAAAATAAAATTAAAAATAAATGGGAAAAAAACTGAAAATGAAAAAAGAAGGGAAAGAAACTAAAAAAACAATAAAAAAAATAATAATGTAAAAGAATCTAAAAAAAGAAAAAAGAAAAACTCAAAAAAAAAAAAAAAAAACTAAAAATTTGTAGCTGGTGCTCCGAAGGTTTCGAAACCGCGCCCCCCACTAGGCGGATGTCTTAACCACACCTAGTGTGTTGCTTCAAAAATATTATATATTAATTTAAGACCTTTTTTTTTATAAATATTGGATCGCGGGTCGACGGGCCAAACCCAACCCGTCTAACCTGTACATCAGGTTGTACAAGAGACTAGCCCTATTATATTAAATTTCAATTAAGAAAGTGGATTATGTTTTGGGACCTGAATAAGAGATTATTTATATATACTAATAAACTACAATTAAAATTACTGAAAAACCCCAAATTATCCTCTAATTATCCGTAATTCCTTTAATTGTTTCTTAATCTCACAAATTATTCTCTATCTAATTACAGCCAAATCGGCCGTAAAAGTTGTTGCGCCCATTAATAATGTGAACATTGATTTGAATGTCAGACTTTATATTAGTTACTTAATATTTAAATTAATTGTTATCATTTTCGGTCTATTCCAACATATAATTATATGTAAGTGAAAACAAATATATAATTATATGTAATAATAACACAATGCATATTGTACAAATTTTCAGAACCACTACAATAAAATATTGTGCGAGTGTGAACTCAGAGATGGGGATGAAAGAGCAAGGGTATTTCCGCCGCCCATGAACGCGTCAAATACCTACCTAATCTAAGTACTCGAACAATTAAAATTATTTTTTTAGATTAGTACAATGAGGTATGAATATTTAATCGAACTAGTAAAAATGCACGTGCATTTTACGTGATACCAATTAGTATTTTTTTTCATTTTTTTCTGTACAAGGGAAAAATATTATAATTTTAAAATATCGTCAAAGTAGTATTTAATTATTGCTAATACAATAAATTTATGAAGAAGTAAATAATGTTACATACAAATGAAAAAAAAAATTATTGTTCTTCAAAGAAACACGAGTCAAACTAAGGTCAGTATCGAATCTTGGTTCATTTTATATTTGTTCTTTCTTGATCTTGATGCTTGAAGTTGGTGTTTTCTTCCCTTATCTTTTTGGAATTTCAATGCAGACAATATTCTTCCTTGTGATTCTTCGAATTTTATGGAATGAAATAGTAATATAGTAAATGAAAAGAAAATGAAGACCTATTGCTCTTACAAAGAAAAATGAGTAAAAACTGAAGTATCGAATCTCTGTTCATTTTATATTTTTTCTTGTTTGATTTTGATGATTGTTGTAGGTGTTTTCTTCATTTGCTTTTCTGAGATAACTTTGGCCAACGACAGTTGATTATCATCTCTTGGAATTTCAATGTAGTCTTCAATCTTCTACCTTGTGATTTTTTTTTCTTATTTTGTCCTTCGATAGGCTGCAATTCCGTAGCTGATTTCTTTTCTTATTCTACTCTAGGCTTCTTAGAATTTTCACTGGTTCTCCAGTCTTTGCTTTGAGTTGGATTTGTCTCTTCAATCCATGGTATTGGAACTGATTATTGAAAACCGATTCGTTTTCACCAATGGATCAATTATGGTTATAAACAAACACATACAAAATCCATACCTAGCATGCTCCTACGTATTTAATTACAATCATAAGATGTTCGTAAGAAATACCTGCAAACTTGGTGCACAACGACTCCAGAGTGACCTTCCAAACTGTTCCCGGCTAGAGCTCGTCGATGGATGGGATCGAGCTACGAACTCTCTCTCTCTCTCTCTCTTACTATAGGCGTCGGCCTCCTCTCTCTCACTCTAGGGTTTCGTTGCTTTGAATGCAAGTAAATAATGAGTCTTGTGAGCCTTGTATTTATAGATAAATAACTGCTCATATTCATAGAACCTAGACAACCCTATCGGGCCTTAGGAGAGTAGGCGTCTTGCCCACTAGAGACGCAGGCCATTGGGCCAGTTCAGGGATCTACTAGCTTAAATAAGATTGGCCTGATAATATCCGACTTAATTAATTCAGCCCAGAATATAAATCGGATATAAATATTAATTCATTCCACTAAAGAATTAATACTCACTTACCATCTTATTTATTTGATTGAGTCGGGGCTAGTATTAGACTTAATTAATTTCCGTGTTTAAGATTATCAAATATCCATTAATTAATTAAAATACTTCTGACAGTAATTAATTCATCAATTAATTATTTACTAATAAATAATTATCTCAAGTGCTACCACTTAAACTTATTATTATACTGGAACTAATTCCACCTGCATGGTTTAGTATAATAAACTTATTAAGTTCCTCGAGAGGATATCATCATTCCATTATTCATAGGACACGAATCCTTATAGCAGCTTTATCAATATCAAATAAGAACTGTCATCGCCCAAAATACGAAATTTCGAACAACTATTAAGTTCTCATTTATGATAAATCAAAGCAATAGTCAGACATTTATTCATACTGATAAGCCCAATTAAAGTTAAGACTAATTAAGTCACCGAGATCTTTAATTTTTAATAAGTCAGAACAAAGAATTAATCTCACTGTGATCCTTTCAATACGATTAACGTACTAGCATAAATAAATAGTTAAGATAAACTATTTAATACTATTATGCTACAATCTAAACCAACAACTCGTCTAAGTTGTCTCGATTGTGAATATTAGTTTATATCTCATAAAATGCCGATTATATAATCTTCTGTGATCTACGACACACTATATAATCTTTAATATTGAGATAATTGGATAGATAATTAATATGCAGTAATAAACATTTCAGATAGAAGAATTATAGTGAAATAAATATCAATTGTATAAAAGCAAAAAGTCTTGCTTACGTATACAACCCTTCACATCAATCTTTTGCACAAATTTTGTCCTCTTTATTCCATTCACTATAATGTCCAGAGCTCCCCTATATTAAAGTTAACAGATTTGAGAGTTGTCATAAATCGCATTTCAATTGGTGTTTGGATGCTCAGAGATCGAAAGTACGTAAATTCATATTCATTCTACGAAAATTAATTTTGTTATAACTACGTAATAATATTAACTATTTTAAATAATCTTATAATTATTAATTTACAATTTACCTCACTTATTGACAAAATATATTCATCTATAGTGCACCCTACATATAGTCAAACTACGTGATGTGTGCACTGCAGTCGCCTTGTTTAATACTTATGGTGAGTCTGTATATATATGAAATTGCATAAAATAATGAATATTTTCTCTTTAGATAAATAAATTATTTATTTTAATTTTAATAAGTACTTACCTAGGGATCGTCTCAACAACTTTCTCATTGCACTTTCCGCATGCCATAACTCCAGCACTCTTTAGGCACGATTTGTTACACTTTCTGCAGGAATTGTAACATCCTACTCATAGACTTAAAAAAAAAAGGTGTAGTGTGTAAATATAAAATAAGAGCTCAGTTGATATATATAATACAAATTTGTTGATAGAAAGCTCTTACTCTCTCCGCCAACGAAGATTGTAGCTAGTTTTCCTTTTCTGTCCGTCCACAAAGATTGTAGCTAGTTTTTTTTCCATTTTAGGATTTAACCCTATCCACTATCTTATTTTTTATCTCTTTTTCTACTCACAATGGTGAGTTTTTTGTCCACACACTTAAGATCTACAACACATTTCTCAAAACACGTGCCACAAAAACTCCTTACAATTTCGTGGACGGAGGGAGTATAAGATACCCCCTCCATTCTATTTCATGCCTTCAAATTAAACAAATAAATTTACCTATGTAATTTTATTGATTACCAGCATGAATGTTTACATATAATTGATTATCAAATTACAAAAAAAATAAAGGGCAAAGTGGAAAAATGTCATAAGTTTACCCTTAATCAAAAGATAAGAAAATAAAAATCAAAATATACACAAAATAAGAAAATTGGATAGAGTAAATTCACTAATTCATTATTAATTACAACAATTTTAAATGTTTAAGCTTATTGGCATGACGAAGCGCTGTCGTTACACTCTTCGCACAAATAAATTTATAAACACCTTTTGCCCAACAAGGTAGTAGTTAATGGCAAGTGTGGTCGATCCCAAGGGACTTGGCGTAGATCTGCTCTTCAAATCGAACTCAACAAAAAGGGTTTTGACTGCAATGTATCCTGTAACTCAACAAGTAAAAAATATCAAATAACAACAGAGTTTGGATTGGGTTTCGAATCCATGATCCTAATTACTCATCACTCGTTCATTGGTGCAAAGATATTCAATTAACTGATCTTATCACTTCGTTTAAGACAAATATTAGTTTATACCCTAAAGGTCACGAATTCATGATATAAACACACTTAGCCTATGTCTATCCAATTTTACAGATCATGACCAGAAGGCAAGATCTCCTCTCTTAATCAACAAAGTCACGAAGACACTTCAGTAACGATGCTGCCCAACAGACATTAAGAATAAACAGACCCAAGACAGCTAAGAGGTAGGTCAATACCGACTGCTCTCCAACACTCATTACCTTCTTGGGCACGAAAGACACTCTCGAGTTAAATCTCAATTCCTGTTAATGACTTAATATCAATATCTAGATGTTGATCAATCATATGTCAATATCAATTAAGTCTAAAATTAATCCTAAGTGTTTCGCGAAACAAAATCAATTAACGAACTCACACAATTTGACCTCACGAGTTTAGAACGAGTGATTTACGATTACTTCATCTATATCCAACCCAAACAATAAATTTAGCTAGACATAATATTAAATGAAAGCACAAAATATATAAAGGAAATCATAACTGAAATTGAACTGGAAACAGGTTACTGCCCAAAAGCGTAAGTCAGCAACCAAGATTTCGGCTTCAAGCCAACAACTAAACTACTGCAGAAAATATAAAACGAACGTAGAAGTAAATTGCCCGTAGGACTTGTTTCTTCCTCACTTCCTCTCAAACTAAGATTTCAGAACTAAGCTATGAACTTGAATAAAAACGGCACACATTACATAATGGAGTCGGCCATATATATAGGCGAGGGAATTAAGGTTGAGGTAGTTTCCTTGTTGAAGAAGGACTCTTCCCATGCATATCACATCCGCCGTCTCTCTCATCCATGCAGCCACGATTCTCTTTCCTTACTTGGTAGATATCTTCTTTGAATAGGTACGGCTAGGATAAGGAAAGAAATATTCGATCCTTATCCTCTTCCTTGAAAGAAAAGAAATCTGCTATTGGTCTGACTCGCTTCTTGCCCTCGATGTCTGCATCCTGTTTTGCTTTCTGTGTTACCCAAGATCCTGGCTCCTCCGGGTACTCTGTCTGTTGGCTTCAAGGATATGGGGAGGTACTTCCTGACTTGTAGTGTGTATAAAACGTTGTTGCCCAGCTACAAGCCTCCAGCCCTATGTCCATTTGTATCGTATCGCCATCTCAGCATCTCAACAACAGATTTTCCACCGAATTTGCCCAAGATTCCACCTATTCTTCCCTGCACACCATCTCTAGACTTCGTGTCCTCCCAGACACACTTTGACTCGATAAAGACTAAAAATACAAGAAAAATACAAGAAAAGATGAACACAAATATGGGTTCATCACACCTACACACTTGAATTACACTTTCCCTCAAGTGTACGGTTGCAACTCTACCCAAGACTCAAACACAGAAAAGAAAAACACAGACTCAAAAGATCAGCACATCAACATGTCAGTCAACTCAGAATATGTTAGCAGATATTGCCATCAAATAGGTCAAGATAGAGTTATCGGGTAACAAGGGTATCCTTATCAGCACTCAACTCTCAAGTGTATATGGTTAATTGTATACGCTCTCGACCAAAATCAACAACGTTTTTTCATAGGCTTGCCTGCCCTCTACATCTCTACTTCTTTGAACAAAATCAAAATCACTTTTCTTTAGGTCTTTATCGGATTGTAATGTGGCTTAAGGCAAAAGGTAGGGAAGTATAGGAACTGGCTAAGTCAATAACTCGATTCTTGGGCAACAGATTGCCCTCGATTCCTCACTCCACATCATCACTTCACCCCTAGCACACTTATTCTTTTCCTACTTTTATGTTTTTGTTCTCTTTTTTTTTTTCTCTCCTTTTTATTATATATATATATATATATATATATATATATATATATATATATATATATTTACTAACTCAACCCAACACCTCTAACATAGGCGATAATGCCCAGCAAGTGCTACCCAACATTGTCCTTCCATCCCTTCTACTTCTAGTCCAGAGTTCTTGACCGGGAAGGCTTATAAATTCAGGCTTACTATAAGTGAATTGAAAGAATTCTAATCAAGCTCGAGGGGGCTAGACAAAGGATAAATGTCAAGGTAGGGAATCTTTGTTCATGGGCTTCTTTGAACAAAAATGCCTAATTCATCTAAGTAATTCGACTAAGTTATATGAAGTTTTAATTAAGAGATGCAGACAAGTTCTAGATCAACAAGAGTCAGATGGTCATTATCACACAAGAAATAATAATGCTGCATATGTATATAGCATTTAAAAGCTCAAAACCTCATAGATCATGCCCAATATCTCATTCCGTCCTACCTATATACATACGGCTCTATCAACATATCTACTCTAACCTATCATGCCAACATGTTGATCAACAACTAAAACACACTTTAAAAACACACAAAACAGACTAACGCCCCAACACCCACACACTTTGCCTTAGGCAAAGTGGGTAAAATGTTGGGCTTACAAACATAAAACAAAAACTGACTCAACACTTATTCACACAACTGAGAAGGGAGTTCTAAGGTCTTCACCACACAATTTGTTGGGAAAATTGTGGGTGAAGGCACCAAGGAAACCTTCTCGACTCAAGAAAAAGAAAAACACACAACAAAACTCTACAAAAAAAAAACAAAAAACCTATACTAACACAAAAAGGGAGGTAAATAAGTCAAAGAGAATATTCAGGCGAATACCTGAATCCTTGGTGTGCAAAGAATGCCAGCTGGGCATCCCTGATCTCTGTTAACATCTTCTCCTTGTTGGCTAGTCGGGTCTCTACCTCGGTATAGGGCAGCACCATCATGTTGGTGCCTGCCTCTTCCTTCTTGCCCACGGGTGGATGCCTAGTGGATTTTGACCTGCCGTAGTCGATGAACACGTATCTACCATTCCTCAACTCAATGTCGTTCATCTTCTTCAAGGCAGCTTCTCCCAACTTATTGACCACCATCAACGGCTTCCCCTTCATCTCGTCGTAGACCCCGACTCCCTTCGCAAAAGTTGTCACGAAGTGTCCACACGCACATCCCAATGCCTGCTTTGCCAGCACCGTCTTGAGCTGCTCACCAAGGAAGGCCGTGAAGTTGACCTTAGTCTTGGTGTGCATACACCACAACAGATACCTCTCCTTGTTGCTCAGGCTGTTGCCACTATCGTTCTTGCCATCAAGTTGTAGCCGAGAATGCGATGACAAAGCCTCAGGGCATGAGTCTTCAACTCAGTTCCCTTGTTGTTGGCTCCGTTGTACAGTGCTCCATTGCCGATCTCCTTCCACTGCTCCTGGTAAGCTACATCGCCCGAGGATGGTACCATGGTCTTGGCCTCCATAAATTCTTTCTTGGCCAGGTCTCTCAAACTTACCATCCCCAAGATCTGGTTCAGCGAACTCACTTGAAAATCATACTTCTCGCCCAAAAGCGAGAAGGAGATCATGCTCACCCCAGTCTTGGGATCACTTGTTACTGTCACCGTGCAGTACACATCTTTTACTTGCTCCTCGTATATCTTCACAGGCCACTCCAAAAACTGACTCCAGCCTATCCCCTCAAACAGCGTCCTTACTTCTTGGGCAACACCCAGGTTCTCGTATAGTTTGAAGTCGAGAACCCTAGGTGCTGTCACCTTCCATTTCCCTTCTTCTTCTTCCTGTTTCGGCCACTTGCTGGAATAGACTGGTCATCATCCTCTTCTTCCTCAACGTCATCCCTGCTTCTTCCTCGCTAACCCTCGACGGAGTTCCGACAGCTGTCTCCTTCGAGATCGACGGCTGGACAGACCCGGCGTCCGAAGCAACAGATTTGTGCTTCTTTGCTGGCGTGTCTTCGTCACCATGAGGGCGCTTCATGGCCGTCCGACCACTCTTCATCACCGGCCTTTCCTTGGCCTTAGTCTTCGCCTCTGCCACCAGCCCTGCAGCCACTTCTTCTATTGCCTCATCCAAGTCTTTTTCCTTATTTTCTTCGTCGTCCATATTGTCGCCTTCCCCTTCACCATCCTTATCGTCTTCCTCCCCGTCATCTTCTTCCTCCTCTGCTTCTTCTTCCAGATCTTCCTTCTCAAACACGGGTTTCGACTGAGTCTCCTCCTCCGACTGCTTCGCCGCCTCGTCTATCAGACTTGGGTTTTCGTCACTCATTAACAGCGTGGCATCGATCGGCGGGCTCTTAGGCACGCTGGTTCCGATGGTGATGGAAGGGTTTTAATCGGCAGAGGGTTCGGCGGTTTTCATGGGTAGTTTCCTTTTGGGGGTGGTTTTGGGCTTGATGGTGGCGGTGGTAGGGTTGCTGGTGGTGAGGTCTATCTCAGTCCCGGTGGAAATTTTGTTGAGCTTCTTGTTTCTTGGCCGTATGGATACCATGGTAAGAGTTTGGAGGTTTTGATGGAGAGAGAAGAGAGAAGATAAGAAGTTGCAGACTTGAAATTCAAATCAGGTAGTAGAGGTGTAGACGTGCTAGGGTGGTTTTAAGGGTGCGTAGTTTTAGGGGTACAGTAACTGCCTTGAACAGTCGTCGACCTACAACTTGGTTCATGCCCAAAACCTCTGCTCGACTCCCACTTACTTCTCCATCGTAGTTCCTGGTCTACAACCTGTATCTTGCTCAACATCTCCTGCACAGTTCAAAACACAAACACACTCCGAAAACAACTCTTTCCTATGGTTAGATTGGAATATAAAATGCTTCAAAATAAAATACTGTGAAATAAAATAAAGACTAACTAATTTTTTTGGATTTTCAATAATTTTTACGAAAAGAAAACGATAGAAATAAAAAAATAACGCAAAAATAAATAACAAAAATACTAATCAGGTTGCCTCCTGGACAGCGCCCCATTTAAGGTTTTGGGCACGACACCCCCTTTCTTAGAAGTTAGAAGTCCTCCTCGACAGGGAACTTAGATGGTTCCCCCTCAACAAACTGTTCTTGACCAAGATAGGCCTTCAAGCGCTGGCCATTGACTTTAAAAACCTTCCCGTTTTTGGGATTCTTGATCTCAACAGCTCCATTTGGGAATTGGACTTGTACTTCGTAAGGTCCTGCCCACTTGATCGAGAGCTTACCTAAAGAAAGCCTAAATCGAGTTTGGTACAGCAGCACGTGTTGCCCAAAATGAAACTCCTTCTCTTTAATCAACATATCGTGGGTCTTCTTCATCCTTTCCTTGTATAAGCCGACATTGTCATAGGCTTGGAGTCTTATCTCGTCGAGTTCTTGGATCTCGAGCTTCCTTGATTCATCTGCCTCGTTCTAATCGAGGTTGAGTTGGGCAACTTCCCAATGTACTCGATGTTCCAGCTCCACGGGCAAGTGACACCTCTTACCATAGACCATGCGATAAGGGGACATGCCAAAAGGTGTCTTAAAGGCAGTCATATACGCCCATAAAGCATCATCGAGGCACATACTCCAATCCTTCCTTGTTGTGCCCACGGCCTTCCTCAAGATCGTCTTGATTATTCGATTGGACAACTCCGTTTGTCCATTGCCTTGTGGGTGGTAGGCTGTTGACACACGATGAGTAACTCCATACTTCTTAAACAAGGCGGTCACCATTGCGTTGCAAAAATGAGAACCTTCATCACTAATTACAGCTCGAGGTACACCAAACCTATTGAAAATTTGAGTTCTCAAAAAGTTGGAAACCACCTAAGAATCATCCTTGTTAGAAGCACGAGCCTCTACCCACTTCGAAACATAGTCCACTGCCAATATGATGTACTTGTTGCCTTTGGAACTCGGCAAGGGTCCTATAAAATTCATGCCCCATACGTCGAACACCTCCACGGACAAGATCGGTATCATGGGCATTTCGTTTCTTCTTGTGATGTTGCCTTCTCTTTAGCACTTCTCGCGCATCTTGACCTACTCATAACAATCTCTGAACAATGTTGGCCAATAAAAACGACACTCCAAAATCTTCCTTCCAGTCCGTTGATGCCCAAAATGTCCTCCGCATTCCTTGTTGTGGTAATGCTCAAGAATGCTCTTTTGCTCTTTATCCTCGACACACCTCCTTATGATCTTGTTCGCACATTTCCTCCATAAATATGGCTCATCCCAAATGTAGAAACGGCTCTCGTGTTTAAGCTTGTTCCTTTGATAACGCCCAAGGTCGGAGGGTATCTCTCCAGTCACCAAGTAATTCACGATATCAGCATGCCATGGTTCATCTTGGGCAAGACTTAGGTGCTCGTCGGGAAAGGTCTCCTTGATCGGCACCCCATCATCAGGCTGGAGGATTCGACTTAGGTGGTCGGCAACTTGGTTTTGGGCACCACTCTTATCTTTGATCTCTATGTCAAATTCCTGCAACAAAAGGATCCACCTAATCAATCTTGGTTTGGATTCCTTCTTGCTCAATAAGTACTTCAACGCCGCGTGATCCGTGTACACTATGGTCTTGCCTCCAAGCAAATAAGATCTAAACTTTTCAAAGGCGAAGACGATAGCCAACAACTCCTTCTCCGTAGTGGCATAATTGCATTGAGCGGGGTTCAATGTCTTGAAAGCGTAATAGATGACATAGCTCTCATTTCCACGTTTTTGCCCAAGAACTGCTCCCACGGCATAACCACTGGCATCACACATTAATTCAAAAGGCATACCCCAATCCGGAGGTTGGATAATGGGGGCTGTAATCAAGTTCTCCTTCAAGGCATGGAACACCTTCTTGCAATCTTCATTGAACTCCCATGGCACATCATTTTGAAGTAGTCTCGTCATTGGTTATGCGATCTTGGCAAAATCCTTGACAAATCTCCTATAAAATCCAGCATGCCCTAGGAATCCTCTCAACTCCTTCACAGATCTTGGGTAGGGTAACTTGGCAATAATGTCGATCTTGGCCTTCTCCACCTCAATTCCTTTTTCCTGAAATGACATGCCCCAAAACGATTCCTTCTTTTACCATGAAATGGCATTTCTCATAGTTCAATACAAGGCTCTTCTCAACACATCTCTTCAAGACTCGATCCAGGTTGTTGAGGCATGATTCGAAGGTCTTACCGTAGACAGTAAAATCGTCTATGAAGACTTTGATGCACTCTTCAAGAAGGTCCAAAAAAATGTGCATCTTACACCTTTGAAATGTCCCTGGTGCATTACACAACCCAAATGGCATCCTCCTATATGCAAATGTGCCAAATGGGCATGTGAAGGTGGTCTTGCCTTGATCCTCGTCAGTAATCCAGATCTGCATGTAACCAGAATAACCGTCAAGAAAGCAATAATAGTCATTACCAGCTAACCTCTCAAGCATCTCGTCGATGAAGGGCAAAGAAAAGTGATCCTTCTTCGTCTTTTGGTTGAGCTTTTGGTAATCTATCTATACACACTCACCATCCGGTTTGCAATCTCATAGCCACCATCTCGTTTTTATTGTTCTCAACGATTTGGATTCCTGACTTCTTGGGCACCACGTGCACAGTACTTACCCACCGGCTGTCAGACACGGGGTAAATGATCCCCAAGTCAAGAAGCTTGAGTATTTCTTTCATTACTACTTCTTTCATGGCTGGATTCAATCTCCTTTGTGGGTCCTTTATTGGGGCAGCATCCTCCTCAAGCAAGATGTGATGAACACAGTCCACAGGGTTAATGCCTTTGATGTCGGCTAAAGTCCACCCTATTGCCTCCCTGTATTTGCTCAGCACCTCACCAACTCGGACCTCCTCCATGCTTGACAACTTGGATGATATGATCACGGGTAAGGTCTCGTTCTTGCTGAGATAAATGTATTTCAGGTGCTTGGGCAAAGGCTTCAGCTCCAATGTAGGTGCCTTTTGCAGTGATAGCACCAACCTGTCCTCCGGCTTCAATTCAGGGATGTTGAGTGGTTCAAATCCCTGAGGTTGCATGTTTCCCGGAATCATGGCATAACTGCATTCCTCCACATCTGCTGGTTCATCGTTCTGGGCAAGATCCTCTTCTGTCTGCAAGCCGGCATCCTGCTCAAGAACTGTTTGTTGCCAAAATTTCTCTACCAACTCCTCAGTCTCATCATGGGGTAGTTCCTTGAGTTCCTCATCAAACTCGTCTTCATCTTCATGGAAGTTTTTAGGAGTGTTATTGTCCTTTAATTCTTCATTCGTGCCGTAATCTTCATCAGTGGAGTCAAAACTATGTCCATGGACTGACTCCTCCCAGAAATCTTTATCACTTTCGTACTCATCGCCTTCGTAGAACTCCATCAAGGCACCATCTTCCTCAATATCCTCATCTTGGTCGAGATCCAGATCAAGACCCTGTATTAGTTTGAGTTCCGCCTGGGCTGCATCCTCGTTGTCTTCTAAGAAGCAACTTAATCTGTTCAATGTCTCTACTTGCTGACCAAATGCTTTGAGAGTGTTGAGGTGTTCTAGGGCATCATCCTGATTTTGCCGATAAGCGTCAAACTCGACAACTTCTCCAGCTACTTGAACTGTCAACCTTCTGGTGTCACAATCGATTTTGGTGCAGGCCGTCCTCAAGAACAGCCTTCCGAGCAAGATCACTGGATTCTTGATTGTTTTCTTTCCCATGTCAAGAACATAGAAGTCGGCTGGGAACAGAAAATCCCCTACCTTGACCCACACGTCTTCCAAAACTCCATCGGGGTAGACTGTGGATAAGTCCGCCAATTGGATGGCTACACAGGTAGGAGAAAGAGGTCCAAACCTCATTTCGTCGAACATGTTTGGCATTACATTTATCGAAGCTCCTAGATCAAGCATCGCCTTGGGTATTAACGTAGTACCTATTGTGCATGGGACAACAAACATGCCAGGATCCTTCTTCTTGAGCGGAATGTAGGAATTCATAAGTGCTGACACATTCTCCACATGGAAACGGGCATTATCTGGGTACTTGGTCTTCTTCAAGCACATCTCTCGCAAAAAATTTGCACACTTTGGCATAGATTGTAATGCCATCAGTAGTGGCAGGTTTATCTCTACTTTCTTGAACACCTCCATCATGTCCTCCAATTCCTTCTGATCACGATCGCGGGCAAAATGTCTTGGATACGGAATCTTTGCCTTAGCCGTGCGAGGAGTGGTCCTCTTGGCCAAAGCCTCTGCTTCTTTTTCAACCTTCAAAGAATCCAACAACACGTCATCTTTATCAAACTCCAGCTTTGATCTCTCCATCTTCACGTAATCAAACAAGGTTTCATCCTCCTCGTTATCGAAGAGGGGGTTCTTATTGGCTTTTATCTCTCCTTTATGCTTCGCCTTCAACTCTACATAGAGGTTATTGATATCTCCTAAGCTCATCTTAGTTTCTTCTACTCGAGTAGGTCACTTGAGTTGGGTTTTGGGCAGCACCTCTGACAAATCCTTACCACTTCGCAAAGTTACAACATTGACTTGCTCCTTGTTAACCTTCACTTGGGCAGGAAGTCTTCCACTCTTGTCATCTACCAGCTTTGACAGGGTTTGATTTATGTGAGTTAATTGAGCTTGAAGGTTGTTCGATTGACCTCGACTTTCTAATCAAAAGTTCTCAAAATCCCTTCTAAGCCTTTGGTTCTCGTTGGTAAACCTATCAATGGTCTCTTTCATGAACTCCGTCTTTGCTGGTTCTCGATGTGGAGAAACATAGTTACGTTGCTGTTGAGGTTGTTGTTGAGGTGGGGGCACATATTGTTGTTGAACAGACTGTTGTGGTTGTTGGTGGGCAGGAGGCATTTGATAGTGGTTGTTGCCATATCTAAGGTTCTCATGCTGATTCTGCAAAAATAAATTTATAAACACCTCTTTCCCAACAAGGTAGTAGTTAATGGCAAGTGGGGTCGATCCTAAGGGACTTGGCGTAAATCTGCTCTTAAAATCGAACTCAACAAAAGGGGTTTTGACTGCAATGTATCCTGTAACTCAACAAGTAAAATATCAAATAACAAAAGAGTTTGGATTGGGTTTCAAATCCATGATCCTAATTACTCATCACTCGTTCATTGGTGCAAAGATATTCAATTAACTGATCTTATCGCTTGGTTTAAGACAAATATTAGTTTATACCCTAAAGGTCACGAAGTCACGATATAAACACACTTAGCCTATGTCTATCCAATTTTACAGATCTTGACCAGAAGGCAAGATCTCTTCTCTTGATCAACAAAGTCACGAAGATACTTCAGTAACGATGCTGCCCAACAGGCATTAAGAATAATCAGACCCAAGATAGCCAAGAGGTAGGTCAATACCGACTGCTCTCCAACACTCTTTACCTTCTTGGGCACGAAAGACACTCTCGAGTTAAATTCCAATTCCTGTTAATGAATTAATATCAATATCTAGATGGTGATCAATCATATGTCAATATCAATTAAGTCTAAAATTAATCCTATGTGTTTCGGGAAAAAAATCAATTAACGAACTCACACAATTTGACCTCACGAGTTTAGAACGAGTAATTTACGATCACTTCATCTATATCCAACTCAAACAATAAATTTAGCTAGACATAATATTAAATAAAAATACAAATTGAATTAGCGAAATCATACTTAACATAAACTGGAAAAGGGTCAGCAACCAAGGTTTCGGCTTCAAGCCAACAACTAAACTACTGCAGAAAATATAAAACGAACGTAAAAGTAAATTGCCCATAGGACTTGTTTCTTCCTCACTTCCTCTCAAACTAAGAATGCAGAACTAAGCTATGAACTTGAATAAAAATGGCACACATTACATAATGGAGTCGGTCATATATATAGGCGATGGAATTGGGGTTGAGGTAGTTTTCTTGTTGAAGAAGGACTCTTCCCATGCATATCACATCCGCCGTCTCGCTCATTCATGCAACCATGATTCTCTTTCCTTACTTGGTAGATATCTTATTTGATTAGGTACGGCTAGGATAAGAAAAGAAATATTCGATCCTTATCCTCTTCCTTGAAGGAAAAGAAATCTGCTACTGGTCCGACTCGCTTCTTGCCCTCGATGTCTGCATCCTGTTTTGCTTCCTGTATTGCCCAAGATCCTGGCTCCTCCGGTTACTCTGTCTGTTGGCTTCAAGGATATAGGGAAATACTTCCTGACTTGTAGAGTGTATAAAACGTTGTTGCCCAGCTACAAGCCTCCAACCCTATGCCCATTTGCATCGTATCGCAATCTCAGCATCTTAACAACAGATTTTCCACTGAATTTGCCCAAGATTCCACATGTTCTTCCCTGCACACCATCTCTCGACTTCGTGTCCTCCCAGACACACTTTGACTCGATAAAGACTAAAAATACAAGAAAAACACAAGAAAAGATGGACACATATATGGGTTCATCATGGCACTAAATGCCCTTAAACTTCATTCTGTTTTTTACTTCTGCAAAATCGTATTTTTCAAATTTTAAACTCTGTAAATACCTTAATGATACAATTAAGAGTTAGGGTTAAAAAATATATTCTAAATATAAATTTATCAATTAAAAATAAAGATATTACCTCATATGTAAGTTGTTTTTCCATAAAATCTTTAAAAGTTACTTCCTTTACACGAGTCATCCTTTGTGTCATTGCTTACTTAACAATTTTTAATGGGTCATAAATATCAGAAGAACTGTACAGAACACAACATATAATTAATAATTTAGCTTGTGTTACTATTTAAAAGAATATTAAAACTAAGTTGCAATGCTTACGATTTAATCATCGGCTGAATCTCGTCACATATGGGTCTGATTTGTAATACGGATCTCATTTTTCTCATAGTTATAGTTTTATATTATGAGTTTTGTTTTATTATCTTTACAAAATTTGATTTGAATTAGGATAGAACAATCCACAATTTTTTAATAGTAAATATAAATATTTTATTATTTCAAATTTGAATTTGGTTAGATCAATCTATAAACTTTTTTTATTAAATATAGGTATTCTCTTATTTTAATTTTGAATTTGGAATCCACAATTTTTTTATTATTAAACATAGGTTTGTTAATTAAATTAATTAATTATTTTTGTTCTATTTCCATTTGAATAATATTACACTTTTACAGAAGAATGACCATAACTGAAATAGATCAAAAACTGTCTCAATTATAAAGAGCGGCGTCTGAATATTAACAAAATATTCATGAAAGGCAATGATATATAATTTAATTGTTACCATCATAGCATAGATGTAAGAAATTAACAATAAGTTTCTCTTTAATGTGCATGCGCGCGGGAGGGAAAAGATTTTGCCAACTCCTGCAAGCCACAAAAAAAGAAAAGAAAACATTGCATTTATGCAAGGAGAATTTATGCACCACAAATATCTGAAATTTTAAGAACATTCTATAAGAAGTTATCTCATAATTATGTGTCATATAATATTTCCCTAAATAAAAAGTAAAAATAAAAATATCTAAATTCTATACTTAGAGGGCTTGAAAATTCAAAGTAAATTAATAAGTGTACGTACTTTAGAAGAAAAGCTTCAAATTGTGTTAATATTGAATAATATTTAATATCAATATTTGTTTATTAATATGTTTGGCCTAATCAAAATTTCTAATAGTACTTGAGATATATATCTCGTAGTCAATGAGATCTAATCTATAATATATATAATTATATACAATTATAATATATATCTAATAATATATATATATAAATTAACAAGTGTATTATAGGCAAACCAAAAGTTTTCAACAAGACATTTTTTATATAAGTATAGATAGATATAGATAGATAGATAAATAGATAATTCACTACGCTACTAATAATTATTTTCATTTGTTCTCTAAGAGACATTTAATCGATACAAACATTAATCTTTAATCTGTAAACATTAAACAGCCAAAGTCTAAGTCGATAAATATTTATAAGGGTTAATCGCTTGGAAATTCTCCAACTTTTGTGAAATTCTCATTTAGCAACCAACAGATCGATTTCAGCCAATTAAATCTCAAACTTCTAATTTGGTCCAATGTGCAACCCAGCTAGGGTTCCGCTACCTGGAATGCTGACATGGATGTCGGTGAGTGCCAGGGTGGACAAGTCGGAGGCCTTGCAAAATGACGTCGTATTTTAGTAGCTTAAAATGACGTCGTTTATGCCAAACTTGATGTTCACGCACAAAATCAAATAAATAGGGTTCGTATTTTGCCCAAATCAGTAGCAATCTTCGATACCCAAACACAGACGCTTCTCCTTGTTCTTCGGCGACGACCCGACCCACGGCCACCGCCAAATGGAAAGCTCCAGTGGTTCTCCGGCTACCTCAGACGAAATTTACCCTAATACGGTGAGTGCACTGCGTTATCTGTCTGCTCGTCCTCGAACTTGCAAGCATGGAATGCTCGTATTACGGACCTCCCGGATTGTGGATAATCTCGGTCGAAGGTTTTACTGCTGCAAGAACAGACCAGTGGGTTTTGATTGATTTATCCCTCTTTTGTGTGTGTGTGTGTGTGTGTTTTGATAATTTATTGCAATTAATTTTTTCTTTTTGTATTTGTCGATTTACAACAACGTGATTGTTGCTCGTATTGGGACTGGGTTGATGAGCCTGTCACAGATCATTACAGAGGTTACATGAACAACCTCAGGAATGAGCGTGACATGGCACAGGAGCAGCTCCGTCATGCATTGGTTAGGGCGAATTTAAATTCCGAGCGCCTGCAACCACTTATTGATGAGTACAATGAAGCCAAGAAAAGAATTGAAGAGATGCAGAGCAATATCCAAGATCTGGATTGCTTGATTGCAAATATGCAGGGAAAAATTGACAGGCTAGAAGCCACTGATGATGCCCAGAAGAAGCAGACTAGGGTTTTCAAGATTATTTCTTTCTTGTTGCTAACAATCTTGGTTTCTGTGTTTTGTACCAACTAATTCTAGTATGTTGTTACTGTATTTTGTACCAACTAATTGTAGTATGCTGTTATTGTAAGGCTTAATCACTATGTGTGTACGTTGATTAAGCCTGTGTAGTAACTGTATGAATTATCAGCTAAAAATGTTATTGACATTGTGGCTTGTTTGTAATGTCAATTGTTATGTACAAGCTCTACTATCATTATTTTTCAAATATCTGTATATATGAGCATTTAGTCTATCACAAAAAACAGTTCGATTCAAATCTATTATTTAACATCAACAAATGACATCAACAAAAATACAGGCCAAGCATTGTATACTTAGAAAAAGTTCAATTGGTCAAATTGTATTCTTAGAAAAAGTATGCAATAGTTACTATCCAAAATACAATTTCCAAACCAAAAATCTGTTCAAAGACAGTTTCCAACATAAATAACAACAATAGTTTGCAGTAAATATCCAAAACATAGTCAGTTTACTCATGCACATCCAAACACCCTCCACTACTTCTGAGGTGGCACTCTTCCAGTCATGCTTTCTTGTGTTACAGGGACATCAGTCAATTCACTTTGGTGGGAAGATCCATGCATGTTTGAAGATGATCCTTCTCCAGCAGTTCTTGGCCTCTTGTATTTATTCAAGTTCACACATTTCTTGCCTTTGAGAGAAGGCTGCAAGAAATAACAATTTTCACAAATAAATTCAAAAAAACTGAAATACAAATTTCCTCTAACATGTTGTTACTGTAAGAGATTGATCCTTACTCTGTAAAAAGTATTTCCAGTTTGCTCATTGATGTACACACCAACTCCTTTCATTGCAACTGATCCATCTCTGAAGAAAGCTGACTTGTTGGAGAATGATTTTGCTATCTTGGATGATGTTGCAGGTTGCTTGTCTTTCCTTGGCACTTCAGATGCAGGTTTGGCAGGTCTTCCTCTTTTTCTCTAATTAATAAACAATCAGTAACAAAAACAATAAGTAACACAAAAGTAAAGAATAAATTGTAACCTCTCAATAGGTTCCACCAGCGCAGTTGGATTCTTGCAGGATGCTTTGTTGTGACCTTCATGCTTGCAGTTTCTACATCTGATGATGATACCATGTTTTGTCATCCTCCCATTTCTTTCTTCTGGAGCTCCGATCCTCTTCTTTTTTGGCCTTCCTAGAATCTTCACTTTCTGAGGTGCCTTCAGAGGATCACCTGCAACTTCAGGCCACATTTTCTCTCCAACAGTAGCTAGAATCCCAAACTGAAAAGAAGACAAGTATCTTTCCACAGTATAATAATCAGACACATAGTCAGTGGGGTCTCTTTCCATATATCTCATGTCTGCAATTGCATGTTTACATGAGATTCCTGTTAAATCCCATGCCCTACATGAACAACTATTCATTCCATTGTGTGATGTTTTATATGACAAACAAACTTATCTCCATCACAGTGAACCTCAAACACATCATCCATCCCAGGAATTGCATGACAGTTTGCACTCCACATCTTATGCTCCTTCAGTTGTTCTTTGATATTAAGAGTTAATCTGCCTATCACTTTTCTCATAGCATTGTATTTCTCAAACTGCCTAACCATCAGAGATCTCCTAATTTCCTCTATCATATGAATCGCATGTTTACCTCTGGCCTTAAGATATAACCATTAAATGTCTCACTGATATTATTATCTACACAATCACTTACTGGATGAGTATAGATAAAAGCCTTACAGAATCTGGATGTATCTCTTGCCATGAAATCATCAAATGCAGCCACACTCTTAGACTTCATCTGCAGAACTATTTCTTTGAATTGTTGCTCATAGGTTGCATATGCAGCAGCAAAGAACAACCTCTTCAGAGTCTCTCCATTGTGATGCTTCTTCCAGTTCATATAGATGTGCCTACAACAGTTCCTATGCTCTGCACGTGGTGTCAATGCAATCACAACATTTATAAAGCCCTGCATACAGAATCTTATGTCAGTAATAAGTTATACATGGAAATACAAACTGAAAGATGTAAGTAAATTACCTTCTGTTGGTCACTGATGAAAGTCCATCCTCTTCCATCTCCAATCCTCAGATCCTCCACAAGACATTTAAAAACCAAGACCAAGAGACTTCATTCTCACCCTCCACTACAGCCCAAACAATTGCAAACATTCCATTATTTCCATCTTTACCAGTTGCACACAATAAAAAAACCCCCCAAATAAGTCTTTAGAAAACAACCATCTATGCTAATCACAAGTCTACAGCTCATAAAGAAACCCTTCCTCAATGCACTCAGCCCAATGTACAGTGACTCAAACATATTTCCTTCTTTCAAAATCAGATCAAATCTGCCCTCATGGTCAACTCTCTTCAGCTCAGCCACATATCTTGTAATCATGGCATAATGACTATCTACTGACCCTCTCACCATCAGTTGTGCCATCCTCCTTGCTTTGTACAGTCTATTCTTAGAAACCCTGGTACCAAATCTTTCACAGATATCTGCAGCCAAATCATGTACATCTATGTTATATCTTAACCTGAAAGAATTCAGGTACAATCTATTCTTAGGAACCCTTGCACACTCTCATAGTCCTCACCATCCCAACCCCAGTCTCCTGTCCATTCATAGTCATCACCATTTTCACCAGTCCCCTCAGTCACATTCTTCCCAGTCCCCTCAGTCACAATCTTTCCAGTCCCCTCACCATCTTTTTGCCCATTTCTCTCACCAGCTTTCTAACCATCTAATACAGATTCTCTCACCAGCTTACTACCACCTTCAACAAATACACTTACTGACTTGAATTTACCAACATAACCCAACATATTCATTACCCCTTTATCATCTTCTATCTGTTCATATGCATTAGTTCTCGGTATCTTAAACCATAATTTTTCCCATGAAGTAAATCCTAACTCCTTAATATAGTCAGCGAGGTAAAAAAAAATCAAACCTATCACGATCTATCCCTAACTTAAGAACATATTCACCACCAACATATTGCCTCTTAAAATTAATGTAACTCAACTCACCACCATAGTAAATATGCAGCGAAAAATATTGACTGCAGAAAAAAATTAAAAAATTAAAAAATAATTAAAACCAGTACAACAATATTAAAACCAAAAGCAACAAACCCTAACCCTAAACGAATCGACGTTGACAGACCATAAAGTGATAACAAACAATATTAAAGAGAGAAATAAGTAGAGATGGACCTACATTTTCCCATTTCACCAGCAGAAAGCGACACCCAAGGCAATTAGGGACCACCGAAGCACCGACAGAAGAAATTGATCCCACTACAACTTGAATAAATATATGCAAAATTCCGACAACAATCGAACATTAAGAGAATAACGACGATGGGAAGAAATGATTATCTGAACGGAATGTCTTTTGCTTCGATTTAGGGCATAAAGTTTTCTGGAAATGGAATTGATGTTAATGAAAAATCACGCCCAAGTATAGTTTATTAGAGGGTGTTCGGTAACAGAGTGAACGACATCGTATAAAGATACGAAAACGATGTCGTTTGGTTGTTTTGCCCAGCATGGTGACAGCGTGGGTTAATTTTGTCAGGTCAGCAAAATCCCCAAATTGGGGTGGCCGAAGCCCTAAATTGATTGCACATTGGACCAAATTAGAATTTTGAAATTTAATTGGCTAAAATCGATCTATTAATTGCTAAATAAGAATTTCACAAAAGTTGGGGAATTTCCAGGCGATTAACTCTATTTATAATGAATAGGTTAATTTGTTTCAACAAGAAATCGACTCTATGAAACAATTAATATTTAATTTCATTTGTTGTCAAGAGACCTTGTTCAATCGATACAAACCTTAATCTGTAAACATTAAACAGCTAAAGTCTAAGTCAATATTATAATGGTTGCATTTGTTTGTACCAAGAAACCAACCATATGAAACAATTAATAATTGAGTAAAGTTTAACCAGCCGTTCCTTTTTCTCTTTTGAATTTCTTTTCTTCCATTACAGTCAAACCCAACTACGTCTTTATTTCAATTCCCTCGACCGGGGAAATTGGACGTCCAAACAGTCTAATTCTATCTAATTGACTAGTAGAAAATTGGCTTTTAAAGACACGTCAAAATGTCACAATAATGAAGTTATCATTACATTTTTCTTATCATGACAGTTCTGATAAATGTCGTGTATGTCAGTGTAACAATAGGTAAACTGTAAAGTTAAAGTATCTGTTGCCCCACTTACGCCATTGTCGCGATAGGGGTTAAGTGTAAGGATACATATTATCTGGCAACATTCCAACATGCCATTATAAGTATCTATCTATTATGGCACCAACAATTGTGATCTAAGGCTTATTTTAATATGTAAATAAAGTACGAAAATAGTTTACTATTAGTCTTTTTAAATTAATTACCCATATTATATATTATCCCTTTCATATTAATTAGCCATTTTTTATATTTTAATTTCGCATTTATTTTGTCATATCTTTTTGTATTATTTTATTTTGCAATAACTTCTAAATCAGTTTTTCTATTATATTAATAAAAAACGAGCACAAAAATAGAACTTGAATGAAAAATTACAAATCCATTAATGAAAATATCATAGTCGATATTCGAACAAGATGTCTAAAATCCAAAGAATTCTAATCAATACAAAAGTGACAATTTACAAATGATAATTAGTAGTAGCTTCAATCCAATCCAATCCAATAAAAAACGTCAAGACCTCAGCAATCATGGAGTAATTATATCATCCTCAACTAGGCATTCCCTGCACATGAAAAAATATTTAAGATTATAAGAAAATTTATAATGTCAAATATACGCTAATATATACTTACAATAATAAAATATACCTCTTGGTTGCAAAACAAGCATTTCACTAAACATATTTAACATCTTAGGATCCTCACAAAGCATAATCAGTTATAACCGATGAAAAAGCAATATACAATCCTTCTTGTTTCTTACAACAACCCCTTCTTGAAATCTGAGAGTATGAGCCCTTAATTATCACCAAGAAAGAGAAAGTAGTAATAAGAGTTCACCATTTTGTAGGACAAAGACACAATTGATTTTCATCATCACATCACTGTTTCCTCTGCTCTAAATGCTTCTCATGTCTGAAAAAAAAAAAGGCTCATTCCAAAACAAATACCTTTGCAACCACTCAACTTCAGACATCGTATTTCTGCAAAGTGTGAAATTAAGACTATATGATATAATGATATATAGAGAGCTTATAACTTAGAGAATTTGAATTGACGAGGGTTGTAGTTTCATTAGATATATATGCCATTATTAGAAGATATAGAGGAACTATTTTTCTCCACACCAAATACAACAAAAATAGGATATTTATATTAAATGAAGTGTGACAGCCATTCCTCAAAAGATATATGCAAGTGAATTACTTTCTACTTTTGTACTACGTATTTCAGAAGATTAATGAACAGATATATCTTACCTTCTACGGTGGCTTCGCTCTTCATGCTTCTGTAAATCTATTGAACAAGAACAAGAGACAGCCAAATAGATAGGAAAAGTTGGTCGGAACATAATTATTGAGAAAAGAAACTTGAAGCAATGATCAAATTCATAGAGATAATTATCCAGAATAGCATAAAAGAGCAGAATAATTAAGTACCAGGGTAGTCCACTGATCGTATATTTCCATGCCTCTGATGATAATGTCTTAGAGTTGGAACTTACCAATTCTTCTACCAACTTGAGTCCTTGTTGTAAAATTGTAATTCATAAAATAAAAGGACAAAGAACCAATACAAAATATTCAATTACCATGATAAAGATACAATTCCACAGGAATAAAAAGGGAAACCTGAAGATGCCTAGCAATTTTTTTCTGATATAATTGAATACACAAAACAGAATTTTGTTAAAACTTTGAGCAGGATTAGTAAGACGATAATCTTGAGTTGTTGTCGCTCTTGGTTGTAACATAACTGTCACATCTTTAATTCACATATTTTGTCAGTGATTCTGCCATTAAGACATAAAGTGCACAACGTAGGGTAACAAAATTATATAGCAGTATAAGGATGATCGTCAGTCTGTAAAATTAATCGCTGCTAAAAAAGAAGATATCAATAACATCTTCCACTCTACAGAAATAAATCTATTTTCTTTCCATCACCAAGCACACTAAACCAAAATTATACCAAAACATCATTCATTGCAATACAATGATAGCTCTATGATCAAAGAGAAGCCAAAAAAACAGCAAAGTCATCAAAACGCTAAAGGAGATTACAATACTACCATGATATAGTCCTAGAAACTTTAACAGGAAATGACACTAAGTACTCCCTAGAGCCAAATGTACACATACATAGTTACGAGTAAACTAGACAAATATATAGTAATCTCAATTCGAATGAAACACTTAAAATCGAGAGGAGTTGGAGAAAGACCATTTTGTTGAGAATTTCACTATTGATACTGACATTGCTATATATATTAAAACTTCTAAATTATTCACACCTTGAGTCTTCTCTTTACAAATACTGAAAGTTTCAGCAATTATAAGATTCAATTTTTCAAATTCCACCAGTTCAGTCTGCAGTAATTAGTCACGCACTTCAAAAATACTTCTTTAGTAATAAAAATCAAAATCCAAACAAACATTAAAAATTAACGTAAAAACATAAGATGCAATTGCACATTAATTCCATGAATTCATATCCAATGTATAACACAACAGTAAAGATGTTAAACTAATCAACATTTCATTCAAATTAGGGTATATCCATACATTCAAATTAAGATTTATCCATAAATGATGAGTTCAAGGATATTACGAAAATTCGAGCACAATTGAAACATGCTAATCACCAGATATAGTACGAGCTAACTTGAATTCGTCGCTCGAGCGGGATCGAAGAGCTGTACCGCCGAGCAGAAAGGGGGAAACGAAGAGATAAAGGGAGTATCGGTGCTGACTTCCATGTTTCTACGATTCACTGAATATACGTTTCGACGTTGAATCGATGGATGCGACAAAGGCAGGACTTGAGTAGTTTCTAGGTCTAATCGATTGGAGAGTCGGAGTTGAGAGTGAATATTATTGTTCTTTTTTTTCAGATTGGGGAAGAAAGGGCGGTTTCATTTTTCAATAGAAAAATTATTAGAGGGAGTGTTTGGCGCTTATTTTATTTTCGAGCGGGCTCTTTTTTTTTTGCCGCTTAATTTCAATTGATCCTTTTATTGTACTATACTACTAAATATATTCTGTTTATTATGCCCTTAAAATTAATTATAGAATAGTATTTAAATAATATGATTTTTTGACTTTTTGAGGATTAATAATATTGCTTATAATTAGCAAGATTCGACATTAAGATTTGCATGTTTTCCTTTTACTATATTTTTGTTTTAGTTGTTTTATATTTTAGTTTTTCCAGTCCGTTGATAATTAAGAATACAAGTGTATATATATATATATAGGAGATAGATCACATGAGAATAAATATTATCCTAAGAAATGAGAATAGATCTCCATCATAGATCTATTGGTGATGGAGGGTCAAGATTTGGCCAAGTCAAAGCGGGTCAAACCTGAGTCAACCCGGGTCAACCAGTTGACTTTTTTTTTTTTTTTTTAAAACTGTCACCCAAGATGCACAACTTCACGTATTCGGATGCACCACTCTACATAACTAGATGCACCACTAAGTGCATTTAGATGCACAAGATTTTCAAGTTTTTTTTTCAATTTTTTTTTTAATAAACTGTCATCCAAGATGCACAACTTCACATATTCGGATGCACCACTCTATATAACTAGATGCACCACTAAGTGCATTTAGATGCACAAGATTTTCAGTTTTTTTTTCCAATTTTTGTTTTAAACAGTCACCCAAGATGCACCATTTCACATATTCGGATGCACAACTATACATAATGAGATGCATCACTACGTGTAGTGAGATGCACCGAATTCGTAAAAAAAAAAACTGAAAAAAAAATTGGATGCACCACAATGCGTAACTAGATGCACCACACAGTGTAACTAGATACACCACATAGTGTAACTAGATGCACAATGTTTTACGAAAATAAAAAAAAACGAAAACAAAACTAGTGAATCTTAATGCACTTAGTGGTGCATCTCATTATATAGTGTGGTGCATATGAATACATGATGTGGTGCATATGACCTAACCTTAAAAAAAAAACGAAAAAAATAACATAAAAAAAAAACTTAAAATCTTATGCATCTTAATACACTTAGTTGTGCATCCGAATATGTGAATTTGTGCATCTGAATATGTGAATTTGTGCATCTTGTATGATAGTTTATTAAAAAAAAAAATCGAAAAAAAAAGTCAACGGGTTGACTCGGGTTTGACCCGCTTTGACCAAGCTAAATCTTGACCCTTCATGTAGATAAAATAAATGGTGGAGATTAATTCCCATTTCTCACTTTAAGGGGAGTTTGCATGGGAATCACTCCCTATATATATATATATATTATATCCGTGTCAGTAGAAGATTTGTAATATGACACTCATTTAAAAGTGTAGTATTAAAGTTCTAAATAATGTAGTAATAGGTAGTTAACAATTCATGTAGTGATTGTATATTTCTGGTGGCACTTACTCCGAAGTGTGTTAAGATAAGTGTAGTAACAACCCTATTTTCTAGTAACTTTAGTTGATTGATTTAATATTAACTAACCAAATTAAGTACATTATATGCAATCTTTTAGTTATAATAATTGATTTCTCTCTTATAAGTTAAGAGCTTAGACTAAAAAATTAATCTGGTAGCCCGAGCGGCCCCAAAATTAATCACCATTCGGCCAAGAACAATTTGACACCTCTAACTACACCTATCTTGAGTAATTGGGCTCATTATTTTTTTACGGAAGCTAGTAAGAAAGAAAAAGAGAAAAGGCGAGACTATACTGAAAAAAGTAAATTAATCAAAGAGATAATGTTGAATTATAGCAGATTTAAGGAAAAAAAACACAAATTATGACATTAACTTTTTAAAAGTATTAATTCTAGCACTTTAAGACTTTTCTATCCTTTTACTTTGCTTAATGATTTCTAATATCTTTTATACAAGCGAATGAGTTAATAATTTGTTTTCTCTATTTCAGTTCAATTTTTTTTATTATTTCATCATATGGTTATTTGCCCCAAGGGTTTTTATTTTTCATCTCCTCTTACGTCTTTTTTTGTTCCTCTTCTAGCGATGACGGAGGTCGCAGAGGTTGCTGCTTGCGTCTTCGCCACACCACAGCCCCTGCAACCTCCATCATCGTTTCATATCGTTCTCACACTGGATTCCACCCGCCGCCACCATTGCTATCATAGTTGACGTAGCCGACGTCGACACACTCGTCGGCATTGCCATCACGAACATCTTTTTCGATGTCTCTTCTCCATCCTTCTTAATATTCTTTCATTGCCTCAATGTATTTTGGTGCCGAAATTTTCTTAATATATCTCCATAGTTTCCAGTGGTGAAATAATTTGCATCTTCAATTCTTTTTTATGGATCAATCATATTCCAATTAGTTTCTTTTGGGTTTCATTAAAGTTGTGATTAGATTTTTAATTTTTTTTTTGTCTGTTCGTTGTCGATTGTGAAATCTATTAAGTACTGATTGTCATTACCAACATTTATTGTATTTTTGGGGGTTTTGAGATCGAGATTTAAAGTTCATTTGGCAAGGATGAATCTGTTGGTTTCTTTGGATGTTTTCACATTTTTTTACATGTGACATCACATATTATAATGTGTGAATCTAGGTGGGTAACTCATTTTTCTTTAGACGTTTTCATATTTTCTGACATGTTAAACCACATACATAACTTGTGACTTGTGAAATACCACAAACATCACAAAAGAAAAATATGGGAATTCTTATAAAAAGTCATGTGAATTCGCATATCCACACACGTGAAATACTACACGATTCACAAAATAACATATGGGAAATCACGTATCTAGTAGTGTGAAAGTAGTTAAAATTATATTCTCATATTTTTCTAATGGGATTCCCAGCTCCATACATGTGAATTTATTCAAAAATCTCAAAATTTTATTTGGGAAATCACATAAATTTTCATGTGAATGGGGTAAGATGATATTCTCATATTTTTATAAATGAAATAGCATCTACAAATATGTGAATTTACTTTACATTTCATAGACAAATATATAGGAAATCACGACGTAACTATTCATGCGAATGTAGAAATATTAATTCTCATTATCTTGTCATGGAATTCCCATATTCAGAATTAACTCATACATCACAAAAGTACGAATTTTCATAAATAACCAATTGTGAATTATTTGTCAGATGTCATCTTTCGTCTTGTGAATTTAATTCGTATCACATCAAATTTTATGAGAATTCACATTAAAATTCATACGAATTTATAAAACATCAATACTCGACCAAGCTCCATAAAATTGGAAAATTGACACCATTCAATTATTTTTCCTGAAACTCTAAACTATAAAAATTAATATGATTGTATTGTTTAACGCATAAACTTAATTCCTGATTTGAAACTGCCATTATGGAAGACGACGCGCAAAGAATGACATCTAAACAAGTTTTTTTGTTGGTTTTTTTTGCCTGTGAAGCACTACAACGGGAATTGTCGTCGTTGCCAACTGAATTTAGGGGTGGAAGAAAAGCTGGTGGCGATTGGTGGAGAGAGATGGAGCGGCGGTAACAATGATAGAGAAAGGCGGATAGTAAAAAATAAAAAGAAGTAGAAAATAAAATATATATTGTAACCTAATACAAATATTAGTACTAATCGTAAAATACAATTATATTAAGAAAAAAAGATAAAAGGGTAAAGATGTCTAGAAATGCTAGATTTTATATATTTTAAAATTTATTGCTAGAATTAGTTTTTTAATCTATAGAATTGCTAATATCCCATTTTTCCCTTAATCAAATACTACACACCCACAATATATATAGAGTATATTATAAGAAATTGCCTATTGTCACAAGTTTTTGACAACCAAGATGAAGAGACTATCAAGAACTAGGAGCGGCAGACAAATCTACGGCCAGAAATGGCAGAATCTGGAAGGGAAAGACGAAATCGACGATCATTCGGCTTCAAATATTAAATCAACTGCTACAGCTGATCAAGTTTCGAATCATGAAAATGGAAATCAAACTGTTAGAGGTCAGCAATTTTTTGTTTTCCTCATCATTCTGTATTTCCATAAATACATATATAAGAATAAGGTACAAAATAAGCGCTAAACTATATAGAATCGGATAAATTAACAGGCTGTCGTGCGGATACAGAAGCTATGTACAAAGCTTCATTAGACGGTGATTGGCTGGCAGCTGAAGTAGTGCTTGCAAGAGATCCAACTTTACTTTCCGATTACATAACAGAAGAAGGCGATAGAGCTCTACATGTAGCGGTTGCAAGGAGACATGAGGAATTCGTGCAGAAACTAGTCGAGAATATGAGTCCGAGCGACGTAGCATTGCTAGATGGGCATGGCTACACAGCGTGTTGCTATGCGGCTATATCAGCAAGTGTACAAATTGCTGATATAATCTTGAAAAAGAACCCTAATTTGAGCACTGCACGCAACAAAGATGGCGCCACGCCTCTGCATAAGGCCACATTGCACAGAAATGCAGAGATGGTTTCCTATTTTCTGAAATGCAGTAAAGTTGAAGATTTGTCAAAAGAAGAATGGTTTGCTCTTTTGTTAAGTGTTATAAGCTGCAAAATGTATGGTATGAATTAAATTTCCGGCCTTCTATTTTTGTAAAGGATTCAATTGTTTATACTTGTTTGTTTAAAATATGATACATATAGATGTTTTATTTTTGCAGATGTAGGTTTAGAATTATTGGAAAAGGATGGATCTCTTGCAACGATGAGAAATGAAGAAGGAACGGCTTTGCATCACTTAGCTAGACATGAAATAGCAGATGTGAAAGGGTCCCCTTTCAAATCCATAATAACGAAATTCCTTCTCATACATACTGAATTAATCGGTAAGGATCATGAAATATTTTTCAATAAATTTAAAGTAAATTACTTTAATTGTATATATGTTGCTTGATTGTCAATAAAAGTATTTAATTTTTATGATATCTAACTTTAACTTTTTAAAGTTATAGCTATAAAGGAAAGGGGATCTCTCTCTCTCTCATGAATGATGATGAAATCCTTTATTTTGCTTTTTCTTTTCCAGAAAATAAATTAGATATATTGTTTTAAATATATATTAATGTGCATAAATTATATAAAATTAAAAAGGTATATAATAATATTATTATGTGTTTGCTTAAAACTATTCACATAGTAGTATTTCGCTTTGCACCAAAATTCATATTTTCAATTGTCTTCCTTCCTACTCATTATGTATCAAGAAACAGAAATAGTTTGTTGAAAGTTAAAACCAAATCGTCTTTCGTGAATGTCATCTTAATAAGTACTAAAATTATTGATTCATATATGTTCATGTTAATTACTACTTAATCAATATATGTAACAGTTTGGTATTTGGTATGTATATATTTTAATCAACCCTAGAAGCATGACATTGTGATGCAAAATCTTAGGTGAACGGATGCTCGGAGAAATGCAGCCAGATCTGTTCTCATTGGCTGAGAAGCTATGGGCTGAGATTCAAAAACTAGATCGGCCCAATGTGCTTGAGCTGATCAAGAATCCTCCACTTCTACACGATGCAGCCAAAGTCGGGAATGTGGAACTTATAATCATGCTTCTCGGCCCTTACCCCGATCTTATATGGGACATCGACAACAATGGCTATACTATTTTCCACGTTGCTGTAATATATCGACAAGAATATGTCTTCGGACTCATTCATGACACACGAGCTGCAAAACATTTTATTACTGTATCACAAGATGAAAATGGTGACAACATTTTGCATTTAGCTGCCAAGTTACCACATCCAAATGCAAGGAAGATTGTGACAGAGTCCACTATTGAAATGCAAAGGGAGATGGTGTGGTTTATGGTGAGAAATTAGATAGTATTGTAGTTTTCACCTTAATTATCAAAAGATTAAGTTGATAGTGGTTTAAGGGTTTTATTATTATTCAATTTCATTTGTTATTAATTTATTGTTAGATTATATTTGATGAGTAACTTAACAAATGGTAGTGATTAGGATTAATAGTTAGTAAAAATAATAAATTTAATAGTGAAACACAGAAGATGTGGATAGAGGCATCTGAACCCTAGTAAGTGATAACATTAATTCAGGAAGTGGAGGCAATTGCACCAACATTTTGTCTGGAGATGAGAAACAAGGAGGGGCATACACCTTCAGAATTGTTCTCAAAGGAGCACAAGAGGTTGCAGGAAAAGGGCGAAACATGGATGAGGAATGCCGCACAGTCTTGCATGTTGATCGCCACCATCTTGCTCACACTGGTGTTCGCGGCTGCATTTCAAGTCCCAGGAGGAAACAGTCAAGAAACAGGCGTTCCTTTACATATAAAGAGGGAGTGGTTCACATGTTTCATTATTTTTGAAGCGATCGCCATGTTTGCCTCCACAACGTCCGTCACAGTGTTTTGGTCCGTCATGACATCCAGCTTCCAAGAAGACCAGTTTATGCAAATATTGCCAAGTCTGTTGAAACTTGGGCTTCTCTTCCTCATCATTTCTCTTGTCGCCTCCATCTCCGCTTTCATGTCCGCCTACTTTTTGGTCTTCGTCAGAGTTAGGGCAGCGCTTATCAAATTCGTTATCCTTTCGGTTTATGTTGTGCTTGTTTATGGAGTTCTCCACCAGTTTGACAAGATATGGCTTAACGTAATCCTTCCAGGGTATTTATCCCAGAAACTTTCTAGGCCGGCTTGGCGTAGGCGCATTGTGTCTGAAAACAAGAAATCCTAATTCTTGAGGGTGTGCCTTAATACCATTTGAGCTTCCTTATGAATGGTGTGTGCGTAACACATGTATAATGATGTACTAGTTTGAGGTAAGTGCTTAATTTAAGAATGATCTTCATTGTGATTTATTATAAGTGTGTTTGAATATTTTTGTATGGGAAGTTGACATGTTTAATTTATTTTGTGATTTAAGAATATTCTTGTGGCTTATAAGGGTGTGTTTACTTTAGTTGTAAAGTTTTCATTGGAAATGGTGGATAATAAAAGTTGAAAAAATATTATCATTTTCACAGTAATCTATCACATGTTTATTAAATTGGGAAAAGAAAATTATATTACATGGTCCCCCACCCTCTCTCCATTTTATGTTCTTTCTCCTATAGAAAATATTATCACACTCCACCCTCCATGTTAATATTTTGTACAATTGGAAAGAAAAGGATTGAAAAGGGGTTGCCCGGAATGATTATATTCATCATGCCTAGAGAAAATTAACATCGTAATAAACTTATGAAAAAGATGGAAAATAGGTGAAAGTATTTATTTTTCACCTTTTTCCATCAAAATAAACACACCCTAATAGAATTGTCCTTCTCTTTTGTAGCTATTATAGAAATAAGTTTTAAAAGCATTTTTAGATAAATTTCAACTAATTAGTGTTTATAATGGAGTTGCAAAACTTTTACTTAACTTTAACGAATATTTGTTTTAATATAATAATTATTAAACTCGTTTTGAGGATTCCGTATTCCGTATTCGACCGAGACCATACCAAAATAACAGCCTCCCGGTCCCGGATTCCGTATTCTGCTCTTCATTCTCTCATCTAAAAATAAATAAAATAATAATATTAGTAAAATTTAATCATAATTGTTGGAATATAACATTCTATTGTAATATAGTATGTAATTTATAGGAGCATTTTAATTTGGGATCATCCATCCCACACTACTTTGGTTGTTTCACACATGTCCAACTATCAATTATTCTTATTTTCATTTTCTCCTTCAACTTTAATCTCTTGTAATTTAAATTAATTTTATTTATGGTTCATTAATCCAATTAAAATTTACAATTAATTTTCATATCTAATCGGCAATTTTTTAGTTAATAATGTAATTATAACTATAATTTGTTTAATAATTTGTACCGAACGTAGAACCTGAATCCGTAAAATCTTTTTTTTTTTGTTAGTTTGGAGGAAGAAGAAGAGTTAACACTTAAATAATGGACTTAACCTTCTAAAATTAATCCCAACTTCTCTTGCAAACTTCGTCCGATGTGTACGTAATTTACCTGAGTACCTGACCGTTTCAAATTTTGCATAAAGGCAAAAGCAATGGTTTTAATTACTATTATTTCTAGGAGTGTATACGAGCCGAGCCGAACACAACACTGGCAAGCTCGAACTCAGCTCGTTAGAAAATTATAAGGAGCTCGAGCTCGATTTGAAATTTGTATTTTGAGCTTGAGCTCGGCTCGATGGGTAACAACCAAGCTCGAGCTCGGTTCGAGCTCGGCTCGATGGGTAACAACCAAGCTCGAGCTCGGTTCGAGCTCGGCTCGTGATTCATTTGGACTGAGCTCGAGCTCGGCTCGATAAACTAAAAATTACTATAAATTTATTAATTTATATATAAACTAAATATTATTATTAAAATGTATTATATAAAAAAATACATATTAAAAGTATTAAAAAAATTTGTGAACATGTTCGCAAACATGTTCCTTAGAAGATTCGCGAACATGTTTGCGGCTAGCTCGTTTAGCATCGAACTCGAAGGTGTTTGCGAGCCTCACAAGCCAAATATAGGTAAGCTCGAGTTCGGCTCGGAAAATATATCGAGCTCGGCTCGTTTAGTAAACGAACAAACTTCGAATGAACTTTTTTAGAGCCGAACTCCGAATAGCTCGCGAACTGTTTGGCTCGTGTACAACCCAAATTATCTCTCCAGTGCCTTTACCTTTTGCACCGTCTCTTCTTGCTTCCCCTGAAAGTATAAATTCTTGTTAAAATATGATACATGATGTTTTATTTTTGCAGATGTAGGCTTAGAATTATTGGAAAAGGATGGATCTCTTGCAACGATGAGAAATGAAGAAGGAACGGCTTTGCATCACTTAGCTAGACATGAAATAGCAGACGTGAAAGGGTCCCCTTTCAAATCCATAATAACGAAATTCCTTCTCATACATACTGAAACTGAATTAATCGGTGAGGTTCGAGCGAGTATATATGCAATTTGAATTCTCTATTGACTCTTCATGTTTCATCTTACATTGTTTAAGTAATTAAGAGGACGACACATGACTAAAAGTTAAGGATACACTAGAAGATAAAACATGGAGATAGATGGAAGTTGTAGAATTTATATTGACAATATTCTTCCCTTTAAAATGTTGTTCACTTGTTATTTTCTAGAATATATTAGTTACGTTGCAAATTAATTTCCTCGATTTTTCGCACAACCATACAAAAACCTAATGTGTACCTTCAGCAAACCTAATGCGTAAGTAATTTGTAGAATAATTATACCATATCAAAATTTCCCAAACTTTAGTTTGCCTTCAGCCAATTAAAAATTAACTGATTCAATAGTACTGCAAGTCTGTCAGAACATGTAGTACTCCTTTTGTCCTTTATATATATGATAATATTGAAAAATGACAAACTTAAAACTCTAAAGCTTCAATCACACAAAAAGAAATTAAAGTTTAAAGCTCTAGCTTCCATACTTGTAATTCAAGTAAACACAAAGCTAGCTCTTTTTATTTACTATAATAACCAAATAATATATAAAAGTAAAGAGAGGACCCGAAAAAGAAAAAGAAAAAGAGAGAGAATGACCATAACTAAAAAAGGAAAATAAACAAACACTTGCATATTATTTCACAAAGAGAAGCTTCCATACCTAAAATGGCGAGTGATCATAATGTCTCTCATTCAACTCCATCAGGATCGATTCAAATTTCTACGTCATCAATCACAGGTCATCACATTTTTCATGAATTGTTTCTACATATATATTGTTAATTTTTTTTCTTAATTTTTATTTAATTTCAACAGAGAATAGAACAGATAATCATTCGGATAGTGATTCTATGTATGAAGCTGTACTAGAAGGTGACTGGCCAGCAGTCGAGAAGCTTCTAGAACGCGCCCCGTCTTTAGCTTCGGATGAGATCACTGAGAAGGGTGATAGAGCTCTTCATCTTGCTGCTGCAATGGAGCACCGGAAAATTGTTGGCGAGTTGGTGGAACGAGTGAGTTGGCGTGATTTGGAATTGTTGGATTGGCGCGGCTGCACACCATTATGCTACGCTGCTATATCTGGAGAGGTAGAAATTGCTGATATAATGTTGAAAAAGAATCCGAATTTGGTAACTGCCCGAGACAAGAGTAACGTGACGCCTCTTCATAAGGCAGCATTATGCGAGAAAAAGAAAATGGTTTCTTATTTTCTCAAATCTATTAAAGTTGAAGATTTTTCAAGACAAGAATGGTTTGATATCTTGTTGCTAATTGTGCAGTCAAAAATGTATGGTAATGATATATACGTAGTCTCTCTTCTCTATTAGTATTTCTTTTTTTCTAGAATTTGATTTCATACTCTCTCTCTCTCTCTCTCTCTCTCTCTCTCACATGATGAAATTGTAACAAATTCAAGAAGTTGGCGTTGAAAAGTCAATGCTGACATCAGTACTCTCAAATATTTATGCAGATGTGGCTTTAGAATTATTGGAAAAAGATGGGTCTCTTGCTACAATGACAAAGGAAGAAAATGGCACAGCCTTGCATGCATTGGCTCGGCAGGATATCTCACACTTCCGCTCCCGTAAGGGAATATTAGATACTCGCCGAGTGAAAAAGGCCGCCATGAAGGGTGAACCACGTAAGTTCGTTCGATTAATTTCTCTGTTCCATCTTTTTTTTTTTTTTTTTTGACTTTACCAATACACTACGTAAGTACAATATTGTGTGTATAAGATGTCAGTGAGGTCCGATTAATATAAAAGCCTATTTCATCTTAGGGAAACTAATTGATGGAGTGATGCAACCGGATCTTCGTTTGCTAGTGGAGAAGCTATGGACCGAGATCCAGGGATTGGATCGAGCTAGAGTGCGTGAGCTAATGAAAAATCCTCCGATTCTTCAGGATGCAGCTAGGGTTGGGAATGTGGAGCTTATAGCTATGCTTACTCAGACTTACCCTAATATGATGTGGGAAACTGACAGCCGCGGATATACTATATTTCATATTGCTGTAATATATCGAAGAGAAAATATCTTTAGACTTCTTTACTCGACAGGGGCTATGAAACATTTCGTCGCAACCTCGCGCGATCAAAACGGTGACAATATTTTGCATCTAGCCGCAAAATTAGCACCTCCTAATCGGAAGAATGTTGTATCGATACCGGCTCTTCAAATGCAGAAAGAGTTAGCATGGTTTAAGGTAAGTGTTAGGTCATTAGGGTTTATTTGAAATCTTGTGAGAAAAAGGTCTAAGACTAGCTAGCTCTTGTATAACTGAAACATGTAATCGTTAAAACTTGATCAATTTCATGTTAAAATATAGTATGATATATAATTGTCAATTCAAGTATTTTATGAAGTGTACCACTATATAATATAGGAAGTGGAGGCAATTGTACCACCATCATCTCTAGAGATGAGAAATAAAGATGGGCAAACACCAAGAGAATTGTTCACGAAGGAGCACAAGAGCTTGCTCGAAAAGAGTGAGACGTGGATGAGGAACACTGCGGATTCTTGCATGCTTATCGCGACTATCATGCTAACTGTCGTCTTCACGGCTGCTTTCACCGTACCTGGAGGAAACAATCAAGATGGGTTTCCTGTGCTGCTAAACAAAAGTTGGTTCACATGTTTCGTTATATTTGAAGCTTTGGCTTTATTTGGTTCCACGTTGTCTATTATAGTGTTCTGGTCTATCATGACATCGAGTTTCGAAGAAAACCAGTTCATGCATACATTACCAAGACAGATGAAAATCGGACTAATTGGTATGATGATATCTCTCATCGGTTCCATCTCCACTTTCCTGTCGGCATATTTCTTGGTGTTTGTTTCGGTACGAGGGTGGCTTGTTAAGTTCGTTATTATTGAGGCTTATGTTTCGGTTCTTCTAGCAATTGGCTTTGAGATTGTGAAGTTATTGCTTAACACCAACCCCCAACGATTTCTCTCGGAGTTGGTGCCCCGTGCCACACCGGAGAACCTTCTAAGACCGTTGCTGGATCGGATGTATCGGTGATATTGGTTGCCTGCTTTTAAATTTACACCAGATCTTCTATTTCAAATTCACATTCCATTTTTTTTATTGCATTTGTAAAAGTTTTCATGTTTGGAAAGTACATTGGGTTTGTGAAGTTTAATGTTAATTGCAAAGGAGGATATTGTACTAAGCTATTTCAAATTAGATATAACGGTTTGTAATGTGATAATGTAAATGTCCCTTGTATCAATCTCAAAAATAAAAAAAATAAAAAGATATCTGAACAAAAATAGTTCACAAAACATGCACATTAATAATTCCAAGGCCAAATATTTTCAATTCGGATCCCCCCGCACCAACATATGAATGAATGCTCTGTGCCATGAAAAAAGTTAGTATATGACTTAAAACGCCGCAGCAGTATCAACAAAGTCGTTGTAGTATAGTGGTAAGTATTCCCGCCTGTCACGCGGGTGACCCGGGTTCGATCCCCGGCAACGGCGTTTCTTCTTTTCATTTTTATTCCCGAGGTTTCTTGATCTATTAGTTCAAATTAATAACAAGTAATTGGAGTAACAATAGCCCGTCTAGCTCAGTTGGTAGAGCGCAAGGCTCTTAACCTTGTGGTCGTGGGTTCGAGCCCCACGGTGGGCGAATTTAGTTTTGAGGGTTTTGTGAATCATTATTTTTCACATTCAAGCCTTCAACGAAAGTCTCTTGATTGTGGTTGTGTTGATTCAAGCCCCCAATTCTAGGTGTTTAGAATGAAAAAAGACAACCTATTTTTTTTCCAAAAACTTGGTCATCAAGAAAATTTACACACGTTATCCTTTCAAAAAAAAAAAAAAAAAACAAACTCTAAAGTAAGGCTAAAAATTTAGTTGAAAAAATTACGTTTTTAATGGTCCGAATAGAAAATTATGCGACTTAATAGGATTCACCCGAAAATCGAGTGAATATTCACATATACCTATTACCTACATATCGGGGTGAGTATTCGGTTATTCGGTCACCGAACCGAACCGAATTGCAAAAATCAAATTAAAACCGAATTATATAATAAATAACCGAATCCGAACCGAACATGGCTAAAACCGAACAAAACCGAACCGAAATATTTCGGTTCGATTTCGGTTAAAACCAAATAAACCGAAATAAATACATAATATATTTTCTACATTTTAAATAAATAATTAACATTCAATATCCAATATTCCAAATCCGCAAAAAGTAATAATCCAAATTCTAAAAATCTTTAACCAAACATAAATAAATCAGTGATGTTTGTTGATGTTGCAGGTCCAAAATTCCAAACATCTTAACCAAACATAACCAAAATTCCAAAACATATATATATAAATTAATAATAATCATTTTAATTTTTAAATATATATAAAAATTAATAAATTATTAAATTAATTATTAATTCGGTTCGGTTTTCGGTTAACCAAATATTTTTTTTCAAAAACCATATCCAAACCGAAAAGTTCAAAATTCAAAACCAAAACCAAACCGAAAACCAAATTAACCGAACCGAATTAATATTTCGATTAGGTTCGGCTCGATTTTTCGGTTTTAACCGAATTCTGCTCACTCCTACCTACATACATACTTTTCTCCTTAAGTTCTTTTTCAGGCCGCTTCGTTTTCTATTTTAATAATTTGTACTTAATTGTATTTCTTATCAAGAAAAAAAAAAGAAGTATTATTTCACTCTTTTCTTTATGGGCCCATTCTTGTGAAATGGCTAAAGCGAACCCAAGAAAACCAATGACTTGGGCTACCTAGCTTTCAAAATTAGGCCATATTAACAACTAATTCTTCAGAGGCACAACAGTATAGATATTTAACCAATTTAGCAATTTAATTTAATAACTATAATAAATCAGACCTACAGCATTTACATAATTTCAGTTTCATTGTTGAAACCATAAAGGCATGTTCAAAGCGTTTTCAAGTACATTTCTCGGCAGTCACCGTTTCGTCTTCAGCTTTCAACCCGCCGGAAACCCGTCCCTCCTCCGCCGCAGTCTGGCCGCCATGTCTTCCGCCGCCGCCGTTAAGCGAGTGGGTACTCACAACGGAAGCTTCCACTGCGACGAAGCCCTGGGCTGCTTCATGATCCGCCTCACGAAGAAGTTCTCCGAAGCTCACATCGTCCGCACCCGCGATCCGCAGGTGATAATATGGCGTTTTGTTCCGGAATTTTACTTGCTTTTGGTTGTTCTGGTGATTTATGTATGTGTAGGTAACTTGTTTGATGAAATGCCTGTGTTAGGTTCTTGAAACTCTAGACGCTGTGCTCGATGTGGGTGGGGTCTACGACCCGGCCAGAGACCGCTACGATCACCACCAGAAGGGTTTTGAAGAGATTTTTGGTCATGGGTTTAATACTAAGCTCAGTAGTGCTGGTCTTGTTTACAAGGTTAATTTCGCTCTTCTTTTTTCTTTCTGCCCGTTTTTAGGTTTTCAACTTTGTATGTTTCTTATTTTCAGTGTGAATTATAATGGTTGCATTCTTTTGTTTTTGTTGATTGCCTCTAGTAGAGAAAGTGACTTGCATATTGTTAATAGACAAAGTCTCATTTTGTGTTTTTGTTTTGAAGTTCTTTTACTAGTAATGGGTTGCCATCTATTATTTTAGTTTGATCGCTCTTATTCTTCACTCTCAATATTACTTTTGAAACATTGAGTTTGTATGCTTGGGACTATCTCTTTTTAAGGTAACTTGGTTTGTGTTTCTTATATGTAGCATTTCGGGAAAGAGATACTTGCCAAGGAGCTTCAAGTTGATGAAGACCATCCTGATGTTCAGCGGTTATTTCTGGCAGTTTACAAGAACTTTATGGAGGTTGTCGTCTTTTGGCATTTTCGAGCATTTTGTCTTTGTTCTAACTTTGTTTTTTTGTTGTTTATATACAATTATCTGTATGTTTGTTCCTTATTTTTGAATTAGGCTTTTCTGTTTAAAAGTTTATCTTAGTGGATTATGTAAGTACATCGTGTTGGAGCCTGGAGGGTTGTACCCTTTTTATAGAAGTTCAAAGATTCTCTTGATGGAAATTATTAAAAGCATATAGCTTTGGGATATTTCAATAGATCTAGCAGCAGCGTCACAAAGTTCTGAATTTCCTATTTCATGGAACAGCCTTCATGTCTTCGGCTGATGCTTGAGTACAAATTGTCTCCAAGAGTCCTCCCTTTTAGTCCTGACTATGCGTGTATTATTTTGTCTCTGCTTTATCAGGATAACTAGAAGATTTTATTGCCTTGTCTGATTCTATGTGTTACCTTATCTTTCTGTTGATAACAGGCAATTGATGCCATTGACAATGGAATCAATCAGTATGATACAGACCAGCCACCAAGATATGTGAATAGTACACACCTGTCCTCACGAGTTGGAAAATTGAATCTAGATTGGACAGATCCTGATCAGTCATCAGAGAAGGAGAATGAAGCCTTCGAACAAGCAATGGCTTTGACTGGCCGTGAGTTCTTGGATGTAAGTCTTAAAAGTACATGTGAATGGTGCCTTTCTTGTATGCGTACCTTTTCCCCTTGTGTATCGGTTTTAATTAAAAAACTACATTAGAAAAGGCTGTTGGTTCTTAGGAGTTTGATCATTAAAGCTTATCTTGAACTTGTACATGGCTTCTGTTTCATTTTAATATAGACATTCTTATCAATAGTTCTAACAATGACTATATTTGAATCTTTGATCAGAATGTGAGATCTCTCGCTAGATCATGGCTACCAGCTCGGTCAATTGTGATGCAGTGCCTTGAAGCAAGGCTTGATGTTGATCCCAGTGGAGAAATTATGGTCTTGGACCGATTTTGTCCAGTGAGTAAATTTTTACCTTCCCTTTCAGTTATGGAAATTATCATTCATCGTCTATCCAATAATAAGAGTCTACACTTCTTGTCATAATCAAGGCCCAGAAAACATTTAAGAGATGTTTTTTGAATGTGCATATATAATAATATATGTATATATTTATTCAAATTCCTAGTTTTTGTTAACTGCTTAAGAATGGGATTTGTGTATCGATATAAGCTATTGGTATGGATCTGGAGCAAACCCCTGTTTAGGAAACTTTAGCAAACAAGCTCAAGTACTCTAGCTTCTCTGTTGGTTATTGGTTTATCTTAGAGATTCATTTCTCCGCAGCAATTTTCTTTTGCATAAATACACGAACATTTCTGGAGAATATATATTGTTTATTTTCCCTTTCATACGAGTAACGAAACTTCTACCTGCCACAAATCTTGATGCTGCATAAGATATAAACATTTTTGGTCAAGATTTATAGCCCTTGGTTTTCGTTCCCACCCATTTTCGTTCTTATCTAGTGTATTTTGACAAAAAAAAAAATATGAAATTATTGAACATATTGTCATGTTAAGAGCTAGAACCTGGGTAGCAATGAGCAAGCATAAATGCAACAGGATCCTTCCTTCCTTATTACCGATTTCATTGAGATTTTATTTTCTGCAGTGGAAACTTCATCTGTTTGAGCTCGAGGAAGAGATGAAGATTAACCCACCTATTAAATATGTGCTTTATCAGGTAATTATGCGCAACCCCGGCCTTCCATATAATTTTCGTCCTTTGTCCACTAATGTAATCCTTAATGTGAGGAAGTTTTTGCATTCATGTCCATCTTCATACACACATAATTCTGTATCGCACTTTGAGTACGATGACATCCTATGAAAATGTTTTAGGATGAGCGAAGCAAAAGTTGGCGAATCCAGGCAGTGTCGGTGGCACCGGATAGATTTGAGAGTCGTAAGGCACTTCCCGCACAATGGCGTGGCCTAAGAGATGACGACCTGTCTAAGGAGTCTGGAATTCCTGGTGGTGTATTCATCCATATGAGTGGTTTTATTGGTGGAAATCAAACTTATGATGGTGCACTTGCAATGGCAAAAGCAGCTCTGAAGCTCTGATCATGAGAAGCAGCAACAGAGGTGCTGTGCTGGACTTTCCTTCATTGATTTAGATGGAAGCTGCTCTGAATCTTAGTATCTTCGTGCCGTTCGCTTTGAGGGCATATTGGTCTTTAAGTCTTGATGGTGTATTGCAATTTTGAGAGGCTGGATAATTATTAGAGAGGAAGAGAAGACATTCAATCTTATGAACCAAATTTGAGAGAACTATTTGTTAGTAATTCATGTAATATCTAATAGTCGCACTCTAAATCCTAAAAAATTATACACCAATGTAATGTGGTTTTTTTCCTATGAATGTGGTTTTTTTCCTCCATATGCGGCTAGAAATTGTTAAATGTAATGTTGTAGATTATGTATTTTCAACTTATTTTGAATTGAGTTTCTATACTTTTACTTGCTAACTAATACTGCCTATCTATATTCATTTATTTTAAATTAGGTATTTATATAAAGTAAGTTACTCGTGGTAGTACACTTTTTGGTTACATTTTTATTGGTAATGTAAAATTAAACATTTAATTCTATTTGATTATGTTAAAATCAGGTCATTTGAGCATGCGGCTTAGTTGGTATTCTTTCCCTTGCTACAAGCTCACAACGACGATTGAAGTAACGATTCGGAATAAATAAAGCTTCATATCACAAAAAAATTAGGCCCACAAAGAGGCCCATAAGCTGGTGTAGTTTATCCAGCGCAATTTATAAAGGTACAATAATAATAAATATATAATGCAGTAATATAGTTTTTTTTTTTTTTTTTGAGAAAATAATGTAGTAATTTTTTTATTTGCAGTAAGTTTTTTTGTTTCTTTTTGAGAAAATAATGCAGTAATATTGAACAAGAGTAAGATATAATCTAATCAATCTTAGTTTCTTAGTAGCTTATTAATAACACCATTCAACGATCCCATGGTGATATGATTCGGATATCATGGTCAACATTTTTTTTGGGTTGTAAATTTGTGAATAAGAGTGGGCCGGACTTAAGCAATTAGGTACTAATACGCACAATATCGCATTACCAACAACTCTTTTCAGTAACTAAACAATGCTAAAGTGGTTTGCCGGCTTTATTAAAGTAGAAAAGGAGAAAGCAAAACTAGCTAAGTTTATTGATTTAAATTTACAGATTAATTTGTATCAAACTAAAAGTGATTAGTGATATGATAAGATCCACAAGTGAATCTCCCTCTGAGTTGTAGCTTGTGATGAGGGTCCCAAACTTTGTGGTAATAATCAAATTGTGGATTAATTAATGCTAATTGTGACAGCTCTAACTGTAGGGTTCATATCTTTTCTTGATTTAAAGCCAAGTTTATAACACACATACACGTATATGTGATTTGTGCGTGTGCCTTTAAAGTTCAAGCTTTTAATTGCTCTATCTTATGGATTGTGTTGATCTGTTGAAATTAATTATGTTGTGGATTAATGAATGATAATGAGTACTCCAGCAATGTGATTGATTTAAGGCAATCATACATATCTAAATTGATAATTCAAGGCTAGTTATGATTCCAATCTTACCAATCTAATTCAGATCGAGTTAGCCATGCATGGCCTTTTTGGTATAATTTTTTCTTTATTTAATGGGGTGGATAATTGGAATTCGAAGGTTATTTACTTTGAATAAGATTTTTAGCTCCTTTTACAGACTCGATGACTCGATTTATCTCTCACCTGTAATTTACAATTATAACCTAGAGTTGGTACTCAAATTACTTCTTTCCAAAAATACATACTAAAAAATCACTTCTACTAGTAGCTTCAGTAAAGCTTTTAATTTTATTCCAAATTATAAATAAAAATTAAAGAGCACATAGCATGGGGAGTAATGATAGTAACAGAAAAAATATTAATGAAGGCAGACATTTGATTTTAGTGTTTTTAGGCGTTCAATAATTGAGCACTTAACCCACCAACTCGATTCTTTATTTACCCATCTTTTCGAAGTCACTTTCTTGAGTTTCTTAACAGTTTTTTCTCCCTCAATATTTAATTTATTTGATGAAAGCCCAATTCATAAACAAAGTAAATTGGTCGACCATCATTTTAAACACCCGTAATTCTAACTTGTAAAACTGTCCGAAAACGTTATTGTCAATAGTCTCCACGTGTTCGCCATGTTATGGTTAATGCCAATAATTTCAAGATATATTTTAACAAAATAGAATAATACTCTTGACGTTTCTAATAAGATCTTATAATATTCAAATCAATTAATCAAGAAATTATGATTACAATTGAAATAGCGTTTATTTAACTACCAATTTAACACATTCAAATATAATCTTTTCACATAATAAGATAATATATTGATGTCATATACATGCTTTATATACTCCATCCGTCCCACTCCTTATATCTATATAGTGGTGGCCACGGAGATTAAGAACAAAAGATAAAAAAGATAGAAAATGAGTAAGTCCTACCACTTTTAAAAGTGTATTGAATGGTTAACTCTTTCCTTATTTGGACGTAGACAAGATGAGTGAGACGTCCATTTAAAAAATAAGTAGACAAGATGAGTGGGATGTAGGGAGCAGTTAATTATATACCATTTCAGTCTGATTTTCACCATTTTAGTTTATGACTTTAAAGCACTTCCAACAGTTCACTCAAAATTAATTTAAATTAAATTAAATTCTAAATTTAGGATAAAATAATAAAAATTATGCTAAAAAAATCATTCAACAGATCTCTCAACATGGGTAGGTCCACAAAAATATTTACACCTTATTATATTTCTCCTCAAATTTACACCTCCTAAAATCTTATGCTGTCTCACAAATTCAATTTAAGTTTACAAATTTTATAAAATATTTAATAGAAAATATGAGAATTATTGTGCATATTTATAAAATCGGTGTTAGAAATAATATATAAGGGCATTAAAGCAAATTTGAGAGTAACATTTTAAAAATTATGGTGTTATGCTTACTATAATTATTGACAAATTTATAAAGAACTTATATGATCCAAGAAAATGCCAACTCAGACTAGTTTTCTTCTTGTGGTAATCATGAAATAAGAACATTCTTGGCTCACAATTATCATGATCAGATTTCCATTACGTAGATTAATTAGATATTTCTGCAGTTAATTCATGTTTCTGACTAGGACTATTGAAAAGGACACCCAAAGATATCGGATTCATAAATCGTATGTGGATTAATATTACCCTCAAAATAAATAATTGGATTTAACAAAACATAAAATGGGTCCATTTGAGTTTTAGGTGGGACCAAATATGTTATATTACCTTTTATTTAATTTTATATTATATGATTACCTAAATCATTTAAATGATTTGATTGAACTTCAATTATGTATTTGATAGGGATATTGTATAGAAACTCTAGATGCTTCTATAAATCGACCTTAGCTGTATATTTTTAATAAATTTTGAGGTGATTCACTCAATTTCTTCACGGCTGCTTCATTTAATTAAATAATGGTTTTTGCACGCAACGACAGTGATATTTTTTTGAGTTTGAGTTGCACGTAATTTGAAGTCTTGAATCAAATTTCACAAGACATGTGGACGTTTCCTCAATCTTAATATTAATTGGATGCTAATATTAATGATTGATAATGATAATTTTGTGATTTTTTTTAGTATTAGGTTATCTACAATCCTTGAAGACCGTTAAGTGTCTCTAAAGGGTCTCCAACTCCACTTTTTCCATTAGAGACAGTTTAGAGACACCTATCACTGCAATCCAAATGTCTCCAAACTGTCTCTAACTTTAATATTAAACAATTTGAATTTTTCATTAAATAAATACAAATTGTAAAATAACATTCATTAAAAATTAAAATATGCTAATTAATTATAATACACTAATTCGAAAGTTACATGCCTTCAAAATAAAAATAAAAATACACTAATTACTAAAAAAAATTACAAAAAATTAAAAAAAGAAAACAATCATTCGACTTGTCACATGCCTTCACCTCGTGCAACATTTTCAGGTGAAGCTCGAGCTGCTCTCATCATTCGACTAGTATCATTTTGTATAATTTTAATGTCGATGACCGTCACGCCTCACGCTTGTGAAAATAAGCAAAAAAATAACAAAATTTAATTAAAATTAAAATATAAATACAAAAAGTAAAAAGAAATGAAATCTATCTCTCTGCAACCAAATTTGTGTTGTGTAAATGAAAAGAAAAGAAATGAAAAGAAATTGTAAAGTAAATTATAGAGTGTTGTTATAGTATGTCAATTAGGACATTGTGTAGTGTCACTATGCTGGAACGTCTGATAAATATTTTTTAAGAAAATTAACTAAAGAAAAATTGTAAAAACAAAAATTAAACAACTCTATTTTTTAGGCGGCATTTTTCGAAACCTCATTTGCGATGAGATTGTTGGCCAGGAAAAATGAAGACAATCTCGGATTGACATCGACAACGGTGAGGAGTTGATGTCAGTCCAGCCCGTCGTCTTAATCGTCAACCCAGCGTGAACACGGCTGAACAATTGGGTGGGGCAGTTTTGAACTGGATTTCTCTCAACCAAAATTAAAGAAAATGTTGGTTCAGTGGCTCAATTTTTGGATGTAACTGGAGGGCACATGGATTATTGGCCTTGTGTTTACTCAATGTAAGCAGTTTTGGATGAAAATGTTGGTTCACTATATTGTTGTACGTTGTGAGAATTAAGTATATTAATGCGGGGTGGGCAGGGCAGGGCAGGGCAGGGTTTCGGAGCTGAGAGTGACGACTTCTCTTGCATTAAGTGGTGATGTAAGTTATTTTTTTCTTTTTTTGGATGAGTTTGCTGAATTTAACTTGATTAGTAGGTAGTCCCAATTATTTCACATTATTGTATCGTTTATTATTACTCGACTGTTATACCAATTTGTATCCGAGTTGTGTACCATTTATCTTTTTGTTCTCGTGCTAGGTTTCATCGTCTAATGGTTCTCGACTTCAAAATTCAAGTGGTACTGGTTTACTACTTATTTGTCTGATTCAATTGGTTCTGTTGTGTTCTTCTATTACTTTGAATTATTACCAAACAGTTTTTTGTGTCTATGGATATCATATAAGTTACCATTCTCATTGTATTTATGCTCTTGTGATTGACCCTTGTCTAGATACTCTAGTTTTTTTATGCATTTATTAGAATCAATCTCAAAACATTATGACATTATCAAATATCTCTCTTCGTGCAGGTCACGAAATGGCCAAAAATACCATATTAATGATTCAGAATCTGGAACTTTAACCATATGTCCGTACTTTATGATTTGCAGGTGTACTTAGTTGAGTGGGTTGCGAGGCTGGGGTGTTATTTTGTGCTATGCAGCATACGGAAACCACTTGTGGATCTAGTTAATTAAGGGATGTTCAAAGAGCTATGCTTATGACGTTTGGATTGCATTGTTTAAGAACTTATGCAAGCAGAGGGAAATAGAGTCAAAATGTTTCCATATAGCTTGTTGAGCATGTTTTTCATACAATCAATCTGCTAGTAGTAAAGTTTTTGTTTCATGTGCTAAAGGTATGTTAGTATATCTTAGAATATATTTTATCCGTGAGCATGTATAATGTTTGATATAAAGGTTGTATGTGGACAATAGTGATGTATATATTACTAACAGTATAGATATTTGAAAGTTGTCGATCTATTGATTTTTCTGTGGTCTTTCTTGTGGTTTTGCAGATTTTCTCTGGATTTAACTTTATGATTACTAGCAACACCACTTGAAGATGCACTAGCTAGATGTGTCTTGATTATACGGTTGCTCAGCATTGTTATTCAGTAGGTAATGTCGTTTTGCTTCATTAAGTTTTCGAGATTGTTTATCAGATTCAAATTTTTTAGATATTAAGTTTCATAAATTTTTATTTCCAGGTGCATAAATCATTAAAATGTCAGATTCTTGCAGTCGAGAATTTTAGCACAACTTATTCACGACAACAAGAATTTAGAGAATGCAACCTCTGCCGAACACTTATGTTTTTTTTTTTTTTTTTTTTTTTTTTTTTTTTTTTTTTTTTTTTTTTGTGGAAATAGATGTTGTATTGCAGTATTAGAGCTATTTAGTTAGCAAAAGTTTATAGTTCGCTTTAAATCTTCTAGTTTACTTATTAGTCTTCAATGTAATTAAGTTTGGATTCATATATGAAATGATTATATAGTAATTTTATAGTTAAACATATCATTTAGTTATTTTATTTTCGTCTTATAATAATATGGAATTATCTCTTAGAGCAAAATTCTAATAATTTAATAATTATTAGCATTGTGAATTTGCAGAAAATATAAAAAAAAAAAAAAGGCGTGTCCCCAAATGTTATTTATCCAGGTATAATTGTCGTACTAGGTTCTTTTTGAAGACACAGTCACGTGTAATGATATGTACTTACCCCTTTTGCAACACTTGCATAGGCGACATCAAAGGTCAACTTGGGATAGATTATATGTTGCGATAGGTAATTTATTAAGGCGTTTTTTGATGTCTTAAAAGGTGATTTTTGTTGTACAAATTATAATCATCCGTACGTACGTATTAATCGTTCAATTATAGAATTCTTTTACGCAAAATCAACCATTTCAAGGATCATATAATTTTTTCACTAATATCATACGAAGAACATAACGAATATATTTTCACAAAGAATCATAACTATTGAATATATATATATATATATATATATATTACCAACTTGACATTTCAAGAAGATATTCTAACTCAATATGCATGAAACTAATTAAACGAATCGTAATTAATTATTTGGGTACTTAAGATTTATCACTCGCAATCAAATCCAAACACCAATAGTTATGTGTATGTGCCACCCGATACTCATTAGAATTAGAATGTGTGTGTCATTTGACGGTTCAAATAATAGACATGTTTCGTAGAAGGTGCTTGGCCTAATAATCGTTGTATGATTTAAATTAAGCCTTTAATTAAATAATATCGTGATTCACCTGATTAATTAGATATTTATATAAGTATAGTGTTTTTAGTCAATAAAAGAAATTTAATTAATTTCTCGAAGGCGCTTGGCAATACCAGATTAAACTCCATACAAAAAGGACAATCAAAAGGCTTCAAAAATCAAAAGTAAGTTCCAAAAGCTGACACCATGATCTTTTAAAAACATTTACTTTTCACTTTTGTTTAGTCTTTTACCTGACAAATTTTTTACCTAAAGTTTTGGTTTTTAATTAATCTACGATTTATTGTCAATTTCCTTAAGTTGAATACTCTCTTTAGAATGAATATAATACATACGAAAGAAAATTTCCGTTGCACGCAAAATGGGCTCTTGAAGCAAATTATAACAAGATTAATTAAGGTAAAGCACAATCATGAAACGATAAGAAACGAGACGCTTGTAAATTTAAACGAGAGGGTCTCACAGTGAGAAAAAAAAAAGTTCAAATTTTAATTTATATCCAATGACATATACAATGAGAGTTTGAATCCGAATCTTTGATTGGTCCGAGTGTAAGGGCGTCTCACACAAGACTCTTGCTATAAATCATGATAATACATAGATTGACCTCGGTCTCAAGAAATGTATGTTATGTGTCCAATTATTTATATTTCCAACGTATATTGAGGCTTCATTTCTACTTATTATGGAAAGATTTATTTATTTAATTTGATCATCTCAAACAAATCTTGTCTACTTGAACAATCTAGATTTCAAATCTTCACAAACCCAAAACTCAATTATAAAAGAATTAAATTCTTGTGTGATGCTTGCCATGTCAAGCAGCAATATACAGAGTATAAAATAAAGTAAAGTTGATTGGCACAAAAGCTTACATAATAGGAACAATGAAAAGTTTTAAAATTGAACCTACTTACAAGTCACTTACTTGCTTTCTTTAAAAGGAAAGGGATCAAAAGGATACAATATAGCATCCACAATGGAATCTCAGATAGCTCAGAAATAAAATTCAACAGAACCTTGTCAATTGGATTATTCAGATATCTGTACTAAGGTGTATATCATAACAAATGAAATCAAGTTTTTGTATATATATGATTCAAGATTAAGGGAATAAGGGTCTAAACAGTTAAAAATTTGATAATTGATAAAAAATGTTACTTAGTATATACATGTATATAAAATATTTAATTACTTCAATTATAAACTATACCTATGTTAACATAGTACGTAGACTTGAGTCTTGATAACAATGATCTAAATGCCTGCCAAAATTAACTTCATAAGTACAAAAGAAAATAATAAATAAATATAGATTAACGATGAAATTATCAATTATACGTTAACCATCCAAGCTATAACTTTATTCATGTATTTTTCATAGTAAAGAAAATAATAAATAAATATAGATTAATGATGAAATTATTAATTGCACGTCAATTAACCATTCAAGCTATAACTTTATTCATGAATTTACATAGAAACTCAACAGAATATGATCTCTTGTTCGACTCGACTCGTTTATCTACATTCCTAATACAAACAAACAACCAAAAAGAAGGCTGCTTCAAGCTAGCTAACTCGACATTAATATATATACTATAAAATTCGATTACGAAGAACTCTTCTCTAATATATATTTTAATTTGCAGCAATGGAAAAGATAAGGATGCTACAATTTTTATTAAATAAAAATACATATTCTCAAATTAATGCATATCAATAATATTCCAAAAGAGCCCTGGAATTCTGCTGCTTCAAATCCTTATAAAATTTGTTTATGAATTCCTCAGCAGCTTCATCAACGTGACTATTTGCATCACCATCTCTCATTAACGGAAACGGGGAATCAGTGACCCTCAGCTGTCTCACCATCGGGCTTGGCCCGAAGCCCGGAAGCGCCGGAGACGCCGACGCGCTGCTGAACATCTCGAGGGCTGCAGCCATCGCGTCGCTATCAAACGGCGGCGGCGGCGCGTGGGAGTTCTTGCGCTTGTTGAGGTGGAAAGGGTTGCGGAAGTTTTTAGGGCTGTTGCTGCAGCTGAACTCGTACTCGTTTATCGAAACCGGGAAGGAGACTTCGGCGGCGGCATGGTGGTGGTGGTGGTGGTGGTGGTGGTGGAACATGATGTTGTGCAGGGCGTCTTTGCTTGCGATCTTGCCGCGCTTCATCATCATGTTGAGATCGGCTAATAATTTGCCCTTTGAAATGCCTTTTCTTAGCATGAAATATACCACTCTCACTATTTTCCATATTTTTTTGGCTATTGCTGCTGTATTTTGCTCCATTTTTTTGTGTTTTGTTTGTATTCTTTTTTTGTTTTCTTGATGATTAATTTTGAGATGGTTATTGATGTTGGTTGAGAGAGAGAGAGAGATGGTTAATGATTGTTTGAATGTGATCAAGTTGAGGAGGAGAGTGCTATTTAAAGGGCACAGAAAGGCAAGAGAGAAGACGACACACGAAATTGTACTTCAATTTTCACATACGTACATTAGTTGCACGAGAGACTTATTCCTTTTCTTTCATTTTTTTCTCTTAAGTATTATATTAATTAAAAAGCAGTTTTAACACGAAATCGAAATGTGATAAATACAATTACAAATTAAACATTATACATAATAAATTTTATTGTTATAGGGCATGCACCATAAATCTTATTTCATCCAACATAAATAAAAGCAAATATGATAACAAACATCTTTATAATATTGTTTCCACAATTTTGCTAATTAATTAAAATTAAATTATGGTGGACAAAGAAGCCCGAGCTTTATATGGTGTTCTTGTTGTTGAGTAACGAATCAAATTTAAGTTTATTTAATTATCTTTTTTACTTTTCCTCTTTTCGACTTTAGGAAGCTCTTAAACATTCGAAACATATTGTTTGCATGGAAAATACCTCGAAATTAGGGCACATGATTACTGTTGCATAGTTATGAGACATAGTGCTAGCAACACCTAATTTCAACATTGTTTAAATAAGAATATATAAAGAAACTTTACTAATAATTGATGCTAATTGCCTAACCACCACAATCGTATATGTACAAATTGTCCCAAAATCCCCCGTAACACATTTAATGGGTGGAATTACTGACGATATTATAATTGGAAGAAAAAGAGCAAATTAGAAATATAAACAAACGGAGTTAAAAATATGAATTCATACATTAGTGAATTTGATCAAACAATGGTGTATCAATATGTTTACAAGAAATATAGTATAAATCTTATTTCTTAAGTTAACTTTGCCTCTTATATTATATGATCCACCTCCTAAACATATATTACTATTATTATGTGTGAAGACAAAATTAATTTTTTCTTCAATTTCCTTTTTATTATGTAATTCAGAACTTCGGTGGCAGCGCCTTTGTAAAAAGTTTACTTAGCAGAGGAGGTTTCTCACTCACGTGTCTAAAGAAAACAAGACTTGAGCAAAAAGGCCAGATGTATCATGTATGGATATATGCATATATTTTTATTTTTATTTTTATTTTGTCTCCCCCCTCTCTCTCTCTCTCTCTCTCTCTCTCTCTCTCTCTCTCGTTTTCTTTTATCCTTTTTATTTTCTTTCAGAAGATGGTTTTCGAGGAAATTCGAAGTGTAGAATATATAAGTTTAAATATCTCAATTTAAATATTTTCTAGAAACTTGGTAATAAACATCCATGTTTTAAATGTTCTTATACACAGGGGCGTAGCCTGCAGAAAATTTCATAGGCGGGACTTCACCGTTTTACTTCTTTCTTTGTCTCTAGAAGTTAGAAGAGGACGTTTTCACTTTTTCGACAAATTATTTTGGCGATTCGAACTTTTAACATAACGTTAAACTTATTTTTCATTTCAAAATTTTAAAATGATTTATTTTATTACAAAAAATATATATTTTAAGCTGATTTAAAAAATATGAATTGAATTCAATTAATAATAGTAATTGATTTTGTAATGTGTAATTATATATGATCAGGAATATATGATCAGGAATTGATCTATGCTATCGTGTAAATTGACTAATGTAGTAAAAATACGATTATACGAAGAAATCTAAAGTTTTTGTAAAAAAATAATAGACTAATGGCTTGATTCAATTAAAATTTAGACTAATTAAAGAAAAGTTGGCCTTATAACTTTATTAATTTGCTATGTGATATTGACTTTCAAAATTTCACCTACTTTTACCTAGATTTAGGGCCCCACGACTACTTTTAATCAATACTTCTTTTCCTTATCTCACTTCTTTAGGCATTATCGTCTTCCCCAATTCTTCTCTATCTCATCTCTGCAATTCTTTTTTATAAATTCTTATCTTCGTGGAATCACTCCTTCTGTCCTTCTCGTCGTCGGAATTAACATGGGCTGACACAAACTATTTTCAATAATTGCTAAAATTTGCATCGAAAAAAAATAAGTTCAGCGTGGGCTTGAGCCAACCTATTGGCTCCGCCCCTGCTTATATATGTGTTAGAAAAACAAGTAACCACTAGTAAGAAAGAATAACACGTTCGTCTACCAAATTACACCTATGTTATAGTAAGACTTATCTATTGAGTACAAAAAGAAATAATTAATTTATCCAATTAATGTTTGTTCTTTAAAAGTTATCTCATGTAGTTGTTTGTAAGATTAATAACTATTTTTGTTCGGAAAAAAAAATAAGGTTATCTATGGTTGATTCACGGTATATATGAAAATTTTGAGTAGTTACACCCTGTGCTCAATTTAATTAGCAATAATCAATGCAGAATCTTTGCATGTATTATTTAAACCCAAATCCTTACTTGCTTTATTCAATTAGAACTAAGAAGCAATTTCCTCGTTCCTTCGTTCCGTAACACCCGTGCGGTGCTATAAAGGAACAAAGACATACTAATAAACAAAAAAGTACTAGAACGCAATATTCTCTATTTCTTTATTAAAAGTATACACTATATTTTACTACTTAATTAATTACTCGTACAACAATGGCATTGAGCTGAATTCATATTATGCATAATAAGATAAACATGATATCGAAATCCGATAATATAGATCAGTGGTACAATATTAATGATCAGTGTGAATACCTTTTTTTTTATGTATAAATTAAATTTTATGAATTGTAATTTAAATAGTACTACCGAAAAAGTTCCCTACATAAATAATCAATAAGAAGTTTTTAGTGTATGTTTGTGTTTTTCTTTCTTTTAATATATATCCTTGTTATGTAACGAAATTTTGAATTGTTTGCCGAGCATTTGTAAGGTAAATCGAAAATAAAATATTGAAACCTTCTTGTTAATTTCATTTTACTTTTGTTGTTTATATATTTATATACTCCATTTGTTTTATTTTTTGGGGGTGGGGGGATACAACCTAGGCCAGCTGTTGGACACTTGTATAGTTAATTAACATGTGGAAAAAGGCTGTTAGGATTCAGACCACTTTTAATTTAATTGCTATAAAGCCAAACATGCGTACATTAAATTTACTTCCTCTTCACTTTTTCGTTTATGCTAGTAGTACTAGTATATTTCGACACTACTATTTTTCTTTTTATGCTTTTCAAAGCATTTTGAAAAAAAATAACTCCGTTAATTAAGGAGAAGAACGTTTTTTAGGATGGTAACTTTTACTGTTTTTCAATTATAGGTCAAAATTTTGCGTGCTTTCAATTTTAGGACAATATCTGAAATATTGATAAATTTTAGGACAATATCTAAAATATTGATCAATTTTAGGATAAAATTGAGCCCGATCGAGCTAAGTCGCACTTCATTCTCACGTGAAAATCTTCGGCCCGATTCTCACTTGGTTGCCAACTAGGTGGTCCATTCATCAATTGTATATATTATTATTACAAACAAAAATCAATTATTCACCCTACAAAGTAAACTCGTTTAGAAAAAGAAAACAAAACCACACCGCAGCCGCCCCAAGAGTCGATTATGTCAATTACATTTAGTTTGGACAGTAAAAATTCTGATTTGCAATCGATTTTGACTAGGGTTCTTCAGCTTTGGAGTGGTTGTTGTGTGTTTTTGTTTTCTTTTTCTGGACGAGTTTACTTTGTAGGGTGAATAATTGATTTTTGTTTGTAATAATAATATATACAATTGATGAATGGACCGCCTAACTGGCAGTGAAGTGGGAATCGGGCCAAAGATTTGAGTTCACGTGAGAGTGAAGTACGACTTAGCCCGATCGAGCTCAATTTTGTCCTAAAATTTATCAATATTTTAGATATTGTTCTAAAATTGATTAATATTTTAAATATTATCCTCAAATTAAAAACCCGCAAAATTTTGGCCTATAATTGAAAAATGGTTAAAGTCACCGTCCTAAAAAAAAACCTATTCTCTTAATTAAGAGATCCTTATAAGGCCATGTTTGGCGGAAAGACATCTGACCAAATCGTTTCAATTGAGTATAGCTACTTTTTTTTTTTTTGAGAATAGTATAGCTAGCTATTTGACTCCACCAGTTTCCATTAATTGATTAAGAGACTCAGTTCTTTTCCATTGGATGAAAAGTAGAGTTTCCATCGGAGATGCAATTTGTGTGCTGCAGAATTTCTGCATGAACTTATTGCATGCAGCGTGTAACGTGTTAATTTGTTAGAGAATTCTCTCTCTCTCTCTCTCTCTCCCTCCCCCCCCCCCCCCCCCCCCCCCCCCCCCCCCCGCGCGGGTGTATATAATGAAGTCTAGTATGAGGTAGATGTCGGATTTAATTGCAAACTTACACTAATATGTTCCTATATTAATATATATGACTCCCAAAGCATGAACTAATGAAATGGATCGGAAAATAAAATTTACGACTGTATTGTACTTATATGAGCTCAATTATTTCGCATTTGCCAAAAAAAAAAAAAAATAAGTTTGTGTTTCTGTCATTAGGCATATACGGTATACCTATAGTATACAATAATAATTAAATGCTTGATTCCAACAATATGTGGAAGTACATTTGCTGCTCTTTAGGGTGCAATAGATAAAGATATGTGGATAATTATGTTTATAATATACTAATAGAGTACGATTGTACAGCTAGATTTATAATGTATCAAAATTAACAAAAAAATAAATAAATTGGTGTATACGTGTTGTTTCTCTATCTATCTATATATACAAGAAGTGCATGTGTGATTGTGTCTACCATATATATTTGAAACATTAGTAGATAGGAGTACAAAATTAATATGAATTACAAAGTACCTCTTCATTTTTCAAATTAAATTGTTCCTCCATATTGTTCTTGTTCCATTTATAACAATTGAGAGCCAAATAACATAATTATTTTCAAAAAACCAATCTCTACAATGAAGTGATCAATATATCCCGCCGATCCATATTCAAGATATTTAGAAATTTCGGTAGCATGTTAATACTATATTTTACACATAAATATCACACACACACACACACACACACACACACACACCACACACACACACACATGGATATTATACCTTTAGCAATTCGTAAATTTATACAAAATACTTTGTACTAATTACTACGTACATTGATCTTATTTATCTTTTACTTCAATCGATCATTAGCAATATCAATATAGATATACATTTATAAAGTGGCCAATGTTGGGGTTGGCTGAAGTTGTATAAATCGAAAATTCTTAGAAATTCAACATAGGTTATGAGTTTGTTTTTATTAATTCTCATTGCAAATTTATTGTGAGATATATGTATACTTTTGCCAATTGCATTTCTATAATTAATTAATTAATTAGAGATCCATTGATTCTCATCGGCAACACGCCAATTACTATGTACGTTCCTTCCGACAATAAGCTTCTTCATTCTCCTGGCAAATATTAATTAATTTAATTTTGAGGTGGAATTATTTGTTTGGACAACAACCGCCACGTGTCCCTCTCCTACCTTTCTTGCTAAGTAAACCATGCTGTAGGACTTGGACAAAACCTAATAAGTTTAAATACTTTAAAATATTAAGTTGGAGTGAAATTAACGCGACACTTGTTTTCCTTAACTGGTCGGGTTGAAAACAAAATTATTATTATTAAAATCACCAAACTTTTTTGCCCATTGTTTTCTTCATACATCAGTCATCTCAATGTTATTGGAGCAATGATTGTGCAACAGTTTCATACTATGAGATAAAAAAATATATAAAACATTTTGTTTTCCCTAACTTTGATTGTTTAGCTCAGTACTTAATTAGTACTATTGCCTCAAACTTAATTCAATTAGAATTGAATTTAAGATTTTATACCTAATTATTTACATAATTAATCGGTCCCATGGATTTTGATCAGTTCAAATTTTGTTTCTAACTTTTTAAGCAAGATCAGATTGGACTAACTAACCATCAAGCAAAACAACCAATCCGCCCCAATTAATTAAGTAAATAATATTGATATGAAGAGTATGTTTGTTCATATTAATATTTTCAGTAACCGATATATACTAGATCAAACTAGCCTTAAAACTTTTATTCATGGTAACCTTATTGTTACGGAATATCGAATTAATAGTTTTAATGGCTAACCTTCAATCAGTCCGTTATTATATTAATTTTGTAACTCATTTTGTAGAATGATTGAGCAAATAAAAATTACTAACTAAAAATACGAAACTTGAAAGATATTTCCGCAAGCTAGAGTACTTAATCTAAATGCATGAATATCAAAGTACAACTTAAAAAGTAGGGGGTACAACTTATATCCCTTCCCCCTTTATATACCACCCTCACATGCCTCCATTTTCCATCAAAAATCAAAACCATCTTTCTCACAACTTTAATTTCCTCTCCATTTCAACCTTCTCTCTCTAACACTCTTATACCTTTCTCTCTCTATAAACAAGCATCAAAAGCCATCCAAAGCAAAAATGGAACAAAATCTACCAATCGTAGCCAAGAAATTCTTGAAAATAGTAAAAGTGCTCTATTTCATGCTGAGAAAAGGCATTTCAAAAGGAAAAATACTAGCTGATCTCAACATGTTGATGAAGCGTGGGAAGATCGCCGGCAAAGCCGCCATCCACAATCTCATGTTCCACAACCACCACTACGGCGGCACCCCCACCTCCGCCGCCTTCGGCCGCCACCTAGAATATGAGTTCAGCTGCAGCAACACTCCCGCCAACCGCGGCTTCCACATCCCCAGCTTCCACGTCAACAAGCGGAGAAACTGCCACCCGCCGCCGCCTACGGAAGAAGAGCTGATGGCAGCGGCGGTGGAGATGTTCAGTAGCGCCGGCGCATCCCCGGCGCTGCCGGGCTTCGGCCCGAGCCCAATTGTGAGGCAGCTGAGGGTAACGGATTCTCCGTTTCCGTTAAAAAATGCTGAAGAAGATAATCACGTAGATGAAGCAGCTGAGGAATTTATAATGAGATTTTATAAGGATCAACGGCAGCAAAATTCTATGGCTTATTTGGGATATTCTTAATTTTATTTTATTTTATTATTTTTTGTGATTGGATTTTGTAATGAGTCGGTTTTTACTGAAAAAAGATCAATAAATCATTGTAAAAATGTTTGGATATTTGCTGTTTAAAAATCTTAATTTAGTAAGAAAATATGCATCTATCCGATATATGTTTATAAAATTTACTCCAAAATGGAAATGCCAGATAAAAAAATTAGAATTTGTTGAGCGATTACCTAAAATATAAAATGACGCCAGATAGTTTTCAAAACCTGTAATTTGCTTTTGTATTTTAATATTATTTATTTTTTGTTTTATTAGAACATTTCGGGCATGTAAAAGTTTATCATATTGTGCAAGTTAATAGTATTTATTGAAAATATTAGAAGAAAAATAAAACTAAAAAAGAATTACATTTCTCAGAATATAAATTATTTTGTTTCGTTCTCTGTCAATTGGGGCATAAACGTTAGGTTATTATTATACAGCACGGTGCTTAATGGAATGTGCACGTGTAACATACTCAAAATTATATTGAATAATAAAAATTAATTTATAAGTATTTCTTTATTTCTTTCCTTTTAATTATAGAAATCATTACTATGTTTCACTTTCAAAAGAGCGTCTACAGTTTATAATTGAGAAAAACGCAGAATTTTTCCCTTATATAATTTATTTAATTTTAGAGGGTGGAAAACTGGGAATGCTCATTCATCTTGGAATTCCGATGGTATTTCCTGAAAGTGAATAAATATATATGTTTTTATAGTTCTCGACTTCTTGTGTAAAAAGAAATGCGAATGAAGGAAGTTTTGCAGCGGCGAAAATGGACTCAAGTTTTTCGTCAACCTGAAGACAGTATGCAATTTTTTCGAAAAATATTATTTTCCTGTGTCAATAAAAAAATTATAGGAAAACTAAAACAACAGAAACAAAAAGAGAAGAGCAAAAATCAATACTACACGATCAAAAATACCAAGTGAAGCCACGCAAGATTCTAGCAATGTCTAGATCAACCTCGTATTCTATACTACTATTATCAATCTACGCTACGCATAAATAAATTAGTATCACAGTAGCATAAGATGCGTAGATGAAATGAAACACAAGATGTAACAAAAGATCGTCCCAACATAAAATACGTACGAAGGTTAAGCTGCAGGATCTGCACAAGGCAACATTTTTAACAGACTAAAAGCAAAAGCAAGGCCAAACCACAGACAATATTGTGCCATAAGCAGTGAACAAAATGAAAATATTTCAAGCTCCAGTAACCATTTTCTGTTTCTAAGACTAAATAACGACACGATCAAACAAACGACCAGTTCACGAACATGAAGCAGAAGCAATGTGGATCGTTGTCTTCGTTCAGAACTTTCCATGCCACGGCTCTCTCGTACGAGATGGGCCGGCTCATACTCGACAGACAAATGCCGCCTTGCAGAGATGCAAACCCCTAAGTTGCCAACATAAACAGCATATATATGAGCTCAAATACGAAAATATCAAAACTTACTACCAAGGGACTTTCACTTGCTTATACCACAATGTGACGAAAGCTGAGGAATCATTATATTTTAACTTCGAAATCGTGAAATTTTCCAATATTTATATTATCAAGTCTTAATTGTAACAAGATTAGAATGGCTTGAAATGTAAGACAGTAAACGAGTACGCTAGCAATTGCTGCATATTGGCTGACCTGATGCATAATCTGTGGAATCTCCGAGCAGAGGTTTTTCCTACCATGATCGTCAAATATCTTCTCCAGAGATATGTCCTGAAGTGCAACCAAAGTTGTCTCGAGCATGTCGAGACCAGCCTGGTTGGCAAAGGTGAAAACAGGCACTGCCTGTGGAAGATCAGAAGTTCCCAGCTTGAATTAGATGAACAGCATAAATAATAATCACCAATATCACTTAGTTAGATTGATATATACACTCGAGTATTGAAGGATTAGACGAACTAACAAGCTCAATATTAGCCTATAGTATTATTTTTATAGTAACAGCTCAAGAAACATGAGTGGCGGAAATGATGGAGTAAATAACTAAGAGCAGTTTTAACATATAAATTTTAGCTATCTAAACTGCATAATACATCAAATATTTGGTAAAATCCGGCACGGATAACAAGCTTTATAAAGAAGTATGAAAACATTACCTTCATGGAACAGCACATAATGGCGTCTGAGTGATGCCATAGAGCTTTAAGGATGGATTCACTCCCTTCACCGCTAGTCTTGAGAAGCTCGACTCCCATATAAGTCCTACAAGTTCGAGAAGAAACTTTGATCAGCTATTTTCAAAGTGTGTGTGGCTGTACCATTTTGTTATTTTATTTTTTTGTGGGATGATTTTGAGGAGATGGTTTAAATTTGTATGATCAACTTCTTTATTATTCAGCTAATGTTTTATACTCATCTATGAGTCTTCTCCTCTTGGTCAAATCAAAGATGTAGAAAAGGAGTTGAAGAACAATTGATCATATTCTGCTATGTTTACCTGTAACTTTGGCATATCCAACGAGCAAGGGTATGCGCTTCAGGATTTCCAAGAGGTGAACGAAGACCAGAATTAGGTCCCAGGTGAGCTGAAGAGAGAGCTAATGCAACCCTTTGAACTGATGATATAATGCTGCGCACATATTGCCGGGCCATTGATACAACAGTGTCTTGCATATGGCTTTCGAATGCAAACTGAAAAGCAATCGTCATGACAGATCTTGTAGTGCTGCTGGTGACGGCAAGGTCGTTTGATGGTTTATTGCCTCCCGTCCCAGTTTCAAGAGCAGACGCAAGGTCTAGGGTGCGATTTGGACTTGAAGCTTCCTGTGAAATATTGCAGCTATTTATACGTAGAAGTCGAATAAAAAGCTTCTGAAAATATTCAAATACTTGAATGTTGATAATATGATTTTAGTATAGCATTCAGAACTCAGTAGAGCTCCAGCACTCGTTTAAAGACTTCAAAAACACTCAAATGGATTTGATAAAGGCAATAAATGTCCAATCTAGTGATATATTTAGCATCATAGATCCTAAGATATAGTTCCAATGAGTTATCATAAGCTCGTCCTCAAAAATATCTTGTCCTCGTACAACCAGAAATGGCAATAAACAAACATAAAGACCATAGCTACAAAGAGAGCACTCACTTTGCCAGAACCCAGAGGAATGATGCGAAAACCAGATGGCAGGAGAGGGGCATCTTCAGCAAAGGAGGCATCAATAGGTGCAAATATAAGCTCAGCACATGTGCCGACTGCATTTTCATCCATCCCACTACAGAGCTGCCAAAGTCAAGACTCGTATCAGAGGCCACAAACTTAGGTTGCAGACAGCAACGTGATAATAAACATGCAACATTTATCATACGGATAGGTTCTCTCTGCACAGCATACATTACCACATTGAAAGAACTCATCCTCAACACATCTACGCCCCATTTAAAAGAGGATCGTTTATTGCTAAATCTAAGTATGTTTAGCATAAAATCACTAGCATCTACCAATCCATCGATTAGTTTTTAAGCATAAAAGATGTCAAAAGTTCTTGTTGCTATTAAGTCATTAATGCTCACTTAAGTTTAAATCCTTCGGAAAAAGGACTAGGAAGTTTAAGATATTTGCAGAATGTTTTCGTATGAACTTGGATGGAATCGGGAAGCCAGCAACATATACAATCAAACCAAGTACTACTGACATTGAGATAGGAATATTTATACGGCTAGATATTGGGCATGAATCAGATAGGAATATTTACCTGCAAAAGGAACACGTCCCTAACCATCATTGCATCTTCAGGCGAGTGGCTGACACCTTCCAACTTAATAACCTCCAGAAGCTATTAAGAACAAAATAATGAGTATTACTTCAGTCAACATTGCGGCAAAGGCCATTATAGTAAATTAGAGGGGTTGAGAAGTATAATTTATTGCACTTACTTCTTCATGCTCGATAGTTTGGGCCAATGGAAGGACAACTTGACCCCCAAAATTGCCAACTCGAGTCCCTAAGAAAGTACATGGACCAATTTTGGCAGCAGATGCTGCGTAAGTATCAATGTTGTCTGCCCATTCAGATCTGTGCTCCCGCAAGAATCTGAGTAGTATCGCAGGAGGCACATTCTGAACCCAAGAGAAAAGAAATAGTGAATGCGAGACTCCTACCCAAAAGTAATGATTGTGATAAAACCAACTATAAGTAGTTAGAATATAATCAGTGCACAACACATTGATCAAACTTTTAATACTTACATAAATAATAACATAATAACTCAGCAAAATAACAAATGCAATCAAAAATCAATGAGAAGAAAGAGAAATCAAGTTCTGCTTTTGACAAAGCCATAAACTGATAATTGATACATTGTATTAATTTAACTACCTGTAAGAGCATAGAGGCCTTGGCACACAAGACAGTATTGCAAATGGAGTTGTACTCATTCGTGAAAGAGATATTTAACCCCATCAACTTATCCGGATTGGAGTTCACAAGAATGGTAACGTCATCCATGCCATCGTTACCTAGCAATGTCCACCCCTCATCACTGAATCCATTAAGAGCCTCGTTGAATCCCCTAATCCAAAAATTAAGAAAAAATCGTACACATGAGAAAACAAATACTACTAAAACCAGACTCATATGAAGTAGAATAATAGACCTGCTTAACCGATGGCCAAGTGCTCGTAGAGCTGCTGGTCTTCTGCCCCAGTTGCTTATATTAGTTTGCGAAATGTCCTGAGCCATCTGCCTCAGTTGACGAAGAGCCTGTGTGGGAGAAGACGAGCACCAGAAGTAAAGACATTAGTAGGGCAAAGGATCAAAGTCAGCTTATTTTGCAGTATTCATATAAAACACGATTCTCACCGCCATGGTAGTCTTTTGGGCAAGCACAGTTGAAGATTCGTAAAGAGGGCGCAGCACCTCAGGGACGCTCCATGCCTGGTAAGGAGAGGGGGAGGGGAAAGAAAATTAGTTTGTTTGTTCTCTGTTTTGAGCCTCGAGTAATGTTAATAAAAGCTATATCTTTGAAAAAGGGCTCTTCATGACCGAAGCTACTCCATCTACAATTCTACCAGAAAAATTGACACAGCCAGCATGGTGTAGATGTAGCAGAAATATTTAATTACCTCCAAATTCAAGTGATCAACGATGTGGATGATAGATCCTCCTCCCTCACAAGGTCTAATCAAGTAACCACTAGGCAACATATCCGCCCTCACGAAGTTCTGCACAGGCGGCATGCTGGGACCATTCTGAGTATTGCTAAGTGATCTTTCACAAACCTGAAAGTATAATCCAAAACCAACAAATTTTGTTTTTGTTAAATTCGTTCAAAATACATAAGTACAGCATTTAAACACGGTGGAAATTTTTAAGATGAAGAAAGCAATACATGGTTCACATACCACTAAGCTACCATCATCCATGACAGAAGTATAGCGCAACAACCAGAAGTCACGCCCTGGCGCCAAAGTTGTAGGCGCATATAACTAAAAGTTTAAGAATTTATAAACCCCATCAGTTAAAAATACATAAGGAATACCAAAGAAACACCATTTTAGCTATTAAAATCACCTGCATGTATAAAAGTTCAATGGTTCCACCATTGGCAGTAGGCAGCACATTGAGAACATCCACAGCTCGGCAATCGCGATACCACGAAGGACGATCTTTGAGGATTTCTGCAACCTAAAATATGCATTGGTAATTATTGAACTCCAACAATTATCGCTTGTAAATTGAAGTCTCAACATAAGTACAGATAGCGTACCCTTGTGGGCTCTAGACCAACCAGACCACAAGCTCTAGCTGCCACGCCAGTGCAACCATGAGAAATAGCTACGATTCCAATGGAATCCGGACCAGGCTACAAAATTAATAAAAATCAATGTCAAAATCGCTAACAACCATTAAATGCTAGGCAAAGAAAACCAATGTACATAGTGAACATGTACTAATGAATTAAGTAATCTATTCGAACAAAAAACAATTAAGTTCAATGAAACAAATGGACCTTATGCCTTCAAAAATAACCTATGTATCTGTGCACACATGCATAACATATCAAAGTAAATGCAGGCCTTTAAACTATATACAAAATAAAAATTAAAGTATAAGTTAAAAATTCAAGAAAGAAGTGTACCTTCATTCCAGGCATTTGGACCCACTCAACAGCAGTTCCAGTGGCCTTTGAAAGAAACTCTGCTAAAGTTTCTTCTGCAATGGACAAAAGTCTGGAAAAAATACAAAAAGTAAACGGACCTCCATTAGCCACCCACAACCCACAAACACGCACCACAAGGTATTGGGCTCACACACAGCACGATAAAGACATATATACTCTTCCTTCCACAATGAAGAAAATGACTTAACAACCATTCCTCCACTACTCACTCGATTTATCAATATCAATGCTACGGTCGGTGAACTACACTCAGTACCGTATCAAGAATTCACACACATATCCGCGGTGAACTACACTCATTACTCGTATCCGCTATTCATACTCGAATGAACACACACACATATCCGCGTGCATACGTGCAGACAGGCCCTACTCAGTACTCACCCTGCAGGACTAGCATCCCTTGGCGGATGCTGAGGCGTCAAGTGGTGTTGTTGACCACTCGTCACCACTGACTCACAGCTCGTGTCTTTTGTGGAAAGTGCATTCTGTAAAAAGGGAATACAATTAGGCCTATTAATTTTCTTGAAGACCCCATTACAAATTACTCAAAAGTAAAGCGAAATCTAGGGATAATAGCTGTAAACTTCACTGCTGAGATTGAAATATGAGAAGGTATGTTGAATTCAAATTCTCACATTCTGCGTATGCTGGCGAAAGTAGCTGTTTTCGTACACCAGTTGAGAGACCTGCTTCTGCAGCCTATCGTTCTCCTCCATCAACAGCTTATTCATGGCTGTCAGCTTCCTGTTCACCCCCTGTAGCCTTGAAGCCTCTTTCCTTTGTTTCTCTCTGCATCTGTATATTCAACAATACAATAATTTATAATTTATAATAATAACTCAAGAATCTTCACCATCAAACTTACATTAAAGTCCGAACACAATGAATCTAAACCTTAAAACTTGACTTCAAATTAAGATTCAATCTTCATAAATTTTACATTGAAGGTGAAACAGCAACAAAGACACAATCTTTTGTTACCTTCTGTTTTGAAACCAGACTTTGATTTGCTTAGGCTCAATGTTGGATAAGATTGGACATTCACGAATCAGCTGCTGACGCCGCATGGAGCTCGGCTTCGGACAATCGTGGTACAACCTCTCAAGGGCTTCAACTTGCTCCGGCGTGTAACGCACATACTTGCCGTTATCCAAGGCCGCCGCCGCCGCAGCTGCCGCCGCCGCCTTACTTTCCTTGCAAGACATTGCCATCTCTATACAAACAGAGTCTCAGAGATCCCAAAAAAAGCCACTTGCTCTGGAACTTCAGTTTCAACTTTATTCACTCAAGCAAAAGCTCAAACACTAGGGGGATCAAGACTTTATCCCTTTTGAGAGAAGAAAGAAATTCTGAGGCCCTCGAACATAAGTACATATGTTGCTGATTTACGATTTTTTTCTTTTTTAGAAATTTCTTGTTTCGCGAAAAGCAAAGCAAGAAATCACGACAACAGATTGCTCAAATGAAACGGCGATATCTCCTTCACCGAAAACAAGAAAAAACAAAATAAAAGAAAAAGAAAATCAAATCACACCACCACCACACACAAAATATCCCAAAAAGAGTGCTCTCCTTTCAAATCATCTCTTCCATCCACCGCGCATGCCTCCAATCCCACAAAATTTTCTCCATAACCACAATTTCAAGAAATTCACCGAGAAAAGATTCGTTCATGCAAAGATCGGAGCTTTGAGCCTCAACAGCTGACCTCAAGATTCTTCTTCCAATCCACAAAACTTTCAGAACTTTCAGCAATCAATCGAGATCCCCCATGCAAAGAAACACACACATACGCGTATATATGTATGTATACATCATATGATTACAGTTGGAAAGATGGATCTGGGCCGGTGACATGAAAACTGAAAAGGGGTTGTTGGTAAAGAAAATGGAAGAGGAAAAGCAGAGTGATTTTACTATTTCGGATTGGTTTAATTCTTTGAATATGTGGGTTTTTCAGCTCTGTGCTACTGTGGGTTTCTTCATCCCATCGTTGGCTTTTTTGTTACTTTTATTATTGTTTGTATGTATCGTGTATGTATAGGTGTGTGGGTTTTGGAGATACTCTCTTTGATTCTGAGGTGTGCAGAGACACACTGCATTTGGAATATTTTATGAATGGAATTTTTGTCTGGACTAAAATGACCTTTACATTTTAACTTTTTTTTTAAATTGAATATTGTGTTACTCGTGATTTAAGGATGTGTTTGAATTGAGATTTTGTAGCTAGTGTATTTCTTTCAAAGTCGGATACGTTGTTTAAAGCAAATAAAAGTATTTGAAATTCTCAAATGATTGCGTCCTATTAGAATGATTGTACTTAATCTTTCGAGTTTTAATCTCACCAGTACTTTTATAAATCTAGTTTGTGGCATCAAATTTTGCTTATGTGTTTTGTAACGATCAAAAAAAGTACCTAAAATCCAACTATAAGATATGCTTCTATGAATAAATGTGAGAAATTAAATGTTTGGGAAGTTGTTAAATTTACTCTTTTGTTTCTTCAATTATTGAATAAAAATCAAAAAATTAAATATTTTTCATTGAGAATAAAATGCAAAATGAGAATCAGATACTTCTTTTATAAAATTTTAAAATATAAATATCTTTTTTTTTTAAATAAGACACTTAATCGTAGGGGAAAAGAATAAGCCAAGTAAATAACCAAAATTCTAAAAAAAGGTTTGATAGAAAGAGGGCAAATTGGTAAATGAAGTAGGGCAAGGAGGTATGGGGGTCATATAGGACATCATGATGAGGATTTGCATGCGCCCCTCCTCGATTTCTACTTAAAACTGCTACTCCTCCTGATTTAATCATCCACTTTTTTATCCATTTTTTTAATTAATTTTATAAAAGCTACTACTATACTACTACAAATTAACAGGTTTCTTCAAATTCTTCTTCTTGGAAATAGTTAATCCAATTTTCGAGAAGTTTTCATTATAGCTTAGAACTCCAATTTTAATATCACACAAGTGAATATTCTATGTTACCGCATGGTTCTTTAAATTTTATTCTAATAGTATTACAGTTCAACAAATATTCTGCATTCCTTTTGCCCTTTTTGACTTGAGTAATCTGAATATCATAATTTAACACTTGTCACGATTTTAAATTTAAAGAGAACCATGAGGTCCATGACCCATTTATACTCCCTCCATCCACTCCCTCCATTTAAGAATGTTGCAACTAATTTTTCTTTTCGGTCCCCACGCAAATACTGTAACTAATTTTTATTTTTTATATTTTAGGATGTGATGTATTTATTATTTTAATTTTTTATTTCTTTTTTCATTTATAACAATGGATATCTTTCTCCAATCACTTAACATCTATCCGTACCATACTTTTAATAGAAAATGTGCCACAAAAAGCTGTTAAAATTTTTGTGGATGGAGAGAGTATATACATTAATTCAATGAAATTATTTTTATACAACCCAATATGGACGTACAAGATTGTTATATAAAAGTACCGATCATGAAAATAAAAAAAATAAAAAAAAAGTGTACATGGAACAAACTAAAATCTAAAAAAAATCTTAAAGGTAGAGAACCACCCAAATATGGACGTCCAAAATAAAGGATCGCAAACTGAGCCTGAAACACTAAAAACCTCAAGTAAAGTAACAGACCCAGTGATTAGTGGGAGGATTTCTCACTAACATATTCGAATAATAAATACTAGTACTATTATTCTGGTGAAACTGATTAGTGGCTGGGAGGATTTCAAATAAATATTCAAACAATGTTACTAGAAAAAGTAATCAAACAATTGTAAGTTAACAATCCCAAATATAGCCATCTGCACTGTAAGGAGTAATTTATTTTTATTTTTTTGTAATCCTTAAAGTGGTTGGGGTGTGGCCTGTGGGGTGGGTAATGACTAATGGAGGAAAATTGGGCTTCATAGTCATTGCCAAAAACAGCCAAAAGATTTGCAGGGTTTTTGAACTTAAATTAATCAATACAATTAAAATAAAATTAGGGAAACAATTCGGTCAAATATATATATTTTTTTTTTAAAATCACCTATGTTATTCCACTAAGAACAGGTAGGTACAAAGATAAATAGAAAGGCCCACCACAATATTTGAAGGTTCATTCCACACAAAAAGGACAAGAAAATCCCTAGCAATACAAGCAATCGCATGAGCCATATAGTTGGCCTCGCTACGAACTTACTGAATTCTACGAAAACTAAAGAACGAAGAATAGATTTGCAATCAGAAATAATGACACCAAACTCAGATCTGCCCTCCTTGCTTGCGCCTATAGCATCCGACACAAGTTTACTGTCAATTTCAATGACAACATTGGATAGACCCAATATTTTAAACCATGATAGAGGCATAGAGCTTCCCTCATTCTTATCACCTCGCTTTCTGGCATCCGATGACAACCCAGAAAACTACTAGCATGAGTAGCAAAAAAAGCTCCATTATTCTTCTGCACTATAATTCTTGTGTTAGTTTGGTCAGGATTATGGCAGAAAGCTTAATCCACGTCGCATCTAAGCCATCCTTGAGGAAGGTTATCCACCCTCTGTAACACCCTAAACATATTCATTTATTGATATATCAAATGTGGAAAATATAAAATATAGACAACCTGTTTATTTATTTATTTTAAAATAACATGCAAAGATATATTCGTAATTCATAGCTAAAGAATGTTAAATTTAGAATCTGAGAAAGGTGAATAACTTTGTAAACTTAAACCATGATAATAAAATTCATGATCACTAGTAGAATACATTCCAAAAATATATAGCTACAAGTCAAAGTTTTGAGTATATACTATTACGGTTTCAAGTACTATATATTGACATAAGACATTTCAAAAACATAATATCATGAATATATATATATATAGCTGGCACCCGTCATTCAACCTTCTACACATCTCCAACGTCAAGTGCCTGGAAATATTTGTGGGGTGAGTATACAAGGTACACTCAGCGTTGGATATATACGACGTTGTAAATTATCAAGTACAAAAACTATGAATTATTAGAACATTTGCTGCTGATTTCAACCAGGAGTTCTAATTTAATTTGACCCAGAGGAAATCTATTGGAATTTCTACGTCTTATTCATTTAAGAGAATTGAAGAAAGCATAAGAGCGGTTTTTGAATCATAGATTAATGAGCTCGAATTGAAATCGGGAATCAAGATATTTACCTTGAAATTGTTGTTGCTGAAAGGGGTTGGAAGTTCACTGATGCAAGACTTTTAGAGAGAAATGAAGTTTGACAAATTTTGAGAGAGTTGTGACGGGAATAAAATTTAGAAGAAACTAATGGAATAGATGAAATTTACCAAAGGATGAAACATAGTGGTGAAGCAGGTGAAACGTGTAGATGAAATTGAGGGATGAAAAGTGAGACGGGGAGAAAAAAAATTGGTTGGTCTTAGACAATCTTTAGCTCTAAATTATTCTTAAATTATTCTATTATACAAATGGGCTTAGTTTTTCATCTATCCTCTTTTTGGCATCAGTAATAAGGGAAGCAACTGCTTTCTTTAGTTTGGTGAGTTCAGAATCCAATCTAAAATTAGTTGAGGAGATCTCTTGAATGAGGTGAAGTGAAGACTCGCGCTCGGTCAGAAGAGAGGTATTCTGGGCTTTGAGTGCATGCTACTCATCTTTTAGTTCAGCAAACTGTTGGTCCATTGGATTCAATTTGGACTCGTTCTCTTCACCCATTTCTCTGACTTCTTGAATTTTGCCAGACATGCTCTGGAAATCCTTTTTGGTCAGGAGCGTGTCTTGAATGCAGTTGAATTCAGTGTTGGTCATTGCCATCTAAGCTGCATGCTTCTCATTGATCTCTGCAATGAGGTCGAGAGCAGCTTTGTTTCTATTATCGACTGACTTCTTAAGATAGATCTTGAGTTTAGCCTTAACTTGATCAAGTTGGTTAGTTGTTCGCTGCAGAGATGCAAACTTTTCTTCAAGATCCTTTTGAACCTTATTTTGGCAGGATCCAAGTTCAGTTTTGAGTTCGTGGAACTGCGTAGTAGCTTCTCTACCAATTCTTTGAGTTGAGATAGCTCCTCCGTCTGGATCTGATGATCCTGATGATCTGGAATGGCTTGCTTGGCAGTGTTAGCAGTAGGCGGTGACGGAGAAAAGTGTGAGGAAGAAGAGAGTTAGGGTAAGGAAAGAAATGGGGGGAAACTGACCTATATGAATCGAAAATTACTGAGGGACGTTACTTTCCCTCAGTAATTACTGAGGGAAATTCCGTCAGTAACGTCAAAAATTTAAAAAAAAAAATTCGAGCTTTTAATTGTGTCGAGTAATCAATATTTAATTTGATCTCTTTATTTTTCTTCGATTCACAATGAACATTGTTAAATTGAAAATTAAAAAAAAAAACCAAAATTATCGAATTTCTTAATTATATAGATTAATACTATTCATAATGATATATATCTCTAATTCACTCGATCTCTTGATTTTACTTGACTCAAAATGAACGTTGGTTACGTTAACATCGTCATCATTCAAAATACAAGCATACATTGACTCAAGATATATAATTCATCTCTTACTCGATTAATATTATATTTTCCTCTCTAATTAATCCTCATAGATAGACGATGACGACGTCGATCAATATTATATTCCTTATTGATCAGTGGGTCGGAGCTAGGGAGACATTTATCATTCTTCATAAAATTATGAATCAGGACAATTGATTAGTCAACATTTTACTCAATCCCTTTATTTTCTTCTATTCTCACAGAAGTCATAAAGTAATTATTCGATAATTGACGTCCATACATCGATCAAGTAATAATTAGATTGATCGATCAAATTGGGTGATTGATCGATCGATCTAATTTTATATTAATTGATCGATTCTCATGTTATATTATACACGTGTCGTCATAATAAAAAATTGAGTTTTCAGACCCTAAACCCTCGAAACTCTTTAACGTTGTTATGATAACATGCATCATTAAAGAAAAAACATCGAGCCAAATTACTGACGGAAATTAAAATCTGTCAGTAATCCGTCAGTAATTACTGACGGATTAGGTTTCCGTCAGTAATTTTGTCAGTAAATGGCTGTTTTTCAATACTGCATTAAAATGTAAATAAATTCTAAGGCTCAATTATTAATTAACATTATTTTTCGGGCTAGGGGCGCGACCTCGACTAAAATATGATGCTCGACAATTTAAACTTCACAATATTTAACGAGTTGAACTTTAAACAAATTTAAAGAACCATAAATATAATAAATGGATTTGGGTTGTTACACCCTCTACAAATATGATTTTCGTCGACGTGTTTTCTCTCCCCTCGAGAGGTCCCTTTAGCATGAGACCATTCCTGCAAATAAACTTTAGCTTATGTAATAGCTTGGTCCGAAGACTTGTGAAATGAGTTCTTCAGCTTGAAATTTCTTTCTTTCCATAACTCCCACAACTCTCTTTCTCTCGTTTGTCAAACCAATAAGATGAAAGATAAAATCTTGCATAGATTCACAATTATCATAAGCATAAGGCACCAGACCCTCAAAATCTGCAATTTCCCAACAACCTTCAGAAAAAAGGACATTCAATTAGAACGTGTCATAGATTCTCAATGCCAAACCCACACATTCCACATGGACTGCCCACTAGAATACCACGACTTGCCAATTTAACCTTCGTAGGAAGAGAATCCCTAACGGCTCGCCAAAGAAAAAATTTTACTTTAGGAGAGACTTGAAGTCTCCATAATGCTTTCCAGTCACCAAGAGTGGCATGATGATGATCAATAGTAACATATGACTGAATATTTACCATCATTCGAGTGATGTCAAATAAGAATGTCGTCTTGCTCTTCTTGAGAAATAGGAACAACCCACGGCCTGCATCTTCATTTCTGGAACATATCCTCAACTAACTCCACATTCCAATGTGTCCCCAGAATGAAAAGGACACTTACTCACAAATCCATCAGCTCAATAATCGAGCTAGTACATATTTAAAAATTGTCATCACGTCTTAACCATAATTCCTTCCATACATGAATCCCATGTCGTCGACTCACTCTCCATCTGATTCCTTGTTTTATCAAATCTTGAGACAAATTATTATTTTGGTAAAAATTAGGTAAAATGGGGCATGTTTAACATCAGCTATGTAAATTAATTCTAAGAAAATATTAGCTAAGTAATTATATATATGTGTGCGGTGGTATATTCATTATGGAAAATCCAATTACGTAAATAACAACTTTAATAAATACAATTCATAAATTTGAAATCCAATGGTACGTTGTTAATATTATTCAAGTTCACTCAGAGTCTCTGACGTGTCCTTTAAAAATCATTCTTGAAAATGCATATAAATTGTATAAAATCAAAATTCGGTTTACTTGGTCCTACTTTGACTTCTTTTTTTTTCTTTTTTTTTTTTAAAGAAATTTGGCTTCAAAAGATTTAACAACTAGAAAAAATCGAAATTTAACACTTGAACGAACAAACAAAATTAGCTTGACACTGGATGTGATACTTGATGAATATATCTCATCTAATTCAATAATCGAGGTTGATCTATTGTTTTTATTTAGCCTCGTTCAAGATTGGTCTTACTAGCTGTCGTCACAATATGTCAATATCACCTGAGTCAATGACTCAATAGTAAAATCAAGCATAACATATTGTTACAATGTTCGATTATTTTAATAATAATATCATAAATATAAATATATCACTTTGCTATTTTCTTAATAATATTATTAAAATCCAAAATATTTTGTATCTCTCTTAGAAATTCGAATTGCCACAAATATAAATTGGGTGGCCCTGAAAGAATAATAGAGAAATTACGTATTTTCAAGACTCTAAACTCTAATATTTATACGACTATACAAAATTTCACATCTTATTCTATTAAGTCTTTATATATTCTTTGATGAGATAAATTACAATAAACTTACAAAATCAATAAAATAAAATTATAAAACAAGGTTTATTGTGAAAATAAGTAAATATAATAAAAATAATCGGGGTCTGAAAAACAATTTTCAAATTATAAACGTGAAAAGACAAAGGAAAAAATAAATACTATGAAAATGTGGAGAATGAGATGATGATGATAAGGACGATGGATGTTGGGATGGTGGGAGATTGTGACATCTATCAATCCATCATTATACTTCTTGTTGGCACTGCATATAATTATTTTTCTTATAAGGATTCCCTAATCTTTTGAACATAAATTTAAGTAAATAAGTGATATAAATATATTAATGTTATAAATATATCTAATTTTGGTCGTTTCAGTTGTTTTGGAATGGGTAAATTTTACAATTTCCAATTAGGTTCCTGAATTTGGTTAGTTAAAAAGTACTCCAATTTAACGATTAAGTCGTTATTGTTGATTTGTTTATTTTAACGGTGGTTTAATGTATATTTCCTAAATAAATAAAAGGATGGACATGAATTTTATAAAATATGTAATTTTAACATATATGGAAACATTGAGTTTCCAATTTATTAAAAAATAATAATCTAAATATGCATTTCCCCCACATCACTGTCAACGTTACAACTTTTGAAGAATATTATAAGTTTGATATGACTTAGTTGACTTGTATCATACTCCCTAGCACCAGAGCTAATTATGTACACATGAAAAATGATGTGTAATTAAATTATTAATATTGTTATGATATGTGTATTGTATAATATCTTAGTCGTTTTTGCTGATGTACACGAAAAATACATTTAATTATGCATGGCTATTCAACAATCAAAACGGGATTATTGCTTGATCAACTAACCTGAAAATCAACGTGCCATACATCTAAACTCCAAACCTAGTCAGTGTGTTTTACACGTGTTTTTATATTCTTAATTAATATCACTTTTTACTTCCTATTTATTTTAATTTCCGTGTATATATATATATATATATATATATATATAATTTAAATACTAATCTACAATTAAAATATATATATATATAGGGGTCGGTTCAAATATAAAGTACTTTTCTCATAAAAAATAAAAGTGTTGCATTTTGTGTATTAAAACAATGCATCTTGTATATTATTACAATGCATCGTCATAATAAATGCATTTTGAATAACTACAATACATTGTTACGATAATGCATTTCATGTTCAACTACAAGACATCATTCAATTACAACCGTAGATTTTACGACAAAATGAATTTACATATGATCTCGCTATATATTTATAATTCAATAACACCTAAGTTGATCGCATGCACTAGTGTATGATATAACATTCGTCCTCCTAGTATATGCAGTACAACGTAAATGATAGTAGTGTTTTTTTTTTTTTTTTGGGTATTATTGATAAATGACTTTGCAGAACAAGTAGGTACTAGGTAGTGTTGGACTTTTCTTCTGAACAAACTAATTTGGCACGAAACAAGTAATAATAATAAATCTGCTTCAGTTTTCTTCATCACTCCTACTCAAATATTTTACTGCAATGGAAGTTATGGTAAAAAACAGCTGCTCCATAATTTCAGATTAGTGCATTAAATTCGAAGATTCTACTTAGATTTGGAGCATGATTATTAAACTTGATATTTTTGTGCTAATGCGCATGATCTCAAGTTTACAAATCTAATGGTATAGTCCTAGGTAATCAATCAAACAAACCTAGGTAATTTCTTGCCTGCAAACGTTTGCAATGCAAACGTTTTAATCTTGGCGGTACACGTGTAATAGGTCAAAGGGGCTCTCAATTGTTTTTTTTTCAAAGTAGAAGCACGTAGTTCAAGAAGTGTATAATTTTTTATCCTTTCATCTTTAATTTACTATATATCCAAATTTAAGTATAAAATATTTATGCAATAATCATCTTGAATTAAAGAGCATGAAAAGATCTACAAATTGATATGCGATATGTAAAATATAGTTATAAAACAATTAAGTTATATATTAAACTGAAATTACCGCACAAATGATAAGCTTATATATCATAATCATACTTCCCATAGCTGCACCGCTGGATACACAGTTGGTTACACGACAGACATAAGACGTTTACTTAATAATTATGCATAATCCACCAATTTATTTCTGAATCTTTGTATTGATATGAGTTATGTAAAATATAGTTATAAAACAATTAAGTTATATATTAAACTGAAATTACGGCACTAATGAGAAGCTTATTATGATAATTATACTTCCCATAGCTGCACCGCTGGATACACTGTTCATTACACGGCAGACATAAGACGTTTACTTAATAATTATGCATAATCCATCAATTTATTTCTGAATCTTTGTAAAATAAAATAATAAAAAAATTAGAGCAGTCGCAATCATTATCCCGGTGAAAAGCTACGACTACTTGGAAGGGTTTCATAGCTAATTCATCGCAGCACGACTGGGTGCACGGGATTTAAATATTATTGTGTATAGTTTTTTATCCTTTCATTTTTAATCTACTATATATCCAAATTTAGTATAAAATATTTATGTAAGGATCATATCGAATTAAAGAGCATAAATTGATCTACCAATTGATATACGATATGTAAAATATAGTTATAAAACATAAACTGAAATTACCTTACAAATTAGAAGCTTCTATATCATAATCATACTTCCCATAGCTGCACCGCTGGATACACAGTTGGTTACACGGCAGACATAAGACATTTACTTAATAATTATGCATAATTCACCAATTTATTTCTGAATTTTTCTAAAACAAAATAATAAAAAAAATTAGAGCGGTCGCAATCATTATCCCGGTGAAAAGCTAAGACTACTTGGAAGGGTTTCATGGCTAGTTCATCGCAACACCGCTGGGTGCACGGGATTTAAATATTATTGTGTATAGTTTTTTATCCTTTCATTTTTAATCTACTACATAGCTGCACTGCTCCTCGCACTGTTAGGTGCATGACAGATTTTGAAGCGTTAAACATGAAGTAATCATTATCATGACTTGCATAAAAATTAAGAATAATTAACTTATTTATGGACTGCTTTATTATGATATGTTATTTAACAATGAGTTTATGAGAATGATGAGTTGAAAAGTCATCAGCAACTATACTCATAGCATTTTTAGACTTCAATAAAATTATCTTTCTTAATTAAATATATTTACCTGATGCCTATCACTAAATACAATTGTTAGGATTTGAACAAGGATTCACCACGCTCAAACTCTCAAACTCAGAATCATAATCGATAGAACAGTAAAACCTAATCATGCAGAAATCGAATAGTGAAGAAGATGACACAAGAATTTACGTGGTTCGATCGTAAGATCTACATCCACGGGAGGAACACTGGAAATATTTACTAATCACTCAAGAAGAGAACCAGATACAACAATGAGAATTGGAGGAAGGAAGAACAACAGATTTCAAGATACTACAAAGCTTCTACTTTTTCACTTCTCTCTCTCTCTCTCTTTCTCTCTTGTATCTCACTTTTACTGATATACTACTATTACAAGAAGTAATAACAGCATCACCACTACTAGTAGCAACCGCTTCTCAAGGAATGATCCAAGCCGTAGAAGATAGGAGGGTAGAGATCTCTCCACCTTGATTGTTACTTTGTAATCAAAACCTTGCACAACAGTTCTCCACCTTGACTTCAAAGTAAGAACTTCTCCATCCCTCCAAACACTCTCACTAATGAGAGTTTAATCCAAGAAACTCAAGACAATGTCTGAACTTAGACACAGACAAAGCCTTGGTTAACATGTCAGCTGCAATCTCCTCAGTAGCAACTAGCAACCTTCACCACCTTCACAACACACTTATCAATGATGTCTCTCACAAAGTCTAGCCGCCCATCTATGTGCTTGCTCCTCTCATGAAACACTTCATGTTTAACCAAGTGTATTGCACTTTGTTTCTCACTCCTAGCAAATGGTGACTGACTTCTGTGAAAAATCAAACTCTTCAAGCATCCCTCGATGCCAAATCCTAATCTTAATACCCACCCCTCTCCTCCCTCCAACCACCAGATCATATACATTGTAGTCTTATTGCATTGCAAACCTTGTCTGCTATTTTTGCCTCTGCCTCGTTTTCTTTTGACAGATGCGTCCTTCATGCTTCGAATTGGTGAAAAAGAAAATGGAAAGAAGCTTCGGCGGCAGAGAATTTACCGAGACTAGAGAGAGGAGAGGGGCAAGGCAAGGTCTTCGGACAAAAAATTAGTGAAATGAAATTGTTTACATTAAATATTAGTAGTCATTAAACCACTGAAGTTTGAGCGTTGGAGCTCCGATTTGACGCCGAGGGAGAGGAGAGGGGAAAGCCAGCTAATTAAAAATTAAAATGGGTGTATTTTCATAATTATTACTACTTTTAATTTAATTATAACAAAATAGTTTCTCAGTAATTATTAAAATAACTCTGTTTTTCTATAAGTTATTGGAATATTATAAATGGTGAGTGTGCAAAAACACATAGCATTTGCAGCAATAATTGTGTGTGCTAATTAAATTAAAATGGGTGTATTTTCAAAATTATTAGAACACAATTTATAATAAGAGTTTATTTCCCTAATATTAAACACAATTACATCTTACTTTTTCATATTTTAAGTTTAATTATAACAATATATTTTTAGTAAATAGAGTACAAAATAGTTTCTGACTAATTATTAAAATAATTGTAAATGTGCAAAAATCCATAGCATTTGCAGTAATAATTGTGTGTGTTAATTAGCATTGGGTGTATTTTCAAAATTATTACAAAACAATTACATGCTACTTCATCATAATATACTCGAATTGCAGCAATAATAGCGTGTGCGCAATTGTGTATGCAATTGTGTGCAACAATAATAGTACAGACAGCGTGTGTGCAATTGTGTGTGCAATTGTGTGCAACAATAATAGTACAAACAACGTGTGTGCAATTGTGTGTGCAATTGTGTGTTCAATTGTGTCCAGCAATAATAGTACAACCATATACTCGAAATAATACCATGTGAATAATTGGGTGTATTTTAAATTTTTTTTACAAAATAATTACATGTTACTTCATCATAATATGCTCGAATTGCAGCAATAATAGCGTGTGTGCAATTGTGTGGCAATTGTGTGCAGCAATAATAGTACAAACAGCGTGTGTGTAATTGTGTGTGCAATTGTGTGCAGCAATAATAGTACAAATCATATACTTGAAATAATACCATGTGAATAATTGGGTATATTTTCAAAATTATTACAAAACAATTACATGCTACTTCATCATAATATACTCGAATTGCAGCAATAATAGCGTGTGTGCGATTGTGTGTGCAATTGTGTGCAGCAATAAGAGTACAAACATCGTGTGTGCAATTGTGTGCAGCAATAATAGTACAAACAGCGTGTGTGCAATTGTGTGTGCAATAATAATACAAACCATATACTCAAAATAATACCATGTGCATAATTGTGTGTGCAATTGTGTGCAACAATAATAGTACAAACAGCGTGTGTGCAATTGTGTGTGCAATTGTGTGCAGCAATAATAATACAAACCATACACATAATACCATGTGAATAATTGTGTGAGCAAGTGTGTTTAATTTTGTAGTACAAACGTTTGACAAAAAGTGGAAAAAATCTACAAAAATTAAATTGATAAGACATGTGCTTTGAAAACCTCAATTCAACTTTGACAAAAGCAATTTCACTTGGTCAAAGGGTCATTTTCTCATCCAACGGCTACAAATCTTGTTTGCACACAAGACCATGCCAACAAACCTACATGTCCAATTAAGCATTAAATGTGCTACCATTTATGAATCTGACTTTAAATATGATTCATTGCCTCACAAATTTTGACATGTTAACCGCCTGAGGTAGATTTTTGTGTATATATACCTAAACTCACTTTAATGACTAAATTTAGAAATATCAAATACAATAAAATTCATGTAAAACTGTCTCACATGTTAAGTTCCGCAAAAAATCACTCATCATGTCTCAATAATTTAGTTAGTTCCGATTCCCTTATTTAGCAATCACAATCACACAACACATTAGTCAATAATTTCAGGACACGTAATAAACCCTCTTAGCATATATAACTCCTTAATTATATATTCCGTTATTTCCAAAAAATATATCGTCTCTCCTACTTTGTGATTTGATACAATTACTGTCCAAAAGTTATAGTATTTTTTATTACAAACGAAATACTTAATTTTTAACAATTGTGTTGGAACTTTTGAAATTAAATTTGCAGGACGAAATGAATAGTTGATATGGATGGAAAGTGGTAAGTGGTAACCAATGACAAATATGTAAACTGTGTTAGTATTTGACTTGTTTGTATAGATGATCACGGGCTGTAACTTCTGAGCTATTCTCCAATAAAAATTCCTCTACTGAATATTAGTTTAACGAGATGAAAACACGAGATGTCTACAAACCATACAACAAATTCAATGTCAAATTCCATGAAGTTAACCCCTTCTTACAACTAGCTAGTCGCAATGCAAGTATGATTCTTCAAATCAAAGATTGCTTTGATTTATTAATCCGTATAAATGAAACTAAAGTATATAAAAAAAAAAAGTACTCCTATATACTATGATGTATTTCGAGTTTTTTTATTGATCACTAATTTTCTACCAAGCAATATTAACCGCACTTTATCGGGTTATTATAGTATAAAATAACAAGTTATCGTATCCTCAAGGACTATTAGCCGAGTTTTTAGTGGAAATAAAATTCATGCACATTCCTACTAGTCAAGCTCTTTGAACAAAGCGATTTGGGATTCATACAAACTCTTAAACAAGAAATCAAAGCTAAATGAGCAATTATCATTCAAACCAATTTTAATCCTCAACTTAGGAAGCAATCCACAATTATATTCACTAATCTGTCTCGACAATTAGTAAAAGAGGATCATTCAATCAACTATCTCTTATTAAGACTCAAGCCAATCAAACAATTCCCAAAAGCACAAGGATCATAAGCTACCATGCATTGATCAATCACCTACTAAGTCTCAAGTCAAAACATGAAGTGAAAATAGGATTCCATGCAAGCAAAAACCTATTAGGAGTTTTCACAAACACTAAGCATGCAAGAAAGGTGATCAACAATTCTCACATGAATCAAAGCACCAAATTCACAACTAAGAAGAGGAAGGATAGAAGATTCAACAAGATATGATCAAACCATCAACAAATCATCACAAACCCCTAAAGCCAACAAGAAATCTAGCTAGACATAATGAAAATCAACAATAAACAAAAGAAAAATGATAGCATAGATGAAAAACTAGGAACCCAATGTTGAAATCTTCACAAAGTCTTCAAATCCAAGCTTAATCACTATTACAATCAATTAAAATGTGTTTAGAACCCTAATTGGAAACTATTTGAAATTGAATTTAGTGTAGGAGATGTGTTCTACGCGTTTTGGGGCTGCCAAGAGGTTTATATAGGAGGTAGAAAGTGCTATTACATGTTAAAATCGCGGAGAGGGAAGAAAAACACGATTTTGGCCGAAAACAGGATTTTTCGGCGGTCTGGACCCGATTTTCGTCGGTCCAGGGCTGGACCGCCGACTCCACCGCCGATTTAGAGTTTCTTAATGGCTTGAATTCCAGTAACTTTCGGAGGGCGGATCGGCGGTTGAGATTGATTTTCGGCGGTTCAAGGCTGAACCGCCGGAAATCATACCTGGACCACCGGTTTTCACTGGTTCTCTCCGTTCCGTCCCGTTTTCCACATTTTCGTCCCGTTTCTTCGTCTCTGCTCTTCTATGACCTTTCCTCTCGACTTAGCCTCCTATGCTCAACCTACACACATGCACAAGCACTACCAAAACGTGAAAATGATCCAAAATAGTGAAAACAATACCAAACCAATCACGTTTAAGGGCAAAACAAGGCAAATTGTGCTATGATAACATGTTTAGTTGCTACAAAATAGATGTTTATCATTTATTATTTTTTAAAATCATCAAAAAAAGAGAGAAGAAGTAGTGTAGTTATATTTTTGGGGGCTGTTTGGTAGGGGTTACAAACCCTTACTAAATTGTTTATCTGGCTTTATCTTCTATTTGATAGCCTACACTAATAATCCGTAAAGCTCGTGGTAAATGTCAAGTCCGGTGCTATTTTCCTATTCAAGCCAGTTAAATAATACCACCTCACCCCACGTATTATTTCTCTGAGTTCTACGGTAACACAACAAATTCATCTCTTTTCCCCCGATACCCTCCCACACGTCGACTTCTCTTCTCCATCTCTTCTCTCTCTGCACTTTTCCCACACGTCGACCTTCTCTTCTCCATCTTCCGCCGCCTCTGTGCTTCTCCTTTTCCGTTTCCACCGCCTCTGCGCTTCTTCATTTCCGATTCCGCCGCCTATTTCACCGCCTATTTCACCCCGAATGAGATGGGTTACTATATTCTTAAAAATCCATTTAACCAAGCAAAAAATGCCTTTTTTCCCTTTAAGGAATAAAAGACGACATATCCTTGGAATGCGTGAGAAAATGAGTGGGGTGCCCGGAACCGCTCCCGCCTGGCCCTTTGGCCTTGAAAATTCAACATGAAGGAGGTCGCGGGTTTGTGTTTCTCCGCACCTCCAACTCGGTATCGACTAAACCCGCCTAACGGTAAACTCTGTATCAGGTTTCCAAACGCCTCTGCTCTTCTCCCTTTCCGATTCCGTCGCCTCTGCTCTTCTCCCTCTCCGATTCCGTCGCTTCTTCTCAAATCCCTTTCCGATCTGCTGTCTCTGCGGTTCTTTCTCTCCGATTCCGTTGTCTCTGCTCTTCTCCCTCTCCGATTTCTGCCGCTGAATACGTTGCCGATTCCACCGCTCAATCCAACCGCCGATTACAGCTGATTCCAGCCGCCTATTCTAGGTATTTCTTGGGGCCCAATGTTACCTAATTCTGAACATATTTGCTACATTCTCATGGAATCTAATCGAATGTGAATTTAGTTTTGCAAGGATTCATGTGTTGTTATATGCTGCTATTGGTGTTTTTACATAAACAAAAAATCCTAAACCTGCTATTAGTTTTGCTGCGCTGTTATGGGTGATGGGGTGAAGCTGTATTGTTGCAATTCAGGTATCAAAGAAGGATAAACTTTTGAAAGTTTGCCCCAATCTTGTGCTTTTCGTTTGTGCTGTATCATATGGAGGTTTGTAGTTACAGATAGAACAGAAGACTGCTGGATTTATCATACTATAATTTGATATCTTGCAATGTTGTTCTTGAAGAAAGTGTAACTAGGTGAATTCTTGCATTGTATGTTAAGATCAGGACTCATTATTAAGTGTTGGCTTGCAGGGTCTGCTTGAGATGGTTGAAGGTTCAACAAGAATGAAAGAGTAGAAGAATAAGAGAAGAAGAAGAAGAATTGATTATTCATTTTGGAGAATTGATTTGTTGGAGAATTAATTGGTTTATGAAGAATTAATTTAATTGATCCTTGGGAATTCATTCTTGTTACTCGAATTTGAAGTTTATTTTCTCTATTTTCAGAGATGACATCGAAACAGGATATGGATGTAATTGTTTATTTTTATTTTTATCAAGGGTATTTTAGTCACTTTGTATTTTATCTTGAGTTTACACAATGCTATCAAACAACTAATTCATGTTATCTGACTTTTTCAATCTTACCTACCAAACATATGTATAAGATTAATAATCTCATATATCTCATACTATTTGTCTCAAGTTTATTAAACTCACCTTATTTCAACTGACTACCAAATGTGGCATTTATGTAGTAATGATAATAAGACTGACATAGTGAAATGAATACGCAGATGCTGAGAATCGTCGTATCAGCCTAGTCCTTACGTGAGCAGCAGACAAACGCCACCTATTGCCGTCACATCCATTAAATAATGTTTCTATGCTATTATTACAAATGTATTAGTACTATAAACAATTTATTTTTATACTTATAATTCAAATCACCTAGACTTTTCCCCTCAAGTGTTAGTAGCGGGCCAGGCCCACTTGAAATAATATCGATCCGAGAGTGTGGCTAAAGCCCAAATATCAGAGATATAAAAACCCGCGTGTCAATTTTGTTTTTATCAAGTAGAATAGAATTTTAACTCCCGCAAATTTCCTCACGCAGAATTCCGCATAAATTTAGCAAAACCCTTGCTGCTCCGCCACCGCACCGCCGTTCGCCGCACGATGTCAAGCGTCGCCGACTCGAATTCTGGTAGGCGACTCTCTCAGCAGAGTTAAGAATTTGTTTTATATGTTTATTGCTATACGATTAATTCATAATGCGGCTCACTTTGTTGTTAGTCGTGTTCAATTTTCGATGGTTTTAAGTTGAGTGCACTCTTAGAAGTTAGAACTGTGTAGACTGTATGTGTAGAAACTGTTATAGTAATATTTTAAGGGAGTTGGATTTCATCTGTTGGAGATTGTACCGTTATTTTCATGAGATTATGATGATTTTTGGCCAACAACGGTGTGAAATTCATCTGTTACTTCATGCTGACGTGCTTTGATTTCTGAGTTATATTTCAGTTTTTGAGGATTTTAGGTCGATAGTAGTTTTTGCCCTGCCAATATATATTTAGTTTTTGAAGAGTTTAATCTGAGTGCACTTTTTGATCTGAAGAATGTAGTTGTATAAACTTTTTCTACATTATGACGATCTTTGGGTTTTAAGGATGTTGTGTTTTCATATGTTGGTTCATACGGATGTGTTTATTCATGTCGATTTGAATGAGGAGAACTCGCGGTTGAAGAATGTGTGGACTGATCTAATGACTGGTATTGACTTTATTTTTGCTCCGCTCTTCTCTAAATGTGGTTGTGTTTTGTTGTTTTCTGTGCTAGTATTTGAAACTGACATGACTGTTACTTGATAATGAGTTATTTGCATTCTGTGTTTGACTCAAAGAGATCAAAACTTAGACTGGAATATTGGATTGATTTTACTTGGTAATGAATTTGGTTGTCTAGGGATTAAGGCAATGGGTTCTAGTGTTGGAGATGGTCTAGAGGACCGTCGTGATTTTGGTGAACGGCTGATGGAATGGGGCAGTACCCCTCGAGTCGCAATGATTTGGGCTATCGTAGGCTGTGTTAGCAGTTTCTTTATCCCGATGTTTCTATTTCTGGAAGAGGGGCAAGCCGTTTGTGATCCGGGTCCTATTCGGATGATGATGATGCTTCTTGCATGTGTTGCTATGGCTGGATTATATCGTGTAGGATATATGCTAAGGCACCACAGAATCATGCGCGAGAAACCTTCTCTTCTTGTACAGAGTATAGGGCCGCTGGGGAACCCTCTTTTATTACTTGTCTTTGGTAGAGGCGTCATACATGGGGGCACTTGGCCTACTGTTGTGGGATTCGAGTTGGTGGTCGTTGCCTACTTTGTGCTGCTGGAGATGGCTAGACCAGTCACCGATTTCTACATTTATCGGACCTTCTCATCTCTCCCGGTTATGGCAGGCTTTCGTGGTGATCAGGCCTGGGAATTTTTTTCCATTGGCTGGCCTACAATCACTATTGTGTTGCCCATTCTCTTAGAGGCATGGAGGTCAATCGTCATCTTTCATTATCAAAAGGGAAAATATTAGGCTTCTTGCTTTTTTTGGCCTTTTGCTCTGTAGTGATCTTGGAGGATGGTTTGAAGGGAACATAGGCTTCTTGCTTTTTTAGGCTTTTTGCTTTGTAGTTGGATCTTGGAGGATGGTTTGTGTAAAGGAGTGAGGATTTTATGGCTGTATTATGTGAATCACAACGCCTTATGTGTCAATTGATTTCTGATTTCACATAATTTGATGTCGTGGTAGGTTTGCTCATTCTTGAAAACCTTATTTTCAAGAATATTTTTTACCTTGGATATATTTCGCTATATTAGAACTACAACTTTAAATAAATACGTTTGTATAGGAAAAGGAAATGTTGGATAAGTTGAATTTCATCAATAACTTTGAAATGTCATCAATTAACGACTTTGGTGTGGATTACATTAAATGGATTTATGATTTAGAAGAAATCCAAAATAGTATGTTTTTATGTGTATAAACAAGTACTACGAACATAAATTTTATTTACCCAAAAAAAGTACTACAAACATACTTCCCCTTCGCGTTTAATTTGGTTTGCTTTTCTTTTTAGGTGTTTCATTCAACTTGGTTTGATTTTTGGTAAAGATTAGACAATATTTTAGTGTTTAACTACTATGTGTACAATAATTTGTTTTTATGAACAGTGAAAATGCATTCACAATCATTTGTACCATCAACACTTAAATATTCTATACAAAATACACTTAACATACTCTTTACATTTAATTCCCTTATTCTTAATCCATGTGCCGAAAAAAAATGAGCCAAGTTAAACGGGATGGAGGGAATATTAATTTTCCTAACAATCTCTTTTTGATAATAATAATAATAATTTGTAATAAGTAGCATTTTTGTAATGTAACTAAAAGATATGTAAATTCATCGAAAAAAATATATTTCTCAAGACTCACGTACGTAATTGCATATATATATAGTAGTACTATATTCCAACGAAAAAGCCACATACTATATATAGAATCAACGACGGATTCTGAAATGCTGGAATACGAGAAAAATCTATTCAAAGTTTGGAATCAGCTCTTTTTCTAATCGCTTTAATTATAATACAAAATTCCAAATTATTGTCCGTCGATTATCCTTATATTAGTAATCGAAGCGAAGACGGAGCCGATGAGCTCTGCCGGCAAAAAATAACTGTAAATTAAAAAAAAAAGTCAAAGAACGTTGACTTGGGTTGATCGGATCGGGTCGAGTCAGACCCATCTCCATGGTGAAGATGTCTGCACCCAAGTCCAACTCAAAAACAAATGATTTTTATTTGGAAGTAATATTATTCGTTGCATTTCACGGAGGATATATGGAATAAAGAATGCACTTGCAGGTTTTCCGTAGTAGTAATTTTTCGTGTCTTTGCATGACAGCAAACATAAATGCGTTTAATTAGATAAGGAAAACACACACACACACACACACACACACACAAAACGTGCAAATTTGTTGATACCATCCGTTAAAAAAAATATTAATTACTATGGATGTAACGTACAGTTGGAAATGGTCTTATATATATGTGGAGACCTTCAGCATGGTAAAACATAAGAAATTTTCAATTTTTTCTCACAATTTTAATCAATGACTTATTACAAGCTGATCGGTTTGATTCTCTTCTTTGCTATCTTTACTACCTTGTTTGTTCCTCATGACTGTAAGTGCATTCTAAAGCTTAAAATATATTAATCCTTTGTAATATTATTGTATTTCCAAACAAACTTATCTTCTTGCTGCTTTCGGACTTTTTAAATATATTTTAAGACAAATATATATATATATATATATATATATATATTTATTTATTTATTTATTTACTTATTGAACTTTATGCTCTAATTGGATCTTCAGATTTTATGTTGTTTAGTCATGCATGTCCTTATGTCACGTCGAATTGGAATAAGAAAATTAGAGGTCCGAGATAGATATTAATGAAAAATTTCAAGCAAAACTAAAATATAAAATACGCCATAATATAGAGTAGCATTTGTTTATTACACTTGCTAATTTCGCCCCAACTTAATTTAGATGCGTTTTTTGGTAATTTTTTTTTTCAAATTTGACACTTGCAACAATTGAAATATTTATTTTTCAATCTTGTTTTTATAAGTCAATTAAAATTTTGCTTTCAATATATTTTGTGCATACTAATTTTAAAAATATCAATACAATTTGGAAATTCATCTCCTTTACATGTGCAGAATATTTTGTAATCATCTCAATTCTCTCAGTTTCTTCTTCAATTCAATAAAGTATTAAACTACTAGTTGCAATGCTACCAAATCAATTCATAAAATTTTGTATCATTCGTATGTACAATTGAAGTTCCAATTAAGAATAATGTGCTTAACACTAGCATCATATTATTGTTGTTGTTGTTGTTGTTTTTCTTTTTCTTTTTTTTTTTTTTTTGTTTTTGAGAGAGAGAGAGAGAGAGAGAGAGAGTTCTGCACATATTTTAAATCTTAATATTAATATTATTAACATTTCTTTCTTGTTTGTTTGTGAATGTTGTGAAATGTAGGCAATGAAGATGTGGGCAAAGAGAGTAAAATAAGAATTAAGTCTTGCACCTTCGACAAGAATTGTGAATCACCTCCAAATTGTTGGTGTTGTGCCTTTGAATGTTATGATAGTGAACAATTCTGCATTGATACCTGTTGCAAGGGTAAATGTGATCCGCCGGCACCGGGCCTACGTGGATTAGCACGAGCCTTAGGCCCGTAAACTCTTTGATGAGACATGTGATTCATATGAAATAAATATAAGTAGTTTTCCGATTTGGTGTTTTTTGGGGAATATTTCTATTTGGTGTTGAATGTTGATATACAAATAACTGTAGGGATTCTCGTGTGGTCGTCTGCACTGTTAGGGCCGTCCTTTAGATAAGCTTTTTTAATACTATTGTTTACGTTTCAAAAGTTTAATTTATTTATATTTAATTAATGTTAATTAGTAAGTAATTAAAAGATTATGATTATGAATTAAAAAATTATAATTATAATTATGATTATTAAATTTTGATTTTAAATTAATAAATCAGCATTTTTTTTACTTGGCCCCTCTAATTAAAACCTTAAGCAAAATACAAAATCCTTATTACTTGCTCGCCACAATGCAAATATATTAGTATTTCTTTTTTTTTAGAACCATACAAATATTACCTCAAAAAATACCATGCAAATTTTTTATTTTTATTTTTTTATGAATGCAAATTTAACAATGTACGTAAATACGGTAACTTTTGGATATTTTCTAGTTTTAGATATAAGTATTATGCTTTTTGGATTTTCTAATTAATAAAACTTTAAACTCACTAATTATTATCCTCTAAACAAGCATGAACGAGTTTTATCAAACCAGATTCGAATAGCTAATTACATTTAGTTCACCTCGTTTAGATGCCTAAATGTTATTTTCTTAATATATTAACATAAAATTCTACATTACTCATATTTGTTATCCTCGAAAAAATATGCTTATATATAACAGAAAAAAAGAAATAATCAATTATATGTTATATTCAAGGCTCGTTCACCTGATATTTGATATGCATATAGATTTAGTTCTATACTTATTATTGCACTTTATATACTTCATCGTATTCTTTCTAAAATTTTCGATTCAAAGATTAATTTCTATTTGCCAATTCTTTCTATAATTTTAAAGCTGTTTCCCTGGAAACCAATGCTTTTTAAGTGAACTGTCTAGGAAATCATGAAATTAAGGCGGAATTTCACAAACACAAAGTATTAAAAAACTTAAATACACACTCATTATCTTTTACTATTTGTTCTTATTGAGGAATCATTATTATCATTATTTTTTTACAACACACTTTCGCCTTATGTGGCCCAAAATAATTATGGATGCGTGGTGCGACCGCCTAAATTATGGAGGACCTAAGGATTGATGATGGGAACATGGAATTATTTTTGTAAATTTGCGGGAGGGTTCATAATGGGAAATGAAATTCAATTTTAAGGTTAAAAAAGCAAAAAGATGGTATACTTGGGCTTTAATCTTTAAATGCTAGCTCAAAGTATAGTCTTGATATTCTTTTAGATGGAATCGGCCCACCACTAGATAAAGGGCCACTTTTGTGCAGCAGACCGCACTGTGCAGTCAGATTAAGTAATTCCTAATAGAATTATCATACAATAATTAAAAATTAGTAAATCCTAAATGTGTCTCTGAGAGAGAGAGAGAGAGAGAGAGAGAGAGAGAGAGAGAGAGAGTTTCCTTTTAATTCTCCAACACACATGCACGTTGCATGCTATAAGTTAATGCCGGAATTCTGCAGCACACAAATTGCACACAAACGACTACTTTGAGTGCGTAACTAGCTGGGAAATTTAGTTTATTTATGTCTGCAACCAAAGCAATTAACTAAATGATTAATCAATATAATGGCTTCTTATAAATTGAGCGAGTTAATTATTTTCTCCATGATCTTTGTTACCTCGTTTGTTCCTCATGTGTGTAAGTGCATTCTTAAGCTTTGCAAAATAGTAATCATCATGCAATCTTATTTCATTTCCGAACAAACTTATTCGGGCTTGCCTTTTATTTTTAATATACTGTATATATTTAGTATATTAAAGTTAAATGCATATGAATAGTTCTTGAATATATTTAAATATAATACAATCAATCGGGTTTGGAAATTCATCTATTTTTTTTTTTTCATTTCCAAAATTTTATATTTATCGTATATTCATAAGATGTTTCATTAGAAAATTACATATATGTAGTATCTAAACTATTCTATCAGCTAATAGTAATTTCATCTTTAATTAATTTTTTTTTGATTAACTGCAAGTAGCAACCATATCAATTAATCAAATTTTGTTTCAGTAGTATATACAATTTTCTAAACACTATCAACTCTTTAAATATATTTTTATGAAATAAAAAAAAATTACAACTATCATGTGATCAAGAAAAAAAGGTTCGTTCTTATGTAGTTATGTTCAGGTAGAGAGAGAGAGAAGTATGTATATTATTAATAAATTAATGTGTTGTGTGTGTGTGTGTGTGGGGGGGGGGGGGGGGGTGTTGTATGTACCGATGTATATGTAATAAACTAGAGAGAGATAATGTATACATATTCAATCTTAATATTATTATTATTATTATTATATATACACCTAACATTTTTTTAATTGAGAATGTTGGTGAAATGTAGGCAATGAAGATGTGGGCAAAGAGAGTAAAATAAATATTGTATCTTGTGACGTGGAAAAGAATTGTCAATATCCTCCATATTGTTGGTGCTGTCTGTTTCGGTGTTATGTCTCTGAACAAGTCTGCATAGATAAATGTTGCAGGGGCAAATGTGGTTAGCTGTCGGGCCCGCGTGGATTAGCAACGAGCCTTCCGCCCGTATATTTTGTGAAAGGACATGTTTAATAGTATGAAATAAATTTAGGTTGTGTATGATATACACAAATAAATAACCGTCCGGACTCTCGTGCGGTTGCTGGCACTGTCAGGGCCGCCCAATAAATAAATTGTTTATTGTTTTAGATTTTGATTCATTAATGTTTATATTCACCTACGATATGTTGAAATTGTTATATCCACTTGTTGGAAAATAAATTAGTTATGTCTAATATTACATAAATACCTTTAGAATAATTGGAAGCTGACAAAAAAATATCACTTCAGTTACTTTGTTCTAGGGGTGAGCAAAGCGAACCGAAAAACCGAACCGACCAACGAACCGTACCGAAACCGTCCCAAAAATATGGTTAACCGAACCGGCGGTTTCGGTTTATTTTTCCAATTTTAAAAAACCGAGGGTACCGGTTAGGTTTTTATTTTTATATATAAAAACCGGCGGTAAACCGAACCGAACCCAACAAAAATTACTAATTTTACTATTTATATGTTATAATGTTATGATAATTATTTACCTTTACCACTTTTGCTTGAAAAACATAGTAGAGTTCAATTTATAATTAATTTATTACATCTTTAAATTATATATTTTGAATATAAATTTTTTATATGAAAAACTTTTGATGCTATTAATTATAAAAAAATCGAAACTTTCTTTTGTCATGGTTAACCGTTGAATAACGGTTAACCGTACCATTTTTTAGGTTAACCGTTGTCACGGTTTTTGGTGTTTATTTTCTAATTTTTAACGGTTAACCGACCCGAATAAAAACCGTACGGACGGTTTTTGTGTGGTGCAAATGGTCGATTAACCGAACCGTGCTCACCCCTACTTTGTTCAGCGAAAACATGGGGAAGTGACCGTGTGTTGCATGGGAAATTGGAAAAACATAGATTCTGTTGACTACTTTATGAATTAATTAAGATAAATTTGAGAGGTAGGTGAGAGGAGAGTTAAAATCCTAATCCCGCCCACAAGTTCCTGTTAAACTGAAACCTTAATGCTGCTAGTTAATGTAATTTTTATTATTAGTTTTTTTTTCGTTATTTAGTTAATGTAATTTGATCATTAATTTTTTATTTCATTGATCATTAGTATTATAGTAGGAAAAAAAATACATTTACCATCTCAGAACAATTATATAAATTCAATAATCAAAGATCCCGCTCGTATATAGATCCCACTCGAGCGGGATCTCATAATATTTAAACAAATTCCGAGCGGGATTTCAAAATCGTAAACCCAAATATATTTTTGTGTGAAATTTGTAATATATATATATATCTTAAGTTACGATTTTTTAATCGTATAAGCCATTCATTTTTTGAATTTGATTAAATTTAAGAGGAAATGCACCCATATGTCATTAGGTGAAATGTAATATCAAAAAGGGTCACTAGTTCAAATTTTATCAATTTTTGTCATATGTTTACTTTTTGGATATTTATACCCTTATCTTTTATACTTTATTCCATTCTACAACACTCTCTCTCCTACCTTTTCACTTTTATTTTTTTATCTCTTTTTTCTCTCTCTCTTCTTCCTCACCTAGCTCCCACCGCCGCCCCTAATCTCAAAATCACCGCCCCTCAGCTCGCCGTCGAAGACTTGAAGTCGATTTTCTTCGTCGTCGTTGTACTCGATTTTGTGCTACAAGTTGCTTCGTCGTCGTCGTCGTCTCTCTCTCCTGCGATTTTTGCTGCAAGTTGCTTCGTTTTTTTTTTTTTCTGCAATTTGCTTAGTTATTTTCTTCTGCAATTTTGCTATGATTTTGTGCGATTTGGTGCGTTTTGGTGCAATTTGCGATTTTGCTGTGTTTTATGCTTGATCGAATCGTTTAGAAAGTGTTACGGTGGTTCAATTGTAATTTTCCGACGATTTTTGGTTGCAGATCTGATGTTGCTGTAAATTTCCGGCGACTGAATTTGCTGGTTCAGGGTTGGTACGTTTTCGTAATTGCGTACTGGTGCGTACTAAGTTTACCTGGTACGCAGTACGTATTTACCAGTACGTACCAAGTATACTTGATACGCAGTACGCATTTATTAATGCGTACCAAGTTTACTGGGTACACAGTACGCATTTATTAATGCGTACCAAGTTTACTTAGTGCAGGTAAGGCCATCTTCTTTAGTGGTTGCGGATGGAGGATACTGGAAAGAGAACATTTATGATGGTGGTAGGAAAGAGTATATTCCTATACCAACTAGTGGTATAAGCTTTGAATCTTTATTAGCAAAGCTTGAAGTTCGAATGAAGAAGGATAAGAGTATATATATGTTTGATATAGAGTATATGTTCGTACCTATTTTACCAAAACTTCTTACTACACCTGGTACGCATTTGTAAATGCGTACTAAGTGTACCGCATGAAAACTTGGTACGCAGGTACGCTTTGATCAATGCATACCAAGTTTAGGAGTCCGATATGGTACACTTGGTACGTAGTTACAATTATGTACCAAGTTTGCTCGTCAGAACTTGGTACGCCGGTACGCTTTGGCTAAAAACGTACCGGCGTGCCAAGTTCTGATGAGCAAACTTGGTACGCATTTACAATTGCGTACCAAGTTTGCTCATCCGAACTTGATACGCCGGTACGCATTACCCAATGCATACCAAGTTTTCAAGTTTTGATGCGGTACACCTGGTACGCAGTTATAATTACGTACCATGTTTTCCTTCGACGAAGTTTTAAGTTTTTACACATTTTTAGGTTTAAGAAGGAATGCCCACTGTCATATGTGCATGAATATTATTCTACTGCGACTTGGCGTGAGATTTATGCTGATGATGTGATGTCTATTCCGGATAAAGATTCGTGGTGTGTGCCGCCACATGTTGCTTCAAGGATTGTTCTTACACCTAAGGAACCTAAGCGTACAAAGAGGATTCCAACTGGAACTCATACAAACGCAATCGAGGGTGTTTGTAATGTCATGAGAAAGGTCATTATATGAGTACATGCCCTCTAAGACGTCGCTTGATTAATCCAGAAGAAGAAGAGAGTAGCAACCAACCAAGCATCAAAACAAGAACCCGCAAAACGAAGAAATGTGATATTTGTGGTGTTGCGGGTCATACTCGCCAAACATGTCAAGATCCACATAGATTTGGTTGATAATTGGAGATTTATTGAATTCTATTAGATGTGTACTGTTTGTCATGGTTTTTGTTTGAAATTTTTGACGTTTTTATTAATATTGTGTCAAATATTATTGTAAATATTGGTACGTTTTGTTTAATTGCTTACCTTGCGTACTAGAAAAACTGTTACGAACTTGACTAAAAACATACCGTCGTACTAAGTTCGGATGTGGTACACCTGGTACGCATTTACAATTGCGTATCAAGTTTGCTTATCAGAAATTAGTACGCCAGTACGCATTACACATTGCGTACCAAGTGTTCGAATTAATCTTGGTACGTTTTATTTAATTGCTTACCTTGCGTACTAGAAAAACTGTAACGAAATTACATTTGTGTACCGTTCGTACCATAATGCAAGTACATAGTTATCTTATGCATAATACCAATAAAGATCAAAAATATACATAGCATCGGTAGCATATGCTAATAGTTATCCAAAATACACATTCAAAATATACAAATGTTTATGAATTCAGAAAATACTATCCATCATGGACAAAATATTTACACCAATTTGACTGTTCATTCTTTGACTCCATCGAAATCCATGACTTCCGGTGTCACCTCCTCCGTGTTATGGGCATAAATGAGCAGGACTGCTTCAGCTTCTCCAAGGTTGAGTTGCCATTTGCAACGAGGCATGCTCGAATGTCTAAAATAAGTGACTCATAACCATGAGTCATGACCTTGTTTTTCAAGGTGGCAAGCTCCAGCCGCTTGTATGTCCATTCATGCTGTAATAAGACAGAAAACAATTCAATAACAAATACATATTCACTATTTAGTCATAATCTGCTTGGTAAAAGTGGTAAACTTTTACAAATACGTACTAAAATTCCTCGATACACTCGGTACGTTTTTGACAATGCGTACCAAGTTTACCAGTAAACTAGGTACGCTTTTGCAAATACGTACTTGAAAATAATGAAATACTGGTACACTCGGTACGTTTTTCACAATGCGTACCAAGTGTACCAGTAAAGTAGGTACGCTTTTGTAAATACGTACCTACATTTCAATGAAATACTGGTACACTCAGTACGTTTTTCACAATGCTACCGAGTGTACTAGAAACACACTAGTTTTCTTGGTACGTATTTGCGAAAATCGTACCAATTTTAAGCGTACAATGCCATATTCAAATGGACCGAATGCAAATACATCATGCATAAATAATTTCAGAAATTCAACAAGAAGCTATCCACAATTCCAGAAATTACAGATCTGGAATTACCGGTACGTATTTCACAAAACGTACCCGGTGTACCAGTACAATTTTCCCCCAAATCTGCAAATCGTACCCTAATTTCCATTCTACTCAACAAACTGGGTACGCAATCGACATTCAAAACATAGTAAACCCGCGAAATCGAAGAAATCAAGTGATAATCAAACATAGTACTTGTATTTTACTTGACAACTCTGTACGTATTTACAAAAACGTAACAAGTTTATTAGGTATGCAGTACACATTTACAAATACGTACTGCGTACTGAGTAAACTTGGTACGCATTAATAAATGCGTACTGCGTACCCAGTAAACTTGGTACGCATTAATAAATGCGTACTGCGTACCAAGCACTCTTGATACGTACTGGTAAATACGTACTGCGTACCAGGTAAACTTGGTACGCACCAGTAAGCAATTACGAAAACGTACTAACCCTGAACCAGAAAATTCAGTCGCCGGAAATTTACAGCAACATCAGATCTGCTCGGAATTTACCCAAATACATCAAAATCGCTCGGAATTCAACCCAAATACACTAAAAATCATCAGAAACTCAACGAAAAACCTATAAATGAGTAAAAATAAGGCTAAAAAAATCATGAATTGAAGAAAAATTCAAAAAAACTCATTACCCCAATTTTAGATCTATGACTTTCTGGCGAGATTTATGGATTTCCGGCGACAATAGTTGGTGTAGTGGTACTGGATGTTGCAGACGGTGGCGGAAAAAATGAGCGGGGATGACCGGAGCTTTGCTCGTCGTCGCGGTGGTTGTTTTCTCCTTCACCGCTTCGGCGGTTTTTGCTTTCTTCGAGCGCGGCGCCATCTAGGTTGGTGGTTACAAGAGGTTGATGGTGGAGCAGAGGTGGTTGACGGCAGAGTGAGGAGGAGAGGCGAAGAGAATTGAAATCTCCGCAGAGAAGAAATCGTGGAGAGAGAATTGAAGAGAGAATGAGAGGGAAGAGAGAGAAAATGGAGGAAATAAAACTGTACAACCCTATCTATAAGGGTATTTCAGTCAAATTGGGTACAATTTTACCCAATTTTTGTCAAAAGTGAACTTTTGACAAAATTTGTTATTACCATGTAGGGTAATGACATATTACCATTTGCCTCTAAATTTAATATATTGGTAATAAAAAATACATTTTCTAACTCCAATAAATTATATAAATTCAATAGATAAAGATCTCGCTCAAGTTACATAGATCCCACTCGAGCGAGATCTCATAATAATTAACATAAATTCGAGCGGGATCTTTTGTAAACGAGTGGGATTCAAAAATTTTAAACCAAAATATATTTTGTTTTAAAATTTATCATATATCTATTAAGTTACGATTTTTTATTCGTATAAACCATTCATTTTTTGAATTTAAATAAATTTGATATATTGGTAATAAAAAAAATACATTTCCAACTTCAATAAACTATATAAATTCAATAGTTAAAGATCCGGCTCGAGTTACGTAGATCCCGCTCGAGCGGGATCTCATAATAATTAACATAATTCCGAGCGGAATCTTTTGGAAACGAGTGGGGTTTAAAAATTTGAAACCAAAATATATATTTTTTGAAATTTATCATATATATATTAAGTTACAAATTTTTTAATAGTATAAGCCATTAATTTTCAAATTTTTTATCATACAAAAAAAATCATATCACATGTGAATAGTATATATATCACATGTGAATAGTATATAGTATATCAAAACAAAACGCTTGACATTTAATTGATGAGAATTGAACCCTTGACTCCTCTTTTATTTTTTTAACGTTGCATGGTGAGAGAGGGCGTTACATTAGGGGAGGTGAGAGAGGGGAGGTGGGAGCTCAAAACCCTAGATCCCGCCACTCTATATAAGCATTGAATCCGCTCACATATCCCGCAGCCCTCATGAACTAAAAAAAAAATACAAAATTCCATTCGAGTTTAGAGAGGATCATCCGTTTAATTGTTGGAGTGGGATTTCCATCAGTTCGATTGTTGGAGCAAGATTTCATTCCTTCGATACAATATATCCGAAGAGGTTAATAATTTATTTATATTGATTTTATTCGTAGTTTTCTCGTTGTACAAATTATAGTCGAAGCATTAAAATTAGAATTTTAGCCGAAGCATTAATATTAGAAAATTTAGTCGAAGTTTCTCCTTGTAAATAAAAATAAATAAAGTAATATTAATTTTAGAATTTTAGTCAAGTTTCTCCTTGTAAATAAAAATAAATAAACCAATGTTAGTTTTAGAATTTTAGTCGAAGAATTTAATAGTTGGCATATTAGTTTCGATTTTGAGTGTAAAAAATTAGGAATAGGTTATCTAGGTTTATAAACTATCTCACATTAATATATTATTTGATCCGGCTCGTAAGGAATAATTTCCGCTCAGATGTAATGTAAATCCCGTTCGGTCGGAATTTTGTGTTTCCCCGAGTGGGATCTTATTAGTTTAGGTTGAATTTTCTTAACAATGTAGTTATTTTGAATTTCAGTCGAAATATTTGTTGGTTAATATAATACTTATGATTTTGTGTGTAGAAATTTAATAATTTGTGTTGTAGGTTTATAATTTATGCCAAATTAATAAAAAATTAAATTCCGCTCGTAATAAGAAGATCCCGCTTAGTCGGAATTTTCTGTGGGACCCCAATGTCCAAGCGAGATCTTTGTTTTTCTAGGATGACATTAATTAAAAATTAACGATGTATAATTATTTTGTATTTTAGTCGAAGAATTTGGTGGTTTAAAAAATTAGTTTCTATTTGTGTAGAAAATTGTAAATTTGCTTTATCTTTTAAATTATGCATATTTTTTCACGTAATTGGCATGTATATTTTTATTACTCTATATATCGAGTTATGATCGCATGATGTTTGACTTGGATAAAATATAAAAGATTATTTGTGGATTACAAATACATGCGTATTTTTTTGTAATGAATTATTATTTGTGGATTATTTTAAATAAAAAGATGCGTATTTTTTTGGATTATCTTTCGAATTATTTTCTATTTTATTTGTAATGAATTGATATTTTAATTTTGTGCACATATTACATACAAGAGGCCCGACTCTATTAACCGTGGTTCGACCATTAGCACGTATTACAGATTGGTGTTTTGGATGATGTTAGAAGGATTTTGTATGAGGTCGATTGTCAAGAATTGGTCGATAAATTTATAAATGGGTGCTTTGGGCATTTTGTCAATTGGGATCCGGGACAGAAATGCGCGATTGCTGTGCATCACGTGTTGTCACGTGAGATCAACTATCCAGGTTCTCAGCCTCACGAGATGTGGTTTCATATCAACGGCGTAAACCTCCGTTTTTCATACGAAGAATATGCTTTGGTGACTGGTTTGAACTTTGGCGAGTCCAGCTTTAATCCGGCGGATGACCACGATTTACGGAATGTGGTGGTTTATCGACGATTTTGTAACGGTATGCCTATCAATGGGAATGACTTACTGGGTCAATTTAAGAACATACGGACGCCCATCACAGATCGAAATGGTGATCCAAGTGTTGATTTTTACCTCCGCGCGGCTCACGTTTTAGTAGCGTACACGGTAGTACTTGGTAGAGACGTGAAAAAAATTGTTCCGCAGTGAATTTGAAAATTGGTTGATGATTTGAATTTGTTCACTAATTTTCGATGGGGAGCATATTCGTACTTGAATATGAAGCACTACATCACCAATGTGCAGAATATAAAGAAATATCACTTCTATGGTGCAGTATGGGCTTTTCATGTGTGGTCTCTAGAAGTCATGCCAGATTTAGCGGAAGCAGTTGGGAGACTTGATGACCCGACCGGGACTCCCAGATGCATTAAATAGAGGTTTAGAAGCAGACCTACAACAGATCTTGAACCACTTTTTTCTTTACTGGTAAGAAATTACTTTTTAAATCTCTTAAATCTTTGTTCTTATACAATACTCCATATTTACTTTTTTTTTTTACAGGAGTCCAATTTCACACCACTTACTGCTTTTGACGACGAGGAGATGACTTTTTACTGGCAGTCGACTCAATATCCAAATGCTCTCAATGTTGAATTTGTGTCATCCAAAAATGCGCTAAGGGAGGGTGAGCAGTTTCCTTCTCATCCACGTATGAAAGCAATTTTTGATGAAGAGGCCAACCCGACAGATGAAGCTTCAAGGTCCAGAAAATACATGGAGCGGGTGCTAGCTATGTCGAAGCAGACATTTCAGACGAGGAACCTCAAGAACAGCCCCAAGATAAGGGAAAACATAGTCGAAAAGCTGCAAAAGCTGCATCCCGACAAGTTGCATCATCATCTTCCAGCAGTGGGGGAGAGCACCACCGCTGATACAATGATCGTCGTTGGTTGAGAGAGGAATTGAAAAAATCTGAGGATCGACTCCTGGACAAGATAGATAAGAGATGGTTACCTCGGTTTAAGAAGTGGTTTGGGGACTTGTTTGAACAAATGCGATGTGGAACATCCCGACATTCACGTGCATATCAACCCACAACTCTGTCTCGGCAGGATCCCGTTTTTGGAACACCACCACAACAGCCCACCACTATCCCCTCTACTACCGCGCCCAGTTCCATCCCTGCAACTACTGAACCATTCACTCCGGTCCGATTTTCTATGCCAGAATTTGGTACAGCGTATCGGCCGCAAGGGCAGTTTGGTAGTACGCATCATGATCCACCTCGCCATTCCATGTTTGTTAGTGGTTATCGGACAAATATGTGGAGCCACTTGGGAGAGGTACTTTAGAGTTTTAATTATGAAATTTCTTTTTTTATTCATGTTTGAATTAATTTACTACTTTGCTGTTTAGATAATTGGAAGATCGTATCAACAATCACTCGCCGAAGATCGTTCCCAAATGCAACGATCTCAAGAACTGCAGATTAGTGTTATCTCTGCTATCCCACTTGATCGGCATCATCAGTACAGCCTAAACGGAGAGTTCTTAGAAAGAAAAAACTTGCACCCTCAGTTTCTACATCATTTCAAGCCGAAGTTGCACCGCACCCACTGGCAACCGAACTGGTTGAGGAATATGAAAGATTTGCTCGCGGTCCAGGTGGTGCAACGATGGTTCTGGCAGATAGTAGTATACCACTTGACCAGGCATGGTTTTTGGAAATTATGGATGCGAAGATGGATGTCGTTGTCGGGGTACGTTGATTTTTACTCTTTTTACTATTTTACTCTGTTAGATGTCTTGAAATTAAACTTTGTTAATAATTTAATTTAATATTCCCCATTTTATTATAGGCCGTTAATTTGTACTTAATGAATCTGCGATTCCGATTGCAAGCAGATGATGGGATCAAGCCTGGTGTAACATTTAAGAACACCGTCATTTTAGACACAGATGTCTTCGTAAGTAGTTAAATATATTAATTTCAAGAACACTGTCTTGTTAGCTTTTGATATTTGTATTATTGATGAAAGAGAGTTCACTGGAAAATGATTGGCTTACTGGAAAAACATTGGATCCCGAATGGCAGCCTCCCCCGCACATACTATTTAACATCCATGGAAAAGAAGATGCTAGTAAATCACATATCTCAATGTTTGATGCAACACAAGAAAGTGAATTCACATTTTTTGAGTAATTTATTTTACTACTATTTGTGATAATGTAGTAGTAATAATTAGTTATGCTTCTATGTCGATTTTATGAAGGTTATACTAGTGTGTGCTGTAAGTTCTCACTTCGTGACGCTCCATATCGACATGTTGGCATGGACGGCTGAGTTGTATGACTCCATGTACTATAACCTTGATCCGAAAGTGCAAAGACTGCGATTTGAGAGGTTGGCACCACTGCTAAACTTATGGCCTCAAGTTCCTACCCATGCTTTCTACTGGAAACATCAACGTATTGGGCGCACCCGTACAAATGATCCATTGAATTTGGTAGTGGTTGACATTGATCATCAATTTAAGCAAACCGACAGTGTAAATTGCAGTCCATTTACACTGATGCAAGTTGAAAGATTGATTACTGGACGTCCATCCATAGCATGAGGGCAAACTCACACTACAACCTATAGAATAAGGATGGCATGTGCTATATATGAACTTTGCCGACCACCGTAAGAGGCCACTATTTTTTTGTAATTGGAATAATGATTATTGTAATGAATTTCGATATTTAGAATTTTATTTATGTTATGATTTTCATTGTTTTAGTAATTTTGGATTTTTTTCATCGCATAAGACATGCATTTTCTTGTTTTGATTAAAATTAATATTTAGCAAGTAAAAAAATACACAAATCAACACAAAAAAATTAAGAATTTGCAAAAATTCAAGATCCTGCTCGCCTAATGTAGATCCCACTCGAGCGGGATCTCAAAAATTTTTAAATTAACCGAGCGAGATCTTTGAATACACGAGTGGGATCTTGAATTTGTAAATGATAGTATATTTTCGTATTAAATTTATCACACATATAATAATTTTAGATTTTTTTAATCGTATAAGCCATGTATTTTCTTGTTTTCATTAAAATTAATATTTAGCAAGTAAAAAAATACACAAATCAACGCAAAAAAATTAAGAATTTGCAAAAATTTAATATTCCGCTCGCTAGGTGTAGATCCGACTCGAGCGGGATCTCAAAAAATTTCAAATTAACTGAGCAGGATCTTTGAATACACGAGTGGGATCTTGAATTTGTAAATGATAGTATATTTTCGTAATAAATTTATCACACATATAATAATTTTGGGTTTTTTTAATCGTATAAGACATGCATTTTCTTGTTTTCATTAAAATTAATATTTAGCAAGTAAAAAAAGTACACAAATCAACGCAAAAAAATTAAGAATTTGCAAAAATTCAAGATCCCGCTCGCCTAGTGTAGATCCCACTCGAGCGGGATCTCAAAAAATTTCATATTAACTGAGCGGGATCTTTGAATAAACGAGTGCGATCTTGAATTTGTAAATGATAGTATATTTTCGTATTAATTTTATCACACATATAATAATTTTGAATTTTTTTAATCGTATAAGCCATGCATTTTCTTGTTTTCATTAAAATTAATACTTAGCAAGTAAAAAAAATACACAAATCAACGCAAAAAAAATAAGAATTTGCGAAAATTCAAGATCTCGCTCGCCTAATTTAGATCCCACTCTAGCGGGATCATTTAATAATTTTATGAATTTGCGAGTAGGATTTAAATTGTAGCAAGTGAGATATCAAAAAAGTAAATAATATTAGTAGTAGATTGTTAATGCCGATTACAATGTCTACGCGTATGACCTTCTTCACGACAAATACCACATCTCTTCGGACGTTGATTACTTGATGGTTTTGCTTCTTGCCTTGTGGTTTGTCTCCAGCTAGTTCTTTCCAATGCAGATATTCGCCGATTAGTTCTCTGCCGTCCCGCCTGTGAAGTGATTACGGGAGGCAACACCAAGATATTGGCCACTTCAACTGGAATATCCCAATCCTCTACATGTGAAACACGATGTATAAGATATTGATAAGCTTCATCCCAAGCTTCTCGTTTGTAGTACCATTACACATACTGGTATACATCATCGGCATTTTTTCTGCAATTTTTTACAATAATTTTAATTATAATTTCATATGGTTATGCAAATTGAAGCAATAAAACATACCGGATAGCAACAAAAGCATGCGAACAAGACATTCCATCATCTTAAAATTCACAACATGAGCATGTGTAGAAATTGAGATCAACTTTCCAATTTCTTCTATCATCACCCATGTTGAACACCAAGCCGATTCCACCATTCATATCGTACATTGATTATGTCATCTTCTTAGCCGCCTCTTGAGTGACAACTTCATCGTCTCTTTTGGGAAAATTCCATCTCTCATCGAACCATTACTCAATGATATACGTTATAGCATCAAACATTGAGCATATAGGGAGACCACGAGCCCATTTTACTCTATTATTCCACACTTCTGCTGCATTTGAAATGAGATGGCTATAACGCGGCAATGGACACTTGCATTGAGCCCACTTCTCTGATCCAACTCTCATTAATTTATCGTATGCGCCTTGGCTCTCTTGTTGAATAGAGTCCATTGCCTTATCATAAATTGAAGTGCGATATGCAAAAGCAGCTCGTTCGTATAACAACTTTCTCATAGCACGTCAACTTATTCAGCAAGTGATAGTAGCAAAGACCGTGAACTGCATTTGAAAACACCTCATTGACAGCGTTCGCTATAGAGACATGTACGTCAGAGACAATTAATGTATCTCTAAACTCGCCATATGCCATTTTCAAACGGGTTAGAAACCATCTCCAAGATATATCATTCTCGATTGGGCCAACACCTATCGCCAGTGGAAAAACGTGTTCGTTGGCATCCTTCGTCATAGCGACAAATAAAATGCCTCTATTCTTGCACTTGAGATGAGTGCCATCTAAAATGATCACATGTCTCATATTGAATGGATATGCAAGTCTGCAGGAGCCGAGAGCCACGAACAAATGCTCAAATCTCCCATCATTTCCAACCTCAAGATCAGTAATCGTGCTGGGATTTGATTCTTTCAGCATGTGAAGATAGCCAGACAACAACTGGAAGGATTCAACGTACCCTCCGTATATACTTTGTATTGCGTAATGTCGTGCTCGCAACGCCAAATCATAACGGATGGTGATATCGAACTCGCATAACATCTCCTCCATAATGGCCTTTGGCTCCATGATTTTGCAGTTGGTTCTGATTTTTCGCTCCACGTAAGCTGCAACAATATTCATCTTGATTTTCTTCGGAGCGGCACGTCGTAGTTGACGGATGCATGAATGCTCGGGAATGAACTTGTGTATTATCCAAGTATTCGTTCCACGTGAGGCTGCATGCAACTCAAATGGGCAATTCAGATGCTTGCATAAGAACTTCATTCGAATAGGAATGAACTCTCCATGTGCCACGTTCCGACTGCAATATTTATCTCTTTTTTGCTGTTGAAAACAACACCAACACGCAACTCATTATCATCTGTCGGGTCAAGATCACGTGCTACGAGAGAAATCGTAGCATCAGGCGGAATCACCGGAACTAACCAGTTGGTTAGATCGCACGCGTCCGTCGTTGCACTGGGACGAATCCAAGCAGTGTGCTCCACCATAGTAAAATCGCCTAAACCTTCCTCAGTCCAGTCTTCAGATGCTTCACTACCAGTTTCAAGATCAGCACTGTCAACATCTTCATCGTCTGAATCCAACTCGACAGTGCATTGTGGTTCATCATCATCGGTGTCTGGAACATGACAATCTGGAACAACAGGTACGTGATATGTGGACGTCGCTTCGTAATTATACCCATTGGGATATAAGTTGGAAAAGAAATCCTGGAAATTTATTTGTTGTTGGATACGCTCCATTTCATCAGAATACGTGTGCCCTTGGTCGTATTGAAATGATGACGCCTGCCTTTAGTCGTATTGAAAGGATGACGGCTGCCCTTGGTCGTATTGAAACCTTGGTCGTATTGAAAGGATGACGCCCCAGGTTCTTCGAAATATGGAACATACACATCTATGTGGCTGTGGATGAGATACACGGTTGGAAGGGACTCCATGCACAATTGAGCAAATTGTTGATCTGTGCTCAAGAGAATTTTCATAGTGCGTCCACTTCGAGCACGCGATAAATAATACATTTCGACCCGAGTGCTCATCGAATTTCGACGCATCAACACATCGATGTTTTATTTCAAATTGATAAGAGCTGAAATGGCAACAAGAACTTGAGTGATCGATTCTGAACCGCCCACATACTCAATATCGTGTCATTCTCCATCATATTTGATGTTGAAAGCTTTTCATTCTTCCATATTCTGAAATATAAACACTATAAGTATAAAAATCAAGAAAATTAAAAATGTAATATAAAAGATCTCGCTCGCATAATTTGTAGATCCCGTCTTAAGTGGGATCTTCCTTTACGAGCGGGATATTACTATTCACGAGTGGGATCTACTAAGGACGTTATCTTAAATACAATTGAAACTCACATTTTTTGGATTTGTTGATCAAATTTGAAAAATTCTTCGACTAATGCGAAATTCTCTTTTTAACTCATATTTTTTATGAGGTTATAATATTTTACAGAATATTTTGATGGTTGTGGTGTTTGCTCATTCATCTCTGCTACCACTTATATAGAATTTATTCATTCAATCAATTGGGTGAGTGAAATTGTACAAATTCACGTGAAAGTAAAATTGTTACATCAAAGGTGAAATTTCAACCATTCACGTGAACATTTATAGATGAATTTTCACATTCACCAATGTCGAGTACTATCACATTCAATTGTATAGTAAAATTATTATCACATACTGTATAAAAATTATGAAAATCTACGAATAAAAAAAAATGAAAACCAAAAAATATGTAAACTATATAAACAAATAATAATGTTATTAATTGCAAAATAATTATATATCCCGCTCGTACAAACTTAACAAAAATGAAGATCTCACTCGAGTGAGATCTTCAATAATATCAAGTGGGATCTTCATTTTTTGTTATATCAAAAGAGCGTGATTTCTTTTTATTTGTCAATTGATATAATTATTGTTAATGTTATGTAGTTATCATATTTTTGGATTTTCATTTTAATTAATTAATTATTTAATATGTATTCAATATTATTATATAATTAATTTAATTAAAATTTGAGTAATTAATTAACCATTTATTCATAATAATCTTTTAATTTTTAAAAACACAATATCCCGCTTGGAAATTTGAAGATCCCGCTCGAGTGAGATCTACAAAAATTTCAAGCGGGATCTTCACATATATGCATATTATCCGAGCGGGATTTCTATGTATTTGGCAAATTAATTAATTATGGTTATTTTGGTACAGTTTACATATTTTTTTGGTTTTTATTTAAATTAGTTAATTATATCATACGTATTCAATATTATTATATAATTAATTTAATTCAAATAATAGTAATTGATAACCATTTAATCATAATCATCTCAAAGCTTTTAAAAAGAAATATCCCGCTCGAGATATTTGAAGATCCCACTCGAGTGGGATCTCAAAAAATATCGAGTGGGATCTTATATTTTTGCTAATGTCACCGAATGGGATCTTTGTTTATTTGATATATCATAAATTTTTAATTATTTTAGTATAAATTATATATTTTTCCTCCTTTATTTCATATAGTATCGAAAATATTCAGCTTACACAAATATATTTGAGAAATTTATTAATTGGATATGTCATAGTCAACTAATCATTATAACACTAATTATCTAATTATTGACCACTTTTGCTAATTTCCATGCACTAACATCACAATCATTTTCGGTTAATGAGTATCAAAAGTGATAAGCAGTCAAGTCTTACACAATGTGTAAGAGATATAATATAAAAAATACAACATCAAGGGTAAACTGGTCTTTTCATACCAAACATGGACATAATTAATTTATTTTCTCACATGCGTACATAACTAATTTTGAAAAAGTGAAAATGGATATATTTCACAATTGAGACATTAATATATTATCTGCTTGTATGGTAGCCTATACATAAACCCATATTATATTAGTTATATGAGCTAATATCATGTTTGGTAGACAATATAAAATATGTGATGAGCCCTCTATTATTTCTTTGGCCCGGTCATAAATTCCTATTCCTTCCATATTACTAATTTCGGCTCCTCCCAATATTATTTCAGAGTGTTTAAACATTAACCCATTTTAAGATTTCCGTATCCCATTTTACCCCGATCTAAAAAAAAAAAATAAACAAAACTCTTTCTTCTTCCCCATCTTTTTCGCTGCAACATCACTGAGATAACATATTTGAAGCTCTCATCGTTATCATCTGCATGAAGAAATACGTCGATTTTGACTATATCCTCACGCGAGTTGCTTGGTCTGCCCTAGTTCCTTCGACGATAGAGGAGATTTGAAGAAAAGTCGTCGCCGGTCCGTCTGCATCTCCTGCGAATCAGCTTCCCCGGTGCTTTTTGCTCTTCTATTCATGGTCGAAAACTACAGGTTAGGGTTTAGGTGTTTCAATTTTCTCCCCAATTTCTTTCCTCAAATTCTCTTTTAGTGTGAAGAAGCAACAAATTCGTTTTTCATCCGTGCAGATTAAGCAGGTCAAGAAACACAAACTTCCCATGATATATGCTGCTCAATCCAATTTGTTCAAAGGTGCCCTTTTGATTTTTGTTACGGGTAAAAGAAGTGAATAATTTCGTTTTTTTATTTTTCGTTCGTTACTGATGAGAAAGACGCAGATTTCAGATATGGACTTGTCCAGGTTAGAGAAAATGCTAAAGCCATTGCATTTTATGGTGGCGAGAAAAATGAGATTCAATGTAATAAAGCTTTGTAATCCGTTTCTCTTCTCGTGAATTATAGCAATGCCGATTTTTTCTGCTTGTCATCTAGATTTTCTGTTGATTTGAATGAATTGTGGTGAAGAAGATGAAGAAGTATATATATACAAGGATATGACGTGTAATTTATAAAGTAAAGTAAGGTTATTTTTGAAAAAGTGAAAGTTAGTATTGAAGATAATATAGACTACCAAACATCAAACTTCATATATGAAAGTTAATATTGAAGTTAATATGGACTATCAAACATCTATCTCATACTAATTTATCTCACACTTCAATATTATTTGTATTGACTAATATTATATGTCATATCAAACAGACACTATGAATACCAAAATTGTAGCAATATATAATTGAGATTAGCAAACTTTAATTTGATTTAATAAATTATATGCCCCGCTACTTAAGAGACAAACATGAAATTATAATCTAAAAAAAAACTTGAATTTACTTCCGTAATCATATTGTAACGTTGTAGTGATTTATGTTGTTAGCTAGTAAATATTACACATGTAATTAACGAATTAAGAGCGGATTCTGAAATGCAATACGAAAAATCTATTCAAGATCGGATTAAAATATAAGACTTACCTTCCAGAACTTTTTTTCACATGAAAATTCCAAATTCGATGAATATAATTATTGAATAAATTAGATAAAATAAATACTTAATTTTTTGGAACTATTTTTACAACCTTTTAGTTACGGAACTAAAAGAACACTTGAATATTTATTGCATTTTACACGGGATTCTAGAATAAACAATGTACATTTCTTTGTCCTAGTATCTTTTTTTTTTTGAAGAGAGTATCGTTTATTTAATTACTGAATTCATGCAAACATATTACATAGATGTACTTAATTTGCACCAAATCTAATAAGGAAACACAAAAAATTGTGCGAGAGTCAACATTCCTAAAATAATAATTAATTACAAATAATTTTATATTATTTTTGAAAATGGGCCTATATATGTGGAGACCTTTAGCATAGTAACAAAAAATAAAATTACAATTTAACTTATAATTTTAATCAATGACTTCATATAAGTTGGTCGGTTTAATTCTCTCCTCCATGATCTTCGCCACCTCATTTGTTCCTCATTACTGTAAGTGCATGTCTATAGCTTGAAAAATATTAATCCTTTTCAGCAATATTGTATTTTCAAACAAACTAATTATTTCTTTGGATTTGCCTACTTTTTGGATATATCTCTAAAAAATATACTACAAATTTTCACTTGTATGCTCTAATTTGAATTTGCTCTTTGTTTGTAGTATAATTTAAACAACAATCAATAGAGTTTAGACATTTATCTATTTAGTGACAATTATATAATGTGACTTAAAATATAAAATTGTAGTGACAAATTTTTCATCTTACTAGAATCATGCATGAATTATAGTGACGAACAATTCACGTGGCTACCACAGTTAAATATATATAGTGAGAATAAAAATATTGTCACAAAAGAATTATCTTTAATGACAAGATCATTCTCCGTCATTATAATTTAATATGTAGTGACTATAATTGTTAGTTGTCACAAAACTTTTAGAGACAGTTCATATAGTCATAATACAATGACGAGCACAAAAGTCATCATTATGTAATTTTAGTGACAATTTTGACATATACAGTGACAAAAATTGTCGCCACTAGAAGCCGTATTTTTTTGTAGTGATAGTAGTTTGTTCTTTTGGATTACAATAAATTAACTGCTAGTTCAACCATAGTTACTAAGAGTGTATTTCTTTTGATGGAAAAAAGGTTTGAAACACGCATATATTTTACTCTTTTTTCAGTTTTTTCACATAGAGTGGATAAAATTTTCCGGCTACAATTAATGATTTTTTTTTTTTTTGGTAAAATTGATTTTATTGCCAAAAAGGATGCAGTTACAAACGCAAAACTACAAACTCAAGCAAATCATTACAACCAAAACCAAACTAACTGTTCGCCTTTTTATTTAGCTAACCCGCAAGTGTACGGGGCTATTCTAGTAATGTGGCAAGCAAGGTCGTATTCCACGAGGACTAGTTCGAAAGTCTTATGAGTACTACTAATAAGCTATTTTAATCTATTTAGACTAACAAATATTGATAAAGAGGTAATTAAACTAACTAAAGCAAATAAGCTCTAAATAATAATTAAATTGATAAACGAGAGGAGAATATGGTTAAGAAGCTATTCAAGGGACTAGATTTCGATGGATAAACAATTAGATATCACTTTACTAATCAATTGCTAACGGAATCCTAATTATCTAGGGCGATCTCTTGTCTTGAGTATCTCTAGCCCCCTCTCGGACGAACTAAAGTTGTAGATTACAAGCTAGTTATGCCGTCTCCGGTCACTAAGCTAACCTATAACTCCCAACGGCTCCTTGGATCAAAATTACCCTCACAACACCACTCACATCCTCTCGGGCTATTGCAATGTTATGCCCCGTATTCCTATTCTAGTATCGATTCTCGCCTCTCGGATATTGAATCAACACAATAGAGATGCCCAAATGGTGATCAATCATTCAAGCATTCAATCCAAAGCAAGAACACAAGGAGATAATAGAACCCATCAATAATTAACTAAAATAAGGATCAATCAATCACAAACTCATCTGATCCAATCCTTAGAATTGTGAAATTTAGCTAGTCATAATGAAAAGCAAATATCCAACAACAAAGATAAACAAGAAAGAAAAACACGAAAATAAGAGATTCATAGACAAATCCTTGGTCTTGAGCTCCAATCTTGAAATCCTTGAAGTCTTCTTCCCAATTCTCCTCCAAACACACTTTCTCTCTCTAGATTGGTGGGTGGAAGATGAAGATGGAGGTAGTGTGTGAAAATGAGTGAAGTGTGTGTAGAGATGGGTTTGTAGGGGGATTTATATGTTTTCAAGTGGAGAACAAGTTTTAGGAGTCCAAAATCGAAAAATATGAGAAAAAAATGAGCGAAATTGGGTTTTGGGCGGAAGAAAGTGTGCTGCGAGCGGGTGCTCGTAAGGGTGCTTACAGACTTCATGAAAATAGCTCTCAGAAGCGGGTGCACGAGCGGGTGCTTATGCGGCCAGCTCAAAACGACATTTTTTCTTCTTTCTTCGCGCGCCCGCGCGCGTTTGATTTATGGCTGAGCGACTTTTTTTATTTTGGCTCGTTCTCTCTCGTACGAACTTTGATTTGACCTCCGTTTCTTCATATGGCTTCATATCCGTCTCCTCTATCTCAATAATAGCTCCCTTTTCTCTAATATTACCTCCATTTTCCTGAAATAATTTTAAAACTAACAAACGAGCGTCAAATACGATAAAATAAGGTTTAAGTATTGAAAAGACTCACACAAATACAATTTCCACTATCTAATGACATCAAATACACTCTAATTATTGTGGAAAATCAATGTTTGTCACTAACTAATTTGGCAATATTTAAGCAAGCTGATAATACTTAGACTTATAGCAGCGGCGAGCTTGGCGAGCTCGCTCGCTTGGCTTTTGGGTGGGCCCAGCGTGCGCGCACCAAATGGTGTGCAGTGGCTAGCTCGCCAAGCTTGCCAATTTCTTTTTTTTTTAAATTCGAAAAGGATGAAATTAAAAAATAAAAATCATTTCATTACACTAAAAATTAAAATACTACTCCCTCCGTATTTTTATAAATGTCCTACTTCACCACTTTTTGATGTATTTTTATAAATGTCATACTTTATTTTTTTTTACCATCATACCCTCCTTGCTTTGTAAATTTACTAACATTTGCCACTGTGGACCCACCATCCCACAATTAAAACTACCCTAAATAACTATCCTAATCTAACTACACTAACTTCCACCTCCTCCAGCATAAACCCTCCTGCATAAGGAACATTCGCCGCCGCTATCTATTTCTTACCTTCCACAAACTTATCCGTCGTGAACCACTTCACCCGCTTCGCCGGCAGCTCCTTCACCCTCTCCCATTTCAGCCGCTGCCCCTTCCCGGAATTTGATCCCCGATTATTATACTCCGCGTACATCAACGTCTTCAACGCAAAGTCCATATCCCACGGCAGCCATCCCTCCACCGCTATCGATTATTCCTCGAAAATTCCTTCCACGGCTGCCCTAGATACGATTTCAACTCCTTCCTCACCGGAAAGTAGGCCGGATCCGCCTCGAAAGAGCAGTTCAGCACCACGATCCCCGTCGGCTGCCGGATGGCCTTCCTCCCCTGCGTCGTCACGATGTTCTACTGATTCGCCATCGGCTTCCCCACCACCAGCTTGCAGTTCCAGAAGATGGCGGCGCTGTCGCCGAAGATGAAGTCGATGGTGCCGGAGATGATGCAATCACGGTAGAACTGCCACTGCGCGTAGAGCGTGTCTTGGTAGGCGTCGATCTGGCAGTTGTAGAAGATGGCCATGTCGGCGCTGACGCGCAACGCCACCGCCTGGTGCTTCTCCGCTCCGGTGGAGTTCTCGAACCCCATGTCCACCGTCGTATATCGATTGTGCCTACCCCAAGGTTGTCAAGCCTGCTCTTGATTGTGCGTTTCGGCTCTTCTACTTTGGCCTCATCCGCGGCTGTGAAATTAGGAAGGACGCCGCCTCCATTATCTTCCGCGTCGTTGATTATGTTGGCAAATGAAATAAAATCTCACTAGATTTGTTAACAATCCACTTTATTAACAAACTAAACAACATCATTAAAAATACCCCTACTTTCTAACTTTTACCCTACTTTTCAACACTTTACCAACTTTCTTAATTCCCGTGCCCAGTCAAACTAGGACATTTATACAAATACGAAGGGAGTACATTAAACTACATTACAATAAAATTAAAATACTACATTAAACAAGAGTTAAAAAAAAAAGACTACTCATCATCAACGGACCACCCATATTTTATTTTAAGCTCCCTAATCCATCGATCATGGAACTTCTTTTGGGCCGGTACCATACCGACGGTGCTTCTAGTGATGATATGATAATCTTGTTGCCTTGTAAATTCTTCCATTTGCTGAGACATTCTCGTGGCCGCTTGAACAAATTCTTCTTGTATACTTCCCGATGCTGAACTGCTTCCCGAGCTCGATCCGACCTTTTCCTTTCCTCTTGTCGTCGCCTTTACCTTGTCTCTACCCATCGGGTGTTCCATCCGACTAGAGTGCTCTGACCCAAATTGGCTGCCGGAAAGTGGAGTGGAGGACCGCGGTGTGCTCCCGCTCGAATTGCTCCCTACCGAATCCTGCATGGAAGTGGTGTAGCTCCCATCTTCGCTCGTCTTCGTTCTCTTTGCCGCCGTTTCGATCATGTATTTTTCGGAGTAGACCATGGCAAACTTCGGCGTATCTTTGACTACCCGCCACGTCGGCAAGTGCTTGAAAGCAGCTTTCTTCGCGTTTTGCCATGCACTGAGAGCGTTGGACAAAATGTCCTCATTGCTCTCACCGCTTCGACTTTCCATCTCGCATTCCTTGTAAACTTGTTGGAATTCCATTAAGACGAGCTTCACTCGATCCCAATGATTGCGGAGCTTTTGCGGGTTTCTCTTCGATGAGTTTTTGGGATGGAGCTCGCGGTAACGCTGCAAAATACGGCGCCAATACGAATCTATCTTTTGGCCGTTGGCGACGATGGGGTCTTGGGAGATGTCGATCCAACACCGAGCCAAGACCTCGGTCTTGGCCTCGGTGTATCCCGCCGGCCCGTCCTCACCTTAAGAAGACGAATCCACCAACTCCACTGCACCCGCCCTACCGCCTCCACGACGGCCACCACGGCAACCACGACGACCACTGCCGGAGGCCTCCGCCTTCTTCCCCTTCCTCTTTGCCGGCGACGTGACTTGGACCTCGTCGGCGTCCAAATTCACCGCCGAGTTAAAATCTTCGGGCGACAGCGCGGGGTGCGTGGGATAGCCGGTGCTCGATGGGGCGGCATTGGCGGCTACGACGGCTCCGAAGCCTTGAAATGGTGCAAAGGCACCCGCCAGAAAGTGAGGAACGTAGGCTCCCGTCGTGGGAAATTGTGGAGCGAAGGCCGGAGGCGACGAGAATAAATCTCGTTGGGGTATTTGAGAATACAAATTTTTTCGAGGGGATGGACGAGAGGGGTTGGGGCTCGGCGAATCTTTAGCGAATGGCTAATTGTAGTTGCAATTGGCGTTTGGATCCATTATTTTTTTCGGAGAAGGTGGTCGCCGGAGGGCTTGGCCGGAGAAGGTGACCGCCGGTTGTGGGAGCAAATTTGAGTGAAAAGAGCGTGGAGAAGAGAGAATAGAGAGTGTAGTGTGTGATTTGTGGGTGGGATGAGAATATATATATAGTGGTAATTGGAATTAAAAAAAAAAAATTGAATGGTGACCGTTGGCGATCGCAACGGCTATGCCGGCGACCAACCAGCGGCCACCACGTGGCGCCGAGCGTGAGAGAGCGCATCTCGCTCCTTCAAGCTTGAGCGCGCGAGCGCGATGCTCGGCAGTGGAGTGCGAGCTCGGCTTGGGCGCTCATTGGGGCAGCGAGCGCCCGCGCGACCGCTGCCCACAGCCTTAGTGTAGCAGATGCCAACTTGTATTTTGCAAACACGCACTAGAGCTGGCATGCATTTTTTTTTTTAATTTCATTTTTACTCCAATTGTGAATATATAGTATGAGTAGGACTTAGATGCATACATATGCACACATATGCACAGTACCTGACCCGCCCCATGCGCCCGCCCGCTCCGCACGTGAGATCTATTCGCCACGCGTGGGTCTCACGCGCCCCATTTTTTTTTAATTTTAATTTCCAGATATTTTTTTCGACGGAGCCTTCCGATTTTACGGCTCCGCCTTCGCTCCGATTACTAAAATAAGGATAATCAGCGGACAACAATTTAGATTCGCTTCGCTCCGAGGCCTTCGGCTCCCCTCACTCGAATCTTAACTAAAGAAGAAGCGACAAACAAAAAAAAAGGTAAGAAAAACTAAAATAAAAAAAATGGAAAATTTTTAAAAAATGGTCAAAGGGGTTGACCCTGGTCAAACTCGGGTCAAATGGATTGGATCGGGTCGGATATTGCACGGTGCAACATTTACACTCAAGTTTTTATCATATAGTATTATAGTAGGGAAGACGTATAATAATATTTTTGCGTGGGATACAAAGGATAAAAAGTGGGAGATGGCCATACGATATAACTTTATTTTCCATCATATAGAATATCAGATAATAATGTGAGAATCACTATATAATATTATATATTAAATGATCGTTGTAAATGAATTTTATTTCATCATTATTTATTAACTATCATTTGATAAGAGAGCGCCTATCATTTACAACTATATCATCTGATAAGAAAAAAGTCCCATTTTTACAACTATCATTTGATAAGAGAGAGAAGTAGATATGTGTAATAAACGTGTGTGCGTGACATGTGATTTATTAACAGTTTTTTATATGATTTTTTTTGTTAATGTTGTGAAATGTAGGCAATGAAGATGTGGTGGGCAAAGAGAGTAAGATAAGAATTACAACTTGCGAAAAAAACGCGAAATTATGTTCACCTCCATTTTTTTGGACCTGTCTCTTTGAATGTTATAAAACTGAAGAAGCCTGCATTGAGATTTGTTGCAAGGGTAAATGTGATCAGCCGCCGGGCCTACGTGGATTGGCCCGGGCCCATAAACTCTTTGAATAGATATATAATTAGTAGTTTGATCAATATTTGTACGGGTAATTCTATACATGGCCCCTATTTTACTATCAATAGCCCATATTATAATAAATAATTCAAAATATATTAATTTTACTTTTTTGCCCCCACAACCTCATAGATTAATAACTACAGAAGTAAATGTTGAGAATATTATTCATCTATCTGTACTATCGTAACCCCCCCCCCATCAATTCATAATTCCAAGTCATAGTCGCACAACAAAAACAAACAAAAGTTAACGAACACTTCAACAAAAGAAGCAGAAATTTTACAAAAAATGAATGTAGAATAGCTGGGTTTAGATTTTTTTTTTTTTTTTTTTTTTTTTTTTTTTTTTTTTTTTTTTTTTTTTTAGAATTGAGTTTAAATGAACTTACCCACCAGTATTTGGGAAAACGGAAAAGGAAGAGTTTGAAAGAATTATTTCCGAATTACGGACCACAGATATCAAATTATGGTATCGCATTAATTTTACAAAATATATTTTTTTACAATACTGTTAGTTGTATTGCGATAAATATAATGGAGCCTAAATTACCGGCATCGCGTTTTATGAAAACAACTGCAAAACTCATTCAATATTCTCTTCGGAGTCGACAACATGAATTTGAATTCGCCGTCAAATTGTTTAGATTTGCGGAGGACATTGACAAGTCTCTATAAACATATCCGCACAATAAGGAACCCTTCATCAATTCTCTTTCAGTAGGCATATGACTTCGCTAACGAGAGCCATCCAAAGACATTGATTTCGTTTTATGTTAAATATTGGGGGCTACACCATACTTTTAGGTAATTTATGATTTAAATTTGAGGCTAAATAAGGGTAAAATAGTAAAATTAATATATTTTTATTTATTTATTAAAATAAAGGGATTATGAAGAGCAAAAGGGGTATGTTTCGGCGTTCATCATATACGGAATCTCCTTCAGGCGGTCGCCTCTACTGTTAGGGCCGCCCAATAAATAAACTTTTTGTTATTGTTTTAGTTTTAAAATTTTCATTAATTAATTAATTATGTTTATTTAATTATATCTAGTACTAAATGAAGTATGATTATGGATTAATAAGTTATTTAAGTGCGATGTAGACCTCATGTATAAAGATTTCCAGTCTTCGATTCAAGCCCAATTAGTCCCCCCTCACGGCTCACCCGACATTAAAATAAAGAAAGAAAGACAAATTACATGAATACTACCAAACTTGAATTTACTTCAGTTCACTTCCCTAATCATAGTGTAATTTTGTAATGATTTATTGATTGAAGAATAGATTTTGGAAATGCAATATGAAAAATCTATTCAATAACTATAAAATAATATATATATATATATATATATATATATATATATATATGTATATATAATGATAACATTTTTTGAAAGTGGGCCTATATATATGAATACCTTAAACATCATAATATAGTAATAAATTTTCAAAATTTCCCATAATTTTAATTAATGGCTTCTTACAAATTGATGCGTTTAATTCTCTTCTCCATGATCATTACTACCTTGTTTGTTCCTCATGACTGTAAGTGCATTTAAAGCTTCAAAGAATATTAATCCCTTATAACATTATTGTATTTTCAAATAAATGTATTTTCACTGGGCTTGCCCTACTTTTTAATATACTGTAATATATACGTTTTGAAAAATAAAGAATATTAATCCCTTATAACATTATTGTATTTTCAAATAAACGTATTTTCACTGGGCTTGCCCTATTTTTTAATATACTGTAATATATACGTTTTAAAAAATAAATAATACCCTAATTGAGAATTATAAATTATAAGGGGAAATGTGACTATTAACATTTTTACAGTTAAATTTCCTTTTTTAACACGTGTGGCCGGCCACAATGTGACATAATAGAATTTCCCAAAAGCTTAATACAATTTTTATGAATTATTAACATTTTTTTTTTTGTTTTTTGTTTGTGAATGTATGTAAATAGTTAAGAATGTGAAGATTGTGAAATGTAGGCAAATGCAATGAAGGTGTGAGCAAAGAGAGTAAAATAAGACTTAAAGATTGCGTGAAAGACGAGAAGGCATGTTCACCTCCATTTTATTGGAAGTGTCTCTTTAGATGTTATCAAACTGAACAAGCCTGCATTGATATATGTTGCATGGGAAAATGTGATCAGCTATCGGGCCTACGTGGATTGTCACTGGCCCGTAATATCATTGAATAGATTTTAAATAGAACATATTTGTATTTGGTATTGTGAAATTCATATACAAATAACGGTATGGACTCTTGGTTGAGGCCGCCCAATAAATAAACTTCTTGTTAATCCCTCATATTCCTTTTATATATTCAACACACAATTATTTAATTACAAAAATCATATCCAACGTACCCTTATACTACTATAATGATAATATGTTGGTAATACACAGAATTTGTGAAGTGAAATAGAATTAATCACATTATGATTAATTTATGTAAGATAAATAAATTGAGGGTATGTTTGACACAAAAATTCAGAACGACAGTGAAAATGAATAAAAGAAATATGAAAAATCTAAAAACGGTAAACATTAGGAATAGTAGGGAGTATATATTATTGTTCCCCGTGTTGCCCGTGCTATGCCATGATTGAAGAACAGGGCACCCGAGTCCCTAACTGGAATCACTTATTTTCGTAACTAATAAACTTCTACAAGATGTAGAGTCTTATAAGGTAGTATTTGGAGGAAGTCTCTACTTTGATAGTAGTCAAAATGGTTACTATCTTCAATTTTTTTTGGTAATTGATTAATTAATTCATTAGTATTTATTTAATTCTATACAGTTAATAAATTTTGATATCACTTAATAGTTATTTAACAGTCCTTCCACATCCAAGCGAATAAGCGATCGATGAAAACCTCATTTATTATTATTGAGGTTTTCGCTACTCCCCTCATCCAACTTAAGAAAAAGAGAAATTACAGGAATACTAAAACTTGAATTTACTTTCCTAAATCATGTTGTAATTTAGTAGTGACGATTACTGAATGAAACAAAGATTTTTGAAAATTCAATATGAAAAATCTATATAATATCCAGAAAATAATCAAATAGTAAGTACTATATATTGATAACATTTCATTCGCACATGGGCCTATATATGAATACCTTTTAGCATCATAATGTACAATAAATTTTCAATTTTTTTCCCAAAATTTATTCCATGGCTTCTTACAAGTTAATTGGTTTAATTCTCTTCATGATCATTGCTACCTTGTTTGTTCCTCATAACTGTAATTGCATTCCAAAGCTTAAAAAATATAGTCTCTTGTGTATAATATTATTATATTTTCAAACAAACTTCTTTCTTGCGCACGAATTGACTACGTTCTAAATATATTGTAAGATTAATAGTTTTTGAACTTATATATATGCTTAAAGCATGTACCATTCTTTCATCTATTTTTCATGTCCAAATTAATCTTGTATTTATCTTATATATATGAGATGTTTAGAAATATATTTGAATATTTTTCTCAATTCTTGTTAATACTAGAAAATTGTATAGGTAATGTGTGTGTGTGTGTGTGAGAGAGAGAGAGAGAGAGATAGAGAGAGAGAGAGAGAGAGAGAGAGAGAGAGAGAGAGAGTGTTACTGTGTATGTGTAATAACTAGCTAGAGAGAAATTGAAGTATAAATGTACACGCATTAAATCTTAATATTAATTTTATATATTATTAACAGTTTATTTTTTTGTTTGTTAATTTGTTTGTGAAATGTAGGCAATGAAGATGTGGGCAAAGAGAGTAAAATAAGAATTAGAGTTTGCACGAAAAGCGCAAGGTTATGTTCACCTCCATTTTATTGGACCTGTCAACTCAAATGTTATCAAACTGAAAAAGCATGCATTGATATATGTTGCAAGGGTAAATGTGATGAATCGTCGGGCCTACGAGGATTGGCACCAGCCCGTAAACTCTTTTCATAGATATCAAATGAATATATATGTATTGGTGTTCATGTACAAATAAACAGTACGGACTCTCGTGCATGCGGTCGCCCGCACTGTTAAGGGCCGGGCCGCCCAATAAATAAACTCTTTTGTTATTGTTTTAGATTTAAAATTATTTAATTCATTTTTGTTTATTTACTTCTATGCAGCAACTAATAAATTACGATTATGAATTAGCAAAACTTTAAGTGAAAATATTATTAAATTATAATTGAAAATTAATAAATTACAATTGAAATTTAAAAACAATAATTTGAATTAATAAACCCTGATAAATGGTTACTCGTCCAAAATTCTTACCATTTGCTCGCAGCAATGCAAGTATTATTTCTAAGAGATATATAACATGTAATGTGAATACATGAAGACGTTTTCCAGTTTTACACATAAGTATTATGTTTTTCGATTTCCTAATTAAAACTTAATTATCCACTTAATACATCCATATTAACCCCCCAAACAACTTAAACAAACTTTAATCGAGCTAAAGATTCGAATAACTGGTTACATTAAATTTAAAGATCGGTCAAAGATAGATATAAAACTTGAGAACTTTGATTTCATGTATTAACCACTCAGCCGTTAGGCCAACAAAAGACACACATGCACAAAATTTAGTTAGTAATCAAATTAAAATTTAATCATTTATAGTTATAATTTTAAAACTGTTGTTAGGATTTAATTAAACCGTCTGTACGGTTGGCCGCACATTATCCGCAAAATATTAGCAATGGGCCCACCCCCACTTAAAAGAATATGAGACCTATACTTTTGACTCCTTGAGCTAGCATATGAGATTAAACCCTAACTATTTAATCGTTGAAAATTGAATTTCATTTCCCACTATCAACCTCCCCGCGAATTCCCCAAAATAATTCCGCAAACGCTCCTCCGCCATCGAACAGCCGCTCGCCGCCCTATGTCAAGCGCCGACTCGCATTCTTGTAGGGGCCGGCCGTTTCTCTTAGCATAATTCTAATATGCAGTTTGGTGATGTACCAAGTTTGATCATTAAATATCAATTTTCAAAAAAAAAAAAATAAGAGAGACCTTATCCCTCAACATCTCAAAACTAAACAGCTTATTTGTGTACATAAATGAAAATCTAGATCTTGTAACAATAAATCACTTATTTCTCGTTACTTACCAATAAAAATCTTAGTTTTATCATAGCATAGCGTACGTGTCTTGAAGCACAATCTATCGCCCAACCAATAAAAATAAAAGCTAGAGTATTAATGTCTCTCGTGTGAGCCAACTTTATAGTTCACGAGTGAAAATACCAAGCTCAATTTCAAGCACTAAAAAAGTTTAGAAATAAAAAAAAAATTAAATAAAAAAAAAACTAGAGGCACAAGATGTCAATTTTTTCTGAACCTCAATTTTCCCGACATAAAGTAAAACTTATCCGTGATTACACAGTATCAAAATTTTAAGTATGAATATTTTCACAGTATATATCTATACTAACAGAACAATAAATGATGCTCAAGTTCAACTGAATCATTATAACTACATTTTTATGAGAAATCTTGGATTTGTATTTCGTTCATGGCTAATTTCTGTTGTTCCATTGAGTTAGAGCCTCGCACCTTGAAACAAGGGCAACTCGATCATGCTAGGGTACGTACATATATAGTTTAATTAGGTAGTTTATTAATTTTTATTGATCAGAAATAGTGAATTGTTTTATATGATTGACCGATATATTTTATTCGAATATGAAAACTTGCATATATGATTTAAAGAGAAGTTTCAAATGTTTTTATTTTCGTATTTAGTACTACGTTACGTGATTTATAAACAAGCTTTCATGAGTACATACATTGAAATAAAATCATGCACTTATCATGTGTATTATACAACAGAGCAGACAACATCTTTTAATATGGACCCTGGTAATGTGAGGGGCATTTTCTTGATTAAGATAAATAAAATAAATATTTCATATATATTTGATGCAGGAAATTGCTGTTGACATTGTTCAGACAAAGGAACCAGATGAAGCATCAACTATGTTCACTGAGGTTTATTCAACTTTTTATTTTAAGAATTCGATTTTTATTTGTTTAAATATAAAGTATATTCGCGATGATCACTTTCTCTAAGGCAATGAAGTATTTGTTAGTTTTTAAAATCAGTGGAACTGATCATTTTATTTTTCCCTTTTCAAAGCACGATTAAAATGAATGGGCCATATACTTAATTATTTCATAAATTAAATGAATTAGCTGCCTCTATGATATACCACAGCTGCAGGGAATGAAGGAGGTGACGGGGATCAAAGAGGCAGCGGTGGCGGTGGCAGTTTCCGGTGAAAATCTGGTGGAGAAGGTGGCGGCAGAGGGTGGTGGTGCAGTCATAAAGGAAGAGATTATTGTGGAGACTCGTTGCCAATGTTTAGTTGTGGAATCATCACCAGAATGTAGGGAGATTAAAGAGCCGCTCTCTGCCCCTTTTTGAGGCTTCATTTTTTTCTGTCATAACCAATTTATCGGACACTCTATATGTTGTTTAACAATTTTGATTTTTTAAACTTATTTAATGAATATATGCCATTTTTCATGCATAATATGTATTACAGTATAAGAGAAATGTTATGATCTCATCGAATATGGTTGGTTGTGTTTGTTATACGTGACTAAATAATCGAGACCAGATAGTGTTACGTAAGATAGGAGTATCAAGATTTCTCGCTCGAATAAAAGTTATGATAAAATTTATATTGATACTATTATTGGAATTCAATATAAGTTTTTAGGGGAAAAAGAGTCAATAGCCCAACAAAGTACAGTACTAGTGCTTTTTTTTTTTTTTAATCATGTAAAAATGTTCATTTGGGAACAAGTCTAGTTCCATCACTTCCCATATCGAACTTAAAAAAGAAATCTAAAAGAAAAAGGAAAATATTACTACCTCTGTTCCCCAAGTCTTTTCTTAGGAGGGAGTGACACACATATTAAGGAAAAGGTTATTGAGTTAGTTGTGAGTAGAGAAAAAGTGATTGAATTTGTTGTGAGTGGAGAAAGGGTCCCACATAAAGGATAGTGATATATTAATTAATTGAGATAGTGGTGGGCCATATGTGGTATTTTAGGTAAATAAGTTGATAAAGTAAGGGGTAAGAGTAATAATTTGTTATGGAGTAGTGTCCAAAAGTAGCTAGAAAGAAATTTGGGACCATCTAAAAAAGGAAAAATAGGAAAAGACTTGACAATCGGAGGTAATTCTGCAGTATAGTTTTTGACAACTTAACTTTTCAACGAAAGTTTATACTAGCACTTAACATAAAAAGAGAATAAAATAAACAATTGTTTTGATTTCACAAAAATCAAGGGATTCACATGAAATTGAGATCAAGTTACATTTCTCTAATCAAAAGTTAGCCCCAACACTTGTGCCTCTGCTTCCGATGCAATCAGAGAACGGCTATGGCTGCCGATTAACCACCGTATTTCGCTCCTCTTCGACCGCCCTCTGCCGGCGGTGGTTGTAACGCCCACTTCCGCCGTCTCCATCTCCAAAACACACACTAACTACGTGTGCAGAGTGAAATAACACAGCAACCACATTACATATTATGCTGTCAACTTCACCAAATTCCGTGGCCTGCAATTCCCTTCTTCACTCCTCATTCCTACTCTCACTACACATCTCCCCAAACCCAAGATTTTCTTCACGGTTTCTTGCAATTCTCAAAAGATCTCGTAACTGTAGGGATGAATCAGAAAGATTCACAATTCGAGAAAATGCCAAATTATAATTAGTAGCAGCACTAACCGTTGTCTCAGCTTCACTGCCTCGACCCTCTTCCTCTGCAGGCTGATGGGGTCTGTGTGAATAGTGTTGCCTTCATCTCAGAGCGATCCTCTGTTTTGGAAATAATGGAATTTGTTGCAGATTGATGGGCTCTGTGTGAATGTTTATAGGCCTCCTTCATCTGAGAGTGATCCTCTGTTTTGGAAAGAATGAGATTTTGTCGAGAATCTTGATGGATGGTCTCATTTGCGCCGAAGCATCGGTCTAAGAAGGCGTTGGAGTTGAAGAGAATGCCGGAGGAGCTTAAGCGTAGCAGTAGTGAAGTGTTGGATAAGTAAGGGAGGAGAGAGAGAGAGAGAGAGATAAACTGGAGAGAGCAGTAAAAATGGAGGAGAGGCTGAAGAGGGTGAAGTATGAGGAATCGTTGTGCTAGGCGCAGGAGGGATCACAAGGAATGTCTATGATGTTTGAGAGAATAGCTAATAGCTCTGGCGTTTCTACAACTCTAGGATTTGTTTTCTTCTATATATTATCACATTGTTGTTATGGGATGGGGATTTTGAGAGTGAAGTAAAGCGATATATGGGGCTCGGTGCTGGTAATCGAAGGGCAAGGAATGGGAGGCCGGCACAATATCTGGAGTTGCAGGCGTTGGGAAAATCTGGCTTGAGCTTGAGGAGATTCTGAAGCTCTTCAGCCATGGTGAAATATATCGGAGGCGTGGACTTAAAATACCTGATGGCTGATGATGTTCTTGCAAGTAACCAATGCTTAACACTTTTTTGTTTAATATTTATTACATGCCTTATTACTTGCTGCGTTTGGAAATGGAAAAAAAATGTGTGGCATTTAACTTTCAGTGTTGAACTCTCGTACATATGTTTATATTGATCTTAGGCTGTGGGAATGAAGAAAATTATAAAATAAATATAACTTGAAGCTTTTTTCTGGTTTGGAACTTGAAGAAATTAGTTATTGGACCTTTTAGCATTTCTTATGTTTGGCTCATCACATTTAATTGATTGACTTACAAATCTGTGCGCCAACATTAGCTGTCTTTCTTTTACTACTCTGTGTTGTTCTTCTCATGCCTTGGTATATTTTTGTATTATGTGTATCTTTTCAAAATTATAAGGTGGCATACTTCTTTGTGGTCCTCCTGGGGTGGGGAAGACAATGTTAGCAAAATCTGTGGCCAGCGAGGCAGGCGTGAACTTCTTTTCCGTTTCTGCAGCTCTGTTTGTGGAGATTTTGCTGGTATTGGTGCTTTCGGTGTTCGTGCTCTCTATCAAGAAGCAAAGGAAAATGTGAGATTTTTTTCTTCTTGTGATTTACATATGGAGGTCAGAGAAATGCATTATGGATTTATATGTAGAATTTGTCAACCCTTACATACATGCCACTAACTAAGTAGTTTTATTTCCCATAATGAGTTGTACTACATTGAATATCCTGGCTATTGTTTCGTTCAATTCTCAGAGCGATGTCCTCGTACAATAGTCATGTGATTAAGTGTTTAAAGTTAAGCTTTCACGTTACAGGAAAATGGCTCCAGATGTCGACTACGTCAGCGTTGCTAGCATGACTGATGGAATGGTTGGTGCCGAGCTGGCCAACATTATAGAGGTTGCAGCCATTAGGATGCGTATGGAAGAACTGAGGTCAATTTTTTTCTGAATTTTCGAAAAAGCTGAAGTCTTTCTTCCATCATCTATGTTTCCTGTCACTAATGACCACTGACCAGAATTATTTTATACCGATCTTCAGATGAATATGATTTGTATGTTTATCTGTTGATAATCTTGTGCACAGGTTGTTAAAACTTCGATTTTATAGTAATCTGCAGATTACTGCTGATGACTTGTTACAAGCTGTACAAGGAGTGGTATGAGAAAGTGTGGATATATAGAAGTCTGAGAATCCCAGAGATGTGGAAGCAAGTAGCCATAAACGAGGCAGCAATGGCCATAGCTGCCGTAAACTTCCCCGACCACAGAAACATTGTACGTTCTCTATGCTTCACTTCAAATGCTTTAATGCTTAGTTCTGAATTTTTCGATATGAATTTCATTTTCCTTCAGTCATTATATTCAAATAATTATTTCTACGTAGTTGATGCACATTTAAACAGAGAATTTCACATCTGGTTTCTCGTTTTTGCTGTGTTATGGCAGGTGACAGTTGATCCTAAGGGTGGAAAGGAATTAGGTTATGTACGGATGAAGATGGATAATGTGAGTTTTTAGGAAGGATTGTTAAGGTATCAAATATGCTCCATCTTTGGCAACTTTATTTGGTTATATTTTCTCACCGTGCGCTTCAAAACAATATATCATCTATTTCGTTGATAAGATTATTCTGTACAATTTCATCTGTGTGTAGTTATATATCCATCGTTTTAAGTTATTGCAGCTGTCAATCTCTATTGGATCACATCAGCGTCCAACTTTCACTGCGTTCAACTCATGTGGTATGGGAAGGATCAGGTATTCAGATATTCAAGGACAATATTTTTTGAAGGTCGAAGATGCTGAAATGTATCTGAAATATGAATCCGATCACCTAACTTGTGCTACCAAATTGTTATTTTAAAGTAAAAATGGCTTTCTTTCTCAATGATAGAAGTTTCTCTTCTCCATTGAAGAAGGAAATAGCTAATATTAATTAAGCAGAGAATCGTGCTTTCAATTTGTCGTTCATCAACATAAATTTTACTAGCAGCAGTTTACTTCTTCTGATATTTTCAAATTAGGAACTTAACCAAAAGAGAATTTCATGCATGCATGGATCTCTCAACCCTACGCCACCTTCCATACTTGATATCAGGTCAGCAAGCAATTAAGTTTATCAAATACTGTTGTCTAAAATTGTTTACAATTTTAAAATAGATGAGTTGCATGCATCTCTCATGATATCGTTTCTTCACATATGATCATGAGATCTTTTATTCTCGCTGAATCTACACCCTCCATGTCCAGTTGTTCTTTGTTGACAAAAGAAGCAAACAATAATTTGTACTATTACTACAAATAATCTTCCCAAAAAATAAAATAAAACCCTAAATTTGTCACAAAACCTGGTCACAATATTTTATGGACTAAAACTTATGTGAGACTAGTCTTTGATTCGTTTCGCCATGAGACCGTCTCATACAAGACTTTCTCTTTTAGATATGAAGGGACGTGTGTCTGATGATGATGAGACTTCACTTATACCACTATTCCACGTGTAATCAATGTCTGAAATCATCATAGGCTTGGCTTCATGACCTCTTGTTTCTTGAGCTTCATCTTCAACAATTGAAGGTATTTTAGATATTCTAATACTTTCCAATTCTGTTGCGACTTCTCTCATAGCTGGCCTCATTTTCCCCTTATGATTCAAGCATCTCTCTGCAAGCCTTGCAACTGCAACAATTTCTTCCTTTCCACCTTCCACCAACACTTGAGCGTCGAGAATCGAGTCGAGATCATTAGCTTCCATAGAAGCAAGAAATCGTGATGCTAAATTTCTGTCACCTTCAGTCGAATCTGTGGATATCGGCCTCCGTCCAGTCAAAAGCTCAACAAGAACTACTCCAAAGCTATAAACGTCGCTCTTATCTGTAAACTGACTTGTTTGAAAATACTCTGGATCCAAATATCCGAACGTTCCTTTAACCATCGTGGTTAAGTGAGTTTGATCCACTGCAACAACCTTTGAAGTTCCGAAATCTGATACTTTAACAATGAATTTCTCATCAAGAAGGATGTTACTAGACTTGATGTCTCTATGAAAGATAGGGATCGAAGATGCAGAATGTAAGTATGCCAATGCCCCTGCTATATCTGCTGCGATCTTCAAACGCATGTTCCACGAAAGTGAAATTTCTGGGTTCGGATCATGAATGAGTTCGAAGAGGTTCCCGTTTGAGACGAATTCATACACGAGAAGAGGAACCTCAGTCGCCAAGCAACATCCAAACAATCTAACAACATTCCTATGATTGACTTGTGACAGTATCACAACCTCGTTTATCAACTGCTCGAGTTGATCCTCATCGACCAACTTCAGTTTCTTGATAGCGACAATCTTACCATCGGATAACATTCCTTTGTAGACCGTCCCTTGCCCTCCTTGTCCGAGAATTCGGCTCTTGTTGAAGTTATCCGTGGCTTTCTCCAACTCTTTCGCAGGGAAAAGTTTGGTTCTTTCGAGTGTGCCTTCATTTGTTTGATGCTGTAAGAGAAGATGTTCAAAGAATTTCTCCTTGTCTTTTCTTTTCTTCCTTTTTTGCATTACCTTAAATAAAAGAAATGATAATGCCAGTACTAGTATAAATCCTACTCCGGCGCCCAAACCTGAACAAAAATTACTCATTATTATAAATTAAAAAAAAGGAAAAAACAAAAACAAAAATGTAGAAGAACAAGAAAAAAAAAAGTACTAAAATTTTTGAATGAGATTGAAGATCCTCGAATTCCTAGCATATTTTTATTTCGTACTATTTTATTTTATTATTTACTCCATGGATATACTAGGGTTAATTGCCGGAAATAACAACGTTTCACTCAAAATTGCCTTTTTTTGCATGTCTTCTAAAACATTGCAATGATAGCATCAAAAAGTTGGAGATGTTATAAATGATAAACATTAAAAGGTCGTGTTGTGATAGCAATGATTAAAAAGTCTTGTAAAAAATTCAAATTCTGATAAATCTTGTTATTTCTGACAATTATAGATGTTAGTAACAAGGATATGTTACCTATGGAAATATTGATCATTGTAGACGGTGGCCGACGAGTGCAACCCTTGCCGTCTTTCATACCATCACCATCATATCCTTTCCGACATGAACAGACAAAACTCCCGGGATTATTTGTGCAATCCGCGTTGGAATCACATGGATTTGTCATACTATTAGCACATTCATCGACATCTACCTCACATCGAAAAATAAAAATAAAAAACTAATCATCAAGATTGGACGAATAGTTACAAATAGATATTCTTGTAGAAACCATGCACCAACCTTGGCATCCTGGTGCGAGGTAAGGATTGCCCTCGTAACCTTTGGAGCAGTTGCAGAGGTATCCTGCAATGTTGGTATCAAAATCCACACAATCGGTGTTACCCTGACATGCATAGGTAGTCGGGTTTTGGCGTGCTTCGTTGCAAGTCTCGGGGCCGATCTTCCAGTCGAAGAGCACCGGGGGAGTGTTTTTCGCCGCCCAGTTATCAGTTAGGAATGTGGTTGCATTATTAAGGTCGTTCAAGCGATATGAAAACTCAGATTGATCGGAGATGACCTTTTCCCCCACAAAGGCATAGCTCGTAGTGAAAAGCTTGTTGTCTCTCCAGTTCCTATGTACGTCAGTCAAATTTACGTACAAGTTTGTGGTGCCTGCATGCATGTGATCGACTTGTCAGATCATAAATAAAAGTGAAAAGATACAGAAAATCTATTGTTTTATAATTAATTTGAAATAGTTAAACTATAACAAGATACTATATTTTCTTTGGTGGTAAGTTTGGAAGTTGGAGGAGAGTAGTAGTACTCATTAATTTTGGGAGCGAGTGAATTTGGTAAAAAATGTTGAATTTAATCCTTAATTAAATGAGGCCCGCTACAAAATCACAACAACCTTTTCATAATAAATTAAGATAGTGGAGGCATGATGAGTTGATGGAAAGTAAAATTAAATTTTAAATACTCCTACATTATTGCACAAATTTACCCATCATTGTATGTAAATTGATAATTATTTTAAAAGGAGTATATGAGCGACATACCAATATTAAGTTTTAACCAAAATATAAAATCAACGTGAGATATTAAAAATTATACCGTACAAAACATGTAAAAATAATTTAATATAGTTTTTTTATTACCACATACATGTACACCTTTTTTGGCTGTAAATCTGTAATCCATTCATCCTGCGTATTTTAAACTAGTATTGTCCCCGCGCTATGCATACGGACTATTTTATAACTTTTATTTATATTATTTCAAAAGTTGAAATAAAGTTTATAAAATGTATTATAAATTAATAACATAAGTTAATTGATTTTTTTGCTTATATAAATAACAATTTTCACAATTTTTTAACTCAAGGAAAGTATCACTTTGAATATATAAAAATAAGTTATTAATATAAGAATTTATTCGAACATAGAATCAAATATTTCTGATTAAACTAAAAATTATGATATGTTCACACAAAACAAAAATGAAGACTAAACCCAAAAAAAAAACCATGATAAAACAATCTAGTTAAGAGGACTATCAGAAAAGCTCATTATTTTGCAATTGTAGTCTTGCAAACTTGCAAATAAACTCAAGTACTACTAATATATTTTTAAATAGATTCTCCATATAAAAACAAATGCTAATAAAATAACAAATAAATAATATGAAATGCAATGTGAAAGTTGTAATTTAGAACTTCAAAGCAAGTGCTCATCTTTTTGTATTACCTGTTAATCTCTTAATTATGCTCATTTCTATTGTTTTCATAGTCTTCAAGCCAAAATCATTCAATTCACAAAAAAAAAAAAAAACAAAAAAGAAAAAAACAAACAAACATGAAGATAATAGAGGGAGTGTATAAAAGAATATCATGTTAATAATGTGAACGGAAAATATATTAAAATATTAAAGATTATTTATTTCATAAACAAAAGATAAGGAAAATAAAAATATATTAATTGCAAATTGTCTTTTATTTTGTGTAATAGACAAAATGAGTGAAAATAAATGAGTAGTTAATTATTTGTATAATATAATTTTTCGCATAAGAACAAGAAAAGGAAATGAAAAGACTCAAAGTTTTGGAGGGAAAATTTATGAAAGCTCATTTGTTTTAGTAGAGTTACGTAGATTATTACTAATTTATACTAGCATAGAATTTCCGATTTTAATATAGTGTTTTATTTCTTGTAACTATATCACCTAAACACGGCAAGTGTAGGCTATCTAGAACATGATCATTATTATGCTAACCCCAATAATGTGAAATTGCTGAGTCTGCGGACTTTAACACAAAAAAAATAAAAAAATAAATAAATGCAGCGTGTCTACTTTTGAGTTTTGACTAATATTGATGAACTAATCATTTTTTAATTCATTCTCAAATATTGATCTACCAAAGCTAGAAAACATAAATAATTAGTAAATAATTTATGTTACCGAAAAAAAAAGTAAAGAAAAATTCTTCCATTTGATCAATCGATTACCTTTAGGAATAGGGGTCCGACAACAGCCGGTGCCAAGCCCGAATCCGTTGCTATCATCCGGGCACGATGCGATGCCGCCGGAATCATTCCGGTTCTGACAATACGACACACAGCCGCCGCTGAAACTCCGGTTAGCTTGGCCGGTGGCCGCCGCCATGTCGTCGCAGCCGATGGCGGTGAGCCAGTTGCTGTCGGAGAACGTATATCGAGTCGACGTCAATGTATAAATAACAGTCAGGATTCTCCCATTTTGACCGTAGGATGAAAGAGCCAGATTCGGCCACTTGACCCGAATATTTGTGGGGTTTATTTCGATGAGTTCTGAACCCAAGACAACTAGGAAGGTCTTTGGCGGGTCGTAGGTAGCATTGCAAGCGATGTCGAAAGATCGCTCCTTGGAGCAACCCGACCCGACTCCAAACGGGTACGGGATTGGTAGACTCCCACATCGGTCGGGGCAACCTGGTTTGGCGATTGAACCGGAGGAAGATGGTCGTGCGAGAAGCAAGACCGTTATGTGGAGGAGAGAGAGTTGCAGAAGCATGTCCATAGTTTGAATAAAGGATTTTTGAATGCTAAGAGCTGAAATTGAAACTTATATTTTAATTTTCATACGCATTTTTTTTTGTATTGTTTCTTATAGTGTTGGCCGGCTGTATTTATATTGTATGATTTCTTTGAAATTCAGACGGAAGTTTGTCTTGGTAAACGCACATAATGAAACAAGTGGCATATATCGTATAAAAAAACTAAGGTTAGTCGTGTTAATGTCAAAATGGGCTCGACTTGATTCAAGATTGGACTAAGATACATATTTTTTAGGTTTGACTAGTCCCAATTTGCCAGCCCGGCCCGGTTGAAAATCTCAATTTGATCTGACGGGCTCTGGTTGGGCCGAATATTGTTGGGAGTTTATAAACAAGACAAAAATTTGGGTACAACTGTTCCACCGTAGAACATCCGACCAGTTAACCCGATCCGACCAGTTTTTTTTTCAATTTTTTTTTGTTTGCCGCTTCTTCTATGGTCAAGACGCGAGCGAGGGGAGTCGAAGGCCTCGGAGCGAGCCATAAAAGTCCAAAATATTGCCCGCCGATTATTCTTATTTAGTAATCGGAGCGAAGGCGGAATCGTAAAATCTGAGCCGAAAGCTCCACCGAAAAAAAGAAATCTGAAATTAAAAAATAAATAAATAAAAAAAATATTTACGGTAGTGCGTAAGACTCACGCACAAGACGGACAGCGCGTGACGGGTCGGGTCGGAACGGGTCTCTATTTGCACTGTGCATAAGTATGCATAAGTATGCAGTGGAGTGCTTCTCTATAAACAATGCTGATATTTATGGACGTTAAAGTAAAAAAGAGAGTACGTAGATTAAAAGATTGCAATATTAAAATTTTGTTGTGGACCCCACACAATCGACATGAGTGGAATATTTCGTTTTCTAATAGACTGACCAATTCCAAGAAAAAATTAAAAACAAAGGTACACTAACTATTCGTGAATTTTATTTTCAGGACCAGTTATATCACTTTAGATTACATTTTATTACTTAGCTTGACGGTTTGACCATAAACTTCAAATTAAGATCATCATAAGAAATTACCGGGTCTATCTAAATGAATAATAATATCTAACATGAGTCTCATTCTTCAATTTTCCTTCGCAATGACAAAATTATATTTTTATAAATAATAATTTTATTCGGACACACGGTGACCGACCAGACAGGTAAAAAAAAAAGGAAAATTAACTCAAAAGTTTAGCTGATGCACCAAAAAGCCTCTCCTTACCGAGAGGTCTGAGATTCAATCCTTTCCAAATGCGGTGTAATGTATTTTTCACTTTGTTTGGTGGTGTAGTAGTTTCACTTTTCTCTTCGATAATATAGATTCCTCATGTAATTCCTTCTAAAAAATTAAAATATATTTTACACTAGGTATTCTAGTAATAGACTATTTCTACTTGATTTTATAGAATTTGTTAAGAAAGCCTGATAGGACAGGAGTAGTTAAAGACGTAATTAAGATAAATAAGGCCTTCATTTTTTTTTGAGTTACGTTGCTTATCTTCTCTTTCCTAGTTGAAATGAGTCAAAGTTGGTACGCTGATAATATAGGATATACAATACAATTGAGTTTAAATGCAATCGTATCGTTCTAGTACAGATGGTGCAAACTTGCAGATCCACGACCATTTAAATGCCGACTCGTACTATAATATGCAGAATACTAATTCTATGTTCTTATAATTTAATTTATTTATAAATAAAATGCTATTTATTTATTATTTAAAGATTGAACTAGTTAACTTTTATTGAATAATATTACGTACCCTTATCAGAGTAGAATATTTAGGCGAGACAGTAAGCAGCAACAAGTCACCTAAGCTGCTGACCAGCCGTATCCACTCCACACGCTTGGGAGTGAGATGTCATGTGCACGTTAATTTGTATACAAGTTTAATCACCACTTAGTTCTTGGCTATTTATTTAGTTTTTACTTGGGAAAAAAGAAGCTCAATTGTGATCCATCGGCAAACATTATAATTACTATATAGTAGCACAAAGTTATTACAAGAAAGTTGAGCTATTGTGACATGTAAAATATGTCGCTAATGAGTATTTTAACGTCGCAAAAGCTAATATACGACATATTTTGCGGCACAGTGAATTGTGTCGCAAAAGGGGTATGTAACAAATTTACAACACTTTTTTTTTTCATTTGTGTTGCAACATATACGATACTTTTTACAACACTAAATTAATTGTCATTTAAAATAAATGACACATTATGAGTCATAAATTATAGTGACGCATGTCAGTTCACGACACATTATGCATCATTAGTTGAAACGACACATCTTATTTAGCGACATTTTCAACGTCAGTTTAGATTTTGTCACAAAAAAAGTGTGGCATTTTTACAACATTTTTCTATTTATGACGCAACATACACGACACACTGTGCGATGCTATTGTCAAATAATTGTGTCATTATGTTTAATGACACATCAATTTACGACAGATTATGCATCATCAATTGAAATGACACTTCCTAATTTGTGTCATTTTCTGCGTCAAATTTGAATTTCTTGTGACATTAAAATATGCATCACTCACAATTAATTTAATGTCGCAGAAGTTTAATTTGCGACATTTTTAACATCGGTTTTAAATTTATTTAAAACACTAAAACTAGCAAAACTAAATATTTATTGACATTCATAATCACGTTACAACGTACTCAACAACTTTCAACACACTATTCCTTGCAAGAACGAAAATTTGATCCTAAAAATACAAATAATACTTATGATTGTTGTAAGCTATTAAACCAACAAAACATGTCATCTCACATGACTTCTCTTTGATCTCTCTTTCCTCTCCTCCATTTTCTCTATTTCTTCTCTATCTTTAGTTTTTTCCTTCAGATCTGCACAATATTAACAAAATCTGTAACAAATAACAAATGTAAGAAATGAAGTACCGGCAAGAAGTATTATAATCCTTCCTCACAGTTACCACATGTAGGTTGTAGACTTGTAGGCCTGTAGCTAGTAATTACCAAAATTGAAATACAATAAATCAGCAGCAATGCTTAATCCATGAAAGCAAAAAAAAAATATAAGAGGTAGATGAGAGTTATCAATTCTGATATATGATAAGACTGAGTTAAGACCTTATCAACAAAGGAAAATAGATAAAACAGTATAAAATCGAAGAAAACGATCCTCATGTGAAGAAAGTTGATTCGCCTCTCCTGATGCCTTTTGCTGAAGATTTCGTGTTGGTTTCCCTGCGAAAAGGAAAAGAAAGTCCTACACCGGGGGTTAGATCCGGTGAGGACCCTCCGAAGTTCAGGTCAGTCTTTGAATAAGGAGAATAGAAATGGAGCAGAAAGCAATAGTGAAGAAGAAAAAGATAATAATACCTCAGATTAGAAAAAAGGGGGTATTTATAGTACGGGGTATCTTCGTCTTTAATTGTAAAAAGTCTCATAATACTAACTTCTGGGGTCGAGCTCTACTCGGTCGAGGAGATCAGGTTTGAAGCACATCAAGTCTGAAGCACACCAGCTCTGCTGAGCATGTCAGGTCTTGGAAAGGGCTCTTCTTCAGCCCTTAGGAGTTCAGGGCTGAACTCTTCAGCTCTCTTTCTCTCATAAGTTCAGCTCTCTTTCGGCCCTGCATATTTAATCCCATATCAATATAGTACCAGTATACAACGCCAGTTATTTCAACACACCCGTTTTCACAATATCAGTCCACTCAAAAAGCTGCGTAACAATCTGGAGTTTAAGCATTGCAAAAACAAAAGTTGCTTCTTTCGAAATAAATATCACTCCTAAACCAGAGCTTAAGGATTATAATATTACAAGTTATGTTTCTTTAGAATAATGAGATAGTAAAATGTTCAAAACATATTTTGGTAAGACAAGTATTACCTCTCGAGTATATGTAGTCCACCTCAAACTTTCGGACTCTTCAATTTTTGGTCTTCCTAATTCTAACATTTTAAAACTTTAAGCTATGTAGGTTTCCATCTCACACACTAGTCAGACGTTGAGCTAGCAGGTTATGTAAGGCATCCATTCCAAAACTCTTTTAAATTTCATCGATAATTAGCAGACCTCATCAATTGTTACTGAACCAATGCTGAGATGATAACAAAAACGTAGCATCTTTGGATACTACAAATAACATAATTATAACAAAAAAAAAAACCCACAAATCAGGATGGAAAAAAAATGGAAAAAGAAAATTAGCATGGTATGTATACATATATCCCAGTTTTCTATTGGACTAAACTCTATCAACTTCTCCGCAATCCGTCGAGATTCAATCAAAACAAATTGGAAAAATAGTTTTGGGCAAAGTTTTCTTACATAATTCAAAAATCTGGAAACGAAACAGAAACATTCGCAATCCGCCAAGATTATATAACGATACATATTGAATCGGTGAATAAGATAAGTTTACCTGAATGTCTTTATAGTGGCAGTGGTGCAGGCGGCCGAGCAATGGGTTGGCGGCTAATACGGTGACGGCCAGCGAGGATGAAAGCGCATGAAAAATATAGATTTAGGGTGTGAAAATTCCGCCGTGGATCAAATCTCGTCTTTTAATTAAACTAGTAGAGAGTTACGCATGTAATTCATATGATTATATTAAAAATAATATAAATATTACTCTTTATTCCCATTTCATAATACTCATTTTTCTTATTTCGAACTCTCTCTTTTATCTGCTACATGATTTGACAGAATTACCCTAAAAAATATTACTATTGTATAAGTATATATTTCTACCTTTATCATCCGTGCTCACTGCTCGGCCAAATAGATATTATGAAATGGAATGGAGGGACTACATAAATAACGCTACAGTTTATCTCTTGTATAAATAAATTTTCCACAATTGAAATCAAGCTACTCAATTTTAGTTCAAAAATAGCATATTCAAAAATGGTTCAAACTTGAAATTGACATTATTTGACTTATTAACCGTTGATAACTTATTGAATTAATTTCAAATATATTTATTTGATATATATATTTGACAAAAACTCCTGCGCAACTCTGCCGCATCCCATGCACCCACGCACCCGCACTCTCGCGCCGGTATTATTATTATTATTATTATTATTATTTTATTTTATTTTTATTATTTCCAGATTTATTTTTTGCCTCTGTTTTTTGTTTGTCTCTTCTTTTATTTGTCTCTTCTTCTTTGGTTAAGAGATCGAGTAAGGGGAGCCGAAAACCTCAGAGCGAGCCAAACAATCCAAATTATTGCCGCTAAGATTATCTTTAGAGTAGTAATCGGAGCCGAAGGCAGAGCCGAGAAAAATTTTTTGGAAAAAAATAAATAAAAAAAATACGGGTGCATACACAACACGCGTCACGCGCGGTCGCAAGTTATGCGACACGTCGCACATGAGAGCTTCTCTAAATATATTACTATATTTTTTGTATTTTAAGTATTCAAAAATATAATACTATAATTATCGAATTAACCTTATTTCTTGTATTTTAATTATTCAAAAATATAATATAATTATATAATTATTTTTTGTCAAAGTAAATGAACTTCGATGTTTTAATTTTGACTAATTGCATAAAAACATGTACGATTGCCTATTATATTTCTTTTATTTTCATAATTTAAGGACTATTAATGTGTAATATTATGTAATAATATTATCTTAAAATAATATATTTTGTATAATTTTTTATTAGAGATATATATGTAGTTTCTTTATCCATTATCTACTATGAAAAAAAATCGCCATTATTTTTATAAAGAGTATATTAGTTCATTGGATATATGCTAAATTATTATATTTTCATTATATATATAGTAAAATAGTACGTATATTATATTGACAAGAAATAGGATGAGTTAAAATTTAAACATGGCATTCACATATATCTAACATTTTTTACTGGTTGACTAATAATTAAAATAATAAATTGTTATAATTGCCTTCCAAAAGTTATTATTTAACAATTATTATTATTATTGTTATTATTATTATTATTATTTGAAAGCATATTTTATTGATTAGTTATAGAATCCATAACAAGGTATGAGACTCAATCTTATCCAATATCCTAATTAATCATACTAATGATGTAAGAACCTTGTAATATAATATGATTATAATATATGCAATATTGTGACTGGAGTGGATGTATATTTCTTAATACGATTTTAAAACTTGAGTTGTTAATCCTCTCTTGTGTAAATAATTGTGCAAAAATATAAGAGAATATTACTAAGGTTAAAGACTAAAAATAGACAGCAACTAACAAATTAGTAATATTAAATTAAGTAAGAACTGTCAATTCTAAATGTAGTAATAACTTTATCGAATAAAACCAATATAATATATTTTTTTTAGTATTCTACTATATATATGATAATATAGCATGCTAATGTCTAATGAACAATTATACTTTATAAATAATAAATATATTATTACACTAATTCCTTTAGATTAGATATATTAAGAAGAGTATTATACGCAGACCAAATTTTTTCAACAAGACACGTTTTATATAGGTATATAGATTTTTATTTTGTATTGAACGGATAATAATTCATTAATCAGATTTTATTATTAAACCCATTGTACAATAAAAATAGGCATAGTTTAGAATAGGCATTGTTAATAATAATAATAATAATAATAATAATAATAATAATAATAATAATAACTCCCTCCGACGTCCCTGAAGAACATGTTTTTTCCATTTTACATTATCCTTTACATAATTCTTGAAACCCGTATCGTCTCAATCAATGCATGTTCTTGTCAACTTAATTATAAACTTCAATCTTGCCTTAAAATTAAGTTTACGTAATATTAGGGAGGAGGAAAATTCTGGAAAAATTAGGAGAATGGAGAAGGAAGGGTCCCAACATTGTTAGGGTAATGCTAAAGAAATTAACAATAAATAGAATACACATATTCTTCTAGGAAAAAAGAAAATTATGTAGGGAGCATGAAGAGTATTATTTTTCTCTCTAGTGCTCATTAATCTTTTATCTAAATAAATTGTACATCCACTTTATTTGGTAAATAAATTTTACGTTTCAAGTAAGAATTTATGTCCAAGATACATATACACTCTAATATTATTTATTTACAAATAATACAAAATTAGTAAGACCAAATAACTCTCTTCAGAGAAAGGAAACAAAAATATATATTAAAGTTAAATACAAAATAATTAATAAATCGATGGTGAAAATATAATGACTAATAAAACAACATTTTTCATGCAAAATTATTCTGTATCATAGTATTAAGACTTATAAATCATAAAGTTAATGGGCCACAACAGTTAGATTTCATTTGTTATCAATTTTACATACTTTATGACCGTTATAAAATGTAGTTCAGTTGTACTTTTTATGCAACCTCTATAATCTGCTGAATCATTTTTACAAACCGTTAATCTAAATTCAAAATTCATTATAATTTTAAAGTAGACACCTTAATAAATAACCATTTATAATCAAAACTTACTTGTCTGCTTATGAAGTATACTTATTCACCAACCATACTACATACTACAACAACTTTATCGAATATTGTAATATATGCTTTGTAATCATTTTACATAACATTTTATGCAAATTATTTTACACTTGCAATTGCATATAATAAAATATACTCCTTCCCATTTCATAATATCCATTTTCCTCATTTTACAAAATAATTAATAAATTGATGGTGAAAATATAATGACTAATAGAACAACATTTTTCAGGAAAAATTATTCTATCATGGTATTAAAACTTATAAATCATAGAGTTAATGGGCCATAACAGTTAGATTTCATTTATTATCAGTTTTGCATACTTTATTACCGTCATAAAATATAGTTTAATTGTACTTTTTACACAACCTCTATAATCTGTTGAATCATTCACGGACTGTTAATCTAAATTCAAATTTCATTATAATTTTAAAGTAGGCACCTTAGTTAAAAACCATTTATAATCAAAACTTACTTGTGTGCTTATGAAGTATACTTATCCACCAACCATACAACATATTGCAACAACTTTATCGAATATTGTAATACTCCCTCCTTCCATGAAGTAGTTGCCACATTATGGACGACACGGGTTTTAAGAAAATAGTACTCCCTCCGTCCACGAATCAAATCCCCACTTACCCACATTTTTTTGTCCATGAATTAAATCCATACTTACCTTTTTATACAACTATACCCTCCTACTTTTCCTTTATTTACTATCCTTTGCTATTGGTGGTCCCACCTCACAACAACTTTATTTCTACTTTTTTTTTGGTCATCATAACAACTTTATTTCCACTTTTTGGTCAAATACCACCTCTTTTTTGTCATTACTACTGTTTTTTTGTCATTATCCTACTACCCATACATTCTAACTTTTACTCCACTCAAAACAACTTTATCAGCTTTCTTATTTTCCGTGTCGGAACCTAAATGGGGATATGATTCATGGACGGAGGGAGTAGGTAGTAGTGGATAAAAGTGGGTATTATTGTGAGTGGAGTAAGGGTTCCACAATTAATGTCAGTGAAGTAGTGAGAAATATAACGTTAAATATCAGGGCCCTACTACTATAAATGGAAGTGGCAACCATTTCGTGGATGAACTTAAATGGCAAAAGTGACAACCATTTTCGTGGACAGAGGGAGTATATGCTTTGTAATCATTTTACATAACATTTTATGTAAGTTATTTTATATACTTGCAATTGCATATAATAAAATATACTCCTTCACATTTCATAATAACCATTTTCCTCATTTTGGATGTCCTAGTTCATTATACCCATTTTCCAAAATGGAAGCACAACACGTAATAGATACTCCATTATAATTTATAAATTACTATTTTTATGCCACAAAAACCTACTGTCTGCATTCTCTCTCCCACTTGATTTGACAAAACTATTCTAAAATTTAAAATTATTTATGGAATAAATAAGAACATGATAAATTAAATACAAATGAACTTACGGATTATGGAATAGACATGTCCTTCTTGATGAAAAAAAACCCTTTGCAACAAATGATGCATAAATTTACATTTGATGAAAAAAAAAAAATGAAACCCACACGAATTATTTTGTAATGTTTCTTCTTTAATATAGTTTTGGAAGTTTTGGCGATGATGTTTAAATTGCAAAAATCTTGTATTTTGTTGGAGGAGGCTATGCAGTATATTTATTATTATTTAATTATTATTTTTCATTATGGGGGCTATAGAGAGTAAAATGGGACTATGTTTAGAATTAACAATATTTAATCCATATTGTGTTATATTATGCTCTTAGCTAATTAATTAGTCACTTAATTATATTTAATCCATATCATATTTATAATATAATAATGTATATATTTGATATGTGACATGCCTTTTTATCCTTATACACTCTATATATATATAAATTATTTATTTTTATTCCTTTTCTTTTCTTTTCTTTTCTTTTCTTTAGTTCTTCAAGTACAATCCTAACATCATTAGAATTCTTCAACCAATCTGGCAAACTTCACTTGATTTTCATAAATTATTTATCGTTTATCTTTATAATAATGTTTCCAGTAATAACATAGATTTACACAATTACCTTTAACATAAATATAATAAGAGAGATATATTAGACAAAACAAATTTTGTAAGAATCTGCTCTTTTATAATAGGTATGGATTGACGTATTGAAACCTATAAAAGGATAAAATAACATCAACATTGTAACAAGAATAAAACAATAATATAATACTAAAGCTCTTTTTTTTATAATTCTTAGTTGTAATTTGTAATTAGTTTACTATAATAACAATATAGTAACTGTAATGAATAAATTTAATCGTCAATAATTCAATAATGTCATTAATAATTGAGTCAATTCACATCGATCATGTCAAATGTTGAATTCATATATAATTTCAAGATAAAATATTAATTAAATAAAAACCAAGTCACTTGATTATATTTAATCCATATCATATTTATAATATAATAATGTATATATTTGATACGTGAGATGCCTTTTTATCCTTATACACTATATATATATAAATTATTTATTTTTATTCCTTTTCTTTTCTTTTCTTTTGTTATTCAAGTACAATCCTAACATCATTAGAATTCTTCAACCAATCTGGCAAGCTTCACTTGATTTTCATAAATTATTTATCGTCTATCTTTATAATAATGTTTCCAGTAATAACATAGATTTACACAATTACCCTTAACATAAATATAATAAGAGAGATATATTAGACAAAACAAATTTTGTAAGAATCTGCTCTTTTATAATAGGTATGGATTGGCGTATTGAAACCTATAAAAGGATAAAATAACATCAACATTGTAACAAGAATAAAACAATAATATAATAATAAAGCTCTTTTTTTTAATAATTCTTAGTTGTAATTTGTAATTAGTTTACTATAATAACAATATAGTAACGGTAATGAATAAATTTAATCGTCAATAATTCAATAATGTTGTAATGCCCCGTAAATTCCTTACGTTCGTAAAATTTTAAAGTTAATTAAATAAATGGCTTTGCACGCCTAAGTTTACGATTTTGAATTCTAAGACTAACGGTCGAATCCGTTTCTGAAAATAAATTACAAAAGTCAGCTAGACGACTACTGTATTTAGGGTTAGCGCGTACGAAAAGTTTTTAGTTCGTGAACTCAGAACGGAAAACCGTCTGATTTTTACATTCACGAAATCGCGATACGAACTCGCCCGAGAAAGTTCGTTTTTATATTTTTCCGGACAAAACTCGGACTGTATCGTCCCGAGTTTTTGTCGAAATAAATTTTGTAAATTTATTTTTCCGATTAAGTTTTGTACGTTAGAATTTACGGTCAAATCGGATCGCGACGATTTTGTGCCGAGCGACGTTTTTCGTCGAACGTTTTCCGTAACGTCGGATCGCGCCGGAAAAGCGCGTATTCCTTTCCCTCTCTCACTCCTTGACCGACATTACCCTCCTTTTAGTTAGATTTTTTGTGTTTTATTAGTTAATTAAGGGACACCTAATGCATCACTATTCCTACTTTACACCTTGCACTCTTGTTCCATAAGTTAACAAATTAAACAACTCCTTCCCTCCCAACTCTCACACATTTCGGCAGCCACCATACCTCCTTCTCTCATCTTCATCTTCCATCCTCCGTTGAAGAATCCTTCAAGAACACCAAGAAGAAACACACAAGTATTGATTCATCCATCCAAACCTATCACTTTCTTCATTAATTCTCAAGGTAATTATCTCCTCTATAATTCTATCCAACCATCTTTCTCTTCTTCTCATTTCTTCTTTTGGATCGAAAATTAGGATTATGAATTAGATAAATTGATCTTGATTTAATGAAATTGGATATGCTAGATAGGTTAATTAGGGTTTAAAATTGGACAAAACCAAGAACCCTAATCTATACATTAATACCGAAATTTAGGGTTCTTAGTAGGATTTCTTGAATCTTTAAATTGATGATAGATTCATGCTTAAGAGATGTTTAATTAGTGATTAGAACAAAGAGGAATCGAAAGCCCCATGTTTTTGTGAAATTCAATTAGGGTTTGAGTAATGAAATTGGGGGTTTATGCATGTTAGTATGTAATTGGATTGCAATTGATTAATTGTTGATATAATAGGATGATTAGTGGATAAATGTTGTTAATTGGAGAAGAAAATCACCCTCTTAATATATATATGAAAACCGAAATTATTTGAGTAATTAGGGGTTTCCACATGTTTGATTTAATTGATGAATTGTTGATGGAATTATGTAGAAATTGATGTTAATTGATTATGGAATTAAATTGAGAATTTTCTAAAATATTTAACGTAATGTAAGAGACGAAGAACACTTTATAAGTTGAAATGTAGTGATGATATGACATGATTGCATGCATGAAAGTGATTCACGTTAGACGTAGTTTAATGTCGTAAAATTTGAACGGAATCCGACAACTTTGAAAATTTCATAAGAGACGAACAATTAGTCGTAACTAATAACTGAGAAGTCGAATGTGAATTCTAATTTGATATTATTGTCTATGATGGACTTGGGAACAACTTTGTAGTTGACGTCATAAGCTTTCGAGCTATTATAATATGAGCTATAGTTATAGTCGAGAACTAGAACGTCGTGCTATTGGGCGAGTTTTGAGAAGGAGTTCGTCACGTACGGGAGTACATGGTGACTGCCTTGAGGGTCCAGTTTCTAAAGAAATTGAATACGAGAGCTTAGAACGAACCTAAGACGTTATACGTCGAACCTATCGAGCAACTAGGGTTTTCGCGGCAGTTTTGCGACCCTCGCTGGAAACTGTAATAACTTTTAGCTCGTTTATCGGATTTGTGATCCGTAAATTGGAGCGTAAACTAGACATCCCAAACTTTCCAGTAGTACAGGGCTCATCCCATGTTTCCAAATACTCTGTTCTGGACAGCCTCCAGAGTTACTGGATTGCGCAGTGAAATTTCAGTTTCTTGTTTTCTAAGTTGTTTAGTTCATAACTTAGTTTCTTTCGATCGTTTAAGTCGTATTATCTAACGAATATCTTCCTACTGACCCTAGAGTCAAGTACAGGAACTTGAGTGATGAAAACCAGTTGAGATCTTATCTCTTATTCGTTCAAATAAAGAAGTAGTAAGCGAGATTTTTCATAAGTGATTAATGAACTAAAACGTAAATCGCGTAAGTTGATTCTTTCCAACTTAGCTCCTTATAATCTTTAAAGTCGTATTAAGTTATCGACTACCCTCTCTACTGACCTAAGAATCGAGTATGAGACCTTCCGAGTTCTAAACGGGATTTGAACGAGTCTTGTTCCCGTTTAAGTAAAACGAATCTAGTAAGCGTGCAAATGCCTAAAGAATGAAACAACCAAAACTTATTTCGATTCTCTTTGATCGATTATCTTTTACGACCCGTTTTTTAAGTATTATTATTTTACGATGAAGGAGGAAGCCAGCAGTAGAGACAGGACGGAAGATCCGAAGTTTGGAAGCTAGTGCTTTAAGTTCTGTAAATCGAGGTGGACTTTTATATACAAAAATAATACGAGCAATGCTCGGAAAATCTTTCTTTATCGCTTTGATATCTGTATTTTCAAGGTGATATTATGGCATGAACTGTTTTATGTTTTATGTGAGTTCTCTTGTACCTATCTGAGTCAACATTCGTGTTTTCCAGATTTAGAGTTAATCTATCTAGGTTAACTAACGATCGGCTCTGAGTTAGCTGCTAAGTGTTTTCCAGAGTTAGTGCACTTTGTAACCTGTGGTGTATGTGATATCCTGTTGAGGGGTACCAGCCACGGTGAATGAGAATTGGTCAAGATTGAACATAGCATACCAGAAAATACTCGGCCGAGTAAATTGTGAAAATCAGTCAGAAAATGTTTAGTAGACACGGGCCTCTTTTAAATAAAACCCCGATGTGCTACAATTATGAAATGCCATATTTATCTATACTTATGATTATGATTTCGGAATCGTGCCCCCTAAGTACGTTTGTACTTAGCCCTGCATTGTTTTCTAAATGTGCAGGTTGAAGCGACGGTGAGCGACGACGGTTGATGTTGAGTTGAAAGATAGGATGCTTTAGTTAGAACTCTTCCGCTGCCAAAACTCTGAATATCTTTTGAGATGTATCGGTAATGAATAAATTTAATCGTCAATAATTCAATAATGTCATTAATAATTGAGTCAATTCACATAAATCATGTCAAATGTTGAATTCATATATAATTTCAAGATAAAATATTAATTAAATAAAAACCAAGTCACTTGATTATATTTAATCCATATCATATTTATAATATAATAATATATATATTTAATACGTGAGATGCCTTTTTATCCTTATACACTATATATATGTAAATTATTTATTTTTATTCCTTTTCTTTTCTTTTCTTTTGTTCTTCAAGTACAATCCTAACATCATTAGAATTCTTCAACCAATCTGGCAAGCTTCACTTGATTTTCATAAATTATTTATCGTCTACCTTTATAATAATGTTTCCAGTAATAACATAGATTTACACAATTACCCTTAACATAAATATAATAAGAGAGATATATTAGACAAAACAAATTTTGTAAAAATCTGCTCTTTTATAATAGGTATGGATTAAGGTATTGAAACCTATAAAAGGATAAAATAACATCAAAATTGTAACAAGAATAAAACAATAATATAATAATAAAGCTCTTTTTTTTTTATAATTCTTAGTTGTAATTTGTAATTAGTTTACTATAATAACAATATAGTAACTGTAATGAATAAATTTAATCGTCAATAATTCAATAATGTCATTAATAATTGAGTCAATTCACATCGATCATGTCAAATGTTGAATTCATATATAATTTCAAGATAAAATATTAATTAAATAAAAACCAAGTCACTTGATTATATTTAATCCATATCATATTTATAATATAATAATATATATATTTGATACGTGAGATGCCTTTTTATCCTTATACACTCTATATATATAAATTATTTATTTTTATTCCTTTTCTTTTCTTTTCTTTTCTTTTGTTCTTCAAGTACAATCCTAACATCATTAGAATTCTTCAACCAATCTGGTAAGCTTCACTTGATTATCATAAATTATTTATCGTCTATCTTTATAATAATGTTTCCAATAATAACATAGATTTACTTTAATGCCCCGTAAATTCCTTACGTTCTAAATTTTTTTTAAAGTTAATCAAATAAATGGCTTTGCACGCCTAAGTCTACAATTTTTGAATTCTAAGACTAACGGTCGAATCCGTTTCTGAAAATAAATTACAGAAGCCAGCTAGCCGACTACTGTATTTAGGGTTAGCGCGTACGAAAAGTTTTTAATTCGTAAACTCAGAACGGAAAACCGTCTGATTTTTACATTCACGAAATCGCGATACGAACACGCCGAGAAAGTTCGTTTTTATGTTTTTCCGGACGAAACTCGGACTGTGTCGTCCCGAGTTTTTGTCAAAATAATTTTTGTAAATTTATTTTTCCAATTAAGTTTCGTACGTTAGAATTTTAGGTCAAATCGGATCGCGACGATTTCGTGCCGAGCAACGTTTTTCGTCATTCGATTTCCGTAATGTCGGATCGCGCCGGAAAAACGCATATCCCTCCTAAAAATCTGCATGGCAGCCGACTTTTTTTTATTATTTTTAATTAATTAGAAAACATGCATGTTGATAATGCCTAATTAAGTGACACCTATTTGAACTTTACACCTATTAGTTTACAATATATAGTTAATTCAAAATTAAAACAACCCGTTTCCTCCCAAACACACACACAATCGGCAGCACCACTCTCCACTCCATCATCTTCTTCACTTCATCAACCTCCATTGAAGACAAGCTCCAAGAACAAGAAGAAATCTTACAAGTCTCAATCCTTCCATTCAAACCTCTTAAGTTCTTCATTAAATCTTAAGGTAATTATCTCCTCTATAATCCTATCCAATCATCTTTCTTTTCTTTCTCATTTCTTCTTGATCGAAAATTTTGAGTTTTGGAATGGATAATTTGATCTTGGAATAATGAAATTAGATGTATTAGATAGGATAATTAGGGATTAAAATTGAACAAAAATAAGAACCCTAATACCTATATTAATACCGAAATTTAGGGCATGTTAGTAGGATTTTTAATTTTCTTCTTTTGATGATTGATTCTTGTTTAATAGAGGTTTAATTAGTAATTAGAATGAAAAGGAATCAAAAGCCCTATGTGTTTGTGAAATTTCAATTAGGGTTTGAGTTGAATTTAGGGGTTTTATGCATGTTAGTTGGTAACTGTCACAGCCCCAAATCCCGAGGGACGGCATAAGCCGGGGTGCGACTGGGGTTGGATTAAAGAAGCGGGGAAGAAGGGGGCTAATTGACTAAACATACATGAAAAACATCGATAAACCATGAATAAGACTTGAATATAAAAGAAGAAAGAGTTAATCCCTAAGGATTACTCGACAAAAGTTCAAAAAGAAGCTAAGTTCATATTTACAGACTTAGACTACAGAATATTATTCAAAAGTACATCTCAAAAAGAAATACAGAGTTTAGCAGCGGAAGGGTTCTAACTATGCATTCTATACTCTAACTCAACACCAACCGTCGCCGCTCACCGTCGCTTCAACCTGCACATTTAGAAAACAATGCAGGGCTAAGTACAAATGTACTTAGTGGGCACGATGCCGAAAACATAATCATAAATATAGATAAATATGGCATTTTATAAACGTAGCACATCGGAGTTTTATTGAAAGAATCCGTGTCTACTAAACATTTTCTGACTTTTTCTCATAAATCACTCGCGCGAGCATTTTCTGACTAATGTTACGTTCAATCTTGACCAATTCTAATTCACCGTGGCTGGTACCCCTCAACAGGATATCACATACACCACAGGTTACAAAGTGCACTAACTCTGGAAAGCACTTAGCAGCTAACTCAGAGCCGATCGTTAGTTAATCTAAATAGACTAACTCTAAATTTGGAAAACATGAATGTTAACTCAGATAGGTACAAGAGAACTCACATAAAACATAAAACAGTTCATGCCATAATATCACTTTGAAAACACAGATATCAAAGCGATAAAGAAAGATTTTCCGAGCATTGCTCGTTTTATTTTGTATATAAAAGCCCACCTTGATTTACAGAACTTAAAGCAAAAACTTCCAACTTCGGATCTTGTGTCCTTTCTCTACAGTTGGCTTCCTCCTTCATCGTAAAAATAAACATACTTAAAAATGGGTTGTAAAAGATAATCGAAGAAAGTTTTAGTTGTTTCATTCTTTAGGCATTTGCACGCTTACTAGATTCGTTTTACTTAAACGGGAAACGAGATTCGTACCAATCTCGTTTAGAACTCAGAAGATCTCACACTCGACTCTCGGGTCAGTAGAGAAGATATTCGATGTCTTAATACGACTTTAAAGATTAAAAGAAACTAAGTTGGAAAGAATCAACTTAGGCGATTTACATTTTAGAACATTGAACGATTTATGAAATTTCTCATTTATTACTTCTTTAATAAAAAGATAAGATCTCGACTGGTTTTCATCACTCAAGGTCCTGTACTTGACTCTAGGGTCAGTAGGAAGATATTCGTTAGATAAAACGGCTTAAACGATCGAAAGAAACTAAGTTGTGAACTAAACAACTTAGAAAACAAGAAACTGAATTTTCACTGCGCAGTCCAGTAACTCTGGAGGCTGTCCAGAACAGAGGATTTGGAAACAGGGGGTGAGCCCTGTACCATTAGAAAGCTTAGAAAGTCTAGTTCGCGCTCCAATTTACGGATCACAATTCCGATAAACGAGCTGGAAGTTATTACAGTTTCCGGCAAGGGTCGCAAAACTGCCGCGAAAACCCTAATTGCTTGATAGGTTCGACATATAACGTCTTAGGTTCGTTCTAAGCTCTCGTATTCAAATTTTTCAGAAACTGGACTCTCAAGGCAGTCATCACGTACTTCCGTACGTGACAAACTCCTTCTCAAAACTCGCTCAAAAGCACGACGTTCTAACATCGGATTTCAACTAACAAGTACTAAACCAACAAACATTCAAAACACGTTCTAGTTCTCGACTATAACTATAACCCACATTATATCAACTCGAAAGCTTATGATGTCAACTAGAAAGTTGTTCTAAATTCCATTATAAACAATAATATCAAATTAGAATTTTCATCCGACTTCTCGATTATTAGTTATGACTAAAAGTTCGTCTCTTACGCGTTTTTTTTCAAAGGTTGTCGGATTTCGTTCAAATTTTACGACGTTAAACTACGTCTAACGTGAATCACTTTCATGAATTCAAACATATCATAACATCATTATAACTCAACTTATAAGGTGATCTTTATCTCTTATGTTTCATTAAACATTTTTAGAAAATTCTTAATTAAATTCTATAATCAACTAACATGATTTGCAACTATATTCCATTAACACTTCATCACTTAACATCAATACATGAAAACCCTTAATCATTTAATAAATTTCTGTTTTTATACATATGTTAAGGGGGTGATTTTCTTCCCCAATTAACTACATTTATTTACTAATCAACCTCTTTTATTATCAATTAATCAATTGCCAAACAATTATCAATTAACATACAAAAACCCCTAAATTCATAATTCAAACCCTAATTGACTTTCACAAAAACATAGGGCTTTTGATTCCTTTTCATTCAAAACACTAATTAAACATCTATTAAACAAGAATCAATCATCAAATGAAGAAAAATAAAAATCCTACAATTTTCTCAAAAATTTCGGCATTTACATAGGTTTTAGGGTTCTTGGTTTTGATCAATTTTAAACCCTAATTAATCTATCTAACACATCTAATTTCATTATTCTAAGATCACAACATCTATTCCAAACCTCTAAAATTTCGATCAAGAAGGAAAAAGAGAAGAAAAGAAATCTAATTGGATAAAATTGAAGAGGAAAGAATTACCTTGAGAATTAAGGAAAGAAGTATAGAGTTTGAGTGGATGGATTGTGACTTGTGTGAATTCTTCTTGTTCTTGGAGGTGTCTTCAATGGTGGATGGAAGGAATGAAGAAGATGAAGATGGAGAGATGAGAGAGAGCTGCCGAGAGAGTGAGAGAGAGATGAGAGGAAAATGTTTTGTTCAAGTGTTTGCCATGATGAAAGGTTGAAAGTATGAAAAGTGTAGGATTTGGTGTCATTTAATTACACAACATTAACATACATGTCCCCCACTAATTTAGATGATGTGTCGGCTGCATGTATATATTTAGGAGGGTTACGGGTTTTTCCGGCGCGATCCAACGTTACGGAAAAACGAATGACGAAAAACAACGTTGCTCGGTACAAAATCATAGCGATTCGATTTGACTTAAAAATTATAACGTATGAACTAAATTGGAAAATAAATTTACAAAAATTTATTTTGACAAAAACTCGGGACGACAAGTCCGAGCTCCGTTCGAAAAAACATAAAAACGAACTTTCTCGGGCGTGTTCGTATCACAATTTCGTGATTATAAAAAAATAGACGGTTTTCCGTTTTGAGCTTACGAACTAAAAACTTTTCGTACGCGCTAACCCTAAATACAGTAGTCGTCTAGCCGACTTCTGTAATTTATTTTTAATAACGGATTCGACCGTTAGCCTTAGAATTCAAAAATTGTAAGCTTAGGCGTGCAAAGCCATTTATTTAATTAACTTTAAATTTTAAGAACGTAAGGAATTTACGGGGCACTACAGTAATTGATTTGCAATTGATTAATAGTTGTTATAAGAGGTTGGTTAATGAATAAATGTAGTTAATTGGAAAAGAAAATCACCCCCTTAACATCTTTATGAAAACCGAAATTTATAGAATAATTAGGGGTTTCCACATGTTTGATTTAATTGATGGATTGTTGGTTGAATTATGTTGCAAACAATGTTAGTTGATTATAGAATTTAATTGAGAATTTTCTAAAAATGTTTAACGAAACGTAAGAGACAAAGATCACCTTATAAAGTTGAGTTATAATGATGTTATGATATGTTTGCATGCATGAAAGTGATTCACGTTAGACGTAGTTTAACGTCGTAAAATTTGAACGGAATCCAACAACTTTGAAAATCGCGTAAGAGACGAACATTTAGTCGTAACTAATAATCGAGAAGTCGGATGAGAGTTCTAATTTGATATTATTGTTTATGATGAAATTTAGAACAACTTTCTAGTTGACATCATAAGCTTTCGAGTTGATATAATATGGGCTATAGTTATAGTCGAGAACTAGAACGCGTTTTGAATTTTTGTTGGTTTAGTAATTGTTAGTTGAAATCCGACGTTTAGAACGTCGTGCTTTTGAGCGAGTTTTGAGAAGGAGTTTGTCACGTACGGAAGTACGTGATGATTGCCTTGAGAGTCTAGTTTCTAAAGAAATTGAATACGAGAGCTTACAACGAACCTAAGACGTTATACGTCGAACCTATCGAGCAATTAGGGTTTTCGCGGCAGTTTTGCGACCCTCGCCGGAAACTGTAATAACTTTTAGCTCGTTTATCGGATTTGCGATCCGTAAATTGGAGCGTAAACTAGACATCCCAATCTTTCCATTAGTACAGAGGTCATCCCCTGTTTCCAAATCCTCTGTTCTGGACAGTCTCCAGAGTTACTGGACTGCGCAGTGAAAATTCAGTTTCTTGTTTTCTAAGTTGTTTAGTTCATAACTTAGTTTCTTTCGATCATTTAAGCCGTTTTATCTAACGAATATCTCCCTACTGACCCTAGAGTCAAGTACAGGACCTTGAGTGATGAAAACCAGTCGAGATCTTATCTCTTATCTTTTCATTAAAGAAGTAATAAACGAGAAATTTCATAAATCGTTCAATGAACTAAAACGTAAATTGCCTAAGTTGATTCTTTCCAACTTAGTTTCTTATAATCTTTAAAGTCGTATTAAGATATCGACTACCTTCTCTACTGACCCGAGAGTCGAGTATGAGATCTTCCGAGTTCTAAACGAGATTGGTACGAGTCTCGTTTTCCGTTTAAGTAAAACGAATCTAGTAAGCGTGCAAATGCCTAAAGAATGAAACAACTAAAACTTTTTCGATTCTCTTTAATCGATTATCTTTTACGATCCGTTTTTAAGTATGTTTATTTTACGATGAAGGAGGAAGCCAAATGTAGAGAAAGGACGGAAGATCCAAAGTTGGAAGCTTTTGCTTTAAATTCTGTAAATCAAGGTGGGCTTTTATATACAAATAAAACGAGCAATGCTCGGAAAATCTTTCTTTATCGCTTTGATATCTGTGTTTTCAAAGTGATATTATGGCATGAACTATTTTATGTTTTATGTGAGTTCTCTTGTACCTATCTGAGTCAACATTCGTGTTTTCCAGATTTAGAGTTAATCTAATTAGATTAACTAACGATCGGCTCTGAGTTAGCTGCTAAGTGCTTTCCAGAGTTAGTGCACTTTGTAACCTGTGGTGTATGTGATATCCTGTTGAGGGGTACTAGCCACGGTGAATTAGAATTGGTCAAGATTGAACGTAACGTTAGTCAGAAAATGCTCGTGCGAGTGATTTATGAGAAAAGAGTCAGAAAATGTTTAGTAGGCATAGATTTTTTCAATAAAACTCCGATGTGCTACGCTTATAAAATGCCATATTTATCTATATTTATGATTATGATTTCGGCATCGTGCCCACTAAGTACGTTTGTACTTAGCCCTGCATTGTTTTCTATATGTGCAGGTTGAAGCGACGGTGAGCGGCGACGGTTGGTGTTGAGTTAAAGGATAGGATGCTTAGTTAGAACCCTTCCGCTGCAAAACTCTGAATATCTTATGAAATGTATTTTTGAACAACTCTGTAGTTAAGTCTGTAATTATGAACTTAGTTTCTTCTATATTCAAGTCTAGTTTATGTTTTAACGATGCCTTTTTTTTATGTATGTTTAGTCAGTTAGGCCCCTTCTTCCCCGCTTCTTTAATCCAACCCCAGTCGCACCCCGGCTTCTGCCGTCCCTCGGGATTTGGGGCTGTGACAGAGTGGTATCAGAGCGGTGCTCGTTTTCTGCTCTGCTTCTGAGTCAATCTTCTAGTATGAGTTAGTGTGAGTCATTCTTTCTAGTACGAGTCATTCCTTTAAGTAATATCATAAAGTGGTATTCGTATACAAGTCTTCCTTCGAGAAATAGTATAGAGTATTTGTTTGTACTCTATATCGAGTCTTCTTTCTAGTCATGAGACATGGTATTTGTGTATACTCTGGATCAGAGTCGTCTTTCTAAGTATGAGATAAGAGTTAGACTATGATGCTAAGATTGAGAACGTAGAAGTCAACTCAACCGCCCGCTACGTCGACTCAACGAGGAAAAGTGAAAGAATTTTATAATGAGATTTCTTTTAAATAAGAAATTTATGAGCAAGTATTCAATAAAAATTTGAGAACGAGAATGAGTTGTGTTTTAAAAATGAGAATTTTACAGAAGTATAATTTTTATACTTACATGATTACGCGATAGTACAAGTACTATCTTATATGAAATTATTTGCGCAATGATTTCCTTTTTATGAAAAATTATGCGGATACGAGAATATAGTCAGATTTTAAGGAATTTTCCCGGTTCAATGAGAACGTAGACTTGGAACCTAAGAACTTTCCGATTCTTCGAGAACTTAGACGTTTTTAAGAAACGTTGTTTTGAAATGATTTCGAAAGGAGATCCCTAACGCGGGAAGGACTTCCTCTGATGAATGTCTCGTGCGTTAAGTGACATGAATAAAGATTCGGCAAAGACGAACTCGTCTTCTAAGAATTTCCTACGAGGAAAAAGAAATAAAATAAATAAAAATGATGCAATAAATCGTATTAGTAAAAGAAGGGAGCAATTAGACGTTTGAGAAGCTTTCGGCTTCAAGTTAAGAAATATATGAACGAAACGACGAAAATTGAATAAATTGAAATCAAAGCCAAATGAAATAAGTGAACGTTACTTGCGTGTAAGTAATGTAAATGACGTCAGTTCGCGACACGTCATTTCTTTTTCTTCTCGTTTCGTGTTGCAATAGGGTTCGCTTGATCGAACTTTATAAAGAAAAATCGTAGAATTTATTAGAAGTCGAGCGCGAAGCTTGATTAATTTTTTTTTCCATCGATCGCCGGATTCTAGCGACGATAACTGGAACTTAGTTTTCCAGAAAATTATTCTTAAGTTATTTTCCATCTTTCTTTTGGAATTTAATTCCATATTTTCGTCTTGAGCGACGACTACAATTAGTATGAATATCAAGAGTTGTAAACGAAAAATTCTTTTGAAAATGGATGTTACTTTTGAATAAGTAACATGAACGAAGTAAATATACTTTGTTTTAATAAGTGAAAATCGTTAAGAGTTAATGAGTTAAGAAATAAAAGAAATAGAAGAATTAAAATGAGTAATAATATGGTGAAATAGAAAGAATGAAAATAAAATCTTTTATTTTATGAATGTAATATATATATATATATATATATATATATATATATATATATATATATATATATATATATATGTTGTTGAGTGCAATTTCTTGAATTGCTAAAAGTCTTAATAGGTGGTTGACTTAAGTGATGATGTTACAATTGAATAAGGGATATTCATTTTGTAATTTATGTTTCAATGAGATAAGTTATTTTTTTTTATCCCTACCTGTTACTGATCCGTGTTACCTTAAAACTTTTGTAGGATGGCTAGAGTTCGCGTTACGGCTCGGAAGAGCCAGCCTTTGGCATCGTGTGAGCGCACCATAGTTGACATGTTGCAGGATGAGTACTACGAGTTCGAGGTAGACTATGGAGAGGAGGATGTGGGACAGATTGTTAGTAACTTTTCTTCAGCCTACTACCCAGTGAGACACCTGATCAGGGAGAGTCAGGCGATATTAGATTTGATCGTACACCTACAGGACGAGTGGCGCGGATGGGCGCACCGTGCAGCTTGGTACTTCTTGGGGATTTTCGGCGACGACACGGAGCCGACCGGCAACTACGCCGGATTCGCCCTGTGTGTGCACAGGCATTTCTTTGAGAGCAGGTTTATGATTCCCCTTCCATTAGAGCCACACATCCCCTACAATCACTTTCCAGCCGAGACGGAGCTTGAGGAGCTTGACTTAGACCCGGAGTACTCAGCTTTGTTAGAGTTGCCACCAGACGGTGTACTGGAGAAGGAGTCTGACGCTGAGTTAGAGCAGCCAGAGGAGGACGAGGAGACGGTAGTTACACCAGAGTCACCACCGGTTGGACAACAGATTGAGGAGTTGATCCCAGGCCCGGGATTTGTAGAGGTCGACGCTGAGACAGCCGCGCTGTTGGGGTTGTCTTCACCGTTTGTGCCTGACGTTTGTGTTAGGATCAGGGGACCGTTGGAGACGAGACTGTACAGAGAGGGGCCAGACCACCGAGAGATCGACGCGGAGCTCGCCGCCATGTTAGAGTTGCCCTCTCCACTTACGCCACTCGAGGAAATCTGCGCGAGGTGGGGAGTAGTTCGAGAGCAGATGGAGGCAGGACCGTCCAGGGTCCGTTCTAGGGAGGAGTTCGAGTCGGGTTCAGGTTCAGTTCCCGAGCACCTTCTTCCCCTGAAGAAGCGTGCGAGAGAGGTCAGAGAGGACGACTTGGTCTCCGACTTGGAGGAGACCATTTCAGAGACACCCTCACCCACCCTTCTTACACTTGACGATGGTTCTACTCTGAGGGTGGACGAGGCACTCGAGCTGGTTTTTGGTTCAGAGTCCGAGGAGGAGGACCCGGAGGAGGATCCGGAGGAGGATCCGGAGGAGGACCCTGAGAAGGACCCAGAGGAGGGTTGTTAAGATTTTGCAGACTTCGGGGTAGTTTTTGGACTCTACTGCAGTTTAGTTAGGCAGTGCATTATAGACATGGGTAAATATCAGTAGTAGTAGTAGCTCTTTGTCCTGTATAGAGTCGGATCAGTAACTAGTTAGTTTTTGAAGTACTCAAGCGGATACGAAATTTTATGAATTGTTTCCGTTCTAGTACTTTAGTAGATACGGAGTGCAGCTTGTAGTGCACCCGGTAAATAGTAGGCAGCCAGCCTAGTTTAGACTAATAGTAGTCTAACCCTTTTTGTATAAGTCCTCGTTGGAGGCAAGAGTAATATTCTTTTTGGATGTATATATGTATATATGACCCGTAAAGAGGGTTTTTAATCAAGTAAAATCTCTTATGAATCGAGTAATTAAAAATCAAAATGTTAAATGAACTCGTGTAACGAGGAAATGAGTTTAACTCGAAAGTTAAAAGATTAATGAAATGATATCAAAGCTATGTTCGATATGTTGTTCCATGAATTTGATTAAGTTGAGAACGAGCTAGTAAGTGCTAAGTGTAATTAACAGAAGGAAACTAATGAGAATTTTCAATTTTTCCCTAGACTAAAGAAATGCCGTCGAGAAATGTTAACAACAGGAGAGGTCAAAGACCTGGAAGGCCGAGAGGACGTGGTAGACGTCAGCCAAAAAATAACCAAGAACAGGAATATGAGCGGAATATCACTCCATCCCCATCTCCACCCCCGTCACCGTCACCACCACCTCCACCACCGCCCCGTAGAGATATTGAGGATCTTTTCCTCAAAAGGAACCCTCCACTGTTTAATGGAACTGGTAGTCCTAGCGATGCTGAGCTATGGGTGAGGTCGGCTGAGAAAATTTTCAAGCTCCTCAGATGCACTGATGAGGAGAGAATGCTGTGTGTCGCATTCCAACTGACGGGATCGGCAGATTACTGGTGGGAGGCAAGACAGAAGGTGAAATCTGCTGAGCATCTGGCTCGTTTTTCGTGGGAAGAGTTTAAGGAGATTTTCTTTGACAAGTACGTCCCCAAGACGTATAGGGCACAGAAAGAGGCCGAATTTTATAATCTGAAGCAGGGAAAGCTGACTGTGACGGAATATGACGTCAAGTTCTGCGAGTTGATGAGGTATGCGCCGACATTGGTCGACACTGAGGAGAAGTTATCAAAGAAATTTCAGGGAGGTTTACGTCATGAATTGGGAATCGCTTTGGCTAGTCATGGAGGACTAGGTTATTCAGACATACTGGGAAGAGCACTGGAAATGGAGGCCGTCGTGCCTAATGAGAAAAGGATTGTACCAACTGCGTCAGCACCAGCGCAGAATCAGAATCGAGGCTACTACAACAACAACAGTAGCAACTACCAAGGGAAGAGAAAATGGAACGGAGGAGGTAGCAGAGGCTACAGTCAGGGTTACAACAACCAGGGAGGACAGAAAAGGGGCTATCAGCAGCCTGCCAACAACAATGGCAAGAGGCCGTGGCAGGGAAACAACCAATCGGGGTTGTTCATTCAGGGGAACAAGCAGAACTCGCCGTGGAAGGGCAATAATCAGCTGAATCAGTCGCAAGGGCAACAGAGGAATTTTAACCAGGGAGCGAATAACCCAGGGAGGGTTACCATCCTTGTCTGCCCGAAGTGCAACCGAGCCCATCCTGGAGTCTGCCAAATAGGCACCCCCAACTGTTTCAACTGTGGACAGAAGGGGCACATGAAAAAGGACTGCCCTAAACCGCTTCAAGCAGTACCCTTCCGAGCCATCCAAGCACAGCCGCAGCAGCCGCCTATGAACCAGCAGCAGTTTCAGCAGCATGCACAGCAGCAACAGAATGCGAGGGCATGCGCTATCAAACAGGGCGGTCAGCGCAAAGGAAAAGGCAATCTAGCAGGTATGGGAAAACTCCACAACATCCCCATTAAGATACTGTTTGATACTGGCGCATCGCATTCTTTCATTGCTGGCTCGTGTGCCGATAACTTAGACATCAGACCTGTAAGAGCTGCACAATCTATGAGAGTAGCCACACCTTCAGGAGAGATCACTACTTCCACGCATGTTTGCTCTAACCTAGAACTAGAAATCGGAACTCATAAGGTTATAGCGAATAACCTAAATGTTATGATAATGTGGGACGTAGATATAATCCTAGGAATGGATTGGTTGTCAGAGAATTACGCCACGATTCTCTGCAACGAGAGAAAAATTTGTTTTCAGCCACCAGGTAAAGACCAACCGAATTCCACGGAATTTCAATGGGTAGAGGCGTACCAATCATATCGGCCCTTCAAGCCACGAAACTCATGAAGAAGAAAGGTACTACAGCCTATCTTGTGTACCTAGTTGGAGAACCAGGAGCCGAGAAGACCATTCAGGACGTAAAAGTCGTGAACGAATATGAAGATGTTTTTCCGGAAGTGCTACCGGGATTGCCACCAGATCGTCATGTGGACTTCACGATCGATTTAGAACCAGGAGCAGCTCCTAAGTCTAAAGCCCCTTACAGAATGGCACCGAAGGAACTGGAAGAGCTCAAAATCCAGTTACAGGAATTATTAGATCTTGGTTTTATCAGGCCAAGCATTTCACCTTGGGGAGCACCCGTGCTTTTCGTTAGGAAAAAGGACGGATCGATGAGAATGTGCATCGATTACCGACTGAACAAGATCACTCTCAAGAACAAATATCCTTTGCCAAGGATCGAGGATCTGTTCGATCAGCTTAAGGGTGCAGGAGTCTTCTCCAAGATATATTTAAGGTCAGGGTATCATCAGCTCAAGATCAAACCTGAAGATGTACCTAAGACCGCTTTTAGAACCCGATATGGCCATTACGAATTTTTAGTGATGCCATTTGGTTTGACCAACGCTCCAGCCGTATTCATGGACCTTATGAACAGAGTTTTCCACCCCTACTTGGATGAATTTGTTTTAGTATTCATCGACGACATCCTCATTTACTCTAAGAATGAGACGGAGCACGAGGAACATCTACGGATAGTGTTGGAAACACTAAGAGCTGAGAAACTCTACGCCAAATTCAGTAAATGCGAATTTTGGCTGAAGGAAGTAATGTTCCTTGGACACATAGTATCGACAGAAGGAATCAAGGTGGATCCAGCCAAAGTAGAAGCAGTGCACAACTGGAAGACACCAACAAGTCAGAATGAGATCAGAAGTTTCTTGGGATTAGCTGGTTATTATAGAAGGTTTATCGAGGAATTTTCTACAATCGCTCGCCCGATGACGCAGCTACTCAGGAAGGATGCCAAGTTTAAGTGGACGGATGAGTGCGAGAAGAGTTTCCAAACTCTTAAGGAAAAGTTAACTACAGCACCAGTACTAGCACTTCTAGACACAAACAAGGAATATGTGGTTTACACTGACGCATCGAAAAATGGATTAGGTTGTGTCTTGATGCAAGACGGACGAGTGATAGCTTATGCTTCACGACAACTTCGACCTCACGAAGTTGAGTACCCAACCCACGATTTAGAACTCACAGCCGTAGTGCATGCGTTAAAGATTTGGAGACACCATCTCTATGGTGTAAGAGTGGAGATATTCACTGATCACAAGAGCCTGAAATACTTTTTCGAGCAAAAAGAACTGAACATGAGACAAAGACGATGGCTCGAATTAGTCAAAGATTATGACTGTGGAATTAACTACCATCCAGGAAAGGCTAATGTGGTAGCAGACGCATTGAGTCGCAAGGCTCCAACGAAGTTAGGATTCCTTTTTGTAGAAGAAGAAACCTTAATACGAGAATTCGAGAAGATGGATATCAGAGTGCTTGACACGCCAGCAACGATAACAAGTCAAATAGCAGCATTAGAAGCTACACCAGATTTGAGAGAAAGGATCATCAGTGCTCAGAGAAAAGACGAGTCAATGGAAAAGTTACGAGTAAGGATAAGGACAGATAAGCCGGAAGGATATTCTGAGGCTCCAGACAATGCAATACTTTATGAAGGCAGGATTTGTATTCCCGACAACAACAGCGATGTGAAGAACGAGATTTTGAGTGAGGCTCACGATACGCCTTATACAGCACATCCAAGAAGTACGAAAATGTACTAGGATTTGAGAAGAAACTTTTGGTGGAATGGAATGAAACGAGACGTTGCCTCGTTTGTAGAAAGATGCCTAGCATGTCAACAAATTAAGGCTTTACACCGACGACCATATGGATTGCTACAACCGTTGGATGTCCCAGATTGGAAATGGGAAGGCATAACTATGGACTTTGTCACAGGCTTGCCTAAGTCGAGAAGAGGAAACACAGCGATTTGGGGGATAATAGATAGACTTACGAAGTCAGCTCACTTCTTACCGATTAAGATTACATATGGATCAGAGAGACTAGCTCAGTTGTATGTCAGAGAGATTGTACGTCTGCATGGAACACCGAAGGTCATAATATCAGACAGAGATGCTAAGTTTACCTCGAGATTTTGGGTTACGATGCAGAAAGAGTTGGGAACAGAGCTTAATTTCAGTACAGCTTTTCACCCACAGACAGATAGGCAGTTACAGAGAACGATTCAGATTTTGGTCGATATGTTGAGGACAGTAGTTTTGGACCGAGGCGCGAATTGGGAAGAAATTCTACACTTAGTCGAATTCGCCTACAACAATAGCTATCAGGCCATGATAGGGATGGCGCCGTTTGAAGCTTTGTATGGGAGGAAATGTAGATCGCCACTTTATTGGGACGACGTAGGTGAGAGAAAGAACCTAGGCCCAGATGCGATCAATGAGATGATTGAGATAGTTCGGCAGATTCGAGATAGAATGAAAAAGGCCCAGAGCCGACAGAAGTCTTATGCCGACGATCGTCGAAACAACCTTGAGTTTGAAATAGGAGATAAAGTTTTTCTTAAGATATCCCCGACCAAAGGAATCCTTAGGTTCGGAGTTAAGGGTAAATTAAGACTCAGGTTTATAGGACCTTATGAAATCCTCGAGAGAATAGGACCCGTCGCTTATAGATTGGCCTTACCGCCAAGCCTAGGAAGCGTTCATAACGTTTTTCACGTTTCTCAGTTGAGAAAATATGTTTATGATCCTAAGCACGTTATTAGTCAGCAAGACGTAGTTCTTGAATCTGACCTAAGCTATGAAGAAAAGCCGATATCAATTTTGGATAGAAAAGTTCAAGAATTAAGAACCAAATCGATACCAATAGTTAAAGTGCTATGGAACCACCACGGGCAAGAAGAAGCCACGTGGGAACTCGAGGAGAAGATGAAGGAGCAATACCCTCATCTTTTTGCAGAAGGTATGCAAATTTCGGGACGAAATTTTTCGTAAGGGGGGTAGGATGTAATGCCCCGTAAATTCCTTACGTTCTAATTTTTTTTTAAAGTTAATCAAACAAATGGCTTTGGACGCCTAAGTCTACAATTTTTGAATTCTAAGACTAACGGTCGAATCCGTTTCTAAAAATAAATTACAGAAGTCAGCTAGCCGACTACTGTATTTAGGGTTACCGCGTACGAAAAGTTTTTAATTCGTAAACTCAGAACGGAAAACCGTCTGATTTTTACATTCACGAAATCGCGATACGAACACGCCGAGAAAGTTCGTTTTTATGTTTTTCCGGACAAAACTCGGACTGTGTCGTCCCGAGTTTTTGTCAAAATAATTTTTGTAAATTTATTTTTCCAATTAAGTTTCGTACGTTAGAATTTTAGGTCAAATCGGATCGCGGCGATTTCGTGCCGAGCAACGTTTTTCGTCGTTCGATTTCCGTAACGTCGGATCGCGCCGGAAAAATGCATATCCCTCCTAAAAATCTGCATGGCAGCCGACTTTTTTTTTATTATTTTTAATTAATTAGAAAACATGCATGTTGATAATGCCTAATTAAGTGACACCTATTTGAACTTTACACCTATTAGTTTACAATATATAGTTAATTCAAAATTAAAACAACCCATTTCCTCCCAAACACACACACAATCGGCAGCACCACTCTCCACTCCATCATCTTCTTCACTTCATCAACCTCCATTGAAGACAAGCTCCAAGAACAAGAAGAAATCTTACAAGTCTCAATCCTTCCATTCAAACCTCTTAAGTTCTTCATTAAATCTTAAGGTAATTATCTCCTCTATAATCCTATCCAATCATCTTTCTTTTCTTTCTCATTTCTTCTTGATCGAAAATTTTGAGTTTTGGAATGGATAATTTGATCTTGGAATAATGAAATTAGATGTATTAGATAGGATAATTAGGGATTAAAATTGAACAAAAATAAGAACCCTAATACCTATATTAATACCGAAATTTAGGGCATGTTAGTAGGATTTTTAATTTTCTTCTTTTGATGATTGATTCTTGTTTAATAGAGGTTTAATTAGTAATTAGAATGAAAAGGAATCAAAAGCCCTATGTGTTTGTGAAATTTCAATTAGGGTTTGAGTTGAATTTAGGGGTTTTATGCATGTTAGTTGGTAACTGTCACAGCCCCAAATCCCGAGGGACGACATAAGCCGGGGTGCGACTGGGGTTGGATTAAAGAAGCGGGGAAGAAGGGGGCTAATTGACTAAACATACATGAAAAACATCGATAAACCATGAATAAGACTTGAATATAAAAGAAGAAAGAGTTAATCCCTAAGGATTACTCGACAAAAGTTCAAAAAGAAGCTAAGTTCATATTTACAGACTTAGACTACAGAATATTATTCAAAAGTACATCTCAAAAAGAAATACAGAGTTTAGCAGCGGAAGGGTTCTAACTATGCATTCTATACTCTAACTCAACACCAACCGTCGCCGCTCACCGTCGCTTCAACCTGCACATTTAGAAAACAATGCAGGGCTAAGTACAAATGTACTTAGTGGGCACGATGCCGAAAACATAATCATAAATATAGATAAATATGGCATTTTATAAACGTAGCACATCGGAGTTTTATTGAAAGAATCCGTGTCTACTAAACATTTTCTGACTTTTTCTCATAAATCACTCGCGTGAGCATTTTCTGACTAATGTTACGTTCAATCTTGACCAATTCTAATTCACCGTGGCTGGTACCCCTCAACAGGATATCACATACACCACAGGTTACAAAGTGCACTAACTCTGGAAAGCACTTAGCAGCTAACTCAGAGCCGATCGTTAGTTAATCTAAATAGACTAACTCTAAATCTGGAAAACATGAATGTTAACTCAGATAGGTACAAGAGAACTCACATAAAACATAAAACAGTTCATGCCATAATATCACTTTGAAAACACAGATATCAAAGCGATAAAGAAAGATTTTCCGAGCATTGCTCGTTTTATTTTGTATATAAAAGCCCACCTTGATTTACAGAACTTAAAGCAAAAACTTCCAACTTCGGATCTTGTGTCCTTTCTCTACAGTTGGCTTCCTCCTTCATCGTAAAAATAAACATACTTAAAAATGGGTTGTAAAAGATAATCGAAGAAAGTTTTAGTTGTTTCATTCTTTAGGCATTTGCACGCTTACTAGATTCGTTTTACTTAAACGGGAAACGAGATTCGTACCAATCTCGTTTAGAACTCAGAAGATCTCACACTCGACTCTCGGGTCAGTAGAGAAGATATTCGATGTCTTAATACGACTTTAAAGATTAAAAGAAACTAAGTTGGAAAGAATCAACTTAGGCGATTTACATTTTAGAACATTGAACGATTTATGAAATTTCTCATTTATTACTTCTTTAATAAAAAGATAAGATCTCGACTGGTTTTCATCACTCAAGGTCCTGTACTTGACTCTAGGGTCAGTAGGAAGATATTCGTTAGATAAAACGGCTTAAACGATCGAAAGAAACTAAGTTGTGAACTAAACAACTTAGAAAACAAGAAACTGAATTTTCACTGCGCAGTCCAGTAACTCTGGAGGCTGTCCAGAACAGAGGATTTGGAAACAGGGGGTGAGCCCTGTACCATTAGAAAGCTTAGAAAGTCTAGTTCGCGCTCCAATTTACGGATCACAATTCCGATAAACGAGCTGGAAGTTATTACAGTTTCCGGCAAGGGTCGCAAAACTGCCGCGAAAACCCTAATTGCTTGATAGGTTCGACATATAACGTCTTAGGTTCGTTCTAAGCTCTCGTATTCAAATTTTTCAGAAACTGGACTCTCAAGGCAGTCATCACGTACTTCCGTACGTGACAAACTCCTTCTCAAAACTCGCTCAAAAGCACGACGTTCTAACATCGGATTTCAACTAACAAGTACTAAACCAACAAACATTCAAAACACGTTCTAGTTCTCGACTATAACTATAACCCACATTATATCAACTCGAAAGCTTATGATGTCAACTAGAAAGTTGTTCTAAATTCCATTATAAACAATAATATCAAATTAGAATTTTCATCCGACTTCTCGATTATTAGTTATGACTAAAAGTTCGTCTCTTACGCGTTTTTTTCAAAGGTTGTCGGATTTCGTTCAAATTTTACGACGTTAAACTACGTCTAACGTGAATCACTTTCATGAATTCAAACATATCATAACATCATTATAACTCAACTTATAAGGTGATCTTTATCTCTTATGTTTCATTAAACATTTTTAGAAAATTCTTAATTAAATTCTATAATCAACTAACATGATTTGCAACTATATTCCATTAACACTTCATCACTTAACATCAATACATGAAAACCCTTAATCATTTAATAAATTTCTGTTTTTATACATATGTTAAGGGGGTGATTTTCTTCCCCAATTAACTACATTTATTTACTAATCAACCTCTTTTATTATCAATTAATCAATTGCCAAACAATTATCAATTAACATACAAAAACCCCTAAATTCATAATTCAAACCCTAATTGACTTTCACAAAAACATAGGGCTTTTGATTCCTTTTCATTCAAAACACTAATTAAACATCTATTAAACAAGAATCAATCATCAAATGAAGAAAAATAAAAATCCTACAATTTTCTCAAAAATTTCGGCATTTACATAGGTTTTAGGGTTCTTGGTTTTGATCAATTTTAAACCCTAATTAATCTATCTAACACATCTAATTTCATTATTCTAAGATCACAACATCTATTCCAAACCTCTAAAATTTCGATCAAGAAGGAAAAAGAGAAGAAAAGAAATCTAATTGGATAAAATTGAAGAGGAAAGAATTACCTTGAGAATTAAGGAAAGAAGTATAGAGTTTGAGTGGATGGATTGTGACTTGTGTGAATTCTTCTTGTTCTTGGAGGTGTCTTCAATGGTGGATGGAAGGAATGAAGAAGATGAAGATGGAGAGATGAGAGAGAGCTGCCGAGAGAGTGAGAGAGAGATGAGAGGAAAATGTTTTGTTCAAGTGTTTGCCATGATGAAAGGTTGAAAGTATGAAAAGTGTAGGATTTGGTGTCATTTAATTACACAACATTAACATACATGTCCCCCACTAATTTAGATGATGTGTCGGCTGCATGTATATATTTAGGAGGGTTACGGGTTTTTCCGGCGCGATCCAACGTTACGGAAAAACGAATGACAAAAAACAACGTTGCTCGGTACAAAATCATAGCGATTCGATTTGACTTAAAAATTATAACGTATGAACTAAATTGGAAAATAAATTTACAAAAATTTATTTTGACAAAAACTCGGGACGACAAGTCCGAGCTCCGTTCGGAAAAACATAAAAACGAACTTTCTCGGGCGTGTTCGTATCACAATTTCGTGATTATAAAAAAATAGACGGTTTTCCGTTTTGAGCTTACGAACTAAAAACTTTTCGTACGCGCTAACCCTAAATACAGTAGTCGTCTAGCCGACTTCTGTAATTTATTTTTAATAACGGATTCGACCGTTAGCCTTAGAATTCAAAAATTGTAAGCTTAGGCGTGCAAAGCCATTTATTTAATTAACTTTAAATTTTAAGAACGTAAGGAATTTACGGGGCACTACAGTAATTGATTTGCAATTGATTAATAGTTGTTATAAGAGGTTGGTTAATGAATAAATGTAGTTAATTGGAAAAGAAAATCACCCCCTTAACATCTTTATGAAAACCGAAATTTATAGAATAATTAGGGGTTTCCACATGTTTGATTTAATTGATGGATTGTTGGTTGAATTATGTTGCAAACAATGTTAGTTGATTATAGAATTTAATTGAGAATTTTCTAAAAATGTTTAACGAAACGTAAGAGACAAAGATCACCTTATAAAGTTGAGTTATAATGATGTTATGATATGTTTGCATGCATGAAAGTGATTCACGTTAGACGTAGTTTAACGTCGTAAAATTTGAACGGAATCCAACAACTTTGAAAATCGCGTAAGAGACGAACATTTAGTCGTAACTAATAATCGAGAAGTCGGATGAGAGTTCTAATTTGATATTATTGTTTATGATGAAATTTAGAACAACTTTCTAGTTGACATCATAAGCTTTCGAGTTGATATAATATGGGCTATAGTTATAGTCGAGAACTAGAACGCGTTTTGAATTTTTGTTGGTTTAGTAATTGTTAGTTGAAATCCGACGTTTAGAACGTCGTGCTTTTGAGCGAGTTTTGAGAAGGAGTTTGTCACGTACGGAAGTACGTGATGATTGCCTTGAGAGTCTAGTTTCTAAAGAAATTGAATACGAGAGCTTACAACGAACCTAAGACGTTATACGTCGAACCTATCGAGCAATTAGGGTTTTCGCGGCAGTTTTGCGACCCTCGCCGGAAACTGTAATAACTTTTAGCTCGTTTATCGGATTTGCGATCCGTAAATTGGAGCGTAAACTAGACATCCCAATCTTTCCATTAGTACAGAGGTCATCCCCTGTTTCCAAATCCTCTGTTCTGGACAGTCTCCAGAGTTACTGGACTGCGCAGTGAAAATTCAGTTTCTTGTTTTCTAAGTTGTTTAGTTCATAACTTAGTTTCTTTCGATCATTTAAGCCGTTTTATCTAACGAATATCTCCCTACTGACCCTAGAGTCAAGTACAGGACCTTGAGTGATGAAAACCAGTCGAGATCTTATCTCTTATCTTTTCATTAAAGAAGTAATAAACGAGAAATTTCATAAATCGTTCAATGAACTAAAACGTAAATTGCCTAAGTTGATTCTTTCCAACTTAGTTTCTTATAATCTTTAAAGTCGTATTAAGATATCGACTACCTTCTCTACTGACCCGAGAGTCGAGTATGAGATCTTCCGAGTTCTAAACGAGATTGGTACGAGTCTCGTTTTCCGTTTAAGTAAAACGAATCTAGTAAGCGTGCAAATGCCTAAAGAATGAAACAACTAAAACTTTTTCGATTCTCTTTAATCGATTATCTTTTACGATCCGTTTTTAAGTATGTTTATTTTACGATGAAGGAGGAAGCCAAATGTAGAGAAAGGACGGAAGATCCAAAGTTGGAAGCTTTTGCTTTAAATTCTGTAAATCAAGGTGGGCTTTTATATACAAATAAAACGAGCAATGCTCGGAAAATCTTTCTTTATCGCTTTGATATCTGTGTTTTCAAAGTGATATTATGGCATGAACTATTTTATGTTTTATGTGAGTTCTCTTGTACCTATCTGAGTCAACATTCGTGTTTTCCAGATTTAGAGTTAATCTAATTAGATTAACTAACGATCGGCTCTGAGTTAGCTGCTAAGTGCTTTCCAGAGTTAGTGCACTTTGTAACCTGTGGTGTATGTGATATCCTGTTGAGGGGTACCAGCCACGGTGAATTAGAATTGGTCAAGATTGAATGTAATGTTAGTTAGAAAATGCTCGCGCGAGTGATTTATGAGAAAAAAGTCAGAAAATGTTTAGTAGACACGGATTCTTTCAATAAAACTCCGATGTGCTACGCTTATAAAATGCCATATTTATCTATATTTATGATTATGATTTCGGCATCGTGCCCACTAAGTACGTTTGTACTTAGCCCTGCATTGTTTTCTAAATGTGCAGGTTGAAGCGACGGTGAGCGGCGACAGTTGGTGTTGAGTTAAAGGATAGGATGCTTAGTTAGAACCCTTCCGCTGCAAAACTCTGAATATCTTTTGAAATGTATTTTTGAACAACTCTGTAGTTAAGTCTGTAATTATGAACTTAGTTTCTTCTATATTCAAGTCTAGTTTATGTTTTAACGATGCCTTTTTTTTTTATGTATGTTTAGTCAGTTAGCCCCCTTCTTCCCCGCTTCTTTAATCCAACCCCAATCGCACCCCGGCTTCTGCCGTCCCTCGGGATTTGGGGCTGTGACATTTACACAATTACCCTTAACATAAATATAATAAGAGAGATATATTAGACAAAACAAATTTTGTAAGAATCTGCTCTTTTATAATAGGTATGGATTGACGTATTGAAACCTATAAAAGGATAAAATAACACAACATTGTAATAAGAATAAAACAATAATATAATAATAAAGCTCCTTTTTTTTATAATTCTTAGTTGTAATTTGTAATTAGTTTACTATAATAACAATATAGTAACTATAATGAATAAATTTAATCGTCAATAATTCAATAATGTCATTAATAATTGAGTCAATTCACATCGATCATGTCAAATGTTGAATTCATATATAATTTCAAGATAAAATATTAATTAAATAAAAACCAAGTCACTTGATTATATTTAATCCATATCATATTTATAATATAATAATATATATATTTGATACGTGAGATGCCTTTTTATCCTTATACACTATATATATATAAATTATTTATTTTTATTCCTTTTCTTTTCTTTTCTTTTGTTCTTCAAGTACAATCCTAACATCATTAGAATTCTTCAACCAATCTGGCAAGCTTCACTTGATTTTAATAAATTATTTATCGTCTATCTTAATAATAATGTTTCCAGTAATAACATAGATTTACACAATTACCTTTAATATAAATATAATAAGAGAGATATATTAGACAAAACAAATTTTGTAAGAATCTGCAATTTTATAATAGGTATAGATTGACGTATTGAAACCTATAAAAGGATAAAATAACATCAACATTGTAACAAGAATAAAACAATAATATAATAATAAAGCTCTTTTTTTTAATAATTCTTAGTTGTAATTTGTAATTAGTTTACTATAATAACAATATAGTAACTGTAATGAATAAATTTAATCGTCAGTAATTCAATAATGTCATTAATAATTGAGTCAATTCACATCGATCATGTCAAATGTTGAATTCATATATAATTTCAAGATAAAATATTAATTAAATAAAAACCAAGTCACTTGATTATATTTAATCCATATCATATTTATAATATAATAATGTATATATTTGATACGTGAGATGCCTTTTTATCCTTATACACTCTATATATATAAATTATTTATTTTTATTCCTTTTCTTTTCTTTTCTTTTCTTTTGTTCTTCAAGTACAATACTAACATCATTAGAATTCTTCAACCAATCTGGCAAGCTTCACTTGATTTTCATAAATTATTTATCGTCTATCTTTATAATAATGTTTCCAGTAATAACATAGATTTACACAATTACCCTTAACATAAATATAATAAGAGAGATATATTAGACAAAATAAATTTTGTAAGAATCTGCTCTTTTATAATAGGTATGGATTGACGTATTGAAACCTATAAAAAGATAAAATAACATCAACATTGTAACAAGAATAAAACAATAATATAATAATAAAGCTCTTTTTTTTTATAATTCTTAGTTGTAATTTGTAATTAGTTTACTATAATAACAATATAGTAACTGTAATGAATAAATTTAATCGTCAATAATTCAATAATGTCATTAATAATTGAGTCAATTCACATCGATCATGTCAAATGTTGAATTCATATATAATTTCAAGATAAAATATTAATTAAATAAAAACAAAGTCACTTGATTATATTTAATCCATATCATATTTATAATATAATAATGTATATATTTGATACGTGAGATGCCTTTTTATCCTTATACACTCTATATATATAAATTATTTATTTTTATTCCTTTTCTTTTCTTTTCTTTTGTTCTTCAAGTACAATTCTAACATCATTAGAATTCTTCAACCAATCTGGCAAGCTTCACTTGATTTTCATAAATTATTTATCGTCTATCTTTATAATAATGTTTCCAGTAATAACATAGATTTACACAATTACCCTTAACATAAATATAATAAGAGAGATATATTAGACAAAACAAATTTTATAATAGGTATGGATTGACGTATTGAAACCTATAAAAGGATAAAATAACATCAACATTGTAACAAGAATAAAACAATAATATAATAATAAAGCTCTCTTTTTTTAATAATTCTTAGTTGTAATTTGTAATTAGTTTACTATAATAACAATATAGTAACTGTGATGAATAAATTTAATCGTCAGTAATTCAATAATGTCATTAATAATTGAGTCAATTCACATCGATCATGTCAAATGTTGAATTCATATATAATTTCAAGATAAAATATTAATTAAATAAAAACCAAGTCACTTGATTATATTTAATCCATATCATATTTATAATATAATAATGTATATATTTGATACGTGAGATGCCTTTTTATCCTTATACACTCTATATATATAAATTATTTATTTTTATTCCTTTTCTTTTCTTTTCTTTTCTTTTGTTCTTCAAGTACAATCCTAACATCATTAGAATTCTTCAACCAATCTGGCATGCTTCACTTGATTTTCATAAATTATTTATCGTCTATCTTTATAATAATGTTTCCAGTAATAACATAGATTTACACAATTACCCTTAACATAAATATAATAAGAGAGATATATTAGACAAAATAAATTTTGTAAGAATCTGCTCTTTTATAATAGGTATGAATTGACGTATTGAAACCTATAAAAAGATAAAATAACATCAACATTGTAACAAGAATAAAACAATAATATAATAATAAAGCTCTTTTTTTTTTTATAATTCTTAGTTGTAATTTGTAATTAGTTTACTATAATAACAATATAGTAACTGTAATGAATAAATTTAATCGTCAGTAATTCAATAATGTCATTAATAATTGAGTCAATTCACATCGATCATGTCAAATGTTGAATTCATATATAATTTCAAGATAAAATATTAATTAAATAAAAACCAAGTCACTTGATTATATTTAATCTATATCATATTTATAATATAATAATGTATATATTTGATACGTGAGATGCCTTTTTATCCTTATACACTCTATATATATAAATTATTTATTTTTATTCCTTTTCTTTTCTTTTCTTTTCTTTTGTTCTTCAAGTACAATCCTAACATCATTAGAATTCTTCAACCAATCTGGCATGCTTCACTTGATTTTCATAAATTATTTATCGTCTATCTTTATAATAATGTTTCCAGTAATAACATAGATTTACACAATTACCCTTAACATAAATATAATAAGAGAGATATATTAGACAAAATAAATTTTGTAAGAATCTGCTCTTTTATAATAGGTATGAATTGACGTATTGAAACCTATAAAAAGATAAAATAACATCAACATTGTAACAAGAATAAAACAATAATATAATAATAAAGCTCTTTTTTTTTTTATAATTCTTAGTTGTAATTTGTAATTAGTTTACTATAATAACAATATAGTAACTGTAATGAATAAATTTAATCGTCAGTAATTCAATAATGTCATTAATAATTGAGTCAATTCACATCGATCATGTCAAATGTTGAATTCATATATAATTTCAAGATAAAATATTAATTAAATAAAAACCAAGTCACTTGATTATATTTAATCTATATCATATTTATAATATAATAATGTATATATTTGATACGTGAGATGCCTTTTTATCCTTATAAACTCTATATATATAAATTATTTATTTTTATTCCTTTTCTTTTCTTTTCTTTTCTTTTCTTTTGTTCTTCAAATACAATCCTAACATCATTAGAATTCTTCAACCAATCTAGCAAGCTTCACTTGATTTTCATAAATTATTTATCGTCTATCTTTATAATAATGTTTCCAGTAATAACATAGATTTACACAGTTACCCTTAACATAAATATAATAAGAGAGATATATTAGACAAAATAAATTTTGTAAGAATCTGCACTTTTATAATAGGTATGGATTGACGTATTGAAACCTATAAAAGGATAAAATAACATCAACATTGTAACAAGAATAAAACAATAATATAATAATAAAGCTCTTTTTTTTTAATAATTCTTAGTTATAATTTGTAATTAGTTTACTATAATAACAATATAGTAACAGTAATGAATAAATTTAATCGTCAATAATTCAATAATGTCATTAATAATTGAGTCAATTCACATAAATCATGTCAAATGTTAAATTCATATATAATTTCAAGATAAAATATTAATTAAATAAAAACCAAGTCACTTGATTATATTTAATCCATATCATATTTATAATATAATAATATATATATTTGATACGTGAGATGCCTTTTTATCCTTATACACTATATATATGTAAATTATTTCTTTTTATTCCTTTTCTTTTCTTTTCTTTTGTTCTTCAAGTACAATCCTAACATCATTAGAATTCTTCAACCAATCTGGCAAGCTTCACTTGATTTTCATAAATTATTTATCGTCTATCTTAATAATAATGTTTCCAGTAATAACATAGATTTACACAATTACCTTTAATATAAATATAATAAGAGAGATATATTAGACAAAACAAATTTTGTAAGAATCTGCAATTTTATAATAGGTATAGATTGACGTATTGAAACCTATAAAAGGATAAAATAACATCAACATTGTAACAAGAATAAAACAATAATATAATAATAAAGCTCTTTTTTTTTAATAATTCTTAGTTGTAATTTGTAATTAGTTTACTATAATAACAATATAGTAACTGTAATGAATAAATTTAATCGTCAGTAATTCAATAATGTCATTAATAATTGAGTCAATTCACATCGATCATGTCAAATGTTGAATTCATATATAATTTCAAGATAAAATATTAATTAAATAAAAACCAAACTCTTTGCCCATAAAAATGCTAAAATTTCATTGAACAATAATATAATAGCTTTGGTTGTGTAAATGATATTTTATATCGTACACTATATCAAATTATTTTTTAATATAGGAAACTACTATCGATTTCATCCATTACATAGCATGACTTTCAAACCAATACGAATTTAATGTTTAATTTAAATATTTCCTATCAATAAAATTTATATATTTTTTCAAGATTTGATAGAAAGTAGTTTTTGGTGTTATAAAATTATCTTTTATTTTCTCAACTAAGGTTGAAAAGTAAATAAAGAAAGCTTACATGACAGTACAATGTTTAATTAGTTGATGCACAATTGATGCAGAATGCAACATTGACTTTTATATGTTATATAATTATAACCATTTTTTATGTGTCATAAATTTATTGTTGCAATTTAGAGAAACTGTATAAATGTGTCGCATTTGTGTCTCAAAATCGTGACACATTATATATGTGAAGCACAATTGACGCAGATATATGACACTAAATGCAACAATATTCTATATATGTTGTAGAATTAAGTCATTTTCTTAATGTGTCGTAAATAAAGTGATGCAATTTAAAGACATAAAAGAAAGTGACGCATTTGTGTCACAAAACCGTGACACGGTATTAATGTGACACAAATATATGACATTTAAAGCGTGCATATCATGCTTCAACTATATTCCTTCATCCTAACATGCTCATCCTCTTAATAAATCTAGGCGTGCTTTATCAAAAGAGTACAAGAACAAACTTAAGTCATTATACCTCCTTCTCTTAAACTCTTCTAGCTCACACTCGCGTTCTCTCCATCGAGCTTACGCCTCTCACAAGCTACTGCTGATGTTCCGCCTCTCTGTGGAGTCCCGACGGCGGCGGCGATAGGGTGGTGGTGAGGGTAAGGAGATTGTAGTGGTGGTGCAAGACTTGAGGCTTTGAGCAATGACAAACTTATTGGAGATGGAAAGATGAGTGTGTGAAGGGCGATTGTGTGTGTGTTGCAGCAGTTGTGGAGAGGGGAAAATGGGGTGACCGTAATAAAGAAGGGAAGGGAAAGATTAGGGTGGCTATAGGTTAAGTATCATCATTAGGCTAAACTTCTCTGAATGGTGCATTTGGAGGTGAGCATTGGGAATGGAATAAAAATAAGCATGCTTGGAAACATAGAATCTGCAATTTAGATCTTCTCTTACACTCTCTCTCGACAACCATGTCCTTCTCTCTCCTTATCTCTTTCATTTTTGTTTTATGCTAATCGTTAATTTTTCAATTACTAATGTAATTACTGAATTAATTAATGACTCATTAGTTTGCTACTTCACACACACATCGTACATATATACACTACAACTCACGCACACAACACATGTGCACATCCAGACACACATTAACACACACACACACACATAATATATATATATTGCTAATATTTAATTTTAGATTTTATTGCATCTTTCGGATAGTAATGCATCGTATCTTAGTTGAATTGTAATTTACACCGGGTAAATGAATAGGATTAATTACTTTGGTTCGAACGAGCCCAATATTGAATATAAAACTTTATAAGGCACTCTCTCTAAAAATAAATAAGCAATCAAATAATTCACATTATCAAAAACTATAAGTAATTTCATTTTGATTAATTATTTAATTACAACATCCAATAATAAAGTCATAGAATAATATCTCACGTTAGCCACATAATATGGAATGCTCGTGCTTATGCAAATGCATGGACAAAACATTAGCTTTGAAACCTTTAGATTTTATAATTTCCGATAAAATTTATCTTAAAAACTTATCGGGAATAAGTGACCGTTCTATTTTTCTAATTATTATTATTATTATTATTATTATTATTATTATTATTATTATTATTATTATTATTATTATTATTATTATTCTATTTCATTTAATCAAAACGAAATTTTTAGGCCCGAAATTTTGAGGTCTTACATCCTACCCTCCTTAAAATAATTTCGTCCTCGAAATTGCATACAATTATAGGGTTGGTTTGGGTAGAGTTTCTTCATCTTGAACTCTAAGTCCCACTTAACATTTTCTTGTTCGTGGAGCATCCATTGGACCTTAATTATAGGAATTTTCTTATTTCTAGGCACTTGAACGTTTCTATCGAGGATATACTCGGGACCTTCTTCATGGCATAAGTTGGGGCTAAAATGAGATCGTCGTATCGAATAACGTGTTTAAGATTAAACACAACATGAAATACATCGTTCACGTTCTCTACACTTGGGGGTATTGTGTGCTTATATGCGACTTGACCTATCTTTTGTACAATCTACAAGGATCATCAAGATCTAGGGTGAAACTGTCCATTCTTGCAAAAACGCACTATGCTCTTAGAACGCGAAACCTTAAAACAATATCGATTAATTATTGGTCTAACGCGGGTCCAACATTTTTCTTTCATCATCTCTTTCCAATGAAGTGACGAGCTTTATCGATGTTTACTAAGAACTTCATTCACGGTCTCTCCATTTATTTTGGTGCTACTGTGTAGACAAATTCACTCTTAAGTGTTGAGGAGTTTTTCCGCTACTTCTTTGGACTCGTACCCACTATCTATTCTTATGTTAAAATACGCCTTTCTAGAGATCGCACTAATGGTGGTACTAACGGTCCTATCACGGAGATCGAGTTTTACGAAGGGAATAATTATACATTTGAAGATCGTCTTTGGATAATAAACCTTATCTATCCTTAGTAGTTCTAACTCTCAAGAGAGTTCCTAGTCTTGGATCAACTTGAAGCGTCTGCTATAACGTTAGCTTTTGGGAAGACGACTGACCGTGATGTCGTTGGGTCTAATTAGCTCGAGCCATCCTCCTATGCCTCATGTTTCTTCCTACTCTAGCTCCATAAAATTTTGTCCTCTCTATTTCGGGAAGTTGTCATAAATTTTTTGAATGCGCACAATACACTGAAAATCAATCTATTCTTAGGATGATATCAAGATCGAATATATCTATAATGAGGAAATAAGTTTCATACTTTTCTAACTCCATCTTTGATGTTTGAGCACTTATCCTTAATTATTATAAATTCTCCAAAAGAGGTAGGGCAATTAAAGTTCGATTAATACCCTTTTGGAAGTTGACTCGAATGCTAAATTGGGTATTGCAACATACCTGACACATCCTCTTGCTCCTTAGCTACCTCCTGCTTGTTTATAACGTAAGCTCTAGCTCCTTGAGGTTGTTTTGCTCCATGATTGTCTCTTTGGTCATTTCCCCAATTCTTCGGAGGGTTTTTGGGACAATCTTTCTTAAAGTGTCTTGGTTATCCACATTGAAAACATGCGTTGGTTCCCATCTTGCACTGCCCGGAGTGTTGCTTCTGGCATTGAGGGCAAGGTTGTCTCGGTAGTGGAGATAAAACTTTGAATCGAGTATGAGGCATTTGTGGGGCATGTTGGTTTGGTCCTCTCCACGGCTTCTTTCCCTTGTAATCATGTTGATTGGAACTCTTGTCGTCCCATTTTCTTTTGTGCTCTTGAGCAGGGTAAGTAACTTTCTTTTCTTCTTTAGGCAGGACTGCCTCCATGTTAAGCGCTCGGCTAAGCATCTCAGAGTAAGTCAGACGTCCATGACTAGCCAAGAGAAGTCTAATATCTGATCTCAATCCTTGACGAAACCTCGAAGCCCTTGTCTCGTCCGTACTCACTAGGTGTGGAGCATATCATGATAGTTGGTTGAAGAGACGGTCGTACTCAGTCACAGTCTTCGATCCTTGCTTTATATTCCAGAACTCAGTCTCCTTCTGGTGACAGTAGGTCTCTGGAATGTACTTCTCAAAGAATTTTTTCTTGCACTGCATCCATGTCAGGTCTCTCAAATCATCAGGAGTCATTGCATTTTTCTCAGCTTCCCACCAATGATCAGCTTCTTCAGTCAACTGGAAAATGGCACAAACTGCTCGTTCTCTAGAGTTGAGTTCCATGAAGTCAAAGATTCTCTCCAAGCTACGTGCCCACTTCTCAGCTTCTGGGGGTTCTCCAAGTCCTCCAAATGTTGGTGGATGCTTCCTAAAGCGAGTCTCAACTTGTTGCTCAAGGGGTGGAGGGGGTACTTGCTCCTCGTGATCTGATTCCTCATCCTCTGGATCAGGATTTCTACGGCCACGACCACGTCCTCGTTCTCGTCCTCGACCTAGACCTCGACCTCGTCCTCGTCCCCATCCTTGGCCTAGATTTTGTTCAAATTCTTCCTCTTGGTCATGTTCGTGTTCGTCCTCAAATCGTTCCTCTTGTTGTGCAGCCATTCTGAAAGTGTCTTAATTGTTACGATCCTTGACGAAGTTAAATCTAGATTCCCGACTTATTTCTTATAGGATGCTTGCTCAGAAAATGATACTAATCTAGATGTGACATTACTAACGTTATGTCTGGATCATATTGGAATCCTTGTGCATTCTATTTTATAGGTTCGTACTTGAGCGCAACCTATCTTAGTTCAGTTACCATAGCATATCATCAACATATCATTGATTATGTTACATATTTTTCATGGAACATCATAGCATAGTCATATCACATTCTTTTATGACATATATATCATACCATCACATCATATGGTTTTATCATATTATAATATCTCATAACATATCATACCATCTCATGGCATATCGTCATATCGTATCATATCAACTGCTCATACCATAATATCATCATAACATCTCTTTATGTCAAATTGAAGTGCCTTGTCAGATCATATCATAACATAATGACACACGTAGCAAGGCATGAGCATAGTATATGTACGAACATGAGCATAAGTTCATATCAAAGCATAGTAATCACGTAGTTCACATAAGGAGTTCATGCATAACCTTTCCTTTGAGCCGGCGTGGAAGAATGAGAGTGATGTCGCCACTGACTTGACATAAACTTAAATAACTCTCGACTTCGTAAATTTCAAATCTACGCGACCATTGAGTTTGAAAGAATGAATAAGGTTTCTAGGGCTCAGAGTGAACGAACTGCTCTGATACCATGTTGTAGCGCCCCGCCACCCGGGCCTATGCGGATCGGGCGGGCCGCTACGGGGGTGGATGAAACTGTAAAGACTTAACTTGTTATGAATTCGAACTATATATAATTGAGAGCGGAGGAGTTGGTTATTGATATTAATCAAATGATAAGACAAAAGAGTTGAGGTGAGTTTTTATTCGAAACAACATTGCCCTAGCTTAACATAACTGGGGTCGATGTATGAGGACACCGGCCCCGCACTGCGGAAGCGTTCAAAATACACTATCAAACAAGAGATAGTTGAGACCATAATGAGATAACAAGTTTAAGAGTTCAAACGAGAATACAAACAGAGTCACTTAGATCCACAAAAGATATAAAAGAAAGCCATTGACCACGACCCGCAAGGTCATTACCCAACCTAAATTTGACTACACCGACATCACCTCCTCAACCTCCATGTCGCTCAACCTGCATTAGGGAAAACAATGCAGGGGGTTGAGTACAAAAGCACTCAATGGTTCCATGCCCCTCTTTGAAGAATATTTTATAAGGATATTGCATGCTTCAAATCTTATGGAAATGGCAACTTTAGTAAAAACACCATTCACATAAGCAAAACATTTTGTACGACAACTTAGCACGCGTGCCAGACTTCTCACATTCTTGGGTCACCATCCCGGTTCAAATAGAGGGGAGCCACTCCCTCTATCCGAACCGTCATAACTTCATGTGCGCACTACCTCGACTTGATCAAAGCTCAAGGCCGATCGTATTATTGAGATGTTCCAACTTGGTAAACCACAAGCAATTGAGCATAAAAACATTTAAGCATGCATATCAATTTAAAAGCTTGTTGGGCTTAATAACCCGAAATGTTACCTCGTGGGAATCTAACCCACACTTGAAAATAGGATAACCCAACTTTCACTTCCGGTCCTCGAATTCTATTGCCAAAGTCCCCTACAAGGTGGTCTTAACAATCTTAGGCACTTAATTCAAGAAAATGAATAACCAACTTACAATAATTACCTAGCTCTACCTATTCCCGATTTATCTTTAAGTCTCAAGAAAGTCATCGAGGAGTCCCCTCGCGTTTTTGATTCATAAACACGAACCAAAGGTCCAAGACTTTACAACAATGTGATTTTAATGCCATGCTATGTCATGAAATGCACATAAGAGTTCACAATACAAATATATTGTGCACATTGTCACTTAGAAATAATTTTATAGAATAAATAATTAATTTATTCTATCAAATAATCGGTTAAGATACCGATTCTAAATCTTTATCAACTGCTCCAAGACTTAGGAGAATTATGCATCCAGCACTTAGAACATTTATAAAAAATGCCCTTAGCTACAAGTTCGTTAGACATTTCATCAATTGTTCAAATAGTTAATTTGAACCTAAAACATTAGTAAAAATGGCTAAAAGAAATAGTAAGCTCACACTTCATAGTTACACGTATTCTTAGCACATATGTTCGTCATTCATGTCGTTACACATCGCACAATATCATAAGCATGGGAATTAAAGTTAAAACTATCGAAGACATTTCTACAGACAGTTGTTGCGCACAAAATCATTTCAAGTAGCCACCTTGGGAGGATTACCACATACTGTACATTGAACATACAAGTACATACTTTATCATAATATAATTCTTGTACCACGTAATTTAACATACAATTTGACCTCATGCAATTCTAATCAATTGTTTAAGAGTTATACTCAAGAGAAGTTGGCTTGCTACACAATAAAGTTCTTAAGGGCCTGACTTTGGTTGATTCAAAAACGTATCGAATAATCTCATCTTAGGTCGAAACTTTATAGTAGCATATATGAAAAAATTTGGAGTTGATCCTATTAACTTATGATGGCTAACAAGCCATCGGAAACTGACCGGAAATAAGGATTTTCTAAAAAAATAACTTAAGCAATTTCAAGAAAAACTTTTCTGCACATGGGCTATATAAAGACTTAAAACTGACCTTGCTCGGACCTTGTGAGAATTTGTGGTTTACATTTTCAGAATCTTACGAATGTCTATTTTATTTTAGGAAAAAGCGGTTTGTGAATACGAGTCCCGACGAGCAAGATATGCCCATTCAAACAGAACTGCGCAAGCTGACAGAAAAACTGCTTGTGCGGCTGATTTGTAAACTATAATAATTCACGTACTCGATATATTTCTCCCAAATTTTATAGCATTACAGAACTCATATTAGACTATAACATATTAGAAATTCAGATCAAACCGAGTATTTTACCCCTCTCTAACAGAGGCTCCGATTGATTGCATTACGTAGCTGATATTTTCTGATCATGGACTGGAAATAGCATAACACAAATAACTTCACCAACCATCCTGTACTAAACCAATTTCAGATATCCTTATCATTTTAGAAACTTTAGGATGTTCTTGACACACTCCAAAAAGTCATTCGATAAATTTCTTGTTAGTTTTCAAGGTATGACGATATCTTTCACACTTAGGCAGTTTTTGACATAATCTGCGCAACCTAAACTCATGCTCGGTTTGGCCTAATTATACTTATGATAACATTATCATTTTCTTACACAATGGACTCTACATACCAAATATTCATCGAGATTTGGATTCATCTTTATCAGACGTCAAGAACGAGAGATACATGCTCAACAACACAAGCAAAATTCCAACTACCATATTGTCCCCTCCAAAACTCAACCATATAAACTCTAACTAATATATATATATATATATATATATATATATATATATATATATATATATATATATATAACTCACGTTTATCATTCAATAATCTCATGTAATCATACACATCACGTTTTATAGCATATTCAGTCATTTAAAAAGCATTTTAGATCGCAGATAATCGAATCCTAACTCATGCCTTCATCTACACACACATATAGACACTCATAAGTTTGTATTTGGTTAATACTTCATGGACACTTCTATAGATATATTCTCGACATCAAATGCATACATTAACATACATATCATGCTTCAACTATATTCCTTCATCCTAACATGCTCATCCTCTTAATAAATCTAGGCGTGCTTTATCAAAAGAGTACAAGAACAAACTTAAGTCATTATACCTCCTTCTCTTAAACTCTTCTAGCTCACACTCGCGTTCTCTCCATCGAGCTTACGCCTCTCACAAGCTACTGCTGATGTTCCGCCTCTCTGTGGAGTCCCGACGGCGGCGGCGATAGGGTGGTGGTGAGGGTAAGGAGATTGTAGTGGTGGTGCAAGACTTGAGGCTTTGAGCAATGACAAACTTATTGGAGATGGAAAGATGAGTGTGTGAAGGGCGATTGTGTGTGTGTTGCAGCAGGTGTGGAGAGGGGAAAATGGGGTGACCGTAATAAAGAAGGGAAGGGAAAGATTAGGGTGGCTATAGGTTAAGTATCATCATTAGGCTAAACTTCTCTGAATGGTGCATTTGGAGGTGAGCATTGGGAATGGAATAAAAATAAGCATGCTTGGAAACATAGAATCTGCAATTTAGATCTTCTCTTACACTCTCTCTCGACAACCATGTCCTTCTCTCTCCTTATCTCTTTCATTTTTGTTTTATGCTAATCGTTAATTTTTCAATTACTAATGTAATTACTGAATTAATTAATGACTCATTAGTTTGCTACTTCACACACACATCGTACATATATACACTACAACTCACGCACACAACACATGTGCACATCCAGACACACATTAACACACACACACACACATAATATATATATATTGCTAATATTTAATTTTAGATTTTATTGCATCTTTCGGATAGTAATGCATCGTATCTTAGTTGAATTGTAATTTACACCGGGTAAATGAATAGGATTAATTACTTTGGTTCGAACGAGCCCAATATTGAATATAAAACTTTATAAGGCACTCTCTCTAAAAATAAATAAGCAATCAAATAATTCACATTATCAAAAACTATAAGTAATTTCATTTTGATTAATTATTTAATTACAACATCCAATAATAAAGTCATAGAATAATATCTCACGTTAGCCACATAATATGGAATGCTCGTGCTTATGCAAATGCATGGACAAAACATTAGCTTTGAAACCTTTAGATTTTATAATTTCCGATAAAATATATCTTAAAAACTTATCGGGAATAAGTGACCGTTCTATTTTTCTAATTATTATTATTATTATTATTATTATTATTATTATTATTATTATTATTATTATTGTTATTCTATTTCGTTTAATCAAAACGAAATTTTTAGGCCCGAAATTTTGGGGTCTTACAGTTATTCTATATATGTTGTATAATTATGATATTTTATTGACTGTTCGCTATTTTCTTTCACACCGCAAGTGCACGGGTGTAATTGAGCACAGGAAAGCAAGGTTGTATTCCACAGGAATTGTATTATTTTAATGAGTACTACTTTCAATTGTTCTTCCTCTATTTAGACTTTCAAACTTAATGATTAATTAAACTAAGATGCAAATATTTAAACAAACAAAATTAAAAGCAAAGGAAAAGATTTAAAGATTCAAGATAGAGAATATATCCTAAGGTTTCGATTTCAATGGAAAATTAACTTCAAGATTCAATCAATTAATCAATTAACACTGGGACTTAACTCTTCTTAGAACAATCACACAATTAGTTTAAACCTACTCCCGTAGCGAATAAATCGTTGATCACATGCAAGGGTTTTCGTTCCCGACAAACATCATATGCATGCAACTCCAAAAAGATCCTAAGATTAATGCTCTCACACAAGGCTCGTTCCCTCCCGGTTATTTTGCAATGCGTGTCTTATATTCCAGTTCATGTATTAATTCTCATCTCCTAACTATTGAATTAACACAACTAATTATGCTAAATTGGTGATTAATCAACTAGCATGCAAAACAAATCAAGAACATAAGAAAGAAGCGAGGGTCGTAATTGATCAATCAAATAAAAATCAAAGTTAATTATCCATCTACTCTCTAGCCCTATAATAAAAGGAAATTAGTTACTCATAGACATCATATACAATATCCAATAAATAACATAAAAACCGTAGGCGAATCCGTAGTTCTTGAGTGCCTCTTCTTTTCGTCTCCCAATCTTTAAAACTCCTCCAAGAAAATAAATATAAACTAACCTAATCTAAAAGAAAAACAATAAGAGATGGAAGGGTTAAAGGGGAGATGATAGATTTGGTCAGAGTTGTCTAGATGTATTTTGGAGGACATATATATATACATATATATAGGTGTGGGGAGGAAAAGGTTCTATCCTAGTAGGAGTAGGAAATAACCAAAATAGGAGAAAATAACCAAAAATGGGATAAATCTAGAAAATTCACGTGTTGTCCGCGTGCATACTGGGCCCTGCGCGCAACGTTTTTGTTTTGGCCCGTTCTCCTTCGTTATTACTCCGTTTTTGGATCCATTTTTGCCTACGAACTCCTATCGAACTGTACTTTCATCCTATCATGCTCAATCTGCATAAAATTAACTCCAAATTTCTGCAAAATCAAATAAAGTACGAACGAGCATCATATTTCACAAAATAACAATACTTAGGCACAAAATTCATTCCAAACATGATTTTCAAATACGAATTGGCATCAATTAAGCTTATAAAGATGAGAAAAGTCATGTTTATCAATACCCCAAATTTAAAGGGTTGTTTGTCCTCAAACAATGATAAAAAGAAAATACTAATAAAAATAAACATGGATTAAGGCAAAGCGGCAACTTTAATGGCTTGAGAAATTTCAACAAAACAACAATGATGCAAGAATCACAATCAAAATCAAGTACAAACCAACAATCAATCATTATAGCCTCAATAAACTTTTGAGTCCTCACGACATGGGAAGTATTTAAGTGAACTCTCAACTCTCAAGTGTATGATATAGGAAGTATATACGCTCAAGTCAAAACACAACATGCAACCTACCATATGCTTGCCAATTATCTAACCTCGCCATCGTTCACATGTATGTTTCAAACTAGGATCAAAAAGGACTTTATTTTGGTTGTAATGTTGGCTCTTTGGTAAGGTAGAAAAATTTAGGCTAAGTGACTAAATCAAGCAAAATCCAACTTTCAAAATCATCTCTAGCCCCTTCATCTTTACACAAACTTCTACCTCTTTTCCACAATCTCAACACAACATCATTTTCTAGCACCATTCTTTCTTATGCCTCTTATGCTCTTATTTTTTCTTTTTTCTCAATTTCTTTTTCCTTTTTTTTCTTTTGTTTTTTTTTTCAAACAATCACTTTTCCATTCTTGAGCTTATAAGGGCTAAAAATCAAACTAAACTTTTAACTCAAAGTGCTTTCCTTCCTTGCACTCATTCTTTCAAGCTCTACCAATTTCCTATAAGGATCTACCCCAATTCACCAATAGTTAACAAAGAAAAGGCTCAAAAGCTCAAAAAGTGGCAAACTAGGATCAATTATCAATTTGGACAATAAAGAGAGAAAAATTGGCTAACAAGGATGGCCTTAAATCATCTCCTAATTCTTAGCACACTAAAACAATCTTGAGGAAGATTCATGGCAAGTTCTAGAGATTAACATGCATGTTTGACAAACCACACAAGAATGAAATAGACTATGAAAATATAATAGTCAAGGCTCAAATCTCACATAGGCTATTTTCAAGTTAAGAGGCCAAAACAATCAATCTATTAATTCATGCTCAATCCATCATGAAAAACTCACAATCATCAATTTTTAATTCAAAACAAAATCCTCAATTTCATCACAAGCCAAGTCACACAATCGCCCACAAACATGCTTATTTAAAAATAACTTAAGCACTTTAAGAACGAGGCAACTCAAGACTTCATCACCAAAGATACTAAAGCATAAAAAAAAACAAAAAGAAAACTACCTAAAAAGGACAAAAAAAATAGAATCAACCCTCTTCTCCATCCCCCAAACTTATTCAACGGTTAGGAAAAATAAGTTTGCAAGTAGAAGAGGAGGTTGATTGAAACAAACTCACCGAATTAACGGTGGAGATGTAGATGGAGGCCACTTTTCATCAAATTTGACTATTCCATCCGTTGCATCCTAATAGTATGGTGGCATAACATCCTTGAAGAGATTTTGGAAATCACAGTAAACCTGTGCATAATCTAGAATACAACCAAACTCAAACAATTTCACATTAGAATATTCATACATAAAATAAAAAGAGGGAGTTAAATAAAAGTGGAAGAAGCAAGCCTTCGAAGTATCACCCATGTTGAGGTAAGGATCAACCAAATTAAGGACCTTGCATTCTTCAACTCCTTTGAATTCTTCATCTTTATGGAATTGTAGAGGTTGTGAAATAGAAGATTTTGGGCTCTCATCTTGAGGGAATTTGGAGACTGGCTCATTCATACATTCCTCTTGGAAGCATTGAGGGAGAAGCGGAAGAGTAGAAGTAGAAAAACAAGGAGAAAGAGATGCAGAATATGAAATTTCACTAACCTTGTCATTCTCGACTTCTTGTTCTTCATTGACTCTTTAAGACTCTTCACTTGGAATTGGTGGCTCCTCATGCAAAGCTTCATTGCACTTCTTCTCTTGAAATTGAGTATTCAACATGGTAACAATTTGTTCCATTTGAACAACACACTTTAGCATGCGTGCTTCCAAAGCTTCCATCCAAGCCTCGTATTCAATCACGTACTTCTCGAATATATCTTCTAAAGATGACTTTTTCGGCTTATCAACAATTTCATTCTTGTAAGAAAATTCATCATAAAATTCATAGCCGCCTTAATAGCCTCCTTGGTGAGAATAGAAGTTCCATAATAGCCATTGTTGAGATAATCCGTATTTATCAATGACGGTTGATTCTCCATGGAATTAATCCACGGATCATTTGTACCATCATAGATTGGCATCGGCTGAAACACATCTCTTAGAGAAGTTGCATGGTAGCTCCTCTCGGCTTTCTTTTCATCTATGTAGATTTGAAATTGCTGAATTATTTCTTGCATTTGGTCAGTCATCCTTCCTATGCTTCAAATATCCCCCTCGCAGAAGAAAAGAAAAAAAATAGAAAAATAAACAATTTATATATGTTTAAACTAGTATCAAACAACCTAAATTGTAATATCACTAGAAATAAAAACAATCCTCGGCAACGGCGCCAAAAACTTGTTCGCTAATTTTCTTCACACCGCAAGTGCACGGGTGTAATTGAGCACAGGGAAGCAAGGTTGTATTCCACAGGAATTGTATTATTCCAATGAGTACTACTTTCAATTGTTCTTCCTCTATTTAGACTTTCAAACTTTAATGATTAATTAAACTAAGATGCAAATATTTAAACAAACAAAATTAAAAGCAAAGGAAAAGATTTAAAGATTCAAGATAGAGAATATATCCTAAGGTTTCGATTTCAATGGAAAATTAACTTCAAGAATTCAATCAATTAATCAATTAACACTGGGACTGAACTCTTCTTAGAACAATCACACAATTAGTTTAAACCTACTCCCGTAGCGAATAAATCGTTGATCACATGCAAGGGTTTTCGTTCCGACAAACATCATATGCATGCAACTCCAAAAAGATCCTAAGATTAATGCTCTCACACAAGGCTCGTTCCCTCCCGGTTATTTTGCAATGCGTGTCTTATATTCCAGTTCATGTATTAATTCTCATCTCCCAACTATTGAATTAACACAACTAATTATGCA